>OZ043920.1:5448766-6718458 GCA_964056405.1 Acronicta alni
TTATATAATTTAATTACTAAGAGGTACTGGAACTGGTACCCAAACTAGGCTGAAGCCTGTATTTTCGGAGACAGTGCTCAGTCAAAAGATGTGACACTGTAGACACTATAATGAACGACGGTTATAGAGGTACGTTATATACATTTAATTTATATTAGTTATAGGATAACTTAATTATAGCTTACTATTTTGTAAGATTTGTAAAGGTATTCTGAATGTGTGGTGTGTGAATGTAGTAATTGTGAGTAGTAGAAGGGTGAGTGAGTGAGTATGTGGGATGAATGTGTATGAGAGTTTACCTAATCTATGAACTTTAATAGAGCTTCTGTGCCTTCATAATCTAGTTGGAGTAGCCAACTAGTTGCTTTCTTTTTGACCTCGTGGCTATTAAGTCCTACAATATTTTCTTTTATGTTTAGAGAGTTATATAGTTTGCAACCTAGACTCTTAAACTGTTGTCTAGCAAAGGCGGTTTTGCACCGGACACTTGGACAAACCGGTTGCTTGCTGCGTTTGTTAGGGTCGGGAAGAGGTGCATTTTGATGTATTTTTAAGATGGATCTGAGGACAAAGAGCTGTCTTACTGTGAGAATTTTACTGTCAGCATAAAGTTGTACAGTAGGGTATCTTATTGGTCTTTTATTCATCACTTTCAGGACAGCTCTTTGTGCTCTTTCCAGTGCAAGAAGTTGTATTTTTGCAGACCCTCCCCAGACCGGGATGCAGTACTGGAAAATGGACTGACAAAGGGCGAGATATATACTATTCTTAGCTTTTCTGGAGTTGTCGTATCACGCAAGGTTTATAAGAGATGTATTAGCCTTCTGGTTCTCGTTTTAACGGCGATAACTTGGGCATCCCAGAGTAGTAGAACTATTTGTATGATAGTTTACACACTAGATCCGATATCCGTCATCCGATTTCTCTACGTCATCCGTGCATCTCTCTCTATCTCTGTATTTTCACAGATTCGGATCGGATTCGGATTGGGCGTAGTTCGAAACCGCTCTAATGGTTCGAATGAGGTCTTGGGTTGGATTCCCATAGAACAGAAATATTTATGTAGGTAATAAAATAAGTGTTTGTTTTTTTGGGCATATGCATTTAAAAAAAAGTATAAAAGTATACAATTATTATATCCAATGTCTAGTACCCACAGTACAAGCTCTGGTTTGTTTTCGACTAGATAGTGCTATAGAAAATGTTTTTTTTTTTTTTGTGGGTAGGTGTTAAAACTGTAAAGACATAGCTCTGAATATTTATTTTAATTTAAATTAATAATAATCCACTATTTCTACATATTTTTATATATTTGTTGTGCTAATGATCATTGGAGTTGGTACTTACAATTAATACACATTTAATGTGAGATAAGTACAACTTTAACACCACCTGCCAGCTTATCAACTGCACTGCACTGTCACAACACTATATATCACCAGTTGCATCATGTCTCAAGTTGCTGAGATTCTTTCCATCCAAAAAAACCTGGAGGAGAGTTTCACCAAGAGGATGGGGGAACTTGAAGCACAAATCCAGTCTGCTGGGCCTGCAAAGGACACGGTGGCTAAGGTGGCTGAAGAATTCCGTGCATTCCGGGAGCTTATCTTCAACATGTTTCAGCTGCTCAGACAGCAGATTAGTGACTGTGCCCGACAGGTTGACAGTTTGGAGACCAGACATCGACGGAAGGCACTCATCTTCCAGGGGCTGTCAGAGGTTGATGGAGAGAACTGTGGAGCGGTCACCCTGGATATCATACGGAATAAAATGTCTCTGAAGAATTTGACTGGATCTGACTTAAAGGTTTGCCATAGAATCGGTACCCCTAGCAAAAATCATCACAGGCCTGTATTAGTTTGGTTTTCCAGTATTGATGTCAGGTCTGCGGTTTGGCGTGCCAAGACAAGCTTGAAGGGATCTACAGTTACAGTCAAGGAATTTTTGACAAAATCCAGGCAATCCCTGTTTAGCCAGGCGCGGCTTCATTTCGGCATGCGATCGTGTTGGACCCAGGATGGTATCATAGTGGTAAAAGCCTCTGATGGTAGCCAACATAGGATAACCACTAGCGATGATCTCAATCCGTTGTTGTCGAAGTATCCCAGTGTGCATCCACCGCAGGCAAGCAAGGGTATGGATGGCGCAGGAGCCCACCTAAAAAATGTACGCAAATGATTTATTATGTAATTTACAAGTATCGCAATGTAAGTTGTTGTTTTTTACTAAATTTTTAATAGTTAACCATAACTTACCGCTAACTTAGGTAATTTATAGTCATACTAATGATGTGGTACTGACACCTTATAGATTTAGCTATACTGTATGCAGTGTTTTTATTCTTTCACCACTGATACCCTCAATATAAACAAGATCAGAAATAATTTTATAATTTGTTGTGGTGAGGTTAACTAAAATAAAATGTATTTGTAAGTTTATATTAATGTCAAAACAGTATTGTCCTAGTCCTGTCATTGTGTGAACTGTCATGTCATTGTCAAAACTCCAAATTGTCAAACTGTGTCACAGACTAGTAATAACTAGTTTTGGTAACGTTCCCAAAGGACTAGCAATTTTGTTTGTTATTGTTTTTTTTTTTTTTTTCTTTTTGTTTTGCTTTCTTGTGAATGTTTCAGTTATAATTTTTGCATTGTTGTAATAGCATGATGTTGCATTTAAGTGTGTTGATGTTAGCTGGTGGGTGGTGCAGAGATGTATACACACACGCGTTTTTATCTATATAGAATATTTTGTGATATTTATTTATACATACTATATACATACTATATTTTATTGTTTATTTATGGACTCAGATAATGAGTCTTTTTATTCTGCGAATGAATCTGCTCATTCTGGTGATGAAAGTTTCTGTTCTTTATCAAACACCCTTGGAGATATTTTGCGTAGTGAGTTTGATCACCAATCTGGTCGGCTGCTGAATGTTTGCCATATCAACGCTCAGAGTGTTGCCAGCCATTATGGTGAACTTTACGAAACGTTTAGTAACTGCAATGTTCATGCCATCCTGGTTTCCGAGAGTTGGCTAAAACCAAACCTTTTATCAACTACTTACCCTCTACCTGGTTTTATTCTTATCCGAAACGATAGGGTTGGTAAAAGGGGGGGTGGCGTGGCCATATATCTTAGAAGTGATTTCCCTTTCAAAATTCTAGTTTCTTCGACGTCTAACAATAGTTCAGCTGAGTTCCTTTTTCTTGAAGTTAATGTCAGAGGTGTTAAAACTGTTGTTGGTGTCGTTTACTGTCCCCCCACTGTTAATTATTTCACAGAATTCGAATCTGTACTAGAATCTTTGGGTTCTGAATATGTACATCATATCATCATGGGAGATTTCAATACGAACCTCCTAGACCATAGCTCTCCCAGATCCCGTAAATTTCATCACTTAATCAAGTCAGCTAGCTTACACCTCCTACCCCTTCAAGCGACTCATCATAACACTGTTGGTGATGACACATGGCTTGATCTTATCCTCACCTCAAATCCTCTTGTTTCCTCTCATGGTCAATATATTGCTCCTGGTTTCTCTCATCATGACCTCATTTTCCTCTCCTATATTCTCAAACCACCTAAACCTAATCCTAGGGTAATGTATAGGCGTTGTTTTGCCCGTATGGATGTAGACACACTGCGTGGAGATGCCTCCGATTTGAACTGGGACCCACTGATCAAAGCTTCCTCAATAGATGATAAGGTTTGCATTTTTAATGACTCTGTATTGAAGTTATACGATCTGCATGCCCCGGTCAGAAAAATCAAACTAAAGCGCCCACCTGCACCATGGATGACCAGAGGTATTCGTATGGCCATGAGGCGAAGAGACCGCGCCTTTCGTAAATACAAGAAAGATCGTACCGATGACAATTGGGTCGCTTTCAAGTCTGCTAGGAATCGGTGTAATCAGATGATACGTAACGCCAAACGCCGCCATATTCTGGACAATATCACTTCTTCTTCTTCTGCTGATGTTTGGAAGTTCCTTGGAACTTTGGGCATCGGCAAGTCGCGACATATGGATCTGCCTAACTCTATTGGATTAAACGATCTCAATCGCCATTTCACATCTGTACCTACTATGGATCGTCTAATCCAGGAACAAACTCTCATGCACATATCTGATCTAGCGCGTCCTGCTATTGACTATTTTCATTTCTTTCCAGTTGACCCCGGGGAGATCAAAAGGATAATTCTCTCAATAAAATCTAATGCGGTGGGGTGTGACCTTATTACCCGCCGCATGATTGTAACAATCTTGAACCAACTTCTTCCTGCGATCTCGGACATCATTAACTACTCTCTCACTTCAGGAGTATTCCCTTCCCTGTGGCGTAAAGCTTACGTCCATGCCCTACCTAAAATATCTAACCCTTGTCTTCCCAGCCACTTCCGCCCAATTTCCATTCTTCCTTTCTTATCTAAAGTGCTTGAAGCTTGTGTTCACAAACAACTTTCCCATTTCGTTCACAGCAACACTCTCATTAGCTCATTACAATCTGGGTTTAGACCTGGGCACAGTACTACTTCCGCTCTCCTTAAAGTGACTGGCGATATTAGGGCTGGTATGGAGGACACCAAAGTCACTGTTCTAGTGTTGGTAGACTTCTCCAACGCTTTTAATACTGTCAGTCATGATATCCTACTGGCTATTCTTTCTTATCTTATGATTTCACCGGAGGCACTGGAATGGTTCTCTTCTTATCTTCGGGAACGTCAACAGTCAGTGCTGGCTGGTGAGTCCTCATCAAGCTGGTATGACTTAGAAACTGGCGTTCCACAAGGCGGTATTCTTTCTCCTCTCTTGTTCTCAATTTTTATAAACCTCTTAACCTCTGAACTTCAGTGTTCGTATCATCTGTATGCTGATGACCTACAACTATATTGTCAAGCTAGAGTTGAAGGTATTTCTGAAGTGGTCGATAAATTAAACCGAGATTTGGCAGCTATCAAGGATTGGTCTGATAGATTCGGTGTCGCGGTGAACCCGGCAAAGTGCCAAGCATTGGTCGTGGGGAGTCACCGCAATGTGAACAAGATGGACAGTGCAACTTTCCCTTCTATTATTTTTAATAATACAGTTATTCCATTTAGCACTGAAGTCAAAGATCTTGGCTTGTATATAGATACCTCCTTAGACTGGCGAACTCAAGTTACCAATGTAAGCCAAAAAGTCACTGGAACATTGCGGTCTCTCTATCGATTAAAAAATTTACTTCCATCCAACGTGAAAGCAATGCTTGTACAAACCTTAATATTTCCCATTATCGACTATGGTGATGTGTGTTACTATGACCTGAATGCAGATCTGCTCAACAAACTTGACCGTCTTCTAAATAACTGCATTCGATTCGTTTTCAATCTCCGTAAGTATGATCATGTATCAGCTTATAGATCGCTTTTAAAATGGTTACCTATCCGTCAGCGGAGAGTGCAAAGGGCATTAACTACTCTGTACTCCTTACTTGATTCTCCTACTTCCCCCACTTATCTTTCTTCTTATTTTCAGTATATATGCTCTAACCACGACAAAACGCTTCGTTCCTCATACAATCGTCTCCTGCAATGTCCTTCTAATAGTTCGGAGTTCATGCATTCTTCCTTTTTTGTCCAATCTGTTGTTCTGTGGAATGCGCTACCTCAGGAAATCAGGATGGCTACTAGTCGCTACTCCTTTAAAAGTAAAGTTCGGAAACACCTCCTCAGTTCTTTGTCAGATTCTTAGTATTAACCTCTCCTTCTTTATGTTTATAAATATATATATATATATATATTTATTTATTTTCATATAATATTATGTATTAAGTTTATAAAGTATGTAGTATATTTATATATAGTTATGTTAATTTATATTTATTTAAATATAATTTTATGCTATCACTTTTATTCGTCTTTACATACTTACTTACATTTTGTTCTGGTTATTGATACAAACATTATAAAATTTAATATTTTTCATTTTTTTTTTTATTTAAACAAACGTGTTAGTGCACCTACTAATTTCTATCTCTGCATCACCCTAAGGTCAACTGGTAGAAAATGCCTTAGGCATTAAGTCCGCCTTTGTACTTATTTGTGCATAAAGTATTGAATAAATGAATAAATAAAATGTTGCAATTTTATTATTATAACAATAAATTTTCCAATAACCTAACATACCGCTTATATATTTAAACTCCGGTTTGTTTATTAAAATACCGATATGTTCATCAAAATTACGTTACAAGCGTCAACCCTAGCGCGGCTTTGATCTGTCTGCACTCAGATCGGTTAAGCTATAGGTGATCATTCACGACATGCCATTTCGCGTTTGTCTCGTCTCGACTGCTCTAAAACAAAAAGATTTTGTGACATGGCGAACACATGAAATGACTTCCTGCATTCCATTGTACCTACCATTTGCAGTATTAAGACTATTATGTACCTCGTTTTATATTATGTTTACTCTTAGCTAAGTAATAACTAAGCTGATCAACCGATCTGTAAGATTAAGCTGCGCTAGTTGCAGTCTGTCTATGGATGGGTGACCATGATTAACACATCGAGACCCCCTCCGTACCTCAGAGAGCACGTAAAGACGTCGGTCCCATTTAAGACAATCGTTAGTGGTATTCAAAAGCACGAAAAACCTGACAACCAGTCTATCCTCAGTTATCGGTATTACCCAGAAATTGGGTGGCAGAGGTCTGATGACAGTTGTTTCGTCTAAAATACTGATTCAGCCGCATCTGGTTACACTAGAAGCCGACACCAACATAGTAAAGAAAGGGCTCGGAGGAACTGTCATAAGACTGTATGAAATAGATACCTACGTGATCATTCTATGACATATCTTAAGATATCAAGACAAGACCCCTTCATATCTCTTTAAGTAGTCGGTCTCAATTTTGTTATACAAATGCCAATCGAATAACAATCTTTAGCGGTTGTCAGAAAACAACCCCTATAATTATAACAGTAGACATAAGGCTCGGAGGAACTGCCATATTACTTGGAATAGATACCTACGTGATCATTCTATGACTATTCTTAAGATAAATCAAGGCCACTCCGTGTCTCTATAAGTAGTCGGTCTCAATTTTGTTATACAAACGCCAATAACAATCTTTAGTGGTTGTCAGAAAACTGGAAAGACTAATAGCCGTACGATATCAACCCGAAAAAGGGTTGCGGAGATCTGATATCATTATGATATTGTGGGCTCAAATTCTGGCGAATTAAAAATAAAATTAAGTACCTACCTAACTGCAAATTGGATATTTAATTGTATTTCAAATAAATCACACCTTCATAATTTTCACTACGCAATAGACGTGGGCGAAGGTGTAAAAAGAATAAATAGCGATATAATTTCTAACAAGTCCACATCAAACAAAAATATAATGGAACTCTAACCGTTTAATTGTCGGTGTCAACTTTTTACAACCAGCCAGCGACGAGAACTTTGAATATTAAAGAAATATTAAAAACTCTTTTCATGTTTAATATCATAAATTATATTCTAAATTCAAATAAATTAAAGGGCGATATTTTGTTTTTTACTCGCCTTTATAGTAATGTTACCAATAAAATCGATTTGTAAGTGTTTGGAGTCCGTGACTGGCACTGAGCTACCGATCCAAAGTATCGAGAAAACAATACCGCGCAACACTGAATAGAATATTAGAATTTTACTAAGCCGGTGGTATACGGCTTTGTGAAGTATGCTCTACTTCGTGATTTATGACTTCAACGTGTTACACAGCCTGATGGAGTTGTTATTTTGTCATTTGTAAGACATTGCATAGTGTATTTAGAAAGTGTCGTATGCTCCTGTTGCATGATGATGATGTCAGATGTCTAGTACAATTACTATGGGTTTGATAAATCGAGCTTTGTTGGTAGATATAGCCTCATTAGTGTAATCGGGTGTCGATACCCAGGTGTTATTGGGTTTTTCAATTAAATTCTCAGTAGCGGCTTAGAGTTTGGATATATTGTGCCCGGTTAATGGCAAAAGGTTGGCCCCATATTAGATGGGACCTAAGCATGCCGCGGATGTACATTAGTACACTTAAACTTCTTTTTTTGATTCTGCTATGCAAAAGATAATTATATTTCCTCGTTGTTAGTGGCCCAAAACGCGTGACAACCAGTCTATTTCCAGGATATCTGTATTATCCAGAAATTGGGGAGGTCGGGTGACAGTCATTTAAATACTGATATTCAGCCGCATCTGGTTAGACTGGAAGCCGACCATATATTGAATGGTAGGTACAGTGGCCAACGCATCAAGCTACCACAATCTGTCAAATTTCTTTAATAGATTTTTAACTTTAATACAAAACAATAAGGTTCGTATTCAATTGGGAAAGTTTGACAGTTTTGGATAGCTTGACCTGCTGGCGCTTGTACCTTCATAATGCACGGTACTAAGTCATGTCGTATAGTGGACAAACATAAAAATACTTAACCCCAGTGTTTCGACTTTCCATCCACATACACACGTGTTATTGTATTCACGCTTATTACCCGAGTTCCAGTATTAGAGCTTTCCTTTCCCCCATGGCGGGAAGTGCGCCAGTAACGTTAATTGCCCAACATTTGCGACGTTCGCCAAAACACTTGGCTTAACGAGATTCAGTAGGGTTGATAACGGTTTTTAGAAAATTAGAACACCTTTGTTTGATTGTTTTTTTTTTTACGTAACACGCATTAAGTAGTAACTTTTCAAAATTAGAACACTTTTGATTGGATTCCTTTTTTGGTTTATTTACTATACAAGAATTCAGAAATTATATCTCCTGTGAAATTTTGGGAGCCCTGTTGACAGTTGACAGTTTTAAAAAGAGTGTATTTTCTGAAATAATTAATGAACGATTTGTCTTAAAGTAGCAAAAAACCTTGTCAAAACTCTCCAGGCTTCGCAGTATTATGCTAAATACGGCTACCCGAAAAAAAGTGGCACCTCCCTTTCACTTTTCTTTAAAAAAAATTAAATTAAGTACCTAAGTATGTATTTTTTTTTACAAAATAATAATATATTAGGTACCTACTCGATATTAATGTATGGTATGTCACGATGTCACTGAAATAAAGATAGATGGTACCAATAACACGATATAAATCAGCAATAAAGTAAGCTTCTAACGCAGTCTGCCACACATTGAAGCACTACGTCTAGACGACATTTCAGGCTATGGTTTATACCCACAAAATAAGTCCATCCGATTTATTATTTAGGAAAAATATGTTTTCGATATCTGGTCTTCTCTATATTGAACTGCCGATATCAGCCTTTATAAATATAGGTTTAGGAAACCTAAGTTGTTTGTGGAACTGAAATTTGGTTTTGTAATGTGACGTATTTTATTCTACTATTCTAACCATCGAAATTTTCAATAACAATAGACCGTATAGATTTTTAATGGATATTTGGATCATTATTAACCATATACTGTCCCACTGCTGGGCGCAGGTCTCCTCTCAGAAAGAGAGGTATGATCTAAATGGATGACTGTTTATAAATAATTAGGTAGATTTTTATGACTCTCATAGTCATGGCCTGGCCTATGGCAGGTGCAGGCAAGTACAAGTCCGACATACCCTGCCACCCGGGTGGTGGGGGATCCATGATTTTCCGTACTATAAAAAAAGGGTAGATTTTTATCTATACCAGTATTCAGTATAAAGAGGTAAAGATTGTGAGGTTGTAGGGGGTAAGTAATCTCAGGATCTACTGAATCGGTTTTCAAAATTCTTTTACCAATAGAAAGCCACATAGACGACCTCTGTGGTCTAGCGGTTCGAGTGCCGGACTGCTGATCATGGGGTCGTGGGTTCGATTCCCACAGGACACAAATATTTGTGTGGATAAAACATGAGTATTTGTGTTTGTCTGGGTGTTTCTTATGTATTATAAGTATGTATTTACAAAAAAAAGTATATAAGTATTATATCCATTGTATAGTACCCATAGTACAAGCTCTGCTTAGTTTGGGACTAGATGGTGTTGCGTAAAATGCCCCAAATATTATTATTATTAAAATATTATTATTTGTGAGTGTCATTATGTAAAATATATGCATGTTATTAGGTACATTGCACTCGTGTGAAGTCGGGGCGAGACGCTAGTGAGAAATAACTATGAAGTTAACAAACGGTTAATAAAAGCACCTCAGTGCTGCAATTTCTAAAACGTAATATCCAGCATATTTCAAACTAGGGAATGTTGAACTGCAAAAATTTAACGATATTAAGAATTTAAGACTAAAATTTTTATTTTTAAAACGTAGCATGTTCGGTCACTGTTGCAATTTATTAATTGCATGGTATATGCTATAATATAAAATGACCAATAAAAAAATAAGTGATATGACTACCAAGTCAAAGGTCTTGAGTTCGAATCCAAGGCACGCACCTCTGATTGTTCGTATTCATGTGCGTATTAATAATGAATTATCACTCGATTAAACGGTGAAGGAAACATCGTAAGAAAACCTGCAGAGATTTTCTTGACGGCGGCGGGCGGCGTATGAAGTCTGCCAACCCGTATATGGCCAGCGTGGCGGATTATAGCTTAATTCCTCTCATTCTGAAAGGTGCAGTAATGCATTCTGAGAGGAGACCCGTGCCCAGCAATGGGACAGTATAATTATGGGTTGATGATGATGATGAATAATAAAAATGTTGAAGCTATGATTTACTTATTTAATTAAAAGCTTTACCAAAATTACATAACGTACCATCACACCTGAATTCCCCCAAAGATTAGGCAGAGGTGTAGGTACTCGTACTAAATCTATATGTATATACCCACAGTTCGTCGGTATGTTTAGGTCCCATGTAATAGAGGACAAGCCTTTTGCCACTAATCAAGAACAAACCCAAAGTCCAAGCTGCTATTGAGTATTCATAGAAAGACCCAATGACATTTTACCCAGCCTGGGAATCGAACCCGATACCTCTAGCGTATCAGTCGCGCTAGACTAATGAGGCAGTGTTTAATACTTTTTCTATGTAACAAGTATTATGTGAAAACAATAACTAGAATCTACAATACCACACAACATATCCACAAGTCGTTTAGCACTATTTATGAGGAAACTTTTAAGTTCACAGCGGTTTACCATTTCGAGTAAGTACAGACGCCAGGCAGGTCATTCTATCCAAAACTGTCAATTTTTTCCAATCGAATATGAACCTTATTATTTTGTGTTAAAGTTCAAAATCTATCAAATAAAATTGGCAGATTGGGGTAGCTTGATGTGCTGGCCTCTGTACCATAAAATGATAAACAACTAAACTTTCCGATTTTATAACAAAAATGTGAAGTGTAAAACAATAACGTGAATTGTAAAGCAATAACGTGAATTGTAAAACAATAACGTGAATTGTAAAGCAATAACGTAAAAGCAACAATAACATGAAATGTTTTTGACGCAGAAAACGAAGTGAAAATTCTCATAATATTATTGTAGAAATTGTATACATACTCGCATAGTTGTGGAAATCGATTCCCGGGGACAAATAGTGAGACAATTGCCTTCAATACTGTACCTAGTATTGAAGGCAATAATTGTCCCGCGTATAATATTATATATCACTCTCTCTCTCACACAACTTGAAAATGGTCGTGTTAACACAATGACACAATGTTCTACGGAGTCTGTTCCTTCGCAACTAATACGAACTGCTAGTATCGTGTTACTTCACATTTGTTGATACCATTGTTAGTGTGTTCCTCTCTATTCTCTAATATTGCACTATTACTTCGTCGAAGTATTACTTCTATATGTTTTAAGATCTATCTGATACCTGTGGCCTATGTCCTTCCTTAGGATGCAATCATCTCCTTTGTAAAACTTATCGAAATCAATACACCGGTATACGTAACGGACAGGCATGGAAGTATGGATGGATTAGCCCTGGTACACAAAACTCAACTTAAATCTTACCTTGGGTACCTGTGTTCAATTATATTAATATGTATAGAGGCCAGCACATCAAGCTACCACAATCTGGCAAATTTCTTTGATAGATTTTCAATCTAAGACATTATAATAAGGTTCATATTCAATTGGGGAAATTTGACAGTTTTGGATAGCTTGACCTGCAGGCTGGCGTCTGTACTATTAGTGTGTTTCGGTGGTACAGAGTAGGTACCTTTACTATGGAAATCTATTTAAAATCTAGTCTATAGTATGAATGAATTGAAAGCACCTATTGTTTGTTCGAGAGTTTCATATGTAGGTACTAAAAATATACATTTACAAAAAGTATATATAATTATATATATAAGCATTTTATCCGCGATCTACTTACACATAATATGTACAAGCTCTGCTTAATTTGGGAGAAGCTGTGGGTGCTGTGTAAAATGTCCTTAAACTATTGTTTACAAATACTCATCACATATCAAATTATGACGTTAATAATTTTGTAGAGAATCCTAATACATTTTTTTAAGAGATGTAGGACATTGTGGGAATAATTCCAACAAAAATTTTCAAACAAAAAAAATTAGAGTTGCCCGACTGGGGAAGTACCTTGCAGAAAATCGAAGTGAAATAACACAGCTTTGAGCTGTGTAGTGTTTCTAACACGGTGAGCAAGGTTGCCAATGCTCTGCGAAAAACGTAGTGCTGTTAGTGACGGGACTTTGACCCTTGCACTGCCAACTCAACAATTCCTCTTTCATTTTACACGGTCCGCAACGCGCAAATGCGATGCAATGCAATGCGGGTGGTATGCTTGTTTACAACCTTAGTGATATAAAAAAAAACATTACAATAAATTCTTTCAATACCAAACCATACACGTAACTAACATCCAACAATAAAATCATATTTGTAAAACAAACACGAAGCCACATTATTAATAAATTTCTCGAGACATTGAAATTAATCAAAAAGGGCAATCCAACTGAAGCTGAATAGAGCTTATCATAATTTATATTTATTTACCAAAACACGCGGCAGCTCTCCATTAAAGAAAAGAAACAGGATTTACATATTGTGTCACTCTTCCGCTATTATGTTATAAACAAGCTGCTCGAAGAGATACTCGTAAAAATGACAAAAGGTTAAGGATCATAATGTATTTTTGTTCCAGGCATAAGTACTCAGCTAGGTACGGTCTGTGGTCTAGACTGATATATAACAGTCGTTTCATATCTTCACATGGTCACGTCGCACGTTCCCAATTGGGAATCTCTGGGCAAATTTATTTCTGATATCTGATATAGCTTTTTGCCAAACTTTTTTCTGAACCATTCAGAATTGGAGCGAAGTATGTACTACCCATAAACTATCGATATAAGGTAATAAATAATGTTATTACTACAGTCCTGAAATGAATCTGCGGCTCTGCCATAAAATTGAGTTAGTATAAAGGTTAGAACTTTAAAATAAATACTTTTATGTGCCTTTAATTACACCCCAAGATCTTCAATGACAGACGGTAATGTCATGAGGTAATGTTCTTCCTCCAAAGATTCTCGTGTGTCGCCTTTAAAAATCAAAATATTAGTTTAAAGTTTCTAATCTAGTTTAACACCCTGTGTTTTTATAGATGAGTATTAACTTCATCACTTATTGTACCCATATTATGTACATTGCACATCATTCCAAACATCGTTTTTATCAAACGAAAGCTACCTTTCGACAATTCCCTCCATTGTCTTTATGTTTATTAGTACACACGACGACTGAAATGAAATCACTTTTATACAATCTAATATATTGAGGATGCCATCTTGTAAATCTGTATTTATGTGAGCTCAAAATGATATACATTATAGATACGAAAATTGCGTAATTTGGAAGAACATATAATATAAAATATTATGACCGAAATACATTTTATTGGTACATAACGTATATATATTTCCTACTTTACATTCCCTTTATGCTCTTCCTCTAAATCAACAGGATTAAATCGCCAAAATATCGCTTTTACACGGCGCACGATACCCAGATTACATCCGTAAAATTGTAATGTGGTTTGGAGTACCAATAAACGTACGGTCTTACGTTTACGGGACAAATTTAGAGGTCCATTTGCGAAAACCAGCGACCGCAAAACGGCAATGGTGTATCAAAATTATGTATAAACGTTAGGTAACAAGCTCTGGACGCCGTTTTAATGAAGATGGAGCGGTAAAGTTGGCGAAGTAGTTTGTATCGGTGAGTACGTATAAAATTAACGCGGGCGTAATTTGGCCGGTGGCCGTCGCGTTTGAACGCCGGTCGGCTTAATTGCCGGCTGTAAAATTTTTGTTTGTATCCGAGATCGTTCGGCATCCGCTGGTAAATGAGAGCTGCATTCCCGTGCACTACAAAGCGCTTTTCATCTCGGCCGTTTTAAAATTCATTTTTTTTTATTTCTTCAAACGTTTTGTTTCGGTGCCCACAGTTCCGGCTCAAGTAAGGCTCTTTAATGAGTTTACCCCCAAGTTCAACCTCAAATACCAGTACCTAGTAAGTACTCTCGAAGTTCTTGTGAAGTTTCATAGCGATATGGACTAAATTTTTTTTACATGAAAAGCCATTCAGCGTGAAAATTATTTATTGAATGCAAAAAGTTTTATAGGCGAACAAAACCAGATCATACTTTACAAAAAAATCTTTAAGTGTCGCTGAAAACAGAATAATAATATATTATTAATAGAGTTGTTCAGAATAAAGGGTCCAATTTCAAAAGGCTACAGTACTTGGGAAATGAAGCCAGTGAAATTACGGGAAATGAAACTTAAAAACTGAATACTCAAAATAACAATTGATATACTGTTGTTGATGACGTCTGTAGACTGTCTAGCATATATCTTATATTATATATTTAGCATATATCATCTATAGTATCAAGCAGCCCATAAGATTTTTCGAACATTATTCCAATTAAAAACAAAACAGGATTTTAACAACTTCTGGTATTCAAAATATTCAAATGTAAATAAAAAACAGCTACCCAAAGAAGGTTAACTATTAACTTGGCATGTATATGCAATACGCGGATACATTCTGTCACAGCCCTGATAAACGTTAATGGCCCTGACCTATATTCTGTCGTAAACAGACCTTTTTTCCGCGATTTTCCCTTTGGATATCTACAAATGCAAGCAATGGGGCGAGCTATGCTCGGATTCTTTTAAGGATAAGATTCTCTTAAGGACCAGCTTGTAGGATCAGCAAGCTTATGTTTAGCTGATCAAGTCTCTCAGTGAAGATCGCGTATCAGTAATGTCTCCATACGTTTACATATACTGGATGCAGTCTTGATTGCGTTCATTCTCCTGCTGATACAACAGTGTTTGAGACAGAAAACTGTACAACGAAGAGCAGTGGAGAGTACTTTTTAAGTTAGGGAGGGGTGGAGTAGTAATTATTTTTAGTTATTCTGAGCTTTATTTAAATCACGTTCACTACTAATCGGCTCATAAAATACCATCAGACCTGTATTATCCGAAGGGTTAAACCGAGGTGTACTAAATGTTCTCCCATAGCATTATACAAGAGCCTAAACAGGGCACAAATCCAAACTTCAAGCTGCTATCTAGAAAAACCCAAAATAAAACAAACACACTATAATCGTGGCATACATTAATTGTATATTTGTATGAAAATAACATCCTGCACATCGCCCTGCGACACGATGGACCGACGATTTGAAGAAGTTGGATGGCAGCGGAAAGATGCAAGCCGCTCAAGACCGGGATGGTTGCTCTGGTCAGCTCTTATTGTCAATGGCAATCTCTTTTGGAACGAAGTTCCTTATCGCGCGTTGTGAAAGGGGGCTAGACGGAAAAAAAAAAAAAGTTGTCACGACACTTTTTGCTTGTCAACAATATTTGAATTTCGAATTATTGAGTGAATGACAATATTTGAATTTCGCGCGTTGTGAATTGTTGAGTGTATACAGGTTTTTTTATTTTTAATTATTAAATTTTAATGAAAGGAACTTCGTTCCATCCGGGTGTCCCTTGACACCTCTCAAGTTTTTTCTCTGTTTATTATACTGGATTAATTTATTAGTACACATCAAACTGCATTGTTCTCATAAACTATTCAGATTAAGATTGTAAACCCAGGTGATTACTGTAATCATGTTTTTTTTTTAAAAAGAGTGTCTATGGAGTTTCTTGCCGGTTCTTCTCCATAAGACCCTTTTTGGAACCGTGCAACTAGTTTTGACTTTTCAAAAGTGCCGTAATGGTCTAATAAGATCTGAAATAAGATTATTCTCTTTGAATTTGACTTTGAATACATTCAGAAGTGGACGACAAGAAGCTGATATGATGATGAAGAAAATAATAAGTAATAAAAATCACTTTCACCAATTAATAATAATAATTTTATTTCCTCATTTCAACAATCACACATCAATAAAGAAACTATTAAAGCTCATCGCTAATAGATCGTTCAATAGCCAATATCGGCTATTAAACAATAAATGGGCTATATCGGTGTTGATAAGAAAGGACCGCGAAACACGTAATGAATCGCCAATTAAATATTACGAGCGTGGTACAAGGAATTACCATAATTATATTAAGATTACGACGTGTGAACTTTATAGTTCATGCTATGTTATGGTAATTTAACTACTTAAACCAACTATGTTAAATACATAGATTTGTTATGTTCATACTAAGTGGTGAGACTCAGTAAAAGAGATTAAATATTAGGAGCAATAGATGGGGCTGAGTAATAACTACTCTGATAAACTGAACTGCAAGGTTAAGCTGCGCTAGCCGAGGGCCAGTCTCTGGATGGGTCAGTATTGCCCAGAAATTGGGTTGCGGAGGTCTGATGGCAGTCGAGGATAATGATAGGACATCGTAGGATAGACGGGATATAACGAACAAAATCAAAATCTATTCCTTTTTTGAATTGGTAACCAATCGCTCTGTCTCTGTCTAATTTAGACCTGACAAAGGGAGAAAACCAATTATCAAATCAAATTTTTCCCAATGTCCGCTCTTATTTTGTTTTCTGCTCCCAATGTCCGCTCCTTTCAAATCTCTTTGGTCCCAGGTTAGATTGGTATCAAACAGTCAACTGGATCCAATCTCATAATAAATTTTAAAATTATCTATACGTGAAGACTTTGCAGCCCTTTTCTTACATTGTTTTCACCCGCGCATACGAAGGAGTGTAAGATTTGGTATAGTTAAAGGTTTTATGGAGAAGAACTGCAAACAGCAAAAGCAGAAAGTAAAATTATTGTGTAATAATGTCTATTTAATCCGAATTTCGACCATCGTAGGGCCACTAGTACAGTTTAAAATCACTAGACCAAAATAACCTACTCTAATTATATTGTGTTTGAGTTCATTTTCAGGGAAACTATTCATATATATCATTCTTTGTTATAAAACATCATTGACCTCAGGTATGGCTGACTTTTAACATTCATGCATGACTGAATATTTCGTGAACATAGCCATTACTGAACTTGAAAGGGCTCGTGGGTAATAACAACACGGATCGATCGATCTGTGCGGTCAATTTGTCTGTGGATTGAAGACAATTCCAACGCAGTCAAGACGTAGACGTAGTCTTTCTATACTTAGGATAGACCGTTGTACCAATGGACTAGATCACAGATTATCATGATATCGAAATTAATCAGTAGGTAAGGACAAATGACAATCATAACGTGTCCAACATTCAACCATATCACACTGTCATCATCATCAACCCATATACGGTCCCACTACTGGGCACGGGTCTCCTCTCATATTGAGAGGGATTAGGCTATAGTCCACCGCGCTGGCCTAGTACAGGTTGGCAGACTTCACAAACCGTCGAGAAAAATCTCTAAGGTATGCAGGTTTCCTCACGATGTTTTCCTTCAATGTTTAAGCGAGTGATAATTAATTATTAATATGCACATGACTTCGAAAAGTCAGAGGTGTGCTTTGGAATCGAACTCGAGACCTTCGACTTGGCAATCCAATGGTCGTACCACTAGGTTATCACTGCTTGTAAGCCGTAAGGATGCTGGTAAGGATATAATATATGGCTAACCGGAGAATTCCAGTTACTTCTGAACTCTTTCCTTGCTTGAAAACTTTTTGCAGGTTGATAGAAAGTATTCGATCTTGAGTACACTATCTTATAGATTAAAATGTAAATAAATGTGAATATTTAGCCTATTGAGTGAGTAGTGGCTATACTTAAAGCCACATATACATACTTATATAGTTACAAGAGGCTCATGTTTTTCATTTTACTAAGTTTTCCATACAAAATATTCATTCTTATGTATTATAAATACGTATTTAAGCTCAGCTTAGTTTGAGACTATATTATGGTTCTGTGTAAAAATGTACCAAATAGCATACCAAATACCAGATTTTATTTATAATATTTTACAAACGCGAGCAACTTTCGCTCACTTATAAACTCCTTACAGGGTAATAAGGAGGCTGTCTGGGTTGCGCAGGAGTATTTATTGAAATACTTAAAATGACAATAATAAAATGTATAACATTAGTTATACATTTTATTATTGTCATTTTAATGCTTCCGAAACACGGAAAGTGATATTGCAGTACTGGTACCTTATGTACTAACATAGCCAATATTTCGTTGAGGGGTATTTAAATAAATTGTTCATTTACCTCGTCCCTCTCGAAAGTATAACAGGGACGCAAGTATTCTATAAATATTTAATCGCTTCCTTTGTGTACGCAGAAAGCTCATTAGTCATTTTTGTCGCTATAATTACGCAGTGTATGGCTTTACTCTTCGGAACGGTAATAAAATACCTGAGTAATTGTTTCCCATTCCGTTATTATTAGGTTGTATACA
Source organism: Acronicta alni (assembly GCA_964056405.1). Taxonomy (NCBI): domain Eukaryota; kingdom Metazoa; phylum Arthropoda; class Insecta; order Lepidoptera; family Noctuidae; genus Acronicta; species Acronicta alni. Next base: position 5,467,576 of record OZ043920.1, read on the forward strand.
TTATACTTAATAAAAACTCTGTTTTATATTACAATAATACAGACGCCAGCAGGTCAAGCTATCCAAAACTGTCATATTTTCCCAATTGAATATGAAACTTATTATTTTGTTTAAAAGTTGAAAATCAATTAAATAAATTTGACAGATTGTGGTAGCTTGATGTGCTGGGGTATGTACAAAACATAAAATAACAATAAATTATTATATGCCAACACGCCTGTATTCCCCGGAGTGTTAGGCAAGATTTACTAATTTCACTCATAGTTCGCCGGTATGTGGTTCCATGTAATAGGGGGCTATCTTATTGCCATTTTCTGGTACAAATCCAAACTCCGAGTTGCTACTGAGAATTTCATAGATAAACCAACAACCAGGGAATCGAACCCAAGACCTCAAGCGTAGCAATCGCGCTTACGACTATGAAGTTAATGAGGTAGTTTTTGTAAAAGGCTAAAACACCGGATTAACGTTTTTTACGTTTGTGGTTCTTTCCGTGATTATTTTATTACGTGTCGATTGGATAGGCCCGTAAGAGTACACGTACATAGCGTTCGTTAGAAACAGCCTTCTATTTACTTTTACACGATTTCGCACACTAATAAAACCATAACAGTGAAAAATGTCTGCAGAAAAACTTTCTAAAAGAGCTTTGCCTTACAAAAAGCTGAAAAGGAAATTTTTACGGTACTGAAAAATGTGAATGCATATAAAATCTGGTAAAAATACTGTTTACTTTTTTATATCTTCTTTTTCAACTTTTTTAATTTTATTTTTTAGCGGTATTTGAGTTTAAAAATCGATTCAATTCTCACAGGACACAAATATTTATGCGCTGTTCATAAGTGTTGGTGTTTGTTTAAGTGGTCCTTATGAATTATATTTGTACATATTTACAAAAAAGTATAAAAATAGTCCATTTTTTTTATATTTGCGGCTATAGGCATCACTGATTGTAGGTCACGTACTTGTACCCATAGTGCTATCCAAAATATCACAAAAATGTTTTAGCAGAGTTCGCTAGGGCACAAATTACATTTTAAGTGTGGAAACAATTCACAAATTCTTCACTAATTACCTATTTCCTTTGTTTCAGATAGTGTTGTTCGTGGAAATACATCTACGATGGAGTTTCTTTACAGTGTCGTGACCGAGCAGTCCAAACACTCGCTACCAGTGCTAACCGATACGTATTTGTATAGTTGAGCCAGTGAATAAGATGGTGAAGTAGTGTTATAGACAATCAAGTGATACAATGAGCTTATAAGTTTAAGTGAATGTCGAGTGATCGGGCGAGGATGCCTTACTACGGGTACCGGGAGGGCGGGCCCGAGTCGGACACTGAAGGCGGCTGCTCGGACTCGGGAGGGGGGGATTCGGACTCTGAAGGGGGGTTGAGCACGGAGAGCACAGTCGGGCAGGGCCTGCCCTTCCCCGGCTTCACTCCGGTCGCCCTTCGATATCTGACGCAAGAGACCAGGCCGAGGAGCTGGTGTCTCAAACTCATCACTAATCCATATCCTTTTTAATAGACTGAAGGTTTCTATTATGTATGCTCGAATTTTCGAGAACCTTAAATTTATTTTCCGTGTAGTTTCAGCAATTTCATTAGATTCATAACCGCTCTTAATGAAAAACATTAAATTACATTAAATCAATCAGATGATTGATTTGACTACACACATATAGTATAGTCCTGATCCACATAAATGGATCTGTTACAAATAACTTTACAAAGGTATAGTACCTCATAAATACTCTGCAGGTAATACAGATAATATTACTTAAAGTACACAGAATACAGACATCTGTATTTTACACTCAATTTCATTTAACTTTATATGAAATGTATTTTATAAGACAAAATATTAGGTACATAATTAGTACCATAATTTAAAAACTAAATTTATATATTATCTATTTACATAATGTACAAAAAAAAAAAAAGAACTAATAATTATCACGTCCAAGCGTCAAAGTATTTCATTTAACCATTTTACAGTTAAAATGAACATGAGTCATTTTACAGAAAAAATATGTCTTTCTTTGTCTCTGGCATACCTAGTTAAATTACTTATGTATAGGTATTACTCTATATAAAATGCGTATGTATTTATTTATTTATTATACATCGATTGATATATTTACCGTAACATGTAAGTATATTTTTATAGTTTACCACATTTATCTATTCAAACGTTTATTTTTATGTACCTATTTTTAACTTGACCTTTTTTAACCCAAAAGTTGACCGGCAGAGAATGCCATATGATATTGAGTCCACCATATTATTATGAGCTACTGTTGTAATAATATAAAATATTCTAGAACAATATAATCTACCAAGAACTAATAATGCCTGTCTAACCTAACAGTCTGTTTGTACGTAAACACTCGTCATACGACAGTACATATTGAAACTGTTGACGGCTCTCCAGACAATGATGGCAAACATTCAGATTGCCGACGGATTTATAGGTCGAGTGGTCATCTGAAAGAGATCTAGTACCACTCGCTGAGAAGGGCTTTGTCTAGGGCTCTTTGTTTGTAAAGAACTGTGTAGTGGAACTGTTATTAACTAGGTATAGAAAAGTCTTTGATGGATAGGTATACCAAAATATGCTTATAATAACAATACCATACGATCAACATAGTTGCTTTCGAATCTCCCATCCCCGATTCTGCACAGTGTTCTAGATTACTTTGTTCTAGATTACTTGTACCTCAGACACCAATGTATTCACAACTGTTCCGATTACACAGAGCGCAGTTGTTCCGCTCCCACTGCTCCTAGTCAAAATCAAATACAAGCGGTACCAAGGTGCAGCATACAGAAGCTGGCCTGTGAATAATTGACGGCGCTCGCAAGATCAAAGCTTTGACGCGCGTATTGGTTGTATAGCTCCGGGCCTATGTTACAGACTCAAGCTTCAATTGCAAGAGTAAATTAATACTCATACGATCTGTTATAACGCAAATAATGTTAATCTATTGTGTAATCGCCCTTGTGGCGTAGTCATGATAGAAACAAAAGCACCATCAGCGCAGAGGCTGAGTGCTCGCCATCGCGATCGGTTGCGGGTTGGATTGTCGCTCATAATAAATATTTGTAGGGCTTTCAAACAAATTTTGATAAGATCGATTGATTTGATAGCGGGTTAAGTCTCTGTACATTTGAGAATTCGTGTTTGTAAAACGAACCCCTAGCCTATTAGCAGTGATAGCCTAGTGGTATGACCATTGGACTGCCAAGTCGAAGGTCTTGAGTTCGAATCCAAGGCACGTACCTCTGACTTTTCGATAATAATGTGCATATTAATAATTAAGTATCACTCGCTTAAACGGTTAAGGAAAACATCGTGAGGAAACCTGCATGCCTTAGAGATTTTCTCGACGGCGGCGTGTGAAGTCTGCCAACCCGCACTAGGCCAGCGTGGTTGACTATAGCCTAATCCCTCTCATATTTTACAACTCGCAACTGAACTCTAAGGAAACAGCTGACCAGAAGATCTTTCGAGTTTAATTTACAATGCTGTTTTTAGTGAAAAAAGTGAATTAATGACTTTTTAATTAAAATTCTTATTGGGTTAGATAGAAATAATGATTTTATACAGTTTAAAGTTGAAAAAACTGCACAAAAAAACGTAAAATTTAAGAAAAAGCCGACGAAAAATTCCAACGCAGGGGGGTCCAGAATCATGTACTGAAGTCATGGTAAGCCGTTGCGCGTCGATGTCCCTTCCACCCTGTATATAAATACGGGCCCGTAGAACGGACCTTAATATAAATTTATTAAACAGCTCTTCATTCAATATCTCAATATTCAACTGGCCCAAGTTGTAACATTGCTTCGCCAACTGAAGGGATCCAAAAACATGGCCTGTCATGGTCGTGGCGAATATAACAGATCCCATGTTCGATCGACATCCAAAAGTCGCAACATTGTTCAATAAAGTGAAAGTATATTTACTTGTTCTTCCAAATATATTCAGCGTCCAATTTCATTGGCTCCCGACTCCAGCGTCGACATTGACCTGATATCTTTACAGAGACGGTCACTGTGCAAGGCTGGCTTGCCTTCATTAAATTCAATGTTTACTACCAAGTAATTATATTGAGGGCATTAAAAACATTATAAAGTATATTCTTGTTTAACTGCATGGACTATTTCAATGTTTTTATCGTAACGTAAATATGTTATTCTCCTGTGTCGTGAGTATGTTTTTCTCACATATACAAAAAACTTACGTCATAAAAGTATTTGTTCTGTGCGCAAATCGAACCCAACACCCGAAGCGCGGAAGCCAATTGCATAAACGTCAAATGATAACAATACCAACTGCTTCTCCTTTGTAGTTTACGGAGTAACTTTAGCAGAAGTTTATCTATTATTGTCTATGTAGTTGAAGCTGAGCTGGGAAGTTATTCAAAACTGTATAGTATTATTTGCCTTTTTTTATTCTTTAAAAATAAAGAACATGTCAAACTTTGTCTACAATAAACCCCTGAAAATTTCTGAAAACTTGTTTTTTTGTAGTAGTTTGATCGCTTTCCGTCTTAAACAATATAACTATTGTTTGTTGAATGTAGTAGAAGCCTAATTTTCCGTGTATTACCAGCCTAATTCACATGAATATTTAATCTAATACAGCAAGACCACTTAAAATAAGTAGCCTTCCGTGTTTGAATCAGACATTTCGATAAATAACTAAATTTCAGTTCGGCTGATTTCCCTTTGAACATTATTGGGAAAGAGACAGCCGCTTTTGTAACCAAGTAGGTAAGTCTCGTAATGAATATCAAACTTGAATAAAACGTACGTGTTACAACCTTCTGCCTACTAATTTTCCTTCAAACAAAGGGAATTACCTATACACAATCATTTTGAATTTAACTTTAACTTTAGGCATTTGTTCCAGATGAATATTAAGAAGAAGCATAATTGCCTTTTGGCATGAAGATAACATAACATTTCTCCGAAAGGTTAGACAAAAGTGTATTGATATATACCCGGGTACATTTTTACGTTCCATTTAATAATCTTTAAAAAATTTTTTTTTCCATTTTCTATGCTAATATTGTAAAGTTATTTTAGCGAGGGAAAACTTCGACTGCGAGCAGGATTCGAACCTGCGTCTTCTGGTAATTTACAACAGACGCTATGACCATTAAGCTACCGCGAATCCCATCCGCCATGACGAATTTTGCCTTCACATTTATTAGTATTTAACCAGAAGACGCAGGTTCGAATCCTGCCCGCAGTTGAATTTTCTTTCGCTAAAATAATCCCATTTAATGTTATGAGTAAGGCTCTTATGACAAACTGGGCACATATCTAAACTGCTACTTAGAATTTCCTAACAGAAAAACCCAATAATCCTTTCTTTGCCTGACTTGGAAATCGAACTGGAACGGGAACCTTTGGACCGCACGATCAATTGCCAGACTAACGACCAATTAGGTAATTTATGTGAACTGTTATAGCTCTGTATTGATCATACTCGTTACGATCACGAGTGCTGCAGGCATAGAAGTGAATGGTTATTCATAAAAATGGTCCTTCGAGTCGGATCGTTTCTTATATACCACTATGGTGGCAAACAAGCATACGGCCCACCTGATAGGAAGTGTTTACCGTAGCCTATAGACGCTTGTAACACCAGGGTATCACTTGCGCGTTGCCAACCCTGTAAAACGAAAGAGGAATAGTTGGGTTAGCAGTACAAGAATCAAAATCCACTGCCAACAGTTTCCTCGCGAAGCACTGAAAGTTGGCAACTTTGCACTCCGTAAGAAACACAAAAGCTCCAAGCAGTGTTATTTCACTTCGATTTTTTGCAAGGCAGAGGTACTTCCCCAGATGGGCAGCTCCAATTTGAATGGAATTCTCCCACAATGCCCTACCTCTCTTACCTTTGTTATAATGTTTTTTGGATAGGTAAATAATTATTATTGGCTGGGCAAGTGGACCGCTTGCGCAAACTAGCCAAAATACCGAGAAAATACCTACATTCGCTTGTATCGTATCAAAACATTGTGTTCGTTGAGACGCGATGCTACGGAGCCGGGTTCTCAGAGATAGACAAACAATCAATCTAACAGCCAAACTCGGCTTTGCTTTCAAGATATGAAAGCAAAGCTGAATTGTTTGAATTTGCTGGTTTTCAGCTTTGTAAAGGGTTACCTTACCTTAGTAACTTGTTTTTGAAGTACAATATAATCTTACTATTCATAATGATATTACTATGTAGTTCATAATTATAGCAGCTATAGTCTTTTTTGAAGTATGGAAAATTTTCCCTGGATCGTCTGTCACCGGGGGAGGCCTGGTATGTCGGTCTCGCTGCAGTGCACTTGCCTTTCCTTCCCCAATGTATCTCGACCATGAGATCCGTAACTTTCACCACGACCGTGAGCAAGCAGCGATATTCGGTTACCATCACACTGAAACGGACCTAGGTCTGAATTTCAAATTCAACGTTGTGAGAAGTCTGCCAACTGCTTTAGGCCAACATAGTGGACTAAAGCCTAGCCCTTCGCAAACCGTGCCCAATCATAGTCATGGTTATAAATATATTGCTATAGGTATTTTTAATTTACTAATCTTTCCATGTGTAGCGTAGCGGGGACCCCGACGCTCAAAATCAATAATTATTTTATCAGTGATTTTATACTAGCAGAATTAAATATTTTAATAATTTCTTAGGGAGCCTAACGACCCTTGGCCATGATTATAGGGTAAATGAAGGGAATTGAGGTTTTTAGTCGGTACGAGTCCGAATTACTCTGCTACCTCCCTAGGTGATCCATGAGTATTTTCCCGTACTCTGATAATAGGATAAAAAAGGAATAAGCAGTGTTAGCCTAGTGGTACGACCAAAGGTTTGGAATTCGAGTCCATGGCACGCACTACTGACTTTACGAATTCGAGTGTGTATTCATAATGAATTATCACTCGCTTAAATGGTGAAGGAAAACATCGTGAGGAAACCTGCACACCTTAGAATTTTTCCTTGACGTTGTGTGAAGTCTGCCAACCCTTACTAGGCCAGCGTAGTGGTGGACTATTACCTAATCCCCCTCAATCTGAGAGGAGACCTGTGCCCAGTGTGCCTGTGGTAATGTAATTTTTATTTATTCTAGAGTTACATCTGGCGGCCAGATTTTATTTTAGGTTTTTGCTGTTGTTGACATGCGAGTCTATCCGATCGCGAAAATTTAATCATTTCCTAAACAACCTTTTTCCGCTTTGCATATTAAAACAATTTGAATTTGTGCTACAAACTTTTTCAGTGTCATCAATTCTCATTTCTCGCGCAGTTATTGAATTTTTAGTATCCACATAAATATTTCTGCCACCTTATTGCTTACGGCCGAGTACGTTATTCATATTTAGTTCAAAACGCAATACCTTCGCTACTTAATCATCCCAGCTAGAAACCATTTTTACCAGATATTAATTTTCTTTTATAGTACAAACAAAAGTTCAAAGTAACAATACCAAACAAAATCATCGTGTTACCACGGCTGAAGCTAACTATCATATAAATTATGAAAAACAAATCTGGTTAGTTTCAACTGCGTGGCGTGTGTGTAATGAATCTAAATTGTTTTATGCCCACATACTTTGCTACTATATGTTGGTGAGTTCTTTTGTTTGTTGCCATTCATAGGATTTCTTTCATCTTCAATTTGAAGCCCTAAAGTCGTAATGAAAACGGATGGTAATCCCTTTACGGCCTCGTTGTGATTCACAAAAACGCAATTTCAAAGTTTGCATGAAAATTAAGGTTGGTAATGTGTGAAATGTATGTAACAGCACTTTTCACGTTCCATTTTTTACTCAAATAACGAGTGCCTCTGATGACGAAATTTTCTACTCATTTATTTAATGGTGTTGTAATGAGAAAGTTGAGTTAGCGGCCTAAAGTATGTTAATATCCCGTAAAAAGTAAAAGAGGAACATTGCATACGTCTTTGCCAAATAAAACTAGCCCAACTGAAAACTAAAAGCTTAAATGAGTCATAGCGTCATAATTTTACGAAATCTGTGAAACTTTTCACAAGCAGAGAGTATAATTATTAAGTGTCTTCTCCAGGGATGTGTTACGGTCGGAATTAATATCAATCTACCGGCTGTTTTCTTTACTGGCTCGCGGTAGAAATTTAACATAAGCTCTACAGAAGTACTGTCAAATTTCTATCTCCAGTAGGGAAAACCACCGATAGATGGTTATTAATTCCAGCCATAAGTTATTTCATTAATACATTAGGGTAATCATTAAAAATTTCTTCAGAATAGTAACTTGGAAAACCCACCTCACAGTCATATTGTGCCAAATCCGCGGTGATGCTATTAATTCTCATATATCAAAAGGATTGAGCGGCAGGAATGACGGTTTCCAAATACCAGTCTAACTTATTGAGGTACTAAAAATGATATACAGTTAATAAACTGCTTGAATCATGAATTGTTATATACAAATGTATCATCTTATGAGTCACGGTCTTTCTTTCTTAATTTTTGTAAATAGTTGAGATGATGAATCAGATATACATAATTATATATTACTCGATTCGGCCTGGCCGCACATCGTCGAATTTTTAGTCAGAAAATCTCTTCGGAAGCTATTTGCTTTGACGCTCAATTCCGACAATCTGCTGTGACCAGTACAAAACGTATAAGTAGTAACTTCCAGTAAGTACAGACGCCGCAGGTCAAGCTATACAAATCTGACAAATTTTCCCAATTGAATATGAACCTTATTTTTTTGTATTAAAGTTGAAAATCAATCAAAGAAATTTGACAGGTTGTGGTAGCTTGATGTGCTGGCCTCTATACCCGAACAATATTCTGCATGGCATTTTCTGACAATTTGCTGCTAGATTTTCTCACAAGTCTATGCGTATAACAGTAACTGTGTTAAAACCAACAAATATCTTAACGTTTCCTTCCAAGTTATTTTGCATGCTAAATTAAACTCTATAATTTAATGGTAAAGTATAAATTTCGGAGCGGCAGTGACGGTGTCGACCACTCCAGCCCACTCGTATCTCGTGAAGCACTGAATAAATTAGGTTCTACAGCCACACTGGGTGTAAGTGGAAAACTAGAGTGTCGCTTTGTCGTGTTCAGATTCTCAGGTACAACGATTGACACGATTTCCCTCACTTGTGATAACAGGGCCCGTAGTCCGTACTTTATAATATTTCTACGCTATCATTTTCAAGTTGTTAGAAAGGAATAGCGCTAATAAACCTATCTAGCGGCATCCCTGTCATAACACTTTAAGGTACGCCCTTCGGTTTGCTTAAAACGGTTGCCCGCGATTCCACACGCTACGGAATTCGAGATAATTAAATTTTAATTAAGAGCTGCTTAACTTTGAAGGAAATTCTATTTTCAAACTGTGTATTTTTAATTAGCTAAGTATACAAATATTTTTGTGTAAAATATTGCTACCAGGAATTATAAAATAATAAACATTTAGAAATGTACACGGATTTGTGTAAGTTAATTATATCAATCTAAATTTGCTTTATGTAGAAATAAAATATTCAAACTTAAAGATAGCAGACAACCCGATGTTTTTTTTATTTAGGCAGCTCAGCAATTACTATTCTGCTCAGCAATTACTGTTGCGTTGCTGGTTCGATTTCTGCATGTAACTATAGGTATTTTTTTTTATGATAGTGTGTGTATGTATGAGCTTATTATAAATATAAATAAGTATTATAATTTTTAATTTACGTTGGCGGAATTTGGGAGGGTTACATTAAATTATTTATCTTTAATTTAAATGTTTCTAATAACTACATGTTGTATTGGGTGCATACCTGTAAAAACATGTATATAATATCGAAATAACTAAATAAATAAAAAAAATAGCCTTAAAAGTAATCACTGCTCGAGAATCTTCTAAAATATACAAGTAGGTCGTTTAAAAAAGGTTTTAATGCTCGTGCTACGTACCCGCCAGCTTTTTTTTTTGCGTGTATTTACCTCGCTACCTACATAATTATGTATGTTTATGTAGTAAGGTGTCATGCATGCCGTTATTGCTTTCGTCTAGACAGCGTTTATCAGGCACGCGTTTCAAATTGGAATACCTAGCAGCAAGTAGAAATTTCGCATTTAGTTTGTTAATAAAGTACTTGTAACGTAATATACCATCACGCCTGTATTCCCCCGAAGGGCTAGGCAGAGGTGTACCAATGTACACCCACCGTTCGCCAGTAGGTTTAGGTCCTATATAATAGGGTGTCTATTGCCTGCCATTGCACAAATCTAAACTCCGAGCTGCTGCTGAGAATTACATAGATAAACCCAAGACCTCTAGTGTAGCATCTTTTTTTTTATTCCACTAAGGTGGCAAACAAGCATACTGCCCACCTGATGGTAAGCGGTTACCGTAGCCTATAGACGTTTGCAACACCAGGAGTAACACTTGCGCGTTGCCGACTCTATATTTAAAGAGGAATAGCTGGGTTGACAGTATAAGAGTCAAAGTCTCCCCACTGGCAACACAACGTTACCTCGCGGAGCACTGGCAACCTTGCTCACCGTAAAGAACACAACACAGCTCAAAGCAGTGTTATTTTGCTTCGATTTTCTGCAAGGCGGAGGTACTTCCCAGTCGGGCAGCTCCAATTTGATTAGCACCTGGTTAGACTGGAAGCCGACCTCAACATAGTTGGAAAAAGGCGCGTAGGATAGTGATAAGGATAGACGTGACATCACGAATGAAATCACAATCTATTCCTCTTTTAAATAGAAAACAAATCGCTCTGTCTAACGTTGTGATATGGTGCGCGCTGCGCGCCCCTCTCCGCGCCTCAAGCCTCACCCCGCGCGTTGCCATAAATACATTTGCAGACGACGCGCGGGCCTCTTTCTTCCCGCTGCAGCTGCCCGAAGCTAAGTGCCACCCTCTACCGGTCGGACCTCACCTCAAAGCCTTCGCCGAACCCGCCCTGAGCTTAACTCACCGTAGGGTGAGTTTCTTTCTTATTCTTGCCTTAACGTATTTTAAATTGTAACCCTAGTGTCAATAAATTTGTATATGTTGTGTTCCTAGTGTAATTTATCTCCACTAAATAGTTACCACTACGTCACGACGTCAGCCTGACAAAGAGAAGAAACAAATTAAAAAATAAGATCAATTTTTTTGTATGAATAATGACTTGATACTTGTAAACCTGCCACAAAGTTTAATTTAAACTTTAGGCACAACCTCCAAAATCATTGCCAAGCCAATAACATGAGTATCCATCCAAAAAGCCGAGTTTAATCAGAGTCCGTATGAGCGTAACGTAACGACATGTTATGTTAGATAACCGGGGCCGACACGGTAATAGCGGGTCCCGTTGGAGCCGTGCCGAGGTACGATCGAGCGACAATTGTACGGCGACCTCACGCCAAAACGACCGCCTATTTGTTAGTACTACCCGCAATTATGTAAATATAAGCCCACCAATATTAATATGCGCTTGTCAATCCATTATAGATACTTTTAGCTTATCTGTGTTGAAGTTAAAGTCACTACATTTGCGTTGAGTGTCATTTGGGTTCGATTCCCACCTAAAACAATACAAAATACAAATTCCAATACTAATTACCTATAGGTAACACAATACAAAATCCTACAAATTATCAAACAACATTCTATTAGGTAATAGGATAAATAATTGTTTGTACTTAATTAAGATTTGATTATACTAGTTAGATCCCTAGAAATTTGCAACGCCTGAAAAAGGTGCTAAGCTATGTTATATTTAAGAACCTTAGTATGCAAATAAATAGTTTAAATTTGAAAATTTGATGCATTCATGTAGTGTAATGGTAGCTTAATTTTCTATCTATCGATCTATTCAGCCGGTAACAGTCACTGCTGAGTGAAGGCCTCTTCCCTACCCCGCCACTGTTGCCCACTGTTGCCGATCTTGGGCAAAAATCGGCAACATCGCACTCAATGATTCCCCACTGCCCTCACAATATCATCATATTATAATCACTGCTTCATTTTTATTTACATAAATTAGTTATTACTTATCCAATATTAAGAGAATATAGATTGTAAATGGAAAATTGTACTGTTTTAATGTTCTTCTTAAAACTTCTACTTTTAGTTTTAACTTTTACTTTTAACTTAATTAACTTTCCCTATATGTGTTTAAAATTATTGTTTAATATTTTATTGTATCAGTTTTTATTATTCCAGGATCTATTTTATTGTGTTTAAATTTATTGATAACTTAATTTTAGTATTTATAATTTCTAATTTATAATTGTACACCTTAATTGGATGATGTGGCCTCCTATAATTGAGGGAGTACATTTCTTTGCACATATGACATTGATGAATGTAATACTGTACATCTCTCGTTGGAAGTCCTTAATATATAAATAAATAAAAATCTGGAGTAGCCCGGGAAGTCGGTAAATGTGCTGGTAGGTCATGGGCACCCTGCCTCGCTGCGGTCCACAGCCGCGCTGCATAATGTTGTTACAAATGTCGCGACGGTGCCAAGAAACTTTGTATATTCGAAAACTTACTACGAACGGAAGATACAGATTAGATGTAGGTACCTACCTAGCCAAATGCACGGTCCAATTTCCAGATAACTTTAATCACTGTTTTCTTACTAGTATCTAACCTGCTCTAAATATAAGAGAGTAGCTGGTCAGGTACTTATAAAACTAAAATAAAATAAATCATCAACCCATATAGTATCCCACTGCTGGGCACGGGTCTCCTCTCAAATTAAGAGGGATTAGGCTATAATACACCACGCTGACCTAGTGCGGGTTGGCAGACTTCACACACCGCGCACCGTCGAAAAAACAAAGGCATGCTAAGCAGGTTTCCTCACGATCTTTTCCTTCACCGTTTAAACGAGTGATAATTAATTATTAATACGCACATGATTTCGAAAAGTCAGAGGTGCGTGCCTTGTATTTGAACTCAAGACCTTCGGCCTGAGAGCCATACCACTAGGCTATCACTGCTTTTTGCAGACAGAGTTACTTTCGCATCTATAATATTAGTAGGGACACCCATCTAGTCCAAAACTAAGCAGAGCTTGTACTATGGGTACTAGACTATGGCTGTAATACTTACATACATTTTTTTTTGTAAATACATTTTTATGATACATAAGAAACACCCAGACAAACACAAACACTTATGTTTTAACTACACAAATAATTGTGTCCTGTGGGAATCGGACCCACGAACCCATGATCAGCAGTCCAACACTAGAACCACTATACCACAGACATCATCAAATCTATACAAGTATACATGCAAAAAGCCAGATGATAATAATAATCGATCTTTAGTTTAATAATGGCAAAATATCCTAGTTACAAAGATGTTTGGCTAATAACCGAATGAAATCGTTAGCGGATGATGCTGCAAAAACGGTTATATTAGGATTTCGGCCTAACCCTTTTACCATAGTATTAATTTTTATTGTTTACTATCCAAGATCCTGAACAATGGATTAATACAATTTGCGTATTGTTTTACTTAACTTAACTTGGTTTTGACTAGTTTTACTTAACTTTTGGTCGTTGTTTAACTGCCCGGTTAATCTAGTCCTAATCGCGACTGTAAGTAAGTAGGTCCTGGGTTCAAATTATATGGTTATCTATCAAAATCACCAGCAGCTCGGAGTTTGGATTAGTGCCCGGTAATATGCTCGCTCTGTCACATGTGAACTAAACATACCGTCGAACTGTGGATGTACATTGGTACACCGCTGCCTAAATCTTCAGGACATACAGGCGTGATGGTATATTATGTTGATGAAAATCAAGCTAAAGTGTGTATAAGCTTTAAGCTAATGAGATACTATTTTGACAAAAGGATCAATTGATGCTAATATTTTCCATTGAATTTTCAATTACATAACCGTATGTATTAGAGAATAGCCGAATCCAGAATGAATCCAAATCATTGCCACGCTCCCACAAGTAAAAACAAAAGCAATATCAAATCAAAACCAACCTCATTCGGTTCCCAACATCCCCCAGGCATATTTAGAAGAAAATATCGCATGAACAGACAGATCTCGTAACAGATTCAGGCAAAGATAATGTAATAAGATTTAATTGAGTTTGAACAAAGAAGAGAAGCGAGCAGAAATTGATTGCGCCGAGCTTTGGAACATGTCCGGAGAATAAGAAAGTAAACATGTTTACAATTCCTGACAATTATATTAGTGCGGATCCAATGTAAACAACTATCTATATCAAGCAGTTTATTATGAACTTATGTAGGTTTTTGTAGATCTGTTACCTGAGATAGGTGGTCGAGTAGGTGGCGCGTATGTAGCAAATGCGCACACTTGGCATGCGCTTCTTATCCCTTGATAAGAAGCAGGGCCTCGCCATTAAAGAACTGCGCTAGACTATAGCCTGTCAAAATCACGATGAAAGTTACCACGAACCGCATAGCACCAACCATATGGATGGCAAGTGTGATTTTAAGTTAGTACGAGTTCGACATTCAATTCATTCAATGTCGCCTCCCCTGGCGTGGTAGGATAAATGAGAATATTCCGCATTATCAATAAAATATACTTAAAGCTACGAGAAATTTTTCGCTTTATATTCTGGTTCAGGATTAAATCAATAATCACTGTTGTGATTAGCCTCATACGATACAGTATGGTAACATATTATGTGAGTAAATGGTTTCCATCTTGTGTTCTTTCGATAACCACAGATACCATTTTTATAGTCTAGAATAAGTTTGATTATGTATTCTGAAAGTACGTCATCCAAACAGCTATTATTATCGCGTATACATATCTGTACATTAAAATATGTAGTATAAATCATTCATGCATGTGTGGTTTTAGGTACTCCGTCTCCTCATATTCAGCTTTCACTGTATCTGCCAACAGTATAACTAAAATTAAAAAAGTTCCCTTTCACAACACCGTTTTTATGTAACGCGAATACTCGCATAATGATCCTCACAATTGAAATGAGTTTCTTCATTAAAACGTAGGGGCGTATCACGCCGAACACCGAAAGAGTCCTTCGTTGTAATGCATTGTTGTCATGAAGTCGCCTTTGATATATTTTTCGAGCTTTTTAATGTCAGGCAACTTTAAAATGTCAGGTGCTTACCTGTCTCATTTCAGTGAACAACCCTATTATTTTTAAATTTTGCTTCTGTCTAATATTGTATTAAAGCACTTTCTGCACTTTTCTGATAGCAATCTGTCTGCAACATGCTTTTTGTTGTCTATTTTTGGGTACATAGAAGCTTAAAAATAAAATTTACATTCATTCTTTCTTTCCTAAAGCTTATCACTGCCAAAATGAGAAAGGAAATGACTCTAGTTTTGCAAGTGGAATCGCGTGGCTTTGTAATTTCGTTTTTAGCATTTGCCCCGAAGCAGAAAGAAAACAAAATGTTACCAACATCGTTTAAGCATTCTGTTAACTCTTATGTCAGATGCACAAGGTCCACATTGGACGTTTACAAGGGCCTGTTGGAATGTGAAGTTTCACTTGTGTACTAAAACATAGCGCCACAAAGCAATGCAGCTTGTGCTTCTTTGAAATGCTAGGAGGAAAAATTCAAGGCAAATGAGCTTATTGTTGACCCGCATGAAGCACACCAATTTTAAACCTCAAGTACTTTATATAAATACTTTTGTCATTTATGAGTTCATGCAACTTGTATTTCGGATGCTTATATGCAATATTTATTAAATTCAAATGTGTGAAGACTTTTTATTACGATTTCTAATACTTATGTTTATTATGCAATAACTGCCTTACTTTTAAAACAAAACCAAATACCGACTGGCAAGGGAACTGCCACCCTCTTCAATGGAGGTGCTTTGTCTTGGGCTATGCATCTAATAAAACGGGGATAAAAAGTCGATTCTGAATTAATGGCCCAGATTGAGGAGACTGGAGTGGCTGCGAAACCAATCCAATTAACTTTTAGCGACACTTTCACCGTTTGTCAATAGATTTATCTCGAGATTTAATTCTAAATTGAAATTCAAACCTTATTTTAACAGTCAACTCACTGAACCGCTCAAATAGAATTAGTTTTCTCTGAGTAGCGTGAATTGTAAGTTATTTTCTCGATTTTTATTACTTGTTATTGTGAAAATTAAACTTTTGTCCTGTTAAATTATTCTATCAAAAGCTTCCCATCCTTCTAAAATAAAATAGACATTTTCAATCCAAATATTTCTTATGAAATACGAGTGCCCAATAACGAAGCTTTTAAGGGCCAAATATAATATCGTTCAAAAAATAATAATGGTGTTGACTCAGTTTTTCATTTCAACAGAACTCGTTCAGAAATGTCAGTCCATTTGTAAAGAATGAAATATTAAAGCGAGAGACTCGATGATTTGAAATCAGAGCAGCTATCGCGCGCTCCTTCACTTCAAGATAGAGCCTCGTTTGAACATGCTCAGTTTTACTTGCCTGCTACTTTTTTGATAGTTCATGACTCAAATATCTAATACTAACTTAACAATGACGTTTCATGGATTTTTTTTTTGTAAAAAACTATTATTTCGAAGTTCACGATGTCAGAATTGAAAACTTTGTGTCTGCAGATGTTATTGGTAATTCCTGGCCAGCTGGAGCGCACATTCTCAATTCTCGTAGAATTATTTCTGAGTAGGATTAAGAGTTAGATATAAGCTTTAAAACTTTTGGATATGTGATGGTTGTAAAAGATATGGATATATTTATCTAATCCGTTTAGTTTTTTGAGTCTCGTTTTTCCTATAAAACTCGTTTGATTTCGTGCTGTTTATTTTTCGTACCAAAAGCAGAGTCATCAATAAAGACATCACGTTTCTTTGAATGACTAAACACATTATGTAACGGACATTTGCGAAAATAAAACTAGCAATTGCGTAAACAAAAGACGGTTGGAACGTTCACGATTATAGCCGTTTTACGGTCAATAAAATACGTATCATGCACAATCAATGACAATCATTGAGCGAAAATGCGGAAACCGATATAGATGCCATTACGAATTCGTGAATACCTAATTCTGGCACCGTAAAAAAAACACTTAAAATTATTTTGATTTAATACGATATTAATACTTTACCGATTTTATGACCAGTAAAAGTACAAATGTAGTACCTTCGTATTGGTATAATAAAAACATGCGTTTGAGGGTTTGCGCTGGCAACTAGCTTAAGTACTTGCTTTGTACTGGTTCAGAGTAAACGGGCATCAGTCGCCGTTTGTAGGGACAATGGGTAGGCCGGTGGCGTTTCCCTCTCATAACACAAACCTTTTGTGATACCGGTCGGCCCGATCCATATAATGCTATGAGATTACTCATTAAAATAGCCGAACAAGACTGTCCCAGGCAAAAATTCAAAGCCAATTCGTGAAATATAAAAAAAATGTGATAAAATACCTCCTTCATTCAATTGTTTGAAATTTCAATTTGGATTGGATATTGTGCCAAGAAAAGGGTATGAAGAAATGATGTATACTTAATACACTCGTTCGGAGCTCGTGGTTAAGTTAAAACTACACTGATCGACCAAGATTGGTTGATTGGTTGATCAGCGGTTAACTCAGCTTAACCTTGCAGATGCAAGTTTAAGCGGCCAATCTATGGATGGGTATAGCAGTCGGTCCCGGTTGTCATGCGAACACCTGTAACAATCGTGAATGGTACTCTGAAGCCAAAAAAGCCTGACAGTCTATCCTCAGGATATCGGTGTTACCCAGAAATTGGGTTGCGGGGGTTTGATGGCAGTCGCTTCGTATAAAATACTGATATTCAGCAGCATCTAGTTAGACTGGAAGCTGACCCCAACATATTTGAAAAAGACCTTGACCTGACTGAAGAAATTGATGAAAATAATTATACTTCTGCTGAAGGAAACACAGAAAAAACAAGCGTGGGGCATACAGGCGTGGTTGTATGTTTGGTAAATTTTCGGTGGTCCTATTTATCAAGTATGCAGCTAAAAGGTTCTGTGCGAGTTAAAGGTTGGATATTTTTCCCTGTCGTAGGTTATGAAGCGTTAAAGGGTCGGTGGGTGTATTCATTTTACAGGTCATTAGAGTAAAAAGGGTAAACAAAATTGTAGCACCGACCTTTGTCCGCGTAAAAACAAAATAATTTCTTTTTTTACTGGATAACACTCATCAAAACGAGTACGACGCTTTTATTATGGAGATGAATATATTTATATTGTCACTTTTGTGACTCATTCAAGTTTACGATTGTTTACAGTTTTATACGTATTAAAAAGGTTTGGTAATGAGGATTGATGAACGGAGATTGGTGAAACTGATATACGTGGTTAGAAGCATTATGTATGCATTGGTGACCGACCGCGAGGTCTTGTACCGTCAACCCTTCCCTGCACAACCAGTCGTTCGATGGATCCCTCATCTCTTCGCGACACGTGGCCAAAGAATGTTAAAATGCGCTTCTGTAAGGTTGCAGATAGATGCTCCTTGATGCTGAGTTCTTCAAGTATTGAGACGTTAGTTCTGAACTCGGTCCAGGATACTCCCAGCATTCGTCTCCAGCACCACATCTCTAGAGCGTCTACCTTTTTCTTTTCGATTTCTCGCAAGGTCCACGTTTCGGCGGCATATAGAAAAATGGGGAACACGAGTGTACGAACAAGTCTTACTTTTGTACTCTTTGTGATTTTTCGGTTCCTCCATATCTTCCTCAGGTTATCCATGGTATTCCTTGTCATCACCATACGTCTTTTGATCTCCTCCATGCATCCTCCATTGTTGGAGATTAATGCGCCCAAGTAAACGTATGATGAGACAACCTCACATTTCGCTAGTTGCGTTAGTTCAGGGGAGTTGTTATTGAGGCGGTCCACAATCATCACCTTGGTCTTTTTTTGGTTGATTTTGAGTCCAAACTCAAGGCTCACATGCTGCATCCTCTGAAGTAATTCGTCCATATACTCAGCACTGGTCGCAAACAAGGTTGTATCGTCAGCGTATCTCAAGTTTGTAACCCTATAACCACCGATACTAACGCCGTCGGTCCAGTCCTCTAAAGTCATGCGCATGATGAGTTCGGTGTAGACGTTAAATAGTAGCGGAGATATTATACATCCCTGTCGGACGCCCGCGCTTGGGTGAAAATTGGACGACAGAACTTCATCAGTTCGTATGGAGGCTGTTCCATTCTCGTACAAGCATCGTAGGAGATGAACAAGGTGTACTGGCGCTGCCATTTCCAACAGGGTTTTCCATAGAACTGGCCATTTCACCGAGTTGAAAGCTTTTGAAAAGTCAACAAAGCAGATGAATGTAGGCTTGTTGAATTCTCGGGACTTCTCAATAATCTTTTTTGTTACGGTAGATTATATTATGATTTCTTCTTCTTTTTAGATTCTTTAACAGGATATTCCTATTTAAAGAAAAAGCACAACAAATATTTTTTCTTGATACAGTTCAACTTAAAAAATATATCAGCTTATGCAAACTTCGCAAACTTTTTTTCATGTGTGATTCATGTTAAAAAAGACCAGGTTAAGAGCACCTTAAATAAACCGAAAAAATAAAAACTTATAACAATCATCACAGTGTAGATATACTGATAATAATAGCAATAGACATCAAAAACAAAACTATAAAAATGTAATAACGTTTAATATTGCCGCGCTTTAAATTACCTACATAATTAATATACTAAATAAAATTCCTTCCTGCAATTTGAAAGTATAATGATAATAATCATTAGCAATTCTCCAAATCTCTGTTATATCTTCGATCTATGATCTCTTTACAAAGTAAACCACATCTTGACTCATCTTAACAGTATTGATTTCTCATTAAATATTTATCATTGCGTTAAGACTATTTCATTGCACCTTGGTGGAACTTTAATGGTGTTTGTGCAACCAAATTCGGTGCCTTTAAAACTTTTATATCTTCAGATCTTCCTATGTTTGCTAATCCCAGTTTCTACATACGAACTTTGTCTCAGAGCTCAACTTTATGCTAACACAGTTACATTGCACAGTTCAACATTTCCTTGCAAGTTTACCGTGTTAGTTATGCTAAACAGCTATTATATACACGATACATTATTTCCTAGCTGGAAATATCTCAGCTTTTACCAAGGATTTCGACATAAGTTCTGCAGTGCACCACAATGAAGTATTGGTACGGAGTATTGTCACCACACTAAATTATGTTGCTATGGGAAGCAAAATAACAGTGATAGCCTATTAATATGGCCATTGGACTGCAAGTCAAAGGTCTCGTGTTTGAACCCACGACAAGGTAACCCACCTCTGAGTTTTCAAAATCATGTAAATTAATTATCACTCGCTTAAACGTTGAAGGACAATATCGTGCGGAAATCTGTATGCCGAGGCCGAGGCGTGCAAAAAGTGTTGTCAACCGAAAAAAAAAAGTCTTTTTGTAGAAAATAATGCAGTGGTACGATTAAACCAACGCTACAATATAGCCGACTATCCCCTATGTAGTAAAGAAAATTTAATAGTGCTGTTCTAACTAAGAAACCGAGTACCAGTGAATCTACAAGCGAATTCTCGAATCGTGAGTCGTAGGCGCACAAAATCCAGCAGTTTCTGATAGTTAATCAAGCGTCATAAGTCGTCCAGTACCGTGTCGAGCTTGATGCGGTGAATACACACTTCCTCCAAGCGTGACATAAACTTCCTTCGGTAATAACGAACTACACAGTTGGATTTATTGCCAACGCCTCATATTGAGCTTGACTGCAGTTTACAGTCACAGTTTCTGTTTTCTCATCCTGCTGTGATACTTAATCCCGCTTGTTGAATTAGTTTAACATTTATTATTTTATAATCTCTAATTGTGGAAGCTTGTAAATGACTTGTCGTCGACTCTGCCACTATTATCTCTATGTTGCTGTAAGACACCCAAATAAAAAAGCTATTATGACTAGCTTTTCAATCATTATCAAAATAATTAGATTACATGTGTTAGAAAATCACACTACTTTCAAGACCTTTCAGTTTTTAGCAATTAATTAATTTTTAGCACCTTTTATTTAATATTACGTTTAGACTTATGGAATTCCACTTTTGTTGAATGTGACTGTGTGCTATCCATTGTTCTGATAATGCAAGTTAAGTAGATACTGTAGGACAACATAAATATAAAGAAAAGTTGTTACATTCTAATAAAACAACAAAACCTTGAAACCTGTTTTAAAATGTCAGGCCTACTAAATGTACCAGGGATACATAAGTCGGTAGGGAGGAGGGACCGCGCCACTTCAGCGGCTGTTGACGACAAAAAGAAGGGAAAAAATGTCGACGCCATAATACCGCGATGACAAATACGCCGTTTTACACTACAGATGTATTTCAGCTGAAAAGTTGTGTTGCTTACAACGTCTTTTGTTACACGTTCACACAATACAAATATTTATTCATAACTAGCTTTTACCCGCGACTTCGTACGCCTAGACTTAGTAACACAATTGTTGTGGGATTGTATTCAAGGGATAAGAAGTACTCAATGTTAGGGAAATTCCCGCTTTGTTCCGAGAAAAGAAGTATTCAATATCAAATCGTCAATCACAAACTATTAGTGTACCAACATTTCATTTAAATCCCGTAAGTAGGTCTCCTACATAAGTTTTCTGGGAAATTCCACATAATTTTGGAGTAAAATGTTATTCCCGATCACATACTATGTGTGTATGAAATTTCATTCAAATCCCATAAGATATTCGTTTTTCGGGATTTCCGGTATATTCCCACATTTTTCTGGAGTAAAATATATCCTATTTGTTATTCCCAGTCACATTCTATGTGTGTATGAAATTTCATTCAAATCCCGTAAGATATTCGTTTTTCGGGATATCCGGGATATTCCCACATTTTTCTGGGATAAAAAGTAGCCTATTTGTTATTCCCGGTCACATACTATGTGTGTATGAAATTTCATTCGAATCCCATAAGATATTAGTTTTTCGGGATTTCCGGGATATTCCCACATTTTTCTGGGGCAAAATATATCCTATTTGTTATTCCCGGTCAAATACTATGTGTGTATGAAATTTCATTCAAATCCCGTAAGATATTCGTTTTTCGGGATATCCGGGATATTCCCACATTTTTCTGGGATAAAAAGTAGCCTATACTTTATTCCCAGTCACATACTATTAGTATACCAAATTTCATGCAAATCGGTTCAGCCGTTTTTGCGTGATTGAGTAACAAATAAACAAACAAACAAACAAACATCCAAACATTCACATTTATAATATTAAGATTCACACTTTCAAGTTGTGATAGACTCGGTAATGCTAAGTATGGTAATATTACACTGTGAATGAATACTTAGCTGATATGACTTTATTGTAATTATTTGTTGTGCGAGATTTTGATCATAATTCAAATATAATAAATATTTTAAATCTATTGACATAATATAAATATGATGACTGATCAATTTAAATAACTCTTTTCTCTAGTAATTTTGTTATGATTAAATTTACGTAGTATTTTTTAATTTAAGTAATTTAATTATGTTGCATGCCTTGAAGCGGAATATGGTGATACAATCCTCTTCCGTAACATCTTATGTAATACCCATATTCGCAATAAATAAATAAATGAGTTTAAATGAAATGGACTGATCAGTATCAGTAGGTATAATATGGGAATGAGTGAATACGCTTTTCATTTTGAAACCGTGTCTCTGAAAGCTCTATTCATTTTTATGTGATTACGTTTCATATTTCTGTTAAATAACAAGACATAACTAACGTATCAGAAACGCATAAAAGAACGCTTTGAGCAGTGACTCGACGACGCGCGACGTCATGGAAGAGCTTCGTACCGTCACTATTCGTGACTGTGTAGGTACGTCGAGATTCCAGAGGCCGTACCACCACCTATTATTGCAATCGTTTTCCGTTTGAGAAAGAGAGATGTCGCTCTATAAATTAAATAGCACCATCCCTTTCTCACAACCTAAAAATAATCGCATTAATACGTTGTGGTATGGCCCCAGATATTTAACGACAGTTTTACGGTCGGCTGGAGCCGAGCTGACTCAATACTGTACTGGGTGCACGACCAGAGTTACATAACCTCCGCAAAAAATCTAAAACCCACTGACATCACCCACAGGACAGAGCTCAAATCCACTGGACAGACCTCAAATCCACTGGACATAGTACACTTATCATATAATTAAATTGTATTAATGTTATCTATAAAGAACGTTCTAGAAATACGATTGAAAATATTTATATCCAGTTAAAATTTCCTGGCGATTACAGAAATGATTGAAGCGGAAATACTGCAAAATTAAATTTAGGTACCTACATTCGTACCTATTCGTTTGTTTCTTACGCTTTATTATTGACAACTGGCAAGACTACGCAACGGATAACATTAGTCGACTGAAGGACTTGTATCCATGGTCATGAAATAAATTAAAAAAAAAAAAAGATAACATTAGTGCACTGATGAAGATCCAAGTAGTTTTGATATTTTTTAAGACATCGACCTTATTGGTGAGGTTCTTCAAAAAGGTCAGATACATAGTACTGGTAACCGGCTCGTGTGTATGGCAAGATGTATGAATGTGGACGAACCACATAAAGTATGCAAGAATCGTTGTAAGTGGCGTCCCTTAGTTTCTGCCTAACCCTAATGGGTAAAGACGTGAGTGTATGTATATAATTATGTAAGGCACTCAGTTTCAGCCTTTGAAAAAAATCTGATATTATTTTTCCATTTTTCGTAACAAACAACTACTTTAAAAGAGTAAACACATTCTCTTTGTTTTCTAAATCAACTTAAACTTGTGCCAAACAACATGTCGTAAAGTAAATAGTATAACTCTACAAAAGCCTTCTTAATACTTTGAACCTTTGCAAGTTTATTACAAATAAAATTAGACCCGTTCTGACAACTGTAATATGTCCCTACATATTACACACATATTAGACACATTCCTTTTGTGTGCCTAACTACAATCTCTTGCTAATCTAAGGTCGGAACACGAACTAATTAACTAGAAATTATGAATAGAATGTTAGAATGGATTAAATAAGGATTTGTTGAAAGCCTTTTCAACTGTAGGTGTAAGTACTTATTTCATATTCCATAGAGGTAACTGAAAAGGCCAAAATCTATGCTGTGTTCCGAACACTTCAATTAAATCCTCTTTTCTTTAGCGATATTAATCCTTAAGAACCAATCTCCAACCTTTCAAAACTTTATTATCGAATGATCTTAAATCTTTGTTCGTGTTTTTCTTTGAAATACCTAACGATTATGAGGTACGACAAATTGCGCCACAGGACTTTATATCACGGGTTGCCATCAGTATTACAGCTATTATCAGCGTTATATTTCTTCCTAATGGGTAATAGAGTAGCATGTTAGCAGCATCTTTCGAGAAAAATAAAACACCGATTTATCACAATGTGCGTTCGACGAGAAACGAGGGAATTTTAGTCTTATTTACGCTGCTAAGGATCCATTACCTTTATGTCTTATTTAAGATCTTCAAAGGCTATTTTGTTTTAAGTGCAATAAACCTAATCTACAAACATAACAATGATAAACAAATTAACGCAAGCTGATTTATGAAGCAGCCGCACTGACGTAATCCCCTTTGCTCAGGCACACAATTGTAAAGGCCTTTTAACGAACAGATGAGGAGTATAATGGATAACGCGAATCATGGCGATTCCCGCTTCCCAACCTCGCGGGAGATCCTTACATGGCCGATTAAGATGTTTAGTAAAATACGTTAAACATAACGTAAAACAAAATTGTATCATAAGTACTATTACAAATATATTATTCTTGTATGGATGCTTCCACTGCTTGTTACCTGCGAGATTAATCCCTACCAAATTGGAAGAGCAAAAAGCAAACATAAATTATACCATAGAATAACAATGGTTGTCGACAAACATCGACCACATCACTAACCAATGCAGCTGTGGCCGCAAACACGGAAAGCCGAAACCGCGCTTCCGTATCCTCTAATTAATGCACACGACCCGGCCGGCCGAAAATAATGAACATCACTATAATGGCAGTAATGGCGGCTACCATTGTCTACAGAATTATTTCACTTATAATAGAAGACAAGAAGCAACGTTTTTAAGCCAATGATTAAGCCAGTTTTTGGCTTTTGTATACTTATACGTTTTTATGGTGCTGCAATAAAGCTAATTTCAGGAGATATGGCCGCTAAATGTGTTATGGGGTCTTTAAAACTTGATAACGTCATTTGCTGAAAGAACATTTATTTACTGCTTTGCAATTACTTAAGCATATCAGATCTGTTCTCGTGGCTTTATTATGCTGAAGTTTATTTACCAAGCGTCATATTACAGTATTTTTCTTTACAAAAGGTAAACGTTTTGCTTAACTTATATAAGTACGTAATTTAATCCCATTTAAAAGGTACATTTGTTACAAAATACAAAACTAAACGCTTATTCCAACCGCAATGTACTAACATAAAACTGACACAAAATCTAGACGCGAACACTTTTAAATCGGTTTGACAACAGAACACTAAAGCTAATCCGACCGAAACCACAACACAAACTGGCTTTGTTTCATACCACTGATTTCATACCTAGTCAAGAAAGTCAAGGTCGGTTTCCACCACAAAGCTAACCACACACTCCCACTAGAGGTATTAAAGAGAATTTTTACCACATTTTCATTGTTGGCGGCGTTTCAAATACGATCTAGTTTGTTGTCCAGAAATTAACATTATGTATGCGAAATGATATTCTTGAAATGAGTGTTTATGATGTTGTATTTTGAATTTTATTATCTTTTCGTAAGTTTAGTATTCAGTTATCGTGCTGTGTAATGATGTGAAATATCATCTTTGGATAATTATTCATTCGGATTATTTATAATTTTATGAATCGCCTAGTTTTCTATTATATTAAATTCTTTCCTTATTATAAATAGAATGGTTATAATTTGAACAGGCTACCTATACTGTTTTCAAAACATTTCTTAAATCAATTAAAATGATAGCGATCATTAGGAGCGGCTCTGAAATCTATCAAGGGACTGTTGGACCCAACGGCATTTAATTTGAACTCCAGTGAAGCTTTCTCTTTGACATTCTAGTTCTTGCTCTAACGAACATTATTAAATCAAATATTTTCTTTTGATTATTCTGATTTCGGTTGCTTGAAAAGATTTATAGCTTAAAAATAATGATTCGACTTTAGAGCAATGACTTTATTCATTCTTTTATTTTATGTATGTACGTTAATGTTAAACTTTAAAAGATATTTCCTTAACGATTTCTTCACGTGGTTCGAAAGAATATCGATGTTGGTAATCCTGTTGAACTGCGTTACGTTGGGTATGTACCAGCCATGCGTCGACGACCAGTGTATTACAAATAGATGCAAAATATTACAGGTACGTACAAATTATATTCAAAATCGAGAATTATATTGACTCGAAAGACAAAGAATAAATGTGTTTTTTCAGGGAAAATTTTTCTCTTTTATAAACCTATGAACATCATTGTTGTGTATTTTGAAAATTTCGAACTTTGTGATCTGAGATTAAGATAGCGTTAAAATATCAAAAAAAACTCTTTTTATTACCTTCTAAGTTGTGTTTATGATGTTCAATCAAAATAAAACATCGTCGACAATTTTGAAAATCGAACCATTAACAAAAGATTCGCAATAGTCTGGAAACAAAACAGTATTTAATCAAAAATAAATTCTGAGTCTTGACGCGTGCACTCTGCGAAATTAAAAAAAGAACACTGGCCGATGAGAAAAATTGTGGAGGCTTGAAGTGATTTTCTTTTGTTTAATTTTTATTTACGCGCAAACCGCGCGAAAATAATTTATGCCCGATATTATTGAAGTTCTTAAAGCGGAAATGTTTATTCGTAAAATGGGCAATTTTAATAAAAATCTGTTGCAGGTATTCGACGACATTATATTCGCGTTTTTCACATTGGAAATGACAATTAAAATGGTGGCTATGGGCGTTTACGGACACGGAACATATTTAGCAGACTCATGGAACAGATTGGATTTTTTCATAGTAATGGCTGGGTACGTAGCATTTCTATATGTTTGGCGACTTTATCAAGCAGAATACTACTTGATTCAGTTGTTAGTGTTGTTCCAGACCATTTTTTTGCTTTACCTACGTAATTATACAAATAATTATGATAAAGCGAAGGATTATTTTATTATGTATGTGTGTATTGTGAAATAGTATCATAAATCTGTTGGAAGTTAACAACATTCATACTTTACAGAGCACTGGAATACGCATTAAATGTGGAGAATATTAACCTATCAGCGATCAGGACGATTCGAGTGCTGCGGCCTTTACGAGCCATCAACAGAATACCAAGTAAGACAACACATTACGTATTTTTTTATACTACTAAGGTGGCCAACAAGCATACGGCCCACCTGATGGTAAGCGGTTACCGTAGCCTATAGACGATGGCAACGGGGTATCACTTGCGCGTTGCCGACCCTGTGAAACGAAAGTAGAATAGTTGGATTGGCAGTATAAGGGACAAAGTCCCCCCACTGCCAACACAATGTTTCCTCGTGAAGCACTGACAACCTTCCTCACCGTAAGAAACACAACACAGCTCAAAGCAGTGTTATTTCACTTCGATTTTCTACAAGGCGGAGTACTTCCCAAGCCGGGCAGCTCCAATTTGAGTGGAATATTACTCTCACTTTGCCCTAATTACCAGTCTTAATTTATATACCATCACGCCCGTATTTCCCAATGGTCCTGCAGAGGTGTAGGTACTAATGAACACCCACAGTTCGCCAGTATGGTTTAGGTACAGCCAGCACATCAAGCTACGCAAATTTGTCAAATTACTTTCATAGATTTTCATCTTTAACTTAAAATAATAAGGTTCAAATTTGAAAGTTTTGGATAGCTTGACCTGCTGCCGTCTATAGCATGTAATGGACGGCGAGCCTATTGCCAATAATCGTCATAAATCTAAACTCCGAGCTCGTACAGAATATCATAGAAAAATCCAACGACACTGCTCGACCTGGTATCGATCTAAGGACTTGTAGCGTACCTGTCGCACTTACGGTAATTTCACTAATGAGGCAGTTTTATTTTTAATATCTATGTAGGTACAGAGCCCAGCACATGAAGCTACAACAATCTGTCAAATTTCTTTGATTTATTTTGGACTTTAAAATAAAAGTTTATGGTTCATATTCAATTGGGAAAATTTGACATTTTTGCATAGGTTGACCTGCTGGCGGATATAGTATAGTACACTATATCCTTTACATAGGAGCTAACATACGTAGCACAATATTTTTTTTCGTCATATTATATAATATGGAGATAATTAATGTCGCAACACGAGTCATGCGACGACATAAATTATCTCGTGGCGCGCTGTATTATTAACGTATCAATAATCAATTAGTTAAGAACAATTGTTTGGACCCTCTGGAGGGTCAAGGTTTCTATAGTAAATTAGAGGCTATATTATTAAAGGTAGTCTTGTCAGTTGGGAAAGTTCAACTCAGCTATCCAAAACTATCATTTTATTTCAATTGAATATGAACCTTATGATTTTGTATTTAAGTTGAAAATCTATCAGAGAAGCTTGACAGATTAGGGTAGCTTGATGTGCTGGCGTCTGTAGAAATTTTTTCTTCATACGTAATACTGAGCAAATAGCCTCTGCAATATAAACCAACTGGATGGATGCAATAATTTATGGTACTAAATAGAAGATTTTACGATCCCATTTTCATTTGCGAAAAATAAAAAATGTGTTTTATTTGATGATCGCTGTTATAAACAGTGTTGTCTGGCGCCATTTTTAAATTCCACAAAGGATTTTTTTAACATATTTCCCAACCATGTTGGTGTCGGCTCCCAGTCTAACCAGATGCGGCTAAGTATCACTTTTTTGTTGTCAGGCTTTTTGGGCTTCTGACTACCACTAAAAACTTTTGGGGCCCACATGATGGTAAGCGGTTACCGTAGCCTATAGATGCTAGCACCACGGGTATCATTTGCACGTTGCCGACCCTGTAAACGAAAGGTTGGCAGTATAAGGGTCAAAGTCTCCCCACTGCCAACACAACGTTACCTCGCGGAGCACTGGCAACCTTGCTCACCGTAAGGAACACAACACAGTTTGGACTGTGTTATTTCACTTCGATTTTCTGCAAGGCGGATGTACTTCCCCAGTCGGGCAACTCTAATTTGAGGAGAATTACTCCCACAATGACCTACCTCTCTTACCTTTCATCAGCTTTCACAAATAATGACATATCATAACGCCTATGTTCCCCAAAGGGATAGGCACAGCAGGTATACTAGTGTACACCTATCTACAGTTCGCCGATATGTTTAAGGTCCTTATAATAGAGAACGATACTATTGCCATATAACCGGGCACAAACCCAAGGTTTGAGCTGCTACTGAGAATTTCATAGAAAACCCTAATAAAACTGCTCGACCTGGGAATCTAACCCGGGACCTCTAGCTAACAGTCGCGCTTACAACCACAAGACTAATGAGGTAGTTTCTCTATATTATTCTTAAATAAAATTATAAAAGATAATAGTTTTCTATAAATATTAAGGATAGCTTCCTTGCTGTTAACCTCGGTGCTAAACGCAGAGCTCTTAATACGAGAACCCTTTCACTTTAGGTGACCCCGCACTAGTGTGCTACTAGCTTCGTTAGATGAAGTTAATTTATTATGTGTTTATTTATAGCACGGGACCCGTTTTCAGTAGGGAGTTGGTTTATTTAGGCATCAAACACACCATTAAAACCTTTTTATTAGGGTTCTAGGAATAATGTCAAGCTACGGACGACAGGTAATACTATCTGTGATGATAATATATTTGCATAATTAGTTCATCATATCGATACCTTAGTTTAGTATACTTAGTAGAACATTCATGAAACTTATTTAATACAACTGTGACCTACGGTTTTGGTAGGAAGAGACGGATTATCGGTATTTCGATACACGCAAACGAATAAGCACGACCTTTAGTGTATTTGGCACAAAAAAGTGAAAATTTAAAATTTTGCAGATAGTAGATACAAATGTGAACTAAGGCATCGATATCGGCAAATTTTAAATATGTATACTAACTGTTGCTCACAGTTTCACTCGTGTCCAAAAAGAACTATTTATTGTTTAGTTTCATCCACACTGCAGTTACTTTTTGTGGAGCAACAGAATGCAACATTAGGTAACATTCCTCAACTTTTGCAACTGCTTGTTATTCATTGTTTAATGATCGCATCTATACCGCTAATAAAGTAAGAAATAGCAACCAGCGAGTTGCGCAGCATATGTTCACGAACTAACAAATGTTATCGATAGCACGTTGACGCAACTTTACCTAACACGGTAACATATACTAACAATAAATAACTTTTTGTTATCGGATGCACCATTTTGAGACGAATGCTAGCTTATGTCCTTCTTTAGGATACAATCTGTCTCCTTGGCAAATTTAATCTAAATCTGTCAAGCGGTTTAGATGTGAAAAGGATAAAAAGATAGAGTTACTCGTAATATTAGTATGGATCAGTTCTTCTAATTTAACATTTTGATAACACACAATTCTCTGAAACTACCGCGAATTCATTATATTATCGAATAGGACATACCTATTTAATCGACAATAGGACCACTTTCACAAATTGAGATGAAATTTATTATTTCTTTTCCCAAGAAATAATGAGAATGTTATCTACACTTAAATACGACCCAACAAAAGCCTTTATAATATTTTGCCGTCAAACATATTATGCTATACTTAGCCTAATGAAATCCAGGCATACAAACTTGGCACACAAAAGAACTCCATATCTCGGTGGGTACTTATAGAAATTAACCGGAGTCAGAATCGAGAGCGAGGGTGGGCGTCGATCGATCCACGCAACAAGTGAGATGGAGGCTCAGCAAGCCACTATGTCTAGCAGAGATTATACTCCCGCAGTATGTAGTGATTTCAAATCGAATAAAGAACTATTTTCAGCAAAAGTTCGTATATATTATTTTATAGGCTTATAATGAAACTGGCATAATAATATGATGTCATAAAAAAGAATAAGTTTTGTCCTTTATAGGATTGACGTACTTACATGTCGTTTGAATAAACGAATGCAAACTGTTTAACAGATTAGGAAATAATATTATTTTTATATAAATATGTTATATAAAATATTTTATTAACTACTGTTGAACTACTGGCAACTACAATACAATAAAACAATGTGTAAAAAGCTACCTAGTCAATATAAGTATGAAATAAAATATTACAAATGTAATAATGTAATGTTATCTTCGCTCTATTTTGCACTCCATTTAATGTAGGCGTGTCTAACCACGCACATTTATAAAGCGCGAACTTGATCCAAGGGTCAGAACAATTTGACCAGTGAAGCGTTATTTTTTCCGCGAATTGGCTAATATAATGGGTTTACTGATGAATGCTATTCTGTGAAAAAATACCACTGTTATACAACTCGCCCTTTTAGTGAATCACGTTTTTGCTAAAATTTACTATAAGACTAAGAGCAAACGCACATTGTAGTGGAAATACAGCTGTTTCAATTAGTCTTCAAAGCGTCTAAACAGAGGTCGTGTATGAGGTGACTTTGCGTTTACGTATTTAAATGCTTTCGCTGTATTAGCTAGCACAATATTCAATTTTGGAACTCATTGTGTACTAACATGGAACGTGATAGTGCATACGAATTAGATAGGGTTAAGTACACAATGTGATAGTCTACACGTGGCAATACTACAAACACTTACGAGAACTATTCACATTCAAAATTTTGAATAAACCAATTAGTAATTTAACAACGAAGCCTGCGGGCCACTAGACAAGTTGCAATTTGACAATGGAATCGACGTAAATGTATGGAAATGACATAATGTTATGACACATCGGGCGATTATAAATGTCAATTCCATATTTTTTTTCTATTCATTCGTCAATTCGAACGGTAGAAAGCAACTTTTCTAGGCCCAGGTAGCTCCATATCTGTCATGGTCGTGGCAAACTGTCAAAGTCGTGGCTAATTTCTCGGATCCAGGTCTATGACTATCCTTATAGTCATAGCCATGGGATAGGTGAAGGTAAGTGCGATTTTTAGTCGGTATGAGTTCGATATACCCTATCCCCAGGTCCACGAGGAAACGTTGTGTTGGCAGTGGGCGGACTTTGACCCTTATACTGCCAACACAAGTATTCCTCTTTCATTTAACAGGGTCGGCAACGCGCAAGTGATACCCTTGGTGTTACAAGCGTCTATAGGCTACGGTAACCGCTTACCATCAGGTGGTCCGTATAACTCTATATAATTATGTAGTTCATTTGGTATATAATATCTGGCAAACCACACCAGGTCAATGTAGTGTGTATTGCCTGATCTGGACTCCGAGAGAAAGCTTGTGCACAGCAGTGAAACAAAGTAGAAACTATTTTAAATAATTGAGGTAGATGACATGACAATACTCATAAATGAGTAGAACTCTGTTGAGTAAATATGAAATAGGTCTCCGTCATATTTACTCTTAACATACAATTAAGTCAACACAACTGTTGCTCTCCACGTCCCTAGATGACAATCGTGTTTGTCGCACCGGATGACCCTAAAGTACGTACAAACATTAATCATGCTTTAATTATCGCAGGCCCTTCACGTTTACAAGGCGGAAATTTGCTCGGCAAGGGTACTCCCTAATCTACTTTCTAAGTACCTGTGTCTACCTTCTCCCTATCATAATATTACGTAGGTACCTGAAGATTTTATCTAAATTAGGTAGGAGCTGTATAAATAGAACGGCACGGCGTTATATTAGAACATTTGCTCAACATGTTCAGACAAATTTTATATGCGGGGCTCGTGGCTAAGTAATCACTATGCTGCTTAAAGGATCTGCAAGGTTAAGCTGTACTAGCAGCGGTCAGTCTATGAATGAGTGACCGTTCTTAACACACCGAGACCTCTCCGTGTCTCAGAGGGCACGTAAAGCAGCCCCGGTTGTCATGCTAACACCTGTGATATTCGTTAGTGGTAGTCAGAAGCCCAAAAAGCCTGACAACCAGTCTATCCTCAGAGTTTTGGGTTGTGAAGGTCTAATGGCAGTCGCTTTGTGTAAAATGCTGATATTCAGCCGCATCTGGTTAATCTGGAAGCCAACCCCAACATATAAAGTTGGGAAATGGCTCGGAAGGCATTGTTCAGACATATTTTATATCCGAAGTTATGGGTTCGAAGTATGAAAAATATTAGATAACAGTATTTTTGTTTCAGTATGTAGTCGGTAGATACTTAATTTTTCATTAAAGATCCGAAGTAGTGACACTAAAACTTACAATCTAATGTTGACTATATACGTTTACAAAGAAAAACCTTTAAGTTTAGGTACGATTTTAGCTTCTTATTTTAACGGAATGGCCAGAGTTTACGACAGTCACAGTTGCTATCAAAAGCGGCATTGCATTTTGAAACAACATTGAAATTCAATAATAAATCACGACAGCAGCGCGGACCGTCGCGACTTCCAAACGGTTAGCATTGAACATTCAAACAAAAGACGGGCTCTCTAGCTAAAGTTTTGCACAAAACCCCCATCTGGGGCTCGCAAACAACTGGGACAATGCAACTCAGCCGCAAATTAAATCGAGCCACGCGCCCCCGCGGTTACACATACATCGGCACTAATTTGCCCTCGCACAATTTATTGCTCCCACGTGCCTTTTTATTCCGTTAAATTGAAATATATATTTTGATTTGCATCCTATTACGACACGCGAGTGCCATGTTACATGTTTATCAATGTGCTCCCCGAATACACAGAGCATCTAATATGCAGTTTACAAATAACAAGCTCTGCAGTGGAGCACTAGTTAATCCTCTTTGGAGTAGGTGCGCCTGGCCGTGGAACGAATTAATTGAAATCCATCTGTCCGTTCATGTGAAACTGCACTTCAGCAGTAAATAAATTCACAAAGTTCAGCAAATTGATGCCGATAGAATGCAAAGCGATTTTTGCAATATCAGAATAATTAGAGATCCGCTGTAATTTTAGTTTCAATCCCGTACAATATTTAGGTCAGTTACATACTTTTACATTCATCTCTGTTAGATAAACTTAACACACCAACACGCCTGTATTCCACGAAGGGCTAGGGAGAGGGGTACTAATCTGCACCCACAATTTGCCGGTATAACTCCTATGATACGCCGAACGGGACCAATGGATTTGCGTGCTCTCCGAGGCACAAAGGGGTCTCCATGTATTAAGAATACTAATTTATAGTTCTCAGAATACCACGTTCTTTTTTTACAGGTATGCGTATCCTAGTGATGCTATTACTGGACACGTTACCCATGCTAGGGAATGTTTTACTACTCTGTTTCTTCGTATTCTTCATATTTGGAATCGTCGGTGTCCAGCTTTGGGAAGGAATACTGAGACAACGCTGTGAATTCGTTCTACCGTCGAATGTTCTACGACCCAAGTATGTATAATTACCTCATTTATGCATTTCTTACCAAGGAACATTATAATACTGGTAACAGCTGTCTTCTTCTGCGAACTTGGTACCACCGTGAATATAATATAATTCATAGCAATAACCGTAACGTAGTATTCAATTAATGATTGCCCGAATTTTTATGATGCAGCAATATTGAGTGGCAACGTTTAAAATTTTGTGGATGAAATTGCAGCTAAAATAACTTTTACATTTGTTCCATTTGCTCGAGAGCGCTCGCCTTAGCGGCACGTCCCATTGCTAACGTTGACTGCATGCAATATTTAACGCTTATATCCTCAGCGAGCACATCCATCGCGGCTCTGTATATCATTTTGACATTCTGTATTTTGTCATTGCATATTGTTTTTGCACTGTTACTAATATTTTAACAAACGCGCATGTTGAAGAAATAAGCTTACAGTCAAAAAACTACAACACACTTAAATATTGCATTCCGTCAACACTCACAAACTAAAAAATTACCGAGAACACACACAATACGAACCATTTCAAAATGTAGTAATACATTGTCAATAGCAATCCCTACTCTCCGTAACTCCATTCATACTAATGTAAAACAAATTACAATGGTTCTAAACATAACAACCCAAACATAGAACAAAGTAGAGTTTTGCCGTCATAGCAAACATGAACCAGTAATAACCATTCATAGTTGAGTTTAACCAAAACATTTAGAATTAGATACAAATAGCTACAGCCAATATTCAAACTAATAATAATGAGGTTTCATATGAAACATGAATTAATTTAATAAATAATGTTATTCCATCTCGATAATTGTTCGTATATGAAACCACATTGTTAATTACCATACAGACCTTTAGAAATAAATGTAGGCACATAACACCCGTCACGGCTCCTCAATTTATGTTCCAGAGACCTGTCTGATTGGTACAGAGTGCGCGTCAGAGTGAACTCGTAAGGATTTGCGATCAAAATTAATGTGTTTCTATTAAGAACATTGCGAACTGTTGTAACGTGTACCTTCACACATCTGCCGTCCAGATGTGCTATCGTATTTGCTTCCCTTTCACGAATTGGCAGTTTCGATGAGACAGTAGGTCTCTCATTATCTAAATGTCGCTATTAATATCACACTTAATTTGCTAAATTGTACTGAGAACTGCCGATTTGTTTCTGATCCAAACACATATGGGTAGTTCTATCAACTTTTCTGAAATATGTGAAATACTGTTTCCTTATACTTTGATTTCGCAAAATTATTCTACAAAAGCAGTGATTGCAAAATTACTTGTACATCTGTTCACAAAATGTTCCTATAGTACGTTTATTATGAAGATATTCTGAGCACGATTATCTTAAACTTTAGGTTACTCTATTTCTGAAGAACAAATACAAAATAATCTACACATCAAGTTTACAACATTATTCCATAATTCATTCAGTAACAAAGTCATTATTATAACAATTAATATTCAATTCAAGCTTTGTTTTACCCGTTGTTCTGTCGGCTGTTAATCTGCATTTTTGTTCCAAAACTCATGGTTGTATCGTTATAACAAGAAATAACATTTCAACTGTTATTAAACATTCATATAACATTCACTGTTGAAAACTAAAAGCTTTGCACGTTAAGTCGTTTAATCCAAGAGACATTTTTGTCCAATGTTCACAATAAAGGCCTCATAGCGACCATCAAGAACAAACCCCGTAACGACCGGGCGCCAAATGATGTGGGTTACGGCCACTGCTCGTGTTTCTATGTACCTTCTGTCGTTAAACGATAACGGCCTAAGGGCTACTCATGTTAATTTGCTGTGCCGATATTTGCCAGACTTTCCCGAGCCATCTTTATTAGCGCTGCCATTACCATTAATTGGGACATCTATTGACCCTTAACTCCTTTCTACGCTTCCGTTTTAGCATGTGTTTGCATGCGCCGTGTGTTTCGTTGTACTAGTAAATGTTTCGCCATTTGCATGGGTATTAGCAGTAGTGAAACCGAATTGATATTATGTTCCCTGATATAAACAGTCACGTGTGTTTCTACTGAAACTATTGTTACGAAAAAAAAAACTTTGTTCGTAAGTATTCTGTATGTACTTCTACGTTATGTATATTTTTTATACCTATTTTTTGTTTGGATATTAGTGACAGTACTTTCAGTAATAGATACTTAATAAAATCAGTTTTATCGTTCACGATTTGAGTCGCCATTTAACAAAAAACAACCCCTAACTTGTACCTTAACATTACATGAAGATAACTAGGACATTAATTCAAAAACTAATAATATCAAATCCAATAGAGAATCTTTTCAAAATTATGCGCTATTAAATAAAATTAATTCATCTTGCAGTATATCATTTTACTACGAGTTCTCCAAAGAATTGGACTACATATGCACGACGCCTGAAGATAGTGGGATGCACAGTTGTGGGGACTTTCCTCCATACAGATACGGAGCTCTCGTGTGCAATGAAACAGCTAAACCTTACTCCTACAACCACCCTACAAACACCTCGTGTGTCAATTGGAATCAGTATTACACCAACTGCACTCAGAGGGGAAACAATCCCTTTCAGGGTACGATCTCGTTTGACAACATTGGCCTCGCTTGGGTTGCTATATTCTTGGTAAGTTAAATATTCTGAAAACGTTTCACGGGATTTAAATCTGGAATTGAAGTCAGAAATACAAGTTTAATTTTTGATTATTGCAGGTGATATCGCTGGAGGGCTGGACGGATATTATGTATTATGTGCAGGATGCACATAGTTTTTGGGATTGGATTTACTTCGTGCTACTGATTGTGGTGAGTCTCTACTTTTCAGCTATTATAATTTTGATACTTAAGTTTATTATTTCGTGATTATTTAAGCCATAATACTTACTACGCATAATATATTTTCATCATCATTTTATGATACGCTTTTATGCTTTATTCGAACTTGCGTGTAGGCTGCTGTCAATACAAAATAGCCACAAAAGGAGAAAAAATAAAAGCAAAGCAAAAATGTTACGACCACCCCAATAACAATAGCTACACAAAAACTGGAACGATCAGTCAACAGCGCTATAACGATGCCATTATCTCATAAACACATATTTGTCTTATAGATCGGATCGTTTTTCATGATCAACCTCTGCCTGGTCGTCATAGCTACACAGTTTAGTGAAACGAAAAAACGTGAAATGGAACGTATGAGGGCCGAGCGTGCACGATTCACGTCGTCGTCAACCCTCGCCTCGTCTACAAATAACAGTGAACCCGCCACGTGTTATGCAGAAATTGTTAAATATGTCGCACACTTGTGGAGACGCTTCAAACGGAGGATGGCAAAAAAGATCAGGTCAGTAACGGATTTCTTATTTATAAACATCCGCTTATATTGATATGCCAACCCTTTCGTATATTCCCTTTGATCGTAAATCTCTCCTATTTCCTTTTCGCGATCTATTCCAGATCGTTATTGTATTCTCTGGAAATGGTAAATTGCAGCCAGTATTATTTCTTTCCATAGAATTACAATATTTATACTAATGCCCGTCGTTTACAATGCAAATGCTCATGAACACTTTTAAACGAATGGCTAGCATATTTTTTTTATTAATGCTCACAATGAAATAAAATTTATTCTCGATCTCTGTAAATGTAGCGTCCTTGCCTTCCATGGATTTTCCTCTATGCCCTGCGACTTTATAGATTTATTCTGTTATTTATAGCTCATCTAGTTGACCTTTTGTAATTTACAATGCTATATTTGTTCAGGGTCTACCGATATCAACGTGCCCAGCTTCAATGGCGCACAAGCAGAGAAACTTTACAACTACCTGCAAATAAGCCAAAACAACATCATCCTTGCTGTCCGCGAGTACATCCACAGGTATTCTTTATACCCTAATCATAACGACACCCCTCCCTTCTATAGGATCGCAATAATTGTGCAATTATTCTCTAATAACTTTTCATCGTCTATTGCACAGTAAAGTTCATTGGTTCATTATAACGTTCCTGATTACTTCGAGCATTCTCATCAACTGTTTGTAATGAATTTTGAAATAATACCTCTCAGTTTCCGTTCGTCTACACTTCTACAGAATACATTCTTAAGAAGCGAGAGTTGTAATAAAATATTCGTGGAGTCTTACAAAGCCGTTTCTGTGTCGAGGACATGTATTGTATTGTTGCTGACACAGTGTAATCATTACGAGGCTTCCACTTGTGCTTTTAAAAAATGTGAGGAAGAAAAGTAAATGGTAATATTGAGAATGGAATTTATAGCAAATAAGGTTAGTTGACAAATTGGCACATTGGGTGTTTGTGCTAAAGTTGTCATATTTAGTTAGTTCCCAAAAATGATACTTTACAGCATACCTACTTACTATATTTTCATTAGAGGTTCAATTTTATCTGCCTTAAATAAAAAAATGTATTCATATCAAATAATCTTAACTAAGGCCATTTAATATAAAATGATAAAACTACAAACATTCAACGATAGTGATAGTTGAATTTAAATGTTTCACTATTAGCTAGCATACGTTTTAAAGATGTCCATATTTAAATCTATATTAAAAGTATTCCGTTTATGATGGTGATGGTTATTATAATTAACAGTAAAATTTATTACAAAGCTACTAAAGTTACTAATCCATTATTTCCATCTTCTACTAAAACTCCTCGTGATTTTATACAACATTTTTATACTTCGACACTCGTAGCAAAGTGCTACGAGATTTAAAACTTTTTAATTCGTTTTGTGTAACTTTGGCACCTTTTTTCTATTATTTGTACTGAAATAAATTACAATATAGAATTAAAATATTGTACCTACAGTTTAAAAATCTGAAGATCTACTTCATATTTTTAAACTTCCTCAATAAACAATAAAATATTAAGGATATCCTCGCAATTAAATACTACTATTTAAATTTGACCTAAGTTTTACTGCGGCTTTCATTTTGTCTAAATCCTACCTGTGTAGCAGGGTAACGGAGGGAAGAGTGTGAGTGAGGAGGGGAGTGGTGGCCCGGGGAGTGAGGAGCCGCTCTCTCGACCCAGCCTGTTGCGCGTACCCTCGCTGTCAGCCGCTGATCTTGAGGTAATACTAACATTATTGAGACCAAGTCGTTGTACTAATTTGATTTCAGAAACTTCATCGAGTTACTGGTAACGTTGTTAGCTGAAGAAATTAAAAAAATATACTTTTATTGGGATGGTTACGTATCACGTATCGAAAAATGTGTTTTATAGTCACACGTGATATAGTCACATTAGGCGTTGGGGAATTGAACTAGCTTTCCGAATACTGCCATACTATTTACGTAGATGATACCCACTCTAGATATGTTAGAAGCTAAGTAAGAAACTGATAATATTTTTAGCTGACCAAAGCAAAATAATATTGACACTTCCGGTCTTGTCCGAGGTGGTCTCGTGTTAGCATTGAAGTTGATAGAGCTTTCACTTTTTCATAATGCTTATCCGGAGATTTAATTGCGCACACCTTGGAAATGCGGCGTCTCACAAAATTTTACTAATGATTTTTTATTGAATTTGTATCATTTAAAATATCCTACTTTAAAACCAAAAGGACGCAGGTTCTACCTGTGTTCTACCTGGGATCGAATTTCTTTTTCGCAAAAAAATATGTATTATAGTTTTACTTGTATTTTTTTTTTTTTTTTTCAGTAGGCAATTACAACAGGTAGCAAACATAACATAAATAGATATGAAAAAATACAATAGGCATCGCTCTGATTGGTACCCTAACGTAATCGCACAGCATGATAAACAATATTATTATTGTTATTTAGAAAAGGAAAAATTGGACCTCGGGCAGGATTCGAACCTGCGTCTTCTGGTTAGGTACACCAGACGCTATGACCACTAAGCCACCGCGATACCTACCCGTCATGTCGAATTTTTCCTTCACATACTGAATTTACGTCTTTATGGTGACGTCAGTAACACCTATTGAAATGCAAGTTTTTGCTTTTCAACCGACACAACTTACTCGTGTTAGCATTGAAGTTGATAGAGCTTTCACTTTTTCATAATGCTTATCCGGAGATTTAATTGCGCACACCTTGGAAATGCGGCGTCTCACAAAATTTTACTAATGATTTTTTATTGAATTTGTATCATTTAAAATATCCTACTTTAAAACCAAAAGGACGCAGGTTCTACCTGTGTTCTACCTGGGATCGAATTTCTTTTTCGCAAAAAAATATGTATTATAGTTTTACTTGTATTTTTTTTTTTTTTTTCAGTAGGCAATTACAACAGGTAGCAAACATAACATAAATAGATATGAAAAAATACAATAGGCATCGCTCTGATTGGTACCCTAACGTAATCGCACAGCATGATAAACAATATTATTATTGTTATTTAGAAAAGGAAAAATTGGACCTCGGGCAGGATTCGAACCTGCGTCTTCTGGTTAGGTACACCAGACGCTATGACCACTAAGCCACCGCGATACCTACCCGTCATGTCGAATTTTTCCTTCACATACTGAATTTGCGTCTTTATGGTGACGTCAGTAACACCTATTGAAATGCAAGTTTTTGCTTTTCAACCGACACAACTTACTTTACAGTTAGTTCAATGTCGAACGATGCCACCTTACCTTGTAACTATCATTTTGTATATTTTGGCATTTTCCATGCTAAGATTTTAAAGTTATTTAGAAAAGGAAAAATTGGACCGCGAGCAGGATTCGAACCTGCGTCTTCTGGTTAGGTACCACCGCGATACCTACCCGTCATGTCGAATTTTTCCTTTATTTATATTCCTATATATATTAGTGGTATAATTACAATATAAATTATAATAATAGTATAACAACAGCTAATAATAGTACAAAAACATTTAAAACTGTCAACAATAAAATTATAGTTTATTTGTTTTTTTTATAATTTTACTTTTTTATAATATTTGATTTTAAAGAGCCGTTTAAACCTGGCTGGTTCAAATAGCTGACACATTTGCATCCCCTCGCTGTCCGCCACTGATTTCCTAGTAATGTTTACGGTTATTGAAGGCTGGCTTCACTAATTTCCTTAATTTAATAACGGTTTCTTGTTATCTAATTACAATAGGACTTATAAATTTATTTTTATTTTATTTTATCAAATTCAATGTGAAACAAACTTTTATCTGTAGTGTGTTTTTATACAGTTCCTGTTTCTATTCTTTATTGAAAGTATGAATTGAATTTTTCTACAACCATTATATAATATAACAGCCGGTCAATATATAATTAAGTAGTAATGTTATTGTTGTATATATTTTATAGTATTTTATGTTGTGTTCTATTTTTATATTGTATTATTATATTTTTATATGGGCCTTGTTGCCTGAAATAAATAACTAAAAAAATAAATAATTTGTCATTGTCAAATATGGAATTTAAGACTACCCACTTTTCCTTTGTTTTCTTTGGAGATAGGAAACCATTGTAAATTGTAATACTATTTTGTGAAATATCATTATCTTACTCAAATAAAAATATAACTGTGTTACATCTATAGAACGCATCGAACCTATCGTTGCTATCACCTCCATCGTTGGCTCGTCGAAGATCATCAGTAATGTTTAGCGATACTGTGCTACTGCATACGCCCACCACACCACACGGCGCCCATCCACACAATGTGTGCTCATCCGAGAAAATGACGCAAACAGGTAAATTACATAAATAATAGTACAGTATTATTACGGAGATATCCATTGCAAAAGTAACATTTCTTATATCAATAGGGACGCGTAAAATATGTCTGTTCATTCAATTGTACCATTTATAGTGGCAAAAGTCTCGCTAAATAGTCGAGCCTTTAAAGTTTTTGATCTCTTTTCTATCGATCTGTGGCTTGACATGAACAAAACCATCTATCTTCGAAGTCTGGTCGAATGTATCGAAAATCCAATAAACGAAAAGGCTTAAGATAAATGTTCTTGGAAATGTTTCGACAATACCTTTGAAAATGTGAAAGCACCCATCTACGCCTGTAAGAAATAGCTGCTACTTACTTTACCTGTTGCTTTTACACACTTGAAACTTTCCCCATCTTACTCGGAACAAAACTCCAGAATTCCACTACAAAACACTTTACATTAAATAGTGTTATGACTTTTTAACAATTTCATATGAATATTTGTAGATTCATTGTGTCAGCGTGACTGGCTTAAGAGCCAAAGTGGTGAGTCTAGAGGTGGTAGATCTTATGGAAGCTATTAGAAGGGCATGAACAATCTCGTTTAAACTTCTTGCTTTTCTTCCTCTACTTCTTCATAGAACCTACTAGGATATGGAAGTGAACCCAACAAAAATATTTTCTAAGTTTGGTTTCCGCTTATCCCCTATTCAGCATAGGTTTAGACCTCCTACACTACTGAGATTTGATTTACATATAAAAATCTTCAATCTTACTTGAGTTCTTTATTTTACCTCGAAAGCATCTTGTTATATTCCTATGAGAGTAACAAAACATTTCTAGGAAAATGTTCTCTTCAGTTTAATGGCTGACCTGGGACGAGAAACGATAAATATTTAATACTGAACTGATTAAGATGTTTATAAGTTATGTGGTGAAATTGTGGGGCCGGCTTAGGGTCGGTTAAATCCATATTTTTTATGAACACAAATAACCTGAACCCATTTGGATACCGCCCACAACTTTGTTGTCGGAGAGGGCAGACATATTATTTTGGTAGGCGTAAGTTCGTGAACTTGAAGTATGATAATGGGCGATACTAAATGTCAAGTATTTCAGTAGTACCCTATCGATTAGGGACAAACATAACCTATTTATCAATTCAACATGATTTATTGTTAGATGCTGAACAGCTTCCAATGTAACTGGATGTTTTCGAGGTTTTAGAAGTGGTTTGTCCACCCGTTAGTCCGTGTGCTGTAGTGTTCATTTATTTGGGGGCGTAGAGTTCGACCTGCCGACAGGCGAAAGCGCGGAGGAGCGCGCCGCGGCCGGCGGGACCATGTCTTGTCAAGAACTCCTCGCACTGTCCGGAGCACTGTCAGCAGCTCTACCCACTGGACAAGTCGCTCTGGACTCATTCTTCGAAGAACTCACGAAAGGCATCAGCAAGAGGGCCGGAGAGGAAAAGATGGATACTAGGGTAAGTCATTTCATCAAGCAGATGTTCAACTTGAGCCTGAGCGATAAGCGAACCTGCCGGCGTTAGAGGAGACTAATGAAACACCTCTTCTCATTCTGGGCGAATGTGAATCTAATGAACACTGGGGGTGTTCATCTAGGAAAACATATTTTAAGCCCAGATGAAATAAAGGAGCTCACCCCTAAGCAAATCTTGTAGTTTATATTTGCCACTGATATTAGTGGTAAACTGTTTTTTTGTTTTATTAAGTGGCAATCACAATAGACCAAGTACGGTCACAGTGGTACTACAGCCACAAAACAAACTATAGAAAATAATTAAAAGTTATATTCACTTAGCCTTGAAATGGCTATCGGACAATGATGTTGATTAAGTATCGTGACAATATGAACAATTGTAAGCGAGTATGAAACACAATAATTATAAAGTACACAGCACATGATGCGGGTAGATCCAGCTCTGTACCTTTTTGTAAACGTTTTCAAGTCTTTGTTTTTAATATTTTATTAAACAGTGCAAAAAATATCGAACGTAATTTTTACGTTCCTACCTAGTTACTTTTCACATTTTTTTGTTTGAAGTTACAAGAACAGACGTTCTAAATGACTCTTATATGTATGTTATTATTGCTAATATGATATACCTTAGGAAACATATTTTTTTCTGTGGGAAGGTACGTAACGGAAGCTCGCACTGAAAAAGAAACGAGACCTGAAACATTAATGGAAATTGAAAAAACTGAATAATTATTCTCCATACATCTTTGGTGAACAAAATATGTTAGCGTGAATCTAATTTAGTAAAGAGGTATTTTAATTATCTATTTCAGAAGTATGCA
Organism: Acronicta alni; assembly: GCA_964056405.1. Lineage (NCBI taxonomy): Eukaryota > Metazoa > Arthropoda > Insecta > Lepidoptera > Noctuidae > Acronicta > Acronicta alni. Next base: position 5,512,115 of record OZ043920.1, read on the forward strand.
TGATGAGATAATAAATAAAAGTACTTAATACATTTATTATACTGAGCGAGGGAAAAAATTACGTACCTCAAACTAAAATAATTAAACTGTAAGTTGCACAATTTATAACCAGCCCACGATGTATCTGTCATCGTAAAGTGTACATTGGAAAATTTAATAGCAAGTTGTACAAAGTTATATTTCAACCACGCCGAGAAAATACTATTTCATGATGATAGATTACCTATACATTAAAGCACAAATCTCGATGGATCTTGACGAATAATCGGATGTAAACAAATACTAAACTATTAGCAAACTTTAAGTAATAAAAAATCAGACTGAAAACTGCTGTATTCGTCTGGTGTATTCTGGTTTAGGATAAATTAGAAACCTCTTGAACTTTAGTATAATATTACTATATTTTTGTCTTAGCAATCTATTTTTTATTTTTTTATTTTATGTTTTTATAAATAAATACCTATTTAAAATATCGTAAATCCTATAATTATAAAACATCACAATATTAATCTATTTTGCCTATTTTTGTTTTGTTTTTGTATTTTATAATCGTAGGTATTATAAAAGCAGTGATGTGAATATGGGCCGCAAACTTTGAGTCCAATGCACGCACTTTCATATTTTCTTAATGAAAATTAAGTGCCTACTTATAAGTGAATAATTAACCATCACGGTGAAGGAGGAAACTTAATTATTATTTATTGTTTTTTTGTAAAAATCACAGCTTTTCCTATCTCTGGGAACTTAACAAATATCATTAAGAGACCCAGATAACTACAACCAGACTCGGAAACAAATATCTGAGGATCACACAAATATTTGTTCCGGATGGGGGTGGTAAACAAACTACGACACTCAGCGAGCCGGTAGAGCATCGACCGCGGTGACGTCACCGCTGTGTATATTTTTGTTTACAAGTTAATAAAACATGAGAGTGATTATCGAGAATTGCTAAAACTTATTATAAATTTTATAGTTCATGTTCACTGATCACGTGGTATGGAAAAACGCATAGAAAATACTGGACTATGTTAGGGTAGGTCTTTGGATAACTAAAAAAAAAGTTTCACTAAATCTGTTTCATAATAGGTCGTGGAAATAGAAGACTTCTCGTGCTGCGCGGACCTCCTGGCAGCCGAGGCGGCCGCTAAAGAGACGCGCAAGAGTCGCATAAGTAATGCATGCTCAAAGTTCTGGACCAGTATATCCAGAGCTCTAAGCAGACTCAGGAAGAAGATCAAGTTTATTGCTGACCATAAATACTTTCAACAAGGTAAAGGATAAAGGACAACAACATAGATTATTACAATATAAACTTAATTATTTATGTAAAGTTAATTAGGCCCACCATTTTGATTTCGTAGTTCATTGTAGGATGGCAAACAATCATACGGGCTACCTGGTGGTTAGCGGCAATCGCAGCCCATAGACGCAGGACGCTAGTGCTATTTCTCGCGCGTTGTCTTGAAACCTCAATTGTTTCTTGCTATTTATCGCGCGTTGTCGTCTTGAAACCTCAATTGTGTAGTCTCATTCAGAGGCCGTACCACAACCTATTATTGCGATCGTTATCCGATTGAGAGAGAGGGATGTCGCTCTATAAATTAAATAGCGCCATATCTTTCTCATAACCTAAAAATGATCGCATTAACACGTTGTGGTATGGCCCCAGGTCACTGGAAGTCGTTGGATGCAGGCGGCATATAACCGGTCTTTGTGGAAGTCTATGAGGGAAGGCCTTTGTTCAGCAGTGGACCTCTTGGGTTATATGATGATGATGATTATGATATTCCCAGTAATTTCGCTGGCTACATTGCCTTAGAACATAATAATTTTAGCATATTAATGCTTAGTGATAGAATATTTAGCAATGCGATGGTACTAATCCAGACGAACCGCAGCATAAGCAGGGCCTATCACCTTAAAAAATATACTCGTAATACGTCATAATATACGTCATACCAGTTACAAAAGTACAGTACCCTCAGTGTGTAACTGATCTCTTTCACCACACTATTTAGTATTTACAGTGAATATTTCAGAATAAATATGATATTCTCTTACCATTTCACTGAACCAATTTTACCCGTATACACTAAATAAAAATTCTATTCTATCCAATTTTTACAATTTCGATTCGTTACGTGAGATTCTCATAGCTGTAATTTACAGGTATATTGCTGGCCATCCTAATCAATACATTGTCAATGGGTATTGAATATCACAATCAGCCGGAGGAGCTCACGGTGATCGTCGAGATCAGCAACATTGTGTTCTCGGCAATATTCGCTGTGGAAATGATCCTGAAAATCGTGGCCGAAGGACCGTTCAAATATATTTCGAACGGATTCAACGTCTTTGATGGTGTTATTGTTATACTCAGGTAAGAATCTTTTGATATTTAAACGTCATTCTGTGTATTTTTCTTCGTGAATAAGCGAAATTATGTTTTGGAATCATAAATAAAATTATCTTAAAATAAAGGAATTTGTTTTAGAAGTACTTCATTAAAAATCTCTCCAGAATCTAAAACAGTTCTTTCTTAAGTCTTAAATGTTTTACATCTAAGCCAAGAAGGACTAAAACAAATACATTGAAGTACCTAAATATATATTATTTAGAAGTATTGGAATACATTTTATATTTATCATTGTTATACCACGAGTGTGTTTCATAAAAGCTTCATAAAACTACAAACATTTTACAAAACCCCGAATTGAGCCAGCCAATTTTAATCCCAGCTTACAAGTAAAATATAAAAGTAAAATATTTCATACAATACGAATAGAGCCAAAACAAACGAGTATTGAAATGAAACAAAGCGTAGGTACTATCAAATAACGGATAAATTCCGTAAAACATTCGGCAGGAAGTTCAGTGCTTCTAGGTATCTTTTCTTTATCATTTTATAATTATGATAAAGAAATGTATGTAAATTATTGTAGTAGTAGGTAGTTACATGTTTTCAATTATTACCTACTGCTTCAACGTCCGAACAATATAATGGTGATTCGCCCCCTTAGAAGTACATTTAGCTTGAGAAATGAACAGCTATAAATTACGTTATTGCAACCACTTGAATTTAGAATACAGTCAACTTATTGAAAAATATCATCAATCCACTACAACCTACTCTACCACTGTTGGGCACAAGTTTCCCCTCAGAATGGAATGAGCTATAACTTAATAAAATACTAATTAGAAAATTTTGTTGACATAAGTTAGTTATTTGAATATTTGTCATGACATTGTTGCTAAAAAATTTTAAAGGCATAAATTTTAGAGAAAGAAAAATACGATATAAATTATATATAAGCTAAAATTTTCTTAAACTGTACCTCTGTGCCCGACTGAATTTGATTTGACGGATTCGATTTTCTTTAAGATTGTTTTATTACGACTTTTGAACAGTGCATTCGAGCTGGCTCACAGTATGGGACAAGAAAAAGACCTAGCAGGAAGTTCAGGACTCTCCGTCCTGCGCACATTTCGCCTGTTGCGTATACTGAAACTGGTCAGATTCATGCCCAACTTGCGTCGCCAATTGTTCGTCATGCTACGCACTATGGACAACGTTGCTGTATTCTTCTCGCTGCTAGTACTATTTATCTTCATATTCAGGTAAATATTGAAATGTAACTATTACAAATCTTAGTCCATCACACCACGGAGACAGATCAGGTTCCTAAAATGAAATTTAAAGAAAAGGTAACATAAATAAATTCAATAAACAATTAAGATAAAATGCATGTACTTAATATAAAGATAAAACGTTAGGTAAATAATGAACATAATTTCTTATGTTCACTATTTTTAAATAAATTAAAAATCTGCTATTTAATACTTTTCTTTTCAATATTATTTTAAAACCTATCTGTCCTATTTAAGTATTATTATCTACAAATAAAGTCAATTCTTATGATTTTGTTTATTTGCTTTACTTAGTCTTAATCAGCGTTTAAATTCAATATTTCACTAGGGACTTGATAGGCGTTATTTAAACATCTGTCTACAAACCTGACCTTCAATATCCAAGTCTTAATTTTTATGTAAAATCTATATTCCTCTCTCACACCTGTATCGTAGTAAACTATAGTAGACAAACATCACGGTCCCCAGCAATCACTCATTGATTGCTCAAATCAGATTTTTCATTTTTCCGTAGCAAAAGAAGATTTATTCGACTCTTCATAAAAATATGAAATTCTGAATGTTTCTACCTAACTGTTACACCCGCATCCCTTAACCTGTGCACTAACTGTGAGTGATTTCTCCTTTTTCTTTTCGATCTTATCCTTATGTGTGAGTCACCTCTGTCTTCGACATCCACTACACACTGCCACTATCCACACTCTGTACAACTTTTTTCTCTTCTATCTATAATACAAATCATAGTGACTTCACGCTTGTGTGCTTTTCGTCCACTTCAGTTCTTTACACATGCACTTGATCACTCATCTTTTTAGAATTTATCAACACACTTGTATTTATGTATGTATATTTTATATATAATTTATAGATCCTTTATAATTTTGTATATAATATTATATATTATATTCCCTCCTTTGTGTGTGGAAAGGATTATAGTAACCGTATTATTATCTAATCGCATATTGCGTGGTAACGTTCAGCATCCTCGGTATGAACCTCTTCGGGTGCAAATTCTGCGAGAAAGACAAGCATGGCGATCAAGTGTGCGACAGAAAAAACTTTGATACGCTCTTGTGGGCCTTTGTCACGGTGTTTCAGGTATTCAACATTTTAAATTAAAATACCTAACAGACAACCCAGAAACAGACTGAACTTGCAACATTACTAAACGCTTACCCACGGGTCCGTCAGCAGCCAACACTCCTGACAGTATGACAATCCCGAATAACAGAAGATTGTCTTGTCACGGCTAATCGACTAACCACGAGAGTACACAAACGACCGTTCACTCTGCTGCAAGAAACAATCTTCTCGAACTTATAGCAACTCTATGGCAATCAATAACACTAACGGAAGGATACAGCTTGCAGCATTGTGCGTTGTCAACAAGCGTTCAGTCGCGTAACCGCTACCCTAGTACCCGCATAGAAAGATCTAGTACCACCCGTAACCAATTGTTCAAACATCATTAGTGTCACGTTCACCATGTTGTTCGTACAGTACTCCCATCAGAAGTTGTCCAAAGCACATTACTTAGTCAGTGAGCTTGATTGAAAAGTAGGTTAGCTTTAGGTCGTTCGGAGCCGCGTCGCGGGTAACCTGTTCGTCAGTTCCTCTACTCCCACTACTACAACTGCACTCAGTTATACAGTATCTCTATCACTCTGCATGCTGCTTCTATTATTTAGGTATTATTATACTTGAACAGCTTGTCGCGAAATTAGTGGAATTTTGTTTAAAATTAACTTGACAAACAAATTTATTACTGTGTTGCTCAAAACTTTAAGGATTATACGACAAAAGTTTCCACCAGTTTCGTTATCAACCCTGGCATCCTTGTTTTAACTTCAGTAACAATCAAATTTTCAATTACTTCCCCCTTTCTTGAACTCTTTAACTTCCTCTTTATTAATAACAGAAGGTATAGCTCCTCTCATCTAACTTTCCTTTTAATCTTTTCCATATGCATTTCTCAGGATGAATTTATAATTTGAAAATACTGCATTATAATTTGAATGACTTTTTGCCACGAGTACTATAATATCGATAATATTTGATACAGTATCTATGAATGAAAATTTTCTTTGATTATCTTTTACGCACTTTACTTTCGCCTATTTATTCCTCCTCCAGATTATTTTTATTGCATTTTCTACTTTTATTATAATCATGAGGCAGTAAATAAAGAATGAAACATAATATATTAAGTTTGACGAGGAACTTAATTGCACTAAATAACACGATGTTGATAAAAGTAAATATATAATTTAGATTTATTAACATATCCGTTGGTTGTAGCGTTCCAACGGCGATAACACTGCTTAACCATTTAGGCTTTTGTTTATTAATTAATGATTACATCACATCCCAAAATAAGATCATTAGAACGAGTTTTTATGAAATAAAACTAATTTTACGGCACCATAACGTGTAGATACACAATTATTACTGCACTACTAATAATGATTAGGTGCATAATTCTAGATTTCCTCAATATTACAATAGAGCATCAGTTATCCTCCTTGTCATGTCACTAACTGCACACTAGGTATGTAAAAACAATAACATTACGCAGACCGTAAGGTTAGTATTATTTCAGTAGATCGTTCATGAGAGCAGGTTGCAGTGTTAACGTCTCGTACGCAACAATAATGTCGTCAGGATGACTCGGTCGCGGCGTATGCGCATAGCGTTTTGTTTTTCTTTCATTTTTACATCGACTCCACGACGAGCAGTATTCTGGGCATGTATCTATTCGGTGGTAAGTTTTGCAAGTACGTCGAAGACAATGGCAGCGAGCGGGATTGTACCTGCCCTGAGATCATCTCGCGCCATCCCAAGTGTGAGTGCGACAGGAAACATTTTAATAACATCCTATGGGCTACCGTCACCGTGTTCCAGGTAAGCCTTGAGCGGTACGCTAGACTAGGCTCAGCAATAGACGGTTTATTTGCGATCCCGTTTCAATATTTTTTAGAAGATACTTAGATCGCGCGTTTCTCGTAACTACCAACTTGAACTTTAACTGATTAGAACTGTAAATATATTTTTGTCTTATCTGAAATAATTCTAAGTTTTCAGAAAAGACAAACAAAATAACTTGACATAGATATGATTTGTACATTACTATACTTGACACAAACGAGAGATCCGCCGTAGTTACTTAGAACTTATTTACATTTTAGTAATGCACTAAGTACAAGGAGCGCTCCGTAGTTAGTTTGCATCTTGCTTAGTAGTGAATAGCATTAGGAAATGCTGGACCCTGTGCTTGTGTACTCCAACTCGCCATCTGTGTTCCCTTTCATTAATGTGTATTAGTGGAAATCGACACAACAAACATGACACTTGTCAACACTAACACGCTAATTACCTACTAACAACAGTTTTTGTATTATTTTACTTTAATTTATTAACAATTGAGTAACATTTTATTACAAACACCAAAAGGCACGACTTAATACAATATGACAGCACACCTCGCTTATTTTAATTTATTAAACAAAATCTGATTTAAATATATTTGATGTGGTAGACCGGCTTGCACAGTCGAGTAATATTCTGACTTTGATGTAAACCTTTCAGGTTTTAACCCAGGAAGATTGGAATGTCGTGTTATTTAATGGCATGGAAAAAACAAGTCATTGGGCCGCATTATATTTCGTAGCCCTCATGACTTTTGGAAATTATGTACTGTTTAACTTGCTCGTTGCTATACTCGTCGAGGGGTTCAGCTCAGAAGTAAGTATAATCGATATTATTGGATATCAGTTCTATAACTGATTGGCTAAGTCTGCACTGCTGCAGCTATCTGCAGCAGTGTAGACTTAGCCATTATAATAATATATTTTAAATTATATTTATTATATTTACTATGTTAACCAAGGCCCTCGTGTCATTCTATCTGGTATCTTCAAAATAAGAATACGAATATCTAAGAACAAGCGTATATGCTTTGAATTCTTAATACATACCTCTGCTACAGAATTTCCAATCAAACCCTCATGTGTAATTCAAATCTTTTAGCGAAATGAGAGAAGGGAACGTGAACAACGCGAGCTGGCAAAATCAAAATTGTCGAGTGAATGTTTCTCAGACAATAATGAATTGCACTACGACGATTCGAACTCAGGATCACATTCCAGCGAGAGTTTTTCACAGGTAAAGTATTTGCGATACTATTTCATTACGTCAACGTGAACAATGTTATTCCATTAGAACTTGGACCTTCGAAATTTCTCGAATAGATGTTCAAAACAATTTGGCTAACTTTTAATCAAGATCTTATATTTGGGCAGAATGAAATTAAAAACTATTGGCGGTCGGCGGATGACCTACGAAAAGCTAAAGATGATGTAAACGGACATAAAGAGAAGGCAATGAAATCGCGTCGTAAAACCAAGTCGTCGGCACATCACCCAACACTTTGTAAGGACTGTGCCCAATCCAATAAATGTAATTTACAAAAGGTAAGTTTAGATTACGTGGTTTACGAGTAGAAAGCATAATATATTATGTATACAGGGTTAATTTTCAATCACCGGCCAAATTTACCGACTTTTCGGAATCGATTATATTTTCGATATATGAAAAAAAATAAACAAAAATATCATTTTTTTGTTCCTGTCAACCACTAAAAAACAGAACGCATGGATAAGTACGTAGATACGTTGGTATGTAACTACGTACTCAAGCGCGCTACAAGTCGTAGGTATTTAGGTACCTACGCGGAGAGCGAGGTCGTTGTCATTGGGTGTATAAAGAAATTAGATTTTTATCGGACATTTTTATATGCATTTTTTTAAAATAAATGATAGTTAATTAATTTGACAATAATATATAAAACCCAGTTTGGATTTGATCTTAACTTCTTACTTTTGGCTGGTCCTTGAAATGTGACCCTGTATATTTTTTTTTTCAAAAGATTTCCACTGAGTTCTGAGCACGATAATAATCTCATTGTCAAAATTTCACCTGACTCGGAATAGACAGGAAAATATGACCAATACCAATTATCTTAATATTTATTACGTTATTTGAGCCGATAATGTATGTACCAGCGATAATTTCGTATTTCCCAATTCAATTATATTTTCGAAAAATATTTTAGTACTCACCTTTTTTTTATACCACTAAGGTGGCACACAAGAATACGGTCCCCTTGATTGTTAAGCGGTTACCATAGACTATTGACGACGCTTGAACGAAACGCTTGTAACACCATTGTATACATTGTACGATTATCTTGTAAGACTAAAGATGTTATTCGTCGTAACATATCTCATTACTTACGATCCAATCTTGTAATCCTCTGAAACATCTTAGGAATATAAACTTTCTAGTGATTTACCTGTTGGTATTTTAGCTGTCGAATTTTTGTTATTACCTATGAGATTTATTTTATAAGATCTTTTATTTATTTCTATAGTCTTCTATTAGTCTCTCTAGTAATCGCACTTGCAAAATCGAAATATCAGCTTGTTAATCTTCATGACATTATACATATGGGTCTGCGGCCCACTCACATCTCTGATAAATAACTAGAGTCAGGAACTACTAAAAAAAAGCATTGATAGCCTAGTGATGTGACCATTGAACTGCCAAGTTAAAGGTCTCAAGTCTTAAACGGTGAAGGAAAACATAGTGAGGATTCCTGCATGCCTTAGAGACTTTTCTCGACGGTGTGTGAAGTCTGCCAACCCGCACACCCGTGTCTGTATCAGGACCTTCCAGTCTTGGTAGTGTTATTGAAATAGTCAAAGGGTTTAAAAACTTTCTGATTTATGTCTCATTAAACCTGTCACCATCACTAGGTAGTCACACGAAGTTAAACCACTGCCTAATTAATCAGGAAAAACTGTTTTTTTTATTATCTGCTATCAACCTTGGACTTTAATCAGATTTGATATTTTTTTTTATGTCACTTAGTTGGCAAACAAGCTTACGGCCCAGCTGATGGTGAGCGGATACCGTAACCTAAAGACGCTTGTAATACCAGGGGTATCAATTGCGCGTTGCCGACCCTGTAAAACGAAAGAGGAATAGTTGGGTTGGCAGCATAAGGTTCAAACTCACCAACACAACATTTCCTCGCGGAGCATTAGCAACATTGCTCACCATAAGGAACACAACATCACTCAAAGCAGCGTTATTTCACTTCAATTTTCTGCAAGGCGGAGAGCAGCTACAATTTGAGTAGAATTACTCCCACTGTGCCCTACCTTTCTTCAATCCGAAATATTAGTTCATGGAAAAAGAAGAAAGGAAATACCAAGTAAACATTAAATAATTGCTTGTCTCAGGAATCAAAAATGCTAGCCAGTAGTGCTGGTATAACAGAACCAGCATTGCCGATGATAACACACACTGCAGCGACACCGCAAGATTCACCATCTACAACGTTAGAACCTGGAGCTTCGTTCAGGGATTTTAATGTTGCTCTGAGCTTAGAAAGATCCGCGATGCTTTCCAGTTTAGACTCCATTGATCGGACATCCGTATGTATACTTTTATGGCTATACAATCCATTTATAATTGTCAAGTTTTTAGTTACGTTTCATTTTAATGGGTGTTCTTTTTTTAGTGTGCCAGTATACCAGGTCTACTAAAACCACCAAACAGTTACACTCTAACGCTCCATTCGGCACAAGCACAACTTGGAGCTGAGAAAGCGCGTCTCCCTCCTATGTCCCTGGCCCCTCCCCCATTGACCCTTGCCCCGCCACCTCTTAGATCTGCGTCACCTGCGCCCACGACGCCGAGTACGCCAAGATCTATGCCATCACCGTTGCTTCCAGAAAAGAACTTACAAATAACAATACCGAAAGATGAAAATTGTATAAACACCAGTGATAAATCTAGTCTTCTAAGTTCACAAAAGTAAGTACCAACACTTTTATTTTCTTGACGTTATTATTAAATTTCGTTATTCCACTTCACCTTTAAAACAATAAGAAAATACTATTTCACTCAGTATCGTCTCATTTCACAGAATGTTATAGTCCATATTACATAGGCGTATTGAGGGTACATATTATGAAAGTTAAATAACCCTTAGTTGAATCTCGCTGTTGAAAATTTATTGGCCTATTTGAAGGGGTCCATATTAAGATTTTATGAGCTGAAGCTACCGATGGCTAAATCTATTTTCTGACCCGAGTGTCATAAAGTACTCTGAAACCTTCACATATTTGGTAAATAAGAACATAATTCTACAACTGAAGCTATTTTTTTAGGAACGTAAGTGTAGTTAGTATGGGCGCAAATGGCGATGACAAGTGTAGGGTGCAACGCGGCTACAGTTGGCGGTTATCAAGACCGAGCCTGAGAAGAAAGCCCAAACAAAGAACAGGATCTGACTCAGACGCCATCGTGCTGAACAATGGAAGAGACCACGCCGTCTGCAATGGTACTACGATTTTACTTTTAGGACATACCTCCTTGAAATTTTGTATTTCTGCGTATATTGCTCAATTTTTAGGTGGATTTATTAGTATAGTAGCGAACGAAGTGAACGTCTTTAACCAGTGTGTTTTACCAGTGATGACATACGGCACAGAGACGTGGTCTCTCACTGTCGGTCTCTTAAAGAAGCTTAAAGCCACTCTGCGATGCGAGCTATGCTTGGCTCTACGTGATCAAATCAGAAATGAGGAGATCCATAGAAGAACGACAGTTGTCGATATAGCTGAAAAACTTAGCAAGTTTAAGTGGCAATGGGCGGGTCACATAGCTCGTAGAACTGATGGCCGCTGGGGCAAAAAGGTTCTTGAGTGGAGACAACGCATCAGAAAGCGCAGCGTGAGACGGCCTCCAACGAGATGGACGGACGACCTGGTAAAGGTCGCTGGAAGTCGTTGGATGCAGATGGCTTGTAACCGGTCCTTGTGGAAGTCTATTTATCTTTGTTCAGCAGTGGACCTTCTGTGGCTGATATGATAATGATGATGAAAGAAGTGCTTTTTCATATTTAGATCATTATAAATAAACAAAACATGTTTCAAATAATACTTCTACAACCTTCGTCTTTTACGTCGAGTTTAACGGGAATAAAATGAACACTATTTTTCAACCGACGAAAAACAAAAAACGGAAGAGGTTCTCAATTCGACGTGTATATATTTTTTTATGTATGACCAGGCATAACTTTTTACCGTGTAGTCCGATTTTGATAATTCTTTTTTTATTGGAAAGGGTTGTTCCCATATCAATTGGTCCCCGAAGTTGGTCCCATATAAATTTAGAAAAAGAAATCCAACCGGTAGGAAAATAGGAGATGATTGATTGTTCACTCACTGATTGTAAGTTATTACCATGAATAACTTTATACAGAGTAGTCCGATTTTGATAATTCTTTTTATTGGATAGGGTATACCTCTAACTAGGTCCCATATAAATTTGGAAAAAATCCCACTCTTAAGTGGGAAAATAGGGGTGATTTATTGTTCACTCACAGATTTTAATGCTGAGTTGTGTATTATAGTTAAATCAAAAGTAATAATAGATTAAGCATCTAGTAATTAGTAGATTATAGCCACAAAAAAATATAAAATAAAACTTTTTAACTTTTTAAAAGTTTTATTAAAGTATAAATATGTAAATGTATAGTAATATGATATAAGTTCATCCATGTAAGGTAAAAATTACCACAACAGGTTCCAACATTCGCAAGAATGAGCTGCTACTGTCATCTTCGATGGTGATAAAGAATGATACGCAGTCGGAACTGCCCAACAACAGGGCGCGCGCGCAGATGGCCGCACCGCGCGTGTTGCCGCCACCCGCCCGCCGCGTCTCTGCCCACAACGCACCTCTCCTGCCTGACGTACGTACCTCCATTCATAAAATGATATATTGTGCTGAAGCCAAGCTTGAAAACGACATTGACGAACGCAGTTGACCTACCCTACAATCGAACGTTTCACATAAGTAGACAGGTTTTTATCAATGATAAAGGGGTCGCTATGGCGAGCTGCTAGCTGATTTCTCACCATTTGTTACTGCTTATGTACTTCAAAATTGGACACCGTAGTTTCACACAATAGCCAATATACTTATTGAGACCTTTCATAAAATGATAATATATTGTGCTGAAGCCAAGCTTGAAAACGATATTGACGAACGCAGTTGACCTACCCTACAATCGAACGTTTCACATAAGTAGACAGGTTTTTATCAATGATAAAGGGGTCGCTATGGCGAGCTGCTAGCTGATTTCTCACCATTTGTTACTGCTTATGTACTTCAAAATTGGACACCGTAGTTTCACACAATAGCCAATATACTTATTGAGACCTTTCATAAAATGATAATATATTGTGCTGAAGCCAAGCTTGAAAACGATATTGACGAACGCAGTTGACCTACCCTACAATCGAACGTTTCACATAAGTAGACAGGTTTTTATAAATGATAAAGTGGTCGCTAAGACGAGCTGATTTCTCACCATTTCTTAACGCATATGTACTTCAAAATTGGACATCTTAGTTTCACACAATAGGTAGACAATATTGAGAAGTCATAGGTAAGTACTCATGTAGCCGCATCTATAAGAAATTCTAGCTATTGCAGCGGCTTCATATTGTGTTTGGTTTCTGAACGACATTATAATAACTCGTGTAATATACAAATAGTATAAGAATGAAGTACACTAAAAGGCGTTATGTCCTGTTTAGGTGTCATGGAAGGCTCCAGAAGCAGGTTTCTCGTCAGACTCGACGGTTCGATTGGACTCAGTTAAACCCCCACCGCATAGACTGTCACTCACCAATGACTACTTGACAGGTAATATGAGTACTGTTTTGCGGCTGTACTTATTGTCAATGCTGAGGTTATTGCACTTGCATTCTAATCGACTCGGTAGAAACGATAAGTAAGCTTGATATTTAATGCATTATTTGTCTACAATCCTTTTTTATCGATTGGGTTTCAAGAATGCGAGTAGGTTAGTATCCCTAGCCTTTTTCTTATAGTTATAAATAATACTTCATGTACGGTATAACGAAACCGTTAGTCTACGTATTATTGCATTTAAACCTCACAATACAATAGGTACACTGCATTTCATTGTTACATCAAAATACTATTTTCGTATAGAAAAATCTGATACAAACTTTCAATTTTCAACCAAACATAAATCTACGCGACGCTCCTGCTGAAATTAAAAAAAACGCGTTAACTGTTACACTCAACCCCAAAATTAAAGTATTTCATTAACTTTATCTATTGACTATATCTTTATCTATATTAGCTAATATCTAGTGACCAGTATAATTTGGTACGCTAACATCAAACTCAAATACCGACTGAAAAACAGGCCAAGACACACTGTTAACTAAAAATGCATGATCGCTAAATTTGTCTTGAGTGCTAAGAGGCATTATTCGTTACTCGACTAACAACAGCTTTACAACAAGTTTCATGTACAGCATCGATTTTTTTCAATTGTCCCGCTGAAGGGCTAAGGCCTCCATTAGCTCAAATATTTTCTGGCATATTTCATACCACGTTGTCAGCAACCACTTACTACACACAAAATGTCCGTAGGCATGTTACGGGTTTCTGAGTACGACTCGTTGGTAACAGTGACTTCGGTGTCGGAAGTGAAGGCAAGCAACCTATCTCCGAGCGTGGCGCCGGCGCGCGAGCTGCCTGCGCCCGCGCTGCCCGCCCGCCTTCACGTGCAACCACTGCCGCTCATGAAGCAAATCAATGAGGAGGTACGTCCTTTTTTTATGTAGTACGGAAAATCCTCATGGATCCTCCGCCACCCGGGGAGGTGGCAGGGTATGTCGGACTCATACCGACTAAAAACCGAACTTGCCTTCACCTGCCATGTCATGGCCATGGGATCCGCGAAATTCGCCACGACAATGACAGGAGGAGGGTACGTCCTAATGGTAGTACTTAGTGACAGTGAATTCAGAGCAGTGAAGGCATTCAACCGATACCTATATAAGTGCCTTTACAATAATTTAATTAATAATTATTCTTCTTCTGATAACAATATCAATTTTTCAACTACAAAAAATACTTTCAAGAAATAAGCTTTCAACAAATCATACATGTTTTATACATGTTATTTCCATACATTCGTTCGTTGATTCGAACGGAAGATTGAAACCCCCAACCATCTTTATCTAGTAAAAAATCTGCCACATAGAATCATACAAATGTTATTGTATATTGTATATCTAGGTACCTACATAAATCACACTTCACACTAATATTATAAAGGCGAAAGTTTGTGAGTGTGTATGTTTGTTACTTTTTCACGCTAAAACTACTGAATGGATTTTGATGAAACTATACAGTATTATTATTTATACATCAGAATATCATATAGGCTAATTAAAAGTAACTTTTCCACGCGGACGAAGTCGCGGGTAGAGGCTAGTGATATATAAAGTTTGTTGATTAACAAACTTTCGATTAAAACATCATAACGGTTGTAACAGTAACAAAATTTTGCCAACTTTAATAATTAATAGGTTTCAATTTATTAGTAGGTACGCTTGAAACGCAAACCATAATCATATTACTAGCGCTTCCCTTCAAATTGAATGCTACGTTTGAACCATCGAGTTAAATAATTGTGGTGATCCCTCTCCTGGCTCGTGCTAGTGGGTTGACCACGATAATCCAACCGAGTACAACTTTGAACTTTCCACACCCACCAGAAAATTAGTATTTAAGTTTATGGATTTGCGGTTTAATTTCTCCTTACTGCATTTCAAATTTTTCATCAGTGATGGGGTGAAATCGAATCTATACTTTTATTATACTATACTTATAGATGGATGTGACGTTACAATAATAAATGAAAGCACACCCTAAACAAGTCTAAAGAAAAAAAAAATTAAGTGATTCTTTAATATAGTACCTACCTACGTATAGACTGTTTTATTTTCAGCCAAACCACAAATTGAAGGCAATGCGGTACCTTCAACTTCTTGAAAGAATTTCCTAAAGCATTTTTTTTTCAGGTAACCATAAATAACGTGTGCATGTTATCGTCAAGATTCGACAGACGACGGTACAGATTCAAAGACCTTTTTCGCTTTATGGAGCCGACGGGCTGTCTCAAAGAAAAAGAATTTTACTCACTGTACATCTTTGCGCCCGACAACAAGTAAGATTATAGCGACCTCAATTCCTTTATTCTGGTAAAAGAATTTTAGTATTTTCGTAATGAAATAAATACTTTTATGTCTTCGAGGCTTTCCACGAATCACTTCAATCATATCTAATTTCGTACCGTGAGCCCCGTTACAGGATTTTTTTTCCATTTTGTACCAATTTTAAATTCAATATTTCTTTTTAATACATTCGTACACTTTGATGTTTCCTATTCAGTCCCAATCGCAAAATGATGCTTTCTTTTTTCAACCAACACAATACCGCTTAGCACAGTTTTGGAGCGAATACACGTGTATAAACGTATCGATGAATTATATTACTCAAAATCTCTCAGTATGCGAAGATTCTGCACGTGGGTGGTGACAAGAGGCTGGTTTGACAACATAGTGTTGTTATTCATCGCGCTGAACTGCATCACACTGGCTATGGAGAGGCCCAACATTCCGCCCGACTCCAAGGAGCGCTCCTTTCTCTCCACCGCCAACTACGTGTTCACCGGTGTGTTCGCTGTAGAGATGTTCATAAAGGTAAATTTATAAGAAAGGAATAATTAGTAATTATTAAGTTCTAAGTCATAAAATATTCGATTTAAAAAAATGTAGGTAGTTGACAGTTTTCGTAGCATTGATGTACAACAATTTTACCCATTATTAGAAAAAATAATAATTAGCGTTTCGATAAAAATGAGACAGAGTTTTTTAATATGTAGTAGGTAATATGTATACTTTATCAATGTGTCTCTGATCAAAAATTTAAACCCGTAGCTTAGACGTCAAAAAATAACATTTTATTTAGAAAAATATTGTAGCTGCCCTTAAACTAATAAAATAATAATAAAAAAAGCAATTCTTACAACCCTCGTAGGTACTAAAGAAGGTACATCTATTTTCTATTTGTGGCATTGGATATATGAAAACGACATAATTTAAGACCAACAAAAGGTTATTTTTTAAATCGACTTAACACGTAAAATATTAAATAGAATCTGACTACCCAATAAAAGCTAACTTCAATATGTATTTTGTATAAGACTGAAAAGGAGTATTAAGTTTCACAAAGTATTTGAGAGCACGCAGTAAAACTGTGTTATTTGCCGGCAAGTCATACAAGGTAGATCGTTTTACTGGTGTTTCCGCCTTTGACTTTACTACTGTTAGAATGGCTCTCGTTACAAGTGTGGTTAAGACGTTAAGTCGAGTCGTTTGATCCTTCCGCAAAGGATAACTCATACTTCGGTGGAGTGTTACTACTTTGCCCAAGTCTTTCGTCACCAAGAATTCATTTTAAGAAGAGAGATTTTAACTAATTTTTAACACGTAACAAAAAAACATTTCACATCAAAACCTGACTCACGAACACTAAAATAATAGATGTACATACTAATTATTTATTAAATTTGAAATAAAACTTTCTTCGCTATTGTAAGGGTTAGCAAGCACTGAAATAAAACAAAATTTCTAGATGTTTAAAATAATTTTAGCCATTGGTTGCGTTTAATGGGCGGCGCGGCCTTGCAAAAAGTGTCTTTCGAAAAAAAAATTATTTGGTAGAAAATACTGGAGTGGTATGATTAAACCAACCTTTGTATCGATTTTTTTTAATACGCATCTAAATGATTGAATTTGTAATATTTTTGTTCTAACAGGTAGTTGCATCAGGAATGTTTTACGGTCCAGATGCATACTTCACTTCTGGATGGAACATCATGGATGGCTCCCTAGTCATCATATCCATCATTGATTTGTTAATGTCTCTAGTATCAGAATCAAGTCCACGAATATTTGGAATTCTCAGGGTGAGTGATAATAAAAAACCCATAACAATTGTAGAACGAATTACCATAACGATATTATGTCGATTCATAAAAGTAAACGACTAGGTGTCGGCGCTGGACCCCCATTTTGCAGTGGCCGTATGCTTCCACTATAAAATGGTGTGGTCACTACAGGAAACTGTCAAAATAGTAGAACCTATCTATAATCATAATATCATTATCTATCGTCAACATTGTTCTTTCTATTCCGAAGGATAGTATGAGGCCAGGCTCTTTCTTTTGATGATATTCCTCAGTTGCCTTTTGCAACACCGACGAATGGGTAAGGGGTGGTTTGATATGACATCTTATTGATTTCTGACATTTACGTTTCGGACCCTTTACAGCGTCCATGGTCAGTCACAGTCAGGGTACAGTCTACCCGTGACCATGGACGCTGTAAAGGGTCCGAAAGGTCGGGATTAATAATATCAATATACGCGATAAAAAGTAATTTTATTTCAATGACATCTTCTGTAACCCTTTTTTGTGTTTCGTAGGTATTTAGATTACTAAGATCATTAAGGCCACTAAGAGTGATAAACAGAGCACCAGGTCTGAAGCTCGTTGTGCAGACACTTCTCTCTTCGTTAAGACCCATCGGAAACATTGTCCTCATTTGCTGCACATTCTTCATCATATTCGGCATTTTGGGAGTGCAGGTGAGAGCGTATTTTTATCCAACGGCGGAAGGAGGGCCATGTTTACAAATGCAATATTATACAACATTCAATTTAAAAAAATATTTAATTAAATAAATATTTGGGACATTTTACACAACGCGATCCTAAACTATTTGTGTTCTGTGGGAATCGAACCCGACACTTGAATTACTAGACCACATATTTCTTTTAGATTAAGTTCGATTTGACGCCCATCTCTTTTAATTTGTACTTCTCAATCTTAACGTAAGAGATCAATACGCAACTCTGCCAGACAACCCTATATTATATTGTATAATGTATAGTAAGTAGTCGAGTGTTGTAATAATGATACTACCTTATTATACCTTATTATATGTTATTCGGACTTTCTTCTTCTTTTTTCTTCGGTCTACTAATTTTTTTTTCTTTCTTTCTTCTTTCTATGAAATACTCAATAGCAACTCGGAGTTTGGATTTGTACCCATTTATGGCAATAGAGTCGTCCCCTATTACATGTAATATGTGGACCTAAACATACCGGCGAAATGTGTACCTACATTTAGTAGACCTCTGCCTAACCCTTCGGGAAATACAATATGTCGTGTAATGTTGTAATTAACATGTTATTCTACTCGGATGCGGCTTAGCCTCATGTCCCGAGAGCAAATTCAACGCAATCGATTAAACAGTATCCTGTATCAAGCTTTGAGACACGTCACAAAGACTTGATACCCACATCGAAATCTTATATTTATATGTTCTTAAATGTTATAATATACGTTATAATAAAAGATTTTGTTAAAGTTTAATTAATCATATTAGACTTAATTATTGAGTACACCTTCAACCACCTGTTATCTGTCTCTATTCTAGATTCCTGTCCATCCAATGGTTGTCTGTAAGAAATTGCGAATAGCGATAAGACCGCCAATTGTACCTACTCTTGTAACGTTTGCATATTTTTATTCTGACTTGTCCTATGTAATGGTGTACCTACAATAAAGAATACTCTATCTATCTATCGAAATTTCAAAAGAATCGATTTCCTGTTCTGTTATTTTCATACGAAATATTACACTTACATAATGTAACATTAACAATTGTGTCATCATACTCAATAGCCAATAAAAAACAATCCCTTATAATACACAACATTAGAAAATATAACGACACATTAATAATAAACAAAATATGTTAGTAATCGTTTTCTTTCAGCTTTTCAAAGGAGCATTTTTCTACTGTGAGGGAGCAAACATAAAGAATGTTAAAAATAAAACAGACTGCCTCTCGATAGAGGGCAACGTGTGGGTGAACAGGAAGTACAACTTCGATGACTTGGGCAAGGCTTTGATGTCTTTGTTCGTACTGAGCTCTAGAGACGGATGGGTTAACATCATGTATACTGGGCTTGATGCAGTTGGAGTTGATCAGCAGGTATATATTAAGGGTAGCTTTAAGCTCTGTTATTATCGTCATTCAAAGCCTAATTTTACCCGTTGCTGGATAAGCCTTTGACGTTTTTTCTTCACTATGAGCTAACCAATATCCAATTTTTTAACCTTGTTTTACCCAAAAAAATCTCAAATTTGCTATTATTGAATATTATTTATATACAATTTATAAACAAAAATACTTATTCAATGATGTCAATTTACAGCGTCAGATGTTGGAAATGGTCGTCCAGAATTATAACGACGTCGTTATAAACTCTTAAAACGCTAACTTACCGACCACTTTAAAAATTATAGTCAGCAGTTTGAAATTAAAATATTAAACCTGAAAATGTAAATGTCTTGCGTAAACAAAATACCTAATAAATTCAATTTAAACGTTTTTGAGATCATGACTCTTGCATTTTTAATTTATAAATTCCGATCATACTAACACAAATCTTAATTAAAATTTGGTTGATAGCGTAAAAAAAAAAACAATAATTATACTTGGTTCTGACAGATACGCGAATATTTAAAGTAATGTACTTTATAATATAAATAATATCATTAAATCGTTATCCTTATGTAATACTTTGCCTTATAAATAATACAAAGATTTGGAAGGATTGCCTTCTAGAGATTTTTACAATTTGGTAACCTTTTTTGGTAACTGGATTTTGAATACTTGCAGCCTATAGTAAACTACTCTGAATGGCGCCTCTTATACTTCATCGCGTTCATACTGCTAGTTGGGTTCTTCGTATTGAACATGTTCGTGGGGGTTGTGGTGGAGAACTTCCACAGATGTCGCGAAGAACAAGAGAAAGAGGAAAGGGTCAGGAGAGCAGCCAAGCGAGCTCTGCAAATGGAAAAGAAACGTAGAAGTTAGTATAGTCGTTTATCGAAACAAAGAATTGAATAAACACACTGTTTTCATAAATAATAGTGAAGCTGAACAATTTATCTTGTCAAAGGAAATACATACAATGAAACTAGTTTGTAAGCTCTGTATATTTTGTTTCAGAAATGCACCAACGTCCGTATTATGCAGACTATTCACAAACACGATTATTCGTCCACAACGTAGTCACATCTAAATATTTCGACCTGGCTATAGCCGGTGTCATCGGCTTAAATGTCGTTACAATGGCGATAGAATACTACAGAATGCCGCCGGCACTGCAATATGCGCTTAAAATATTCAATTATTTCTTCACCGCCGTGTTTATCCTTGAAGCGGTGATGAAGCTTGTTGCTTTGGGGTTCAAAATATACTTAAAAGACAAATGGAATCAACTAGATGTTATCATAGTCATCTTATCTATAGTTGGAATAGTTTTAGAAGAGTTAGAGACTAATATAATTCCAATAAATCCGACGATCATGAGGGTAATGAGGGTGTTGAGGATAGCCAGGGTACTGAAGCTCCTGAAAATGGCGAAGGGTATAAGAGCTCTGCTAGACACTGTAATGCAGGCTCTACCGCAAGTTGGAAACTTGGGACTCCTATTTTTTCTCCTATTTTTCATCTTTGCTGCCCTCGGTGTTGAGCTCTTTGGAAGATTGGAATGCTCAGATGAAATACCATGTCAAGGTAAAATATACCGTAGTTAGTACTGTATATTACGTCCTGGGTCCCAAAACAGTTCAGTTCACAATAGCTGTTCGATATTTTGTTGACCATTGTGTAAATTCTAATCCCTATTATAATTAATATTATAAATTTGAAAATATATCTGTCTGTCTGTTACACTTCACACCTCAACCGCTGAACGCTGAACCAATTATGATGAAATTTGGTACATAGATAGATTAGACCTTGGAGAAGGACATAGGGTTTTAACCTTCAGTCAACGGTCAACAGCTATTACTTAATATGCAAAGAAACTATTGTAGTAAAAATTATTGTGTTGATATAATGGTACAGTTAAATTTATTGTCATAGGTTTGGGTGAACACGCCCATTTCGCGAACTTTGGAATGGCATTTCTAACGCTGTTTCGAGTAGCGACCGGTGACAATTGGAACGGCATCATGAAGGACACGCTCCGGGAAGACTGCGACAGCTCCGTGGACTGCGTCAGGAACTGCTGCGTCTCCACCATCATAGCACCCATATTCTTCGTTGTGTTCGTACTAATGGCGCAGTTTGTACTGGTCAATGTTGTGGTAGCTGTAAGTATCCGAGAATTCAAAATTGTTTTCCATACCAGATTGCAATTGTTTTTCTTAATTCATTTCTTTTCCCTCCTAGGTACTGATGAAACACCTAGAAGAATCCCACAAACAAATGGAAGATGAAATTGACATGGACGTAGAACTCGAACGTGAGTTAGAACGGGAGGCTGATGACGAGGAGGATAGGGCACTGTGTCGCGCTCTGGAACAATGCATGGACCCGCCGCGGCCGCTGAACAAGGTACCGTCGCTCCCGGCCAACTTCACGTACAGCGAGCCCAAACAACCAGCACCGTCCCCAGCACGTCGCCGCCGCACGCTGCACTCACACACTGCTTTGTTGCCATCGTCGCTGCCACCAAGACGGGCTTCCTTATCGCCTCACGCCTTCGGGCGGCGCCGGCAGGACTCCAGCACGGAGCCGCCCGCCGCACTCTACGAAGAGGACGCCAGGTTTATCGACGCCGATGACGTTGATGAGCTCGAGCCCGGTAGCCCGCCGAGACGAGACTCCTTCGCGCAGAACAGGCGACAGCGCGTCGACAAGAGAAACTCCCTCCGAGGAGAAGAGGCCCGCTTACTGCGACCCGTGCTTCTGGCGGTACCCTCTAACAGGCAGAGTCTAAGACTGAGCGGCCCCAAAAGGAGATCCTCCACCGAATCGGCCGCGACTGACGCGAGCAATGCCTCGTGCTCTCCGAACTTACACACTCCCGAGTCAGCCACACAGCCGATAAGTGAAGAGGAGAACATAAGAATAGTGATAGCCGAGAGGCGCAAGATAGATGCGGCCAGACCAGAGCCAGATGACATTGTGGAACTAGCGGAGCGAGGGTCCTAGTCCCGGCGGGGCCGGCCGCAGCAACACCATGAAGTCTATATCTAGGCGCCGCTCAAAGCGACGTCCGGGTGCCCTATCCCCTATTTCTTCCTCGACCTCCTCTTGTCTGTAAGTCTTGTGTGCTCAAGGGACAGTGAATGCTTGAACTCGGTTGCGCGAACAGTGAACATAAACTAGTAGGTATACCTGGTGACGAATTTATAAAACTAATCTTGACTATGGTACGTTTCAGTGTTGTGTTGCGTTCTCGATGTTAACGAAAGGATATTGCCCGTTCAGATGTGGCCTTCTCTTTTTTTCTTTGACACATCCGACCTAACCTTCACTTCACCGTTTGCGGCCGGTTCAACTACTTCATAAAGAGACTTTAATAAATTTAGTTTAAGGTGTATAAAAACATGTAGATAGGAGTTAGAACTAGTCAATTTGTTGTGGTGGGATGTTTTCTACGAGAGCTAAAGTTTACTTCGTAATTTTATTATTAGTACGGTGCTTGCTGTTAAAGGTTAATTCGTTATTATTAATTGATACTATAAGATTTTCCAAAACTAACTTCAACGAAGTATTGGTTTGTAAAGAAAAAAAACATAGTTTCAGTATATCATAAAGCCGATGACTCGTATAAAGTTGTGTGTGCAATTAAATGTTAGACTTTATTTAAGAACGGGTTTCAAATCATTGAATTTTAGTGTTATACGATTTATGTAATTCAACGATTCGACAAAAGCCTATAATTATGTAATATTATAATTTTGATGTGGATACTTAGACGTGATTACTTCCAAAGTATCTGTTAGCCAACGACTGTGTAGCCTCGTAGAGTATTGTTACTAGCTAGATCTTTGTCAATCTTTATCTTAAAGGGAACGAATCGTTCATGAATTGAGTATTATTCTCTATAAAGATATAAAAATAATATTTTCTGAAAATAAATGAATCCTATTTTCTTACAGAATCATGTACGTAACCTAGACATGTAACTGGCAATACGCACATAAAGTAAGAGTCGAGTGTTGGTAGAACAAAGTAGATTGTGAGTACAAATATCACAAAACTGATATGTTAACATAAGTTTTGCTCTACCATAGTTTGAACTTAGATTGTATATTTTTTTAATCTGTCATTAGCCGTGCCAAATCTACAAAATCTTTTTAAATTAAGCAACATTTTGTAAGAGAGTTTTAATTGAGCAGTTAATACCTAGGCGCTCGTCTTTCAAAAGTTTTCCGCTTGTTAAATTACTTACTGTCTACTTTAGTATAGGCCACAAAGCACGAGACAAAGTAAGTGCAAGTACCTAAAATATCAAAGAAAGTTTAGTTTAAAACTCAAACTGATGTTTATTTTAAGACATTTCTATGTGGTTCTAGTTACTGTAAAGGATCGTACCTAGTTAAGGAAGTCAGCAATAAATTTTATACTTCGACTGTGCCTTTCCTATTTCTAACGTATTAGCATGTGAAGTTGAATGTGAGTAGTCTCCGAGATTCAATGTATACTGTAGGATTTGGAGTGTAGATACATTAAAATTACGATTCTTGTTGAGTCTTTAAGTTTTCATTATTGTGTCATGTGAAAAGATTTTTGTAAATGTAAGGCCCGAGAAAATGAAGTTAACTTTGTGTCATTCCGAAAACTAAAATCTATTATTTTTGTACCATTATAGGCATCAACAGTGAATAGCATTTACTAACAATTTTGTTGTGCCATTTATTCCATTGAATATGACGAAGCAATGTCCTATTTAAGTATATAATTTAATTACATAACGCTTCGCCTTCCAAAAGACGCTACCTTTTTATTACATAATGTCTTCCATCTTTACTCTTTTCTTTACCGATGGCTTGAAATGCTATCGATCAAAGTTTTATTATTAGCCACAATATAAATCTTGTATAGACATCGAGTGATTTCAAGTTTAATATTATTTATATTTTCGAATTCATGTTAAAGAATTGATTAAAAGGAATTTAGTAAAAGTAATAATAGTATTTTCGTGATAAAAGTAAATTTCGTGATAATGATGAATAATTGTTTTTCGGTACTGATCGTATAATAATTTTAAGTGGTATGAACAATGTTCATAGTTGAGTACACCTGTTATCTTAGCTGGTGATCTGTCGAGTTAAGAAAGTTACGACAATGTTAGGTTGAAAAAATAAATCAAAATTCAAATAATTGCGTTTCATTCCACATGACATCCAATGCCCACAGCAAGTAACATGGTATAGTATCCCCTCTGTCCCAAGCTACATTATTATTTTTAAGTTGTTCGTTTGTTTAGCGTCACTGGGTAATTTGCCGAGCGCAGGTAGGTACCTACCCACAAAGGAGAGAGCAACAGGCGAACTGAATTGAGTTTAGCAACAATCTTTGCGAGCGTCCTATCTTGTTAGCGAGCGCTTACAATCTCATTTGCATAATTCCTTGAAACGAATTTTAATGGGTTCTTTATCGTGTTGAACAACATAATGCCGTTTTCAAGAAAAGATAAAGACGCGCCGGCTCATTACGACGCGAAAGGATTTGTTTGTCAAATAATTAACATTGACCTACACAACTCTGAGAAAATCCTTCTTGAAAATTCAGTGACGTTGATTATTTATTCCTGATTACTCAAGTAAATAATTTTAATTATTAAAACCATCCATTGAAACCTCAGTAAATAATTTTAATTATTAAAACCATCCATTGAGACTTACAATTCCTCGATACTTATTATATACTATGGTATGTACTCTAAAGGGATAAGTTTAGTGAGGTGTTAATTTAAAATTTACCATGCCAATTCATTCTCAGTATCTAGTTAGTAACAAAAAAAATCTTGGCTACAAAAAAACCTACTGAATCTGAAGATAACCTTGATATAATTTCCTTTTCAAAGCTAAACATTTTATCTTTTCATTAGTGCATTCTTTATCTTATCATCAGTGCAATATTTAGAAACAGTCTCCGACTTTACTCTGACAAGGGCTGAAAATAAACTGTCAAATTTTTTGACTACGTCCGATACCAAATAAATAAACAGAAAAAGTTATTTTTATTATCTAGATAAAATTTCCATGTCACAAATGTTAGTTACCGTACTCCTCCGAAACGGCTGGACCGATTTGTATGAAATTTTGTGTGCATATCGGGGAGGTCTGAGAATCGGCCAACATCTATTTATCCTTATTTATCATACCCCTAAATGGTAAGGGTGACCCACCCCAATATTTTTTTTATGGCAAAACGTTTGCGGGGTCAGCTAGTATTATATAATAAATATATAATATATTAATAAATAAATAATAAAAGGGAATAAATAATATAATATATTCCTACATATCTGTGGAAATTATTTTTGACAAATTATGTAGCATACTTTTGCTTAATGTAAAATATTCATAATAAAATTATGCTCGATTTGTTTAGTCTTCAGTTTTGTACAAAATATTCTTATGTATTTGGTAACTATATTAAGGTGAGGTAAGGTAAATATTTAATGGTCATCTATGCAATGATACAACCTTCATAGGTCAGAACTTTATGTTACGAATCGTATTGAAGATTGTAACATGTTCAGTGACTTTCGTTGTTGACTGTACAAAAAAATCTTTAAATAGGTTAAATGAAGAGAATTTTAACAAGAACATTTTAGTTAGGAAATAACTAAGTAATCGCTGAAGGTCAGTAGCTAAATAAATTCTGCCCTAGCTTTTATTTTTTACAACCTACATCCCCTTTAGTTTGAAATAATAGCACAATAAACTGCATTTTACCCATAAAATGCAGTTTATTGTGCTATTATTTGGTTACTTGGTTCATAAACAAGTAATAAATATTTAATAACGCAAACATGGCTTAATTTGAAGCGCCCTCTCACTGTGTATGTAAGCAAGCAAACATTTTTATTGCATTACGCATAAAAGTATGAAGTTCCGTTTTCATTACAATTATTTACTTTTTTGGTTCTGCCTACCCCTATGAGAAAAAGATGCGAGTGTACCTATGTATACAGGGTGGAAGGGACATCGACGCGCAACGGCTTACCACGACTTCAGTACATGATTCAGGACCCCCTGCGTTGGAATTTTTCGTCGGCTTTTTCTTAAATTTTACGTTTTTTTTTGCAGTTTTTTCAACTTTAAACTGTATAAAATTATTATTTCTATCTAACCCAATAAAAATTTTAATTAAAAAGTCATTAATTCACTTTTTTCACTTAAAACAGCATTGTAAATTAAACTCGAAAGATCTTCTGGTCAGCTGTTTCCTTAGAGTTCACTTGCGAGTTGTAAAATTTAAAAAAATGCCGACGATAAATTCCAACCCAGGGGGGTCCAGAATCATGTACTGAAGTCATGGTAAGCCGTACAATGTATATTGAGTAAGCTATTTGCGAAACGTAGAATATTATAAACAGCAAACTGAAAAGCAAAAAATTAAATATACGTATTTAGTTTTAATAACTCATTCTTAGTCGGCGCCAGATCAACAATCAACGAAGATTAATATTTGAGGTTGAGTTTGTTTAGCGCCTCTAAATTAGTGATAAAGACTAATACAATATAATATAATTACAAGACATGATTATATCACGAGCTAATAATTAAAAAAATAACACGATAAAGATAAAGAGTTTGTTGTTCCATTTCGTGCCTCGTAATCTAAGTGCAATCCACCACGATCTTCGTCATAGTTAGATACCTAATTTGTTATGTAAACCTTGTTCTTTATTGTCACAATGCTAACAATATTTTAATCACTATACATTTCCTATTTAATTTTAAAGAATTTCATGGTGTATATCCGAAGTCCAAGATCCATTATCAATGATTAACATTTACATAAAATAATAATTTATGTACTAACCCCTTATTTTTAGTTAAAGAATCAGTTGTACCATAAATTTATGTTCACTCCCTTCAAAAAAAGTAAGGAACAGCAGATTTTTTTACCATTTCAGCGTTGGTCCGATAGTAAAAGTTGTTCATAAATTATGAGCCCTTAAGTTTGTTCCGGTAATTAAAAAAAGGGGTATAGTCGAATTGAGAACCTCTTCCTTTTTGTTTGGACGGTTAAAAACCACAAACAAATAGTAAAAGTTTATTTCGGAACAAATACCAAAATTAAAACTCACAACTTCGAAATAAAAAACAATACGGCCTAAATAAAGCCCGTATATTAAACAAATCCAAATCACGTGTGATATGGCTGAATGGAACTACCGAATTTGACCTCTCGAAAGTGAACATTTTAATTTTAAGCTTCATGCGAATCGGTTTACAAATCTTACTTAGTTCAATTTCTTCAGGGTACCTACATTTCAAAGGCCAACCCATGGGTATTTTTTTCTATTCTAACCTAAAACGATTTTCGTGTCGACAAAGTTTTGAAGTAGATCGCACATCAACTTCGACATCCAAGGTTCGGAAACTTTAAAAGTGGTTCATAGTTCAAAATTCACGAATCTTATATGTATTACAAGAAGTCGCGGTAAGACTTCGTAAAAGGAAGCTTTGAACAGTTTTTTTAAGGTTTACTCCTAGGTACTCATTCTTTGCTTTACAAATGAGAAAAATGTACAAAATATTTTACCAAATAGTTTATATTTGGTAAAATATTTTGTAAATATTTTACCAAATATATATAACAGATATCTAATAAAATAAATACTATCCTACAAAAATTAAATTCACCACAATTATTTCAAGGAAAGATAATGATTTTTCTCGCGAATATTTTTAGCAGCATAAGAATTTTTATTAAAGATTCCCATCCAGTCCCAGTTGAACAAAACAAAATATTTATATTTAATTTTATGACACCTGTTTTCTCTGAAGAGTAAGGCAAATGTGTTCAGAGTTCGCTGATATGTTTAGGTACCAGCTAATAGGGGCGGTTTATCGGGAAGAGAGCGCGCTTATTACTATTCATCATCGTCATCATAATTATCAGTCACGGGAAGTAAGTCCACTGCTGAACAAAGACCTCCCCCATAGACTTCCACAAGGAGGTTATAAGCCGCCTGCATCCATCGACTTCCAGCGACCTTTACCAGGTCGTCCGTCCACCTCGTTGGAGGCCGTCCCACGCTGCGCTTTACGGTGCGTGGTCTCCAATTGAGAACCTTTTTACCCCAGTGGCCATCAGCCATTAATCTGGCACCAAACTCAGAGCTGCTTCTGAGATATTTATAGAGAAACCCAATAATACTTTGCTCAACCTGGGACTCGAACGCAGGACCTCAAACGTAGCAGTTGCTCTTAAAACCACTAAGCTTCTAGCTTCTAGAAGCTAGAAGACAAACATATTGCCTATATTTTTCTTCTACGCCGTAAATCTAAACTAATAAAATCTAGCCACTAAACATTTTGCCGTATAAATTACATTGGAAGTTAGTTATCTTGCTCTTGACTATGGAGGGCCGTCCCCCAGTCTATTGAGCCGTAATCAGTTCCCCAGTGCGGTCTCTAATCGGTTTCCCTGGAATATTGTTTGACAAACAGCTAAATTAGTTCTAACCAAGATAAATGCTGGGAGAGCACTCGATAACCGAGATGTTATTGTGACTTAGGTTACTACTTACAGGTACCTACCTAACATTGTATAGTATACTCTACTGTTTTCCTATTTTATTATATTTTTACTTTTTGTTATTTTCCTACATTCTTTAATAATTAAAATATAAGTATTTTAATTACATATTAAAGAAAGAAAAAGAAATATTAATATTTCTTTAATAATAATTAAATAATGTTTTTATCTAGTTATAAGCATAATTTGTGACACGATGTGTCACATGTGATATGTACAAATGTATTAGAAAAGCGTCTGCGAGTGAAGATATATGACTTTCTGGCACACTGGGCAGTCAGGCACGCTATATAGGTACAGTCAGCGTCAAATAGTTAGTGACACTCAGGGTATTCAAATAAATAAACGCAACCAAAAAGTCAATAATATCGGTACAAACAAAGTTTCCATATTGTTGTCAACATTATAGTCGCTCAAAAGGTCGAGACGTTTAAAATGTCACATAGATAGGTTCAGTCAAACCGCCATAAATATGGTTACAGACATCCCGTCAATGGTATCCAAGCATTCTAAGTGGTCAAAAATATGGAACACATTAGAAAAATGAACTTTACTACTATATATTTTAAATATTCTTTCTCACATCAATTAATGTGAAAACATTTATACACAAAAATGAAAGGAATAGAAACTACTGCTGTCCTTTTCATTTTAAGCATGACGTCATAGACATGTCTTTTGTTTTCTAAAGAATTTCGTGCATAGCCGTTTACGATACTTAGCAATATACAGCTGACTGAAAATAGATGTACCTAAACCTCATTGATAATGAGTATGACTATATATCTCATAGAGCAAGAGTGCATAATTAAAATATATGATTCAATATCATGATCATTTTATTTTATTTTAATTGACAATGAACGTCGACAAAACTAGACTCGATAGTGCTTGCAAAAAAGAGGTGCAAAGTTTTCAACCTTATTGACTATTACTCAAAAACTGCTATTTTAAACATAAACAAGGTAATAGAGTGGATGAATAACTAAAAATAAGCAATAAAATAATGTCAATAAGGTCGATAATCGTTTGCATTTTTTCAATTTTCTCTAGTTTTCGACTGCTTACCATCAGGCGAGCTGTGTGCTTGTTTATACATATATGTGCAAATATGAAGAAATGAGGATCTAGAGAGATGAGAATAATTCGATAGGTAACTACACGTAACATCTAAAACGATAGGTACATAAGGATATTCCCAGTTCATTTGAAATATCTGTTACGGAGACACCTTCCTCCCTCAAATATATAATTCGATGTTTTGTGGTATCACTAATGCGTAGCCATATTTCTAGCTTGCTTTAATTTTGCACTTGACATTGATATTACTGATAGATAAATAGAATGACATGCAAATAACTCTAGATTGCCTAAAGAGGTTTTCATCTTTGGGAAACCGTTTATTTCTATAACATGCTGGTTTATTTTTCTAATGTGTTCCATATTTTTGAACATTTAGAATGCTTGGATACCATTGGCGGGATGACTGTTACCATATTTATGACGGTTTGACTGAACCTATCTATATGACGTTTTAAACGTCTCGACCTTTTGAGCGACTCTAATGTTGACAACAATATGGAAACTTTGTTTGTACCGATATTATTGACTTTTTGGTTGCGTCTATTTATTTGAATACCCTGAGTGTCACTAACTATTTGACGCTGACTGTACCTGCTGACTGGACGATGTTATTCATAAAAATATAAAACGTCATATAAATCTCCTATTCCTAAAATGTGTTTTGTCTTGTTTTGACCTTTAATATTTTAGTTATTTAGCAAAGGAAATATTCGACCACGGGCAGTTTTCGAACCTGCGTCTTCTGGTTAGGTACACCAGACGCTATGACATAAGCCACCGCGACTCCCAACCGTCATGTAAAATTTTGCCTTCACATTCTGAATTTACGTCTTAATGGTGACGTCCAGACGACCAGAAGACGCAGGTTCGAATCCTGCAAGCGGTCGAATTTTTCCTTTGCTAAATAAATCTAATATCTTAGCATGGAAAATGCCAAAAAATACAAAAAGACTGTAATATTTTATTACAGAAAAAATAATGCAAAACAAATTTTAGCAATAGAAGATGTGTAACACGTTTTATATTTTTATGAATAAAACCGTAATATTTTAGAAGAGCATGAAATGTATTATTGTTTTATGTACTTAGGTCATGTTGACACATATGGGGTGGTACGGTATATGCTCCTAATGACATTAAGACCGGCTTATAACATGTGCCTGTATAATTAAAAATGAAATGCTGTTCGTTGGTAAGCACAGGACTTGAGATCTGCCAAAAAAGGAGCCAAATGGGTCTACCATTTGTCTACTTTTTTTAATAATAATCGTTAGTCTGAATAAGGTTTTTAGGAAAAGAAAAATTGAAAAAGTTGCTCGAACATTAAACTTAATTAACATAAATCGATAGTTCTTTTTTCAGCGGGATTTCAGTATGATTTATTATAATTTGGAACTAGAATACTACTAGGAATTATTGTCTATTCAAACTGTAAGTACGTAGCATGACACAATATCGCATCAATGTTGCACTTGGAGCTCCGTCGACGCTCAGTCGCAGTAGGTAAGTCAGTCACATCCTTCTCTTGTCGGCAATAGCATGTGTAATTTGATTGATTCCGCACAAATAAATTCGATACACATTTAGATCACTTTACTGTGTATGTATGTACCTTCAACCCCAGAGACACTGAACACGTATCGCAAAAAGGTTTAACCTTTCCATAGGTGCGATATTGCGTCATGCTACATAGCATAACATCCTTACACAAACCATGCAAGCAATCATGAAGAGACAGAGAAATCAGGTGGCCCACTTGTTTGTCGCCTAATAAAAAATAGCCTAGCCTATCCTAATAAATAAAAAGAACTCATCATATACCCATATACTGTCCCACTGCTGGGCACGGGTCTCCTCTCATATTGAGAGGGATTAGGCTTTAGTCCACTACGCTGGCCTAGTGCGGGTTGGCAGACTTCACAAACCGTTGAGAAAAAAAGAACTAGCTTTCATATTTCTAATAATAATAAAAAATATTTCATGTGCAAATTCAAAAACTACTCGCGAATTTCAATAATTCTTGCGATATATTTTTTGTAGGACCTAACTGTACCTAGCTAAGTAAGCCTTGCCTTTAAATTATCTACTTGTTAGAATTAGAATATACAAAAGTGTTAAAGATAATTGCTACTAATACCTTCTTTACGTGTTGTATTGTATGGAGGAGAATACAAGTACAGTGATCAACATCAACGCCCCGGTTACATTAAATGATACAATTTTATTATATTGGACAAGACCTTCCACAGATGACCTACGTAAGATAGCATGGACATGTCTTTCATTAGAAAGTTACGATACGAATTTCAGGGCAATTTAGATATTTAAATAAATAAATTTGGGACTTATCACTCGCTTAAAAACGTTGAAGGAAAACATCTTGACGAAACCTTAGAGCTTTTTCTCGACGGTATGTGAAGTCTGCCAATCCGCACTAGGCCAGCAGTGTGGTGGATAATCTAAGCCTAATCCCTCTCAATCTGAGAGAAGACTCGTGTCCAGCAGTGGGACAGTATCGAGGATGACGTATCGAGCCAGGTGGCGTTCTATCGTCATAGTCAGCATAGAAATACCATAACGGACTCTGAACAAAGTAGTTTAGTTTAATTATACTAAAAGTAAATTTGTACCTACTTAGGTACATTATTACGACGCTGACTGTACATAAAATGTTTGCCAATTAATCTTAATTAACTTGACGTCACGCTCTTACCACATGTCGTTGTCGACAACGCGTACCTAAAACATACATCATTCCAAACTTAATTCATTATTTTAATAAATTCGTCAGAGTAATTTTCATCTTTCAAATGTGTGTTTATAATCCGAAGCATTCATAGTAAACAAATCAATTCTATAATTAATCGTAACTAAAAGTATGATTGAACTGCCTTGTTAATCTAGTGGTCCTAAGCGCGACAGCTACGTTAGAGGTTTTTATGAGAGGTAAGGCATAGTGGGAGTAATTCCACTCAAATTGGAGCTGCCCGACTGGGGAAGTACGTCCGTCTTACAGAAAATCGAAGTGAAATAACACTGCTTTGAGCTGTGTTGCGTTCCTTACGGTGAGCAAGGTTGTCAGTGCTCCACGAGGAAACGTTGTGTTGGCAGTGGGGGGACTGACCCTTATACCGCCAACCCAACTATTCCTCTTTTGTTTTACAGGGTCGGCAACGTGCAAGTGATACCCCCGGTGTTACAAGCGTCTATACGCTACGGTAACCGCTTACCATCAGGTGGGCCATATGCTTGTTTGTCACCATAAAATATAAAAAAGAGGACCTGGTCTCGATTCCCAGATCGAGCAAAGTAATATTCTTTCTATCCTTTTATGTGATATCTTCCTTGTTCCCGTATCAATTTGGCTAGTGACCATAGGTTTTGAACCACAAAATGCTTGAAACGGTTTTCATTTTACTCGAAACTTAATACTGTTAAAGAAGCAATATTTTACATAGTTCTGATCATAAAATGAACAGATACCTTTAAAAGCAACGTTATAATAACTTAAAGTCCAACAAATGATCACGTCGAGTGGGCTTTTATTAAATTAATTGAGAGGGAAATTCAATCAAGGTCCATACTTCAAATTAATCCCCACACGGCTGCTTTCCACTCATTATTGGAAAACGCTTGAAATGAAACACTGACCGATCAAATTTCAAAGGAAATATTATTACAAGAGGATGGTTGGTTTCATTTCATAATAGGATATAGGTATAATATCTAATATTGAAAATAATATAAATATTGATATAATTTCATTAGTCGTTACTACATTTTTTTTTAGTTTGTTGTTTATGATCTACGTATTAAATCCAACTTCAATAAAAATGACCATTTATTTCAAAGTTCAAAGGTTGTGGATTCCTAAAGAATGGAGCACAAAGTTTTGCATTGTAATTAGGATTAATTTAAAAAATTAACTGAATGACCGCTTTCTTGTCAGATCATTGAAGTTAGGTAAACATTTTCAATTTTAATTCCCATATTTTTGTTGCGGACAAAAACGTTTCACTTCGAATGAAAAGAAGTCGAGGCTATTGTAGTTGAAGTATGCTAGTGAGCCTCATAAAAATTTCAGCACCAAGCAGACCGTAGCTTGGAAACAAAGAGTAGATTTTGCTTATAAATAGCATAACAGTACTCTTGTTATAACGTAGTTTTGCATTTTTCATGAACTCTGTGAATTAATCTAGCGCTTACATTTAACTGAAGCATATTTATACAACTGTCTACAACTTTTTAATTAAATTATTATGGCGAACTGGGGGATTTGTGTTAATTTTCGTGAGTCTAATTAGTTTAATTAGCTTTTCAGTTTTCTACGTTGAATTTACGTGTCTTTGTTAAGTCCCTTAGCGTTAATATAGATATATTTGATTCCAATATATTAAGACATGTTGACTTATCGCATACGAAACTATTACGAATACTATTAAATTCATAATAATGGTGTGAGTAAACTTAGCAGATTGTCCAGCAGTTCAAAAATAAAATTAATGTGAGTTCTTTTCGCATGCACCATAGTTCTACAGTTGCTGATACTTTTCAATAATAGTTCGGGGGGTTTTCTATGAAAAAAATAGTTGACAAAATGATCTGCCAACTTCCCGTTGCAGATCATTGTCCAGCAGATCACAACCAAATGTGATTTTCTTGTGAAAGCAGCTTTGCAGTAGTTGCGCAATTTCGTTTTACAGGGTCGGCCCTGTAAAACGAAAGAGGAATAGTTGGGTTGGCAGTATCTAGGTCAAAGTGACAAAACAAAACTGAAACACTGACAACTTTGCTCACCGTAAGGAACACAACACAGCTTAAAGCAGTTTTATATAACTTCGATTTTCTACAAGGAGGTACAATTCCCCAGTTGGGCAGCTCCAATTTGAGTGGTATTACTCCCACTATGCGCTACCTGTCTTCATGGTACTAAGAATACCACGAACAAATTCTACTAACGTTTATACGTATTACCATTGCGAGGGTTACTAGTGGAAGATAAACATTACTAAATTAAACATAACAACGTCTGTAGCCGTCGGTTACGAGGTTGCTATGCCACCGGCTTTGTCTTATGGTGGTTTTAACGACCTAAGTACCAACATTTCACTGTATTGTCTTTACGGCCATTCTTTACAACCAACAATGCTAACAAAAAAGTAAATGAAAACCTACTCTGTTAGGATCGTGACGGAATTTAATGGGTAGTACAGAGGCCAGCACAATCTGTCAAATTTCGTTATCGATTTTCAACTTTAAGACAAAAATATAAGGTTCATATTCAATTGGGAATTTTTTACAGTTTTAGATAGCTTGACCTGCTGGCGTCTGTACTTTCTTCGAGTTATTTTTCTGTAGAAATAATAACAAATGAACTGAGGTAACTACTGCTAACCAAAACGTTGTTATTATTGTTTGTTAAATAAATACTCAAAGCCATTTCTCGCTGTCGGTGACATTTCGTAGATTTTTTTTTTAGCTTCAACGTAATTTGAATTTAATTCTGTCTTCGAAGATATTTAATTTCGATACTTTAAAGTTACGAAATATAGAACTTTTTTGCTGAAAGTAACAAATTAAACTGTAGAATAAGAAAGTAGTCTACGAAACTGAAAGAAGAATTTTAGTAAATTTAAATTAACTTTCGAAATATTTGTGGGGTTCTTCAAAAAGGTCAGGTGCGTAGTAGGTACTCGCAACTGGCGCGTGTGTAAGTATGACAAAATGTATGAATGTGAGCAATGCAAAACAAGTATGCAAAGATTCGTACCAAGTGACGTTCTTTAGTTCCTACCTACCCCTATGGGAAAAAGGCGTGAATATATTAATGATGAATTAAGTTAATATGTATGTATATATTTCGAAAAGTGTTTTACCTGTGAATCTGCGAAGTGGAAGCATCTAATTTCAGACTATAAAAATATACTGAACAGTCTCAGATGAAACAACATTATAAATATACCGAACGACTTCATCTACAACTACATGTTATTATATACTAAAGTTTAACCAATCCCCACTGCCTCAATAGTCTAGTGGCTGTAAGCGTACATACGAAGTGTACATATGAAGCGTAGATACATACGAAACGTACATTATTATTATTATTTATTTACCCCTCTGCCTAACCCTTCGGGGAATACAGGCGAGATGTAAATACTCAAAACGCAAATAAAAGAGAACTCGATCGATATTGTACTTAACTAACAATAACGAAAGTTCTAGACCCTGGGGCGTACCTAACTTAATTCTAATCTATTCACGTGGCTGCGTAATTTGCTGAGACTCCAATCTACTTACTATTTACGAGAGCAAAACCCTTAGTAGGAAACCCGGGATCAATAAGTAATGACTTTGTGTTCTAACATAAATTCTTGCGAAAATACATAGATCACAATAATAATATGCTTACAGAAATGGGAAAGAGTTTTTGCCTTTATTGGGTTCGCGTATTAGTAATCATAGTACTACGATTACTAATACGACGGGATCGTGGCCAAATAATAACTACGCTGATCAACTGAACTGAAATCCCCAGCAACACATTTCGGTCTCACCAGATGCAACATTTTATATACCAGTATTTTGCACGAAGCGACTGCCATCAGACCTGAAACCCAATTTTTATTTATTTATTTTATTTATTTAACTCTTTATTGTACACCAGAAATAGAAACGAAACAAAACAAATTATATCTAACAACAAATGTACAATGGGCGGCCTTATCACTTAAAGTGATTTCTTCCAGGCAACCAAAGCGACATGGATACACTGGACAAGATAACGGGTATATACGTGTACAAAACAGGTCACTTTTAACACAAAAATAAAACAAATAATAAACTACATAAATAGATATAATTATAAGTATAAATAAATACATACATATAAACTATATATAATTAGTAACACATACTCAAGTCAATAACTGTTGTTGTCCGAAGTAGTGCTTTTTTAGGAGCTTTTTAAACGACGGCAAAGATTGTGTACGTCTTATTGTAACCGGCAACGCATTCCACAATCGGGCCGCATGTACACAAAAGGATTTGTCAGTAAACTTAGTGGAATGCGTTGGGATTACAAGTTCTAGATTTTCTGATGACCTCAGGGGCCTAGAATGTGTGTCACAGAGGAACTTGAAACGTTCTTTGAGATACAAAGGGGTTGATGGATTGAAAAGCACATTATAGAGCAAAGAAAGGATATGAGAATTCCGGCGAAGTCGGATTGGCAACCAGTTGAGCTTAGTACGAAATTCTGATACATGATCATATTTGCGTAAACCAAATATAAATCTTATACAAAAGTTTTGAAGTCGCTCAAGTTTATCAAGTTGCTCTTCGGTAAGGTCGAGATAGCTGACATCGGCATAGTCTAATATTGGAAGAAGGAGAGATTGTGCAAGCGCAATTTTAGTAGCAGTTGGCAGGAAATTTCGTAGCCTTCGTAAGGAAGAAGCAGAAGCAAACATCTTTCGACTAACCTCCTTAAGATGTGCAGTCCATGACAAAGTTCTGTCTATGTGAACGCCCAAATTCTTTACTTTCTCACACATTGGCATGATAATCCCATTAAACGAAATAGGGGTAAGTACCGACCAGTTAATCCTAGCGATCATCCTAGAACTGCCAATGACGGTCACCTGAGTTTTAGTGGGGTTCACCTGTAAACCAAATTTAATGCTCCAGTCCATTATTTGAGCCAGGTCCTCATTAATTGTGTTGATGGCTTCAGAGAGATTTTCAAGAGAAGCTTGACAGTAAATCTGAAGATCGTCTGCATAAAGATGGTAGGAAGACGTGAGTCGATCAGAGATTGAATTTATAAAGATTGAGAAAAGTAATGGGGAAAGAACGCCACCCTGCGGTACACCAGCCGAGGTATTGCACCAGGAAGATGTTACACCATCTTCAATGCTAATACGTTGTCGGCGACCAAACAGGTAACTACGAAACCAGTCAATCACCGTTGGAGATATATTAAGAGAACAGAGCACGCCCAGCAAGATATCAAAATCTACGGTATTAAAAGCATTGCTAAAATCTAACAATACCAATACCGTTAAGTTTCCAACCTCCATACCCGACCTGATATTATCCGTAATATGAACTAGGGCTGTAGTAGTGCTGTGACCAGGACGGAAGCCGGATTGAAAAGGATTAAGAAGGCTATTTCTGTTAAGGAAAGAGCTAAGTTGGCCATGGACAAGATTTTCAAGTACTTTTGAAAGGAACGGTAAAATGGAAATCGGACGGTAATCTGAAAAGGATAAAGGATTAGGTATTTTAGGCAAAGGAATTATATGGGCATTCTTCCAGGCACTAGGAAAGACAACATTACTGACGGAAAAATTAAGGATATGGCAAATGACAGGGAGAATTTCATCGAGGATAGGGATAATCATACTACGGCTAATACAGTCACACCCAACAGCATTGGATGTAATTGATTTAATGCTCTTCTTAACATCACAAGCAGTAAATTGACTAATGACAAAGGGAGCATAATCGGGCGTCGGAAGATTTGAAAGATAATTTAAAGTGTTAATTTTAATAGTTTTATTAAAGTCAGACGAAGTAATAAAATGTTGATTAAGTGAATTAATATCGAAGTCAATACGAGAGTTATCGTGACACGATTTACCGACCCCGAGTGATCTGAGAAATTTCCAGACTTTAGCTGGATCACTATTTTGAACTGATTTATGGATGTGTTGGCGTTGAGCATTCCTACACACTTTATTGCAGCGATTTCGAACCATCACATATTGCTCTCTGTTTGAATCGTTAGGGCGACTTTTAAATTTACATTTTGCAGCTGCTTTTCTAGCCATTAATTTTTTAATATCTTCTGTGAGCCACGGAGCTGGTACATGCTTAATTTTGACCGCCCGAACAGGAGCGTGTCGATCAAACAGTTGTATCACATTCGTCATAAACAAATCTACTTGCTCATCAACAGAACTAGAAGCAGCAAGAGGACTCCAGTCAATGTTATTCGCATCATCACGAAGGCTATCCAGGTTTATGGCACTAAAATAACGCAGCATGAGAATCTTGGACCTAGCCTTGGGTGGACGGATTTTGTAAGATAAAAATATCAAATCATGATAAGAAAAAAGATCGGCAGGACACTGTCCATACTTGGCGACATGATTATTAGAGGATACGAGTATAAGAACCAGGAGTGAGGGGACAGAGTCAGGGAAGTGATGAGTAGCATCAAGATCAAGTACAGACATATTATTAGATTCAATAATGGAATGAAGCAAGGAAGAACGGTTATCATTTTTGAGAAGACAGGTGTTAAAATCACCCATAATTATTGAGTGACTGTAAGAAGGTACTAAGCGTTCCAAGATATTTTCAAAGGAGGAAAAGAAATCAACACGCATAGAAGGACAGTAGTACACTCCAAGAAGGACTTTGGAATGACATAAATCGAGTTCTAAAAATAGATGTTCACCGGCATTCGACGGTGGTGGCTGTGAGGATATACTTACAACAGAGAATGGAATATGAGTACGGAGGTATATAGCCACACCGCCACCACGGCCAGCCACGCGATCATTTCTTATAAGTTGGAAACCAGGAAGAGAATAGGACGATGAGGACAGACATGGCTTTAACCATGACTCGGAGATTAGAATCGCATGTATATTCTTACAGTCAAAACTTGCCAGCATATCGGGGAAATGGGCCGGAATGCTCTGAGCATTGATGTGAACAACATTAAAGTTTCTAGGGACATCAGAAAACTGTGATGATAGGGTATCAGATAAAGTAGGAATACTAAAAAAGCTGTCATCATCGCTAGCACTAATAGAATAAAATTCTCTATCACTATTACTACAATCGGACATCGGTAATATAAATAAAAATAAAATATAAAATATGTATAAAATATAAAATAAATAAAATAACTACTATTTCTATGTATAAAAAAAAAAATATTAAGAAAAAAATAATATTAATACATATTTTTTAAGTGTTTTTCTGGATGTTTCTTATGTATTATGAGTATATATTTACAGAAAAAGTATTTAAGTATTATATTCATTGTCTAGTAGGCATTGTATATGGCTATGGACCCATAGTACGAGCTCTGCTTAGTTTGGGACTAGACGGTGCTGTTTAAAATTGACCATAATAAATTTTCGTTGTTAAAATTTTCTTTGTTATTAACATTTCTTCAATAAACTGTCATCCTAAATAATATAACAATCTATATAATTACGTGTCTAAGGCAATTCCAAGTGCAACTTAGTCGATAGCGTTGAAACACTAACCATTATCCGTAATGGACGTAGGTAATGAAAGTGGGCGGCGGAACAACAGTTGCCTGCCCGCCCCAAACAACCAATTAAGTGGGTTAATTGTGCCGTGGTCGGCAAGGCTGCAGCTATGCGTCACTGAATTATCACTTACGATATTTTCTACCATGTAAATGTACAGAGGCCAGCATATCAAGCTACCACAATCTGTAAAATTTCTTTGATTGATTTTCAACTTCAATACAAAACGATTAAGTTCATATTCAATTGAGAAAATTTTATAGTTTTGGATAGCTTAACCTGCTGGCGACTGTACATAATTGATGGAGAAAATGTACTACATAACTATACTTAACACAATCGATGATTTATACTTATAACAACCTCAAATTATAATTTCTGTGTACCAAGTCTTTTCAATAAAGATAAAATATACAATATATATATATATAATTTCTTTGGTACTGGTTGTGGCGCATGTCGTGAATTCCATGGCCTGACTATAGGATAAAGCTATGATAACCTAGTAGTATGACCAATGGACTGCCAAATCGAAGATCTAGAGTTCAAATCCTACCACGCACCTCTGATTTTTCGAAGACATGTTCGTATTAATACTTAATTATCACTCGCTTAAAAACTGTGAAGGAAAACATCGTGAGGAAACCTGCATTAGTTAGAGATTTTTTGAGATGATTTTTTAGCGACGGCGTGTGAAGTCTGCCAACCCGCACCAGGCCAGCGTGGTGGACTATAGCCTAATCCCTCTCATTCTATGAGAGGAGACCCGTGCCCAGCAGTGGGACAGTATATGGGTTGCTGTCAGACTAGGGCAAGGGAAGACAAGTGCGGGTTTTAGTTGGTACGAGGCCAACATATCTTGCCACCTCCAGATGGCCCCAAAAAAAGATAAAACCTACGAATATATAAATTAAAAAAAGACACCGAGAAATACAATCTATGCATCATAATTATCGAAATATAAGTATGATTGTATTCTATCGACATTTTCGACATAAACGGGATGAAAAGGCAAAGATCAATAACTTAGCTACGTCAAAAGATACTTATTAATTTAAGTCAACCAAATTGTACCTAAACGTACATAGGTAATTACGAGTACCTATATAAGTAGTACTGAACGTAAACTTAAAACATTCAAATATTGTATTCTTTTTATCTTAGATAGACATAAGTGAAAACAGTCATCAGAAATTTTAATACTCATAAATTCTCGACCCAGAGAATGTTCTCAAGAACTTATCAGCAAAGTTGTCGATGTGAGAATGTTCCCGAAAATCGCCCATCACTAGGTGTGGCACACAAGGTAAGATTAATATCCTACACTTATAATGTGGATAGTAGACTATAAGTTTTAAGAATATACGACTACGTACTATACGTTTAAGTATTGAATTTAGTACTCAAGCTTCCAGTAAGATGTCAAGATGGCTTCTTCAAGGAGTGAAAGCGGGCAGGATTGTAGACAGAAGCAGCCGTTTGTAGACAGATTTATGTGCACCGGGAAACTGCGGGGCGGACGTAGACTAATATGTACACTGTCAGTAATTATATCATCAAGACGCCCACCACCTCAGTCTACCCGTGACCATGGACGCTGTAAAGGGTCCGAAACGTCGGGATTAATAATATCAATATACGCGATAAAATCCGTAAAAAGTAGTTTTATTTCAATAATATGTACAGTTTATAGCAAATCTTATAAATAAATACTTAGTATATCCAAAACAGAGACACTATCTTATTTTGTAATGAAATAAAATAGATTTTGATACAACCAACAAAATTAATATTTTCTATTTATGTTAACACTTTATGTAAATGTTAACACTAATAAAATAATATTTTTCTATTTGTCTATGGATTACCTATTCAGATCATAATTCAAATACATCTTTAGCCTAGTTCATCTTTAAAACTTACATCTCAAGGTTGAGATGCCAGTTATGAAATCTCATTTGCCTTAAAATACAATAATATTATAGGTACTTTTACTTCATCTAGGTTGGTACTCGT
Organism: Acronicta alni; assembly: GCA_964056405.1. Classification (NCBI taxonomy): domain Eukaryota; kingdom Metazoa; phylum Arthropoda; class Insecta; order Lepidoptera; family Noctuidae; genus Acronicta; species Acronicta alni. Next base: position 5,554,786 of record OZ043920.1, read on the forward strand.
AAAGTGTCTCATTACTGCTCTAGGACTGGGAGAGAATGTAGGTAAAACTATTTTTTTTTTTTAATACAGATTATAATATTGAATTTTGGCGCAAAGCAAATGGAATGCTGAATTCGTAGGTATTTCGAACACAAATTTTCGAGATTTATTATTCAACCATGCATTCAAGTACTTCTGTAACTATTTTGATAGCAAACCAATACAGGGCTGTACTGCCACGAAGGTTTGCTATCAGCACAAACAGTAAGAAAAAAAAACAAAAATGGAATAATTTGTGATAAAACGCCTACTTTGAGCGCGATGTCGCGGGTTTTTTAACTTGCTTAGTATTTCTTAACACTACTAGAACGAGGCAGGTTTTGCAGCGCTCGCAAATAACGTGTCAATTCTTACTACCCTTTACACTTTCTACGCTTAGATAAAATGAAGAATACTACTTTTACTTTTCAGGTCGAAACAAAAAAATAATTTTTTTTTTTTTTACCTAAACCTACGATACAATGAGTTTTATTCAGATATAAAATATAGATGTATAGTATACCTATCTACCAGAATACTAAGTAGGTACGTACTTTAATCTTAAATCTATTTAACTAATTACTTTAATAACACAACTCAGTTTAATGTTGCAGTGGGAGTAAGATAACCATGTTAGACTGAAGAGGCGCGTCAAGAACATTTCCACTATATAGGCACCGTGATTAACTAATAGGTACCTACTAACTAAGTTATTAGTTACATAAACTAATTTCTGTGTTAATATGAGGCGGTGTTTGTGGTACTGACGTGTACCCAAGAATATATCGAGGCTGGAATTCTTAAATAACATCAGGTGTAGGTATGTAGATGATAATAAAAGAGAGATAGGGCATAGTGGGAGTAATTCCACTCAAATTGGAGCTGCCCGTCTAGGGCTGCACTGCTGCTGCTTTCAACTGTGTTGTGTTCCTTACGGTGAGCAAGGTTGCCAGTGCTCCGCAAGGAACATTGACCCTTATACTGCCAACCCAACTATTCCACTTTCGTTTTGCAGGGTTTTACAGGCAACGCGCAAGTCTATATAGGCTACGGTAACCACTTACCATCAGGTGGGCCGAATGCTTGTTGGCCACCTTAGTGGCATAAAAAATACGAATCGCCTATTAAAAATGAACAAACATACATACATACACACGTACATTTACACATACCTTTTCCCATAGAAGTAGGCAGAAACTAAAGAACGCCACTTGCTACGATTATTTTATACTTACTGCTTTTGCTTCTTCTACATTCATACATCTTGACATAGGTAACCACGCGCCGGTTTCGAGTAGGTACTACGCACTAATCGCATCGCACGCATCGCACAATACGCAGTAATCTCAACACTAAGGTCAGTGTGCGTCTTTCCAGAGCAACCCGTCCCGGCGTTATGAAATTTTTAAAAATACCGACTTTCAAAGTACCCAAAAGTTATATTCATGTCGAAAACAATAAATTTTCTATAGTGTCTGCTTTATAATGGACAGTGTGGATTAAATCTACCAAAAAAGAAGTTAATAAAATTTAATAAACAACCAAAAACCTCAACCTCGAAACAATAGAATTGTCTTTATAAGAAAAATGTAAACAACTTTCACATCTTCATTGTTTATTCTGTGCACTCTCGACAGACGTAGAAAGAAATATAAATAGCTCGACTTAGTCCAGTGTCGACTCGAACAAATAGAAAACTAACACAACTGCACAAGTTACTGGAGTGTTATTGTAGTAGAGATTAGATACAGGATCACGTATTAACCCGCTATCAACGACAACAGCCGCAATCTGACAGACAAGATACTTAGAAGTTTTAGTTAAGGGTTCGGCGGAGTCCGATTCGCCCATTACAAACGTAATTACCAAAATGATTCGGAATTCAAAAATACTCGTTCTTATTAAATTGTACTATTATTTATTATTCAGATTTGGATACTGATTATTAAGTTCTTTTTTCGATAAATCGGCCCTTTATATTATGCTACAAAAAAATCATACTCAGTGCAAATTCTATTGTTCTTGAGGGCCGAGGCATAATACGTATTACTAAATTAATTTAAAAAATGTAGATATTTAAAATGTTCATTATGAAATTCCAATAAACCTATCGTGAAAAATCTGTTGATGATTCATTCAAGCTTAATTGTCGAATTAATCAAAGCAAGCCATTGTAATCGAATTGGTCAAGTACCCGCCAAACGATTAAAACAAAATTATACTAGATCATTCTTTACACAAAAGGCATTAAGTACGATTAAAAAAAAAAGTAATGGATCTTACGTTTAATTTTAATTGCCCATTCCTACAGAACCTAAAAGCAAATGTATTTATTGGAGAGACAGAGAGATAATTTATAAATGATGCTTTATCTACAGTATTTTCATTGTGCTTGGAAAAAATTAATTAGTTGTAGGTACCTTAGGTATTACTTTTATAAGCAGTGATAACCTAGGATAGACCATAGGACTGCCAAGTCAAAAGTCTCGAGTTTGAAACCAAGCCACCTCTTACTTTTCGATTCATGTGCGTATTACAAATTAATTATCACCCGCTTAAACGGTGAAGGAAAACATCGTGAGGAAACCTGCATGCCTTAGAGATTTTCTCGACGTGTGAAGTCTGCCAACCCGCATGAGGCCAGCGTGTTTAACCTCATATTGTAAGAGGAGACCCGAGCCCAGCGGTGGGACAGTATATGGGTTGGTGATTATTTTTGGCGGCGGCATATCTGTACTATTATAATTATTATATATAATAACAAATAAAATAACAATAAAATATGAGAAATTAAATTAAAATAATAAATATATGATAAACTTTTTAATGCTTTGTTTTGACATCTTTGGTAGAAAATAACAATAAAAACCAGAAATAATAATCATATTAAAAAATTAAACTGACAAAAGACATCCTCATTATATCACTTAATTTTCAGTGTGAAGAGCGAAATTATGAAACACATTTTAAGTTTTCAATTATGTCAATAGAAAGTTGAGTAAGTATACGACTTTATTGGCTGCTTAATTATCTATAGGTATACCACGTGTGTCAGTGCCATCCTCCCTCAATCAGAGTGAATGAATAAGAAATGTATTTCACGCATGGAGTGTACGACAATATCAACCAAACTAACTAAATATATGTACTGTACTACATTTCCTAACATAAATAGGGCTACGCTTTTACCAGAATGCATAAGATGTATGACACGCCAATGTAGACAAGACTTGAAATATTATTTATACATAATAATTATAAAAATATTTTAGTCGAAAAAAATACTATAAAAAGTGCCGATTACAGTAAGCTTTTTTTTTTGAGCTCATAGCTCTTCTTTACGGTGATCCTCCCTGGTTTCTTACGTTAGATGGAATTGGAATGAAGAGCGTAACTTTCTGCCGCAACGCAGTACTGGTGTCGCCAGTGCAATAAGTGGTGAGTTGTGATGGGCAATTCTAGGGAATATTCTCACATCGAGAACTTTGCTGATATGTTCTTGAGAACTACTACTATGTACTTACCTATGTACTTACCTATGTACTTACCTATGTACTTACCTATGTACTTACCTATGTACTTACCTATGTACTTACCTATGTACTTACCTATGTACTTACCTATGTACTTACCTATGTACTTACCTATGTACTTACCTATGTACTTACCTATGTACTTACCTATGTACTTACCTATGTACTTACCTATGTACTTACCTATGTACTTACCTATGTACTTACCTATGTACTTACCTATGTACTTACCTATGTACTTACCTATGTACTTACCTATGTACTTACCTATGTACTTACCTATGTACTTACCTATGTACTTACCTATGTACTTACCTATGTACTTACCTATGTACTTACCTATGTACTTACCTATGTACTTACCTATGTACTTACCTATGTACTTACCTATGTACTTACCTATGTACTTACCTATGTACTTACCTATGTACTTACCTATGTACTTACCTATGTACTTACCTATGTACTTACCTATGTACTTACCTATGTACTTACCTATGTACTGCTAATTAAAAAAAAAAGTAAACATTACTATAAAATAACCATAATCGTGATAGGTCAATCAGGTAACCCGAAAACAAAATTACTAGACTGTCGTCAATTTATTACTCAAATGTATGTACGGAATGGATTATATTATTTGTAACTCAACTTAACTGCAAAAATAAAATTTATTCATTTTTAATAAACTGTACACGAGTTAACATAATTCTACATTTATTTAAATATAATTTTCAATAAAATAATAGTATTGTATTTTAAATTCTCAGTGTCAGAGAACATTCTGAGAACATTCTCAATATTGCAGAACATTCTCGGTAACAGAAAATTCTCTTACGGAGAACATTGTCTCGACCCATCACTAGTGGTGAGTTTTTAAAATCATCTCTAACATACTACGTTTCCTTGAAGTTGATATCAATAAACGGCGGTGACTACGTTCCATCAAGGGCATCCATACAGTGGATAAACGCTTTACTAAAACGAAGAAAATTCTGAACTCTGGCTACAGAAACATTTATAGGTACTTTACCGAGAGCAGATATTGTTTTAACCTCTTAGTTTAATTAGATTTTGCCAACCCTTAACATAAGGTAAGCAAGGTCAGCTACAACTGGCGTAAACGTCGATCAACATTAAGTGGAGCAACCGGAAATTACGACATGTCTGAGACTTTGTCGAAAGGGACTCCGCGATAGTGCTACAGATACGCAGTGTAGTTGAATAAAACCAGACTTTCTCAATTTAGGTTGTTGTCAAAATCATTTTTCTTCATATAGTAGTTTAGTTTATTACAGATAACGAAGAAAACCGAAAGAAATATTATGACATGAAATGATATTTATGCTCCACAGCATCATCTAGTCCCAAAAAGCAAAGCTTGTACTAAGGGTACTAGACAATAGATATAATACTTTTCGTAAATACATACTTATAATACATAAGAAACACCCAGACAAACACAAACACTTATGTTCATCACATAAATATATGTGTCCTGTGGGAATCGAACCCACGACCTTGTGATCAGCAGTCCGATACGTGAACCACTAGACCACAGACGTCGTTAAATGATGATAATAATGATACTGTTTACTGCTTCATGCATACACGATGTATTTGTTAAATCAAATACATGATCATTGGCACAGCTTACACCTACACAATCTATCTATTACGTAAAAAGGTCGACAAAATACGAGGAGTCGTCAATCTCATTAGCGCAGTTAGGTCCCCGTTCTCGGGGTACTCGGGGCGTAAATTCGCCGAATCCGAGGGTATCAGATGTTAGGACGGAATCTATTACGGGCGCCCCGATTGCGCCCTCCCACCCGGAAATTATAACTAGTGACTCGATCAAAGCTAACAGCCGACGCCGGCACAAGTGAAGATATCATGTAGTACCTCCTACACAGGTCTATGGGTAGGAAGATGGCGGTATCTGCTTTCTTCTGAATTCTCTCAGAATTTCGTAAAATTATTCATTTATATTTTTAATCCCCGACGCAAAAAGACCGGGGTGTTATAAGTTTGACGTGTCTGTCTCTATGTGTGTCTGTTTGGCATCGTAGCTCCCGAACGGATGAACAGATTCTGATAGTGTTTTTTTTTTGAAAGGTGAATTAGTCGGGAGTTTTCTTAGCTGAGTTTGATGGAAATCGGTGCAAGAAGGCCGCCGCCACAAAAAGCGATTACATATGTTTTCACAACTCCCTCAATAAAAGTATGATATGAAAGGGTTGAGGGTTTTCTTACATTTTAAATTTAATGGTAGTTATGTGTAACCATGAAGAAATAGTTTTGCTATAAAAAGTGTAATGTTGTAATGTGGAATAATAGTGTTCGTTGACCACAGATTATTATTATAAAGATCAGGCAGGATTCGAACTTGCGTCCTTCTGATTAAGTACGCTTTAGCCACTGGATTTATTTATTTTAATATTTTTATATTCATTTTTTTTCCCCTAAAATCTAAATCGTTTCTCTTTATATTGTCTTTTGTTTTCTTTTTGCATAACTAGTGTTATATAAGTAGCAATTAAGCGGTAATCTGGCGTCTATGTTGTAAATGTTGTGTTTACCCGTAATTGGCATATATATTAGAATAGTACCTATAATCTTGTATCTGTACGTGTATATATATATGCTGTGGGCGAACCTAAGTTAATAAATAAATAAATAAATAATATAGAGTGGATCACGTCAACCGAGTGCTCATTAATAATTATGCAACAGAAAAGCCAAATTAAAAGCCCCATGAACCAATAATTTCGTCATTATCAACCCATACACTGTCATACTGCTGGGCATAGGTCTCCTCTTAGAATCAGAGGGGTTAGGCTATAGTCCACCACGATAGCCTAATACAGGTTGGCGGACGTCACACGGCCGCCGTCGAGAAAATAATAATAATAATATAAATCTTTATTCACATAAAAATACTTAATATTATATTTTTAATATTATTCAAAATCTCTAAGGCATGCAGGTTTCCTCACGATGTTTTCCACGTACTTACCTACCTATTTATTATTATGAGATAATTATCACTAGTATAAACGGTGAACGTTAAATCTAGTGATAATTAATTATAATATAAATTATATTTAATTAATTAATTAAAGGTAATGTAAATTATAAAACGCACATAATTTCGAAAAGTCAGAGGTGCATGTCTTGGATTGGAACTCGAGACCTTTGACTTGGCATTCCAATGGTCGAATCGCTAGGCTATTACTGCTTTATTAAAATATGTTACATAGTTGTTCCCCGCGGTTTTACTCGGTTACCAAAATCATTTTTGAGACAAAAGGTAGCCTATGTTCTTCTCCAAGGTCTAATCTATGTTTGTAGCTAATTTCATCAAAATCGGTTCTGCGGTTTAGGTGTGAAAGCGTAACAGACAGACAGAGTTACTTTCACATTTACAATATTAGTAGGGATTACCGTTGTACGACAACAGATACGAGTTTACCCTATTTATAAAGCTACTTAGTTTGCTAATGTTTCCTTATGATCCAAAACGCTTCCGCGATTGTGTGGTGTCCGCCGCTAGAGGCAGCACCGCGCCTCTCGTGTCAACACCTTAATCTTAATAATGACGCTCCCTCCACTCGAGTAGGTAATCATTCTTGACTTCGCGGAAAATTGAATGTATGAAATATTGAATTTGATTTCATATTGGACTTTTTTGATAGTAGGTAAGTACGGAATATGCACGTGGATTCAAATTATTTTTTAACTGACTTCAAAAATCAAAGTACCTAATCATTCGCAATCGTAGTGTCTTCGCAAATTGCGAACGGATTCGGACTTTCTTTTTTTAACCGATACAATAAACGCCACACTTTTCCGTTTTATTTGACTAATGAAATGAACAGTTCTTTTAATTATGATTTTTTTTGGACAGCTGCTACAAGCCGGTCTATTGGGTCTTGTATGATAAATCAAAACAGGGAAAACAATAACTATTACGCATAGCGGGCATAAAATGTAAAATAATCGTAACCTAAAATGTAATAATCTATTATTATTCATGTTTTTCTCTCGATAAATGATACTATCTATTATTGAATTAATACTGCACAATAATCAATGCAATACAATGCAACTGTAATTATGGACTGCAATTATTTCACGTTAACGTAACACTCAAGCAAGTCAAATGTCAAAACACATTACCCTTCGTCTTTGATGTTTGGTGATTTCGTGCGCCGTTTCGCGGTAATTGTTTGGTTTTGTGTTTTAACTTGATATTGATAAGTGGACGTTTATATTATATAGTGTCGTAGCCCCACGCGAGTGCTCCACTTATTGTAAACTGTGTACTTATTACTTATATTCATAAAACTGATTTAGTCATACTGAAAAAATCACTTTTTGAAACCTTTTTAAACTTTTTTCACTGCTGCTGAGCAATATGCACCTTTTTATTTATTTTCATACAAGATCTGTACTATGAAATGACATACATTTTATTTGTGTACATTCTGGGGCATAGGCCCATACAATTTTTGGCCATCTCCTTTGACTTCAAGCATTTTACCTTTTCACATGGAAGCGACAGGGTATGTCGGGCTCGTACCGATCAAAAACCGCACTTTCCTTCGCCCTATAGTCATGGCCATGGGATACGTAAAATTCGCCACGACCATGACAGGAACTATTTTATTTTATTGAACCTTACAATATTTTCCTAATCCATAATTTTAACAGCATGCACAAAAATGCGTAAGTAAAGTCTCCAGAGAGCCATTCACTCCAATAAAAAATATAATGAGGCACTTATAAACAGACAGCTAAACCAGGAATCCAGAAATCAATCAAACAAGCACGTATGTACAGTCAACAGTACATCAACAATAATAATCAACAATAATTTAAACAGTTGTATTTTTATATATTCTAGTATAGCTTTATTTTTAAGTACTTAACAATGTACTTACCTATGTACTTACCTATGTATTTACCTATGTACTTACCTATGTATTTACCTATGTACTTACCTATGTACTTACCTATGTACTTACCTATGTACTAACTATGTACTTACCTATGTACTTACCTATGTACTTACCTATGTACTTACCTATGTACTTACCTATGTACTTACCTATGTACTTACCTATGTACTTACCTATGTACTTACCTATGTACTTACCTATGTACTTACCTATGTACTTACCTATGTACTTACCTATGTACTTACCTATGTACTTACCTATGTACTTACCTATGTACTTACCTATGTACTTACCTATGTACTTACCTATGTACTTACCTATGTACTTACCTATGTACTTACCTATGTACTTACCTATGTACTTACCTATGTACTTACCTATGTACTTACCTATGTACTTACCTATGTACTTACCTATGTACTTACCTATGTACTTACCTATGTACTTACCTATGTACTTACCTATGTACTTACCTATGTACTTACCTATGTACTTACCTATGTACTTACCTATGTACTTACCTATGTACTTACCTACGTACTTACCTACGTACTTACCTATGTACTTACCTATGTACTTACCTATGTACTTACCTATGTACTTACCTATGTACTTACCTATGTACTTACCTATGTACTTACCTATGTACTTACCTATGTACTTACCTATGTACTTACCTATGTACTTACCTATGTACTTACCTATGTACTTACCTATGTACTTACCTATGTACTTACCTATATACTTACCTATGTACTTACCTATGTACTTGCCTATTTACTTACCTATGTACTTACCTATGTACTTACCTATGTACTTGTCTATTTACTTACCTATGTACTGCTTATGTACTAACCTACGTACTGCTTATGTACAGACGCCAGCAGGTCAAGCTATCCAAAACTGACAAATTTTCCCAACTGAAAATGAACCTTACTGTGTTGTATTAAAGTTGAAAATCTATCAAAGAAATTTGACAGATTGTGGTAACTTGATGTATGTACTTACCTATGTCCTGCTTATGTGCTTACCTATGAACTACTTATGTACTGCTTATGTGCTAACCTATGTTCTACTTATGTACTTACCTATGTACTGCTTATGTAGATACTAATATTAAAAAAATGTAAACATCAAGTCTAGTAGTCGATTTTAGGTTATTAAAAACCGTACAATATTGCACAATAGTAAGTAAAGGCTCCAGCGAGCCACTCACTCCAATAAAAAATATAATGAGGTGTTTATAAACAAAAGACAGCTAAACCAGTAATCCAGAAATCTGTTCGCAGTTTCCCTTTTATTCGTTCAACTCATTTTGGTACGGAAGAGGGTTTATTAAAAATTCACAAACCTTTCTATTCACCCGTAGTGCTATCCTGTTTTATTCATAAAAAAAAATCTCTGACTGCATTTTTAGCGTACCGGTTAAGGCAGTCATCTCGCTACTACCGTTGTGCCAGGTGTCGTGGTTTCCCTCACGAGACATATCTTTATTTATTTATATATACTTTATTGTACACCATAATTATATATACAACTAAGTACTTCATGTAAAAAAAAACATACAATGGGTGGCCTTTTGCAATTGCAACTGCAATTTCTTCCAGGCAATCTTAGGATGGACACAGTTGAACTGAACTTATTATACTTCAGACGTCCTTCAATGATCACCATGTAGTCCCCTCGTTTTCATGGAACCGACGCACGATATTCAAAGATTTTTTAGAAAATATTTCTGCTGAAAAAAGCAGAAACTAAACGCCCTGTCTCCGGCTCCATCAGTTGTCAACTGTAACTGTCATTCCTTTTTTTCGTGTAAATGACGCACAACGAAAAACTTTTATTTTCGTTAAAAAAGTGTTTTTACGTTAATATTATACTAAAATAAACATGCTGAAATGCAGTGATAGTGAGGAGTGCATATGGAAGAAATTATGCAAGATGAAAAACCAATACGTAAAAGAAATCGCTGTCAACATGGTCGGCCTCCCTCCCAACATAAGACCTAAGATTGTTCAATAGTATTATTATGTACGTCTAGAACCATCACTGTGGGGTTGGTCGATGACGTTAACACGCCAAGGATTGTCACTGTGAGGTCATTCACGGCGTCGTTTATCTACCTCATACCTGGAACATGTCTTATTAGGTACGTCTAGAACCATCACTGTGGGGTTGGTCGATGACATTAACACGCCAAGGATTGTCACTGTGAGGTCATTCACGGCGTCGTTTACCTACCTCCTACCTGGAATATGCCTGAGATCGATACTGTGAGATCGTTTAATGGCCATGCACGCCTAGAAATGTCACTGGGGGGTCATTCAGCGCGATGCTTACTGCCTAGAACTGGTAGTGGGGGACCTCTCAATGGCAGTCGCCTTAGGGGCGAAATTTTGATGCAACAAGATGCACAATACACTAACAAGAAGTTTTCTATTTGTGATATTGAAAAGGAGGAGGGGGGGGGGGGGGGGCGAGGAGGATACACCAGACCAAGGATCACGAGGTATGTAAATTACTAATTTTTTTTCAGATAATGTTAAAATAATGGACGGATTTCCTAAGTGTTCTTGTAAAACACAATTGAAAAAATGCGCTGTGACTGTGCGTGGTTGCCTTGCAAAGAATGAAAACACATCCTTTACCATTGATTATAATACTATACAATAATCACTCTCAACTAATAATAATTTATCCTTAAAATTAATGCTGCTTGCTAGCTGAATGTACCAAATCCAACAAGGTGGGATTTTTAGCATTGATGCCAGCTAACCACTCCTGGGATTGCACATGCATCCAAAACGGTGTAAACGGAGGCATGGTATGGTATGGTATAGCAGTCTGGTTTCCGCAAATCCATGTCAAAGCAGCTATTTTCTGTGTTAAAACAGAGGCATAACCAAATAATTTAAATTATGTACTAACAGATTATATGTTACTCAAATGTAAAGCCTCAAGAAAGAAGCTAGCAGGTTAAACAACCTATGGATAACTCAATCAAAAGGCTCACAACCTTTTACCCGGACAAGTCCACCTCAGTAAGGATGTGAGCAAATATCTACCAAACCTCATACTAAATAGAGCCATAGCAGGTACATCATAATGACATCTCAGAAGAGAGCTAAAGCAGTAGCAGGAGGCAAGTACACACGGCCAGGAAGTAGTTACAGTATCACCAGCATATTGCCAGAGAGTTCCACAGTGATCTGTGTTATCACAGACATAACGGGTAAAGTTTTAAAATTAAAGTTTTCTTTTATAACAATTATTAGAGAATTACCCAAGACCCTCTGGATAACATTCGCCCCAGTGATCAAAGGATTTGCACTTTTTGTTTCAACAAACAGTAAAGTTTTATGACCATCCGATACCTGTTTCACAAAACAGGAGGAAATCTTAACAAACTGAACAAAATTGGTTGATGTTACTGAATATTACAAAGATAAGGATCTATTAGACCTTAGCCTTTGTACTAAGCAGGACAAATTACTATTAACTTATGCAAAAGTAATGATTAATTTTATTTAATATTGATCAGAACTTTAAATTGCTAGAAGATTGTAGTTTCAAGTATCATAACCAGAAACTGACATTTTACATAAGTACACCTAAAGGATATCTGTTTTGTGATATAAATCAAAGACATAAGAAATACCTTAGTTCATCATATTAATGTAATAGTTTGATATTGGAGAATTTATAGAACCATTGTGTTCACTAAAATTCTGAAAGCAGTTGTTATTAAGTACTTTGATCCTGGACCTAAAAATCAATCAACTTGGATAATTAATTACTTACACATTATTCAATTAAAAGGATAACCAAAATAAAACATAGGTACCTAAACCGAGGAAATAAATTAGGATCACACTTATATTTAATAAGAATTTATACTAACCATCATGTTTGGTATAGGTAAGATGTCTTTAAAGATTGTTTATAAATACTATCATGTTATAGTAAATTATGATAGTAAGACATCTGACTCGCTCATACTTAGGATTTTAAATGATAAAAAACCAATATGCATTGGTACACACAACTGTACATATCACTATTCAAACAATGTTATATTGAATAGAGATCATTTGATGCATCCTTATCTACTAAATTAGATATGCAGTTAATTACACAAAACAAATGTTAGTATATACCCATACAAAGTTGAAAGCTGCAATCCTTGAAAATAATAGAAAACAAAACTGAAACTGTAAATATGTGTTGTCATATTATTACTTCAATTTTGATAACAATACTAGGTACTGTTATCTAATAATTATATTGGTACCTATGCACAGTGAGTGGTGTTCACTTCTCTCACTTTCTTCACTAATAGATACCTATGGTATCTAGTGGAGTAAAAATATAAGTAATTGGTTATTTGCTTCTTATTACCTCTAAAAGATAATCATATCACATTCACATAAATAAGACAACATCAAATCTAATTAAATTATGATAAAATATAAATTGGAAAGGGCCTGACATTGACATAGGTGCAGACAATTGGTATAAAATTATTATAATCAATACCCTGGCATAATCTATTAGTGTCAAGTTTATTAATGAAAGAAAGAATATATTGCTTGACATAAGCACAAAGTACATAAGTATTTAAACTTTTGCAAAAGGGTCAATTCTCTTTTCTAGGCATTTCCACCATTATTCTTTAATTCTTAAAACTTTCAAACAAGGTTAGGATGAAGCTGAGCCTATCACAATAGTGCCACATGGGTTGCTCAACCTAAGGTTCCCAACACTTATATGTCAATGGTTGTCTCACATCTTTTGATTGTTCAACAGAAAGATAACCATTCATATTCAGAAAGAGCCTGCAACTAGGAGATTGTAGTCTGGGGATCATTATCTTACCAGACAAGGAAGAGCTATCTGTACTTACAGATACTTATTATAATGGCTTCCATCATTGAATTAAAACAATCCCAATTAATAGTTAGGTACTGCTTAACATGAGTGAAATTAAAACAAATTTGTTTTTCCTTTATCAATAGCCATAGTGCAAAAATTTTTATATATTTCTACGACAATATATAAGTAATCAAGGTTCATCCTACAGTACCCACAATACAGATAGGTTGTGTAGTGTCTAATTACATAAGTACTTATTTATACATCCAAGACGTTATAATATGAATACTATTATATTATTGACGTTATAATATAGTTAGTTATCTTTGAGACTGTGGGTTGACTTATCTAATACTTCTTCATTATGTTCATTAGAAACGAAACCAACCTTATTATATTTTTAGAAACAGCTATTTTTATAAAAATATATGTAGAATAATTAGCCAAGAAGACTAACCTTAATAGAGATTAGATTTTCTGTTCATAAAATTCAACTATGAACCTATCTCATTATTATATATAAATATCTAATAAGTATACTTCAGTATAGCATTTGTCAGGCAAAATGCTAAAATTCAGTTAAGATAACTACAGACCACAACACCTGATAGTATCAAAATAAATGCTACCAGCTGATAACAACCCAACTTAATTCTCTTATCTTTACAAAACAACCTTAAAATTTGTCCTTCTATGGCATGTCTAGACACATAGAGCAGAGGTCCATAGAGATAATATTGAAATCTGTATAGCTTATAAAAGCCCACAGCAAATAGAAGTAGGCCTTCTATTTGCTGTGGAACAATAACAATCAGTAGACAGATAAAGGACACGTAAGAGTACCTGGTCTTTAATTACCTATTTCCTATTAATAATAAATGGAAATATTTATTCACAAATATTCATTCAACTTATTCAATACCTACATAAATACATTTATGTAAGTACAGGTATTAGACACGCATCTACTTCAGTCTCAACTAGACAGTATATCATTAATGACGAAGTGCTTATGTGCATGTGCATAATTACCTACTGTAAGATGGACCTTACAACCTATAACAATTCTAAATAATTTACTCTTAACACTACATGAGCAGTACCTACTCATTGGAGGATATAAAACCTTTCACTTCATATTACAATATGTCATAATAATAAAGGTATTTATTTATCTCTTTCACAAAGGTAATATTATTCAGTGTGGAGCACAGTACAGGTTCAAGTAACGCATTGGAGCTCTATATTATTATAAAGATGGTTATAATTATGGTAAATGATTAGTAATCTTATTAATTACGGGTAAATGATTACAAAGATTAAGAATATTAAAACTTAAATGTTTAAATTATTATGATAATATTAATCTAATTTGGTTGATTTCCTTTTGATCTGAGGGTTGACTGATGGAGTGCCTCGCGGCACTGGTACTGCCTTGTGTGCCACAATGTGCAATGAGGTATGGATAAAAATGAAATAATTAATAATAATAATACATTTATTTGCATAAAACATGGTATACATGGTGTTACAATAAATATAATAAAGTGCAATATAATTAAGTACTTATATAACGAAATTTGTATTCCAACATAAACTGAAATATAGTTCAACATTCAATAATTAAAAGTAAAGAAACTATATAAATGTACAGGATGTTTCCTTAATTTTACACATTTGTTACAATTTTGATGAAGCTTTAAACATCTACATGGTGATCATTGAAGGACGTCTGAAGTATAATGAGTGATTAAACGAACTTACCTGTAAGTGAAGTTCGATCATCATTATATGAAGACACTGTCCTTCAATGATCACGGGAGCCCACCCACACCCATTCGAAAGAATTCTTTCTTTTTACCCAGAACAAAATTGTGAAAAATGTGTGGCTTTAAAAAGAATGACAGTTACAGTTGACAACTGATGGAGCCGGAGACAGGGCGTTTAGTTTCTGCTTTTTTCAGCAGAAATATTTTCTAAAAAATCTTTGAATATCGTGCGTCGGTTCCATGAAAACGAGGGGACTACATGGTGATCATTGAAGGACAGTGTCTTCATATAATGATGATCGAACTTCACTTACAGGTAAGTTCGTTTAATCACTCATCTTTGTGTAATCCATCCATATATGTATATGTATATGATACAATCATATTTGTATCGTGTCTGTACTTTGTGACCGTTAATTATATGTTTGTAAAGTCCTCCGCGATGCAGGACTTGATTGCTATTACGCGACGTGTCTTTAAAAAAAACAAGCATCTATGTACAGTCAACAGCATATTTAAACTGTTACATTCGATTTTGAACTTAATCATCAACAATCTTTTTGTATTTTTTGTCATTTTCCCTGCTAAGATTATAAAGTTATTTAGCAAAGGAAAAAGTCGCGGTGGCTTAGTAGTCATAGTGTCTGGTGTACCTAACCAGAAGACGCAGGTTCGAATCCTGCCCGCAGTCGAATTTTTCCTTTGCTAAATAACTTAACCATCAACATTTTAAGGTTTAAAATCATTTGGAGATATTTAAGAATTTTGTATTACCTGGTGTATGTACAGTCAGCGTCAAATAGTTAGTGACACTCAGGGTATTCAAATAAATAGACGCAACCAAAAATATCGGTACAAACAAAGTTTCCATATTGTTGTCAACAGTCGCTCAAAAGGTCGAGACGTTTAAAACGATAGATAGATAGGTTCAGTCAAACCGTCATAAATATGGTAACAGTCATCCCGCCAATGGTATCCAAGCATTCTAAGTGTTCAAAAATATGGAACACATTAGAAAAATAAACCAGCATGTTATATGTAGAAATAAACGGTTTCCCAAAGATGAAAACCTCTTTAGGCAATGTAGTGTTATTTACATGTTATTCTATTTATCTATCAGTAATATCAATGTCAAGTGCAAAACTAAAGCAAGCTAGAAATATGGCTACGCATTAGTGACACCACAAAACATCGAATTATATATTTGAGGGAGGAAGGTGTAACAGATATTTCAAATGAACTGGGAATATCCTTATGTACCTATCGTTTTAAATGTTACGTGTTCTCATCTCTCTAGATCCTCATTTCTTCATATTCGCACATATATGTATAAACAAGCACACAGCTCGCCTGATGGTAAGCAGTCGAAAACTAGAGAAAATTGAAAAGATGCAAGCGATTATCGACCTTATTGACATTATTTTATTGCTTATTTTTAGTTATTCATCCACTCTATTACCTTGTTTATGTTTAAAATAGCAGTTTTTGAGTAATAGTCAATAAGGTTGAAAACTTTGCACCTCTTTTTTGCAAGCACTATCGAGTCTTGCTTGAGTGGTTGCTTGAAAAAAATTTTTACACAGTTAAGGAATTCATAGCTTGTAAGTGTAACCGATATACATAATAGTTTTTATTTTTTTAGTTTTAACCAATACTGTATTTATTCAATATTTTTATTTAGTGTTTATGTAGCTATATTGTAAATGTTTTTAAGTCTGGTCAGGTGGTATACCCAACATACCCATATTTTATTATAATGTACTTGCAATGATATCTCAGCCTAAGAATATTCGTATGCCTCTTGCAGAGGCGGATGTGTCGGAAAACTAATTGTAACATAACAACTTTTGTACCATATCCTTGGCGAATAAATATCATTATCTAGTTTTGTCGACGTTCATTGTTAATTAAAATAAAATAAAATGATCATGATATTGAATCATATATTTTAATTATGCACTCTTGCTCTATGAGATATATAGTCATACTCATTATCAATGAGGTTTAGGTACATCTATTTTCAGTCAGCTGTATATTGCTAAGTAAACGGCTATGCACGAAATTCTTTACAAAACAAAAGACATGTCTATGACGTCATGCTTAAAATGAAAAGGACAACAGTAGTTTCTATTCCTTTCATTTTTGTGTATAAATGTTTTCACATTAATTGATGTGAGAAAGAATATTTAAAATATATAGTAGTAAAGTTCATTTTTCTAATGTGTTCCATATTTTTGACCACTTAGAATGCTTGGATACCATTGACGGGATGACTGTAACCATATTTATGGCGGTTTGACTGAACCTATCTATGTGACATTTTAAACGTCTCGACCTTTTGAGCGACTATATTGTTGACAACAATATGGAAACTTTGTTTGTACCGATATTATTGACTTTTTGGTTGCGTCTATTTATTTGAATACCCTGAGTGTCACTAACTATTTGACGCTGACTGTACAACGTGCCATACATTCCCAGTATATGCTGACCCCCAAGTGTACAAAACACCTACACCATGCTAGCTCAGTTTATGCTGGAAACCCGTGAATCATAGCTTCATCGAAAGTGGCAATTTTAGACCCTCTAACTTTAAATATTTTATTAAAGCATCAAAATTATTTCATTATTAAATATACCTAGTTCATCATTTACATTCACAAGCTCTAAGTTTCAGTTATGATTTGTAGGTTTTAATTAAGATTGTATAACAAAATCTAAAGGAAACCCAACAAAGGTTCCGTCAGAAGTCTGAAGATCTGCTTTTGACCAAATCAGTAATTTTAAGTTAATTAAGATTTGTTAGCACTATGCTCTAAAGTTCGTGGCGCAAAATAAAGTAAAGAAAGCTATGACGTAGGTAGTTACCGAGTTTTGACGATGTAGGTACCTATTATAGTGAATCATATTCTCCATCATCATCATCAACCCATATACTGTCCAACTGTTGCGCACGGGTCTCCTCTCAGATTAGGCTATAGTCCACCACGCCTAGTGCGGGTTGGTAGGCTTCACACACGATGTTTTTCTTCACCGTTTGAGCAATTGATAAATAATTAATTATTAATAAACTTGAGACCATTGACTTGGCAGTCCGATGGTCATGTCACTAGGCTATCACAGCTAGTACAATCATGTTCTCCATCATGACAGCATCACTACATAGTATAAAACAAAGTCGTTCCCCGCTGTCTGTCTGTCTCTATATCTGCTTAGATCTTTAAAACTACGCAACGGATTTCGATGCGGTTTTTTTTAATAGATAAAGTGATTGAAGAGGAAGTTATATACATATAATACATGTATGTTATGAGAACAATGAAGCGGGGGCGGGTCGCTAGTATATTATAAATAAGTAGGCATGTCAATAAGTACAGTTAGGTGAAGACAGGTTGTAGATGATAGCACAGTAACATACTATCACGCCTGTATTCCCCGAAGAAGATATCACCACTGTTGGTTCCTAATTAAACGTAAGCAAGGCCACGGGTAAAAGCTAGTTTCTATATAAAAAGGAGAGGAGCTGGCTTACCTAATGAGGAATTATTCAGCGTCGAGAGGGCTCGGTGGTCTCATTAAAATGAAAGGCACTAGGCGCAGATACGGAAGATTACGACCATACTCCTGCGTACGTAGAAATGTGCCACATATTTATATATTATTTAGGTCCGCAGTACCTAAGCATGTACAACAAACCAATTATTAGTATTAAACCTAGCAAGTGGCGTTCTGTAGTTTCTGCCTACCCCCATGGGAAAAAGGCGTGAGTGTATGTAAATCAAATCTTTTATGTACTAAATCAAAAGCATAAACTTTTAAAGGACCAAATAAAAGGTCCGAAGAGACATTACCAGAGGAAATATTGTAAATAAAAAAGCCGTTTACAGGTGCCATTAGATCGCGGACTGGAAATAGATTAAGGTCCCGGGGCTGGGCGGCCCGACCAAAAATCCTTCACTATGATAAAATTATTTTACCTTTTCTTTGAACCCGTACAGATAATTCCTCGATATTTCACTCGGTGTGTGTATCCGGACACATTTCGTTTGTCTTTACTTTTGCCACTTGTTGACTGTGAGCTTTTAGTTTTAGTTGAGTGGCGAGGTCTCCAACATGGTTGAATAAAAACAATCAGAATTTTTATTCAACCAGACACCAAACATACTGTCGTGTCCAAGTGTAAATATCTAATGAATAAAATATTACGCTCAAAGCAACAAAAATGAGGTCAACACAGGGCGAATAATAAAGTAAGTGAATTTCTCCCACCAGGGGGAGCTGCCGACGGATAAAACTTGAGACTCTGAGACTGATGGGCGAAACACGAACATCCGAAAATTGTTTTGCACCTACCGAACTTTGTTCCTCGCTTTGAGATGGAAATACTGAAGTTTGTAAGATAAAATACGTTCTTTATGGAGTTATGAGCGAGTTTTTCACTAGTACTTTTTAGCAAGAGTATCGCACCTACGGATGCGATACTCTTGTTAAAAAGTACTATAAAGTATTATATTTATAAAGGCAATAGTGTTAATGTTGAAGACTTCTGTCCTCAATCCTTTTTTCAACACCACGATGTTCGTATCGGCTTCCAGTATAATTAGATGTGAGATGCAGTTGAATATGAATATTTTACACAACTTAATATCTAAACCGTACCAATATCCGAAACTGCCAGGATTTCGGGTTTCTTATTATCACTAATGATTGTCATATCTGTGTCTTTTAGTTTGATTCTTCTGGTTTTTATTATTTTATATCAATACTATGTGAACACACAAAGTACATGGTGGTTGTTGTTGGTCAAATTAGCGGTTTTTTTTTCTTTCTTTCTGAAAACAGTAGCAGAAATACCTGAGCTAATTTAGAGTAGATAAACAACCAAGCAAAGTTCAGCCTAAACCGACATGTTTCGTTATCAAACATCATCACATACTGAATAACAGTAGGGGCAAAACCCGAGCTGTAATCGGAGCCCTTACAGAGCATTTTGCAACTAATAACATGCTCCTTAAAATGAAACTGGCTTTGAACAACGATTGCAGAGCCTGTAGTGAATTTAAGGAAACAATGCAGCACATCTTGTGTGATTGTGACGTCCTAGCGGCGAAACGGATGAGTCATCTCGGCAACGGATGCCCGAAGCCGGAAGACTACAGGTTCCTTGCTCTTAGTGGGCTAACTGCCTTCATTAACCACGTCTTTGAAGAGTAAGGAATGTATCATGCAGGGGTTAACACAATAGATCACATTGGGTCGAAGTGTTGCTGGCTATGCCAGTCCCCACAGTTAAGATAAGATAAGATATCAAACATCAAAACTTTGGCATCTTCAATGAGAGTAGACAGGCCCAATACCTATTGGGTGATTACATCTCCTATTGTCATTAGTACTACACAATAGCGTATCTCCTATCGCTTGTCCGATCATCAATAGGCTTTATTCCATTACTGTCGTCTGTAAGGAGCGATAAAGCGATTACGTCATCGGAATGGGCACTGTGGGCAGCACAAATTGTGCTAATAACATAATATTGCAATGCACCTATCAATGCGGCAGTTAAGGTTGGTTATGTGATTATTATACTGCGTCTTTCGTCTTATAAGAAGAAAGAAAGAAAAAATATTTATTTGGCCATAACATGTGAGACCTTACGAGCCTATACATAAATGCCAACCCGCACTAGGCCAGCGTGGTGGACTATAGCCTAATCCTTCTCAATACGAGAGGAGACCCGTGCCCCGCAGTGGGACAGTATATGGGTTAATGATGATGATGATGATGACACATAAAAAAAAATGCATAAACATGCAACGCTTAAAATCAGGTGCAAAATAAAAAATAAAGAATTACTAAGAAGGTTATGCATGTCACACAGCTGGGCCAAATGTGTCTCCAGATCAGCATAATACCAAACACAATTAGTGCTCGGCGCTGGTTTTCATCTGGAGACCTAGTGTAGCCACGATCTCGTCCGCTAACCTTGAGGTTCAGTTCGATTCCCAGATCAAGCGGTCTTATTTAAATTCTCAAATTATTGTTTAATCTATGGTAGCAGCTCGTAGTTTTGATTTGCACCCATTAACAGCAATAGACCACCATTACACTACCTAAAAAAAAATACTCTTATATAAACAAACAATCAAGCTTGAATTCCTCAGACGATTAGCAGGTGTGCACCCAGTACACCCAGAATTCGCTGGTAGGTATGTTGTAAGTCCCAGAACATTGGGCGAGTCTCCGGAGACTCAAACTCAGACTGAATTTGGATTTGTCCGGTTATAGCGATCTATAACCGGACAAATCCAAATTCCGTCTGAGTAGACGACGTCTACAGTGATAGTCTAGTGATATTGGATTGCCAAAGTCAAAGGTCTTGTTTTCGAATCCAAGGCACCTCTGACTTTTCGAATTCATGCGCGTATTAATAATTAATTATCACTAGCAGGTAAACATCGTGAGGAAACCTGCATGCCTTATAGATTTTTCTCGACGGTGAAGTCTGCCAACCTGCACTAGGCCAACGTGGTGGACTATAGCCTAATCCTTCTCAATATGAGTGGAGACCCGTGCCCAGCAGTGGGACAGGATATGGTAAACCCGGAAGGGCGCAGATTCGAATCCTGAAAAATAGCGCACTTGGCATCTCTAGCCCTATATGTCAAGCCCATGGTCATGGGATCCGTGACATTTGCCATGACCGTGACAGGCTGTCCAGTGCTCGTTGGATCCCTTCAAAGCACGAGCCCAAATGTTATAAAAAATACATACACATCACGCCTGTATTCCCCGAAGGGTTAGGCAGAGGTGTACTAATGTACACCCACATTTCGCCGGTATGTTTAGGTCCCATGTAACAGGGGGTGAGCCTATTGACATTAACCGGGCACAAATCCAGTCAAAAAGCAGTGATAGCCTAGTGGTATGACCCAATGGTCATACCACTAGGCTATCACTGCTTTTTGACTCGAGACCTTCGACTTGGCAGTCCAATGACTGCCAAGTCGAAGGTCTCGAGTTCGAACCCAAGGCACGCACTTCTGACTTTTCGAATTCATGTGCGTATTAATAATTAATTATCACTCGCTTAAACGGTGAAGGAAAACATCGTGAGGAAACCTGCATTCCTTAGAGATTTTTCTCGACGGTTTGTGAAGTCTGCCAATGGGACAGTATATGGGTTGATGATGATGATGGGCACAAATCCAAACTACAAGCTGCTACTGAGAATTTCATAGAAAACCCCAATAACACTTTGCTCGGCCTGGGGATCGAACCCAGGCCGTCTAATATGTGAACACACATACATGGTCCAATTGTTATTGGCCAAATTAGCGCTTTTTTTTCTTTATTTCTAAAAACAGTAGCAAAAATACCACTGGTCTAATGAGGCAATCCGAAATAAAAAATAAATATTTAAATGTCTATGGTTATAATTTTCCCCGTTTTCCCAAATTACGGCACCGTCCACCATCTGTACATGTCGCAGGGTTGATTAATATTTGCATGGCCCATTATATCTTCCCAATCACAATATTTGTGTACGATTTGTAATTGCAATGGTGCTCTCGACAGAGGGTCTGAATGTGAATTGGGGAGTAACGCTTTTATTTATTTATAACCCGTTTTATTTCGAATTTTGCATATACGTCCGTGTCTATGGTGGCTTTTACACAAAATCGTAGCTGAAAAAAAACTGCCTCATTTGTTTAGTGGTTGCAAGCGCGACTGCTATACTTGAGGTCCCTAGTTCGATTCTCAAGTTGAGTCAGTGTTATTGGGTTTTTCCTGAAAACCTCAATATTACAAACTTTTATTTACTTTACCGTTGTCTTAATGGACTTTTGCACGTTAAATTTGACCCACTTTCCGGTTTCCGATTAAGCTGATTTTTTTTTCTATTAAGTTGTATTAAAACAATATAAATCACTGGCGATGCGATGCCTCTGTCATTCTAAACACGTAGCTACAGTCTGTACGTATTTTACTTTTAGGTGAAAATTTACACTAGCATGTAAGTTTCAACTCTATTTATAGAGCAGATTAAACTTATGACACACATGAAATTTTACTATCGCGGGCGAACGTTCTGCACGTGTATTTATAGACGTATGAGTATTTAAAACATGTTAGTTGTTAAATAATTAAATAAATATGAGTAACTTGCCACGAGGGGCTCGTGCTTAAGTAATAACTAGTGATTTTGATAATCGATTAATCGACTATTGATAATGGATTGAAACAGGTAAAATTACCTTAATTATCTCAAAGGTATACATATCTCACTCAAATAATCATGAATGAATGAAGGTAAAGAGTTTTACCTTTGCTTCCTGTCATCTCAATGCTGTGATAGTAATGTTTATAATCGATTATGGATAATCGATTATCAACATCACCAGTAATAACTAACCTGATCAACCGATCTGCAAGGTAAAGCAGCGCTAGTCGCGGTCAGTCTGTGGATGAGTGACCATTCTTAACACATGGAGACCCCTCCGTGCCTCGGAGAGCACGTAAATCGTTAGTTGTGGTCAGAAGCCCAAAAAGCCTGACAACCAGTCTATCCTCAGGATATCGGTGTTGCCCAGAAATTGGATTACGGAGGTCTGATATTCAGCCGCATCTGATTAGACTGGAAGGCGACCCCAACACACGTAGTAACATGACACTAAAGACTTGTAGGTACCCTCCAAATCAAACCTTGTTGTCCTGCTCAAAATCTAAATGAACACAACAAAACAAAACTACGCACTATTGTACATTAGGCAATTAAGGGTCAGAGAAAAACGGGCCATCGTACTTACAAGTACATGTAATAGTTTCTACACAAAGACGGGCCAGTGATTAACGAGCTAAGTAATTTAGGAGATAGAGGTCGCCGGACATCAGCCGCAATCTAGAAGAGAACAGCCATCTTTTGAATCCTTAATTCGGGTTTCCAATGCAAGCCCCGAGCCAGAACATCAAAAATTTAAATGTAAAATATGGTGGCGCAGTTTTTTGGTAAAGCTTCAGGATTTTCGTTTAATAAAATATTTTATTTGGGTTGTTTTAAAGTGAGAAGTTTAATGTTTTCAGTCTGGATACACTTATTTCCATAATTAAGAAGATATTAAAACTTTTAGAATACAATTATGCTGTATAAGTTTTGGAGCATAAACCGAATAAATTATTAGCTTATTTAAATACAGGGTTGAAAACATAACATTTTCGTCTAACAATATGTAATGGGGCACATAACTCGTAGAATTGCTGGCCATGCACCAAAAAACGCAGCGTAGGACGGCCTCCAACGAGATGGACGGACGACCTGGTAAAGGTCGCCGGAAGTCGTTGGATGCAGGCGGGATCCGGTCCTTATGGAAGTCTATGGGGGAGGCTTTTGTTCAGCAGTGTACCTCTTGTGGCTGATATGATGATAAATATGTATTGAAACAGGATTTTTGTATGAAAAGGCAGCATCCCATCAGATAACAAACCCTCAACGATTCTCCAATCATGAAGCCATACAAAAAAACACAAGTGACGGTCGTTAGTATACATATATAGTAGTTAAGTATACAGAACTAGATTGCATTCCATAACATAATATACCATCACGCCATGTTTGTTAGCTCAAGAAACATTAAAACTACTGTCAAACGGGGTGAATAGAAACGCAGGGGTGAATCGAGACAAAACTTTGAAAGGATTTTCAGCTTTAATTATAATATTTTGATGCCAAAAAGGTCTTCTAATGGTTTATTATAATTTAGGAACAATATTAGAGTCCCTTTTTCCAACAAACTATAATAATTCAAGCTAAAAATCCCTTTCAAAGTTTTGTCTCGATTCACCCCTGCATTCATATTCACCCCGTTTGACTATGTTATATTTACTTAAACAAGAACAGTTGTAAGTACCCATGTAGAGTACTTAATAAACACACACGCTCAACATGTCTGGTGGCAGTGATGGGAACTACATACCGTCTAATGCTGCAACCTGTACTTCTGATGTAGTACACCCACGCTGCACGAGGCACAAATCAAAACATCGCTGCTACTGAGTTCATAGAAAAATCCAATAACCTCTCTCTCGGCAGCCGCGCATGTGAACTTAAATCAATGCAAATAAGAAAATTATTACAATCCATGACGTATCAGAACCTCAAATAGATAATCCAATTTCGTCTTTATAAAATAAATCCGTGATCAGATTAACAAAACAATCTTACAAACTCTCCCGGAATGCTGACATTAGTTACGTAACGATGCAAACAACCACTCTTCAGTACACTCCAGTGATCTAAACGTGGTTAACTTGTAATGATAATAGAATGCTATTTAGACGAGGGATTAGTTACTCAGTGAGGCGGGTAGCTTGCGCCAAGTACTGTTTGCACGCTGTTGAGGAAGTGTAGAGATACAATTGTTTTCGTTACAAGTAAACTGGAGTCCCAGAATAAAGTTATAGGACTATATACAGTGCGGCCACTTTCCTTCCCGCCCTGAGTTTAATACGTAGGTATAAGTACTAATATGCACCTAGATAAAGCCTAAATTAATTCATCTTTCAAATTTGTGTTACCAAGACATCATAATATCAATTTATTACACATATCCAAAAATAAAATCTGTATATGTGTAATAAATTTGTATTGAAATGTGACATATCGAAGCACAACTTTACGTTTGGATTCATTTCTGAATCTCAGTATAAAACAAAAAGTAAATCTTCTCACAGCTTCAGTCGGGATAAGACTAGAGAAGCTAGAATTTTACTCCCTAAGAACTTAAGGCGTCGACACTCATTAGGAACGTGAAAGATGAACAGTACACAAAGTACTAATGTTAAGGTTTGGAACGTACAGAGAATAATCCGAAGCGAAGAAAAACCAAATAAACTTTTCGTCTATTATATAAAGTAAGTAGTACGAGTAAATTGAATACGAACATGTTTGTCAACATTCTATTTTTGAAAAGTAAATACATAGAACGCCCGAAATCCTTGCAAATAAGTTCTGTTGCCAAAAATAAAGAAGCGTGTGCCCATAAACTTAAAATAGCCAAGCCCAGGGCGAAATGGAAGCCTAAGCCGGGTAAATCCAAGGCAAACTAAAAGAAAATTGGAGTTTTGAAAACATCCCGTGGGATCAAATGTCTAGCCCAAAGTTTTGCTTTATAAATATGGACTTTAAAAGAAAAAGTTTAAACTGACAGTTCACACACAAGCTTAAAGTTTGGTACAAAACATCGAGCGTTAGATCACCTATACCTAATTCAATTAAATGTAGACAAAAATACTTCTTAGTAATTATACTTTCATACTAGTAGGTAAATATACTGTCTCTTAACGTAATTATGTTAATCATATTTATATATCTATTTTATATATTATGTATGTACGTAAGTATCTACAGAGTTTATTTATTGTTTTATTATTTTTTATACTAATTTTATTATTTAACCTTTCATCAATCAATTAATAAACACAATAGTATAGAACAGTTGTTACGACCCTCAGGGGGGTCACGATTTCTATAATGAAAATTAATCAAGTGTACCTCTACCTACAGTACAGTGTCTTCTACACACAATTCCAATTTCTATCTAATAAGAAACGATCGCTGTGAGGTAGAAATAGTATGGTATAAAACCAAATTTTCAGTTAAACGCCAGTATATTCTTTATTTTATAATTATAAATTGTTATTCCGCCAGCCAGGTGGAGTGACGACTTGTTGGAGGCAGCTGGCAGTGACTGGATGAGGAAAGCCGATGATCGGGCTCTGTGGCGTTCACTAGGAGAGGCCTACGTCCAGCAGTGGACGATTATGGGCTGATGATGATAATGATGACGATTATATTTTCCATATTGTGTGTGACTGTGCAATCCATATTAATATTATAAATGCAAAAGTAACTCTGTCTGTTAACCTTTCACTCCTAAACCGCAGAACCGATTTTGATGAAATTTCGTACTGAGATAGATTACACTTTGAAGAAGATTATAGGTTACCTTTTGTATTAAAAAGCCTTTTAAAATGCGAGTGAAACCGCAGGACAAAGCTATAAAGAATAAAGACGCCTATTATTATTTTATCCACGAAAAAACAAATACTATAAGATAATCTTAAAAACCCAGAGTACTCCATTTTAATGTGTACTCCGACACCCCATTCTCTCCATCCGAACCTTCCCTTATCGGGTCACGTTATGTCTAATTAATTACCTTGCTGATCTATGAAGGACAAGGGTTATCTGTGGACAGGTCACGCATACTTTCAAGTTTAATTCAAGTCCAGTTTATAAAATATAGCTCGACAGATGCGACAACTAAGGTACCTTATACAAAAAAACTTATCAACGTATAATCTAATTTATAACACAGATATATTAAATGATAATTATGTTTTTTATTACACTTGTATTGTACCGTTATAATTAATTGACATATTGTCCCACTGCTGGGCACGGGTCTCCTCTCAGAATGAGAGGGATTAAGCTATAGTCCACCACACTGGCTTAATGCGGGTTGGCAGACTTCACTCTCTAAAAATCTCTAAAGCATGCAGATTTCCTCACGATTCCTTCCTTCATCGTTTAAGCGAGTGATAATGAATTATTAATACGCACATAATTTTGAAAAGTCAGAGATGTGTGCCTTAGATTCGAACTCGATAACTTACACTTGGCAATCCAATGGTCAAATCACTGTTCTGTACAGTCGCAGCAGGTCAAGCTATCCAAAACTTTCAAATTTTCCCAATTGAACCTGAACCTTATTATTGCCGTCGATGATCAATCACTTATGATACCATAGCCGCGCAGCCCCGCAACGTAACGGTACTCGCACGAATCGCAAGATATTTCTCGCATCATCTAAATTAAGCCTTAAGCTATCTACATTTGACAGACATACATGAATTTTAGTAGTAGTTGGCGCCAGCTATGGGTACTTTTTTTTTCACTGTCCTGATATATATGTATATCTTCAGGACAGTTTATTTCTAGAGTGGAACAAATGTTACCAAATACTTATAACTTTCACCTGTCTTAGCAACTAGAAAAGGTTGTTTACGAAAAACTTGTCCCTATTGCAAACCTTGGCAAACCGCCAAGCTTTTAAATGTATGATAAATAAAGTCCTGAAAGGAAACGATTTTACACAGGTCTTGCCATTAATTAACTAATGTATCCATGATCCTCCAGAGGGTCGAAACACTTTTTTCTATCATCTGCTGTATTACTTCTTACCATATTACCTACCGTATTGGTAAACACACAATTCGTCGGTATGTTTAGATCCCAGGTAATAGCGTGTGAGTTCATTGATACTAACTCCGAGCTATTGGACTAGAGCCCCCTCTCATTCTGAGAGGAGACCCGTGCCCAGCAGTGGAACAGTATATGGGTTGTTGATGATGATAATGACACAAAGTACGGTCCTCAACTCAATTGGCTTCAAAAGTCTTTTTCCGAGCTGATGTAACCGCTAGTAGCTCGAAAGCCAGATAATGCCGATATTGCACCGATAAATTATAATCCTCCTTCAATTTTAATCCCCGGCTTTAAATCGACGGTTAACACTCAATTGTCTCTGCATAGAATGACAAGGGTTAGGCTATAGTCCACTATCTTGCGCCAATGCGGATTAGCAGACTTCAGACCCTATCTAGAGAATCTATAGTTCTAAGCGATGTTTCCCACGTCGTTTAAGCGAATGATCATTAATTTAATTATAAGTAAGTTATTAATACCTACATGATTTCGAAAATCCAAAAGTGCGTGCCTTAGAATCGAAATCGTGACTAAACTTGAACTGTTATATACATAATGTTGGTTAAAAAAGTAAAAACAACGGCAAGAAAAATAACCTTGAGATTTGTCATACAAATATTTCATTCACGGTATAAATATATGAAAAACGTGGGTAAGTAAAACAATTATAATGTAAAGGAACAGTTTACTCTCTACAAGTAAAACAAAGCGGAACAGGCCATGAAATAAAATACCAAACTGAAGAAAAACTTTTCTCCGCCCTATAAAACTTGGGAATATTTTGGGGGTAAACAAAAAGTGAGTTTATTGTGCTGAGCGAAGCCGGCGGGACTATAAATCATCTGGCACCGCTGCTCCTGAGCACCTATTTGATGAAATAACAGGCAACATTATTTATTAAAATAAGGTCACGGGTGTCAGATGTTATAGATGGCCACGGGAATGGTCGGCCGGCAACCGCAACAGCCTGCACACCGTAAACAAATATGGCGCCAATTTGCAAGATTACACCGGCCATGTGTGCATAGGCGATATGTTGATATAAACTCCTAACATAATATCGATGAATGCTTTTGGCCGGCTTTGAAAATATTTTGTTTTGTATCTTTAAAGCTCCACTTAAAAGTACATGCAATTAGCCTACCTATGTATTGTTTTACATAACACATTATTATTTCATTGCAATCATTTTCACTAAAGGTTAACCACGACTTTATTCTCACATGTCCCACACACCACGTTAAAGAGCTATTAAATCTTCGTGACAATGCATTATAATTAAAATATCAACGATGCATTAATTAACCGACCGCTGAAACTACGCTTTAAGCGCTTATTTTCCGCGCCGTCGATACAAAGGCTGCAATTTCGCTACTACCTCGCATGGAACACAACACTAGCTTTGTCCACAATACCGGGCCGTTCAACAGGTAAACAAAAAGTTCCCTCTTGTTTCCTTTACTCCTAAACTCCTATACCTATCTAGAATATTTACACTGTAAGCTTTAATTTAATCGATTTGTACATTGGTTTTCAGGAGACATTCAATTTTAAAAGGATTATGTTGTATTGAAATTTTTTATTGTGTAGATTTTTGTATTACTTTTGTACAATCGCACAATATTCAACTAAGTTATAAAGGCGTTTGAATTTCTATTAGGTGTAAAATAAGTTTCTAAGTAACTATTTATTTGGGTACTTAGTTACACAGCTGAAAAATATTTATCCCTTGAAACAAAAGACGTGGGTTATATCGTAAATTAGCAATCTATTACCAGCCATGCCAGCAAAACTTTTGCGAAAGGTCGGATTTAGAACGCGAAGAGGGCACAAATAGGTAAATATTGATTCACGGCCTCTAACTTGGGGGACCCTTGCAAACAGGATTGAGGGTTAGGACATCAGACGAAGGGTTAAACAATATATCACACTACAGGTGTGACTGTAAATCGTGCCTGCGGTTGAATAAATTCTAATTGTAATTATAAAAGTTAGGTTAATGCGCGCTGGGGGTTAAACGCCAATGAACGATGGCACCGATATATCGAGTGTCATGCACTGATGACACTCCATTAAATATCTAGGGTTTCGAGTAGAGCACATTAAATTAATGTAAAGATACTTAACTTTGAAACGAATTTATGAGTCTATAGATTGTATTTTACAATGAACGCCATTATTTTTTACTGTACACACATAATCATCATCAACCCATATACTGTCCTACAGCTGCTGGGCACGGGTGTCCTCTCAGGATAATAGTCTACCACGCTGGTAGTCGTAGGTTTCGAAAAGTCAGAGGTGCGTGCCTTGGATTCGAACTCAAGACCTTTGACGGCCAGTCCAATGGTCATACCACTAGGCTATCACTGTGTCATTTTATCAATGTATTACACTTTACACACGCTTTTCGATTCCCAGATCGAGTGAAATTGAGTTTTTCTAAGAAATTCTCAGCCGGATTTATATTTATATTTGTCGAGTCGTGTTGTGATGCGTCAGAATGGTATGAGTTTCATACATTTAGTATGCTGAGATTTCTATATGTCTGACGAGTCGTAGTGTGATGCATCAGAATGGTATGGGTTTCATACCACTCTGACGCATCACAACACGACTTATAACAGCGACGTTGTAATAAAAATTAAAACTTATCCATTTAGGAAATGAGCCAACAAGTTCTTATTTCATTTATTAACAAGTTTCTCCGCGTTTCATACCTACCTACGGGGATGTTCAATTTCTCACCAAAAAGTTAAGTAGTTACTATCTTGATAGTAATATTTTATCGGCGTCCGAAATCATTTATATTGATTATGTAACTAATCTTGATTCTAGAATATTTTCATTAATAACGGGATGCTTCGTTGTTAACAAGTTCTTTTTATTTTTTTATGTGAGAAAACCTGGGAACGCATCTTTGTATGGTATATAAGTATGGTATTTCTTTAACACACACATATACACTAAAAATCGCGTTACCAGCACATCGCCAATGTGTGTGTAAATAAAACTAGTTTTTGAGGACACGAAGCACCACATGCTGGATTTAAGCAGAGCTTGAGCAGAGCAGCGCCGTGATCTAGTCGCGTGGTGGTTGAGGTCAGGAGCTAGAATGCGTGGGAAGCTGCCGCCACCGAATGCGAGCAAGTTATACTTGCATAAGAGGTGGTGGAAGGCAGAGAGAATTGACCACCTCTCTCCCGATACGCAGAAGAAGCACCGCACCGGGCACCGGAAGGTGCAAACAGACTCTACCCTGCCACCTCACCAGACGCTACATGCGGATAATTAGTTATTTCTACGCACATGATTTGCTGCACCCCAGAAAATTGTCAGCTGTGCCTCTTCTCGAGAATTGGCTTCTTCCATAGAAGTCGCTGAAAACTACATAAAACCACTTGCTACGATTCTTGAATACTCTTTTTGCTTGGTCCACGATCATTCATCTTGGCATTCACACCATTTTGTGGTGTCGAAAATCCTCAAGTATTTATCGCCATGGGAGTCAGGGTATTTCAGACTAGTGATGGCTTAAAAGGCCCTTTTTTTCCCTTACCTTATAGTCGGGGCCATGGCACGCATACGCTACGGCCTACGACCGACCCCGACAGAACAAATATTATAAGCTGAAAAAAAAAACAGAAGCCAAAAGTTACATCCTGTAAAAACGACATCTGTTAAGTATCATAACATTAAACTAGCTCGTTGTATCACCTCCGCCATTCAACCCTTGAAGGAATCAACCCTACCGACATAAAAACACCCGTAAAAGAACCCCATGGGGCCTATAACCGTAACAATGTGTGAGGGACTGATATGATTTTTATTTTAAACTGCGACCCGACGCTTGACACAGTTTCGGGATTTCATAAATTATTATACTTTTTCAAGCAACTTATAGTTTACTTTATCTATACAATATAAAAATGAATCTCTATTTCCCTTGGTTATCGCATCACGCGTGAACGGATGGAACAATACAAGGCTTAAAACTTTGAGTGTAGCATAGTTAGAAGTGAACGAGCTATGAGAACTTTCTGCAAAAAAAGATAAAGATTGAAAACAATCCTCTGATACTTTGGTTGACAAACCTAGATAGAATATTGCAATTCTATTCGTTTATTTTATTCATCTAATTCTTTTTTACCTTGTGCCTAGTGTCGTTTACGCAAATTGTATTAGCCACCAAACTAATTTAATATAATAATAATAAGAGCTTCAACCATTTCAGCTTTCAGATATTTAATGCTTCGAAGAATACGTACGCCATGTACTTATGCACGTACTTATTCAGCCATTTTATTCTACCGTCTGACTTGTTGCAAACTTCATTCCGTTATCGGTCCGTTAGTTGTTCCATCGCATCCATTTAATAAATGGCAAGCTTAATGGTCGATGCAGCTGCTGCCGTCCACGTTACTCTTGTAAGAAACTAACTACTCTTGTAACACTAAACCAGATTTTGTGAAGGCAACCAGATGGCCATTCGCAAATAATAGCATAGGTAAAGAAAATAGGAGGTATATGTTCCCCTACATTGGCCACAGAATTTCATTATTGCGTGTCAGTCGTAATCCCGCTATATATCATCAAGTTTTACTATAACAACATTTTTCTGCGACGAGAAAATTGGACGTACAACACTCGAATATTAAACATACCATGACAAAAAAGAAAAAAAAAACATATTTTGCACAAAAATTCGCCACGAGAGGCACGTCACGTCGATATAATAATTCAAATAGGCTTGTTTATACAAATTGTCGTTCGATAAATGGAAAAGGTCGCTTTTTCGTTCAAAACAATCATTTTTATTATTTCGCCGGGTACGCTTCGCGAATCGACAGCTTTTATTGAAACACGATTGCATACCAACAGGGAACGAATGTAACAACTATTACAATTTACGTGATTGTATTCGCAATTATTCGTCAATTTGAATTCATTTTAGTACGATGGCAACTTTGGATATATATTTCAAATTAACCGTTAAAAGCATTCCTTGAAAAAAGGGTCTAGTACCAAACACAATACAATATACATACATACACATACGCGATAAGCGGCAGCCCCAGCCTATAGACGCCAGAAACACTAGTAATATCACTAACGCGTTGTCATCTTGAGACCTCAGTTGTTAAGTCTCATATGCCCAGTAATTTTACTGCCAACTTTGCCCTTCAAACCACAGCATCAGAATATTTCGCGGTGGTACTCCCCAGAGGAACTCGGCAGCATGAGTAGACAAATAACAAATAAAGACCGACCATAGCTTTGCGAAAACCTTTACACCTACCACACATGTATATTAATCAAGAAAAAACTTACTAATAAGACTCACTCACAAATCACATTCAAGCAAAAAACTCACCACTTTCTAACTAGAAACAGATAATATAGAATTACCCATTATCAGAACCCTGTATGGAAAGATAAATACATAATTTGAGGGAGCTCAACTATGTAACAAACTGCCCAAAATAATTAAAGATTCTGCTTCTCTAAATGTTTTTAAAAAGAAATTAATGATGTACCTCAGTAATAATTATTTAAGAAGCTGTCTAGCTACGGCAGATCGAACATTTATCGTTTCTACTAAATCAATTATTAATTTAGTTAAATTTCTCTTAGTAAGTGAACTATGTAAAATGTTCTTTTGAGAAATAAAAATTCTTTAAACCGAACCCGTACAAATGATTCAACTATCAAGAACAAAGTTAATCAGAAGAGAAGGAGATTAGAGAATTAATTACTATCAATATTCCTTAGTTTAGGTAGCATCGAGTGTGGCTGACATCTGTTTTATTCAAGAAGCCCGTAAATAATAAACTTTACCACTGCAACATTATTCTGAACTTAGTTACTGTCATTGACAAATCCTCAGCTTGAAGTGCGTAATTAGTAACGTTCTTTTAACCTTGAACCTAGGAGTTCATGCTAATGTTCAGATCAGTTTCTTGGCAAGCTTGGAATAAGGTTGAATCTACATCTACCTAATATTATAAAGAGGTGAACTTTATAATTTTGTTTGTTTTTAGGAGGTAATCTCTGAAACTAGTGAATCGATTCTAAAAATTATTTTCTTACTTTTTTGAAAATCTATGAATCTGAGCTCTTCTTGTTTGAGTGTTGTTCCACTCAATGATGCAGATATGTTTAGCGTTAAGCCAACTAAACATCTAATGTTATCGTTCTGAGACTTACATATAAAACCTTTCTCTTGAATCACTCTATCTATTAAAAAAAAACCACATCAAAATCCGTTACGTAGTTTAAAAGATCTAAGCATACATCGGCAAGCAAGGAGACAGCGGGAAGCGACTTTGTATTATACTATGTAGTGATAGAGCTGTAAACTGATATTACAACATTTCGCAGGCTGTATCTTTCACAGTGTAACTTCATATTCAATTGCGCCATTGTAAACTAAATTTGTTACTACAGGTACTTAATTCTTACACTATAATATTCTACATGCCTCCCATTTAATCGAATACAAAACCATTGTAAACTGAATTTATAACTATACCTAATTCGAAACTGGGACACGATCAAATACAACAAATGAAACACATTTCCAAACTATAAACGTATATTAATTAATATTTACTAATTCAATTTTGTGCGACACAGTACCCAACTCAAGTATTAGCACGACTCGATCCGGTCCTTACTTTACTGCTATTAAATCCGTTCACATAATTAGAACATTTGCAAATAACACTAGTACAACTCGTGTAACATAACTAATAGTGAGATAAATTATATGGCAACATTTCTGTTGAGAATCGAGCATTCTATCATGTAATTAGATATTTTAACGACAATTCATAGCTGCAGCTATAAAGTTGTTCATAGCCTGAAGCTAAAGCCAAGATCTATAGACATCCATGATAGGTAAGTGAGTTCTACAAAAATGTTGTAGTAGAGTGAAATCTGCTTACCAGCACGAGGCTGGCTACGCATCATGCGGCATGTCAAGAATTCTATCAATGTGTCGCTCCTATTTCATATTATTTTATTCTATAGTTCAAGCCCATTCACAGGCTGATTAACCATAAAAATATGTGAAGATAGCTTTATCTTCACCAAAATTTGAATAAAAAATCCGTCGTACAATATCCTCTAAAAATTCTTCGATAATTGTCTTTCGTAAGTCGGCAGTACCAATCCATCATATGATGAATATTAAGTTGTGGTACAAATGATCGATTAAAGTCTTCGTGTGTCTGGCCGAACGTACAATTTCCATTTCACTAAGCACTTTCTAATTTAATATGGCCCGAGACGAATAATTTCTCTGGGCTTTTGCCTTGCCGAGATAAACTGACACTGACAGTTTACTTTTTAATTCAATTAGACTTTTCCAAAAGCGAGAAATGTTTTCCCCAAATAGCATCGCATTTATGTTAAATAAAAACTCTTTTTTGAAATGACTTTTTTTAATAATATAATGTTTATGATTCTGCTTCGTTGGTCTAGTGGTTGCAAGCGCGGCTGCAGAGTTCCTGCGTTCGGTTAACCAGGTTGAACAAAGTGTTTTTGGGTTTTTAAAGTTGGAAATTTTCAGTAGCAGTTTGAAATTTGGATTTATGTTTTATAGTAGGACCTTATTACATAGGACCTCAAAACATACCGGCGAACTGTGGGTGTACGTCAACCTCTGCCCGGACACAGGACCTCCATGTGCTGATAGTGGCAACCAGGATGATTTTAGTGGGTAACAATTCCACACTCCCCAGTTTAATCCTTATAGACCGGTCCTCTTTTGAAGGTTTTCCCCTAATCAAATAATTGGGTGTACCTCTGCCTAATTATTAATAACATTAATGCCCGTCCTAGACGTACTTAGCTATTTATTTATTTATTTAAAATAGTACAACCACATCATACATATTAATACACTATTTAGTTTATGTTACAGTTATTATAACGTCTGATATGCATGACACTTACGGTGTACATTGACCAGGTACAACGTAGTAAAGTGTAGTGATTAACATTTTGTGAGGGTATATTAATATGAATCATATCAAGGCATATTATGACATATTTTCTATATACATTTTCGAGTGACACGCAGCTATTATAAGTATGTATTTACATAAAAAAAGTATATAAGTATTATACCCATAGTACAAGCTCTGCTTAGTTTGGGACTAGATGGTGTTGTGTAAAATGTCCCAAAAATGTTATTATTATTATTATATATTTCTATGACGTCACCAAAATATGTCGACATATATATCTCGGTATATTTTAGCATATTGATATGCAAGGACGACCGTAGAGCGAGTGAGGATATAATATATATTATAGTATAGCTCCCGTGTGTGGTAGCTTGTTAAACTATAATATATATCTCTTTAAATTAATATATATTATAGTTACGTCTGTGACGGGCTTTAATCGTATTTTTTATTCCATATGCTCAGCAAATATTGACTCAGTTCCGGGCAGCAGAAGCCCACTTTACGTCTCTACTTTCTACATCGAATGCAATAAATCATTTTCAGTGCGCACGCCTCTAACGAGCGATACATCTCAGAGACAACCATTGTGTATGATATTCGACTGAATAACTCCACAGGAGTCACAACATTTTTCCTTGTTCGCATTCATGTTTGAAAAAACCAACGCAAACAAAAGACTTTGTACGAACGCAAATGTAACGCACGCATTGCAGTGAAACATGTTCTACATTGAAAAACTAACTAGCTGCCTATGTGGAACACAAATAAAAACATAAAACATGACATTAAGATACTATGCTTGCTCTCCCCTAAGGGTTAGGCAGAGGTTGCAAACCCACAATTCGCTGGTATGTTTGGATCTCATGTAGTAGGGGAGAACGTATTGCCATTAATCGGCCACAAATAAATAAATAAATTTATTTACACACACAAAAGTATAGAAATAAAAAATACAATGAAAATTCAAATCAAACCTTTGAGCTGCCACTGATAGCTTCAAAGATAAACCCTAACAACACTTTAATCGATCTGGGAAACGAACCCAGGACATCCAGCGTAGCAGTCGCCTTACCACTAGGCGGTGGGGCAGTTATCAGCAATAAAATTTTGCGAATATGACGCCGGACATCGAAAACCAATGGATGGAATGACGAACGATTTAGCATCAAACGATGTGGACATTGACGAGATTTTTTTATTGATCGATCGGTTGTGTCATGTGTGACCAAACGGAATTTGATTCGATACAGGGACGGCACTTTCTGCGATAGTTAAGTTTTATTTTCTGATATACATAGTCTTTATAGGCTATTCTTTTCCTGTGACCCCTAGGTCTAGGTAAATTAAAAGAACAAAATGCATTTTTTCACTTGCTTGCTTCTATACTAAAGGAATTTTGAATTAGTAATTGTATTTAGGTACAGTATACTTCTTTAACAAAATTATACATGACGACGAGATTAAAACAGGTGAGCTACTTACTTAATAAAACTACTTTTTATTTATGATCAAACGAACTTACCCTTACGTGAAGTTCGATCACAATTATGTGAACAGCTTCATTCGACGCGATTTACAATGTTTACATGGTGTAGTAGCATCCCGACTCGACAGCCTTGCACGGTTTGTAGGTAGTTTTTTTTTTTTTGTGGCAACTTCGTTGATCTGTCACTGTCACATACCCCACCACTACTGTATGGCAGTTTGGCCGACTCTTAAATATTAATAATTTCTTCATTTTGTTTAGAGTACTCATTATTTCACATTTTTAAATTGGGATGGGTATTTTAAGAGGGTTGGGTGTGAGTAAATCGCGTCGAATGAAGCTGTTCACATAATTGTGATCGAACTTCACGTAAGGGTAAGTTCGTTTGATCATAAATTATGTTTCACAGCTTCATTCTTTGCGATTTACAATGTTTACATGGTGTAGGATGTTCAGAGTACTAACATAAAATGTGAAATTAAGGATAAGTTGGTAGTTAAATCAAAGTTTATTTTTAATCAAATCAATCTTTATTTCAATTGCGAAGAATTGATACAGCAAACTTATTCGTATTATCACTTATAACTTCTTTATTATAGAATTTAGCAAACACATAGGAATTTTGAGACCAGCCCGCAATTTTTCTAATTATATCAAGACTGACACCCAATCGATTAGCCTTAGAGGTAGAAGCATGTCGAGTGCTATGTGCACTAAACAATTTGGTGTCTACTCCACTGTCATGCAGCATGTCTTTGATCCAGTGGCTTAGGCGCTGAGAGGAAACCTTTGAATGTGGTTTACGGTAACTGATAAATAAGTTATCATTGCCAGGTCCACGTAAAGAACTAGTTTTATGAATATAGGATTCTAAGCAGGTAGCAGGATAAATTTCAAGACGCTCAGTAAAAAATGGAAGTTTTAATATGGGTTGACAAGAGTTAGGAGCAGATGTTTTGATTAAGTCAGTTTTATAAGAGAAAATGTTTGTACGCGATGAGCGGTAACTAAGGCTAAAAGGGTGAGTGTCTTTTTTGACAAAACTTCTAAAGACAGATTGTCGTTAGGCCATTTATGTGCCAAGAACTCTAAAACTGCGGAAGGGTCCCAGGTCATATTGTATTTAGGTATAGAAGGCCTTAATCTAAAAATACCCTTCATAAATCGCTTAATTTTGTCATCATTTACAACATTGCTACCAATCAATAATGATAAAGCAGATTTGTAAGTATTGATAGTGCCGTATTTGGCGCCCTTATCAAATACGTTAGACAAAAAATCTAACAATATTGGTACAGTTGAACTAAAGTAATCATAATCATGCATTCTGCAATATGACACCCAGGCTCTTATACATACGTCATACTGCTTGTAGGTGTTCTCGGAGAGAGAAGCTAACATTATTTCAACAGATCGCTGCGGCAGGTGATGAAGAGCTTGCCAGAGAGTTCCGCGGCAACTAACGTCAGCGATTGATGAAGGTTGTGGGTGACTCTGAAAGGCGATTTTAGTAAATTAGGGTTGGCCTTAAAATATATAGGCTTTGAGAATATTAATTTTTGAAATATAGGGAACCATGGCTGAGAGGGCCAATTTGGTACAATTACAGTTCCCTGTGCTGTATCAGAGATAATTTTTTGCAACATCTTTAATACTAGGGAAAATGGTGGAAACGCGTGAAATTTCAGATTTTTCCAGGAGACGGTAAATGCATCAATAGCCCATGCTTCTGGATCACTCTTCCAGCTAACGTATTTTAAACATTTAGTGTTACAACGACTAGCAAATAAATCTATATCCGGTGTGCCAAATATGCGTTTTATTTTTTCGAAGGCATACTCGTTTAACTCCCACTCAGTATCTTGGAATTTTTTGCGTGATAAGGAGTCTGCTTCAATATTATCCTTAGTGTTGATATACGAGGCGAAAATGATTATTTTACGGGTTTCACACCATTGCCAAATATCTCGTGTTATTTTATTCAAATGTGGGTATTGTACACTACCCATTCTATTGATACTTGCTATAGCGGTTACATTATCTATTCTTAAGAGAATTTCGCAATTATAGTAATTACTAGCAAATAATTTTACGAGTAATGCAAAATATGCTGCTTTTAACTCTAATTCGTTAATGTGTAAACATTGCTCATCATCTTTCCAATGACCATACGACCGTTGATTATTACAGTAAGCGCCCCAACTGGAGTTAGAAGCGTCCGAAAATATTTCAATTACAAATTGATTAAATCTGAAAGGACAAGAACCGGAGTCTATGTGGTCAGTCCACCACATCAAATCTTTTTTGACATCATCTGTAATATAAATCTTTTGATTATAAGATGGATTACCAAGCAATGACAAATATTTAAGTCGTTCTAATAATTTAGTATACATCCAGGAATATTGTATCGCTGGACAAGCTGATACAAGGGAGCCTATCAAGCGTGCAAATTCTCTTAATGTGCACTTTTTCATGTTTGTAAAATCATTTTATTTTAACTTTCTTAGAATCGGGTAGTGTCAACACCATTTTGTGCGAATCAAATATAAAACCTAAAAACAGAGCTTGTTTCGAGGGTGTTAAGCAAGATTTTTCGTAATTCAATTTAAAACCAAGATTTTGTAAGAATGTTTTTACGTAAATAACATTATTTTTACAAGACGTATATGTATCGTCGATCAAAAATATATCATCAAGATATTGAACGGAAGTAACGCCATGTAACCGTAAATGTTTCATTACAGGCTTAAGAATTTTTGTAAATACGTAAGGCGCTGTACATAGACCAAAAGGAAGGCAATTAAATTCATAGAGACCACCATATTCAAAACGCAAGTATTTGCGATACGATGAATGAATAGGAACTAAAAAATAAGCATCTTTTAAATCTATGGAAGCCATGAAACTATCTTTGGTAATTAACTTTGAGGCTGTACGGTAGTCTTCCATTTTGAAATGATTCGTCTTTATGAACTTATTTAAACATTTTAGGTTTAGTATAAACCGTTTTTCCCCATCAGGTTTTGGAACTAGAAAGATACTCGATAAAAATTCTCCTTCGACATGGTGACATTTAGATATTGCACCGATTTTTAAAAGTTTATTTATAGATTTTAAGAAATTTGCGTGATCGTCGTCATAGTGAATATTAACGACAGGATCACAGTTGCGAAATGGAGTGGAAGTGAAAGGTATCACATATCCTTCGATCCAAGAGAGTACAATGGGGTCATTGGTGATATCAGACCAGTTATTAGTGAAGTGCCTTAGACGGCCTGCGTACTTTACCTCATGTTCAGAGTCTACTTCCTGCAGTTCCTCCTCGGTGGCGAGCGCTCCCGGGTACGAGACTGGTTCAGCTGCGGGCGATTCCTTGTCGACCGTCGAGCCTGTTGCGGTTGATCTGGACCCTTCCGATAGGAACCCTTGAAGTTTAAATTATTCTTTTGTTGATTTTTGTTTTTATTCAATGTCGTTTGTTTTGCTATTGCTTTTAAACCTTCCCCTGTTTTTTGTATATTTTTAGCAGATTTTATTTGTTCGTTAAGATTGTCGCCAAATAAAAGCTGATTTCTTGTTGTATTGACCAATGTATCTTTTAATTCTGGCTTGACGGCAGAAATTACGAAATGCCTTCGAGTTTTTGTTTCTAAATAATGAGAATCGCATAATAAACGACAGGCATCACTGAGAGGCTTCAAGACTTTCTCAGGTGATTGTTTTAAAATCAAAAGTTCGGTTGCCTGGGAGAGCGCCGCTAGCGCTGTGCCGAGCTGTTGCTGTTTTTGCTATAGCGAGGCATCGCGTTTGACGATAAAATCTGTCAAAGCTACTTTCGTCTCCGGATTGAGGACAGGAGCGACAAGTAGGTCACAGTTGTTGGGAACTAAATATTCCTTTGAAATATTGTCCTTGATCTCTTGCGATAAGCCATTGGACAGAAGTTCTTGCCATCTTGTAGCAATTTCTTTGTGGATATTTTTACCCAACACAGTCTTTGTTTTTGGCGCTTCACCGAGAAGATTCAAAGTGGCCTCATCCAATTCCAAATCCTCACTCGTTGCCGGAGCCGGTACGGGCTCCATAGCCTCCTGTGTATGCTGCATGCACTCTGAACACAGCACATCAGGTGGCGCGGGTGAGGTCTCAGGCCGTGGAGTAATGGCTAGATTTTCACGTTCAGGGCCGCTAGACAGGTTCGAGTCTGCGGATTAGACATATCGATTAGCATTTCTGGCTAGCAGAAATAATCGTGACAGAGACAACTTCGGGTTGTATTAGTTGCTCGCATCACTTAATCGATTGTGTTCATTAAATTACGACAGAGACGACCCATAATGGAAGCTCGCATCGCATGAACACTTTACGAAAAAAATATACGTGACAGCAACAACTCAAATTAGCAGTGCGCATCACATTTAACCGTTAATTTAAATATTAAGGTTATGAAATCAAGGTAGGTAAGGTATGTAGGTACTTACATAATGATTCGTCCTCAGAAGATGACGAGCTAACTATTACCCGGCGGTAACTTTGTTTTTTATTTAATTTATTCTCCAACTTCCTTATTTTTCTTCTTATTTTTTCGTGTTGATCTTCAATCTGCCTTTTTCCCATGATGTAGTTAGTTAGTTGAGACGTGCGAAGGCTTGGAGCACGGAACACGGAATGAAGAAATTATTAATATTTAAGAGTCGGCCAAACTGCCATACAGTAATGGTGGGGTATGTGACAGTGACAGATCAACGAAGTTGCCACAAAAAAAAAAAAAACTACCTACAAACCGTGCAAGGCTGTCGAGTCGGGATGCTACTACACCATGTAAACATTGTAAATCGCAAAGAATGAAGCTGTGAAACATAATTAATAATTATTAATCCCGATGTTTCGGACCCTTTACACCGTCCATGGTTACGGGTAATGGACTGTCAGAAATCAATATCCACAAAGTTTTTATTCGACTATGCTAACTTTTTAAAGTATTCGAGAAAGCAAAGTGCTATTATGTCGTGTAGTAATGGCATCAGGTGCGGGGAATGCTCATGCATAATAAGCCAATGTGGCGCCAACCACCGCTGCTCACAGGATGTTACACACATTAAGGATGTGAAGTAAACATCACGTTTTGTCAGGGTAGTTTCCTGTTGAAATTGATAGAAGATAACATTGTTTTTCATAAAAATAGAAATGTTTTTTTTTAAAGTGGGTCTTCAATATTGGCATAATATTAATTATTATTAAGCCACAAGCAAGTATCGTGAAATAATTTTAAGAAAAAGTTTTGATTTGAATGCATTTGACCTGTAGTGCAATTACCTCATTAGTCTAGTGTTCGTTAGCCTGCGCGAGGCAAAGTGTTATTGGGTTTTTCTATTAAATTCTAGCAGATTTTACAGCAACTCACAGAAAGATTTGTGCCCGATTAGTGGCAATAGGGTTGAACCGACGAACTGTGGGTGTAGGTACATTGGTACACATCTGCCTAACCCTTCGCAAAATAAAGGCGTGATGTTGTGTGACTTGTATTGCCGGATTAAAACCCTTTTCAGGATCTTAGTTGTCACAAATTCGACGAAACACAGTAGTTAACTCTGTTTGATGACGCACTTACATGCGAGGGTAGGTCTCTCCTAGGGGTCTAGGCGGATCATAAGATCCTAGTACTCCTCAGAGTGCTAGGTTTATTTCCGTCGCCTATTG
The DNA here is from genome assembly GCA_964056405.1 of Acronicta alni. Lineage (NCBI taxonomy): Eukaryota > Metazoa > Arthropoda > Insecta > Lepidoptera > Noctuidae > Acronicta > Acronicta alni. Next base: position 5,598,371 of record OZ043920.1, read on the forward strand.
TCAGCATGGTGGACTATAGCCTATCAGCTATATACATAGGTTAATGATGATGATTGTTCCACCTGCTCTATTCTCCACCGTAATCTCACGAAACGAAGCGATTCTAAAATTGATTTTAAAACATGGTAAACCTAACATCACACGTCGAGATACGCTAATTACAGCATGTAGCACTGTTGAATGCGAAAATTAATTAAGGCGGGGTGTTCAATGTTCATTTAAAGTTTCCGGCTCGCCGGCCGCGGCCGTCGGCTGCCATTTCGCGCGCACAGATTAATTTGTAACATGACCTTAAATATTGCGCGAACGATTTTTGACGATACACTGAAACTATCGCAAAGGGTTACTGTGCAATAGATACCTTTAGTTTTTTCCCTAAAAAACTGAATTGATGTCGAGAGAGATCATTGTAAAAGCCCTTTGTCTATTACTACCGTAACAGTAACACTATTAACTGTTTTAACAGATTGACTCAATCTCCTTTAGCACTTAACAAACTATTCGACCCAACATAGTATAGGCCGAAGACTAAGACTTAAATCCGACTTGAAGAGCTGACTTGGACTCAACTTACGCAAAAAACTTAGCCAATCACGCATTCAGCATTCACCATCGATAAGAGTAGGTTGCAGTTAAAATGACCGCATTTGATATATCATAAAATGATTTACATTAATAAGGATCTGCTTGGTATTCCAAATATGGATCGATTCCAGATAAGAAGAATTTCTCAGTATTTCCGTTTGTGCTCTCCTGATTGCTTTAGCATATGCTAAGTCAAGCCGAGCCCAACTAGTTTCTACATATTTATGCCGAACCTATTATTAACGACTAATCGCTTTGAATCGATCGAAGCTTGTTTATTCATTACGTGCGTCGTCTGGAATTCGATGTCATGTAAACTTGTACGATTCATAGTTATTTACAACTACCCCCAAACTGACGACTCGTTAACGAGACTGTTAAACACTTGCATCAGTAGGAACCAGCTTTTTGAGCACCCCTACTACTAAATGGGAGTTTGCATCTTGTTTTAACGACCACGCTTCCAGTTTCGGGAAATGGTTTGTTACTCTTGTCAAAAGAAGTTAGGTATAATACATAATTATCTTGTAGATTCGTGAAGTTTTTGTGAACTTGGTAGGCTAATCATAACTTTCCTCTTTTGTTCTAATGTTAAACTTACTCTTCCATGCAAGAATTTTCGTCGTTAAACTGAGACTGAAGTGCGGTACTTTCGTTACGATTATTACCATCTTCTACATTATCTTTACCTTATATTTCAGCTGTTCAAAGACTAACTTATGCAAACATGTTGATTTTAGGAGTAATATACTTTAATATTTGACTTTCTGCACTAAAATTATTAACTACGTTAATATTAGAGAAATGTCTACAAACTACCAAAAACAGTTATTTTATGGTGTAAGAATTCACTAAGAATAGATTTAGGGAATTTAAGATCACCATGGAATTAGATAAAACGAGACCAGAGTGGTTAAAACAACTGCGGGAATATAAAACCCAACAGTAACGAATTTTGGTATATTTGGTTTACTAACTAGAAACGTGACTTGCACTGACTGTGGTTTGAATTCAAGACTGTACATAGATAACAGTATCTAATAGAGAGCTCCCTCACCATAGTACCCTCTGCGAAATCCATTACGACAAGGATGTTTGCAAGGAATTAGATGTGAATCTTATGGATGGTTTTCCTGGGAATCAGGATAGACTCAAAGCTTCAGTGGGGTCCACTCATTAGAACTTTAGCAGGACACCTGAGTTCAGCTGTTTATGCAGTTAGAAAAATCAGACTACTTACAGATGTAGAAACTGCAAGACTAGTCTACTTTAGTTACTTTCGTAGCATTATGTCTTACGGAATATTATTATGGGGCCGCGCTGCAGACATAGAATCTGTTTTTATATTGCAGAAAAAAGCTATTAGAGCTATTTATAACCTACGTAGTCGAGATTCACTCAGGGAAATCTTTAAAGAAATAAATATAATGACAGTGCCTTCTCAGTACATCTATTAGAATATTTTATATGTAAGAAAAAAATTGCACTTGTACGTCAGAAAATGTGAACTGCATGATTATAATACTAGACATAAATCAAAATTAATGCAGCCACAATTTCGTCTAGCTAAAGTTCATACTTCTTTTAGAGTTACTGCGTTAGATTTTATAATAAAATTCCGAACGCAATTTTAGAACTTACAGAAAACAAATTCAAAAAATTCTTAAGTATACCCTGTGCAGCTTACTATAAATTGGAAGATTATCTTCTAGATAAAAATGTTTGGCGGAATGCTGGTCCAGCTCCACAAGATGAACATCTTGTAATTCAATAATTTTACTGTACGTTATATAATTTAATAATCTTTGTTTGTAAAACCATGAATTGTAAAGTATGAGAGTCGTGCAGCCATTGATGTTGCATATGTTGATATGCATTATAATGACTTAAAATTACATTGTGCCCTTCAGTTGCCTAGCGGTCTGAGCTTTTCATGCTCACGAAAATGTCCTGCTGATGGTGGAGTTGTGTGTCGGGTCGTTTTATTCCCTACAACAGGGTTGAGTCGAACGACGCCGATACGCACGTCATACTCGTGAACGGGTGCCGTCTGTTGGGGCTGGTCAGCTCTTACTGTCAATGGCAACCTCTTTTTTTTCTGTTTTAATATGCTAGATTAATTTAGTAGTAGGTACACATCAAACTGCATTGTTCTGATGAACTATTCAGATTTAGACTGTAATACTGAACACTGTAATCATGTTTTTCTTTGTTGAAAAGAGTGTCTATGGAGTTTCTTGCCGGGTCTTCTCCATAAGACCCACTTTTTGGAACTTTTTAGAACAGTTTTGACTTTTCAAAAGTGATATTTTAATGGTCTAATTGAATTAAAATATTTGACTTTGACTTTGAATGCAGAATGTTAGCACTTGGCCAGCGTGGTGGACTTGACTCTACTCTTCTGTTTTTGATAGGGGCCCGTACCCAGCAGTAGGACATAAAACGAGTTCTTGGCTAAAGAATAAACGGCAGGGCCTCTGCCGCAATTTGCAATGGTTAATTTTTGACGTATTTTCTACCAAATCTGATAGTCGTTTGGAGTTATTGGACATCCATTCTGATACAAATGAAATACCAGACTCGGACCCCAATAAAATTGTCCATACGACCCTGTTTTCCCAATCATAAAAATCAATTTCGATACACAAAAAAGAATAACTGGAGATCCGTCAATCCGACAATAACTTAGAGAGTTTTCCCATTGTTGGGGCAGGAAATTAAATAAAAGCTTTGACAGGCTTGTCGATTGAACAAGTTAGGCAATTTCGAGCACCTGACGGGCACAGGGGTCTTTTGCACCCAATATTAAACTTTTTTATTCACATTTTATTCAATTTTGATGGGGACACCCCGGCCAATCAGGTGAGTTTGTGTGTAAAATATTAAAAAAATCAAATCACGCTTTTGTGTTCTATTGTACTTCCGTACACGCACGCATGAATTTAGACCTATGAAATTGTGATTTATCAAACAACAAACAACTCGTTTACAGTCTGACTTGGGTCTCCTCTCAGAATGAGACATTAGGTTTTAGTCCACCATGGTAGCTTTTTACGGGTTGGCAGACTGAAACGTCAGGGAAATCTCACAGGCATGCGATTTCTCACGACATTTCACTTGACTATACGAGTGATAAAGAATTAATAATTAATACGTAAATGATTTCGAAAAGTCAGAGATTTATCTTATAGATTTGGTTTTCTATCATTGCTTTAAATTTAATAGTATGATAAATATAAAGTATGTATAAGTACTTACTGCATTAAAGATTGTGTATTTGGTAATTATACTCAACTTACAGCAAATTTTTTATCAATATTAATACATTAGCTAATTATCGAACTTCGTTTTAGTAGATTCGGCGAAAAAGTATATAAGCTGCCCCACGACGTTATTCCTTAATTCCTTTATTAACTTTTTTCAATTTGTCATCATAATTGAGACAAAATGAACGTCGTGATAATCCGAACTTAATTACGAATCCGGAAATAATTTACGAAGAATAAATTGATAAAAAAAGTTACGAGAAAACAAAAAAAGTTTGTGAATTCCTATCAACATTCGGAATGCTTGTTTCTTTGTACATCAAACTTTTTCTTCTTGGTTATGACAGAGCTGTATAAAAAGTTGGAATTTCTATTTACATAACAAACGATTGTTCGGTTGTCACGAAAAGGGCAACAGAAACAGATTGTTGTTTCGATAATTAAATGTCCCATTGGGACAAAGAGTACGATACATTATAAAAATAAATTGTTTTAAAACTGGTCCATGTCACCTTGCAACGACGTGTGAACGAACGTCCCTAATTCAAAACCCTTCTAATGACCCGCACATTACATATACTGCTACAGTTATAGGTAGGCCCTTGCTATCACTGTATACAGTGTAAATTTAAAAAAACCGTGATCAATCTGTGTATTTATGTTGCATGGCAGAAAAAATCAATAGGTACACAAGCAGTGGTGAATTTACCTACCAGCAGGCTGAGTAGGCTTGAGCCTAAAGCAGATTTTAGGAAAGCCAGAATTCTTTTTTTTGCCGTCTTACAGAAATAATAATATTTTATAAATAATAATAATAATAAAAACTTTTTATTGTCACACAAAGTTATTACATTACATTGTACAGGCATGAGTAGACACAGTTTAAATGTAATTTACAAAAGATACTGAGACTGATTTTTATAAGATTGTGGCTTGTGGTTATTATTGTGTAAGTAGCATACATTACTCTGCCTCATTAGTATAAGTACATTATTGAGCTGTGATTAGCACAGACAACCAAAAACTATTTCTTGCACAATTTCAACCAAATAGTTGGATTTTGAAATTTTTGAAACTAATACGAAAGTGCAGTATAATTGGGTGATGTGTAAATCCGCCACTTTTTGTTAAAGATTTTTTCTTTTGTCAAAGTTTATTTAAAAAGAAAGTAAATTAAAAAAAGTAATTTTATTTCAACAAATACACTTTCAACAGTATACTTACATTAATAGTGAACCCTGCCCCTTAAACTAGGGTAATTGTTTGAAAAATTAAATAAAATATATACCTTTGACATGCCTTCTATATTGTTCAAAAAATCCTCATGAATCGGTCCGTCGCATTGCCAGGATCAGGCATCGGTATGTTGGATTCGTATGAAATATTCAAAAATTTGTTCTTTGCATACCATCACGCCTATATGTGCTCCGTGCAGTGCTCCGCGAGGAAAGTGGTATTGGCAGTGGAGGGGACTTTGACCCTTATACTGCCAACCCAACTATTCCTTTCGTTTAACAGGTTCGGCAACGAGCAAGTGATACCCCTGGTGCTGGAAGCGTCTATAGGCTACGGTAACCGCTTACCATCAGGAGGGCCGTATGCTTGTTTGCCACCATAGTGATATAAGAAAAAGAAGTAGTTTTTATATTTCTACCAAATTTATATTTGTTAAATATAAAAAAATTTGTAAGAGCAGTAGGTATTAAAAAACCGCCTTGTATAGCAGATGGACTAAATAAAAAGTAACGCAATTGGGAGGGTTTCTAACGACCGCTATTACAAAGATAAGTAAGATTATGACCGAAGCCATGGTAAGCCACGGCAGTATAACGTGGTAATATTAAAAAATATAATTTGAATTAAGCAAATAAATCGTAACTTGTTTTATTCTTTCTTTTTCGCAGTAAGTCCCTTAGAAGGTTGGATTTCCCTAAAAAGTTTTTTTTTAATAGTGACTAGGATTTTCCCCTGTATTGTGGGTGCGTTTACACACAAATAATTGTCACATACACGAACAACCAAACCCAAAATCATACAAAACCGAAAATCATTTTTTTTTCCATGTGGAGATCGAACTCACTACGCTTAAACCGCTGAATAGATTTCGATAAAATTAAACCAGGAGGTAGATTGCATCCTGTAGTAGATACATACCTAGTATATTTTGTAACAAAAAGTGCAACACCTAGTAAAGTTATCTTTACCTAGTTCGTACCACTGAAGAAGGGTTCACTGTAAAGAAAATCTTACATTGAAGTTAAAATATCTTTCCAAAAACACGTATTTTTTTACTATTGTTCACTAATATTAATTCCCTGCTTGCAACAATGTTACTTCTCCACAAAGCAACCTAAGCAAGTGAAACTAAGCTGAAAGCTCTCCACTTCCACTAAAAACGTTTTACATAATTTATAAAATAAATTGTAGCTAGAGCTTGAGTTTGGCTTTGGTCACGTACACGCATGAGCTATGGAGCATTTCTCTACTTGCGAACATACTCGACGTTTTGAGTTCGGATCGAACAAATTCGAAATTCGAATTCCACTTTTAATTAATCTTATTTTTTGATCAATCAAAAGTTGAATCCGAATTTGGAATTTGGAATTTCTTGAATTTGAATTTTGAATCAGTTGTGTAGCAAAAGACTTTTCCAGTATAAGGTGACCTCTCATTGTATATGCATTTCATATACTAACAGATCATATTGTAATTCATCAAAAGTAGCCATTTCAATAAAGCTTATTTATCCTTTAATTTTCAGCACCGAACAAACAACAAGTAGTTATTTTCCATGGAACTTGCTCGTCGAGCTTGTCTCTTTGTTGAGAGTAGGGATGTTAAATTTCTAATTAAAAAAATAATTAAATTAAATTTCGAATCTGGATCAGCTTTTCCCAACTAAGTTGAGGTCTACTTCCAGTCTAACCAGATGCGACTGAATATCAGTATTTTATACGAAGCAACTGAATTCAGGCCTCCGAAACGCAATTTCTGAGCAATGCCGATATCCTTAGGAGAAACTTGTTTTTTTTTTTTTCGAATCTTTTTATTTTATTTTTTAATATGTATAGAATTATATTTGTTTCGGTTACGGTTACGGATATGAAATTATTTCGGATCATCCGACCGTTTCGGATAGTTCAAGTTACAAAGAAAGAAATAAAAAGACATTGCATTGTTCCTATATGAATAATGCAAGCGACACGGCTAGTGGGTCGCCTCGGCGAAAACCTATCATAAGTGTCTCGTTTAGACTCCGCCTCTATCCGAAATTTTTATATCCGATTCGGTTGCAGTTTCGAATAAATTTTTATTTCGGATATCCTATAGATTCGCTTACTGTAACGGAGCTCCATAAGATCCATAAAATCTGGTTAAAGAGCCACCATAACAGGTATATATACAACACAGGTATAGAAACTGACCATTCCACGTAATGAGCGCGCGAGAAATGACTCGCTCAATGGAAACAGTGCCGGCTCACTGAAATGACTACAATAAACGGAATTGCATAACCGTCCACTGCAAACTACACGCGTTGACCTAAAAAGAGAAGTGAGATAGGCTTTAGGTTTTAATCTATTTCAAAATAAGTAGGTAACTACGGATAACGTCAGAATATTGAAAAGTAAAATGACTAGAACGACATAGTGATATTTATTGTACTTAAACTAACAAGTACAAGAATCAAAATAGTTTTTTTTTTTTCATATAAACCATAATATATATAAAAGCACATATGAAGTCTAGATTCACGGTTCATAATTAGTCGTTTACTATGGAGAAGAACCGGCGAGAAATCCATAGTTAGGCTTGAATTGAAGTAGGTATACATTTTGAAAAAAACAAAAAAACTATAAATTTTGCTCCAATTTACGGGTACCTACATCAAATAAAGATTTAAACTGAGATATAAAAATAAACTACACATTCTTGGTACCAAATCAATCATATTAGACGGTGAATTTTATTATTAAACAAACGGCTTGATGAAGAAAATTATTTGAGTTATTGAGCTCTTCACGGCAAGCAGAAATTATCAGTTCTATGGACTCTATATACTTGTAATGTTTTTAGAAAACTCACCCAGATACCTACTACACAGAATAAATGCTGAGCCACTTCATATTTTAAACAAGAAATACAATGATGTTATTAATATGTAACCATCTAAATGTCCTTCTGATTTCCCTATTGTCGCTTTTTATAATTCCTATGGGAAGATCATTGGCTTTTTGAAGGCAAGACCGTAAAGTATAAAAAATAGAAATAGAAAATTAAATTCTTTACGCTATATTGTGTTTTATTTTAAGAGGACATAAAAGTGAAAGTCACTCGGTGTCTTCAGCTTGAAGGCGAAACCGTCAGAAAAATTTATCGTCTGACTTAAGGCTGCACTACAATAGAGCCGTAAAATTTCGCAGCTTTGCCGTGGAAAATGTCACCATTTTACGGTTAAAATATAATATTACTTTGTTGATGATAAAATTGTATTGACTTACAGAATATCTGAGTCGTACAAGCTATGGTTATAAGATGTGTTGTACTCTTAGAATAATATTTAAGTAACATCTCGAAGTCACAGTATAAAGCAATATGTACTCTTAATTCTATTGTAAAAAGACTTCATTTTTGTTGTTCGCTTATTTTGAAGCATGTTCCTTCATACAAGATATTACTATATATTTTATGCACGAACTGTGTAGTAAACCTACACATTAGATATAAATCCACGCACGAAAAATGCCTTACGTACTCATTTGGAGCCAATCTTGAGTGACTTCACTTTTTTAACCATGTTGCTCCTAGCCTTTCCCCACCTAGTTATATTGGGGTCGGCTTTAAGTTTAACTAGATGTGGCTGAACAATTTTTGGGCAAAACCGATATACTGAGGATACCCTGGTTGTCAGGCTTTTTGAGCTTCGGACTACCGCTAACGATTGTCATTATAGGTGTTCGTATGACAACCGGGAATACAGCTGTATGTGCACGATATGTTACCACCCATCCTCAGACTGACCGTGGCTAGCGCAGCTTAACCTTGCAGATCGTAATATCTGCGTAGTTATAACTTAGCTCTCACTGTTTTAATATCATAAAATAAGAATTTTCCAACAGAAAACCCAATTAAATCTTAACCATACCATAATATAAAAGTTATAATATTTTACCAAGTAATTTATTTATTATTAATAATTAATCAGTTTGATTTAAAAAAATATTCCAGCGTGCTCTATTAAAGCTGAAACTTTACACAAAATAAATTACAAAAGTGCACGTTAATAATAGGCCGCGACTTCGACGTCTAAGCTAAATAAATTGCTCAAAGATAGTCGGAAAGAAGTCGGAAGAGCAAATCACTCCAAAAGCTACCGTTAGTTAAAGGAACGTAACTTTCGCTAAGCGTTTAATCGGGAGCATTAACTTGCTGCAGTCCGAGTAACTTGTTTCTTAATTCACTGAAGGAGGTCGTAACTCTTAATGTTGTTTAGACTTGAATCGCTAGTTTTCTCTACATAAAAGAAACAACAGTTTTCTGCCACATTCAGTGTCATTCAATGTTAATTAACGTGAATAGATTACCTTTTTATATTATTTGGCAATTTCCGTGCTAAGATTTTAAAGTTATTTAGCGAAGGAAAAATTCAACCGCGGGCAGGTTTTGAACCTGCGTCTTCTGGTTACACGAGACGCTATGACCACTAAGGCACCGTGAGTCCCACCCGCCATGACGAATTTTTCCTTCGCTAAATAACATGAATAGATTTCCCGATATCTATAATTACACACACTACAGCCTACAACTAATATCATCACCATCGATTATGTCAAAAGAGCCTATCTTGGTAAACTAGCCATAAAATCTCCTAACAAAAAAACTGTCATTATTTCACCATTATTTTGCGTAATGCTATATACAGGATGTTACAAAACTACCCGTAAAGCCGAAAGGAGGTTAAATGGGGCCTTATAACGAGTTCATTCACAATATTTAAGAACCGTAGTAACGCTGTATAACATACCCCAAAAAAAGGAAAACAACAACATTTAGGAATGAAAAATAGAAAAACTATTAAAGTAGACAATTATTAGGTAAAATAAGTACGTAGGCCTTTCTGTTAATAATCCTGTTCCCTGACATGACAGCTGACAAAATTTTTGGCTTTGATAATTAAATATATTTTTACGGAGTATTTTGTAACACGTTGTATACGTAATTACGTATAATAAACACGACTCAGAGCGATAGGTCTTCATAGGCGCTATTACGAACAAATAAGGACTATAATGATTATGTTCGCTGTTACTGCTAACAACACTCATGTACTCAACCGATTACACAGCCTCTACAAATGAGATACTTAGGTCGTCCTAAATAAAAACGGTCAATTCAAACCTGAAGGGGAGTCTAGATATTTACTTGTGAGCCCACTTTATCCCACATTTGAATGTCGGCAATATACGTCTCTGTTGATTTACAGCTGAATTTTTATTGAAAACGTTTTATTAAGAGATTTAGGTCCCTTCTTGGTTTTAATATAGGGATGATCTGACAATTTTGGAATAAGAAATAGGGTCTTATTTTTATTTCATTAAAAATCCAACTCTAATGCTCGTTAGCGCGACTGCTACACTAAGAAGTCCTGGATTAGATTTAGGCTTTTTCTTAGGAAATTCTCAGTAGCAGGTGTGATAGTATATTAAGTGTTTATGTAAATACCATACGATGTCACTTATTTATGTATGTACTTCATAAACCCATATATTGTACCACTGCTAGTCACAGGTCTCCTCTCTGAATGAGAAGGATTAGGCTATAGTTCACCACGCTGGCCTAATGCCTATGGCGGTTGGCAGACTTCATACAACTTTGAGAAAATCTCTAAGGCATGAGGGTTTCCTCACGATGTTTTCCACCGCCGTTTAAGAGAGTGATAAGGAATTAGGTACTAATACGCACAGTCATGGTTTCGAAAAGTCGGAGTGCGTGTCTTAAATTAGAAACTCCAGACGTTTGACTTGGCAGTCCAATGTTCATATCACTAGGCTATCACTGCTTGATATTATGTACTTACTCAATTCTAATTGAGTACAGTCAAAACTAATCCCGACACAAAAAACATTCATTCCTTTACGCACACATTGTAAGTTCTAACATCGACATTTTCTAGCTTATTTCTGTACCCTTAGACCTTAATCAGTATTACCTAGCACTTCCATTCACCATTTAAGTTTCCAAGTACGTATGTGCCTGCCTATTTAATTAACTTGGGTCCAGACCTCAAGAATAAAAGGTCTAAGGGGTCCGGGTCTGTTTATTTACGTATTCTGGATCTTTATTCTACGTCGTCGTGTTTAACGAGTAGGTAAGCTGGGAGACTATGAATAAAATTATAATTTGCGAGCAATGGCCGTTCCGTCATTAAGATGAGTGTCGCGATAACCTGGATTTTGCCGTCAATGTTAAAAGCCGGTAGGCTTTAGAACTTTAATATTTCATTCTAACTACAGTAAATATACTGGGAGTCGCACACATTCTCGCCCTTATTGGATAAGCCTCTTAACCATACCTTCTTCGTAGACATTTCTAAACTTCGTGTACACTACTTAATATGTATAATAATGTTTCGATAGGTCTTCATTACTATTTCTTTGATTATTTTCTTTGCTTCATATAATGTTGCGTATAAAACCCAATTCGCACATTCTCGAATACCCAGATTCGTAACCACTACGTGTAGGCAGGCAATAAGTCATATAGAGACCTCTAGCCAATGCGACTCTTGAGATATGCCTCTCATTTTTTAACTTCCTTAAAAAAAACTTACTATTCTGTTTCTAGGCGCATGGCGCTCTAACGGACGCGGGCCCTAATTTTTTGTTTGTTTATTTTATGGGATACGATTTATTTTATGGCAAACGAGCAGATGGACCGTCTGATGGTGAGCGATTTCCACCGTCCATGGAAACCCGCAACACCAGAGGAGCCACAAGCGCGTTGCCGGCTTTAAAAGTGAGTACGCTCTTTTCATGAAGGTTTGCAGTTGCCTCCTTTGCCTTAAGGGGTCGAACTCGCGACTTATAGCGCAAAATTTAATCTAGTGTCCCATTCGTGACATCTGTGTCATCCGTACTGTCATATTTACAACATGCTTTTCATTCCTTTTATCCGAGTTGCGCTATCCCCTACAGCAATGCCTGAAGCACGTCGCCGACGCACACATGGGTCAAATGCCTGTTACATAACAAGAGAGATGAAACTACTGACATTAACATTTGCCAGTTCGTTCGAAACGTTCACAATACCGTTTAGAATCATATTTGATGATCGTGAGTGGCCTATCACGATCATAGAGCTCTATTAAAGCGGGAATTTGTAGTTAAACCCGGAACGTGTCCATTGCGGCACGTACGCTCTCGCAAATTCGACAACACATTTGGGATTGAACTTCAATGTGAAATGGCAGGATTGTATTTACTTTCTAGACATATTATTTGTATTTCAAACAAATCTAGATTTCGACGGATTTGGTTGACATTTTGTCGGAGTTATGCATTTTGCGGTCGCATTAGTTTTGTCAGTAAGGATATTTCTTTTTAATTTGATAAAGTATAAAGGGAATTCAATTTGATAAAGTTAGAAACAACAGAGTGTCAATTACTCTTAAACAAAAAAAATCAATAAACTACTTCATTAGCCTGGGATTGATTTCCAGGTTGAGCATTTATTATTTATTTATTTATACTTTATTGTACACCAATAAAAATAATTGTGCTAACTGTGGATGTTACTTTAGTGAGTACCTAAACTTTTGTTTAACCCTTAGGGGAATACAGGCTCTTTAGGCTACAGTGGCACACGAGCAAGCGGCCTATGGACATCAGCAAATACGTCAGACTGAAACAGCTCCCGCCTACTGTGTGTGGTAGAGAGCTCTTTTCAGGTCTTGTTTGAAGAAGGACATGTCATAGCGCACGGGTGCGTGATAGTACGTGGTAGGAATGATCTTTAAAAGCGGACTGTGCTGGACGAGATCTATTGGAGGTAATACGGGTGGACTCTACTGCGGTGTCCAGTGGTGCGGTGGTAGAACGGTGAAGATGGCACCAGGTCGGATCTTCGGAGCACTCCCCGTGAAATAGACGGTAGAGCAGACAGAGAGAACCAATGTTTCTCTGTCGCTCCAGCGATTCCAGTTTATCGGTGAGTGTGGAACACAGATATTCTAATCCATATCTGTGGTGTAGGATCTCCCGATGATACGAACACCTCGCCTCGATTGTATGTATGTATTAATGTAGCAATAAATATGATAAAATACCTACCTACCGGTTTAATATTTTTCAATAGGTACAGACGCCAGCAGATCAAGCTACCCAAAATTGTATCATTTTCTAAATTGAATACGGACATTGTGCTTTTGTATTAAAGTTGAAAATCAATCAAAGAAATTTGCTAGATTGTGGTAGTTTGATGTGCTGTACATTATACATACGATTACTACATTGAAAACTAAAACTATATTGTGCCCTGTGACGACTCGATTAGTGCAGTGACCGAATAATTGACTGCTACGCTAGGAGCCGCGGATACGTTTCCTGCACGGAACAAAATAATTGTACGGCTTAAGCACTATAAATAAGTAGGTCTTCTTCTGGGTCTGGGTGTCTGTGCATATAAGATTTATTTGTACCCACGATACGTGAGAAAATCCTAATGTAGGGCAATGTTTTTTTAGTAGGGTGATATACGAAAAAGAATCATTGAAAACTACCTATGGCGTATTTATCTATCGTACCCAATTTTCCACAAGTCAGGAAATCAGATTTACATATTACATATCAGTGTTACCAGTGCCCAGCGACGGAACCATATCGCTTAGAGACATGAGACATATCACATTACGTGGCTCTAACTTCATTAGGCTAGTATACACGGTTCAAAGGCGCGCAGAGCTTACTCGCTCGTACAGAAATAATATCGTTATAAATTCACGGTATTTCACTATTTCCACAATGTCCAATACGTAGTCAATGTTTAATTAATTATTATTGTAAGTATTGGGGACACAATCTATACTTCAGGTACATTCTTCTTTTTCTTATTAGCGTGTCGATGGTAAATAATAATAATAATAATACCTATACCTATTGTAGGCTCATATTCGTCCGGCCCAGAATTCAGCAACGCGGACTGCGTTTGCTGCCACCAAATCCTCGCGTCTGCAGTTAACAGGGCATTCTTCATTCTTCTAATGGAATGACTTTTTTACGGTTATAGTAATTTTTATGTACATAATAAGTATATAAATGAACGTATTAACAAAGGTTAGGACTGTCATAAAACGATGTATCAATCAGCGTAATTCCACCACTAGGTATCAGCCGCAGGCCTCATATTTCATACAACATTAAATACTATGTGTTTGTCACCGTAAAATTTTAAATTTATATTTTATTTATTCCGTTATATTTTATTCTATCTCGCGAAATTTTAATTGTAAACCAAAGATTTTTGTAAACAGTGAAAATGGCATGCGACGAAATGCTGATTGGTGCTCCGATTTCGCTTCGATAGACAATAATAATAAATGTAATTTACCGAAAAATAATGTGTTATATCGTGAACAGTATGTTTCGATTCACAATCTTTCGACAATTTTTCGATTATTTACAACTTTACGGTGAAACGTATAACACTAGTACCCTTAAAACAAACGCTAAGAACTACCCACTGGCAGCAAAACTCTATACAACGCCCACGGCCGTAACCTTCCTAAACCTGTCCTTATTCTGGTCAGACATAAACCGAAACATCCATGAAATATATCAAATAGGGGTCGTGAAAGTAACCTGGTCAAGGAGTTTCGTAAGTAATTACTCTTGTCGTCTCGAAATGAATGCATTGAGAACTTCAAACTACCTAGCTAAAGTACCAACGTGCCACAGCTTCGTCTTGCTTATCGGGCTATTTCGTTTAGGTTGAATGCGAGTTGAAAGGGTCCGGTGCTAATATTGCCCAGTATGTATTACGTACGTGGATACGTGCCTTGAAGAAAATGCAGCTGGACGCTAAGTTCAACAAAGATTTCTGTAAGTACGCTTTTAACAAATATAGGAGTCACGTTGAAAATAACTTAGCACAGTACTTACCCAGTTTATCTGAGCACTGGGGCTGAAAACCAAATAGAAAGTTAAATTATAGATACCTACTAAGTGTACAAAAAAATTAAACGTGTATGTAAAACGAATAGCAATTTACTCTAGTCAATAAATAAACCCAAAGTTACTATCTAGTTGAATATTTAATCTACTCATTGAAGATGAGCTTTCGAAATTTCGTTCGCGTGTATGATTGTGGTCGTAACAAAACATTAATTGCATACCTATGCCACTCAGGGACAGTATCAGTAGATTTTGATCATTGAAAGATTTTTCATAATCTCATCAGTAGGCTGTTTCAAAGATTTGGTACCCCGTGCAAAAAATAATAGCATTACAAAGTTTACCTCTATGAATATACTTAGATTGCAAGCTGTTTATACCTAAAAATACTTACCTGCTTACAATTTAATATATTTATAATTAACTAGGTAGTACCTACCAACATAAGCACGGATACCTATCGGTGCTTATGTATTACTTTATTATTTCTGAAAAATATTATGTATTCATTACATAATTATTTAACTAATTCTAGCTATCTACTTAGTATTTGTAAGTATAGAAACATTTATAATATAGAGGAAACTATTTATTAGGGCAAGTGCGATCGGACATACCCGGCTACCTCCCCAGGTTTTAAATTATTTGAGGATTTTCCGTATAAAAAAGGTAGGTAGTTGACTCAAGTTGGGAAAAGATTGAATAAGCAGACTCTCGACTACATCGTTATTACCGCAATATAGGGAAACAAATATAACAAAAAAAAAGTAATAAGTATAAAGAAAACGATATATTCTCCATGATAAAGCTCAAAAAAATCAAATAGGTCCCTAATGGTGACATAAAATTGTATCTAAGCTCGGATACTTGGACAAAATGCTATGGAGCATAAACGGGACGGCAAACGTGATCGGCTAAGCTTGACTGGGCTGCATGCATTACCATAATCCCAGCTCTGCCTATCGATTTTTCATCCCTTCTTTTTAATAGAATTACACTGAAATTGCTGACGTACCAAGTAACAGCGATGGTGTAGCGTTTTATTGGGATGTCGTGTTTTTAGAAATGTTACAATGTAGGTGACTAGGTACCTACCTATCTAATAGTATGAATACTGAGGTACCTAAATTTATAGAACAGAACTTTTGTTTCTTAAAAAAATACCTGGCTACTGTAGATAAAAAACAGTATGTTTCAAAGACAATAAAGCGTTTACATATTATTTATCGCGACCTATACAATCCCGCAGCTCGGCACGGGTCCTCTCAGAATGAGAAAAGTTAGGCAATAGTCCACCACGCTACGCTGGACTAGTGCGGGTTGGCAGCCACATTTATTCACGATGATTTAGGTACTTCATCGTTAAACCAGTAATAATTATTTATAGACACATGATTTCTAAAAGTTAGAGCCAGCATTACCAGCTTGGAGCTGTTAATCGGTGAAGAAAAAACAGGTAAGTATGTAATATTGATGTGTCTACCGGTAGCAGGATAGTTCCCTCGTCGCATTTCGCAATTTTTTTTCCCCATAAAGGCCTCCCAGAGTGTGTTCATATAAATATTAAATCAGAAATTAAAAAGTAGATAGCCGACCGACTGAAGATCATTATGGTTTTATGCATGGTGTTTATAATAGAGACATTTAATATGTAAGTAGGTAGATGTAGAGGCCAGCACATCAATCTACCACAATCTGTCTTGAATAGCTTGACCTGCTGGCGTCGGTATCTATATGTAATATGTACCTACGTACCTGTATCTATGCAGCACTTGATTTCCAATTTGGTTTGAAAAAAAAAAGATATCTAGTTCATCACACTACTTACTTATATATATTATCTACACCCAAAGATTTAAATCATCTACACCTATTATAATAACTACACCGCAATAAACCAGAGGGAAATTTTGATAAAACTTGTATATGCGGCACCTAGGACACGATTAAATCGTCCTAGCAAGGCACTTTTTCATTTCAATACATCAAGAATCTATTACCACCCGACAATAGAAAAATAATTATTTCGTTACGTCGCCGGCTATCATGATTACCTATTAAAATAAAAAAGCGGCTTACCGCTTTTTTATTTTAATAGGTAATTTAAATACTTATATTTAAATTAAACATTTTAAATAGATAAGTTTTGTTTTTAAAATGCACCAATGTCATAAATTTTGTAAACCTCGTCATCTGTTATGACTACCTATATAGAGAAGAAGTACTTACCTCTAAAATTATTTTCACAAAATAGTTAATCCATAATCGTCAATGTTCTGAGCACAGGGGCGTCAAAATAAAGGCCGGGGCACAAAAAGCCTTCGCTTGAGTGTGCGCCACAAAACGACCTCAGCGAATCGATTGAGCAACAGGTCTATGCCAGGGCTTTCACACACTAACCTAATAACTACGTAGAGCATATGCAGCGGCTTTTCGACGGTGCCTTTGTAAATCATTAGCTAAATCGCAGAACTGTGCATTGTAAATTGAGTTTTCCTTTGGTTCGCCTTTTAGTTTGTAAGGATTTATATCATCTTGAATCAGAACTTTACGGTGAAGCCGTTCCTTTAAACGAGATACGGGAGCCCGCTCACTTGTTCCTTTAAAACTAGCTTCGTCTTAACTTAGTCTTACAAAAACTTCGTCATTTTGATCAGAATTCTGGGTAAAGTTATGTCTAGTAGGTTTTTAATCATTATCGACGACACTAGCGGTTCGTTAACTTTCGACTTTTCTTAATAGTAGAGTAGGGAAAGTAGTCAACTGCCAAGGTTCCCAATCAAATTTACACATTTTTTTCAGTTTAAATCTAACAGTACAATATAATGTAGGTATAGTATACTAGTATACATTAAAATGTTGGTAGTAATTAGATGTAACCTTCAAACAGGGTGAATAGGTATATAAGGGTAAATAAAAACAAAATTTCGAAAGGAATTTTCAGGTTAATTATTACAGACTTACAGTTTGATGCCAACAAAGACTCCCAAACGGTTTATAATACTTTAGTAACAATATTAGATTCCGAATATAGAATTTAGAGACAATTTAGTAAGTAACAATCCCTCTCTTCCAAAGATTCACTCCTGCATCCCAATTTACCAGGTGTTCAATAATTATTTTTTGTAATATTTAAAATAATCAATGTTATTGTATGTAGGTACCTCTTCTACTATAAAACTTTTATCACTGACATCAAAGCAAAGAGAGGTTCTAATGAATATGAAAGGAGATAAAAATTATAATGACACAATTTATTTAACCTATGGCAACTGAACAGGTTGGTCAAACTTAATAGCTAGTACATCAGGAGTCCGGAGCAGGGCTGTGGTCATTTTGAAACAAGCAGGAGTTTCTAAATCTCGAACAATGATTTCAGAGCCATCTGGATGCCAGGCAGCAAATACAGCATTCAAAGATGTCTTCTCATATGTCAAAATACTACAGGCCTTACCTAGAAATAACAGTGTAATTACTGGATAATTAAAAATAAAATTATTGTTTTGTTTAAAGTAAAATAAATAAATGAAATTAACATTGTGACTAATAATGGTACCTTCTTGGTGTAAAAAGAGGTACTAAAATGAGGTCAGTACCAGTTTAATTTTCAAGAAAGATGCTCTCTCCAGAAAGATGATTATGATCATGAATGAAGTAACTAATGAGATGACAGCTAAGAGAGATTTAAGGAAGAAAGACATGCTTAGTTCACACCAGGTAATTTGGAATGATGATAGTTGCAGTGTTTGTTTAGGTTCATTTTTTTATAAAAAGGACTGTAATTTTTGTCGTCTTAGTTGTAGCAGTACTGTAGGGTTTAAGACTTTAAGTCCAGTTGATTCCATTTGAAATATCAACGCAGGCTTGCCCTCTATTACATGGGAACAAAAACCATACCGGTGAACTGATGCGGGTGTACTATTACAGGCGTGATGGTACCTATACAACTTGTATAGGTAATTGAGATTGTGTTCATTTACTTAATTTCAATGCAAAAATAGGAAACTGAGTAGACTACCATTTAATTCTCCAATTGCTTTCAGAAATAATTCCCTTAGTGTAGCTCCGGCTGCTTGCCGTTCTTTTAATTCACTGTCTGTTCCTTCCATAGCCTCGATCATGATAAAGTCCTGTATTAATAATTAAAATTTTATAAAAGAAATATTTATTTTTATTGTTCGTGAGGTTTTATTTTGACATTTTGAGTTTTGACATACTACATAACTTTGACATTGACGTTATTTTTGACATTATGTGAGACTTTCTTAATAAATTATTTCACAGCCATGAATACATGTCCTTTTACTTTGTGTTGATGTTATGGCCTGCCATAACATCATAATGTAGTATACTGACATCCAGTTTTCTATGAGTAATATTCTTGTACTCTCATATCTAATCGAGCTTAAAGCAGCAGCAGAAAGTATTATAATAGGGCTCAGTTGCCTATTTGTTTTCATTTTAGTAGACGTTTCATAAAAAATAATGATAAAATCAAACGGTCCGATGACCATAGAAAGCTGTTTACCGGAGATTCTACAGACTGCCTTTTCTTCTTTTTTGTAATATCGCCGCAAGCTGCGTACTGTGGCTTTTTTTTATTTTATAAGAGATAGGTTAGCGTTTGACCACAATCTCACCTGATGGTAAGTGACGATGTGGTCTAAGATGTAGCACGCTTACCTAGAAGATACCTATTCACTCGTGACTTGAAGACCCCCAAATTGTACACGTCAGGAAATACAGACTCAGGCAGCTGATTCCATTCCCTTGCTGTACAGCTTGATACTGTTAAGATTGAGACATTGCGTCTCTAAGCATCTTCTACCGAATTTATTATGGGGAATGCTCTGAGGAATTGTTCGGGCTAATACCAGCCACTGAGTTTCACCATCGCACCACACGCCATAAAAATAAGTTCCATCGTCACCACCTCCATGGTTGGCAATCCACAGTCCGGTTTACACGAAACTTTCTACCGAGAACGTGTAAGCTATGGAATGACCTTCTTGCGGCAGTATTTCCGAACCAGTACGACATGGGGGCCTTCAAGAAAAGAGCATACACATATTTAAAAAGGCCGGCAACGCATTGGTGACAGTCACTGATGTCCATGGGCGGCGGTAGTCACTTACCATCAGGTGACACGCATGTTCCTTTTCCCCGTGATATAAAAAAAAATGATTGTACTGAGGCACGATCTAGCCAAGCTGAAATGATGATTAGTAGGTATTTGAGGTGCTAAACAATCTCTCAAAAACATCGCCCGATCTCCTAAATCGAACCCAGACCAACATGCTCAACAGGCGCTTGTTTAGTACTAACAAGCGCGCCTCTGTTCTACTGCCTTATTGGTATTTTTTTAGCAAAATAAATATGGTATGTTCTGTACAATAAAACACAAACATCAAATGAATGCTTTATTTCTTCAAGACATTATATGCTATCAGCTCAATCCCAAACATACACAATAAAATCATGTTAACATCATTACGATGAAGATAAAAAAGAATTTGATAAATACCTGAATGACTGACTCCCTCAGAGGAAACTGGTTTACAGAAAAAAATCAGTGACCTTCTTAAAGATCGAATCAGTGGTGTCTACACTGTTACAAACATTTAATATCTAATCGTAAAATATAACAAGTCCGTTTGTAACGCGGGACTTTAGGCTACATGCATTTCATTAACCAATAGTATTGGTGCTAACATTGAAATTCTTAATAATACGTGTGACTATTCTATGTCACCTCGAAACCGATGGTCGAATGTAGTTTTCTGGAACGCCGGCGCCGCACGCCAGGTCTCGCCTCTCTTCTGTACGGGTGCTTAATTTCAAAAGTACCTCTATGTCTGTGGCCGAAGCAGCGTGATCCGGAGTTCTTCGTCTATGGCTTTCCAACTGAAAAGTCCATGGAGCAAGCTAGTAACAGGAACTTAGCAGCGAGCAACGTAGAATTGAATTGTCAATGAACACATCGGGTATTTGTATGTACAAAAAGTTTAATTAACCAGTAAAATAAAAGGGTCATTGACATTTCAGTTCCCTTCGGAAGTTGAGGTCGAGGTTAATTGAGTGCATGACATAAAGTTTCAGCTTTACATTTCAAATCTGAAATATCTGATATTTACTATGCTTTCGGAAAATTTAAATTATTTTCAAAACCTGATGTCATGTGTAACATTATTCGGGTACCTGGAAATACATAGTAGATGATGTGATTACAGCATCCAAATTGTGATACAAGAGAGCACAAATTATTGAGTGAGCTCCTCTAGTCTTCATAACATGGGGCATTGTGTGATGGTAATACATTTATAATAAGAGATAATATTAAATTTATACATTTTCATTTAAGATAATATCACCTATAGGATCACAGACACGATATCAATTAGAAATATTACAACACTATTAAAAATTTTATCTCCCCATCAAAGCTTTTATCAGAACAACGCATAGCCTAACAAATACCTGGCAAGTGCAAACGGCACCAGTCGACTGGCGACAAATGACGGCGAAACATAACGTGATGAAATACCTCAAAACGACGTCGAGGCGAACTGCTCATCTGGAGGGACCTTATTGGAACATCCGTCTTTAAACTCTTACACCCGACCAAAACATTAGATGTAAGAGAAAGTATTTAAGACGATAAACAAATAAGCCTTCTCCCATTGTTGGCTCTCGGCAACTATTCAAAATACCAATCAAATACCTGCCAAGTCCGTCGGTGTGACGACAACTATCGAATCGAGAGTGCAATGGGTGTCATTACTCCCCATAATGTTTGCCATATACCAAAGTAATATTTTGGTATGCTACATATAAGCTGTAAAACAACAGTGTTCACTTTATTACTTGTAATTGAATCGCAACTTTTGGAGAATGGATTGAGTAGTGTGGGTAAAGGTTTGTAAAAAAAATGTTGATTTAACTGTTGCCAAAACATATTCTTGTGAATGGGTATGGGGTTCAAATGTGTTTGATGCGGGTTCCTGGATGCTTCGCATTTGTAGGGACTATGGTGTAGTGGTGTATACTTACCGATTTCAGGCGCATTTGTGATACCTCAGTCAATTGCTAGTGGCGGTCGCGGGAACGTCGCCGCGAGCGCTCGTGAGGTGATCCTGGAGAATAATATAACATTATTTCTAACTCTTCATCACTAACATTAGGATTTTTATTTTTGTTGCAAAAATGAGTCAATATGATAATTATGATGTCTAACGAAACGATATGCTCTTAGGGTGTGTAGTGATATAACTCACTTCTTTCCTTCCGATGCTTACGTTCGCGATCCCGCTCCTTGTCGCGATCCCGTTCTCGTTCCCGCTCACGATCCTCGTGCCGACTGGTCTTCTCGCGGCTGGACCTATACCATCAAAGTAGACATCAACTCATGGAAAGGCAACAAGTCAACATCATTACTTAAAACATTAACTTTCGTTTTGCTTGATCTATCAAGTATCAAAGACACAAGAGGAAAAAAATGTTAAGATCTCTGCAGGGTCATAGTTTCTATAATGAATTAGTAATTGATAATATACGACAGTCACTCACTGATAACGATCACGTTCTCTTTCTTTCTCACGTGCTCTATCCCTTTCATTGTCCTTCTCTTTCTCTCGTTCCTTCTTATTATCGCCATCCCTCTCGCCACCACGGTCACCACGGTCACCGCGGTCGCTCCTGTCTCTGTCACGCTCGCGGTCGCGCTCCATACGCTCCCTGTCGCGACGGTCAGACCCCAGTCCACCGCAGCGGAGGCTGCGCTCTTTTTCTCTCTCTTCTCGACGTTTTCTCTCTTTCTCTTGCTGCTCTTTCTCACGAGCTTCGTTCATTTCCTCATAGGCTTGCCGTAATTTGAAATATCTAAATTAAGAAAACATTGTAAGATTAACCAACATTTTGGTAGAGACAACAGCCGTCTTAGACAAAAACTTCTAGGTTTATATTTAACACACAAATAATATATATTACTAATCCATTTTAACTTAATATAAGTCTCACCCGACATGTTGTTTCCCAGAAAGATGGTCGTCAATGCGCTGCTGCGCATCGCCCACAATCAAGAATGCTCCACATACAGGACAAACTTCCATCTGCTTTTCTTGTGCTGCTGCTAACTCAGCTGTCATTGACCAGTGGCTGAAAACAATAGTACACCATAGATAAACAAAACCTAGAATTCTATAGAAATCAAATTTGTCTTGTACTGTCCACAGGTGTTAGTGCAAGATGTTTTATTCACTGAGCAAATAGAAATAAATTTATAATTTATTTCCCACAATCTGTGATAGCACATTTTACTGAGTTGCCAGCATTTGGATATTTTTTTTTACACCTTTGATATTTCATACCTGTTTTCTTGTTGTTTTAAAAGTTGTTCCTTTTCTTCTTTTAATCTATCACAGAGCTTCATAAGGCCTTGTGCCTGTTCTACATCACCACGAGTCCCAGCCTCTTCTGCCTCTTGGACTAAGGCTGTAATCTTTTCTGATAACAATTGTACCTATAAAATTAATGACAATAGACAAACTTTGTAATTCAGCACTATGGTAAAAAAATATTCTACAACTGGATTTTATGCAGCAGACAACAAAAAATCCACTTTGGTGATTCACTGCTATATCATTTTAGAAAACAACCACAGAAAGGTTTCAGGTACATAATTATGAATGACAATAGATTACCTGTTCCTGATTTTTTTCAGTCTGGGCTTGAGTCATAGGTGGTCCTTCAGGTTTAGAGTTCATCAACTCCAATCTCTGTTTACCTTTCTGGATTTTTCCTAAAAAGGAAATGCAACATGAATATTTATAGATATCCAACTTGACTACACTGATTTAAATATAAACCATAATACTCACTTTCAACATCATTGATCATGTGACGACAGAAACGTAAAAACTCTTCAACATATTGCGCTTTCTTGTATGAAGACTCTGCCTTCTCAAACAGGTCTTTAACTTCATCATCATGAACTTTAGGACAGGCTCCCAGGTCAGCCCGTGTATTCACAAACAAATCGTGTGGGCAGAATTTTACCATGTAATATTTACAATACTGCAACAGAATAAAATTGTATTTATTAAGTTTATTTATAAAAACACTGTTGTTGTTTTTGTTCAATGAAAAGACAGTGTATCTTCTGTTTGTTAAATGAATGTTGATTGAGAAATCAATGAAAGCCAAAGGCAAGACAGATAGGTTGTATTGTATTATGCTGCTAGTAGTCGTGATTTTCATTTAAAAACATACACATTTTAATTTAATACATAAAATAAGCTCATTTCATAATGTAAACTGTGATATTACATGTAATGGATGGAGATATGTACAGATTAATCCTAAGTGGTATCAGCAAGCAGTTAATCATACTTAGAACAATGAATAGAAAACCTTAAGGCGACTCTAACCAACAAAATGAGATAATTATGCCAAAATACTTTAGTTGAGAGTTGCTAGACTAAACTTTTTATCAGCATACATCTGTATTGGGTTTGCTGCAACAGTTAGATAAATAACTTACCTCCAGATCTTCCCAGTTCGGCTTCTTGATTTTTTCATTGGGATTTGTATTGCGATGTCTTCCCATCAACTCGTCAAGCAATTGAGCCGCCGCTAACACCGCCATTGTGGCTGTGGCAACCAACCTATGAACTTATCAAATCGATACCTAACAAGGCGCTTTATTTAATAAACATAATCTGCCAGCTGCAAACTACAACAATGAAATTGTTTAGAAATTAAATTAAATAAATCTCAACATTACAAGAAAACAATCTTGCCCTTCAACTGCACTCACGCAACGTAAAAGTGAAATGAATGAACATTTGAACAAGATTAACAAGAATGAATGATCTAATGAATGAAATGATTTTAGTGATGCGCCGATCCGATCCGATCTTTTCGTAGATATATATTATATACAATATCCGTGGACAATATATCCAATCAGATATAATCGGATCGGCG
The DNA here is from genome assembly GCA_964056405.1 of Acronicta alni. Lineage (NCBI taxonomy): Eukaryota > Metazoa > Arthropoda > Insecta > Lepidoptera > Noctuidae > Acronicta > Acronicta alni. The sequence continues at coordinate 5,623,374 of OZ043920.1, forward strand.
CGTCATCGGAATCGAAACGATCCGACCACGGGTCGATTCAAATTTCAAAAATCGTATCGCGGTCCAAACGATATGGTTTGCACAATGCACACAAGACACAAATATTTGTGTGGGTAAAACATGAGTATTTGTGTTTGTCTGGGTGTTTCTTATGTATTATAAGTATGTATTTACAAAAAAAAAGTATATAAGTATTATATCCATTGTCTAGTACCCATAGCTCTGCTTAGTTTGGGACTAGATGGTGTTGTGTAAAATGTCCCAAAAATATTTATATTTATTTATTTATATTTAATGTAAGTTAGGTATGTTATGACCACCGAGGTCAATCAAAGTACGATATGGAACTTTAGCTTGTTTATTTTACAAATTAATATAAACAAAATGTCGGTACTAATAATTAGACAATAATAATTTAAATTCAAATTCTTTATTTTAGACAAGTGTCCAATAATAATAATTAAGATGTTTTCGTAGGTACAGGCAGAGAGTGGGGCGATACACCCAGAATCGTACATTCCAAAGTAATGAAAGGTGGGTTTATCGGACTTGGGAGCGACCCGACCAAGGTGTGACTGACACGTGCCTGCCGGATGATGACGCTGTGTTCATTGTGGCGCAGCATCTGGTCGGTGCCTGTCAGTCACACCGAAGGTGAATGGGCTCGTGAGGTCGAACGAGCATGCGATCCAATACAAGAAATGGGGGCTATCATGATCAGCCCCCAATGTGTAGCCCGTGTAGTCCGCCCGTTGCCAAACTGGAAATCTCCAGGGCCGGATGGGCTGCACAACTTCTGGATTAAGTGGCTACAAAGGTCGCACGCTCGTTTGGCATCTCAGTACCAGCCAGCCTTAGAGTCTGGTTCGCTACCCAAGTCCCTTACAACAGGAATAACTCACCTGCTTCACAAGTCTGGTAGCACCGCGGAACCCAAAAATTATAGACCTATTATATGTTTACCAACGGTCTATATGGTTCTTACATCCATTTTGAGAGTTAAATTTAATAAACACGTCGACAATAACTCCATCATGTCGGTCTCTCAGAATGGATGTAGGAACGGGTCCCGCGGTACTAAGGAGCCACTCCATATAGATATGGCCATTAGCCAACAGGTTCGGCGTTCCCGAAAGGATCTGTCGACATGTTGGATAGATTATAAGAAGGCCTATGACTCGGTACCTCATACATGGCTCATGAGGGTGCTAGAATTGTATAAAATAGATATAACTCTACGCACCTTCCTGATGTCGTGCATGAGGCAATGAAACACAGTCCTTCGCTGTCCAGGATGTCGAAATATCCAGATGAATAGCGAACCTGTAAGTATCGAGCGAGGTATATTTCAGGGCGATAGTTTGAGTCCACTTTGGTTTTGCCTAGCCCTGAATCCTCTAAGCATGCCACTGGAGAATTCAGGGCTAGGCTATCGGTTGAAGAGATGGATGACCTGAAGCTCTTTGCCCCCAGCAGTCTTCAGCTGATGGAGCTATTGAAGGTTACTGAAACTTTTAGTAGCGCCATCAGGATGAAGTTTGGTGTGGACAAATGTGCGGTCATGCATGTAAAGTGAGGGGAGATTGTGGAATCTGTAGGAGTTCAACTCGCAGATTCCATAAACCTGAGATCCCTCTCTTCAAACGAAACCTATAAGTACTTGGGTATATCGGAAGCGTTAGATATCAACACTACTGAAATGAAGCAATTGTTGAGGGAACATTTCTTTAGCCGCCTGAAGAAGGTATTCAATAGTCTTCTTTCGGGCGGAAACAAAGGGCGCGCCTTCAACGGTTGGGTCATGCCGGTATTAATGTACTCTTTCGGCATACTCAAATGGACTCAAACGGAACTTGACGCCGGATAGACGGGTCCGTACACTGCTGACTGCTTAACGAATGCATCACCCACGATCGTCTGTCATGAGATTGTATATCCCGCGGAAGTGTGGAGGCCGAGGCTTTTTAAATGCCAAAAACCTCCACATATATTAGGGAATATTTTCTACACGCCGACGTGGGAATGCATCGAGATGTAGTGGCAGTGGACAAGGGACTCACTCCGCTCTCCTTGACGAATGAGAACTGGCGCAAGCCTGTAGTGCTTGATACTAACAATCTCAGGAAGGTATGGCAGAGTAAGGAGCTCCACGGACGCTTTTTCCGGGCCCTACATGGGCCCAATGTAGACCAAGCAGCGTCCGTAGCCTGGCTGCGTTTCAGTGAGCTCTTTGGGGAAACCGAAGGTTTTGTCTGTGCAATTATGGACGAAGTTATCATGACGAATAACTACCGGAGATTTATTGTGAAGGATGGCGCGGTTGACATCTGTCGGGCATGTCACCGCCCGGGTGAATTGATTCGCCACATTATCTCTGGTTGTTCGCGTCTAGCTAACGAAGAGTACTTGCATAGGCACAACCTTGTAGCCACATTTATCCATCAGCAACTTGCTCTGAAATACACTCTTGTGGCATCGGAGGTACCGTACTACAGGTATGTGCCCGACCCAATTCTCGAAAATGGCAATATCACATTGTACTGGGTTAATACCTGTCCTGGGTTAATAATTTTCCTTGTCTGTAATCAGACAGGACAATTGTAGCCAATAAGCCTGACATTGTGGTGGTGGACCGAATTGAGAGGCGTGAAATGATTGTTGACATTACCGTCCCGCATGACGGGAACCTCGTGAAAGCCGAGAAAGATAAGCAAATCAAGTATCTTGACTTGGCTCACGAGGTTGTTGACATGTGGGATGTAGAGACAGCGATCATTGTACCGATAGTCGTGTCAGCCAATGGCTGAATTGCCACGAGCCTCGAACAACACCTTAGGAGGCTCTCGTTAAGCGGATGGGTCAAGGGCTTGATCCAGAAAGCAGTACTGCTGGACACGGCTCGTATTGTTAGGAGGTTCCTCTCTCTGGAGTCCTGACCGCCGGCCAGAAGCTTGGACCCTGTTCCCGATACCGGTGGGCCTTTATTTTTTATATGTTTTTGAATATTTTATTATCTTTTTAAATTAATTGTTAAATATTTAAAAATATAATTCATAAAAATAAGGGAATATTAAGATGTTAATTAATTATTATTGATATTTGCTAATTGATGGGGGCGGGTAAAAAGATGACACAAAAATCTTTAATTATTGTTAGTTAATTATAATCTAAAAATTAGTTTTCTTAGGTTCATTTAATTTTTTGTTATTATGTTTTTCAGTTGGCTTGTTTAAACACCCAATCCTTTTTTATTTAAATAAATGTCATTAATATAAGTACTTATTAATTAGTTGAAGGTTTTATTTTCATGCCATTTTTTGGAGAGGTTCAGATCCACTACAATCCACAAAAAAGCGCATCCTTAGATGAATTTTGATTTGAATTCGTGGTAGAAAAATAAGCTTACACCCAGGTACAGAGGCCAGCACATCAAGATTACCCAATCTGTCAAATTTCTTTGATAGCTTTTCTACTTTAATACAAAATGATAAGGTTAATTTTCAATTGGGAAAATTTGACGGTTTTGGATATCGTGACCTATTTGTAGTTAGTTCGCGGTGACGGAAGTCACGATCAGTGTTGCTTGATATAAATAAGGAGATTTATAATTCTAGATAAAATCTATAAAACGATTTTCCCAAAGAGTATAATATAGTGATTTTCCTCAGCAGCGGTTTAAAAAATATCCCAAATATTTATTTATAAAAATATTTTTATTTGTTGTGAGAAATGTTTTTTTACTCAGGTAATTTAATAGCACTGTTTAATTTGGAATACAAAACACACTGTAATAAATTGATAGCATGCAATATTGTCGCTAATGGATGGAAGTAATGGCATACCTAATTATGGAAAACTAAAGAAGAGCTCATTTTTAACAAAATATGTACTAGGTATTAAGTTTTAAAATTTATTCAAGTCATAATTTTAAATGAACTTTTGTATTTGAAGAGCTGGATAGATTAGTTTTGGTTGGCTGAGAGAGCGACATTATTCGCGACTCCGCGTACTAAAAGATGCGCTCTGGGACAGTCTGGGCTGGGACATTTTTCACTTTTGGGAAAGCCGTGACGTAGACAGAGAATAGGTTTCTCTGTCTATGGTCGTGACAGACAAGTTGATATTGTGACAACGGACTGACACTGACGGTTTCAACAAACAAAACAGAAGTGATGTTGATAATCGTTGTTTTTCATAATCGATTGTGTCAAAAGCGTAATCGATTAATCATCGATTATTAATTGTGTATCCAAAGAGTTTTATATAACCAATGTTTTATTATAAAAAAAACCAAAACTATAACAATAGCAACCAACATCAAATAAAAATATTTACTCCATCACTTTCAAGTTTAATTATTATTTATTTATTAGTTTTATCATTGTATGTAATGCTATTCTCAAAAATCTATCCGTCCACCAATTTTTAACAGTTAGTTACAGTTTTGTTAGTTAATAATTATACAACAATAAGAAATTAATAAAAACAGACCTATATATTTCTTCATAACGTACAATGACAACATAAATATTTTTTAAATTATTTGATACCAGCTTTGCCCTTGTGTTTGATACTAGTTGTGCCAAAAGGCACAAAAATTGAACTTGACTAGCGCGTTCAAACATGGCTGGCATGGCACAGGCTGATCTTTGACAATGCTAAACAATCGTTTCAAATGTTCTCGTAGGTTAGTAATTGCACAGCACTTGAGATGAATCGCCACACTTTGAAAAATAATAACACTATTAACCAATAATGGTGTCGTATTGTGCAAAAAGAGACTTGGCTACTATTAAACACCTCTTATTTATTATGTGCCTAGTAAAATCTGCTGTGGTTAGTAAACAGTGTAAATAAAAAAAATATATAATCTTAGTAATTTTGACTATTATTTATTATAATCGATTTCATAACTCCATCATCGATTATGTTTTATTATTTAAATAATCGATTATCAACATCCATCACTACATTCATTACAAAACAGTCAGTCATCTGTCAGTCACAGTCAGGCGTAATTTGTCAATGTATCGTAAGTTTTTAAACGAATACGAAATCAAAATTATTTTTTATGATATTTCTGTTTAGATACAATATATAGTTAGGACTATAAAAATATTTACATGCCTAGTAGATAAGCTTCCTAAAAATGGGTTCCTTATTCGGTAAACATAAAAAACCTGTAAGCAGAGTGACTGAACAAGATAAGGCTGTTCTTCAGTTAAAACAACAAAGAGATAAGTTAAAACAATACCAAAGGCGAATAGAATTGAATCTTGAGAGAGACCGTCAATTAGCTAAAAAACTTCTAGACGAAGGCAAACGTGAAAGAGCAAAATTGCTATTGAAAAAGAAAAAGTACCAAGAGAAACTTTTACAAAACACTGATAATCAATTGGAAAAATTAGAACAACTTACACATGATCTTGAGTTTACACAAATCGAACTTCAGGTTTGTATTTTACGTTCTAATCTGCTGCATTTAATTGTTTATTGTTAGTAATAAAAATTATATTTAATTTTGATCTTATAATATTATATTTATTAGGTACTGGATGGATTGAAAACTGGAAATGAAGCTCTTAAAAAGGTTAACGATATCCTTAATATTGATGAAATAGAAAAGATTTTGGATGAGACTAGAGAAGGTATAGATAAACAGAGAGAAATAGATGAACTCATCTCTGGACAACTAACTGAAGAGGATGAGGAGGCTGTTGAAGCTGAATTGGAGGCCATTCTTGATGTAGCTGACCAGCTTCCTGAGGTGCCATCAGAAGACCTGCCTAAGGTCCCAGAAACTGCAGAATCAGAGAAACCTAAGAAAGTCAAAGAAAATCCGAGTAAGATTGCTGTTGAGGCTTGAGTTATTTTCTACATTACATAATATACATATAAGCTTTAAAGTATGTTTAATATATTTTTTAGTCCTGTTCTTTTATGTAAATACATAAAGCAAATGAAATGATAACACAAAGTAGTGCCTTGAAATATTTTATTACTATAATTGAAGGTGAGATTAAAAAAAGAAACTTCATCATACACTTATTGAAATGACAACAGTTCACAGTGATCTGTATTCTAATTGCAAGTTCTACTCTATCAATTAAAAGCCAATCTTGGTTTGGCAAAGCAGGTGTGCAGGTCCAGCCCCCCGAAAAAGGTGGTTGTCGATTTTACAATGTTTCCAAAATGTGTGATGGCCAAGAATATTATCCAACGAGGGCAAGCTGCAGGGTGAACCCTTTTAAATATAAAATTGTATGATTCCTGTTAGAGCATTTTCGGAAAAAGGATGGCAGGATTGAGATTAATGAATTGGTCTTTGGTAAAAAAATTATTGTAAATACCTGAATGTTGCATAGGTACATTTTTTAATCTGTTTTTAATTTCACATAATGATTTCTGGGGTAATGGTACTGCAGCTAGACATTTTCTTTTTTAATGGGATTATTGGTGTGCGTTACTTCAGCAAAATATTGTCGAAAATTGTAATTTAAATGATGTATCTTTTTGTATATTTTTTGGCATTTTCCATGCTAAGATTTTAAAGTTATTTAGAAAAGGAAAAATTCGACCGCGGTCGAGTTTTATATATACATAATGTACTACGCTGTCGCTTTTTTGTAACCATCTAAACATGGTCGGGTTACCACAGTGTTGCACTTCCTAATGAGTTTTTTTAAATTAACTCGGTAATTATTGTATGTGGTAATTAGTGTGCTGAAATTTTACAGGTATAAAACTGAACTAAGCAACTAATTATCGATATATCATTCAGTTCATATATCCATATACAGTCAGCGTCAAATAGTTAGTGACACTCAGAGTATTCAAATAAATAGACGCAACCAAAAAGTCAATAATATCGGTACAAATAAAGTTTCCATAATGTTGTCAACATTATAGTCGCTCAAAAGGTCGAGACGTTTAAAACGTCATATAGATAGGTTCAGTCAAACCGTCATAAATATGGTAACAGTCATCCCGCCAATGGTATCCAAGCATTCTAAGTGTTCAAAAATATGGAACACATTAGAAAAATAAACTTTACTGCTATACATTTTAAATATTATTTCTCACATCAATTAATGTGAAAACATTTATACACAAAAATGAAAGGAATAGAAACTACTGTTGTCCTTTTCATTTTAAGCATGACGTCATAGACATGTCTTTTGTTTTGTAAAGAATTTCGTGCATAGCCGTTTACGATACTTAGCAATATACAGCTGACTGAAAATAGATGTACCTAAACCTCATTGATAATGAGTATGACTATATATCTCATAGAGCAAGAGTGCATAATTAAAATATATGATTCAATATCATGATCATTTTATTTTATTTTAACAATGAACGTCGACAAAACTAGACTCGATAGTGCTTGCAAAAAAGAGGTGCAAAGTTTTCAACCTTATTGACTATTATTCAAAAACTGCTATTTTAATCATAAACAAGGTAATAGAGTGGATGAATAACTAAAAATAAGCAATAAAATAATGTCAATAAGGTCGATAATCGCTTGCATCTTTTCAATTTTCTCTAGTTTTCGACTGCTTACCATCAGGCGAGCTGTGTGCTTGTTTATACATATATGTGCGAATATATAGAAAATTAGAATCTAGAGAGATGAGAATAATTCGATAGGTAACTACACGTAACATCTAAAACGATAGGTACATAAGGATATTCCCAGTTCATTTGAAATATCTGATAAGGAGACACCTTCCTCCCTCAAATATATAATTTGATGTTTTGTGGTGTCACTAATGCGTAGCCATATTTCTAGCTTGCTTTAGTTTTGCACTTGACATTTATATTACTGATAGATAAATAGAATGACATGCAAATAACACTAGATTGCCTAAAGAGGTTTTCATCTTTGGGAAACCGTTTATTTCTATAACATGCTGGTTTATTTTTCTAATGTGTTCCATATTTTTGAACACTTCAAATGCTTGGATACCATTGGCGGGATGACTGTTACCATATTTATGACGGTTTGACTGAAGCTATCTATATGACGTTTTAAACGTCTCGACCTTTTGAGCGACTATAACGTTGACAACAATATGGAAACTTTGTTTGTACCGATATTATTGACTTTTTGGTTGCGTCTATTTATTTGAATACCCTGAGTGTCACTAACTATTTGACGCTGACTGTACAGGTGTATCGGTGGCCAAATAACTCCGCGCGTATTGTGACCGTGATCGTGGAGAACTGAATCTCGTCATAATTTGTTAATTACTAACAGGATTCTAATGAAGCTTCACATACATTTGAAGACAGTTACAAGCTACAAAATAACGTTTAAATGATGTCTTTAGAGCTCTTATTTAGGCCTAAAACTGCGTTAAGCGGGCACCCGCGCGGTTTCATACAAAATTGCTCCGTCGCGGGGACCTGTGCGGGCGCACGTCACGGAGAGGCGCGCCCCGCACCCACGCAACGGGGCCCGCCTCCGTGCGACGGAACCCGTCGCGGAGCCACGCGCGGTACCCGCTAGCGGTAACACGCACGGGCTTGTTCAGTTAATAACGCTAGGTGCTACGGGTCGCACGCACACTCGGAGAAAATCAAGGACAATGTCTTTCGATACAGAAAGGGTAATTGTGGAAGTGCAGTGTCACCCTGCCATATGGGACCAGGCGAATGAACTGTATAAAGACCGAGATGCACGAACAGCAGCATGGGTAGACATTTGCAAAGAATTGTTTGAAAATTTTGAAAATTTCGGCGAGGCGGAAAAAAAACAACAGGTAGGTAAACATTTTTACTAATATATTTTAGGTAACAAAAAACCTAAATAGTATGTAAGTACCTACGTACTTGCATACTATTCTATTACGTACTTACGTTCTTACATACTGTTCTCAATGTGTAATTATAATAAATCTACAGGTAGGTATTTATCAATACCTATTATACTAGGTTACTTTAGACAAAGCTAGAATTATATTATTATTATTGTGTCGTGTCTCGATACCTATCATCCCCGTTTAGTTTTGTCCACTAATATACCTAAAGTAAAGAATGGATGAACAAGTGTGCCTTTACTTCATACAGTGAGGCTCGAGGACGTCTCAAAAAATACTACGATCTTGCCACGACACCTTACCATCTGTGACGAAATAATCAGCGAATTTATCGCGTATTGTATACGCATCTCTTTGGGTGTTCCCAAACCCATAGTCGACGTCCCGAATATGGCGTGGTGTAATGACAACATCGTTGACATTATTGTCATCTTGTTTAGATCTAATAAAATTATGCAGAATACATATCGCTTTAACAAAACAAATGGCGTTCTCTTTTGAAACGTTTAAAGGACGATGAAGTATGCGAAATTTATTAGCCATGATACCAAAAGTTGATTCAATATAACGTCGCGCTCTTGTTAACCTATAGTTAAATATTTTTTTCTTATGGTCCAAATTGAGAGCTCGAGCATATGGCCGCATGACATAGCTAGACAACCCGAATGCTTCATCTCCTACAACAACGTAGGGTATTGGTACGGTTGCTGCAGTGTTGGTTGATTTATTATTGTGTAGCACGGGTAACGCTTTAGCAGGAGGTATATCCAATAAGTTATCATTCATTTGTTGGAACAAGCGGCTTTGGGTGAAAATTGCAGAATCAGATTCTTTACCCTGTACCCCCACATTTATGTAGGTAAACTCATAATTTGCGTTACACATTGCAAGTAGAACAATGGAATAATAATGCTTATAATTGTAGTAGAGTGAACCACTGTGAGGAGGTCTTATAATACGTATATGTTTCCCGTCTATAGCACCAATACAGTTGGGAAAATTAGCTTGCGTCAAAAAACCATCTGCTATCTCTTCCCATCGCGCACGGGAATACAATGGTATGCAGTCCTCTTTCAACCTTTCATTTATAATTTGACAGACTTGTTTCACTATTTTTCTGATTGTGGTTATTCCTGCCTGATACGCCAGATGTAGGTCCACGAAAGTGTGTCCGCTTGTCACGTACCTGTAATTTTTTTTCATTGTTTCAGTCACAAAAGTGCAATCACGGTGGAAAACGGCAAGAGACACGTATATGAAAGTGAAAGCAAGTAAAAGAAAACTGAAATCAGGTTCAGGTGCTAAAACCGGCAAGAAATATGTTTATTTTGAAATGTTAACCTTTTTAGATTCGAACTCAAGTAATGAAGCAGATGAATCTATAGAAAATCAGAGCGAAGATCAAGACTCATCAACAAATGCAAATAATAACATCTCAGTACCCAGCACCAGTACCGGAAATTCAAATCTTGAACGTACAAATAATAATACAGAGCCAGAATCATCACGAAAACGTAAACGCCAATCATCACCAACTCCTTTTGAAAAAGAATTGTTGCATTGTGTAAAACAAAACAATGTTGATGCTGATGACGAAGACTTGAATTTTTTTAAATCTTTAATTCCAACAGTCAAAAAATTTAATACATTTAAAAAATTATTATTTCGAACCAAAGTGTTAGAAGCTATGATTGACATCGAAAAAGATCACTTAATATCAGAACGGAAAACACAGATACAATAGAAGATTAATTATTATATGAATTATTAATTAGAATATTATTTATGAGAATGAAGACTTCGAGAACACTATCAAGACTGCTCTAGACTGATTTAATAAGTACTGGTATTAATAATAAATAATACCTTTAAAGAATGTCTCATTGATGGTGGGTAATATTAGTCGAAACTGGATACTTTTTGAGACAAACACATTTTATTTGTTTAAATTTTATGATACCTACTTTAGAAAATGTGTTTGCCGCAGTAAGTATTGACGTAATCTCAAGAAAGTTATCCTCTTTCAATACGACACCCTGAATAAGTAAAAACAACGTATATCATTATATTGTGATTCGGTATACACTATCTGTATAGAAAAAAATTATGATAATGTTAGTAATCATTAATATTATACTAAAAAAATATGTTAAGTATTTTGATTCATAAGTAAATAAATAATGTTAATTAGTAATAATAATACTGAGAATGTAGGAGTAAAAAACTGTGATTATAAAAGTGATTTAAGAGCAAAGAAATAATGTTGATTAGTAATATTAATACTAAAAATGTACGAGTACAAAACTGTGATTAATAAGCAAAGAAATAATATTAATTAGTATAAGCAAAAATAAAGATGATGAAAAAACAAATTATAATTCTTTACTTACCGCAATGTTATTGCTAGCCTTTCCATTGGTGATATGACTGATACAGATTTTACGTTTAAATTTTTGATCTTCAAATATGGTTCCAGTTTCGAAAATAATTCGTCATAGACCTGTACCGAAACTTTAAAATATTTGTAAAATGAGTTATCATTTTCCCTTAGTTTACTGAACTTTACAACAAATTCCCCGCACAGCAACCTAGATTCAATAAACGGGCTCACTGGCTGTCGTTTTTTTTTTGCTAGTCGTCGTTTTGCTACGTAATAATATATTAAGTTCTCCATCGACACGACTGTACATGCACACCGTTAAAATTGAACTAGCAACACTGCGTTAAAAGAATAATCCGGTGACCGAGACGGGTCCCCGCGCCGGGGACGTGTCCGCGACGGGTCCCCGCGTCGGGGACCGTCGCGTTCTCACAGAGCCCACCCGCGTGTCCACGCGCGAAGACACGCGACGGTTGCCCGTCGCGGGCGCCCGCTTAACGCAGTTTCAGGCCTTAAAGTGTTAAATCCCATTGAAGTGTTCTTGCATTGCATTCGGTGCATTATTTTAGTTTTTTTATTGTCCAACAAATTAAAACTAATTCATTAGAACTCAGGTGCAAAATATGATAAGAATCCGCTGAACCGTTTCGGAGATCCAGCAAAACCCCATATGTTACTCCAGCAGGATTTTGAATAACTTCGCAGCCGAAGAAAAGACAAATACAAAATAAGTTGCAACATTTACCTCGTCAGGACAACTAATTATGTAGCTAACATTTATTTCGATATTCCCATTAAAAAAGAAAAAGTCTGGCTGCGGTAACGTTACCCCAGAAGGAAATGTTTTTGTGGATTAAGTAAAGCACACGGATTATTGAAATAAATGTTCTATATAATTAATTGTCTAGCTAGATGAGGTAAATGTTGTATCTATTTGTTCTTTCTTTGGCTGCAAAGTTGTTAAACTAACTTTTATGGTTTTGCTGGATCTATGAAATAGTTAAAGACTTTACGAGTCAGGAGTACCTAAGTACCTAATTCAGTTTGCGATTCGTTCAGTAGAACGCGCACGCCCAATGTGGGATTTAAGTGTTACAAAATACACCTTGTTGGTTGAATTGTGCTGCTTTCATTGAAGCCTATATTTTCCTGTGGGTTGTGGTCTGGTTGATGATCCGACATCGACTTGGGAGTATTATGCATTAAAAAGCGTACTTAAAAGGAATGAAATGGTATAGGTTAAAAAAAAACAATTTAGTTTCGTGTTTTAATCTCATTCATATCAAATTACGGAACATAATTTAGATTTTAGTACATGCTATTGTGTCTAAGGAATTAGATTTTCTATAAAATATAAAATAGCGTGGCACCATTGAAGATAAGTTATCGTTTGGCAGTGATATAAATTATCTCAATGATTCAACACACCTTAAAACGAACACCTTATTAAAATACACGATTCTGAATCGTATATTACCAGCTTTCCAGATAATATTTATCAAACCAGCCAAATATTAACATACATGATATTTTTGTTAGTCTTAACTTTGCTACAGAATACGTCTATGTAATTAGAAATCTATGTACACGTAAATACAGGCTATATTAAAGTTTCATTACAAGTGGCGTGTTTACAATAATCACGGAAGTGATTATAACACCACTTTCCGTGCATAGTTTCTTTTACTAAGCTAAGCGCAATCACCATAACCTCTATACACCTTCATAAAAAAGTTAGAACGGATTTATCACACTTGTACTGTAAATAAATGGCAAAGAATAATTTTACTATATTCTAAGCAGGACACAGTAATGTTTCGGTTATTATCGAGGCATATTCACTTACAAATTATTGCTCGAAAATCAATTTAATATTCATTGAAAAAAAAAAGCAGATTATATTCCTGGGTAGCTGCAAGAGGGTTACTTTTTATTATATTTTATACTCTCGCCTTGATCTCTGGTCCCTGTTTTATAGTTTGAGTTACTCAAAGTACCAAGTAACAATATAACATGATTTATAGATATTGACGCATTATATAAGATTGTGTATGTATGCCACGACACATTGCAAACATTATAATTTATCTTTCTAATGCAGCTTTGGGAGCATTCTGAAGTAAAATATTTTCGATATTCCTGCCCAATAAAATAACTAATATCCACATTGTGCTATAATCAATAAAAAAGGAATGTAATTTTTTATTACATGTACATTTATAGTAAAATAAAAATCCATGATGAGAACAGGCAAAAAATTAACCTTCTTTCAACAGATTTTAGTTTTCATCTGGTAGGTGCATTACAGTAAAAAATATATACAGTATGTAACAAAAACCCTGTCCGATCCGAAAGAGGCGTATTCCTTTTCTTATATACTTACTAATAAACATAAATAAAAATACGATATTAAAGAAACCAGAAAGTAACGATTTTTTTTCTTCTAATAAACTTACACAATTCTCCACTAAATATGGGAAAATTTCATAAGTTGTCAATACTCCACCCAGCGGCGAAATCTTTTAATATTTACCAATTTTTTTTTATCATTTTTACCTCAAAGGATGCCGCCACGCGGCGCAGGTCCGTGCGCGCTTTGTCGTCGCCGACAGACTGTACCTAACTACCTACAGAGCGGCACGTGTAAGCCAATTGTTGTCCTTGACATGTCAGTCTCGCGTAGAGTTCGCTTCCGATCGGACGTCCGTAAATCTCTTATCACCTCTATTACCCATCGTATCTTGAGTAATGTCGTATTCCAATCTGTTGTCAATGTCGTGTTCCAATGCTTATGCTGCAATTATGCAGATGTTCGAAAAGACTACGACTGAGTGAGGTATGGGGTGCGTTTTGCTAGGCAAGGTATGCCAGTGCCGTCGGAGCGTGTATCCAACGTCTCCATGAACTTGAAGTTCACGTTTACACGTGTACGAACACGTGTCAAGCAGTGTCCATGAATGAGTACAAGACTCATTACCCTAATGCCGAAAGACCACGAAAACACGACGTGGAATATCAGTAAGTACCTATTGGAAGTTCACTTAAGGAACACGATCGCAGAATTTTGTAGATATCAAGTTCATGTTTTACAAAATAATTTTAACAAAGCAATACATTTAGTTCATTGTTTCTTGAAAAACAACGTCAATAATTATTTACCTATTAGGTAAGCAACACTATTCCTGTACGATATCAGCTGATACCCACGCGTAAGCGGAAGTATTGGGTATCACGATGCTTGTACGATACCTACGCGAAGGCCCGGTAGGAGGTAATCATCCCTATGACTAATACGTAACAGCTGATACTTATGAAAAACACAAAAGAACGTCAATTATTAGGTAAACATAACTATGCCTAATCGATATCAGCTAATATCTACGTGTAGGCCCAGTAGGTAAGATTCATTCGCATTAAAAATTTGTTTGGCGGCACGCGACAGAGCGGGCTGGCGGCACATGACAAAGGATCAAAAAGCGGCAAATTTTGCTCGGGCGGTTTCTTTGACACTAGTGTAGATCGAATTCAATAAACTTTATTTCGTGGATTGAGTGTTGACATGTAAAAGGTTTAGTTTTTTTTTTAAATTATATTTAAATTAATCGGGGAAAAAAAAAATATCTCGTATCTAATTATCGTTTACGTGTTTGTGTACGTAATACGACACCTTATACGACCCTTAAGGATCGGACAGGGTTTTTGATACATACTGTATATGTATAACTGGTAACCACTACGAAGAATAAAATTTAAATTACAAAGATTGTTCTAAAATAACATTGGCCAAAAATTAACTAAGTAGCAGTAGTTACATGTCATTGTGTCTAGCCTATAATTAAATGAATAAAATATAACTGCAAGCAATAATATTTGAACATTGCACATTGAACTATTCTTGATTCAAATAACAAGTGGGACTTTAAAATACTCTGATATCTATTTAAATATGGCTTTATACATAATATCTAAATTTATTGTGAAATATGAATATTAATAGTAAATATTATTTTTACAAAGCTCTAGTTCTATTTACAAAAATATATAATACATAAATCTTTTTCATAATATTCATGTTGGACATTGAATATACAAGGTTAGTTGGGAAAGATATAACCAAATTGAAAGGTCAACAAGTTTTGGAACACGAACATACAAAAAGTCCAAAATATTGTCTTCCCATACTAACTAGAAAGTTCATTTGTATGCCTATGTGCGGAAGACTAATTGCTTTGTTGGAAATTTTGAAAGTTATATATATATAACATATAACAGCCTTTCGGCTTGGTATATCGTTTCCAAGTATACTCAAGTCTAAACTTTTGTATTTGAAAGTCTCTAGTATCACTATAAGTTGTTAAATAGATAATGATAATGCACCATAACTTTAAAAATAACTCAAAAGAACTCAATTTGGAATTCACAACAAAGTTGTCAACAACTTTTAGTTCAGATATTATCACTGTTAGTGTTTTTGCTCTCACTGTCCGCATGCGTCGCTAGGTGTGTCAGAGACACTGGTGCGTGGGCTCCTCGAGCGTGGGCAGAGAGAGGGCCGTATGCTAGTAGTTGACGGTGACGGGGTGGTGCGCCAGCGTGGCGCCCACCGCACCCACCGCGTGCTGGAACGACGCGCCCGACACAGACACTCCGGCGCCGCTCGCCACTCCCGCCACTCCCGCCACACCCGTTACGCCGGCCACGCCCGCAACGCCCGCGCCGGGAACGTTCGCCGCCCTGACTTGCTGCAAACAAAACATACACATATTTATTTAGTATGAGTTTTATTGCATTTTTAATCCCTCAAAAGTCAAACTAACAATAGAAAATCAATGCTGTGAAGCAACCGTCAGCTCTCTTCCTGCAAGGAACTTATTAGCATAGCATGCAGAATGATCTTGCGAGCCTGGGATTACAACATTGTTTCGTCCACATTATACAGTCTCTTATCATGTGGGTACAGTAAGGTTAAGGTAAGGTTAGTGTTATTTGAAGGAATTTAACATTACTAGGAACACTAACTAATTTATAATTAACAAATTAGTAATTAGCCGCTATCCCATGAACTGAGCTATTTGCGCACAACTATTAAATCTAATAACTAAAAAAAAAAGATAATGTATTAATAGTTTTTACCTGATTGTTAGTTATCATCACAGTAGCAGTGTTTGGTTGGGTTTGTGCGACATTGTTTTCAGTTGGCCTAGATTCCACTGAAGTCCTGTTAATAAAAATATAGCATTTTAAATAATAAAAATATTGTTTTTTTTTCCTGCGAATTTAGTCGAAACGACTATAGAGATATCAACATTTTTTCTAAGCAGCCGTATGAAAGAACAATATTTAACGTGTTGTACTTCGTAGCACGACCACGAACGCATTAATTATAACTTTAGATTGTAATAAAATCCTTTTAATTTATTCTATTTTATACCACTAATTAGAACTTTTATACCTATCAATTATTTAACGACGTTTAAATTCTAGCTGGAATAAAAGTTGATGAAACGGGAGCATGCCTAAAAATTATTACTCAATATGTACTCTTATTTCATTACTGGTTAATTGTCGTAAATTGTTAGAAAAGCAAAAAAACATTTTCTGCCTGAAAACCTGTTAATGATTTTTATACTTGACACTTTTTATACAGCACGACCTGTATATTTACGATAATTGATAGGGATAAAAATTCTAATTAGTGGTATAAAATAGTATAAATTAAAAGGATTTTATTACCATCTAAAGTTATAATGAATGCGTTCATGGTCGTGCTACGAAATACAACACCAATTATTGTAATAATTATGAATACTTGTGAAGGGGCGAGTCCATAATTAATACTAGTTTGAACACAAAGTATGTGTATTTTTGGTGTTGGTGGTTACAAACCTGATTTCATGTTTCCTCTCAGTTCGGTCGGGCTCGACTTTGATGCACTTGTTGCAGTCTGTACAGTCTTCGTTCTCGGCGGGTGCCTCGCCGGTCGCTGCAGCTTCAGCGCCCTCCGCGTGTGTGCGCCGATGAGATACCAAATGACCTAAGGAAATTCATTTTAGATAAAATATTTTAATACAATATCACTGTAGTTATTAAGCAAAAGGAAAAATTCGACCGCGGGCAGGATTCGAACCTGTCTTCTGGTTAGGTACACCAGACGCTATGACCACTAAGCCACCGCATTACTTGCATTGTTTAGCATGGAAAATGCCAAAAAATACAAAAAGATAATATCACTAGCAAAATATAATTATACTGAATGTAAAAATATTGAAAAATTTACTAGTAAATAGAGTAAAGCATTAATATTAATTTATGATGGGAATGGTCTTATATTAAACAGCTAGTTTACAGCGACATACATAGAACTATTTACTGACATAAATAAATGTTGTAAGAAACCATACCTTTACAGAGGAAATCCTTAGAGCAGACTTCACACCGGTATGGCCTGTTACCATTGGCGTTGTTCTTGTTATGTGATCGTTCGTGGAACAGCAGGTTGCCTTTCAACGGGAAAGATTTGCCGCACTCCCCGCAACTAAATGGACGCTCACCACAACTGTGCGACCTGAGTGAATGAACCCAAATAATATTATATTCTTGAATGTTTGGATGTTAGTTTATTACACAATTACGTAATTTTAAATGGTTGAACCAATTCAAATAGTATGGGAATCGGCTACTTTTATGCTAGGAAAATTCTCCCAGAAATCTTGGACAACTCATAAAGGAAAACGATTTGAATGAACTTTAGTTTGGCTTCACACATTTAATATAAACATCAAAATTTCCTATTAAGCCCGTGATACCATTCTGACAAACATTATGACATGAAATCTATGTGTATGGAGTCATAAGTAAAAGCTAGTATAGTATACACATATGATTTAAAATTTTGTAATAGTCGAAACATTCTCCCAAGGAAGAACAATCTAGTCTGTTGAGTTTATATCTTGATAGTTCGTAGCATAGATAATTACATGCGAACTTTAGCATGAAAACTTTGACTGCCTAGTTCCTAAATGCATACTTGCCAATTTAATTGCGAACATCCAACAAGACTTATTTGCTATGAGCCCGGGACTATTTATTGAATGAATTTTCACTACTCGTAATCAATCGGCAATGAACATTATTAAATAACAAAAGCTAAAAGAAGGATGGTTACGTACCTCATGTGCGTAACTAAATGTTCTTTCCTGGTAAAGTGTTTGGAGCAGACTTTGCAGACATGCTCAGTGTCGCCGGTGTGCTGCTTCAAGTGGTTGGTCAGGTGCTCCTTACGGGTGAACGTCTTTTGGCAAAAGTCACACCGGTGCGGAGACTCACCCGTGTGAATTCTATAGTTTAAAAATATATTTATCATTATTATTTTACTTGTGATACATATAACTATTAAATTAATAATAAAATTACCATTCAATGCTGTGCGCTTCGAAAAGAAAAAGCAACTAACAAATTCTACATTTAGGTGTTCTGTCGAGATGCCAATTCGGTAAGTACTTTGTCACACTGCAAGCACTAATTTGCTAATTATTCTGAGCAAATAATTAAAAAAACATTCTCAAAGATTAACAAATAGCATGAAGTCACATACCTGACATGGTTGGTCAAGTGTTCTTTTCTGGAAAATGTTTTGGTGCAGAAGGGACATTTGTGCGGCGTCTCCCCCGTGTGAAGGTGCACATGGTTCGTGAGGTGCTCCTTACGAGAGAACGACTTTGAACAGAACGTACACTTAAACGGAGTCTCGCCCGTGTGTTGCCTGAAAACAACGCGTATATTAAGTTTCCCCGAAATTACATTCGAAGGAAGTTTCTACGAACTGCGTCACTGTGCGTCAACATAGAACATTGCTAAAAAGACTGTGATTACGAAAACACTAAGACATTGAATACATACCGAACATGGTTAACAAGATGTTCCTTCCTGGTGAAACTCTTGTTACAGTAGGAGCAGGAGTGTGGCGTGATGCCGGTGTGTTGTCGGATGTGGTTGTTGAGATGCTCCTTGCGCGCGAAGGCCCGCGGGCAGTACGTACACTTGTGTGGCGTTTCTCCCGTGTGCTGTCTGCGCAACAGAGTACATTCCGATTCCATAATTAACAACATGCCAATAAGAGTTAACGTCGTCCGCTACGGCCAGAGTTGCAAGTTAACGCTCAGAACAAGACTTCCTGTACAACCCAAATCGGAATGCACAATGCTGTGTTACATAATGAAAGGGAAACTTCACACAAATGCCGTCTGAGACCATTCTCGTTTCCACAACTTTAGGCTTATTGATAGCGACTTAACTATCAAAGACTAAATACAAAACTAGAAAACCTTACCTTTTAGACATGTGATAAACATTTATAAAATTTTCATGCTACTAAATTAAAGAGACATGCGTCTAAGGTAGGCAGGGTAATAATTAATCTACTACAGATGGTCTATAAGTACTGTTTACTGTGGCAATATTGGTAGTATATTGTAGCACAGCATTGTATTCTATTTAACTACACAACTAATGTTGAAATAAAATCAAACTCATACACAAATTGGCATATACAACACATATAAGGCAGTACATTGTTTCGAGAGAACTAATCACAACTATAACATTAGGCCAAAATTTAGTTACTGTTTAATTCGCAGTACTCTCGATACAAAGTACGAATAATATGAACAGTGATAGCTTACCTTACGTGGTTGGTAAGATGTTCCTTCCTCGTGAAGGATTTGGCGCAGTAAGTACACCGGTGCGGCGACTCGCCGGTGTGTTGTCGTACATGGTTTGTTAGGTGCTCTTTACGAGTGAAAGATTTTGTGCAGAATGAGCACTTGTGTGGGGATTCGCCAGTATGCTGACGAACATGGTTTACTGAAACATAGACAAGTTACTTGTGAGTTAAAAGTAAAATAAATCAAATGGATATTAAAGATAAGAAGGTGATCTTAAGGTGTCTGCTCATCTTAATAATTACGTGCATGATTATAGGTAGATGATAAGGTCATTGTAGTATTTATTTTAGTCCCTTTATCTAGAAGCACTGTTGCAAAGCTATAACACAAAAACCCAACTATTTCGTGTTTTAAATATTTTGTTTTGCATACATTTTAGGTTACGCGTCTCTTTTTTTGCAGGTGGCATTGTCCAGGCAATGTATTAAAGTACTAATTGGGCTAGTATGTATTATAGCTGTTTGGGCTCCAATTAAGGACACATTCGTCTGTATTCTCCGAAGGGTTAGGCAGAGGTGTACTTTTGTACACCCATTTGGGACTTAAACATTAACCAGGCACAAATCCAAATCTCAAGCTGCTACTGGGAATGTCATAAAAAAACCCAATAATACTTTGGTCGACCTGAGAATCGAAGTGCGCTCAAGACCACGAATAAGGCATTTATGGGTAGATTTAGTTAAAATCAAATTTATCATCATAAACAAAACCTCTCACCAAGGTGGTCCTTCCTTGTGAAAGCTTTAGGGCAGTATCCGCACTGGAAGGGCGTCTCTCCAGTGTGTTGTCGCACATGGTTGACAAGATGTTCTCGCCGCGTGAAAGACTTGCTGCAGAAGTTACAGCGATGAGGTGACTCGCCAGTGTGCTGTCGAACGTGGTTCAGAAGGTGCTCCTTACGAGTAAAGGTCTTCGAACAGAAGTCACAGCGGTGGGGAGTCTCGCCTGTAATAGTGAATTTTATTATGTCGTATTTAGGTCTGATTCAGATAAACATAATAACATTGAATACTTGTAAACTCAATCCACATGCATGACGGTCATTACAACGACGCAAGTAGTAACAACGGTTATATTGCGTATAGTATAAAGTACGCACATTTTCATCTTCAGAATCATAATCTTCGGGACTTCCAGTTTGATAGATTTTATGTTTATACCCCATATGATAATAATTGCACACGCAAAAGCATGATTGTTACACATAGGTACACAAATCCAATGAATTTATTAGTAGCATACCAATATGCATTAGAAAATTAGGAATGAACATCGGAATTCCAAGCCTGACACCAGGAGCAGTCCACAGGGTTGCACTGTCAGCATCACAGGTAACCACTTGATGTGTTGGATTTGATTGGCAACATTACCTGTGACGTTGGCTGTATAATGAAAACTATACTAACCAGTATGCCACAGTATGTGATTGGTGAAGTGTTCCTTTCTTGTGAACGACTTGCCGCATAGTTCACATCTGAATGGAGTATCATTTGTGTGCGATCTCATATGGTTCACTAAATGCTCCTTCCTAGTATACTTCTTTCCGCATATTGTACAATGGTGCGGCGTTTCACCTATTTGGGTAGAGCAGAAAATAAAATGTTAACATTCAATGATGCAACTATATTGCTCGAAACATTTAGTTTGTCTCTATTTTTTAAATAAATTGTAATCTCCCCATATTAAAATGTTAGTGACATGCTTAGTTTGCTGATGGAAATTTAGGGAGATTGTATTAGTCGACATTCAATTAGTCAAATTGTTAAACATCAAATTCGTGGGATAATAGTTGAATCATTCAATAAATTTTCTACTTTCTGCACCCCTGGATCAGCCCATGGTACTGGTGCAAGCTTGGGTATTCCGTACAAAGAAAATAATTGTTACAAACTAAAAATTCCGAAATAATTACAAAATTTTTCTTCTTCAAATCTAAATGGTAATAAAATTATTTATACTAATTAATATTATAAATAAAATAAAATAAGTTTTTTTTTTAATATTAATTGTTCAATATGAGTTGAAGAAAATAAGGATGGTTGAATGAATTGTATTTTATAAAGGCGCACAGCTGTGCTTTTATGAATAAATAAAACAGGAAAATAATGCATCAAGCTCCACCCTTCTTTTTTAAATAATGGGTCGGTAATTATAAGGTGCATGCATGCCTTATTAAAAAGGCGGGCCCTTTTAATTTGTGTAGGAACTTTGTATTCATAAAACACTATTGTTCGATGCCACTACACGATTATGTATAATCAATAATAGTATTTACGATTGTGAAGAAAATAATCAAACTTCATTAGATTGATCAAACTTGCATTCAATTTAAAATAATACACCTCTTTATTTATCCTATAAATTTCCGTCAGAAAACCAAGATAGGGTGGTAATTGCTATGGCAATAGTTATTGTCTGCTCAATATTATGTATTGAATAAGCTCGTCGATCGTCGCAAATAATAGTAATATGCCGTAGCAAATAACGTGCTTGGCTGATCAGCACTTCAAAAATCCTTAAACCTTCCATATCAGTTCAGGTTGCAATAGCCTGAATAGGCTCGCCCTCGATTACACGTGATCTTGAAATACAACACAGGACAACTCGAGTGTACACAAGATTACATCTGCTTACCTTTTCAAAGAACACAGGCGTGATATTATGTAAACATCTCAAACTCTGTTTTAAAGCCCGCATACCTGTGTGCCACATGACGTGATTCATAAAATGCTCTTTCCTAGTGAAACTTTTCTTGCAAATGTCGCATCGATGCGGCGTTTCACCCGTGTGTTTCCGCACGTGGTTGACCATGTGCTCTTTACGGGTGAAAGTCTTCGCGCAGAATTCGCATCTGTGTACGATAAATTTGTTGTATTATAGTGTTGTAATGGATCAAACACTCAATAAATACTATACTCGAATATCAGCGCCGCAGCTTGATTTGCTTGCTGCAGCATTGTGCTTTATAAATTACGGTACGGGTATTAAAGAATTTAGGTTACCTAAACGCCTAAGGGTAACCAACCGCTATCTGGGAAAAAACAAGTTACCGCTTTTAATACCGGTTATCTAAAAATGACCTTGGTTGAAAAAGTAATATTTTAAATTTAATATAAATCTGTAGGTAACACAGGACGTCGACACACACACAGGCGATGCGAGCCCTTTGACTAATGCCGACGGCACGTGTAAGATGTAGGTTTTTTCTATTTCGGTTACCTGATAATGGTTGTATTAAATTTAGGAATTAAGGTAACCTGTAAAAAAATATAGGTTGTAACCGAAATATATCGGTATTGATCGTACCGGTTTCGGTCCCGGGTGCTGAGCTAGGGACTTATTCTGACATCGCACAAGATAACGTACTTTTTTAATCTATCGTTTTGTTCTGTTTGTTATTTTTCCTTGTGTTGTAACTGTCAGAATAAATGTTCTTTTTTTCTTTAAAAGTGAGTTATTTCCAGAGACACTTGCCCATCTCTATTCCCAATAAAATGGGTAATAATTGATACAAAAATTATAAATTTTTACCTGTAAGGAGTCTCCCCAGTATGACTTCGGACGTGATTGTCCAAATGTTCCTTACGGGAGAATGTTTTGTGACAAGTTGTGCAGGCGTATGGCTTATCTTGCGACATCCTTTTGGCGTGTCTTTCGTTCGGATCACCAGCTACAATTGAAACCAATGTCTTTATTACTTTATATTTTTAATAATGTTTTAAAATAGCGAGCATAGTGGTCCTAAGCGCGAATGCTACGCTAGAGGTCATGTGTTTGATTCCCAGGTGAAGCAGTGTTATTAGGGTATTGCCGCGAATGCTATGCTTGAGGTCATGGGTTTGATTCCCAGGTCGAGCGGAGTGTTATTAGGTTTTTCCATGAAATCTCAGTAGCAGCTCGAGCTCAAGCAGTTTGGATTTGTAAATGGCAAACAAACCGGTGAACTGTAGGTGTACAATAGTACACCTCTGCCTAACCCTTTGGGGAGTACAGGCTTGATGGTGTATGTATGTTTTAAAATGAAAAACAATTTCCTTACCAAGATGGCATTTTCCATGTCTCGATAGTTCAACAGGATTGGCGAAAGCTGAACCGCAAACTTGACACGTGAATGGTTTACTTTCGCCGTGATAACGCCTGAACACAAATTATTTTCAAACATTTAATCATAACCAGTACAGAATAAAATGCATGAAATTGATGTTGTTTTGTATATACCTATGAACTATAAGTTGGTATCGGAACTGGAATATTTTTCCGCAAATATCACAGGAGTGGTGGCCGGGTGAGGATTCAGCTTCTGACATGGCGGCGCTGGTTCCCGCTTCTACTTCTGCCTCCACGTCGTTAATAGCCTAGAACGACGACATAAAAATCATATGCATTTAACATCGAGCGAGGTCGCATTTAGCGAGGTGTGACGAAGATTTGTGTAGTCGCGATAACTACACTTGCCAAATGAACGCAATATGTGACGAATATGTTTTCCACACTTGTAACGATAACAAGAATATTCTCTTTAAAAAATATTGCAATCACAGTGAAGAAAAAGAGATATAATAGATAAAAGTATGTAAAGAGATTCTACAGAATATATATACTATTTTACAACATTGATTTACCAATTTTATAATAATGATGATCAAGTAGTTTGCCTGTTATCTTATCCTCATCCTCCAAGCCTTTTCATGTTGGGGTCAGCTACCAGTCTTACTAGATATGGCTGACTATCAGTATTTTACACAAAGAGACTGACATCAGACCTCCGAACTCAATTTCTGGACAATACCGATATAATGGTTGTTGGGTTTTTTGAGCGTCTCACTACGACTAAATATTTAGATGTTCGTATGACAACCGGAACCGAGGGGTTTAAGTGCTCTCCGTGGCACAGAGGGGTTAAGGATGGTCACCCATCTACAGACTGATCGCGGTGTACGCAGTTTAAACATGAAAATCGTAAATGTTGTTGGGAAGTTTATTGCGCTGCTTCTTCTCCCAGTTAAAACACTAGGAGGCGGTGAAAGGCGGGCGTTATGGGGGCTGTCTTAAATGTAAAAATGATGTTCAAAAAGTACTACCTACTACTGACTCAGCGTAATTATTACTCAGTCACAAGACTCACATGTAAGGCAATTATTTTATCATGATGTGATAGTAAAAATTGTTGCCTCAGAACTTACCTTTGCTTGCTGTTGCTGTCCTTCTGAATTAAGTTTTCCAAACACTTCATGGTAAGCAAGCAATTGCGAGAGATCTTCTACATTGACTTTATACATTGCGTGCAGATCATGTTCTGAAGCGCTGGCTGAGATCTTTACTACTGCTCCTTCCATTCCCATAGCACCTACACTCTGTATAATTAGGAAAATAAAAATATGGTATTATTTATTTTATAATATGGTTTTTATTATTAAAATAGGGTATTATTTATTTTATAATATGGTTTTATTATTATTAAATAATGAATTCCTTAGTTTCCTTGTATTTGATATGAAAGATAGATTTGACACTGCATAACATTACAACATACCTGAAGTGACAATTTCAAGAGAATTCAAGTGACATTTTCAGGCCTAAGCAGGGTTGCAGCTGAAAATCGGCGTCAAATTGTCAGGTGACTGTCACTATGAATAAGTACTAGCGTTTTTTTTTTGCGTTTTGTGTCCTACTGAGCACATACTGTACCTAACACAGTCCAGGATATATCCTATGCTTCTATAAACTATGATAGTAAGTGTGAATTACCATTATCATATATACCTCTTTCCCCTAGCTTTATAAAAATAGTGGGATTTTAATAACAATAACCGTTTTGTTAGTTTAGTGGTCTTAAACGCGACTGCTACGCTAGAGGACTTTGGTTCGATTCACAGGTCAAGCAAAGTGTGTTATTGGGTTTTTCTATGAAATTCAGTAGCAGCTCGGAGTTTGGATTTGTACCCGGTCACTGGCAATAGGCTCACCCTCCATTATATGGGACTTACTGGCGAACTGTGGGTGTATTGGTACACCTCTGCCTCCCTTCGGGGAATATAGGCGTGATGGTATGTTATTTATGTTTGTTTTTAATATAAATTAATAACCTGAAGTAATAAACATGACAAACCTTTAAGTCTATCCCTTTGATATCTTTTATTTCCGCGGGGAGTGCGAACTGAGCAGTCTCTATCTTGTTAGCTGCTTTCTCGTCTTTGACGATCAGAGGGTCGGCTGCGCTGGCTTCTATTGAGGTGGTGCCGTCAGGGTTGTGTGTCACTAGTATATTGGCCGGCTCGCCGGTCGCTTGTTCTATGCGTACTACGCTGTCTATCACCTATATAGGACAAGTACAACAGCTTATTATCTTACATATCATATTTTTAATTCAATTTCAAAATTGTCTATAAATGACAGGCCTTAAGTTGAATTTAAAGTGTTCAATACAAGATATCAGTTTAATGTCCCTGTTAACTCACTAAATCACATTAGGGTACCGGTACCACAGACCAGTACATTTTTCATTATTCTGTAACATCTTACTTTTAGCCTAAACTAGCCCAGGATATCACAATTCAGAATGGCTAGATTCATCTTCAAATATAATCTTACGTCACTGAGTAGCATAATTTTATTTGTATGAATGATCTGATTCTAAGAGGTAGGGCATAGTAATTCCACTCAAATTGGAGCTGCCCGACAGGCGAAGTAACTCCGCCTTGCAGAAAATCGAAGTGAAATAACACTGCTTTGAGCTGTGTTGTGTTCCTTACGGTGAGCAAGGTTGCCAGTGCTCCGCGAGGAAACGTGTTGGCAGTGGGGGGACTTTCGACTCTTATACTGCCAACCCAACTATTCCTCTTTCGTTTTACAGGGTCGGCAACGCGCAAGTGATACCCCTGGTGTTATAAGCGAAGCCAAAAAAAGAATGAATATATAAAGGTAAAATCAGTGCTCAAGCTCTAGTAAGAAAACACAACCTTCAATAAGGTGTAATTTTCAATAAGAACAATAACATTACAGCAAGTTGTTAGTGCCACTGCTGAGTGACGTCACACGTCATCTAGGCCCCACTGAAAATCAGCGCTGCAGCGATTTAATGCGCTGCCGCATCATGCTGAGTGGGGACCTTATTGTGATGAACAACGGCGACGTACAGTACCTTCATTTATTTTGTTATTTTGTTATTTCTTCTCTTCTTTGTATGTAGTACTAGTCGCTGTTTTTATGGCAATAAAATCTTTCTTTCTTTCAAGTGTACCTGTTGTCCTACAATCTGCTGCAGCTGATGCACTGTAAGGGTATGTTCGTTGGGCATCTTGATTGCTTCATGCAGTTCTTCCTTGTCCACCATTTTAGTACCCGCGGGCTCCACCACCGTCACTATGCCGTCTTCACTCACCGTCAGTTGAATCTGATCGGGACATTCTAACTGTTCAAATGTCAATTTTAAAACAATGCATAATTTTAGGACAAGGAGTTTAACTAAATATTTTTCGAGAACTAAGTTAATAATAATTAACTTTTTGAGGACAACGATTTTCAGCCATAGTGTCAATTCTGTTATTTCTTTAAAATAGCTTAAAATTTTAATTAATATTGTTGTGTTGAAGGAGACGACAATTTTTGAATAATTTATTTGAGTTTATAGTAAACACGGTAAGTTTTTTATTTTGTATATAAATACATATGTTTTAAGATGAATATTTGTTTTAACTGGTAAACTGACAAAGACACATTAGCAGATAGCTAGTTATAGTGCCTATTGTGAACCTTTCTAGAACTTACCTCACTGACCTGTTGCATGATGACAATTACATGCAGCGTGAAGTACAGGAGTATTTAATTTACATGTGCCAACAAGGAAGCCATTGACAAAACAAATTTGTGGAAATAGCCAATCTAATTAATATTGTAATGTGGGGTTATTTGCAAATCTTTGGGGATGAGCTTCCATAACTCTTACGATTCTCAATGTTTTATTACGTACTTACCACATTAATAGCATCATACTTTAAAAATGGCCAATAATCGCCATAAACAAACCCCATTGTAGATGATATGAGATGAACAAACCTGTTGGTTGCTATGCTCAGGTCGCGTCGTAGCCATTAACTGTTGTTGCATTATGTGTTGTTGTTGTGAATGGTGTCCCTGAAAAGAACAGATACTATGTAAGATGAAGTTTACTGCAAAAAACACATATACTATATACTTACTACATGTACAGAAGCCTGCACATCAAGTTACCACAATCTGTCAAATATCTTTGATATATTTTCAACTTTAATACAACATGATAAGGTTCATTTTCAATTGGGAAAATTTGACAGTTTTGGATAGCTTGACCTGCTGGTGTCTGTAGGTACATAAGAACTTATCTACCAACCTACATTATTTAGAGTATTGACATCCACAGTTCACTCGTTTATGAAAGTTTTAACAGTTGCCTTAGAATGTAACTGTTCCAGATTATGTAAAAGTTATCTTTAAAATGCGTAATAAAAGAAATACTTATGTAAATTGCCTAATCTTATGTATCTTATTTATGCTTTCCACCAAATATTATATTACTGTAATTATATTACAAAAATAGGATAATTCTTATGTGTATTAAGTATAGTGATATATCATACATAGTGATTTGTATATGAAAAATTAAACAACTAAATAAATCGATACTAGGTATATACCAATTACAGCATCAATAATCGAATCTATAATAGAAATTGTATGTAGCTGCAATCACTAGTTCCATCTGTCAAAAAGTGAATAAACAAGTGGACAAAGTACCTATAGAATAGATTGTAATATAAGTATAAGTACCATAATAATATTTAATGTTAAAGATAAAGTTATGAACTGTCATTTGAATGGCCTTACAATGTAACAGGCTATATACAACAAAACTACTGTCTTCTACAAGTTTGCTGGTTTTCCATGCACAACAATAATATCAATGGAGGATTTGTTAGAAGTACATGCATTTACATTGACTAGAGATTTATTTTCAAAAATATAATGACACTGTATTCAATGAGATAAGTATAAAGAATAAAGGATATCATAGCTACGAAATCAAAGACAAATAGCTGATTATTATTACTAAGAGCTCCATACAGACTCCTTTGTAGTAATGATAAAGTTGTATCAACATGTTGACCTTTGCTATCGTGCATCTTAGGCTGCTGTATCTTTATGAGTTATTTGGCAAAGATCTTGTGTTTCAAAGATTTTATCTCAGTTATTTACATCTTAAGTTCATCAAGATTTTTTTTCAAAGAATCTTTATTAGTCATAGCAGCCCTATTCTACTTTATGTAAAAAACCATTGATATGAATTAATCTATGTACTACTTATCAGCAATGTACGGTTAGCATTCCCGCTAGTAAATGGAGTGTGTTACCATATGATTTACCATATCAATGTTATGGTGCTGTACAAACTCGACCCGATTATTGGGTACCTGCTGGTGAGTGGCTTGGCCAGCACTAACTGACACTTGGCTGTTGTTGCTGGAGCCCTGAGCAGCCGCCAGTTCGGCCTGCTGACTATGGGCCACAAGCGCTTCTGAAATTGGAAAACATGATAACATTTGGTTTTATAAAAAAACTGTTACAGTGAGTGCATTTAAATGCACAAAGACTCGATTCTGTACAAGTATATATATGTATAGTTATTTAGCAAAGGACAAATTCGACCGCGGGCAGGATTCGAACCTGCGTCTTCTGATTAGGTACACCAGACGCCATGACAAGCCACCGCGAGTCCTACCCGCCATGTCGAATTTTGTATGCACATTCTTCCTTTTTTTTGCCTCCAAAAATCTTTGCATGGAAAATGCCAAAAAATACAAAAAGTATATATAATATATTTGTTCCATGCAAAAGTGTATATGCATTAGGTATACAATTGCTTGACTAATGCATCAGTATTGCCAGTGTTTTCGAAAATATAAACAATAGACTGTCTTCATCATCAATGTAGTTGATGCAAACACAACCAGTAACATCTGTCTTCCCAATATGGTTCAGATTTTATCAATCATTGTTAGAAAACATTAGTCATACTATAACTGACTAATAATATTACATTTGCTAATGATACATTATAGAACAGTATACATTGCAGATATTGTAGTCTAATATCATGTCCAGGAAATATGAAATTCCAAGAAACAAACAAATCAATATGAATAATTTAATAATAATATCAATTTAAAGCCCTCAGTGAGAGGATCTAAACTGACTGGTTTTACTTATCTGTTCAGATAACAATGCAAAAAGTTATTGAATGTAACACATTCGTTATCAGTAAGGTCACATAGAACACACATGTAAACATACTTCCTAATTTTATTGGCTTATAGGTACATAAAACAAATAGTTCTTTGTATAAATCAGTGTAGTCTTATAAATTTTCTGAAATTACAAGCTACTCCTACTTTACACTGGTGGATAAATTTTTTTACTCACCATGGCTTTGTCCAGACTGTGTTGCAATAATCTGTGAGACTGGTATTTGCTGCCCACCAGCAGCTGAGACTGTGACTTGGGACTGGCCTGCATGATGCCCAAGTATAATATTTGGATCTCCATTCAGTATGCTGGCATGAGCTTGTCCAAGATCCTGAAAAAACCTAGGATTAATGTGTGATAGTAAATATTACCTAAAACGAATATTGGATGAGTTGATTATAATCAACAAATTATTGGTTGGGATTTCTATTGTGTCAAGAACTTGTGCATTAAAGAGTTAATTAGTAATTAATTAGATGTACTATTATGCTGTAATGTAGGAAATATACTGTCAATCTATGTGTGAATAAAACATAATAAAGTTACATATATGCATGGTTATTGACAAACAATGGCCATGAATAAACACTACATTATTTACTTTAAATATATTGTGTAGGAATGTAAAGTAAAATTAAAATTGTTTAAAAAAATTGTATTTTGTAACAGTTATGCAGGTTGCAATTTATGATTTAACCTTTACAAATTTATGATGCATGCCTAAGCATGGGTTCTTCATAATAAATCAGATCTGATATAACCATCCTACCAAGAGATGATGCAGATCTTCAAGGATTTAAAATTAATTTTAGTTTTTATTGGGCCATTGTTCCACAATAATATTACTTCTGTATTGTGGGTGCATTCATAAAAAAACACTATCCCATGGACATACAACCACAAATACTATGCCAGTAAATTATGATAATAAAGTTTCTTTGTTTGTTTGAACATGCTAATCTCAGAAACTATCAGTCATTTACTGACAAAATATTTTTGCATTTTATAACTCAATTCTTGGGAAAGGTCTATGACACGGCTGGTAGATGAAATTTAATATAATTTTAATGGGACAATGTCAGATTCAGTATGTATAATATATATGTATAATAATAATATAGCAGGTCTGGCAGACCTTGTCCTGCAAACTGACTGCAGTGTCATCTAACAGGTGCAATTGTGAATCTATATCATGGACTCATCAGGGACTTACTCAATAAAAACAAAACATAAACATTTATCAAAATCAGTCCAGCTGTTTAGGAGTTCAGTGACAAACATACATGCATACAGAAGAATTATAGGTATGGTCACCAAAAGAGTTAGGTATCCAGGAAGCTAATTAAAAATCTGTGTTTTGATAAAGATTGGGTAATAATGTATCACGCAATATGTGTCTATCTGTATACAACTCTTTGGTTGACTGTACTTAAAAAGAAAAAATAAAATTAATAACACATTCTTTTTTTTTGACATTGTCACAGTGAATTTTTGATTTCATGTAACTGGAAAATGAACTGTATTAAGTTTATAATTAAATGTGTAAATGAGTATTTCACAAGCACAAGTAGTTAGTTCCATATTAATTATGTATAATATTAACAACATTGTATCGGTAATTTTTTATACTGGACTTTAGTAATTATCATGTAACCAAATAAAACCATGACATAATATGATGAAGTTATCATACTTTTATACTTATTAACATGTAATAAAATAATTAAAATATGTATTGTATTGCAAAAAAAAATCTTATCAGTAAACAACTTTTTTTTAAATTGGAAATGTACAGGCATTTAAATTCGTTTTAGAGCTTCTTATATCAAATGAAATACATACAGACCATGGAGGGCATGGAAACTAAAATAAATAGTGATCCAACTAAGTCAACAAGACAATTTGCATAAATTAGGTTTGGCAGATAGGCTCAGCCTAACAATGGGTAACTAGTGATTATTTGCATTCTGTGTAACAATAATGAATTCTGGTCGTTTGAAGGTGATTTAAAGATTAGCACGAGGAAAGCAATAATTCGGCGCAAAAAAGTAAATCTAACCTGAACAGGTTTTCCATTTTCGATCCTGGCGCCAGCAGGCAATCCGTATACAGACACTTGAGGTATTGGCCCAGGGAATAAATTTGTAAATACCCAATATTTTGCGACACTAGACAAAGCGACGTTTACTGCCGCTGAGTTCACACGCAGATCGGTAGCAGATGTCGTGGCAGGCATGTTATTCTGTTGCTGCTGCTGTGCGACTTGAACCCTTTGGCCCTGTGACTAAAAGCAAGTAAAATTAGCCTCCCATTTTCAATCACAGAAAAGATCACCAAAAAAACTAACAAACCATTCGCACCTCAGAACTTCCCGGAGGCTGGCCACCACCCGTATTCATATTATGGTGCTCTGGATTCATATTTAGTCCTTTTGGAACGGGCAATTATAAACTTTCACTAAATTATTTACAAATACACAACATTTTCTAAACTTTACGTATCGGCATTGTCATAATTTGACTGTCATCGAAATGGAGGCGCGGGGGACGCGACGGGCCGCCATTATGAAACTTAGCACACAAAAACATTTTCTTCTAAGATCTTCCAAGCACAATTTGATTGTTTACATCACTAATTTCAAAATGGAGTGTATATTATTATTTGAAATACACAATAATATATATTCAACTTTACTTTTTAGCAATTCTAAAACAAAAGTTTGCGATAAAATACACTTTTTCTATCTTGCACATCAACGAACGAACGAAAGTTTTGTCACGGTCACAGTAATGCCAACGTAAGAAGAATATAGTAATTAGTGACTAGTGCGACTACGCAAATTATTATTTTAGCTAAATTTTATATTTCTATCTGCCGCTTCTGGTATTACCATTAGATAGCAAATGTAATGATACATCGTACAATATAAAACTTATGTAATTTAGATCGGTACTTAGTGATTCTACTGAAATGGAATAGGAGTATTCAAATGTTTCACGATAGATGGCGCTATTCTAAAACGAAAACAAATATCAAGGGCCAGCCAACATAAGATTACGAAAATATTATGAAAGCGTTCATTAATTTACTTATAAAATAAATTCTACGTTCGTAATTTGTTTTCTTTCTATTTCCCTATGGGTGCCTCTGGGCTTAGTATTAGGCATGATGATAAATAATCAGTATGTATGCATATTTATATAAGCATGCACTTTGTCGTGCGGCACCACGTCACGCCCTCAGTTCACGGTTACCACCGTGAACTATATCTAATATATCCTATCTAATATATCCTATGTTTTTTATAATTAAGTAGGCAAAAGCATAGAAAATGTGTGTTTTATCGCAAATGCAGTGATAGCCTAGTGGTGTGACCATTGGACTGCCAAGTCGAAGGTCTCGAGTTCGAACCCAAGGCACGCACCTCTGACTTTTCGAATTCATGTGCGTAGTAATAATTAATTACCACTCGCTTAAACGGTGAAGGAAAACATCGTGAGGAAACCTGCATACCTTAGAGATTTTTCTCGACGGTTTGTGAAGTCTGCCAACCCGCACTAAGCCAGCGTGGTGGACTATAGCCTAATCCCTCTCAATATGAGACCCGTGCCCAGCAGTGGAACAGTATATGGGTTGATGATATAGGCAAAAGCAGCGAGCCTATTGCCATTAACTACCGTTTTCAGAGTAGGTGTCAATGTTGTACCTTGTACAAACTTACAAAGGTATTCGTCATAAGGTATAGGTTTCCAAAAATGAAAAAAAACTTCATGGCTTTTAATCAAAAGTTATTGTAGATAAGTAAACCAACACGTCCCTGTACCTACCTACCTACCTTCTTAACTATCTTAGGTTTTAATCAGGCATATTTTCTAGTACCTCTACTTTCATACACGTAACTTGATGGTTACACAAATTATAAAGGAAGTAAAAAATATAAGCAGGCGTCGTCGCTGCGCACGCGGCCTACTTTCCAAACATTCTGAATCGTCTTATTTGCGGTTTCCGGACTCTCTATCCAGAAATATACCGACTACTTACAGCAGGATATTATAAGTTAGTACATGACTATGGAGTATTTATCATAACAGGTATATTACCATCATATCATTTGTTAAGAATCGTCATAATACCAATGCCGTACCAAGTACTTTTAATTATAATAATAAAACTTTGACGACCGGCGTATCTATATGTGAAGCCTTTTCTAAATATTTTCTCTCGACTTTTCTTGATCCTATCCACCCAACTAGTTACTATAAAAACTATTCCTTCCCATCTTCTACGGAGCTAGTCACATCGGCTGATATTTGTAGCATTTCGGTAAGCGTTGAAGATGTTACTGACCTCCTTCGTAAATTAGATATAGCAAAAGCGGCAGGTCCAGATAATATATCCCCAAAGCTCCTTGTACACTGTGCTTCATCTCTAGCTCATCCTGTATCAGCCCTATTTAGAAAATCTTTATTAGCATGTGTTGTCCCTGAACTTTGGAAATCGGCATTTATAACACCTGTGCATAAGAAAGGCGTCAAGGTTGACATTATTAACTACAGGCCGATATCTAAATTATGTATATTGGCAAAGATTTTCGAAAGGATTGTTTACAATCAGTTGTACTCAGCTTTAAAACATTCATTTAGTCCGAATCAACACGGTTTCTTAAAGGGTCGGTCTACTGTAACTAACATGATTTTATTGAATGACTATATTACTGATGCCATGGATAAAGGTAAGCAGGTCGATGTTATTTACACGGACTACAGCAAGGCGTTTGACCGAATTGATCACGATTTACTACTTCAACGGTTACATAACATTGGAATACATGGAGACTTACTCAGATGGTTCTCCTCCTATTTAGAAAATAGGTCTCAGGCTGTAGTGTTAAATAACTACATTTCTAGTTGGGTCCCTGTCCCCAGTGGAGTACCGCAAGGTTCCCTACTTGGACCCTTGCTGTTCATTGTTTATGTAAATGATATTGACTCATGCCTAAAGTCAGCTAAACTTCTGTGCTTCGCAGATGATATGAAAATTTATACTACTATATCATCACCGGAAGACATGGTGGCATTACAGAATGACCTTAATCGTTTGGAAGACTATTGTCAGAGACGAAAGCTCGATCTAAATCCAGCTAAGTGTTCGGTTATGACGTATACGCGAAAACGGGCAACCCTGGCCACAGTATACACCCTGGGCGGTCAACTACTACCTAGATGTAATTCTACTCGTGATTTAGGGGTGCACCATGATTCAAAAGTTATATTTGACACTCAAGTAGATGCAATAGTTGCTAAAGCTTCTAAATCATTGGGGTTCATAATGCGGCTTTCTAAATGCTTCACTGAGGCAAAAACATTAAAAATTCTTTATTGTACCTTTGTTAGGAGCCATCTTGAGTACGCATCTCAGATATGGAGTCCGTGCTATCATAAATATATTGACCGTATCGAAAACATTCAACGAAGATTTATTAAATACTTATGTTTTCATCAAAAAACTTCTTATAAGTCCGAGAATTACCTTGACCTCTGTAAAAAGTACCATTTGTTATCGCTCACTAATAGACGTGACATATCTGACTGCGTCTTCTTAATTAAAATCTTAAAGAATGACATTGATTGCCCTGATCTTTTATCCAGGTTTGATTTTAATGTTCCGTGCAAGACTCGGTTTAACCCGCCGATCCGTGTACCATTTGCTTCGTCCAACTACCGGCAAAACTCTTATATTGTACGTGCGAGCAGGAATTTTAATAGACTTTGTAAGCAGCACAATTTCGATCCTTTTTTAACAAGTGTAGTTTCGGTAAGGAGGTGCTTGAGCCTTGATTTTTTTAAGTAAATCTAAATTTAAATTTAACTTTATTTTCTTGTTGTCATTGTTGTCAGTTGTTCCATTGCTTGGTATCAGTGTTCTGTTGTTCACACTTTATTTTTCATACTTATCTAATGTTTTTATACGTGAAGACTTGTAATTGGCTGTCAGTGTACCTTACTGTTTCTTTTCTGTTATATTTAGCTGTAAGTCTTCCATAGAAATAAATAAATAAAATAAAATAAAATAAAATAAAATAAAATAAACAGCTCAAATTCAAATTAATGTCTTACATTTTACGTGGTGTACTTGGTTCCCATGTTATAAGGTGCGAGGCAGTTGTTATTAACTTGGCACAAATTCATAGTTTAGCTGCTACTGTGAATTGCATAGAAGAATACAATAACATAGAGAATGAAACCCAGGACCTCACTTTTTGAAGCCGCGATTGCAATCACTAGACCTGTGGTACGGATGACCTAGAGCAATAGTATACAACCTTTAAGCGAGGATTTTTAACCTTTTTTCGACACACTTACGTATATACAGTACAACTCAGGGGGTGAAAGATCCCAGCAGGCGCGAAGGAACTCATGTGGTATGCGAGGAAAAGCGTCGCTAATTGAAGAGGTCCAGCCGCCGCTGGACCACAGCCTGTCATGGTCGTAGCGAATTTCACGG
The DNA here is from genome assembly GCA_964056405.1 of Acronicta alni. NCBI lineage: Eukaryota > Metazoa > Arthropoda > Insecta > Lepidoptera > Noctuidae > Acronicta > Acronicta alni. Next base: position 5,660,081 of record OZ043920.1, read on the forward strand.
ATCCCGTTTAGTTGGTACGAGTCCGACATATCCTGCCACCTACCGGGGTGGTAGATGATCCATGAGGACTTTCCGTACTTAAAATAAAAAACAAATGTAAAAGATAATAAGTAAGGTACACATGATTATAACTTCACTCATAACCAAATTTTGCGTCATTATTTCTGTTGTTGCTGTTGAGATAATTTACATAGCAATTCCTTGGTTGAGTGTCTCTATAAGTAGTAAAATACTTCAATAAAAAAACATGACCATTATCATATTAAACAATCTATACATAAATACATGTATTATTATAAGGTCATTGAGCTGAAGCATACCTTTTATCTGACGACATTTATTTAATACATACTTAAGTATGAAATTCTCTATTTTATATTTACATATTTATATACATCTCAACTTCTTATTAATGGTAAATTTGTTTTTTTTTCAAAGGCGAGATAAACGGCAGGAGAAATTCTAGCATATACAAAAGTAGCTCTACCTGTTACCCTTTTATGCTTAAACCGCTGAAAAGTTGTCAGTAAAATGCAAGCAGATAGATTGCACCTATGCATTCTTACGGAAATTCTATGGATGGTCTGCCGCCTGGGGAGGTGGCAGGGTATGTCGGACTACGGACTAGTGCCGACTAAAAACCGCACTTGCTTTCGCTTACCCTATAGTCATGACCATGGGATCCGTGAAATTTGCCACGACCATGACAGGCTGTGGTCCAACAGACGCTGGACCCCTTCAATCGGCGAAGCCTTGCCTCTCATCCTAATAGGAGGCATACCGCCTACTGGGGCCATTATCTGATCGGGCGGCGGAATTGGGGACCAATTCCGCCGCCTGCAGGCTACATACAGCTCATGGAGGCCGAAGGTATGTCTGCGCCCTCCGGCGCCTGGTGCGTCTACTATGGATCGGGAGACAGGTGGATACTTCTCTCTACATTTCCGCCGCTTCTATTGCAAGCATAACTTGCTCGCAGTAGAAGGTGGCGGCTTCCTACGCACTGTCGTTCCAGACCATGGACCGAATGACGGCCGGAAGCGAGAGGTCACAACCACTGCCGAGACTAGATTACGGCGCTGCGCCACCGAAGCCGGGTATACCTCCAGCGTGTGCTGCGCCGTGTCCTTGGGGCAGGCCAAGCAATGGTGCCCTATATGGGGCCCCGGTGTGGGCGGCCGACCTGACGGCCCGCAGCATCGCGGTGCTGCGGAAACCGCAGAGGGCGATGGCCGTCAGAGTCGTCCGAGGGTATCGCACGATCTCCCACGAGGCGGCTTGCGTACTGGCCGGATCCCCGCCCTGGGACCTGGAGGCGAGAGCGCTCGCGTCACTTTATCTGTGGCGCGAGGAGGAGCGGACGCGGAGTGCGGGGCTGGCGCAGCGGCAGATCACGCTGCGCCGGTTGGAGCTCCATCAGGTCCTGGTGGCGGAATGGCGGGACAGGCTTTCGCGACCTACCGCCGGCCTCGTCACCATCGAGGCGGTCCGGCCGGTGCTCGAGCGCTGGCTCGGGAGACGACACGGCTCCCTGACGTTTCGGGCGACGCAGATGCTCTCGGGGCACGGTTGCTTCGGGAGGTACCTGTGTCGCATAGGCAGGGAGCCGGACGCCCGGTGCCATCACTGCGTCCATTGCGTAGAGGACACGGCGCTGCACACGCTCACAGAGTGTGCGGCTTGGGAGGAGCCGCGCCGTGCCCTCGTCGCTGCGGTGGGAGACGACCTGTCGCTGTCGGCCGTCGTCAGTTCGATGGTCGACAGCGCGGCGTCTTGGGACGCGGTGATCTCCTTCTGCGAGGATGTCATCTCGCAGAAGGAAGCTGCGGAGCGGGAGCGCGAAAGTGCAAGCGCTGACCCAATCCGCAGAAGGCGCACCGGGCGACGTCGTCGCCGGGAGAGGGCGGACAACGCCCTCTTCCAGCCTCCCTAAACGGTCCGGGGGCGACAGACGCGGGGAACGTCTGTCGCTCCCCCTCAAGGACCCGAGACGGTGGCGCGTTGTGTTCCACGCGCGCCTCTCCAAGGCAGCAGGGGGGGGAGTACGCCTCACTCCCGCGCGCCTCTCCATGACGGCGGGGGGGAGTCTACGCCTCACTCCCCCCCTACCAACTCAAAGACGGGGCCCGCTGCGGCGGGCCATCACCAGTCGGGGGCCGCGGAAGAATGCTCTGTTCCCGTTGCCCCCGACGCAGCAGGTGCGAGAAGGAACACCGTGTGGTTTTTAGTCGGTAGGTCACCCACTCTGGGTGGAGTCCGACACGCCCCGCCGCCTCCCCGGGCGGCGGAAGTCCATGATGGATTTTCCACACGCTAAGCAAAAAAAAAAAAAAAAGGCCAAGCAATGGTGACATTGAATCCCGGTGTATGTGCAACAGATATTTGCCGAAACACCCATATCCCGAGATTACCTGCGTCAGCCAGAAACTGGGGCGCCACTACGGCCCCGCCACCGTGGCGCCTCTCCACCCACTTCTCAATGACGGGCATTACCACCGCAGGGGTGCTAATTTCGGTACTGGTAGCTAGTACCGCTATGAAGAAGTAAGTAGTTAATGTCAATGGGCTCGCTCATATTGCCATATTATTTTGACCAACCATGTACAATAAATAACACAGGGTGACAGTGGTCGAAACGTCATGCCTAAAAGCATTGTCAAAGAAATAATGGTCTGATTCCCAAAGGGTTAGGTAGAGGTGTATCTCTATTGCTGATATAACGCGTAGCTCGCTGGTAAAATATATACAATATATATATATATATATATATATTATATTTTAGGTCCCTTTAATAGGGAAATCAATTATCTGCCTTAACTGGCCACAAATCTAAACATTGTGTTCGAACTGGGAATTTATTATCTGTAGAGTTAGATTATTAAATTCTACTTGCATGCCTATCCTACTTAAAGTCTACCACAACTTAATATAGTATAATAAAATAGTATACTGGAAGAGCGGATTCTCCTACTACAAGCAAATTACTTGCTTAAAAGGAGAATTCCACGCTTGCTATGTATTTGTAAATATTGAGTTGAGGAAATAAATCTGTAGGTGAAAGCTAAAGGAGCTTAAGTCCATTTTTTGACATTTTTATGTTTTAAATGATTTTTATTCAGAATACCCGTATTGACCAAATGGTAAAAGACATTAAGTACTTTATAAAATGTGACTTAAGGTTCTTCACTTTTCACCTACAGAAATATATTTGATTTGGGAATGGAACCCAGAACCCGCACTCTCAGTAACTGCATTTGCACTAGACCAATGATATAGGTGCCGTTATACCATCACGCCTGTATTCCCCGAAAGGTTTTAACAAACGTGTACCAATGTATAACCACAGTTATCAGCAATGGAGATACAAACCTCTATCTAACCCTTTGGTAATTAGACCAATTATTTTTAGCCAAATAAATATTTTTTCTTTCTTCATTCTTTCTTTCTTTATTATTTCTATTTTTATTGTCTGGTTTTGCTTCCAAAATCAGCATAGAGGAGTGTCTCTATCCGTAGATAGTATTTCTAGCATTAAAGACGAATCTATCAATTTATTTACTCTAGAGCCGAATATAGAACTCTCCTAAATTGTGCCACCTCACCTGATGGTTAATTAATCAGCTTTCCAAAATCCTGGCTCGTCCACCCACACTTCTTACATCTTTTTCAGGTTGTCGCTTCGGTTTCGGTGCGTCACGCGTCAGAGCGTCTGGTGGAATCCCAATCATGACAAAATGTCAAATCAAATCCAAGAGTGCGACACTGCGAATAATCTATATAATTATTATATGTATAAAAATGAATCCCTGTTTTCCTTAGTCACGTCATAACTTGAGAACGACTATACCGATTTCATTCACCTTTTTTATGTTTTCTAATAGGTACTTTGTAGAAGGTTTTCACGGAGAGAATAATTAAAAATATTGTCCATGTAATTGGAAAATTTCAGAAAACTTAATGAAGAGTGATAATATACTTTTTATCCCAGTAAAGTTCACGCAGACGAAGTCGCGGAAGGAACTAGTATGTAGATGATAAAGATCAAGGTGAAATATCATTCATGACTGATGATAATTATATATGAGCCCGGCTACGAGCGTTTTTTCCTCTGTCGTATTTTCTATTATTTCTGTTTTTTCTGAAGGCCAAGTCGACGGTTCTTCATACAGGAAGTTCGGTCCGCTGTACCACTCGTGTGTGGGGTTGAAGTAGTGCGGTACGTCACGCGTTGCTATGTCGGCTATGCTCAACTTGGTCGATACTTCCTTTTCCAGTATGTCGATGGGAAGTCTGGCTATTTTCAAGTTGAAGCTCAGCTCGTCGGTACTCGGTTTCCATATCAGTCCGAGTATTTTCTCTGTATTTTCTTTATTTCCTATGTTCACGATTTCTATATTGTTCTGTCGATCTGGATCTATATTTTCTATTACTTCTGTTGAGTTGGACACCCACTTCTTGAGGTCGGGGTTGCGGTCCAACTTTCTTTCTATTGACACGTGCCTTTTCAAGGCCGCTGCATAGCTATCTGGCATTTCTATATTTTCATTTTTCCATAAAATTGATTTTTCTATGTGCCCGTTTTCTAACTGTACTGTGGTCCGGTTCAATATATCTTCTGCTATTTTCTCAGGGTCGGATGCAGGACGGCGAGGGTTGATCATCAGCGACTCCAGCGCGAAGTATTCTCGTAGCTGTTCATCCAGGTTGTCGTCACTCGTGGTCAGTCTGTTGACGTAGTGTACTTGCTGTCCCAGGGTTCTCGTGTGAGCACCGTGCAGTACCCATCCTAGCGCGGTGAGCGACGCTATCGGTTGATGCTTCGGTCCACGTCGTACTTCTGTTGCCAGGAGTAGGTGCAAGTTTTCTTGGCCGATGAGTAGCTTCGGTGTGCTGGCGGTGCGTGAGCTGGTGACGATTTCCTGTGATTCTCTGACCTCTTCTATTCTAGGCTTCTTTTCGTAGTGAAGAAGCTGATGGTGCTTGGCGATGCATCCTTCGATACCACATCTCTTTGCCTTGCAGGTGTGTCCCTGGTATCTGTTGTGGAGGCAGCGAAAACACATGCCATGCTTCTTAGCCAGCTCCCATCTTTTGTTGTTGTCAGCGTCCTTGAATCTGTAACATTGAGAAGAATAATGACCTTCTTTGTCGCATATGCGACATTTAACTGTGTTTCTGTCTGTAGCTGTGTGTGTTCTTTGTACGATACGTCTCACTCCCGCCGGTGGGTCCGCCACGGTCTTCGCGGGTGCGTTGCGTGGCGTAACAGCTTCATTGCCTTTCTTCCCGGCGAGCGCAGCTACAGCAGAGGTAAGTTCTGTGATGAACGGGCGAAGTGTGCCATCAGTCGTACTATCTTCTTTTTTTCTGTATGGGCGCGATGTCCTTTGTTGCGATTTCTTGTTCTGTATTGGAGATTAACGGTGCTTTCTGTTGGATGCCCTGTATGTCGAAGTCCACAGGGGGGGGGCGGTGGCTCGGTGTCCGTATTTCGAATGCCCCCCTCGGCGGTGTTGGCCTCCCTCGTAGCAGGTTCCGGTGCTTCTAGCCAGGAACGTGCGTAGTCATCGTTCGAATTTCTATCCTCCAAATATTCGTCCTCGGAATCTTCCTCGGCCCTCTGTAAAGCTAGTTGCGCAAGCTCTAGCTTAATCTTCAGTAGGTCTTCACGAGCCTTCCTGATTTTCCTTGTCGATTTGTTCGATGCTGATGGCGGTCGAGACTGTTCTTGACGGGCGTCACCCCGGGTAGTCATCGGTGCGGCACGACGGTAAGTTTCATCCAAATTCTTCACGGTGCGATCAGAGACGTTCTCCATCGAGCGGGCTTCCCTTCCGTCACGCGGCGTCGCTGTTGATCCACTTAGTTCTGTCGACGTCGCTGCAGGGGGGGCACCCCCCCCGCCCCGGGGGGGGCGTGACGGCTCTGCTCCCTCGGTGGTAGACGGCGAGCGGGGCGGTAGCTGATGACGAACAGTTGCCTCGCTGTGTTCCGCTCCGACGTCAACAACCCACGCCTCTGCTGATCTCCCTTGCGATCTTGTGACCGGCATGCTGGTTACGTATTTCTATCTTCAATCTTCACGAAGAGATCCGGCTCGAAGGACCATCAAATGTGCCAGACGGGCGTTAACCTCCCAGCTATATACGGTGTATGTATGTCGGAGGGTGGTATATAGCTGGCGAGACGCTTACGTCCTGCACCTGTAGGTTCCGGAGAGCTTCGTGTGTTCGATGAAGTTGTATGTAGGCGTGTGTCTGTAGCCGTCACGAGTCTTCAGGGAGATGCGGTGGTGAAGAAATAAGAACGCAGAAATATAGTCTTCAAAATATGCGGGGGAAGCGGTTCCTGGTAGATGAGCAGATTTCTTCAAGAAAATAATATGTCGCACCGATGTCTACGATTTGCGTACGTTTTGCATTTACTAACGTACGCCCAAACTTTACCTTGACGAGAACCGCGGAGCCGCTTCCCGTACGCAGTACAAAACTTTATTAAAACTGTTTTATTAAACAATCATTTTAGGGTTTAAATCTAGGTCTTACATTATGCTTATGTCTATGTGTTATATGTCGATGGAAAGCCTATTTTGTGATCTATATGCCTATCTAGGTCCCATCGACCGTATGTCTATAGTTACAAAGATATTCTAGTATGAACTTGAAAATTTTAGGAATTTTTAGGGCACCTAACTTTTCCCTTAGGTCCTATTATTTTTCTATATGTGTTAGGTAAATTAAAACACTGTCGATAGCTAGGTCATTACCTAAGCTATCCGGGAATACTAAATTCATTTATTTCTATTTATATTTAATACCTAATATTAGGGTACAAAGCCTATTACGAAAAAACTTAAATATTGCATTTACAAAAAACAAACATTCGAAGGTAGGGTGAAAAATATTCATACGAGTCTCAGGTCATACAAAAACACTAGATTACTGTTAAATGATCGAAATACTAATTTGAATACTATTTTGAGACCTGGATCGTACTTACGTTTCACCCTGGCATCGAATTAACACAAAATGACACTTATAGATAGCACTTTTCACTAGCTTTTTAACTGTTTTATTTTATCTATTTTTCTAACACTTAGCGATTTCTATTATTGTTTTGACTTAGGCACTCGCGTAAGCACTATATTTGATGGGTGACGTGTCGTCGCGAACAGCTTATAAGTTATAAATAATAATAAAAACGACCCTGAGACTTTATGGTCGTTGTGTAAACATCTACTAGGTTATTATTTAAATACTAAGTGGATATTTATATTCTTACAAAATAAATTAAACAGTTATTAAGTTGAAAATCCTAATCATTAGTTTTCCTTTTACTTATCAGATAGGTAAATATTTTTTGAGAGACTAATTTAAAGCCAGTTATTTAATTAAATTATCAACGAGACCATAATAATTCAAGGTATTTTATTTTTTCGTTCCAAGATCAGGGCAAATAAAAACACAACGCATTGGTTATAAGAGTACTTTTTCTATCAAAGTCTATATCACTTATGTACCTTTTATTTACTATTTTGTCACCAATAGGAATGGATTTAGAACTTCCGTAGACGCTTACACTATGTTTCAGGATTTCGACCTTGTCCACCAGTACATTACGTACTAAATCCTGGAGCATGGACACGGTAGTCCCTCGATAGATCTGTGTGAATACGTCTACGTTCAACGTAGTGGTATACGTCGGAACGAGGCAAACTACGTTTTTACTCAGTAATCACTGCGAAGCTACGAGGGCCGCGCGCGTTTCCTCTCGCGTGCCGCGTAAACATTTACGTTAACTTAGAGAAACTTTAAAAAAATCCGTATTATGGTTTAATATTTTTCGCTGTACCTTGGAAGTGTTGTATTTAATTATAAAAAGGAACTTGACGTATATAGAACTGTTTATCACGCAGCTTAATCCGATTATTCACTCAGCTGTCATTTGTTTTGATTAGGAAACGTCAGTGTACGTTGCCGGCCGGTCATCTTTTGCAGGTATGTACCAAACTTTGTGATTTTATTGTCTATACATCACTGTTCACATAATGTATTGTTTATAAAAAACCGGTTACAATGATAAACAGTAGCACGCGCTACACGACATTGTTATTAATCGGACGTCATAATTTATTTCAAATTAGGCCCACAATTAACTCGGGTATTAAATCAAAGAAAATAGTTATCGTTGGTTTAACCACTCAAGAAAATTATTAAAGAAATTATAGGTACTTACTTAGTTTATATACCAAAGATTTTAAATGTATTTTTTTATTATCTCGCATTAACTGTAAAATTAAGTGAATGGAAAAACATAGATGGTTGTTATTGGTTTAATTTTTTGTAATTGAATTTATTCAGAAGGTTGGTATTGCTGTGATTTTCCATTTGTTTATTTATCATTTAAAAACTTTTGTAGGTTCTTACATAATTTATGTTAAAAAAATACAAACTTTTACAGATTATAAATCAATGAAAACTACCTCATTAGTCCTCATTAGTAGTCGTAAGTGCGACTGCTACGTTAGATGGTTCGATTCCCAGGTCGAGGAGTGCTATTTAGATTCTCTATGAAATTCTTATTAGCAGCTCGGATTTTGAATATACATTATTGTGCCCGATTAATGCCAATAGGCTCGCCCCCTATTACATGTGACCTAAACATCGCGACGGACTGTAGGTGTACATTAGTAATTTAGTACATGTCTGCCTAACCCTTGGAAGGCAGGCGTGGTATGTTAATAATACCTAATAATAATAATAATAAAATAATAAAAATGATTTATTTCTCACCACAACATAGTACAATTTTAGTTTGAATACATGGTTAATCGGTACATTTACTTATATTGTAGGGGACTGGTGCCTAAGTCAGTCGTCAGTTAGGAAATGCCGGAGTCATCTAGCTTTAAAAAAATAGTAAAACATTGACTTGTAAAAGTATCTTTAAAAGATCTACTTACAGAAATAAATATCATTTATCATTTATAAGCTAGTCGGTGAGTCTGTATTTCAGGATACCAGGTCTCCACCCCGTCGGCAATGTTAAAATAATTCAATGTACCTATTACTTATTTGAATACAACAATGCGGTAAGATTGATTGTTATGTTTTCTGTATAAATTCAATTATCTAAAAAACACCAACAATTAACAATAACATGCGTATCTATTGAATTGATACCGACAATAGACATAATTATAGAGTCGTAGTTCGTTATTTCTTTCTTATTATGCTATTCTATAAGCTCATTACACGAATGTAAATTAATAATAAGTTCAAATTTTAATACCCGAATTCACCCTATTATGGTATTTAATTAACTAAACAAACATAACATAACTGTATTATCCGAAGCGTTGGGCAGAGGTGTACTCAACGTACCCCACAGTTCACCGGTAGGTATATTTAGGTCCCATGTAATAGAAGTAATTATTTAATTAACTAATTTTAGAAAAATACAGGTGAACATATTATCATAAATATTTGTATTAGGTGCTTTAACAGAAGCCAGGCCTCCTTTGTAGGTGTTAACAAAGGTAGAGGACAGCGCCGGCTCTATGGTCTCTATGGCCTCTAGCCTCTATGCCTCGGGCTCTATGGCCGGGCCCATGCACCGGGTGGCTTATTTAGAGGGCGGCTAATTCGAACTTGAATTCTTGACATACGAATACACGTCTCATCACTCATCATCAACGCTACTTTGACCGCTGAGACAGATGTCCAGTACCTACTTATTGATTTCTGACATTTACGCGAATATTATACATTGAAATAAAACTACTTTTACGGATCTACGGATTTTATCGCGTTATATTGATATTATTAATCCCGAAGTTTCGGACCCTTTACCTTTTCGAGTCTACCCGTGACCATGGACGCTGTAAAGGGTCCGAAACGTCAGGATTAATAATATCAATATAACGCGATAAAATCCGTAAAAACTAGTTTTATTTAGTGTCCAGTACTTATTTTTCGCGGGGCGCGTAGGCATAGGTCAACCTACTTAGAAAACATGTGGGGGCGGCATTTTTATGTATTTGCCCCGCCTCGAAAAAAAATCTAGATCCGGCGCTGGTAGAGGATAGAAAAGCAACAGAAGACAACAGGCAAACAGAAGAATAGCATTAACAATTAATATTAAATAATAAATTTGTTAGTTAAGAAATAATTAACTTTACGGAACACAAATACTTATCATTGTTATTTGATGAAGAAATCAATTTTAAACTCATATTTTTGAAATAGATTTTCCTGATCAGCAAAACGCCGCGTGAGTTAGTGTAATGTTTAATCATAAGTATCCTTATTTACTTATTTTATTGGTGTGCAATATTTTATCCTAGGTAATACACAAGGATAGAGACAAATGGCAAATAAAAGCGATAGATAGAAAACAATGAAATAAAATGGAGGCCTTTACCCTACAGAGAGGTTCTCATTCAAATAAATAAAAATAATAATTAAAATAATTTTGATACCTACCATATCTAGTAATATATGTATACAATTTTTGTTATTATTAAATTATTAAAAATAACTAGATATTAATATCATATTTAAAATAATAAATACTATACAATACATGTAAACAGATATTGTAAAAATCGCATGAAAAATGAGACATAATAAAAGGCTTATTTATTATAATTATTATTATAATACACACTATATAAAATGAATATTATATTTATAGAAATCAATTGCTGTTTGTCTCGCTAAAACTCGAAACAACTCGACCAATTTTGTAGAAAACGGTAAGTAATCGGTCACATAACGTTTGTGTGTTTGTTGTCAAATACAACAAACACACAAACGTTATGTAACCGTTTGTGTGTTTGATTGGGTCCATTGATGGTTTAGATTTACAATTGGTCCCGGTAGGTGGCGCTGCAATAGGGTTGCAGGACAACATCTGCCGGGACAGATAGTTATATACAAATGAAAATGTTTAATATCTGATGATCTCAAAATGGTTAGTGACCATGAAACCAAACTAAGAATCATATTGATTGAAAACCGGCTTTTGGGACAAAAACCGTTTATAAGTTACAACGGCACAGGTGAGGTGGCTTAATCTTTGCGTGTCAAATACCAAGCCAGTGAAGTGTCAGGAAAGCAATTACCTAGCAGGACCTATTCTACTGATCGTGAGGAATGTTTCGAATCCCATGGCCGTGACATATAGAGTAATGGAAAGGCAACGAGACAAGTGCGGTTTTTAGTCACTACGAGTCCGACATATTTATGACGATTTTCCGTAGGTACCTACTCGTACTTATAAAAAGGACCAATTCTACTACCTATGTATTAATTTAATTTGTGTTTACGGTTGACAGTAACCGGTCTACTGGTTGTTGACATTATTGAGAACATCTGATATAACAGTAGGTACCTTTTTATTGGTCGGTGAAAATGCCTGTGCGCATACTACCGGTGAGACAGAAAAATCCGTTTGTTTCTGTCCCTGTGTTTGTAACCCCTGTCATTCTGAGAAGAGGAAGGTGCCGAGCAGTGGGACAGTAGGTTTAAGTAAACGTTGATGTTAGTAATGATAGTATAATTAGCTGTTGTCCGCGCGCCATTTCACCTATCCCAAAACGACTGTATTTTTTTTAGTCCGGTTCGTCCTATAGCTAGGCAAAGGCCTACCTTCCCTCTTTCCAGGCCCGTCTGTCTGCTGTGTTAACGGCCCAATCTCTCTCGTAAGAGTCGAACTTGCCGGGCCAAGATACTAAACGACTACTTACTTATTTATTTTTCGGAGACAAAAGATAGGCTAGGTATTACACGAATATTAGAAATTTAAATAAAACTACTTTACCCGTGACTATGGATGTTGTAAAGGGTTCGAAACGTGGGTATTAATAATATCAATATAACACGATAAAATCCGTAAAAAGTATTTTTATTCAATAATCATACATCTACAATTTTTTGTACTACCTAGAAGTTTTTATAGGTCTGTTTAAAAGTGCTTTCAATGCATAAGTAGTAACTAGGTAATTTGTAAACCAATTCGTAGAAACCTTGCATATGAACAAACTAAATAGCGACAGCGATTCAAATAATTGCAAAATAATGTAACACAAATAACTAGTCTGAACTTAATACCCATGTAGACACTGGTTTTATATATAAACGCAATAGACACTCGTCAAGACAGGTACTAATATTTATATGTACATTTGCATAAAAGTAAACAAGTAGAACTGGATCATAACTACATAGATAAAGATAAAGCAAGGCTAGAAATACGGAGCATTCCATCGACGGCGAAGAGCCAATACCTTCTAATTGACATGAACTGAAAAAAAATTGTACGTTCCAGCCGTACAGTATTAGCTAAATCAGCATTTCGTTTATAACACGCGCCATAAACTACTTAGTTCGCGATCTGTCTGACCGTATCGGGTAAAGACATGGGCTCCACCAAACGCGCTCCGTGGTGTATACTATATGTATATAGCTTTCATTTCTTTAAACTTGATATTTTATTTGTTGACCTTACCGTACGGCCAACAAGTTTAGTTTCCTAAAAACTTTAAAATATTCCGCGGTCAAATATCCTCATCATCATCAACCCTGTCCCACTGCTGGGCACGGGCCTCCTCTCAGTTTGAGAGGGATTAGGCTATAGTCCACCACGCTAGTTTAGTGCAGGCTGGCAGACTTCACACACCGTAGAGAAAAATCTCTAACGCATGCAGGTTTGATCACGATTTTTCCTTCACTGTTTAAGCGAGTGATAATTAATTATTCACACACATATGAATTCGAAAAGCCATAGGTGCGCGCCATGGATTCGAACTCGAGACCTTCGACGGACAGTCAGCACTGCTTGTCGTTCGAACATAGTCACGTTGTATGTAGTTACGAGATATTGTATTTAATCACATTATCCGCCAATTTAGTTAGGAGTTATTTCCACATTATTTTTTTCCAATTGTTGTTAGCCAATTATTGACAAGATTGAAAGGATAGTTACAATCATTTAATTTAATCAGCATACATTAGTTACATGTGTGTGGAGGTTGTTTTAAGGGATTCTGCTGTCCACACATTTAATCTATAGTTTTCGACTAGAACATATTTTCTAAAATTTTCTGTTTAGTCACACATGGTGTGTTGAATTCAATGGAACGTGGTATTAAAACTTGTTACTATACAATTCAATTTTTTTTATAATAAAGCCTGTTTTCTACAAATAACATAATAATATAATTGGGTTTTGATAACTTCGTCATGCATAAATGCCCACAACTACTTGTACATTACTTGATGTAAGAGTGAAGTTATCAAATCTACTCGTACCAAATGATTTTACGTTTGAAACGAATTAAAAATTCATTAATTTGCGTCGCAATTTCATCGCCGACTATTCCTATGTATAATACCGTAAGAATTATTGATTTTAGTTTATAAGCTAGCTCGGTTTGTTTCAGTAATTCCATTGCGTAATCAAAAGCATATAGCTGGTTACAATGGCACCCTGGTGCAGTTATAAACACGACTGCCAGCTGTTTACAAATTGTTGCATTACTAGCAATTTCACGATCGTTCAATACATTTTGATTGTTCTAATTATTGGGAATTTCTTTCGTTATGCTCTCACATTCTCTATCATCTCAGCGACTTGATATTTTTACAGATTTTACAGCCGACAACTTCGCGTCAGATTATTTGAACACTAGGGCAATGTTTGGTGCCATAATCTGTCCATGAATAAAAGCAATAGTAGCTTAAGCGACAAAACCCACTCTATTGTCTGTTCATGGTACCAACAGTAAACAAAAATAGGACATAATAATTATCATAATGTTCTCTCATCATCGAATTTATAAGCATGAAACAAACTTGTATGCAATTTTAAATCAAATCAGCTAGCGATAGCTGAAAATCCATTATAATGGTGACACAAAATGTTGGAGACGGTGCAAGTACACGTTTTAATTGCATTACACGGTTATCAAAAAGAATATTGTGTATTGCATTATTGTCTATGGATTATAAGTCTGGAGAAAATATCAATGTGGGTTCTTAGCATAACTCTACAATCACCAAAAGTATGGTAAAATAAAAGTAGGGATATTTTATCTGATAATTAATAAGTACTAACTCAAACATTGCAGAAATGTTAATTAAACACACAAGCTCTCTAAAAAAAATTAAATGATTGGTATACTGCAAGTATCATTTAACAGTTATTTCAGCCTAATGCCGAGGCACGTAATAATGAGGTTGCATATCAAACTGACTATTTTTTTCATGTTCCACTTCCGACGAGAAAATTGTGGTGTCTATGGTGCAATTAGACCTCCTTGGTAGCTGTCCACTTAGTATCGGATGACATGCTACATCGAGGAGGAGAAATGAGCTCTAATTATCTAGTTCGCTCAAACATTACGACAGTTTCATACTTAAAGCTAAATTGGTACACTGGTAATGGACAATATTGTCGTGTAGACAATAATTTGCAAGTTTATCAGAATATGATTATTATTACGAGCAAGGTAAACTAGGGACACTATTCTAGACTTGGGCCTGTGTTAGGGCGTAATTACACTTGATCGTTGGCGCTCGGCTACCGGATGTGGGTCTATTTGATCTAATGTCAATGGCTTAATATTAAATGGAGTTTCGAAACGATTCTATTTGTACAATATTGTCCGACCAGGGTATCGATGGTACACAGTGGTTCTTACAGTCACTAGATTGATGAGGTTAAACAACTAAATATGTCACCATAAGCTCTACATGTTGAAAAACATCTTTACTTGATGTACAACATACAATCATTTTGTAATAACTTCTTGGTAATGAAATGTTGGTCTTAAGAGACTGTATTTGAGTCAACAGTTCATATTACTCATTGATTGCAAACGGCATCATCGTTTAATGGTATGTCGTATACGACGGACTGGATGTGTATCCAGTTCATGTAATGTATGTAGGTATAATACAACGCGTCACTCAATTTCTGGTCAATAACGAAATCCTAAGGATAAACTGGTAGAAACGCTTTCCTGAATTCTGACTACCACTAACGACTGTCATAGGTTTTCATATGTACATACTGCTTAACATGCTCTCCGAGGCATGGAAGAGTCTCGGCTTGCTAAAAATGGTCACCCATCTATAGATTAACCGCGACAAGCGCAGTTTTATTGATCAGCGTAGTTATTACTGAATCAACAGACCTCCTATTTATAATACTGTGTAATCGTATTGCAGGCTTTGTAACACAATGATGCATATATGTGTATTTCGTAACAATTAGTTGCTATGTGAACAGTGTTTTCATTGAATAATTAATTAATTAAAAAATAGACGCTTTGTAACGTTAAATAATAAATTCTTGTTTTTGTGGATGCATGATTGATTTTAATTAGCGTTCGATCTGTTTGGCGTTATACTTGTTGAATATGAATTGCTATTCGGCCTGTGTTTTTTTAGCTAGGTACTTTGTTATTGTTTATTTTCAGCGAGTACGTATTTTTTTTAAGGTTTCACGTCGTTTTATTTCTTATAAGCTTATTACCAGGGTCAAACGTTGGCATGTTTGACTGTGTTGTTTCATTCATAATGCAATTATCAGATTTTGTAAAATAACCACTTGATTTTTAAACGAAGATTTATTTAACAAACACATATAAATACTGACATCATAGAAAATATCCTAGTTACCTATAATTTATAGATTTTGCCACAAAACTATGGAAAGTGACTTAGCATAATTTATGTAACGATTTCAAAGGAAATACAGAGCCCTAATATCTGCCATTTTTCTGTTTTATTATTCAAATAGCGCCACTCTCACGTCGACACTAAAAACTGGTACCTAGATGCAAAGTTGTCGAACAACACTTGAAAAGTCAGACGAAAGCGATTACGATAGTACTTACACAATTAGCTCGCAGGTGTTTGAACTAACAATGAGCGCGAATGTGCGAACTACAAGGGTTTTGTCACACCCGTTCGTTACGCATATACTCGAGTGCGCGAGAGTGCCTGTTTACCTAAAAACCTAGTATGACCGGAAATTACAAAGTTATGACCTACAGTGTACTTATAAGATTGTGTTGGTTTTATAGTTTTTATTCTTCTTTTGTTTTATGATTGGTTTCTGCATATATCGATTATATTTTTTATTGGTTACTTGTGATGAAATGAGTAATCATTACTCTGTATGTCGGTTAGGTGTTCCCTCGATTGCGGAAGATGTTAGGGTTGACATGAATAAATAGCTAGAATTTTAGCTAAATAAAAATGCAATAAAACCCTTATTGTTGAAGATTTTAAAGAGAGTCTGAGAGACTTTGTATGAACACTATTATTACTTTATGAATTGCAATAATGACGTTACTCTAGCTTCAATCAGTTAATCGGATCCTCACAGAAAACTTGCAAGTCACCAACAAAATTTATGTATCAACAACAAAATTATTATTATGATTGTGTAAGTAGTAAATTGCGAAAAGTAGTCAGCCACTGACAACCAAGACACCGTAGGTAGCCACAAATTGCATGGCGATTGCCAAACCATTATAGAATAACAAATTAACAGGTTAAGGGCTATTTCCTTATCTCGGATTGCTTATAATAAATATTTTGATTTATGAAGTAGTTGAATTAACTTGTACCATTCTTAATGTTAACTACTTTGACTATGACACTTTAGACCTACGTCCACTTGAGACTCCGTGTATGTATACCTACTCCGCATGCTAAAATGGCACTTATTGCGTGCCTTAGTTTATGAGTGATCCTTCAACACAGTGATTCTTGAACACATTTAGCAGCCTTTATGTTATAATGACATTCTATTCACAATTACCACTTGAGCCCAGACTCTACAAAATTCTAAAATGACTCAAGCGCCATTCCACGAATACCGCGACAGTGTGAACTAATCTTTAAACTCCGGCCTAGTTCAAATAAATATAAGCTAAAGTGTCTATTATTTAACAAAATAACAGCAATAACTGAGGTATTTCTCTATTATACAATAGCGTAAATTTACAAAAAGAAAGTTACGTTGGGTCAGATTTGGCACGAATTTTGTGGTCACGGTCAACTAGCTGCCGTCATAGTAACCGACGGCTCTGCCTGCTAAGTAATGTAATTAGTATCACAAATGAATCAATGTTTTGAAAAGTGAATGTTACTTATTATCGATTTTTATCGTACGCATCGATTGAAATGGAAACGTTGCGCGTAATTTTTTGTTTTTCTTTTTATCCTTTTTTAATGCTTAGTTTTTAAGTTTTGTATGTACAATGGTCGTTATGCATGGTCGCTTACGTTAGTTTTGATGTGGAAAAAGTTAAATTTATTTTTGAGAATTATGCATTTTAAGGTATAAGGGAAGAAATTAAAACAGTAGGTACATACACTCCATTATTTAAAGATATAGGTAATCTTCAAACCGATTACTGCGGTAAATTTAAACATTTGCAGAAACAACAACCAATTATTTTTTCCTACAAATCCATCAATATCTAGCTACTTGCACGTAATGTTCTAATAACAAGCTATCGCCACTATTTACAATAGGTAGTTACGATTACAATAATATTTAGATACCTGTTCGTCTATATGTCAATGCAATGAACTGATGTTTTTACACTGTGTAGGATCGCGTGCGCCGATTACGTTATACAGCTGTTACGAGCTCTTCCGCACTATAACACGATACTTGATGATTTTAGGAATGATGTTCTTCAATCAGGGGTAATGAGTATTGGATCTATGTTTTATGATGGGTTGCTTTTTATTATGTTTACCGATTTTGCTCTCTTATAAGGTATTTTTGGACAATGATTTGTGGAAAATATCCTATACCTGCAAGTTCTTATAATTTACTTGAATTATTAAGAAAATATTTATGTCAAGATTTATTTACTTGTTTAGACATGTGTTAGGTCTGTAGATATTCTTGAATTCTCGAGAGGTGCAAACAATATGCATTCAAGCTTTATGAAACACGGCGCGTGAGCACCGTTTCAGCAAACGTAACGTTCCTTTCCTTTACGTTTCACATAAAATAATAAGAACGGGACTGGTAACAGCTATAATTTCTGAATCGCTATGCGACAGTCATTTAGTTCAACTTCTCTACGCAACGTAGGTATAGATTTATCGCAAACTAAGACGAAACGTAAGGAGTTGCTGACGATTCGGACACAATATATTGGGACACATTGTCCGAATTGACACATTTTAATTTTAATATATTTTTAGTGACAATTCGGATACCATTAAATTATTGAAGCTATTTAGTACAGTCAGACAAAAAAGCGTTAACAAATCTATTTTAGAGTGGTTTAGACTTTTATATATGCATGATGAACATGCTGGTTCCCCATCTCCTAAAATAAATATGTAGGTAAATATTTCTAAACACTAAAAACTGGAACGATAAAAAGTCTCTCTGATGAAAAATTTAATAGATATCTCATACAACCAGATCTACCATTTCAGTAATTACCTAAAACCGTAATCCTAACTAATATTATAAATGCGAAATTGACCAAACATAATCAAACATTTATTTGACAACTTCTTGGTTTTTCTAGAAACCACACGAACATTCGCGGAAAACAGCTTATTATTACAACTTTATACTTAGACAAATACAAAAATCTTACACAAAAACTAATTACTAAAGAGATAGAAAGAGTGTCTTTTCTAAGCCAAGGTACGTATCTATGTATGTGGGTTTAGAATATTATTTATTAAAAACGGCATCTTTCGTTATAAATAAAACTGTATTTTACGGATGGAGGACGGATTTCTACAATTAAGGTATCGTTGGAAGTTTTTTATCTGACTGTACAAAACAGCTTTTTTTTATTGGTGTCCGAATCATCAGTGAAAGAAATATTAAAATTAAAATGTGTCAATTCGGACACTGTGTCCCAAAATATTGTGTCCGAATCGTCAGCAACTCAACGTAAGCATTCCGATTTGCACAATAAAAATGAGACCAATTATCTATTGTTCTCATTTAATTGTTCTCAAATGTCAATGATCTATTCGATAACGTTGGATCATGTGATTAATATCAAACTCATACTTTTTTCTTTTAATACAGATTTACATTGGAGTCAACCGAATGATTTAATTATTTGGAAGATTGTATCACGTAATCACTTCTTAGATGTTGAAATGAATTTATAGTCAATCCCTACTAATAATATAAATGTGAAAGTAACTCTGTTTGATATGCTTTCACGCCTAAATCGCTGAAGTAATTTTGATGAAATTTGGCACAGGGATAGATTAGACTTTGGCGAAGGATATAGGCTAACTTTTGTCTCAAAAAAGCTCTTTGGGGTGCCGGTGAGCGGGTCCACCGGGCAACAGCAATTTTTTGTTAGATTCTTCATCTGAAAACAAAACCGCAAAACCAATTGCAAACAACTCTGCAAGTAGATGATAAGGCAATTTTCAAAAATTACAGGATTTACATAAATGCCATTTTATCTGATTGTATCTTTATGATACTGACGCAGTTTTAGATATCATCATGCTGATACCAATGACATCAGTTTCATAATGTCCTCAGAAATATATGTATAGCTTTAAGTAACCTCTCATTAGACTTCCGGTAACTTCCGGATATCTGGTACACGTATAACGTCAAATCGGACGTCATTCATTGTTGCATTTGTATTAAGACGTCAATCATAATGTTTACTAAACTGTCATTGTCAATGTACATTACTATGTAGGTACATTATTATACACAGTCATATTACGTACATTACATTACTCCATCCCTCCTTATTCATAATAAGGAAATTAGATTAATTATATTGGGTATTTATTATCTCAATTGTCACCTCACTTTATTTCTTTATTTTATAAAAATTACATAGGCAAAAATATAATGTATATGAATTTTAAATTGTTAAAGTTAAAAGAGGTTCATTAAGCGATTTGTAATAAGGGGGCAAGCTTTTTATATCTCTAATCTCGAAGATATGAACAAAAAGTTGGATGTGATGTAATATGGACCTCCATAGTATATTTTGACCTCCATTTACTTAATAGCTAAACGTTACCTACGTAGATAGTTTTAAACTTGTTTAATGTAACGTGACATTGTAAATTTAGTTCACTTGGAATATACATATTTACATAGACAAGTTAACAAGAGATAAAATATCTATGGGCTTCTGACATCTGACATTCGAAATGTGTGGAAATAACGTAAGCGTTCTTAAATGTCATTTTCATACATTTTGTTTCGATTCGTTTGTCGATTCGAATGTTTGCAATTAGTCTAGACCCCATGGTAAGACCAGTAACTATTGTTGAATACTGAGAATTTCATAGAAAAACTCAATAACACTTTGCTTGACCGTCGTAATGGTTGAATAATGTTATTCTAAAATCGAAATAATTAGTTAAAATTATTTGCTGCACAAAGAAATAAATAATTACTTTGCGATATATGTATAAAAATGTCATTCTCTGGTGTTCTTATTTTAAAAGATAGGTCCAGCAATGTTACACATAAACATGATATATCCCCCATAAATGGGGTTAAAATACAACAAATCCTTCTTACCCAAAAGGCTATATGGGCCATCCATATAGCTTCCTCGTCGTTGTTCCTAGTATTTTCTAAAACTTGCAGAAGCAAATTGTTCTTACCTATATTTTTTTAAACTCATCCAAGTAAGTCTAGTTACACGGTCGTTTCTTTTCCTCAATTTAAACCGTTTCTAGAACCAAAAATCCCATTACGATGTCCGTTACAAATCACCTAATAAGCAAAGAGCTAGTTAATGAATCGACTGCAATCTCTTTTTTAAAAACCTCAACGTTTTTTATTCAATACTTTACTACTGCCGTTTCAAATGGATTGTCTGCAGTTGGCAATGCTAGTAATGTGTGGGAAAAGGGTAAATTACAAGTCAAACAAAAACTGGATTAACTCGTCAAGTCAAAAATTACAGACATAGTACTAGATCTATTGTTCTTGAGCTCCGGTATCCTTACGCGAATTGCTGAATTAAGTAATTTATGTATGTAGACATGGGTGAATGAAAAATTACAGGGCTTTGTCTCCATAGTGATAAGCATTTTAATGAGTGGCGCTAGTTTCAAAAAAATTAACAAGTAATGCACCAGCTGTGGTTTATTGAACACGGCTTAACATCAACGCAGCTGATCAAAAAATAAAGAGAATTATGAATCTCAAAGTAAAAAGTTTCACAGCCTCCAACGAGATGAACAAACGACCTGATAAAGGTCGTTGGGAATCATTGGATGCAGGTAGCATATAACTTGTCTTTTTAGAAATATTGGGGGAGGTGTCTGTTCTGCAGTGGACATCATTTGGCTGATATGACGATGATGACGACGAGTCTTTATGTAAAAAAAGAAAATATACTTAAAGAGCAGTGGCCATTGGTAGGTAAGAAGGTACACTACTGCTATCAACAAAAATAAATCGAACAATAAGGGATGAACAGCATTGGTAACGTTTTAAATAGAAAACGTATTTTAAACCTGTTCCCAATACTATGGATGCTATGAATGAGTTAACAAACAATCAAAACCTCAAAATAAACGACCTTCACATTAAGCATACACAAAATAGTCAGTCCGAAGCACTGCAGCTCATTACAATGGTCAAAGTCAATGACAATGACATTGTAGACTGACATTCATTCATCACAATCGTCAGCGCCCACATTTGAATGTGTACTTGTCAACTATTTTCTCACGAACACAAAACTGGTGATATCCGCAAATTTTACTTAGTGCGTAAGAGTAAATATTGGAATCACAATAATTTGAAAGGGATGAGTGCCACGTTAGGACCTTGCCAGGCAAGTTTCCATCTAAGACTTCGGTTATGGGTGGCACCCTTTGAATGGTTCAAAGATCTCAGAAAAACTGTGTTGGTCCACACTAGGATTTTCTCCTGTATCGTGGGTGCGTTTACAAACACAAACTTTCACATACACAAACATCCAGACCCGCAACAACTACCTGTAGATCATACAAATATTTGTTATGTGTGGGGATCGAAACCACAACCCGTGGCGCAGAAGCCAATCGCTCAACAACTGCGCCAAACGTTTTTTATTGAACAATGCTGATATGTTAATTACAACACCGTTGAATAACGTGTTAACGAGTTCGGTTTTAAGTTGTGAGAAAGGGAAGGTTAGAAAGATTATATAGGTCGAGTTTATAGAAAACTTTTGACAATGATTTGTCTCTCATATTTTATATATGCTGATAATATAGAGAAATAAAGTTTGTGAGGTTGTAGGGGGTAATCTCATGATCTACTGAACAAATTTTGAAAATTCTTTTACCAATAGAAAGCCATAGGCTATATTTATGTGTAATATATGCATGTTATTAGGTAGTACATTGCACCCGGGCGTATGAAATAAAAATTTTCAAGCTATACGTGTACCTAATACTGATGGATAATGGATAGTAATATAAAACAAATACATACAAGGGCTAGTGTTCTAAGTATGCATAACAAGTAAATTCCGTTCTTTGAACAATAATAAGTTCTATGAAACTGTAATATAATATAACACCATGGAAAAAACACACGTCATGAAAATCTAATAAAAACAATGCTGGAAGTCGACACTGTCAGTCAATACTTCTATCATAAGGAATGAAAATACATTTATACATATAATCTTAGGAAACCTAACGGCTGAATTAAATTAAAAAAAGTATTTATTGTAACTCCGTGGTCACGTAAAACTCATTAGGACATAAATATTAATATTTTGGCGATAATTACTAACTTGATATTCGGAATATAGGTAATCCTTTCTTTGAAATTAATCCGATTGCGGTTAATTACACAAGAATTTGTAGGTAAAAGCTGTTACCGTTAGTGTGAGATTCATATCTATTTGCAGTGCGTGTAAATTGTCTGTTTTCATACAACGTCGATAATATGTACTACCTACCTACCTACTTCTAGATCAAAGAGTATTTTATAGCTCATTCGGTTATTGCCTGTGATTAATATTCAGTTAGTTAGCTTGTAATGGTTTTGCTAAGTCACGTCACAGATTTATTGTAGGAAATGCCGATAGATACTTGATTGATTCTCAGACATCATACATGACAACAATTGAAGCTTCAATGTCTAAGGTGATTTGTGAGTGAGTCAATAACCTGTCCTTCCTTAGGATATTAGCATTACTAGTGGTGTTCAAAGTTGCTATAAATCAATAACATGCTTAATCCTATATGCTTAATTTTTTAAGCATGCGATTTCATGTGCTTTATTATAGCATGCTTAATTTATATGCCTACTTGTTACGTTACGGCAAAGCCGGCGGGCCGCGCCCGACGGACAGTTGCTTGATAGAGAGAGAGAGTGTTATGCGATATAAAGCAAAATAGCTTTATAGCATAAAGTGCGAACCGCGATATCATTTGCTTTATGCTATATTTATTAAGCATGTTA
This sequence comes from Acronicta alni, assembly GCA_964056405.1. NCBI lineage: Eukaryota > Metazoa > Arthropoda > Insecta > Lepidoptera > Noctuidae > Acronicta > Acronicta alni. Next base: position 5,683,553 of record OZ043920.1, read on the forward strand.
CTTTATAATGCTATATTAACCATCACTAAGCATTACCCATTAAGACGGTTATGAAGGTTTGATGGCAATAGATTGAATACTTCCAGTCTAAACAGATGCAGATGAACATTCAATAATAATATTCATTCAATATTTTACACAAAGTGACTGCTAGTTAAGTAACTGCTAAGTGACTGCTACAATGTATATTAGGAAAGGACTACGATCATCATCATTATATCAGTGAAACTGCTGTCCACTGTTGAAAAAAGACCTCGCCCTGAGATAATGATGATGTAAGGTGATTTTCTACATCTTTCTTTCTACTGCATAAGTATGTTGTAATTGTAAAACCTAGAACGTCTTTATGTCAATTAGAACCTTACGTGCTTTAAAGAGTATTTTTGGTTCCAAATTGTCATAGAAACATACCATCAAGCCTGTAAATCCAGAAGGGTTAGGCAAAGGTGTACTAAATGTACAACCCATTGTTCACCGGTATGTTTAGGTCCCAATTAATAAGGGGCCACTCAGGCTAGGCTTAGCTACTCCTGTGAATTTCACTATAAAAAAACCCAATAGCACTGACTGCCCTGGAAAGCGATCCCAGGACCTCAAGCGTAGCAAAGTCGAAACTGGAAGAGTTCAGCTAAGTTCTCCTCTTTTTAAGAATCTTTAGTTATTAGATTTCTAGAGTTAAGCGTGAGACCAATGCCCAGTAAAAGTCTAATTCATTCCATATTTTTTGAATTTGGAACTCGAGTGAAAGAGCTGGACACTACTTCCTCGAGCTTGCTTAGAACTGAAACAGAAAAATAAGCTGCATAAGTGCGTAGTTAAACTAAGATTAATTTCTCACGACCATGTCGAAACACGATAGCGATCGCGAAATAAGATGCGAAACTTTTTATCGGCTACGGTTTTGTCTTGTCTTGTCTCGAGAACAATGTAAAAAGATTTAGTCGCGGGTGTTGTGTAATTATGGCAACGGAAAAATCTACGATACTTACCGTGCTGTGCAGTACCTAATTAAGTTCTTATATGGGATACATACTATTGTAAAATTCATTATTTTGACATTTATGTGCTACATTGACACACGGAATTGTAGGTACCTATTTGTTTTGTACAAATTTATCGTGTTGCATACTGTTGCTCCACAAAAAGTAACTGCGGTGTGAATGCACCATTATATGTCACAAAAAGAGAAAACAAATCAAATTGGGATTAAAATATTTGTATAATAAGGTTGCTAATGCTCTGTAACCAAAAATGTCTTTGGTGCTTATAAGTTCAGAGGTTAAAATTTTGAAATACTTACTTACCTGATTATTAATTCTCCTAAAACGAACTGTGTAATGAGTTTCACATGATTTTTATCACGGTAGCCACCATGCTGGGAAGAAGTTGTCCTATCGGCGGAATCCACAGCTCCTCAAACATTGCACTTGCGTTTCCATGCACTTTGGTAGGACGGTATGCCATAGGAAGGCATTAAAAATGGAAGAGATAGTGTAGGCTACATTTCAGTCACTTTTTTGTAACTAAAAAAACTAACTGGCAAAGCTATATTTTTAGATAGTCTTGTAGGTACAGACGCCAGCAGGTCAACCTATCTAAAACTGAGACATTTTCCCAACTGAAAATAAACCTTAAGTCTTTGTATTAAAATTGAAAATCAATCAAAGAAATTTGACTCTGTACTTTCCAAACTAAATAAATATTCTGGAATATGAATCCATCATTTTGCTTATTTTCAAGTTCCGCTCTGACAGTCAAGCCTACTAAGTGCTGCTTATAAGCCAACGAGGCACAATTTTCTGCAATGTACCATTAAAATACAGCCATTGGTATTAGCTTAACAATCTTCGCCAGTCCTTGGTGCGCAATCTTAATGTCGTAATAAACGCATTGCTCTTTCAAAACGGTTCTACCGTCCGAGTGTCTGTTGCGTCTCCTTTCAATGACTACAACACTATTCGCTAGTCCCGGTACAGGGTCATTCCGATACAATTGATTAATCGAGAGTTCGAGACACCGTTAATGTCCTCTCGATTGTCTATCTGTCAATATTGCTGAACTGACGTCGAACGTACTAAAATTTGATTGTGATATTTGTTTTGGCCTATGTATTCCCGATGTACCGTGAGGTAAGTGGAAGCACGAGATAATTTTAATTAAGTTAGTTATTTTATTAGTGAATTAAATTACTATATTACTTTTTGCTTTTTGGTTATTTTTTACGATTGTAGGTATCTACTAATTAAGTACTACCAATATTTTTTTGTATATCTAATATCTTGTCATCAATATCAAAAGTAACTTAAAATAAAATCATCAAATTAAAAAAAATCGATAGACTCCTTAATTATTTAATAAGGAGTCTATTGAATTTATCAATTGTTATTATACCCTGAAAGAGTTGAATGCTTGAATTAGCAGAGTAATTTACAAATGAATAGGGCTGCATATTTAAAGCTATTCGTTTTATTTGCTTGTAAGCTGCGCACGCGTTGGTACGCATAATGAAGCGATGGCAATGATGTAAAACAATATACATTTTTTATGTACAGACAGCTGGTCAAGTTATACAAAACTGACAAATTTTCACAATTGAATATGAACTTTATAGTTTTGTATTAAAGTTGAAAATCGCTTGTTGAAAGTAGCTTGATGTGCTGGCCTCTGTACATAAAAACCAGCGAAGAACTTGTTTGATAAGCTCTAGGATACGTTCGTTTATTTTTTTCTGTAAATTCTCAAAAGGTATTTATAGACGTATAGAACGTATTCGGTAATTACACTGGACTTCACAAAAAACAAGGCATTTAATAAGAAATCTGCGGCATACCTCAATGGCCAACGAAGCATATTTTTTTATAATAATAATCGTTTTTTTTGGTAAAAAATAAACGATTATTATTATATTTTTTAGATGAAACATTATTTAAGAACTGCTTGTTTTTCTCTATATTTTTTGAATAGGTACGTTAAGCTTATGGTGTTTTTTGTGTTTATGTGTAGGTACACTTAAATATATATTATTATGTATTTAGTTGGAATTTGAACGCGTCAATTGAGAAATGATTGAGGCTCTTATTGAGATTCCATCTTAATAATGCATGACTTAAAATCTAGTATATATTTATAGAAGTCATTTGCCCACATCTATTCCTAGTAAAAACAATTTAATACATACTTATTACAAATATTTTAATAAAAAATGTACCAAATACAAAAATTCAATAGTACCTACCTAATCTAATATAGGTATGTACTGGGAAATGTGTCGCTTACAAAAGCTTGTTTAGAGATTTTTGTAGTTGGTGTTGATTATATGATTTACATAAGAAAAATGAAGTTTTCTAACTTGGAAGAAAACAAAAAGAAACTTTAGTTTTTGAATACTGAGCGGACCCCTTGAGGCCTTCCTAGATTATATTTAATATATAAAATACCGGTTTTCGAAAATACTAGTTATTTGAGAATTTACGTACCTATGCTAAACAATTTGTAAACAACAATAATTTCTATGTAAAATAAGAAATCTCTTGTTGTTCCACTGAGTTGTACGTCTTCCAGGTACCTAATATACCTACCTATATTTATAATTTCATCAGCACCATATTAATTATAAAGTAAATAGTAAAAAGTACCTTCTTTCTCTAATTAACTACTATTACAAGAAAATGACGATGAAAGTAATAGAGATTTTTCTAGTATAAACTTTGCTCCACAATACCAGCTCAGAGGTAAACTCAATCTAAAAATAATTTTCGTTCATTCAATTACTCGTATATTTTTCAACAAGCGTGGTCCATTCATTGATTATGTTTACACTGTCTTATTGACTCCTAGAATGTCGTCACCGCTTTACGTCAATATAATAAAATGTGAAAATAGACGCAAGGTTTTGGAGATCAGTCGATCCCATCATAAATAACTTGTAAAATTCTACGCGCGAACTAATGTTGCCAGAACGTCAGAACAAATATTTATTTAAGACGAGAAAACCGCGCTCTTTGGTTTCGAATAAACAATGCATACTCTATCTAAAAAAGCCGTGATTCGAACTTGAGGCCTTTGACTAGGCTAGTCCTAGTCAAAGGCCTCGAGTTCGAATCCATGGCACGCACCTCCGACTTGTAGAATTCACTCGGTTAAACGGTGAATGTTCTCGACGGTGTGCGAAGTCTGCCAATCCGCACTAGACCAGCGGACTATAGCCTTATCCCTCTTAATCTGAGAGGAGACCCGTGCCCAGCAGTGGGACTGTATGTGTGTCTTTCTTCTGGGCAACCTGCATTAAGCCAGCGTGGTGTGGTGAACAATATCCATCTCATTTTGAGAGGAAACCTGTGCCTTACAATGGGACCGTATATGGATTGATGATGGTGATCTACTTTTAGACACACTATTCGATATGTCAGGGCATTGTATTGTAAACACCATAATAATAATGGAATATTATTTCTACAATTTTATATTTTTTATTGAATAATATGTTAACTTTATTGTGTTCTGGTTTGAAGAGCAAAGTAAGCAATTAAATTACTGGACATTCATTCATTTATTTAAGTGTCATCTTAACAATTGTTCTGGTCTCAAACTCTCAAGACGACAACGCGCAACGAGACAGATACCACTCGTTTTGCTGGCGTCTTAGCTGAGGTTGCCGCTTACTATCGGCCGGTATTATTGCAAAGTATGTATACAAGTTCAGAAATAATTTGTTTTCTTTAGTACCTAATATGTCTTTCAGTTCGCCTGTTAGTTTCTCTATAGCCTATACATGCTAAGTGACTACCGCTTACTTTCTATAATATCTCAATAGAGAAATGAAAATATGATTCTTGCGGTGTGAGCCTCAAGAAAATGCCATGACACCTTGTGTCTTCCAGCTACTTTATGAAATATTTTTTAGACAAGTAAGTAGTACTAGAGATAACATAGCCCAGTTGGATTTGTATCCAAACAAAAATCATCAAGCGTGTCACTTCCTTATCAATTCGTGTGAGTAGGTAATCGTTTTTTTTTTTATGAGAACTCGTAATGTTAATTGAAAAATGTTTGTTTTACATTCTTTGTAGCGGAAAACACACGTGGGTACCTACTCACTAAGATGTGACTGAAAAGGGCTTATGGTTATATAACCTCGGAGTGAGTCAGCAGCAGCTTGACTTCTCAAAATAGAATAGAAATTGTTGTGATCTGTCAAAGGATGAATGTGCGAAACGTTGACATTTGGTCTTCGTCGGGAAATGTTCAAGGAATCACCGCGAAAGAGAAAGCGGTAGGTCTGTGAAGGCAAGCTATGTTGGACTTTCCTGAACGGGCCCTATGATCAATGAGTAGTGATCACTTTCGCTACGACTCTGATAGTCCACCCCCTTCAAGGGGATAACAGGCCTTGCCTCGAATCCTACTTGAAGGCGTGCATGTAGGAAACGGACGGTAAAATACGGAGGTTTTGTCGCATCAAGTTATCTCAAAGCTACAGTCCGTTTAGTTAAAGGTTAAATTGAGAAATAGATATACTATTTATAGGTTGATATATTATAAGATGCTACTTACTCAGTGATCATCGATTTGCCAGCAGGTCAGTAGAGTTATTACAAAAACGTGACACCGTTCACATTGTTTGTGCGGTGATTGGTGCACTTATGCCTTGTTTTGTTGCGACACAGAATAAAATATTGCATTAATATAGTCTGTGATGCCGTTGAAGCAGACTTGACGACCCTTTAATTTTACTTAGTGTAGGTACAAAACACGCGGCTATAATACGATGAGAGGAACTGAAAGAAACGTTGAAGAAAAATACACAAATCCCAAGTAAAAATATATGTATACTGGACAAGGGATGCACTTAATATAGTCATTTTGTAATTGTAACTTTCATAATTTTATTACGCAATAAGCCCGCTGATAGACGTAATCCTAAATTTTACACCACTGTAAAATTTAGAATTACGTCTATCAGCGGGGTTCCAAAGAAGCATTGCAAGATGACGAAAATAATTACAATGATTAGATATTGATACGGAAGCATGCAGTTTTTCATACCCGGCTCGATTGGTTATATTATATTCCTTTTATGGTGACAACAACCTCATATTCAAGTTCATCTTGAGCCACCAAGATACAAGCTGTGCCTAGTTGGGGCTCAGTGCTCACGGCTATCTCTACCTTTGTATTGTTAATTTTCTTTGTATTTCTATCTCTGCATGTTACCTAACTTGAGTGTGTTAATAAAAAAAAAATTATTGATTATTATTATGTGTCGCCTGGGAAAGTGGTAGGGGTGTGTCGGAATCGTACCGATTAAGACCACACTTGTTGCGTCCTTTTGCTCTATGGCACCTATGGTCAGGACCATGGGAATGTCAATCACATTTGCCAGTCTATGGTCAAGCAATCCCTGGATCTCTTCAAGGGAGTTTGCTAGATTTATTGTATGTACTTGCGAACTGTAAATTAGTAATAATACCTTTCAACTAGAACAATCCGTTCACTTTTATACGCCTTAAAATCAGATTCACACAGTGGCTATTGAGTCATAAATGTTAAATGGTTCAAATCAAGTTGCTTAACAAGAACACGTCACTCAATATCCTGTTTGCTCAGCTGATGCAGATACTGTGATACAAATCACTTGTAATGATATAAAAAATAAGCATTCTACATGCGCTTGAGAACTATATTGTGTGGATATACTTACTTAAATCAAGTTGTAAACATATATTTTTTGTACTACTAAGGTGGCAAACAATCATACGGCCTACCTGATGGTAAGCGGTTACCGTAGCCTATAAACGCTTGCAACACCAGGAGTATCACTTGCGCGTTGCTGACCCTGGAAAACGAAAGAGGAATAGTTGGGTTGTTGGCATTATAAGGGTCAAAGTCCCCCCATGGTCAACACAAAGATCCTCCTGGCAACCTTTCTCACCGTAAGAAACAACACAACTCAAAGCAGTGTTATTTTACTTCTATTGTCTGCAAGGCGGAGGTAATTCCTCAGTCAGGCAGCTCAAATTTGAGTGGGATTACTCCCACTAGGGAAATAGGATAGCATTTGTAAAAAACTGAGTCCATCTTAGCTTCATCGATAACGTCATTGGCTCCGACAACCAAAGCCGTCAGACCAGACACGAAATGACATCACTTGCGATTTCTATGTAATATTTATTTATTATGTATACTAATTCCATTGATACAGATATTTCCATATCCATATATATGGAAATATTTAAAGCAAGCGATGGAAAATAATGTAACAAATAATTTTATTCTCCTCCACAATTCCAAATTTTAATCTGGTTTTGCTTTTTGTAATAAAATATAATTATCTATAAGATCATCATTATATTAGATCATCATTCGTTTTCTAGCTATTTTAAGTCTATCTATTTTAAATCTAATACCAAATGGAATTCAATCCAGCGTCAAGCATTTCAATAATCAAATTCGATAGTACACACCTATTCAGATTTCCATTCAATACCGCTTGCATTAACCGCTGTTGAATGACAATAAACTGTAACAACACAAAAAGTAAACACGGTTAACATCAAGCAATTTAATTTTCCAGTTCAGGGTCACGCGGAACAGTGGCGGTGACCTTAAATGAAACCGTACGTTACCTTACCACGATAATGAGATTTTAACTCGAGTGGAAGTTAGCACTGTTTATTGGGTCGCTCTCGATTCCCATGATTGATGTCCTGCTAATGACGGGACAGCAATGAATACGGAGTCTTGTTTGAGTGTCCATTGAGAGGCAGGGTTGTCGATTATGGGTTACGACAAATATTGAATGAACACATTTTATTCAAATATTGCTGCGTCAGATTTTACTGTCTCTTAAACATTTAATATAACGTAGGTAGCGTTCTAGAAAGCGCTTACCTACTCATGTAAATTGATGACGTCATAAAATACCTACACAATTTACATTACGTAGGTCATGCCTACATGATTTTATGACAGCAAAAAGGAGCTATTTTTATCTCGAGTGGGTACTAAACTATTAGTTACGATGTACGTACACTTATGTATGAAGTAAACAATTTGAAGTTGCAAAATCATGTATCCATGTTCCAAAAAAGAATCTTGTTCAACATCGTTTTCTTTGTTAAAAATGGGGTTTAAAAAAATATCTCGTTGAAAAAAAGGCAATTTTTAATTTCTTTTTTAATATTTATACTTTTTTAGTTTAATATAAATTCTATTGTACACTTTTAAGTATAATACATACATTATTGTTGCCCATAATATGTTGTATGTGAGATCCAGAAATAAATAAGTAAACCAATAAGGTTTTATTACAAACCTACAATAATGCACTCTCTTTCATTTCACAACGTATCATAAGTATTTTAGTTGTTATATAAGTGATCTTTCCTCACATCGTCTCCGACCTCCGAACTTTAAGTAGCCATTGAAGCATTTCAAATCTTGTTACCTGCACAAGAAGATACATTTTCATGTAAACTTATTCCATTTTAAAAATGTCACGGAACAGTTTGCTGTGTGCTGTTTAAATGTTTGTAAGGTAAACTTCGTGCATTTCAATGTACTCCCACATCACTGACATATGCTAAAAATATTCACTTTCCACTGAGCAATTAGTATCAGTTGTTGAAGTTTTCGGCAATTGTATTCTATATTTCATAGGAATTTTGTAAAATATTTGTAGGTAAGTAGGTACCTTCCTACAGTTCCAAAAAATAAGTAATGCTAAAGCGTCTTATAATGATTTTAAATTGGAGATCACCGTATAAGCTAGTAGTGTTAATAATTTGAAAAAATAATGTTTAAATACAGAATTTCTTTAATAATTTGATACAGTGAATATTTTAAATTATGTTTTCTTGTGAAGTTATGCATAACCGGACTAAAACAACGTTAATCACACATTATTAATATTATCATCTTTTATAATAATTGTATTATTATGTTATTTAGAAGAGGGAAAGTACCTATAACATCTAGCTTTATTTTTCGTTTTTAATACCGTGCGCGCATTTGCTCAGTTCTTTGGGATTTGTACGCTCAAGGTCGCTGGCGGCTGTCGTCGCTTTAAGTAGTAATGCCAGTTTTTAGCTCACTTAATAAAAAAGATTTCAATTTAACTGTTTTTTTTTCCTTTTTTTTGACAGCGCAGTAGAGTCCACTCGTATTACCTGGAATCGATCTTATCCAGCACAGTCCGCTTTCAAAGATCATTCCTACCACGCACTATCAGGCTCTGGAATGAACTACTTGCTGCGGTGTTTCCTAGTTGTTATGACATGTCCTTCTTCAAACGAGGCCTAAAAGAGCTCTTTACCACACACAGTAGCCGTCGGCACAGCTCTGTCCCCGAAGTTGCTGATGTCCATGGGCGGCCGTGACCACTTACCATCAGGTGGGCCGCTTGCTCGTCTGCCACTGTTGGCCAGTTTTAAACACTTCAAAAAAAGAGGTTTTCATTTCAACTGTTTATTTTTGACGTGTTACGTGACATCTTCGCCGAGCGATGCTCAACTAGTACTTAAATAATATTCTATCACATAATGTACGGTCGACACAAGAGTTAAGTATACAGGCAGCTAATTAACATCTGTGTTTTGTTAAAGATTGTATAATAATGTATCACGAATGTGTCAAAACGCAGGTATTGTAAGCTGCTACACATCAAACCCTTTGACGGGTAATTATTTTAATCACAATCTGTGTAAAGATGCAGATTTCGTTCGCAGTCAACAAAAGAGATTGGTATACAGGTATGTATACCAATCTCTTTTGTTATGTTATATATATTATGTATTATTTAGTACTAGTTGGCGCCATGTTTGTTTGATGTCTATCAGTTCTGACGATAAACCACAGAATGGTTGCAGTCAGTTTCCTTTCCTAAAAAGTTGATTGAAGGTCAGAAGGTTACTACAGACTCGATCTTTGTTTTGAAATGAAATGATGTTTTTTTTTCTGTAAATATCTTTAGAGACACTTTTATAATTTATTACCTAGATTATTTATAAGCTAAATTCTTTACCTAGATAACGGTGGCCTTTTCTAACTGACGACTTATGAAAAGAAACGCGGAAATAAACTCAAAGATCAAGGGCCTGACATCATGGTAGAAGCTATGCGAGTATTACAATGTAGGATTTTAGTTACTATATGGATTGATATACAACTCAGTCAAAATATAACAGGTAAACATTTTGTATCTTACTTTTGAACAGTATCGAGGTAGGTATGTCGTATTTTTTTTTAAGAGTGGTTGTCATTCCACTCAAAATTGAGCTGCCTGACTGGAGAAGTACCTCCACCTTGCAGAAAATCGAAGTGTAATACTAATAACACTGCTTTGAGCTGTGCTGTGTTCCTTACGGTGCGCAAGGTTGCCAGTGCTCCTCGAGGAAACTTTGTGTTGGGGTCAAAGTCCCCCCATTTTGACCCTTATACTGCCAACCCAACTATTCCTCTTTCGTTTTACAGAGTTGGCAATCTGCAAGTGATACCCTTGGTGTTACCATGAGGTGGGCATTATGCTTGATTGCCACCTTAGTAGTAAAAAAAATATATTATCAACATATAAGCACATAAGACGTGTGATAATAACAATATTTATAGCTCTGAAAGCAACATTATACGTACAGAGTAATGACTACAGTTACTATGGGTTTCGTCTCAGCGTGGTATGTGCAATGTTTTAGCACTAGTGTACACTGTTACAGTGGGTACTTTACTGTAACAGGCTAGAGGCTAGTTAACCTAGTAGTTATCCAGTAGGCGATCATGACTATAGGGTAAGTGAAGGCCAGAGCGGTTTTTTGGCGGTACGTGTCCGACATACCCTGCAGCCTTCCCTTCCCGGGTGGAAGACGATCCATGAGGATTATCCGTACTTAAAAAAGCTAATGAGCCTAGTGGTCGTTAGCGCGACTGAATGATGAACATTATAGGTATTAAAAGTAATACTTTTCGATAACTTGAAAGATCCAACTGAAGAAAACGTTCTTCTAACACTCTGCGGTCAACTAATTCTACTACTCATATAAATTGATATCAGAGAAAGAAAGAAGGAAGGAAAGAAAGAAAGAAAGAAAGAAAGAAAGAAAGAAAGAAAACCTTTATTGACACAGTCTTTGACAAAAGGTCCTATTTTCGATTCTCAGGGTCGAGCAGTGTTAATGGGTTTTTCTATGAAATTACCAGTAGCAGGTCGTAGTTTCGATTAGTGCCCGGTTAAAGTCGCACCTTATTACATAATGATGTTGCAGGTTTCATGCACCAACCTCACGATTCCTAGAAAGGTTGTAAAGGTAAAGGGTTATTTGTGTAATAGTAAATCGTTCCCATTGATTAGTCATGCTACGTAACAACTTAAAGCTGGCTGCTGATTGGTGCAAATTATTACGCGTATTTTTGAAACTTATTTTAAGTTCTTAGTAGTCCATTCACTCATGTTCAAGCCAAATTTCTTGATAGATTCTCAACTTTAATACAAACATTATGAGGTTCATGTTCAATTGGGAAAATTTGACAGTTTTGGATAGCTTGATCTGCTGGCGTCTGTACATCCACATTTCGCCGGTATGTTTAGGTCTCATGTAATAGGGGCGAGCCTTTTGCCATTCACCGGGCAAAAATCCAAACTCCGAGCTGCTACTGAGATGTCACAGAAAAATCCAATAACACTGCTCGACCTGGGAGTCGAATTCTCGAATCCAGGACCTTTAGCGTAGCAATCGTACTTAGGACCACTAGCTAACGAGGAATTCGAAATAGAAGTAGCTAAATTATTTATTAAAGAATTGCTGTGAGAAATCCTCATTAAAAACAACATAAAAAACTATTCCACGACGAAAAAAAGGATAGTTAGCAAAGTGTTCCTGGAAAGCGAAACTAACGGATATTTTTATTTTTGTATTACTAAAAGAAAACCAAGCAAAGGGCAACTCAACCAGGGAAATTACTGGGCATAATGTGAGACAACAACTGTGGTATTCAGATGACACCAGCAACACCAGTGGTACCACCCTGGTGTTGCTGGTGTCTATAGGCTGCAGTTGCCACTTAACAGGCGAGAGCATCAGGCGAGAGCTTATGCTTGTTTTTTGTCTTATCTCAATAAAAGAAAGAAAACTAATACTCACTCGAAGTTGCTGGTGGTATAGGTAAGGTATATACAGACGCCAGCAGATCAAGCTATCCAGAACTGTCAAATTTTCCCAATTAAATACTACAGTTTCAGACTGCGGCCACTGTTACACATACCTTTTTCATCAACAAATTATAGACGTAACGCATTCTTCTCTCGCAGTGCAACCAGTTTTAATAATCTCCCCCCACAATTAGATATTGACATGTTCACAACAAGTTCAAACACTTTAAGGCGCAAATTAAATAAAGAAGTCTTTGGCAAAGATCGTAGTATCAATACTACTTAGATCTGATGGTTGAAATGTAGGTATCAATATCATATTATTTAAGTTCTCAATTTAGGAAATAAGTTAATCTTAAGATATTTAATTTGTGGAAGCTTGTAAATAGCGACAATTTATGTTACTTTTATTAATGTTACATATCTAGTAGTCTGTAAGCTTTCCTTATAATAAATAGATAAATATGAACCTTATTAGGTACTTTGCAGTATAGTTGAAAATCAATCGAAGAAATTTGACTAAGTAGCTTGATATGCTGGCCTCTGTACATAGTTGAACACATTTGATTGATCATAATGCAGCTGGTATGTAAGCACGTAGCATGAGACATCTAGTAAATACTGCCGGGTCCATATTTGATTGTTTTAGTGAATAAATTATTCCATCTAGGACACATCGTTTGTTCGTGTCGGGCGAGTCATAAGTTTACTGCTGTGTGATATGTGTATGCGCACATTTGTCTTCGATTTTTATCGCGATATATAATTATATTACTATTCTCGTGTCAGAAAATGATGGGAATATACCTATGTGCATTAGATTTCAAACTGATATCTAATACACAGAAAAATATAGATAAACATGTAGGTACGCACCTGCAGAAGTGGATTTTGTATCTATTTTTGTCAAACCAATAATGTGACCTTAATTAACCATTAAGGTCACATATCAAGGTCATGAATGTCATAAGTAGACGACAAAGTTTGTAGCACACTTTTTTTTAACACCAAACCTACGTAACGTTATTAATTATTGTACAAGAGTGTGTTATGTTTTGAATTATTTAATAAGTTTTAGTAATTAAGACCGGTCTACTATACACACTGTTTATCGTATTAAGGGGTCTAAGACCTTTTTGAAAAAATACACATAAAGTAAGAACCGAAGAAAACTTCATAAGTGGGAAGTTATTACACAGACCGTGATACCGAAATTCCTCATTGATATTCTGCCATCTTGGGGGAGCCAGGACGAAATATCAGATTCGTACCGACTAAAAACTGCACATGCTTTCACTTGCCTTACAGTTATGACTAAGACTGGCTGAGTCTATTCATTCATACGTATATTTACTCAAATATGTAAAGCATATGTGTCAAAATCGTAAATATACGATTTAGATTTCAAATACAAAACGCATTTACTATACATATCAGTAGTTAAATGTGCCTTATAGATCAACATACAAGGTACACTCACACGTCTCACACACACTAGTTTTTTCCTAGTTTAGGTATTAGTAGTACAAATATTCTGTCTGTACCTATTTTACCTGTACCTACTCCCATGTTAAGCTAAAAAGTGTATTTTTGTGTAATAAAGATTTTATTGTTATTATTATAACCAGTGATTTATTTTTACAAGTCACGGAATTACTGGCGGCCTATGAAAACTGAATTTGTTCGTTATCGTAATAGCAATTAGCATTATGCGCGGTTCGCCTTGCTCCGATGACACAGTGGCCAGTCAACTCGATCGTCTCAGGTGCGTCATACAGTAGGGTTGTCTAAATTAAGATGACGTGTCGAATAATTCAAGTAAAAAAAAAGGATCTTTTTATTATGCTATACAACCTTTTATTACTCCAAAGCCTTGGTTCCACCCGTATAAGAAGATATCAAAAAAAGTTGTTTCAACTCTGTGCAGACTCCGCATAGGTCATTGTTGTTCTCCAGTCTTTTTACATAAAATTCGGGTTCGGGATTCGTCTCTATGTGAGTGTGGGTTGGATTTAGGCACCTTGGAACACATCTTCTTTAATTGTTCCAAGAATAATCCTTCTCTTGATTTATATAGCTACCTCCCAAAATTGAAGATCCCTATCCCTATTAACTTTCATTCTTTATTAACATATTCCTCCTCAAAACTTTTCAGGGCGTTGATGAAGTTTATTAGTAGCAATAACATCAAATTGTAATCATCTCGGCTAACTTGTTTTGTGTGCAATACGGTGTTTTGCGTTTCTTACTTACAATATTATTATTTTACTTATTTTTTGTTTTCATTTCAGGGTTCTAATCCTGTCAACAATTCCTTAATCTAAATTACGTCCTTTCCATTTTTTAAATATTTCCTTTTCACCACCTCCTTTTGTTTTCCTTTCCCATACACACGTTTTTCCTAACCACTTTGACATTGGCAGAATTGTCGACATCGGCATCAATTGCCATAGAGAAAGAGAAAGAAAAAGAAAAAGATGACGTGTCAATTTCAATTTTCCCAACGTGAATAAGAGAACACTAAATACTAGTGGTGAGAGCTCTACCGGCTCTTTTTTCAAAAGTACAGTTTCGATTTATGCCCCAAAATGTAAAACAAATTTCTGATAAGCCTAAATACTGATACTGTCTGGATTTAAAAGAGAGATTTTCTCTGAATTTAGGCCGTCGCCGTCGCTTCTTCTCAGAAGTCGTCATCTAGGAATTTCCGTCGAAATCTAGTATTAAATATTGATTTGTAAAAGTGTCTTTATAAGATCTATTTTACACAAATCAATGTCATTTATCCCTTTTGAACAGTCACTATTAGTGTCACACCGTAACACTTACTGAACTGCATGCGCAAAGGTTAGCATGTTTTGTTCTGGCTTTCCTCTTACCAAAATTAATTGACCCTCCACAGTTACTAACTACAACCAAATTCAGTCTAACCTCCACTACGATGTTACTAATGGCATTCATACCATTTTGGCAAGAACATAGAATAGAACTTGTCAAATTAACTTCAATGAAATCGATTCGATACATTAAATTGTAAATTTTATTTAAATTGCTAGGAAGGGAAGTAGTTTTTAATGTCCTCACGGCAATTACATAATAATTGCAGATTATCTAGTTTCGTTTTATTCAACACACTAGAGCCTTCTCCTGTACCTATTGTGGGTATGTTGGCAAATCTCTTAAGCAGTTAAAACCATATCCAGGTCTAAGCTATAAAAATATTTGTTCCTTGCGGGCTACGACCCGTAGCCTCAGCAGTGCATTGCCAGATCACTGTGATAATCGAGCTGTCAAAAAAAGCAACTAGATTTCGTATGAAATATTTCTGCTAATATCACAATACTGCCATTGCCACAAAAATTCTGTAAATACCGTATTGTATATATAATTATAGTACTAAAATGTTAAAGCTCAAGTGGTGACATCCTTAACTAGTAGTTTACACCGGCGCGAACCGGGCGAACAACTTTCGCGACTCGTCCCAATAATGTCGCGGATTCGTGAACTGTTACATCACTAGTTACTTGCTCATTAATATTAGTTCAAGAAAACAATATAAAGGTACGTAACAATGTACCTACCTACTTTATTTCCATTTCCTTGCCGTTTTGAAAGTGAAAATAGTAGTGCATGTCTCGTCTATCGTTCCGCTCAAGTTGTTGTTTACTATTTCAATCTTTAAATACTTACTGATATTATATAGTGTTGTAATACCGTGTATGTTTATTTATCATATTCTTAAAATCTATTTAGAATATATTCATGAAGCATTTGTTGTAAGTTAATAGCAATAAATCAAGAATATATTTATTAGCGATCATGTTTCAAAAGAAAATAACGGTTTTTAAAGATTTATCATAAGTAATTTATTTTATCGTGTTGACTGTATGCGATAAAATAAATCTTGAACATCTACAAAGTAATAAACATACACGTGCTCAATATAACACACCGTGCAGTCGCATTTTATCGTAGCGTTGCATAATATTATTTTATTGATGTCTAAATAATCAAAATGGCGAACGTAATGGTACTTGCTACCTGTTGCTTGGTAACAGTTTCAATTTCTAAAATTGAAGTAACCGTTAATAATGAAAAAATGAACGTCTGTGGCCATCAGAAGATATGTTTTTTAATGAAATAATAACTAGTTTATAATCAAAACGATCAGCGGACCTAATATTTATAATGACATGCAGATATTTGTTCTGGGTCTATCTGGAGTTTGTTTATGTGAAATTTGTGTGTTGTAAAAACACCCACGATACAGGAGAAATTCCTAATGTGAGGCAAAGTTCTATTTAATAAAAAAACAGTTTTCTTAGAGTTAACTTTTTTAAAAATAGTATAATGTAACTATGAAAATGAAAGCCGAGATAGGCATATAGGTACCTACATCATTTCTCAGAAAATCTCTAGATGGTGTCATCTAGAGATTTTCTGAGAAATGATGTATTAAATTAATATGTAAGGTGTCTACATAAGACACCTTACATATTAATTTAATGTGGGAATTATTACAACATGGTTTCCTGTTTAATTGAATTACGAAGAGTTTCCTTGAATTAACATTATCTTGATTAGAAGGTAAGGTTGAAAAAGAAACCATCTGATTTTAGTCTATTTGTTGTTAAAAAATGCGGATTGACCCTCAACCTTCAAAGGAACCTTGAGGGAATGCATTTAAATTTTTTCGTTTTATGAAGCAACTGAATGCCGTACAACCTAATCAGAAATAGTTCGTTTACGATCCAACTTTATGATGTACACTTGCAAAATTTCTATTGCCGTTCAGCGATAAAGTTTTATAATTTTATATGCGAACTCAACGCTTTTGAACCATGTTATATTAGAATTAGAAATATGACTCAATACACTGGAATATTTATGTAAAACTAACAACAACCTATTACAAAAGAGGTTTATATTGTAACTGAATATATTTTTAAATAAATGATATAACAAATGTTATGTTTTCAAACCAAACGATTATTTTAACATCTTGTTTGTTCAGCTTTTGTTTTGCTTGAGTGCGGTAAATGACCTTAATTCTATAAATATTAATCTATGTGTAAAAATCAATTGCCACATGTATAAAACATTATCAATTAAAAACGGGTCAACGGATTTGGCTTTTTTTTGTTTATAATTAGGTATCTTAACAAAGTTAGTATGAAAGTATTTTTTAAAATTTAAGTTAATTTGTATTATTCTGCAAAAAAAATCTAGAGTTGTAAGGAAAATAATCACGAACTCCAAACTTACGACCATAACGGTCTCTTCGCCTAGTTTTTATCGTAAAATTGACCACTGCGCACCTACTTGCTTACAACTTCAGAGGGGCAAAGTTATATTGTGGGTACTGGTGTTGTAAACATGATATTAAGTCGATTGATTTGTTTATCCAATTTGTGTTAAAGGATTTTCGTATTCCTTATTTAAACAGAAATACGGTAAGCTGAATTACTAACCAAATTTTATTTTTATAGTTATTTATGTATGTAGATATAAAAATATTTGCTTACTAATCGCGTTTGAATCACAACAGCCATAGGACTTTCACCGCTGAACAAAGATAGATTTCTACTAAACCTAGGAACCTAGATTATTTTACTGGAATATAAGTTCTACAATATGTGTCTGTATTTAGAATGTTTCACCAATAAAAATAAATATGTCTAGTGAATATGAACTTCAATCTATCCTAATCAATAAATCTTTTACTAAATATAATTGACCATTACAACTTCTTAACGATATCGCAACGATCAAAGATATAAATATTTTAGTAAAGTTACGTCACGAAGCGATTATAATTATGTAGTTATCTATTTAGTGATAGTTGGTAAGTAGCGGTTTTAGCTATTCGAAGCCCCTCGAACATAATGTTCATTTTGTATATCCAATATAAAAGTAATTAATACAAATAAAATGACTTATTAAAGTTGCATCATTGGTCTAATGGTCCCAAACACAGCTGCTGAGCCTATTGATCCATTTGATCCCAGGCCGAGCATATAGTTATTGGATTTTTTTATTAGGAACGTCTCAGTAACAACATGGAGGTCAGATTTGTACTCGGTTATTATCAGCAGACTCACCTCTATAATGGGATCCAAAACATGCCGGTGATATATTGGTGTACATTAGTACACCTCTACCTTGCCCTTCGGGGAGTAGAAGTTTAAGTTATGCTTTTACAATGAACTAAAGGATAGCAATCCAGTCAGTCAGTTTATGCTGCAGTGTGAAGATATTTACTACTTAAAATCAATTCTTATTAATATTTTCATTTTTTTTTACCTGCATTAAGCAAAGTAAATATATAGACGCCAGCACATCAAGCTACCCGAATCTGTAAAATTTCCTTGATAGTTTTTCAACTTAAAATTATAAGGTTCATTTTCGATTGGGAAAATTTGTCAGTTTTGGATAGTTTGACCTGCTGGCGTCTGTACATAACATTAAAATTTATTTCAGTTTAATGTATATAAATGTAAAACGGAAAGTAACTTGCGACATCACAATGCTAGACTTGCTCATATCACGCTATAGTCACGGAAGTATATGTCAGTTAGAAGGTAACTGTCAATTTCTGATAATCTACAATGATTCGTTTTGACACCCGGTGTTCCAGGCAACCTTGCCCCAGGGCCGCGACAATCGGCATCTCGTAATAGACGCGCTGTGCGCGTGGGCGCACGATCTTTCTCTGCTCACGCGATTTGCTCAAAACACTCCACTCATGCGCAGACGCGGATCGGTTTTCACCGCCCTTTTCCGTTTTTTATTTTGTGTCTATCTACTTACGTACTAATGTGAATTGTGTATCCGTGTGTGGTGTACAGTGATGAAGTACTTTCAGTTTTGTTTAGTGTTGTTGTTTAGGTAAAGTATTCTATTTTTAAATGTTATCGCTGTAAGATTTTATCGAGATTTCAGTTACGGTGTAAAAATATGCATGATTTACTTTATAAAGTACACGTTAGATAATTATTTATATAGTAGAATAGTCTACTTATGATGTTGACTAGTTGATTAGGCTGTCAAAATGTCGCGATACCTCGTATGTGTGAATAGTAAATATAAACAAGGTAATATTACAAAGTTAATTGGAACTATTATGAATATTTATAAGAATCTAGGCCCGGCAGTGCTCCCGCAAAGTCAAGCAAACACGGCCTTTCCATCGTGTTCATGAGTCGTAGCTAAATCATTATCACATTCATAGAATATCCTCAAAAAACATCGTCATCTATTCGTCATATTTTCGTATTTTTTTGCATTTTCCATGCATTTGATTATAAAGAAAGAGAAGCAAACTTGCTTTTCAATAAATATCACTGACGGCAAACGACGTAAATTCAGAATGTAAAAGGAAATTGCCACCTGGCGAGCGGGACTCGCGGTGGCTTAGTGGTCATAGCGTCTGGTGTATTTAACCAGAAGACACAGGTACGAATCCTGCCCGCAGTCGATGTTTTCCTTCACAAAAATAACATAATCTTCTTAGTTACTAGAGTCCAGTTTAGTGTTGGGTAAGCGAATACTCAACACTCTAAACAGGAGTCTACTTGGACCGCTATTAACAGTTCACGAAAGTAGCTTGTCTTATTCTGCTAAATAATATTTTCTAAAGGATCAAAGTATCTGTGACACCAATATTTGCGTGTCTTATCAAAATGAACTAGTTTTTGCTGGAAGCAATGACTACCTGTCTAGAGAAACAAAGTATTAAAATAATTTAAGTAGTCATATTTAAAATCGAAATAGTTTTATTTTCATATAAACCTTATAAGTACGGGCACTTATAAAATGTGGTCTAGGTGCATGGTTCCAAATTATTCGTCCATGGTTACTCTTTTAAATTATCGTTTTAAACAATGCTGTTCATACAATCTAATATATAAAATTCTCGTGTCACAGTTTTCGTTGCCATACTCCTCCGAAACGGCTTGACCGATTCTGATGAAATTTTTTGTGCTTATCGGGGAGGTCTGAGAATAGGCCAACATCTATTTTTCATACCCCTAAATTTTTTTTTATGGCAAAACAACGTTTGCGGGGGCAGCTAGTAATAATTATAAATTGGATACTTGCATGAGAGAACAATTTAGGAATGTTGCGAATATTACAAATATATTAAATACAGCTAGTCACAAAATAAAGTTCTAAACAGTTACCATAACTCCCATTTACAAAGAGTAGAAACAGATAAGCTACATAAAGGAACTGTCAAAATTTGTCAGTTGCTTTACAAAGCTTAATAAAACGTTTCCTGTTACAATTTTTAAATAACCAGTTCACCAATAATAATGGAACCACTGTTATGTCCACGAATAGATGTGATGGATAGTAATCTATGCATAATTTCAATAATGTTACGAAGTGGATTTGACGTAGCATGTTGAACCAGTCTCCGACCTTGAGGTAAGCTAGCCGGTACAAAACCGGTATTATTACATTACTTTTCACTAGGGCCATATGATATTTGTAGCTTGCAATTTTAGATTTTGTCTAGAATTTAGTAAGGCTGAGATTAGAATATAAATAGTTATTACTAATGCAACCAGGCTTCTTTTGTGATTGGTCAAGCGATGGAAGAGTCACGTGAAGTGCAATGCTGATTGGCTGTTTAAATTGAGCTTAAATTTAGTTCAAATCAGCTCAAGTATTGATGTAGGCTGATTTGAATGTTCTAAAATTATTGTTGACAGTACTATTGTACAATTATCGGAAAATACAATATTAAGTTAGTAATTAAATTAAAAATGTTTAGGTAATATACATTTATTTCTTTTTTGACGAAACACATGCGTTTATATTCCCCAAAGAGTTAGGCAGAGGTGTACTTAAGTGCATCCACGGTACTGTACTGTACTGTATGTTTAGGTCCCATGTTATAGGGGACGATATATGGGACGAGTCTATGTCATTAATCGAGCACAAATTGAAACTGTGAGCTGCTACTGAGAATTTCATAGAAAATCTCATAACACCTTACTCGATCTGGGAATCGAACCCAGTTTCTCAAGCCTAATGGTCGCGCTAATGACCACAATTTTTTTGTGATATTTTAAAACCAACAAACCTTTGAGACGCAGGCGAGAATAAATTATTTGTTGCTCTAATTACAGTTCAAATTGCAACATACATAATTGTCAAAGTGAAGATTTATTACCTGCGTACTTACACGACCAAAAATGGGTCTGTTTTCAGGTATTTGTGTATAAATGGAAATGCTAATGAAATACTAACTATTCTATTATTAAGAAATAAAGCCATTCTAATGTGTGCATTAATGGCGTTTTACAGCAGTAATATTTATTTAAGTCATAGTCCATCCCATTCCGCGAAACGGACGTAACGCCATGTACAAATACTTACATATTTTATTAGAGAAATCAAGGGAATAATGCATTATCGACCTTATCAACTAAGGTCAGTGTGCGTTGGAATGTGATCTAATTCTTTGGCATTCCTTAATTTTACTGTGGTATTCCGAACGAGGTCTTTAAAAGGCTAGACAAATGTATAAAAACCTTGCCTTGATTTGAGTAACTATACGTTATCTATTAATATTACATAACCTTGTAATAGGAGCATTTATACAACCATGGAATGCCCAATTGTAGATCTGGAAATATATAGGTAAGTAACCTCTGACTTGTCGGAAAGTGTGTGCGTATTTTATAAACACTTAGTAGCTGGGCAACAGCTAGTTAATTATGACTAAAAACAAAAAAGATCTTGAGCCAAAAGATAGCCTATGTTTTTCTTCAAGGTTTATCTATCTTTGTATTAAATTTAATCGAAATCAGTTTAGCGGTTTAGGCGTGAGTAGACAGAAAGACAGACGTAGTAACTTTCGCATTTATAATATTAGTAAGCATTATCACTGTTGAAGAATAACATCGTATGGAAACCTGTATGCTTGAGTGATGTTCTCAACCGCATGTGAAGACTAACCACTAGGTCTGCTCAGCCTCAGACGAATTAGATTTTAATAGTCACTGAATTATGAATTATGAACACGTTGTTGTAGTAGACTAGGGTTGTACTACCGCGTTACCAATCGTTCGCCGCAAAGTTTTTCTGGTTCAATGTCATCATCTTCCTGCCCTTGTAGGCGCAGTATGTCCTTTTCTTCCATTCATCTCTGTCAGCCGTCACATCATCAGTCACTCTCTTTTCTATCATGTCCGCTGTAACACAATTCATCCACCTTTTCTTTCCACTCTTTTAGTTACATGCATTTCATCTCGCCTCATCACATGGCCATACCATGCCAAACTGCCATGTTTTTGGTTCAATGTAGCTAGTGTAATTACTAAAGTACCTACAATAAACAACTGAGGTCTCATGATGAAAACACGCGAGTGATGTTGCTGGCATCTTTAGGCTGGCCCGTATGTTTGTGCATCATCTGTATACAAAAAAAAAATGTATAGGACCAATTATAGCTATATGACCATGACCTGCTAGTACGCACGTAGGCGTTCTAAGTTATGACTAATTAACTGTCCGCTAAAACTAAAATGGCGTATATTTATCATAATATTGCCAGTTTCTTGCATATTTTATTTCCTCTGAACATTTAGGGAGCTCAAAGGAGTGAAGCAATTAAGAGGAAGTTTTCAGCACTGTCGGTGGAGAAACTTGGTGTTTGATTTTGAAATGTTTTTCCCTCTAATGACCGGTTCTGTTACCGAGCCTCTCCTTAATGGCGGTTGATGGCCCAACTTATTGACATTTCACTAAATATAGTGACTTTTTTAGTGCTGTTGTCAATATTTGTTGTAGCTATTAGGCGTTCCATTTTTAATGTGCTGTGACGTAAAAGTACATTTACACCTTTGGAAAATATGTTTTCAAATATCGAATCAGATACTGGTTAGTTACAAATTTTACAGTGCTTATAAGAAACTGAATGATTTAGCTCAATAATAAGCAATGACAATTGGAATGCCAAGTCACTGGTCTCGAGTTCAAGTTCAAGGCACGCACGTTTGATTTCTCAAAACCTTGTGCGTATTAGTAATTAATGATCACTTGCTTAAACGGTAAATGAAAACATCGTGAGGAAATCTGCATGCCTGAGAGATTTTCTCGACGGCTTATGAAGTCTACTAACCCGCATTAGGCCTACTTGGTGGACTATAACCAAATCCCTTTCATTTGAGAAGAGACCCGTGCCCAGCAGTGGCATAGTATATGGGTTGATGATGATGAATGATTTAGCTTAGCAATTTTGCCAAGATCTCATTTGACGTTATTTCTACGGTTTCTACGAATATAGGTAATCTTCAACCAAGTTTCAATCTCTAGTAGGATAATTTATTAAAATAGCTGTGAGATCGGTGTAAATTGTTGTATAACATTTAGAAATCAAAGAAATGGCTAAAAAATAATGTACCATCATGTCTGTATTCCCCTAAAGATAAGGCAGTATTTTTACGTACCCATAACCAGCCACAAACGGCTACTGCTTATTTCCTAATTGAAAAATCCAATGCAAACTTTGCTGGACCCGAGAAACTTACCCAATACTGAACTCCAAAGATGTACTTACCTATTAGTGACCATAACACCCGTCAAAAAATTAAATAGATTTAAAAATATTTGAAAATTTATAGAAAATCGGATACACGCCCTATACTTAGATATTTTATACAAACAATACATCGCTACTCAAACAATAAAAATAAAGGTTAGTCGAAGAACATTAATCTCATGAAGAATGTCAACAGGTGTATATTTCTCTTCGAACGCTTGAAACTTCAGTTGTAAAATAGAATTCTAGTCTAGTAAATGAGTTACAAATATATCTTTACGTCTACGCGCATTAGCCAAAGGTCTTTGTCAGACATTTAGCGATGTGACGTCACATAGTGGGCATAGTGAAACATTCTGATTCTGATTTGAGCTTTGTTGTGGTCCTAACGGTAAGCAAGGTTGGCAGTGCTGCGCGAGGAAACGTTGTTGGCAGTAGGACTTTAACCTTTATACTGCCAACCCAACTATGTATTCCTCTTTCGTTTTATAGGGTCGGGGACGTGCAAGTGATGCAAGTACTTCCCCAGTCAGGAGCTCCAGTTTGAGTGACATTACCTACTCTCACTTTGCCCTACCTCTGTTAGTTCTACATCTAAGCTTATAATGGTGTCATATAATTGACTCGTTTAGAATTTTGGCTCTGTAATGATTATTTACTTACATTGTGTTCATTAATTGCTTTATGATTTATTACGTAAAATATCGTATTGGGAACGCAATTACGGGCAATCAATTTATTAAAAAAAAGGAGAAACAATTTAAAGGTTTCGCAACGACAAGTCATAGCTATTTTTAATTAACTGCGATGACACCCAGGGATTTAATGAAATAACGAATATAAAGATGCATCCACACCGCAGTTACTGTACACAGTATTGTAGATGTGCGCTGTGCGTATAGGGGCCAGCACATCAAGTTACCCCAATCTGTCAAATTGCTTTGATAGATTTTCAAATGTAACGCAAAGTAATAAGGTTCATATTAAATTAGAAAAAAATGACAGTTTTGGATAGCTTGACCTGCTGTACATCAATAGTTCAGCGGTATGTTTAGGTACCATGTAAAAGGGGGCGAGCCTATTGACATTATCTGGGCACAAGATACCTAAACTCCGACCTGCTATTGAGAATTTCATAAAAAAACTCAATAACACTTTGTTCGAATTAATGAAGCAGTTATTAAATAAAGACATCAAATAATGTGTTGTACTAATGATAAACTTTCTTTCTTTCCAGGAATTTGGGCTCAGCAGTATATTTTTGCTGTAGGTGAGTAAGACGAGTTGAAGTTACAATTCTCAGAATAAGCTTTCAGTAACTGTCGACAAAAAAATAACATGTTGATAATAATTTGTCAGGGCCGGAGACGAGGGGCACCTATTATAATATTAAGAATAAACACAAGAAAGTTTGTACTTAGGTACTTATGTACCTAAGTACATTCGGTGATGGGTATTTTAAAATATTATTGTTCTTTTTTTTGTTTCCACCTCTGCTTTGGCTAAGGTCTTTCAATCGTTGAGTCGTTCGGCTGGAATTCGGGAGATTGTTGCATTGGTATAACCTTATTGTAATTAGGTGTCTATATAGGGGTACCTTTATTCTGCAGTGGACGGCTTCAGCTGATATTGATGATCAAGGATGAATGTAGTAGTGAAAAGACAGTAATAATAAGCCCTTCATCGCTGACACGAGTAACATTTTTGAAAGAGGTTTTTTTTCAATTTCAAAAAAGGAAGACTATCGTTATCAACTAGTCTATTTTTTTATTAATTTAAGTTCTCTCATAACTTTGTTTTACATGAAATGATTCTGATGTGTTTTTGTTTAGCAGGTAGCTTTAATTCAGTTCAAATGTTCCAATATAAATGTAATTGTTGTTTGAAGATACATCCCAAAGTGTTGTATGTAATTGTAATCGGTTTTCCTTTTAGATAACGTAATTATGTTGTATATATTCACTAAGTCTGTCTTCAAAGTAAAATGAATCTTATCTTCTCCGAAAAAGGTATAGTTGATATAACAACATATTTTCTTTTAAACTGAACACTGTACTCATATTATAACCGAACGGTCCTATTTATTATTTGCTTACTCAGACAGCAAAATACTGATTTAAATAATGTCGGGTCAGCCCTATGCTATTATGTCAACGAGCTTCTCAATCTAGCAAACTTAGTTCGATAGCAATAAATTGATCGTAAGTGATACAGTTAGGGTCATGCCGTGAGAGACATCAGTGATTGTTGCTCGAGGGAGATGTACCGGCCTGATTTGAAACTGTCACACATTGTACCATAATATGTCACGCACAATGTAATTTGTATCTTATTTGTAGTTTAAGAGGTCACAATTCAGAGCCAGAGGTTCCATTGGTTGTTGTTTTTGGCAATTAAAACAAGTAATTATCGTAAGTATGACAAATTTTATTGCATGAAAAATTACTTACACTTAACTAGAAAAATATTTGTGACACATTTTTAAGTCCTATTTTCTGACT
The DNA here is from genome assembly GCA_964056405.1 of Acronicta alni. Lineage (NCBI taxonomy): Eukaryota > Metazoa > Arthropoda > Insecta > Lepidoptera > Noctuidae > Acronicta > Acronicta alni. Next base: position 5,709,747 of record OZ043920.1, read on the forward strand.
TAAGCGATATTAGCCGTAATTTAGAATAATTGTGATATAAACAAGTCAAACCTATTTTCTGACTGAATTTTTTTCGTAGCAGCTGGAAGTTTGTCTTTGTGCTCGATTAATGTCAATACCTAGGCTTGCCCACTTGGTGTACGTCACACTTGTTGGTGTACATCAGTACTCTAAACCGGGCAATACAAGCATGATGGTATGTATGTTAAATATACGCATCTTATTTTAATCTTTAAACTCATTACCGATGTTATTTTTGCCGATAAACATCTTACGCCTTTCCTAAACTCACACCACGTGATGGCAATAAATTATGCAAAAATAGTTTTACTAGCAACAACACATTATGTATCCACATATTTTAATGTGCAAATAGTCCACTGAAGGATGTTTATAGTATGTCGATTAATTATGATTATCTGCTTTATTTACTTAATTTATAACTTTTATAATATCTTTGAACATATTTTCATATACCTAAAATAAAAACACCTTAACGAAATATAATTATGATAAAGATAAGATAAAGATAAAAATATTTATTCGCCAATCGGAATGGTACAAAAGTTGTTATGTTACAATTAGTTTTCCGACACATCCGCCTCTGCAAGAGGCATACGAATATTCTTAGGCTGAGATATCATTGCACGTACATTATAATAAAATATGGGTATGTTGGGTATACCACCACCTGACCAGACTTAAAAACATTTACAATATAGCTACATAAACACTAAAAAAAATATTGAATAAATACAGTATTATTTAGTATTATATGTGTAACATTGTTGCCCACTGGCATCAGGAATCGGGTCCTTAGCTACCGGTGTCTGGTGTTCCATAGAGATAGGCACCTCATCACAATCCGTGCTATGTCAAGGAGTATCAACCACTTCCCGTGTCATCTGTAATGATCGACAAGATAAGTTGGAACCAAACATTTCTTGTTATTCAAAATTTGATGTGCATGATTTATGAAGCGTACAAAAAAAAATCCTTATAGAATAGTGATAACCTATGGACTGATATTAGACAAAAACATAATGTATGTGAATAAGATATTTGCCATTTGAACTTCTAGTTGAAATATTGGCTTAAAAGTTATCCGAGTACCTACCTTAAAATGGATATATCTACTAATGTCAAGGTGAACTTCGGGACCCGGGATCTGATCTCCAACTTGCGTCAGTAAGAATTGGTGGGAGTTCTGATGCTTGATGATCACGTTCAGTCGCCTACGATTAACTAGTATTTAACTACGCACAGGAAATTACAAGAAACATTATATTATTTGATTGATTGATATATTACTGAAACGAACATCTAAACTGTAGAGATATCTTCGAAAATAAATTATGTGTAATGATTATGAAAAAAATGTTATTTGTCACATTATGGAAGACATCCAATTAGCATAAAACAGTGACATATTGCGGACGTAAATTATCTCATAGAATATTGGAATGCTGTGAGCACTGAATTGAACAAATGACAATAAAGCACAACAAATAATAATAAAAGAATCATTCATTCAAATGTAGCGCGATTTAATAACAACAGATTGGATGTGATTGTGAAATCCAAGGTAATAAATCTCGTCAGGGCATCCACATCCATAAAATCGGTGGCCACAAATTGCCCACGCGTTATGGAAAGTCAACAATTACACGTATGAGTGCGCTATGAAACTACGACTTTCCATGGTTGTATTAAAATGAACGGGTTATGAGTACTGTCACAATGAACGGCAGCCATCTTTGATGCTTTGAAAGCAAATAACGGATTCAATGTTAAATGCTGTGGAAACAATGTTTTTGGGGAAGGAGTATACAGATTAGTATAATGTTTTAAAAAATTTTATTGAATGAAAAACGGATATTTAAAATACTATGTAATTTCCTCCATTCTTTTGTTTCGGTGGAGTATTAGCACCATAGACATTTATATTTTTTGTGTCCTACAGGGCTGCACAAAGCCGCTTTTGATTAATCGTAATATGTAATTCACATGAACTTATCTTAAGATTTACTACGAGTTCTGGAAATAAATTGATTTTGGAGGAATGTCCCTTTGTGGCATTTTCCGCCCACTGCTGTTTTAACTAGAGAAGGCAGATAACGCTTTAATCTCCTACTAAAATATACGTAGTAGTAGTATTTTCTCCCGGTGCTCTACAAAATTGACGACGTAGTACGCCCATTCTAGACTTCTGACATGGTAAAATTACAAAACTAGAATTTCAGAAATGTTCATGAAGATGCCAGCAAAAAGTAACGATAGTATTTGGAAGCATGAAAAATAAGTACATAACATAATTATAATGAACTATAGAATAATGAGAAATTAAATTCTACTTCTATGATTACAACCAATTAAAGACATCATAAATGATTACAATAACACCTCTTTATTTATTCAAAAACATATATTAGTTGCTTAGTCATCATCATCATTATCTACCTACTTACTGTACATACCATAACTAGGAACAGGTCTCCTCTCAGAATGAGAGTTAAGGTATAGGAATTACTAAGCTAAGGTAAGTGCCTTTTTTATGTGACCTACGCAAATGTTCTTCTGATCTGGTATCGTCGTGCGACGGGCTGTTGAGCTCCCTAAATTATGGTTGAGCTGCACAATGACTGATGCATGCGTGCCGTCAGTTGGGACTGGTCTACTCAAAGCCGCTATGGCTCTTTCTTCAAAAGGCCAGTTCAGACATTGCCCTACATTGTAAGACACATATTTGTTACTATACATCATAGTTTATGCTATACATTGTCTGGACTTTAAAAGAGACTATGATTCTCTGTTTGTTTCGGCGTTTCTTCTCAGAAGTCGTCAGCTAGGAAATGCCGGAGCCATCTAGCTTAAAAAAATATGTAGGTAAAATATTGACTTGTAAGTGTAATTTACAGAAATAAATATCATTTATCATTTATCATTTATCATTTATCATTTATCATTTATCATTTATCATTTATCATTTATCATTTATCATTTATCATTTATCATTTATCATTTATCATTTATCATTTATCATTTATCATTTATCATTTATCATTTATCATTTATCATTTATCATTTATCATTTATCATTTATCATTTATCATTTATCATTTATCATTTATCATTTATCATTTATCATTTATCATTTATCATTTATCATTTATCATTTATCATTTATCATTTATCATTTATCATTTATCATTTATCATTTATCATTTATCATTTATCATTTATCATTTATCATTTATCATTTATCATTTATCATTTATCATTTATCATTTATCATTTATCATTTATCATTTATCATTTATCATTTATCATTTATCATTTATCATTTATCATTTATCATTTATCATTTATCATTTATCATTTATCATTTATCATTTATCATTTATCATTTATCATTTATCATTTATCATTTATCATTTATCATTTATCATTTATCATTTATCATTTATCATTTATCATTTATCATTTATCATTTATCATTTATCATTTATCATTTATCATTTATCATTTATCATTTATCATTTATCATTTATCATTTATCATTTATCATTTATCATTTATCATTTATCATTTATCATTTATCATTTATCATTTATCATTTATCATTTATCATTTATCATAAGTACTTCATATAAGTTTAACATTCTGTACGTTTTCGGTTATAGCCCACGCCCACAATCGATTTATCTCAATCTAAAAAAAAAAGTATTTAATCATTTGAAATTTATCGTAGGTACTACAATTTTTGCAAAATGTTCGTAAGGAACTTTTACTGTCTCTTAAGTCCAATAGTCGTAAACGCAACTGCCACGCTAGAGGTCCAGAGGTCGATTCCAAGGTCGAATAGGATGGTAATGGGTTTTTCCATGAAATTCCCAGTAGCAGATCAGTGCCGCTCAACCTCGCCCGTATTACTTGGGACCAAAACATACCGGCGACCTGTGTACGGTGTACATTGGTACTCCCCTGCCTAACCCTCCGAGGAATTTATCGCTTTTCTCACAATCTCGTGAAAACGTATGTTGATTTGAATTATAACACTTTTTCGCGTTCATAAATTAATATTAGTGCGTGCGTATTACTTTCTGTCTCGTTAGCTAAGGAACACAAATGTATGTCGAAACGACCATTTTATTAATTGCATTATCATTATAATTATTATTTTTAATATTTTCCAGTATTTAATCGCGTGCCGTTTCAAACGAACACTAAATTAAAATAATATATTTTGAAATAGAGACACTACTTATTTTTATATTTTTTAATAAACTTGACTATTTGAATTCCAAGTTAAGGTGAAAGGCGAATCAAAATTAATGTTAGACTTATTGCATTTTACCTTCACCTATAATATTTATCTAAAGAAACCTATATACAGATATTAAGTAAGTATATACCGTATGTAATACGTAGGTACATCCAGGTACATCAATAAGTTATAAAATACATAATAATTTTATTTACAGATGATTTTTGATTTGCAAAAACTACATTTATTATTATTTATAGTTACTGACTGTCTGACTGTTATTGACCTTTAATTAATTATTGTCAATTAATCATGTCCTGGTATTGTGACACGTTTGTCTCGTTTTAGTATTTTGGAATTACTTTATCCTAAAAGTATTAGGAATATAATTACCACTTTGACATTTTTGAAAATTTAAAAATGTTTCTACACTATACATATAGGTAGAACACTCAAAACTATCTATACGTAAATAAATACTCTTTCATTATTCAATTAATAGACACAAGATGCGTCTATTAATAGTGCCATAGTTTTTGACAACAATTTCCACTCAAGAACGAAAAATTTCCATACATTATACTTAGTACGATATTATAATATGATACCTAAGTAAATTCAATGAGCCGCATACTGATGTAACAAAACGAGGATGTAACGTGCGCACGCGCACACCGTTCCGCTTCCTTTGATGCACAAGAGCAGCAGAGTAGCACATATGAATAGTATTTATTAATAAATACTTAATATTTTTTTATGATACCTATTAGTTTTCACTAAAGTTTAATTTGTATTCGACTAGTACCTTAAGTTTTTCTTGAATAGCAAAATAGAATAGAATATATCCTTCGTTTAAGTACTTTCTAGAGATGTGGTTCTTTTTTTAACAGATCGTTATTAAATAAAATATTAACTGTATATTTTATATTGTATAGTGTGTATTTTATATTGTTTCTAAGTACCTACCTATAGTGACATAAAATGGCAGTGATTTTTAAGTAATGACATGCGTTTACTTGTAAAACATTACAACATGTGGATAACTATTTGATTGATCTAGGCAATAGGAGAAATAGGAGTTAGGGCATTGTCCAGCACGCTAGTTAAGGTAAGTAGACTTCACACGCCGCGCCATCAAGAATATTTCTCAGGCAATCAGATTACTTCACGATTTTTCTCTTAACTGTTGAAATGAGTGATTAGGTCATGAAATCAACGATGAATTGGCACATGACTTCAAAAAGTCATGTCATATTACGCTAGGTAGGAGTCATCAGACCTGCGAACGAATGCTACAGTGCTTCCATAGTATAAACCCAGCACTAAAGTGGTTACGCGAAACGCCGAGGTTGGTTTTAGCCGGTAGATCGCTCTTTTCAGGGCGGGGTCCGACACACCCCATCGCTCTACCCGGAACGGTGGGTAGTGCATAAAGCAGTTCAAACCCCGTCAACAAAAAAAAGGTAGGAGTCTACATCTTCAGAGTCATTTCCCAACTATGCTATGGTGTCATTAGGCAAGAATCGAAATGAATAACGAACGAATCTAGATGTTAACAGTTACGAGTACTTTCGAGAATGGATGATTGCTTTTATGAACAAAATGAAACGTTAGTTATATAAAAGAAAAACCGTACAGTGACTGACTTCTCGTAAACCTTTAGACTAGTATTTTATCGGAACTAATCAAAATTATATTACCGTATTATTTCTTTCCCCTGGACCGTGCGAACTGATATCACGGCAACTCGTAAAATATCGTGTTACTCTTACTGCCTGGCGGGATTTGATCTTATTTTGTTCTAGTCATAAGTATTTTATATGGTTAAAAGAGATAAAGAAGGACTGGTAGGTTTTTGAAGACTTTTGGACTCAATCAGTATTCTAAATAGATGCGCAGAACTGGGGCAAAGTCGGTAGAACGCCTGAAAATTAAGAAAGATGCAACGTTAACCAATGAAGGAGCAAAAACCTTCCAAAATGGCTAAATAGAATTTTTTTTATCAAGGGCGTCCAGTCTATTTGAAGCACTGAAAATGTCTCACAAGCTTGGTATACCTTAAATAGTGTGATACACTTACCACCCAATTCATTTGTTAATCCAGCTTAGGAATTCTTACAAGGAAATAGGCTTTCTTGGACAAATTGAAACTCATAACAGATTTTGAACTCAGTTCTGCTGGAGAGACATAACATGTTCCGGTGGGAATCGCACATACACATACATACACAGACGCATACTAATTGCTTAGGCTGACCCAACACCTTTTTTTTATAATACTTTAAATCCTTATATATCATCCGCCACCTAGGCAGCAGGGTATGCCGGACTCGTATGAGTACCGACTAAAAACTGCCGACTAAAAACATGCTCATCAAGAACGAGCCGAAGTGCCGATCTTTAGAAAAGAGTAAATGAAAAGAACAATCGTTATATTTAAGCAGATGTCTTAAGCAGGTGTCCCGACAAAATTAATTCATCAAGATTTTTGTTAGGTTAGAAAAGAATAGTGTGCATAAATAGAGATAGCTGATAGTTCATGTCCTGAATGATTTTAAAACATTGGCAAGTCCGGAAAGAAAACAAAATTATATCAAAAATCTTATTTCACAATAACATAGCATGACCGCATGGCGCATACTTGAGGATTTAATGTGGTCGAGGATTTAATCTTCTTCATATTTCATGAGCTCGTTAACTGCTTAAGCTATTTGGCACTCTCTGACCTGTCACATTGACATTGTTAGTTAATGAGGATCAGCAATTAGTTATGAATAATTTCATGTTTACTTCTGTAAAATAGATCGATATATTTTATGTAACCTAATTTGTGTTCCACTATAGGGCAAAGCCCTACCCTATCTTAGTCCAGGACTTTCTATCCGTTGGCAAAAAGCGGCATCGATAAGTAATTTAATTTAATTTTTAGTTTATTAAATTTAGTTTAATAACTTAAACTAAATTTAATAAACTAAAAATTATCACTCGCTAAACGATGAAGGCAAAAATCGTGAAGAAACCTCCATGCCACAGAGATTTTACTCGACGGTGTGTCAAGTCTGCCAACCCGTATTAGGCCAGCGTGGTGGACAGCCTAATCCGTCTTAATCTGCGAGGAGACCCGTGCCCAGCAGTGGGATAATATATGTATAGGTTGATGATTTTATTTTCATACCATTATAACTTGGTTTTGTAGCTTTTATGTCTTATAAACAAAATAACCTTTAATTTGATTTGTTTACCACCATGGAATTTAAAAAAATCTTAGTTTGTTGCTGAAAACTTGCTATTACTTAAAAGCAAGTAGCTGTAACCCCACTGCATTCGGTGTAGCTGAGGTTTTACTCAACACTTAATCAGCATTAAGATGATAAATAAATTCAATGGCGAGTTTATTTTAGAGGTGTTTATCCCTAGCATTGTCTGCGTCACTCTGTTTAAATCTACATGTGATTCTTGGCTCGTGTGGGTGCTGTAATAATAAAACTGTATGCGATGAAACAATTGAAAAGCGGCACATTTTCGATGAATGTCTTATCATAAGAAATTAGCGATAAATTGAATTTGATTTGATTGTGATACAAAAACCTACCTACTCTGTGTAATCATCATCAACCCATATACAGTCCTACTGCTGGGCACGGGTCTCACAGAATGAGAGGATTAGGCTATAGTCCACCACGCTGGCCAAGTGATAATAAATGATTAATACGCACATGATTTCGAAAAGTCAGAGGGGCGTGCCTTGGGTTCGAACTCGAGACCTTCGACTTGGCGTTCCAATGGTCATACCACTAGGCTATCACTGCTACTATGTAATGTCACAGAATAACTCGGACCACATGCACCAGAAATGTATCTACTTAAGATACATTTATAGTGCATTAAAAAAAACCCAACCTCTGATGGTAAGCGGTTATCATAACCTATAGATGCTTGTAACACCAGGGGTATCACTTCCACGTTACCGACACTGTAAAAACGAAATAGGAATAGTTGGGTTGGCAGTATTAGGGTCAAAGTCCCCCCACTGCCAACACAACGTTTCCTCGTGGAGCACTGGCAACCGTTGACCGCCGTAAGGAACACACTTCTATTAATTTTGAAGAAAACGTAGAAATTACTTCAGTAAACAGCTTATATACTCACACCGTATCATAAATACCTACTTACGTGTTAGACCAAATGAAAAGATCGTGATGAAAATTATTTTTCATGTAATATTTATTATCCCTTCGTGTAGATATATAAATATAAAATAAAAGAATATTTTCATCACGATTTGCTATAAAGTATTATATTTTTTAATACTTATTACATAAGGGAAATATAAAAAAAGTATCAAATAATTATGCGACATTATGCCGTTAATGGCGTATTGTTTTATTATTCGTAATTATATTTTTACAACTTCGGTTATGGTTAAAACGTGTCAAATATTTTAATTTGATAATGTCATTCTAACTATATGGCACAAGAACAAAGTGCCTCGAAGGACTTGGGGAAGGCCTTTGCTCAGCAGTAGGATAGCAACAGCTTATAGAAAATTGTAGGAGTACATTTATCATCATCAACCCATATACTGTCCCACTGCTGGGTACTGGTCTCCTCTAACAGAATGAGAGGAATTAGGCTACAGTCCACCACGCTGGACTAGTGCGGGTTGGCAGACTTCACACGCTGGCGAGAAAATCTCTAAGGCGTGCAGGTTTCCTCACAATGTTTTCCTTCACCACTTAAGCTAGTGATAATTAATTATTAATACGCACATGATTTTGAAAAGTCAGATGTGCGTGCCTTGGAATCGAAATCGACTTGGCAGTCCAATGGTCATACCACTAAGCCATCACTGCTTTTGCTTTTTGCTGCTTTTATAAGTGCATTTCTACTTTAATATAATAAAGCGGAAGACTTTTTTGTTTGTTGATTTAAAAAATATTCTAGAATTTATTAAAAAAAATTCTATCGTCGGCGATAATAATGTGTTACTAACACTGCTATAAGGTCTATATTTGCATTAAAATAACATTGAAAATTAGGCCTTACAGCACAGTATTAACTAAAGTATAATAGACTTTGATTATATACTTGTCTAGATGCCACATTGACACGTACAGAACGGCCCAAATAAAGTCTACTAAAATTGGTAGACTCTCTTCTCACTTACGTCAGTGTCATTTGGATCACTTCAGGGTGTGGAGTTCTCGAAAAATAATTAATTATGTCGGTATGTGCTGTCAAATTGTGTCGCAATTATGTGGGAAAACCGTATAATTACACTAAGATCACATTACATCGGTAAGTTTTGTTATTTAACCTCTATTATTTTATGAAAACATGATTTTTCAATTCGTTAATTTGTAGGTTTGACAGATTAGCCGGTGTTGTCAATTTATTACAAGGGAGATTTGGCGAAACTATGGGAGATAAAATGCAAATATCAGTCATCATCTTTCGATGAGAAAATTTTACTATTTTAATAATTACCTACATAATTTATTTGATCAGTAAATGATAACTTGCCTGGACACGAAATAAAATATTAAAAAAAAACTATTTCAAAAACAAATACAAAGAGATGGATTTTGATCTATAAATTGCTGTATATATTTTTTCATTGTATTTTTTGTTTTTATTAAAATAAATAAAACACTAATCTACAAAATAATTACTTTATTTAGCCTATTTCGTTTAACTGTCATCCCATTAAATAATGGAGAAAAGGTGAGTTAATAATTTGGAGCAGGCATCCCTAAATACGCACACCTTGACAGTTTGACTACAATAAGTACACAAGCGGTACTCACACATATCACGCAATTTGGCCCCAGTTTTCGCGTGTCGTTTGTTTGCATTGCTCCATCTAGACAAGTATATAATCAAAGATAATAGATTTATAGAATAGTAAAATTTTAATAGATTATTGTATTATAATGCCCATTTTCATCAACCATACTCAAATTATATCCTAGGCCTTCCCTAATTAGTTTCATTCTCACCCAACTAATTGACATTTTGGTAAGTTTGGTCATACTGTACAAGTTTTTATTAAAAATACTCTCCGCTTTTCTTTCCCATTCTGTGAAAAATACTAGGCAATGCGTAACGTAACGTTAATTCGATTCGACAATAAGCAGTGTCAGCCCTCAATAGTAAATAATCTCCTACATACATGTATCTACAAATGTCTTCGGGAATTACCAGCCGTTTGACACTTGTAGCGTTTGCTTGCCACGCTAGGGCTGCCAACGGTAAAATGTCCGAGAGACGCAGCAGGTTAGGATTGTGTTCACTTATTTCAAGCTAAGCAATCGGTTTTTGCTTTTATTTTATTGTTTAATGTTGCTCCCAAACTATAAATTTCTCCTGTATCATGGGTGCAAACATACAAACATACATTTTCTCATTCCAAAACCCGGAATAATTACTTACCTGTTGTTTATACAAACATTTTATTCGGTGCGGGGTTGTAATAAAGTAATAACCGCAACACGTGGAAAATGTCTAGCAAATCCGCAATTTTTAGTGGATACACTACATATTTTATTGTCTCACGTGAGCGCCTGAAAAAAAAGTATCTTCTCGTTTTTTCTACGCTTTGATAGAGATATTTAATAGAACACGCTTTTTCCAAAAAAACATCATAGCGTCTAGTGTGACTCTTCGTACATCTTGTATGAATGGCAGCCCTATCGACCAGATATCGGTTCAGACGATCACAATATGTGAACATTGTCACTCGAGATCAAGGTATATCGGTAGATATAATTTGTTATGACAGTTGTATTGTCACTTCGCTTAATCGGCGTAATAGGTATATTCTTGTTGATATTTTAAGCGAATTTAATTGTTTTTGCAACCGATATTGCATGTTTATTACTAATTAAGTAATTAATATGGGATCAATTTTAATAATTTAATATGGCTATAACCTGAAATAAATTGATGATTACCTATTATTAATTATATATTTTCATGCCTATTTCCCATTGGAATACGCAGTGAATACAGATGTTTATAGAAAGATAATTATGACAACTGGAATGAATGTTATTTTTTTTTGGTACGGGTTATTAAGTAACTGTTACGTATTAATATGAAATTACCTGCTTAGATTTTGATAGAAAATATTCTATCTGATTACTGAAACCTTCTTTAATTGAAGAGCTTAGCTCCGAAGAGGTTACCTCTTGCACCTCTTATACGACACGACTCCTACTTTTTTCCTTTTCTTGTTCTATAAAACTTGTTCTAAGTCTTCCCATTCCTCGCGTTTCCACAATTTTGTCTTCTAGAATTAGGTATAAAGAATCGTATTCAAATGGCAAATCATTTCCCTCTCCTGTTTTTTATGGTTATCAATAATTAACATTTCTCATTAACAATTGGTCATGAAACCTGAAACTTCCTAAATTAAAATGTCACCAATTTAATTAAAAATAATTTATTTACATAATACAGTAGAGTTCTGCAGACCCAAAAAATTTTGTTATTTAGGTACATACAAATAATTTGCAACGGCTTCATGCATGCCTCTGTTAACCGTGAAGCGTAAAAAAATAATTATTAAACGAAATTACAATGCGTCAATTCAATACACTAGACTAGACAAAGTGACTTATATTTACAAAACAGCAATACACCAATTAGTTGCGGAATTGAAAAAAAAAATAAGAAAAAAAGAATATTTTGTAACGTTCTTTGCATATTTTAGATACAATATTGCATGTTTCAATGAAATTACGATAGAGTATTTGTTTTTAAGTTTTGTAATGAACCGTAAAGGCAATTTATTTAGTTTTGTTTATGAAGTATGTTTTGTTGACTATAACATTGCATAGTTACAAGAGTTAACGAGTTGACTCGATTATTGAAGTAAACAAGGTGAGGGTATTTGTGACTGATATGTCCCCAAAATAGAGCTGGCCCTAGTTGTCCCCCCATTAACGCCCTAAGCCGAGGTCTGAGTCCCATTAGTGGATGCCCTTAGATGCTCTCGCTGATTAGCATATAGTGCTCCTGGCTGGAGGCATACAGTGCATCGTTACCAAGTCCGGTTAAATTATTAAAGTTCCCTGTGTTCCTTTTCATAACTTAAAAAAAATACTGCCAGCTTGACTTTGACCATTGACCCTCACGGAGTCCAAGCGGTATACATACACTCAGACTTTTCAAAATCATGTGCTTCTTTTGTTCCTACTATCCGCTTAAACGGTGAACGAAAATCGTGAGCAAACCTGCTTGCTTCATTTTATTGACGGCATGTGAAATCCACCAATCCGCACTTGGCTACTAGTCTAGTGGTGCTGAGCGTGTAATACCAGTATTACAGTAATCCAACCCAGGTTGGATTACTAGGTGGAGCATTTTTACTGTTTTCCATGAATGTCTCCATAACAGCCCAGACCTTGGATTTGTGGCCGGTTATTGGCTCGTACACTGTTTACATCTCTGCTAAATTCTTCGAGAATACAAGCGTGATGATATGTGCGTTCTTACTATTGCTACATTACCGGAACATCTGTTGCCAGCGTTTGTTATTGTAGTTCCAACTATTCCGTCAACACGCGAATACTTTTACTGTTTATAAATGTAACTCTAGGTCAAGAGCTCTACGATAAAGCAATTTGGCTACCTGCCATTCCGCGAAACATCGTTCGCATAACTATCTCTTTTCTTTGTACGCGCTTTCGTAGAGAGTGAAAGGGAGGATGAATATTTGTACCTCAAAGCGTCATTCAAAGTTATTTTGTAATAAAATAGATTTGAATTTGTTGACTAGTTGGTAGAGATGTTACTACGAAACGTGAGTACATCATAATGCATAACAATATCGCAGTTCTGGGCTACTCGCAAACTAAGGCTGCTTCTGGCAAGGCTCCCTGTGGTATACAGAGGAATTGGATTACATCTACTGACTAATATAATAAAGCTGAAGACATTTTTGATTTGTTTTAACGCGGTAATCTCTAAAACTACCAGTTGCATTATTTTGCATTACGCTACGAATCTTAGGAGCCAAGCAAAAAGAAAAAGTGAAGGTGGTCGAAATCCCTACTAATAGGTATAATGTTATTATATCTAATAAATAATTTTATAAATGCGAAAGTAACTATTTGTCTGTGTTACGCTTTCACACCTAAACCGCTGCACCGCTTTCGATGAAATTTGGTACAGAGATACCTGTTCGATCTTTGAATCGAACCCAGGACCTTAGCGTAGCAGTCGCGCTAACAACCACTGGGCTCATAAGTCGCGATGATATATACTTTGTATATATTTATTTATGTTACGGCTAAAAGCCGAAGTGCGGTTACACCTAGTTTTAGCCGACTAGAGCTAGGTGCAACCGGTCACAGGTGGTTAAACTTAGAACTATCCTAATTATCTTCGGTAACACCTAGTTTTAGCCGGCTAGAACTATGCACTTATACATTCAATGAAAGCAATGAACGCTATCTTCTTGACGTTGACATACTAATATGTATAACAATGTGTAGGTATAGTAAGGGTAACGTAATATGGCATAACTAACCGTATTACTGTCTTTGAAGGTTCGTTGCACAAACTGTGTTAAATTGTGCGATTTTCTATGGCAGCTCACTGAATATAAAGTCCAATATGTGTAATATTTGTATACGTATACAAATACAACTGATGCTTAAGGACAAAGTCTGAATATTGTGAGTTGGTGTACAGTTTTTCACATAAATTCATTAAATAGTTATGTTGTATGTAAGCCGAACAGCTGATTACGTGGTCAACGACCTGCGTCAGTTGGTCGACCCATAAATCTTTTTGTCAATCTTTCATAATCTTACTGGTGCCAAAAAAATATAATAGCTTCATAGCCTTATAGTAATACTCTTTCATACAGCAGTTACAGCACACATTGTGAGGAGATTCCTCTCTTTAGAGCCCTAGCGGTTACCGTTATCCGGATCCCGATAACACTTTGCTCGACCTGCGAATCGAACCCAGGGTATCTAGTTGCACATACGACTACTAGACTAATAAAGTATACAACGTGTTACAAAATACCCCGTAAAAAAAACAATATCAAAGCCAAACATTTTGTCAGCTGCAGATTACTTAACAGAAAAGCCTACGTACCTATTTTAACTAATAATTGTCTACTTTAATAGTTTTTCTATTTTTCATTCATAAATGTTGTTGTTTTCCTTTTTTTGGGGAATGTTATACAGCGTTACTACGGTTCTTAAATATTGTGAATGGACTCGTTATTAGGCCCCATTTAACCTCCGCTCGGCTGTACGGGTAGTTTTGTAACATCTTGTAGATGTACCTATAATAATAATATAATATTTTTGGGACATTTTACACAACACCATCTAGTCCCAAACTACGCAGAGCTTGTACTATGGGTACTAGACAATGGATATACATACATACATATAGTTTTAGTAAAAACATTTAAATAAATACGTGCATAAATGAATGCGAAATAATAGCTCGTTAATGTTAAAGAAAACATTCTTAAATCACTTAAAGCATTGAAATGTCACAAAACATTTGTAACGGACGTGTTCTAATAAAAGAATAAATGGGATAAAGATAATGAGAACAGTCTGTGCCGACTGTTGATGTTCCAATACGCACAAAAGTACCAAGAGTAATGAATGCATTTGGTTATTAAACCGTAGCTAACACTGCTATAGATTGTTCGGGCACGATTCTTGAAGCAATGCTCTTGAAATAGTTCTACAGAAATTTTTGGTAGGCCAGTGTTTTGATGACACAATACAGTAACCGTATTTCATTTTAAATGGCTCATCTGGAACATTCCACAGTATAATGTATAACCACAAATAGCTAAATAATCGTTTCTCTCTAATTAAAAAAAAAACAACTTTATCAATGCATTGATTACGGTAAAGTACTTACCTAAACTGACGGTTGATTTTTATATCCCGATAACTTTTTATAAATAATTAATACGACCATATCGCGGGAATGAATCTGTTTCTCCTTAACACAGCTTACCCTGTACCCTAGCTAGGACAACAGTACTTCACCCACTTACTAGATTTCAAGAAACGATGTATGCCTGTGCTAAATTTATTAACATGTAATCTGGTCTTATTTTAACAATAAATTATGATTATTATTATTTATTATAATTTATTTATTATATTATTATGGCACTTCAACGACTTATTCACTAAACACACAGTAAATATAATATACACATGATATTTTTCTTTAACAGTGAATTCGTCACTTATAGAAGTGCACAACACTGACATAAAAAAAAATTGCAACAAAGCTATAATTAATTATAAAACTATTATAATCCTCTAACTACTAGACTCCTTAAGTAATATTAGGACACCGGTGACATTAAAAAAAATAGAAGAATTACGATTATTATTATGATAGAATTATTATTATTAAAGTAAATAAATGAATCGTCTGTAATATTTAGGTTTTGGTTTTAATAGGGGAAAAAGCAGATACGCTATACAAAAACTGTCTGGTATAGAATTTCTGTCAAATGTAATAGTCTGCGAATGTAAAGTGATAAAAATTAAATAAAATGTCTTAAATGTTACTATTATACTTGTAATGTGTCTAAATAAGCCTTAATTATGAAAAAGTTAAGTTTTACGTCGGCATTATACGGGTTTAGCCATCCTTGGCCATAAAGCGAGACAGTAGTTATTGAGTTAATTAACCCTATTCTGCTAATGACAATTCTTAGTCCAAAATGTTCCAACTTTTTCGCAATACATGGTAAACGATGGGCAAGCAGCCGAACACGTATGACCTAATAGCTAATACTTTCTTTTATTTCTACAAAGTAACTGTTGGTGTAAAAGAATTGTAAGCACGTTTATATATTTCTAGTCAATCTAAGATTTTGTTCTCAAAGTTGTGTCTGTGCTCAGCTCCATAGTTATTTTTCTTACTGACTTAATTATATCACTGTTCTGTATGTGCAATTTTGTTAATATTGAAAGACTACATTATGATAAGCGTAGTTAGTTGCTATACTGAACACAGGGCAACTGTTTTTACGATTGCCATCATTATTTTATATTCACTAGTTATATTTTATTTTATAATTGATTCCATTGTGACATTATGATTTATTATATTTTGAATTCTATTGACCTCGGTCATCAGTCCAACATGTTGTGTACGATGTACACCTGGATGTAAAGTCGTCATGTTTTCTTAGAAGTCATTGCTTGCGGTAGTCTAAGGTCGAGTCACTTTCTTCCCTCTAAAATGGCGAGGGGATAATGGCTGATCCGTGCATTATGCTCATGAATAGGTGCTGCTTGTCGTGACTGGTCGGCTTCATGAACCACGTATTTGAAGAGTAAGGAATGTACCATGCTGGGGACAACTCAACAGATCACGTTCCGGCGAAGTGTTGCTGGCCACTGGTTGACTTACTTATATTTTATTTTCACTCCCAAGTTCACTGAATCACCTTAGTTTTATAATTACTGGTACCTAAATGCTATTTTTATATAATTGTATTAGAGAGGAGGCTTGCTATTATTATATTGATTCTTGAGTATTAGCTTCGATGCCCAAACATAATGGTTCATCATCAACCCATTTACTGTCCCACTGCTGGGCACGGGTCTCCTCTCATATTGATAGGGATTAGGGCTATAGTCCACCTCGCTGGCCTAGTGCGGGTTGGCAGACTTTACAAACCGTTGAGAAAAATCTCTAAGGTATGCAGGTTTCCTCACGATGTTTTCCTTCACCGTTTAAGCGAGTGATAATTAATTATTAATTAATACGCACATTAATTCGAATGGTCACAGTTGCGTGCCTTGGGTTCGAACTCGAGACCTTCAACTTGGCAGTCCAATAGACATACCACTAGGCTATCACTACAACATAATGGTTGACACATAGTAATGAATAATGAATAAGTAATTTTTTTATTTGTATTTTTTTAGCATTTTTTTATTTTAGCGAAGGAAAATAAATAAATAAAATCAATGGTCATTATCTAGTGATAATGACCATTGATTTTATTTATTTATTTTGTTATCACTGCTTTTTGTCGACTCTAAGAACTCACTGTTAAAAGTTAGTTTCGTTTTAAACATGACCTTTTAAGGCGATCAAGCTTACTTGTATAAAAAAAAAGTACTGTTCCGTAGATTGTCGTAAATTGAGCAACAACTTCTGTTTGCGAGCACACATATCCCTATTAGCGTCCTGATGCTGCGTTTAGACGTTCGCTCTTCCTTTTTAATTCCCCTAGTGGATGTCCAGTTAACAAGGGGTTTGAATTGAATTACTTTTGTTTAGGTACAGTCGGTAGGTATGTCGGATTGCACTTTACAACCCATAACAATTCGTAAGGCATGATTGCCAACTGATAAGTACGTGTTTTCTTTCTTCTTTATGACTCACTACGGACTTGTACCTACCTAAATGAGAGTAGGACTTGTACCTACCTATATTTTTGTGTGCTTGGATGCTTTAGGTCTTTTTTTTACAGTATTTTAGATTGATAGGATTTTTTAGTTAGTTTAAATTAAAATAAAGCTAATTACCTACTTTCTAATACATCAAAACGCTCAATGAGCGTTTTCGATCTTTGAGTGTAACATGTCCATTGTAGAAGCTCTGCTTGTTTCAGGACTAGTTGGTGTTGTGTAAAAATTTCCCAAATATTTATTATTTATTATTAATTCCTCGGTACAGGTAGCTGGAAGTCATGCAACCGGGCCTTGTGGAAATCTATGGGGGAGGCTTTTGTTCAGCAGTAGATCTCTTGTTCCCACGACTCGGTACAACCTCTCAAAGTTCCACCCAGCCATAAGTCCACGACATTAGCCTAGTCCAAGAGTCGCAAACGGCTCTTCAAGTTACTATAAAATAAATTTCCTTATAGAGCTACTATTAGATATTATTATACATGATAGATATAATAATCTGCAACTCTTTGAGCTTCCGAAAAATCAATAATGATTATTCCAGTATCTGGCTCTTTGACTAAAAGTTTGCCGACCCATGGTCTAGTGTGAGTTAGTAGTCTTTATGGAGTATTGTCGTCAGGTGTGCATGAATACTTTTTAGAACGTTTCAAATCGATAATAATACCATCATAATCTTTATTCATAAAGTTGAAAACCTTGAATTTTAGGCCATTCAACCAAAATGTCTTGGGCGTGACATTGATAAAGATCGTTTCACATGTGCGCATCCGTGAAACTTGTCTGTACATTTAGTTGCGTCGCACGACTGGCTGGTGAGTACCCGGCTTGTTAACCACCTGACATACTTGTGGGCTTACAAACATCTGTGTGTAATTGCAATGCAACTCACGGTGTGATGGTAGGCCATCATTGTTGTTAGACACACTAATTTAAAAAGAAATTATAAGTGACGGGTCAATAAAATTATAATAAAGATGCGGTCGCAAGAGTGGTTTCAGAGCGTGAGTCCAGGTACGATTTGCAGGTGGAGCATTGATATTTGGTTTTTCTATTGTTTTCACATTAGTAGCTCGGGGTCCGGATTTGTGCCCAGAAAAAGCTAATAGGTTCGCCCCTACATGTGGACAACATACGGACGAATTTGTAACTACACCTGCTGGACCCTTCGGGGATAGAGTCGTGATAATAATATGATCACTCAACTAGTATCGTTTAATGCACTCAAAACTGTATTAAATCTGATTAAAACTATAGGTATTAGGCACTAATTCTTAAATTAACCGATTGATGAGAAATGCCTTCTTAATTGAAATCCTTTGTTTGGTGTAAAGAATTAACACGGTTCGATACTGGCTGCTAGCAATCATGACTTAATTCATTCGCAGCTAATTGTCGCAAAGAGGTTTAATTAACTCAATGAACTTCAGTTAGCTGTGGTTACTTAGACAAATTAAAATCTACCTACACGTGATATTGCTATTCAATCACCCACGTGAGTTATAGTTAGTAGCTACGTAGTCCAAATACTGGTATTCCACAAGATGAATGAATAAATAAATAAATGTTCTACATTTTACACATTACCATCTAATACCAAACTAAGCAACTTGTACTATGGGTAATAGACAAGGGATATAATACTTATATACTTTTTTGCAAGCCATATTTGTCTCTTGTGAGAATCGAATTCACGACCTCGTGATCAGCAGTCCGACACGGGAACTGCTAGAGCACAGACGCCGTCAAATATATTTAGACAGAGCTGGTATTCCATAAAACAAGTATTCCCCGCCGTAAAGCTTTTCAACATAGCAAAGCATTCGCGGGATAATTGCTAAGTAAAGCCGAAACGATTCACTATTGGTTAAAGATTTGCTTGAACAAAGGTTCGATGTGTTACAACTGATTGCTAATGACGAGGCCAGGTCCCATGTGTGTGGAGTGGACTAACGCCATTCATCGGGCAAATGGGCACCATTCCAATCCCGAACTGCACACTGCAAACGCTGCAACCATGTCTTTGACATTTAAAAAGTAGAGAGTATATTTTAGGGTTATAGGTACTTCACCGCTTTTATCTTTTTTTTTAATTATATTGGTAGGACTATTTCCTTGCAACGACGAGTTGCATTGGCTGCCTAACAACAAGGTGTGGTTTTCCCATAAAAAGGTTACATACCTTTAAAACTCACCATGAACCATGACTAAGATTTTAGAATCCAAATAGCCAGTAATTTTCTTGCTAGATTTGTAAAACAAAACACAGCGAAATGTTTCACAAGATTGCTTATTTAACATGTAAAGTTTGCATTATGTAAGATAAAGGCGATGACTTTGACATTTATTCCAAATGCGTTTTGAATAGCTTATTCGTATAATAATAATATTGTTTTACATTTATTTAAAAAATATTTGACATTGTTATCTGAAGAGAGATGTCAAAATAATATGAAGGTTTATGAGACGGGACGCTAACAAATTTGGCTTTGATAATATAACAATCACTTTTGTCACAGTAGCTTGGTGTTCGGTACACGCCATTGTGTAATCGACCGACCAATGTCAACCATTCATTTTGCCCCTTTGATCTTGTTCTAGTTTGGTTACGCACAAATCGACACAAATAGGTGCGCGACAAAGGATGTACTTTTTATAAAATGATTACGGTACTTATGTTGTTGTAGATCATCGGTACAGACTTTGATGCAAGTTCACTGAACTGCTTAAACGTTAATCTGTAAATTCCTAAATTGAATTTAGATTCATTTCATAGAAAATGTTATGCCGTCATTTCATAACTAATTTTACTGTTCTTAAAAACTATCAATTTAATCAATTAGTCATAACGAATTTTGATACCGTGTAAACTACAACGAAAAGAGTTTTAGGTTTCTAATTTTATACATTTTAATGGATTTAAATACTAAGTCACTTACACCTAGGTAAACAAATTTCACTCCTGGCAAACTAAGTTTAAGTTTACTCCTGTAATTTTAGACGTTTTATGAATAGGATACTTACCAAAATTTAGTCTAATTTATTTAAGTCTGTGCCAACAAAGTTAGCAAAAGTCGGTAGCAATATAAGTAAGTTTCACTTTCGTACTTATTCCCAAATTCTCTAAACAGGATGATGACTTTTATTGGAATTCGAGGATAGGTTTATCTTGATGATAAGACACATTGAGATGTCTTATAATTTTTATCAAAATGCTCCAATATTCTAAGCGTCACTTCGAAAAGGTAACTCTCATTAGAACTACAAGGAATACCGGCAACAGTGACCGATCCATACTTTTCTATAATTTTCAAATCGGAGTAAATTCCCCAGTAGCAAATATCCGATTAATTTAATCATTTTTATTGAAATGTCGATTTTACATAATTCATATGATTAACGTCAAATAAATCACACTTTAAGCAAATGTAATTCATTCATAATATTTGCTATTTTTAAAGTCAAATTAAAAGTCAAGCGCAAAACCGTGTAAAAGAAATACAAGCTTCTGCGCGAGGAACGCTTAAAAAAGTGCGCTTGGACTTCTAAAACAGTCACTCAAAAACTGGGAACGAGGTGGCGCTGAAAGAACCTCATTTCCGCCAGCGAGTTTCTCAATACATTTCATTTAAATACTTTTTCTTAGACTAAACGTTGAGAGGTTTTAATTTCGCACGTCGCTATCTCATGCGAGCCGCGGGGACAAGAAAACGCTCTCTGCTTGCCCATTCGGAAGCTAACCTGCTTTGACTTTCATTGCGAAGCTACTGAGGTGCTACTGTTTTTTAAAGCTAAGTTTATTAGCACTAAAGTGCTTCGTTACCTCGCTCATACTGGAAAGATATTTTAAACTAGGTTTGGCTAACTAGTTTAGTCTTAGGCAAAATTATAACAAGACCGAGCATATTTCATACCGATAATTTGACTTGTAAGCCTTCACATTGGTATTTAATTGAATTGTGTGAGGCATCATAATTATGTACAGACGCCAGCAGGTCAAGCTATCCAAAACTGTCAAATTTACCCAATTGAAAAGGAACTTTTATTGTTTTTAATTAAAGTTGAAAATCAATCAAAGAAATTTGACAGATTGTGGTAGCCTGGATGTGCTGGACTCTGTACACACTATTTATTTTTTCCATCAGGCAAGACTAGGGTCCCTCTGAGTCTTGGCGAATAGCGCGATTGACCATGATTGCCATTGACCCTAGACAAGTGCCCTTTTTAGCTAGTACAAGTCCAACATACACATTCAGATTCGTACTCTGCGGCGGATGATACTTATATATTTTCCGTGCACAGACGTGAATCAGACGCTTTCAAAACCATATTAAAAAAAAGTGTTTACAGTAAGCTAGTAGTAGGCACGAGGGCTAAGTGGCTAAGGTATAACTACGGTGAACAACTGATCTACAAAGTTTAGCTGTGACAGCCGCGGTGACTATTTTTGTCACATCGAGACCCCTTCGTGCCTCGGAGAGCACGTAAAGCCGTCGGTCCCGGTTGTCATGCGAACACCTATGATAATAGTTAGTGGAAGTCTGCAGCCCAAAAAGTTTGACAGACTGTCCTCAGGATATCGGTATTGCCCAGAAATTGGGTTCAGGAGGTCTGATGGCAGTCGCTTCGTGTAAAATACTGATACTCAGCCGCATCTGGTTAGAATGGAGTGGTAGCCGACCCCAACATACTTGGGAAACGACTCACAGAATGTGTTACAGTATATCTGAGGCGCAATATAATATAAAAATTAAAATCACTACTGCCTCATTAGTCTAGTGGTCCTAGGCGCGACTGCTACGCTAGAGGTCCTGGGTTCGATCCCCAGGTCGAGCAAAGTGTTATTGGGTTTTTCTATAAAATTCTCAGTAGCAGCTAGGAGTCTGGATTTGTGCCCGGTTAATGGCAATAGGCTCGCCCCCTATTACATGGGACCTAAACATACCGGCGAAATGTGGGTGTACATTAGTACACCTCTGCCTAACCCTTCGGGGAATACAGGCGTGATGGTATGTAATTAAAATCAAACAAAATGTAATTAGTACCTGCGGTAGGTATTTGTAGGATAATGATTAATAATTTATTCATATTTCATTACTTGCATATTTGGCCTGTTTTCGCATCCGGATCGCCTTGATGCACAAAAATGATTATAATAATATTGATCTAATATCAAGGCCGGTGATAAAATCACATTCACCGCAAATTGTACTTGTTAATTACAAAACAACTAGTGATTATTGTGCGGTGGTGTTGATAATGATTATTTGAATGTTACGGTATAATTTTGTTTGATTAGGAAAGTAAAGAAATACTGTTTCTATGAAAAAAAAAAAAATTTCTAGAATAACTGCCTGTCTGAAAAAACTGCCGGCTTTCAAAGTCAAAGTCAAAGCTAAAGTCATAACATTTTATTTAAATTAGACCATTACGGCACTTTTGAAAAGTCAAAACTAGTTGCACGGTTCCAAAAAGTGGGTCTTATGGAGAAGAACCGGCAAGAAACTGCATAGACACTCTTTTTAACTCGGAGTTTGGATTTGTGCCCGGCTAATGGCAATAGGCTCGCCTCCAATTACTGTTAGTGTTTTAATTGGTACGCCTCTGCCTAACCCTTTATGGAATACAGGTGTACAAGAATAGAAACAAAATGCAAAATGTCGGTTTTTCTCCTAAAACGTTAGTTATTTAGTTGTATCTTTAAAGGGGTTGGAGATCCTCCTATGTTGATTCGAGAGCTGTAAAAAGTTTCTTGTAAGTAGGTACTAGTTCATCATCATTGCGTATGGCAGTCGTCCTGCATGGATCAAATGGCTAAGGTTTTCAGCCAGGTTGCGGCGGCTGGTGTGAGTTTGTGGACTTCCGCGAAGTGGGCATTCGTTTACCACATGCGACAGGGTCTGGTCAGGTGCTCTCCCACTGTGGTGACTCCCTTAATCCCCATTTATGGTGGTGGTTAGGTACTAGTTTAATAATTTTGGGTGAATTATTTCGATCAAGACAGAAACACTTAAAACTTTCCTATAACCATATGCCCCAACTGGTCAAACAACATCAATTTTGTCATTAACAGTATAGTTGGAATATTATTTGTCCAATTTACGAACAATTAAGTCGTCAAAGGATTAATTTATACTTAGTTCTTAATTACACATTGATGACGCACAGTGAAAGAAGCGATTTGAAGATTTGAAATAAGTTGGTACATATACATACCTACTTACCTACATTTATTTATTTATTTGTACAATAAACTTCACAGCTTACTATTATATATCTTTATATATATAATTCTACTGTACCTACGTGTATATGTCACTGAACTCCTCCTAAACGGCTAGACCGATTTGAATGAATTTTGTATGCGTTTGGGTGGCGCCTTAGATTCACAAATCAGCCCGGCAGATGGCGCTGCAGTCGATATCTACGTTATTTATCTATACTACTATAACTTTATTAGAACTTTATTAGACCCACTCTTCGGAACCGTGCAGCTAGTCCTAGTTTTGACTTTTAAAAAGTACTATTTTTAGGTCCAATTAAAATAAAATATTTGACTTGACATAAAAAACCGGCGTCATAGAATGAACAGTTCTTTTAAATATTGATTTTTGACATTTACGCGAATATTTATAATTATGTGTATTATTAATTTATTAGTTCTTTTAAATTAAATTAAACAAACAACTGTAACCTGAAGTAAGAAACCAAGTAATCAAGATTTAATATAAAAACGCATAGAATTGGATAAATTTAATTGTTAGTAACGAATAAATAGAAAAAGTAAGAGATTAAATAATATTTACACCAACACCAAATACTTAGATCGCAAGACTTACACTAAAAGATTGACTCAAAACAGTTTCTCATAATCGTATTATAGGAAATCCAATCAATTTTTTCATTCCTTTCTGATTGATTGCATTGAATTGAACACAATTAACTTGCCCTTACATAATTATAATAATTATAAAGTGTTACATATTTAAATTACATGGGTTCTTTTTGTATGGAATAGGAAATACCCTTTTATTGAATGAAATCACTTTTATAGTTGTATGCGGATGAAAGCAACAAAAGTGTAGGCTTGCTTATTACGTTTTATCTGACGCACATAATTATAATTATGACGCAAGATAAATGTGTTTACGGTGTGATTGGAAGTGGAAGTTCTGTGTTGGTTTATTCAATTTTTTTCTTATTAAAATATTCTGTTTTTTGAATTTCTTTCTCTGCGTCACCCTAGCAGAAAATGCCTTTGCTTGTGTCTGACACAGTCACAAAGTCCGATGCATTGTTTTGTTACGGATGTGGACGCACCTTATGTCATTAAGTCTACTTCTGTACTGTGTTGTAAGCATAAAAAAGAAAACAAGAAAATAGGACCAGAGCAAAAGAATGAAAATTCTGCCAAAAATGTTTCTTATCAAGGTGATGTTTCGAAATAAATTATATTAAATTAATGCGATATAGGTATAATTTTAAAATACTGATATTTTCACGTTTTGGCGATAACATCTACTGAACCAAAACCGATCGTAATCGATGGTTATCTTTTGTCGCAACAAAATCGAATCGACGTCTTCCTTCGATTTCATACAAAAGATAAGTAATTCGGTAAAATGCTACTGGGTTGCATTTAAATTGATAAAACATGCGATTCTGAATTATCTTTTAGATAATGTTACATTATGCAATGATAACAATAAATTATCGGTCTCATGTAGGTACAGTTTTGGGACCTCTCCTCTCATATTTTCCTCACGATGTTTTCCTTCACCGTTTATGCGAGTGAAAATTAATGATTAAATGATAAATGATAATTATTTTTGTAAATAGATCTTTTATAAGTCAATATTTAATTAATACTAGAAAGCGCCCGGCATTTTCTAGCTGACGACCTCTGAGAAAAAACGCCAAAGCAAACTCAGAGAATTATGGTCTCTTTAAAAGTCTAGACAGTAACAGTATTCAAAATTAGATGTGTTTTACAATGTAGGTAAATCTGAAAGAAGTTTTAGCTCCTTATGCATGCCGCCCAGCTCGGGAATGCGGAACGGTTACGTCGAGCTCTCCGGTAGGGTGACCAGCATTCCGACTAAAACCACCACTACTACTACCTTGGGATGGCGTGGTGGGATCACAGGAATCGCTCTCGCATGATCCGCGATCCCACCGAGAACGTCCATTGACGAGAAGGTTGCATATCTAAAAAAGTCAATCATCCCACTCAGTGTTGCATGAAAGTAGTTTAGACTGAATTTCCGAATATGTCTAATGTGTAACTTGCAAAAGCCACAGATAAATCACTAGGTATCTAACACCTGGCATTAACTTACAAATCAATCAAGTTAAACAACCGCCTGTAGTCGACCTCATACTGTTGACCAATTTACTTTGTTTTATCTTACAGTAATACCGGTTTACGCACCCACGAATATATTTATGAAATAGAATATTGGCCCGAATAGATCAATATAATCTATTTCATAAATTTGTCTGTCGTGATTATTATACATACGTACATCTAGGACGATAATCGTTATATTTACAATAAAATTATAGATGTGAAGTCGACAAAAGAGTGGGGTATACTTCTTCTAAATCGTTTCGCTCTTGGCAGAGCGGTCGTGGTCGTCATGTAAGTAGCATTATCGGGGGCAGATGTTATACATCTCACGGGTATACAGGCAAGTCTTTAAGTATAAAAAAATGTGAAACATGGTATAAAAAACGCAAGTATTGTTAGCTATCTACATAAAAATTCGTTTGGTGGATAACTATGTATATTTATATCACAATTTATGTCAAGATGCATTTATTACGTCTTTGCCTGTAAATCTAACTTTATTGTCCACTTTACATGAATTTATTCTAAATGATTAGCGGTGAAGGATGACATCGTGATGAAACCACAAAGCTCATGTAGGTGTAAAGTCTGACTAAAAAAGTAACTGGCCTCACCTGATTTTGGAGGACACCGGTGGCGGTGGAGAAGTAATGGGTATATTTAATTTTGATTACGCAAGTACCTAATCTTAATGCAAATCCATCAACGTAAGCCCGGATAAAAACGGCAATAAACCAAGTATATGCACTAGCTAATCATTCTAAATCTTATGTTTTCAACAAATAATAATTAACTCACACGTTATGAGCTAGTCACTTTCTGCCTACATCAACAATCATGTACATGTACAACAGTAGTCATAATCAACTGCGCGGGAGCTAAAAACCGCGTACCGTTGCTGTCCCCGCGCAGGAAACAATTTGTCATTTATTTAGTGGTTACACTGTAAAGGGAAATGCAGAAGGCACACAATGTTATATAACGTGTGGTCTTGGGTGGTTCATGATTTGAACAGCTTAAACGACAAAGTATAATATTTATAGCTCACATAAATATTTGTCTTGACTGGGAATCGAACCAAGAAATTCGGGGTAACGGTGACTCTCTACCTCAACCGCTATAATAAACGCACAATCAAATGAATTAAAACATCGTTTGACTGTATCTAAAATTCTGAGTATATGCCCTTGTATAGCCCTCTCCAACAAGCTACCCGGCTACTTCGGTCATATAGCTCCGTCAACATCCGAAAATTTTGATAACCCAGCTATTGTTGGTAAGCTTGAAGGAAAACGAGCTCTTGGCCGATCACCTTCCATATGGTCAAACTAGGTTAAGATTCTCACAGGTTTAATAGTGATACCCGCTTAAAGAGTAGCCGAAACCAGGATACTATGGATTTGTATCAGATGTTGTCACGAAAGTGAAGTCAGATATGGATACGACCTACAGTTATAATTGTGCTCCACGAGGAAACGTTGTGTTGGCAGTGGGGGGACTTTGTCCCTTATACTGTCAACCCAACTATTCCTCTTTCAATACAGGGTCGGCAACGCGCAAGTGATACTCCTGGTGTTGCAAGCGTCTATAGGCTACGGTAACCACTTACCATCAGGTGGGTCGCATGCTTGTTTGCCACCTTAGTAGAATAAAAAAATAAGATTACTAAAGATAGTGACCCTGCGTTGAAGATTGGATCCGCCTTATCTTCAATACTTTTTAATTTAATTTTCATTATCAAGGTGATTAGCAATCATTTGCAACGCTTGCGCACCGTTAATCAATCGGTCAATTGAATTGATCCATATCTAAGGGCCAATATGTAATGTAATCTTATCGCACGATTTTAAAATTGGCATTCTGTTGTTTCGCTTATGACGTAACCAGCGCAAGCGCAGGAACGTCGGCAGTTGATGGTCGTAACACAGGTCTATAGCAAATTGCTATATTAGCTGCATATTGTAAATCAATTTACCTGGATACCGCTGTCAGAAATGTCGCTATAATTGGATGGAGTATGATATTAATGTTGAAAAAAACGAGTGAGAAAAATCAACTATAAAACATTTTTAGAGATTATGGTTGAGCTAAGCGATGCCTGATGCATACTTGCTGTTATCACTGTGGGCCTAAAAATGCCAGTTTTGATGAATGATTCATGATTCGCATTAGAAAATTGGGAATCAGCGATAACAGAAGCGGAAAAAGCAAGGTTGCCTGTACTCCGCGAGGATACGTCTTGGCTTGGGGGGGCTTTGACCCTTATACACTGCCAACCCAACTATTCCTATTTTATTTTTAGGGTCGGCAATGCGCAAGTGATATCTTCCCCTTGTGCTACAAGCGTCTATAGGCTACGTTTACCGCTTACCATCAGGTGGGCCGTATGATTGTTTGCCATCTTAGTGGTATAAAAAAAAAACTGCTGAAGATCGGGCTCTGCTGTGTTCACTAAAAGAGGCTACTGCGACTACGTCAAGCAGTGGAAGAATACATTTTGATAATGATGTTGAATAGAAAATTGCTAGGGATCTTCTATTTTTTAAATATAAAAAGTAATTATAATAAATACAAAAATTATGAATTTTGATATTATATGTAGGAATTTAATGGATTCCAGAGTTGTTGAATATGGTGTTACCTTCTCGGCTCTACCTACTACAGTGGAAGCTGACCTCGGTATAGGTTTTTATATTTATACTTATACACTTAAAGGTCAACTTATACTGAAATAGTATAGCACGTGTAGTGTGTCTATGAATCATATCGTGATGAGATCAAAAGTCTGAGCCCCCCTGCAATAACGGGTTATTCCCGCCCGCACGATTTTGTTCCCAAGCGCTCCAAAACTAACACTAAATATTATTTTTATTTTGTAAAATCAAAAATCTTTGGAGCTGGTAATGAATGTATGAAAAAATTAATTTTAGAGAACAATAGATTTGGAGCGCACGGGAATAAGCCGTAGAAACACAATAAAGATTTAAGTATTGAATCCACTGGCGTGTTTAATATTAACTGCAGAAATCCTAGTATGGGAAAATTTATTTATTCATATTCCAGTTAATTATAGGTGACCTGGAAAACTGGTATATTTTATTCGATAGCCATTCAGTCTATCAATAGCCGAATAAATAGGCAATAAATAGCCGGATGCTATTATATACATATATATAAGATATTTTTTCAAACTAAATGCCCAGTTCAAGCGTTGTTATTTCGAGCGATAATTAATTATTAATGCGCATGATTTCGTGGTTACGTCGTTCGGACAGAGAAGTGGAAATAGAGCAGGCCTTTAGGGGAGGGCTTTGTTAAATAATTATGATTTCTTGTTAGCAAAGGAGAAATTCGACAGCGGGCATGATTCGAACCTGCATCTTCTGGTTAAATACCACTAAGCCACCGCAAGTCCCACCCTCCATTTCGAAATTTGACATCACATTCTGAATTTACGTATTTGAGGTGACGTGGAATAACTTTATAATCATAAAATGGAAAAATGCAAAAAAAAAAATACACAAAAAGTTATAATGATTTCTTATAGCCTTGTTTCGAACTCGAGACGGCCGATTTGGCAGTCCATGATCATACTACTAAGCTGTCGCTCTATTCTATCCACGACGGGCATTAGTCCGTATATAATCGGCAATGTCGTCTCCACACATCCGTAACTATGATAGTGACACGCACGGCGCACGCGATGAAAAAGCGTCCCATTTCTCAGCGAAGATTTTTCCTTGTTATTGTTTACTGTTGATAAGTACAGTACATAATACTATGTGCTTGTGTTGCTAATGTAAATAGAAAAGTGTATTGTCTGTGTTCACTTGCATGTAACTGGTCAATTTATGGTTTTTTCTTTGTAGAGGAAACGAAGCTAAGTACACAATAAGTAGGTACCTACCTATTCAATTATTTTAGGTATTTAATTCTAATTATTTTTTCTGAAATCTTTTATAAGCATGCAACATCAAGCATTTTAAGAGACATAGCGTAGTTGAATGGAAATATTTCCATTCAAATTAGAACTGCCCAACTGGGGAAATACCTCCGCCTTGCAGAAAATCAAAGTGAAATAACACTGGTTTGTGTTCCTTACGGTGACCAAGGTTGCCAGTGCTCCGAGAGGAAACGTTGATCCTTATACCTTCTGCCAACCCAACTATTCCTCTTTCTTTTTACAGGATCAGCAACGCGCAAGTGATAGGAATACAGGCATAATGGCATGTTAGAAATATTCACCATTGTACGAAAAAAAGTTCATGAATATAAAGTAATTGGAAAATATACAAATGATTCACTAAATTCCGCTTATAAAAACACATTTCAATAATAGTCAAAAAATGCTACAGGTCAGAAGCTACGATTAAGTGCAATCAAATCATTACCGTTCTTCGGCATCAGACGGCACAACTTGCCCTTCAAGAATCAATATCACGATTACGAACCAATCAAAGTGTTGCATATCTGTGAAAAATCGCTTATGTCCGATTTAAACCGAAACGGCATTTATCATAACTGTTTGTATACGTACGGCAATCAAACCACAATTGAATAATTGTCATACGATTAGGGGCATCAATTTATATTGTATTACACTGAAGAATTGGACATCATTTATACATTAGCAAATTGTGCTCGTAAATGTCAATTATTATATGAGCTGTGGGTTTTGTTGGAGATTATGTACATAAATAGGTAAATGAGCATAACATTACGCCTGCAGTTCTGAAAGGGATAAGGGAATAGAGGAATGATGGTGATATATCTACCTATATGCCTACTTATATGTAATAAGTAGGCATATAATAATAATAACATTCTTGAACCATTTACACAGCACTATCTAGCAGCACCATCAGCAAATGCAGTCCGGGTTGATGAATCCTGGGCCGGACGAATATGAGTCTACAATAGATATATTATTATTTAATTTATTTTTTATTTACCATCGACACGCTAAGAAGAAGATGCACCATCTAGTCCCAAACTAAGCAAAGCTTGTACTATAGGTACTAGACAATGGATATAAAACTTAACTATATACTTTTTGTAAATACTTGTATGTTGATCAATGATTTGTTTAGGGACAATAGTTTAACTCCGTAGTTTTCATATTTTTATGCTTCGTCGAAGCCACATCATATAGCAACATTATCAGGGACATCTTTAATAGTCATCATCATTAAAATGACTGTACCTACCGGTAATGATGATGCCACCGTTTGATGTGCGGAATTACGGACGTTGCACGCCACTCTATCAGTCTTTGGTGGTTAAAGCTACCAGACCAACCATGGTGTTGTTCGTTCAAAAACAGTATCTAACGAGATTGTTGAAATTCAGGGTTCATTGCGAGCAAAATACAATTGAATTAGATACGTAAAAGAAAGTTTATAGCAAAATATAATATCTATAATTATCTTTAGGTATTATAAAAATTAATCTCTATTCCCCTTCGTCATCGCATCACGCGTGAACGGATGGAACAATTTCGCTAATTCTTTTTTTGTTATGTTAATTATTGTCAGGAGAAAGATCTTATGAAAGAAAACATTAAAAATATTGTGCAGGACTTTAGAAAATTTTAAAAACTTAACAACTAGATACTTTCAGGTAAAGTCTACGCAGACGAAGTCGCGGGCAGAAGCTAGTATATTACAAAATGTTCTCTAACATCAAGATATTAAGATACGTTTTAGATTCATAATATTTCCATGATGCCTTTGCCCGACACTGGGAAAGCAATACTGACGATTTAGCATATACTACATAATGATTGTTTTATATTTAGATAAAAATAAAATATTCTATGACGTAACTACGTATGTATATAAGTAGATGGCATAGAGTCACCGAGCGGCGTGTCTATAACAATATAATTATACAATTAATGTTACACTGTGTCAATCCAACTTCAAGCTACAAAGAATTTAAATATCTAAAACATTGTTGAAAAAAAAAACATTATGGTTTTTATAGAGTTTATAGTAATATGTACCTAATTAGTAATAATTACATCATGTGCGAAGACTACAAAATTATAATTATTAATGAAGGTAATGCAGCAAGCATGAATAAATTTTAATATCGAATCTTCTCAAATCGAGCTTTTACTCCCGACATCGTATGCGTAGAAAACACCAAATTGTTTCCGGGAAATGCCCGCTTTTCCCGGGTTTAGAAGTATTCAGTATGACAGTGCTACTCACAAACTATAAGTGTACCAGACTATTTACAAGGATCAGACAATATTTTGGCATTTGCATTGTGAATCAATGTCTCCATAACAATCTGCCAAACATTCAAATACCGTAGGTAGTTCTCCTTTAAGTTTTTTGAAATTTACGGGATATTCTCACATTTTTCTGGGATAAAAAGTAGCCTATATGTTATTCTCGATCACTTAATATTTGTGCATGAAATTTCCTGCAAATCTATTCAGCTGTTTTTGCGTGATTGAGTAACAAATAAAAAAACAAACAAACAACTATCCAAACTTTCACATTATTTATGATATAAAATTGATGAAAACTAATAGCTAATATTCGCGTCGCAATTATTTTTTCTACGTCGTAGAACATAGACGTATATCTAAAGCGCAACCGTTGACTAATGGAGACTGCGATCACGATGTTATCAGTAGTAGGTAGTTTGCTATTGTTTATCCTACGAATGCTTAAGGTGGTCATTGCGTGTTCCAAATGCTTATGCCTGTATCCACGCTCCGACTACTCATTGTTCGGTATTTCACGAGAATTTTTGTTTTTCTTTTATATTACTCTGCTTATTATCTACATAACCTTGAAATATTTGATATCTTGTTAGATAAATGTGTGAGTTCTGTGTGTTGTTTTAAATGCGAGTGAGAATAAGTCGTTTTTTTTTTCTATTTAATATTGTAGATAGAAACCATCATGGAAGAGCACGTAAAGCTGTTGTTCACTGTAGTCATACGAACACCTGTGAGAATCGTTAGTAGTAGTCAGAAGCCCAAAAAGCCTGACAACCAGACTATCCTCAGGATATCAGTGTTGCCCAGAAGTTGGGTTTCTTCTTGTAAAATACTGTTATTCAGCCGCATCTGGTGAGCCCTAATATAATTTGGAAAAGGCTCGGAGGAGGAGGTACCCAATTCATCCAGTGAAGACCAATTTTCAATCATAAAAGCAGTGATAGTATAGACTATTGAATTCAAACTCGGCTATAGAGTCGAGTTTGAATTCAAGGCACGTACAGAGGCCAGCACATCAAGCTACCACAATCTGTCAAATATTTTTGATTGATTTTAAACTTTAATACAAAATCATAAGGTTCATATTCAATTGGGAAAATTTGACAGTTTTAGATAGCTTGACCTGCTGGCGTCTGTACCTCTGAGTTTTCATAATCATTTGTATATTAATTATCACTTGCTTACGGTGAACCAAAACATCGTGAGGAAGCCTACATGTCTGAGAGACTTTCTCTAGTAAGAGAGGCCTTACTCCATTCATTCTGAGAGATCATCAACGGTGAAATGGGTAGATGATAATACCATTATACGCCTGAGTTCTTCTAAGGGTAAGGTAGAGATAAATCCAGAATTCGCTGGTATGGTTGAGGTTTCATGTTGTAGAGATTGTAACCTGGGCACATATCCCAACCTTCCCGACTCGGCCACATAGACGAGATTCTCATGGTCGAGTTGGTGAATAAGTCACTCCGAGCTGCTACTGAGAATTTTATTAAAAAAGTATACTCTTTTTTGCTTTATCACTTTGCTGGACAGAGGAACTGAACTCAGGAGCTGTCAAGATCAGTAGCCACTCTTAGTACATCAATGAGTAAGTTTTATATTACGTTTATTATTATAGATAACAAAGCGTTCTTGTTAACATTATCTTGTTAGATAAATGTACACTAGTCATTCTTTGTGTTTTGTTTTAATTTAAATGCAAAGTTGATGAGACTTTCTTTATATTATTTAAATTAAAATATGGTGTGATTAAAATGGGTGTCTTACCGTTTGAATAAAAAAAATATTTATTTAAAGTTATTTTACATCAAGCTGCAGTAGACTATTGTGTACTGCAGCTTGATGTAAAATAAATTTTCAACATAAAGAAAAGCATTGTAATCATTACCTCTTATTTAAATAAAACATTTAATGATTTTAAACATAACATACCATCACGCCTGTATTCCCCGAAGGGTTAGGCAGAGGCGTACTAATGTACACCCACATTTCGCCGGTATGTTTAGGTCCCATGTAATAGGGGGCGAGCCTATTGCCATTAACCGGGCACAAATCCAGACTCCGAGCTGCTACTGAGAATTTCATAGAAAAACCCAATAACACTTTGCTCGATCTGGGGATCGAACTAGCTAGAGGTCCTAGCCTCTAGCGTAGCAGTCGGGCTTAGGACCACTAGACTAATGAGGTAGTCTAGTTTAATGATTTTGTGCCTGTTAATGGCAAAAGACTTGCTACATGGGGCCTAAACAGACCGGCGGCGGCGACCTGTGGTGCCTAACCCTTCACGGAATATAGGCGTGATGGTATTTAGATTTATATTGTAACTAATAACAAACAAAACGACAAGTAACAAATTACAGGCAATGCAAAATCCATTGTTTTTATAATTATGTAAAATATATTGGGCACTGGGGCTTTTACGCAATTTGTTGAATCCAAGACACTACCTGCAAGTCGCTCAAACCCAGATGATTCTCAGTCAGTTTAGTTGTTCTTGTAGTAATTTATTATGATTATTATTCATTTATTATCAGGCATCTATGGTCCATAGATAAATACCTTACAAACTAACATATATACAGTAAATACAAATGTGTTAGTAAATAAAGCTTACACCTATGTTAGTAACACTTCACTTTGCACTAATTGTCTTTGTGCTGTCCTGTGGTACTTGTCCGCGGAAGCGACGGATCACCACGCCCTGCGGCCAAAAGTCTTCTTCCATGACGAGAGGCAGAAAGCAATTTGGTACTCGCACCACGAACGCCTTAAAGTTGACGTTGCGGCGCGACTCCAGCAGCACCACTCTCGGCATGTACCTAGTTTTTTGGCGCACATACTCTGCGATGTCATCCGCCTTTGTGGTGTAATCCAGGCGGGAAATGTACACCGGAGTGTTCAGCTTCGCATAATAAGTACCTCATCATCAACCCATATACTGTCCCTCTGCTGGGCACAGGTGTCCTCTCATATTGACAGGGATCAGGCTATATATAGTCCACCACGCTGGCCTAGTACAGGTTGGCAGACTTCACAAACCGTCGAGAAAAATCTCTAAGGTTTCCTCACGATGTTTTCCTTCTAATTAATTATTAATATGCACATGAATTCTATCATCACATATCTATTTGACAAATCTGTCAAATTTATTTGATAGATTTTCAACTTTAATACAGTATTATAAGGCTTATGTTCAATTGGGAAAATTTGACAGTTTTGGATAGCTTGACCTGCTGGCGTCTGTACATTGTAAACATACTTTATCAAAGAAAATAAATAAAAAAAAATGTTACGTGAGTTTTTCATATTCTCATAAATAGGTCCTGAAGTTGGAGTTCCAAATGAATGCCACATCTGAAAAGCAAGCCGAGCCTGCGAGTGAACACTTCTAAAATGCCTATTCCAACCTGTTAAAGGTTTATAATTTTTATATAAAGACATTTAATTTTATCAACTTCCTTATCCACATTTACATAATCGTTTCTAGCTGCCAACACTAGTGCTATAACTATAATCCTACATTAATTCCCACTAATTTGTCCGACTATCGTAACCAAATTACCGAGGACAATGGTCGCACATAAATGCCCATAATACACACGTGCATGGGCACCCATCCGCGCAATGGTGACACGTAAACCGTACTACGTAATAATCGCTTATACCGCAGTTGTGCAAATCGTTTCCCATGGGTTTTCATTGATTGTAAGGGTGGGTGTACACTTGAGATTTTGCGACTGTAAAGAACTGCTGTGGTTGGTGATGTAGTTGAACAAGCTACCTCCCTAGACAACCTCATTTTAGATAGCATGAGACAACAAGGTTTAACCTAGTTCGAGCAGGATGGTTATAGATATTTTAAGTCGCTGAGGAAACTTTTTGCTGACGAAACTTTTTGTATTGTGCCTTTATATTATATTATTATTATTTATTTTAGTTTTAATTTAGTGATTTAATTTAATTTTATGCATTATTTAATAAATTATCTAAGGATTTCCTTTTGAACATTTACGTAACCATCATCTATTGTAAAAAAAAGTTGATTAATAAATTACTATTAATCTAAAAATAATATTTTATCTACAACGTTAGTATGTTTTTAACAACAACTGAAACACGTAATGTTATTAATTTCATGTCATACAAATTCAACTTAAGTGTAAAACAAGTGGAAAGATAACACAAAGTACATAATCAGTAATTGGAATCGAATGCAGTTAGGTCACAGTTATCTACCACGAAACGATATAGGAAAATTTATTCCGTTATACAATAGAGAAGGTAATTAAAACCTTAACTTAATTGAGTTTTGATAGTTTTATAATTTAAATAACCGCCTCTTTAGTCTTGTGGTCGTCAGCGTGACTGACTACGCTAGCGGTCCTGGGTTTGATTCCCAGGTCGAGCAATGTTATTTGTGCCCGGAGTTTGAATTTGTGCCCTGTTATGGCAATAGTTTTTGCACCTATTACATGGAACCTAAGCATACCGGCGAACTGTTGGTGTACATTGGTACACCTCTGCCTAACCCTTCGGGGAATACAGGCGTGACGGTATATTGTTATTTAAATATTACGTCAAGAACGTTCATCATCAGTTAGCCGGTATGATTAGGTCCCATGTAATAGAGAGCGATTAACCGGCCTTAAGAGGGCACAAATTCAAACTTCGAGCTGCTACTGGAAATATTATAGGGACACTGCCTGGTGACAATAAAATTTTAGTAACCTGTCAGTTAATTTTCTTGCAATTTAAAAAAATCGTCAAACGCGTACGAAGCCTAAAGCACGGAAGCGCAGTACTGTAATTTTATTCAAATGATGTGAAGACTTACACGAGTCTCTTACTTTAATGTATAAAATATTCTTTTGTTTCCTAAAGGGTTTAATGAATTCCCGATTATATGTGGGTTATTTGAAGTTTTTACAGACTGCTTTAAGTAATTTTATGGTGCAGCAATATTCTGCACTAAATATTAATGTTGGCAATAAGGGTTGCCAACATGTTATTGTTACCAAAACGATTTCAAACTTATCACAATATTCACTATCTATCATCATTCATCATATTTAAAGTAACAAAGTAATTTTCACTTTAATGTCAATACGTTAATTAACGCGCTTGAAGTTGTGAAGTTATGTAAATGAAGCCAGCGCACGTTGTGTACGTAACTTGGATAATTGGAGCCTTTTTGTTCCTGAAGCCTCGAGTGACAAGCTTAACTCTTAACGGCTGGCGTACAATCCAACTTGTTTTTTAATTAACTACGCACTAGTTTAATCACCTCCATTGTAACGTAGTATGAAAGAAGTACACAGGTAATATAATTGGTGTTGGTGTACAATACTCTCTCTGACATATTTAAAATAAAATATTTTTAATATGTCTAAACAATGTCAAATCGATAATTACGTTTCCTTTAAATAAACGTGTTGCTTATTAGTCAATTAAATTAAACTTATAAATCGTTCTCTAAAAGCTACCATATTATAGTTCATAGACTAGAAAAAAAGGGAACGTTAAAAATATGTTTTGGCAGATCGAGGCAAAAACACATTTAGGGGCGCTTAAGATAAAAAACATCTTGAAAGAATCGTGGGGTGGGACTAGGTAGATTACGACATGATCCCTTTCGCTTTTTTAAGATAAGATCGATCATATCTATTCTAAATGTTATCTAGTCTATATTACAGCTTAGATGATATGTAAGTAATACAATGTAATGTTGTTCCTAGTTATACGGTGATGATATTTATCTAGCTATAAAGATAACTCTAGTGATCGCAAGCGACATTGCTGAGTTTTAGTCGTTTGAAGAATTCGAATCTCTTACTTGTGGCGCTTACTCCACAACTCTACTATAATGTGATGTGATAAATATTGCTAGTTACATTTACGTACATTTATAAACGCTTCAATCTTCTACATCATTATCATTACGCCTATATTCCCTAAAGGGTTATGCAGAGGTGTATCAATGTACTCCCACAGTTACACGGTACCCATGTAATAGAGGGCGAGCCTATTACCATTAACCAGGCACAAATCCAAACTCCGAGCTGCTACTGAGAATTTTATGGAAAAACCCAATAACACTTTGCTTGACCTGGGAATAGAACTCAAGAACTCTATCGTAGCATTCACGCTTGGGACCACTAGATAAGACTACAATGCAGTTTCCATCTTTTAAATACCAGAAAAATACCACTCACTCACTGATTTATCACGAAACTTCTGAAACTGGCCTAGCATCTTGAAACTTACAAGGTCAAATAGGCAAAACATACAATTTTCAATCGAAAACTAATCATCTCGAATCGAATCGATGCGAAATTCGTCGCAGACTAACTTCCTACCTCATCAACGATAAAAGTCGCTAACGTGTGCTAATCGTGCGAGCGAAGAATTCAATATGTTACGTTTCAAGCTTAAATAATCCGGGCATGATTATTTTTGTTCTAAGGGCCTTGTTATAAAAAAAATAAACACCATGGATATGAATGTGAGAATGCTATGAAAATTATGTTGGATTTTGTTGTTACCTATAAAATCAATTAACTAGGAGTAGAATTTGGGAAACGCATTTTTGGAGGGTTGTACAAAAAACCCGGTCACTCTAGCTTTTTTAAAAGCGTTTGTTTAAAAAACGAAAAACAAAAACATCATATCGTAAAAATAAACAATAATGAGTTCCTGAGGTCATGTAGAAATAATAATTAAATAATCCAAGTAACACATAACCTCACAAAATTACAGTACCTAAATACCTCTGTAATTTTGTGAGATAATTTTGAATATGAATAGATGTTTTTTTTAGTTGGTTTTGGTTTCAAAAGCCAGTCAATTAAATCAAATATCAACGTAATTGGTACCCTTGCACCATATTTTAAAAAATAATTTTGCAGGTACTACGTTCTATAGCTGATTGTTTTGCCTCGCGTATGCGCTACTAACTCCAACATGCTCGTACAACTTTATCGACTTTTGTTAAAAATATACAGAATTTCCCAAATATCTTTGCATCTGTTGCCAATAGCACGAAACTTTCAAATTGTATACGTACTGAAACAGTAATTTTATTTTTACGTTTATTTTAAAAATGGAATACAAGGAATATTGGGCACTTCCAGATTTTTCAGTTCGAACCAATGCTGTAAAATAGGACTCACTATTTAGATGCAAGTGGTTTGAAATTAGAAGTGGTGATGAGTTTGTACTTTATAGCTAGTCTAAATATTATTATACGAGTACGCACATATGGTTATTTGTAAAAACAATTTGCGTTTAGTACTCAAATAAGTATGATAAAAATATAAGTATTTGTTTTTGCTCAGTTGATAAAAATAATTAAAGATTGCAACTTGTTGAATTGAACTTGTTTGAACTAAGTATAAAACTGCCAAAAACAGGTAGGTGTTATAATAAAATAACAATAATTAGCTTGTATAAAACAGTGTCGCCGCCAATAAGCCTGATATTGGGATTATAGATGGATTAGAGCGCTGCGCGGGGCAGTTGTTGACGTCACCGTCCCGTATGACAAGGATCTTGTAAGAAATGAAGTATCTTGATTTGATACACGAGGTTATTCAATCTGTGAGGGTTAAAGATCATGCGGGAAATATCTATCATGCGTATGCATTGAATACTGGAGCGCTGGATACTGATATCCTCATGGGGACAGCTTTAACTTTCAATATGAACGATCTGAAAGTTAAGACCTTGTTGATACCAAACTTATGGGCGTATATTCGGCCCCAGATATAGTGGTTAGGCCACTGTGTTGGCCCAATACATTGACCAAGTGTAACGACTCCTTTACTTTATATTACCCTATTGGCTTTACAGTTCTATGAATATTTTTTTTTTGAGTGCATAAACTCCACGTGGATCGTGTGCCGCTTGGGGAGGCGACACAGTACGTCGGACACGTACCGACTAAAAACTGTGCTTGTCTTCTCCTACACTGTGTCACTCACCAAGACAATGATAGGCTGTGGCTCGGTACAATCATCAGACCTCATCAAGAGGCGAAGTTTAGCTTGCTCCTTTCCTACTAATGACTACACCTGCTTCTACTTGCTTCCTTACCACTTCTATAAATAAGTAGTAATTGGTTGATGAATCCTGGTTGTTATTTTACCTGGTTGCTTTTGTCCTTTTTTTATAGTTCGAAAATCCTCATGGATCCTCAATTGCCCTATAGTCATGGGATCCACGAAATTCGCAACGACCATGACGGGGGTTGCTTTTGTCCTAGAATTTATTTCTCTTAAAACTTACGATGTACAAAATATGGTCCTATAACATGACACTATGAAACCTGGCGAAACCTGAAAACTGAAAAAAAAAGATATTACATTGCAATAATGATTTATGTATGACCGTGCACGAAGCAAAAGAAGTATGTAATAATCGTAGCGATTTGTTGTTTCTGCTTACCCCAGTGAGAAAAAAGCGCGAGAGAAAGTACATACATACACTCGCGCCTTTTGAAATTTGAATTATACATATAATTCAACTTTCTGTATTGTTATTTTTCAACTACAAGTATACCATGAACTTAGTGTAATGAAAAAAACCAACACAACAGGAGCCTTTTTGATAACACCTTTGCTGAGAAGCAAAAAATATTTATGTAGGTACTTATTTAAACAGCAACGAGCTTAATGGAGACACGCGACAGTGATCAGTGTGTGATATTATGATTATGCACACTTCTGACATTTGAAGCGACTCTATGTTTGTCTATACAAACGCTCAAAGACGAAACATATAAATTAGGAACGAATCATTGACTCAATGTCATGCGTGTATTATTGCGAAATGGTAATGATAAACATAACATAAAAAAATTACATAGGTATCACTAAGCCTATATTCCTTGAAGGGTTAGACAAAGGTTACCCCTTAATTAATGGTTAATGTACACCCTTAGTTGGCCGGAATGTTAGGCGTACTTACAATAGGGGGCGAGCTTATTGCCAAACTTCGAACTACTACTGAAAATATCATAGAAAAACCTAGTAACACTTTGCTCGACCTGATAATTGAACTTAGGACTTCAAGCATACGTCGCACTAACGACCACTAAGATAATGATACAGTTTATACAACGGTAATAATGATCATTAAAAAAAACTTAAAACTTTTTCGTAGTCGGGTAAAAAATCAACTTCCCATACAAGTCTGTCAGCTCATCACTTTAGTTTGTATGGAAACTTGTTTAATTTTTTATTTACCATTGCCTGTGGGCAACGTTTTTTTTTGCAGTGTGTATGTATGTTTTTAAAGATAAGAATCCATCCATACTTTCGAACGCATTCAAGCTTATTGTTTTCTACACTTACGCGAATATTGACATTGAAATAAAACTAGGTACTATTTACGGATTTAGTCGTCGGATGGGGTCCGAAACAAAAATGTAGAGTAGCTGTCAGCTTTTGGTAATTAGAATATCAAATCTACCCGTGACTATGGACGCTGTAAATGGATATCAATATGACGCGATCGTCATCCAGCGAGCTTTGTCAATGCGGCTGAATATCAGTATTTTACAAGAAGCAACTGCCATCAGACTTCCGTAACTTAATGTCTTGGTAATATCGATATCCTGAGCATAAACTGGTTGTCAGACTTTTGGGCTTCTAACTACCACTCACGATACCAGTATGTTGATATTGGTATCGTCAATGGCGCGATAAAATCCTTAAAAAGTAGTTTAATTTCAATGTACAGACGCCAGCAGGTCAAGCTATCCAAAACTGTCAAATTATCCCAATTGAATAGGCATGAAGCTTATGGTTTTGTATTAAAGTTTTTTTTATAAAATAACTAGCTGAACCCGCGAACGTTGTTTTGCCATAAAAAAAAAAATTTAGGGGTATGAAAAATAGATGTTGGCCTATTCTCAGACCTCCCCGATAAGCACAAAAAATTTCATCAAAATCGGTCAAGCCGTTTCGGAGGAGTATGGCAACGAAAACTGTGACACGAGAATTTTATATATTAGATAATAAATTACATTACATTAAAGTTGAAAATCAAACAAAG
This sequence comes from Acronicta alni, assembly GCA_964056405.1. Classification (NCBI taxonomy): domain Eukaryota; kingdom Metazoa; phylum Arthropoda; class Insecta; order Lepidoptera; family Noctuidae; genus Acronicta; species Acronicta alni. The sequence goes on from OZ043920.1 coordinate 5,752,091, forward strand.
AAATTTGACAGATTGTGGTAGCTTTATGTGCTGGCCTCTGTACTATTCGAGCTTGTTTAATTCATACTCAAACCGTTGCAACAATATTAGATGTTAAAATAACGTGTTGTTTACATAGTACATTGTAACCGTCGCTACCAGTAGTGCGTCTAATGATGACCTGTTGTGAACTTGCTACACGAGTCGACGTGATGACGACGCTAATTAAGTGGTTGGTACTTAATTAATACATTTTTGAGAATCTTTATGTACATACATTGTACATACAAGTTGCGATAATATTTTAATATTATATAGCATTGACATAAAACTACACTTTAAGGAGCTCTTGGCTAAGTAAAAACTACGCTGATCAACCTATCTGCAAGGTTAAGCTGCGCTAGCCGCGGTCAATCTGTGGATAGGTGACCATTCTTAACACAACGAGTCCCTTATGTGCCTCGGAGAGCACGTAAAGCCGACGGTTCTGGTTGTCATACGATCACCTATGACACTCGTTAGTAGAATCCCAAAAAGCGGACTACCAGTCTATACTCAGGATATTGCCCAGGAATTAAGTTGCTGAAGTCTGATGGAAGTCACTCCGTGCAAAATAGTCATATTCAACCGCATCTGGTTAGACTGAAACCGCCTCCAACATGGTTCGGAAAGGGCTTGGATGGTGGCGAAATAATTACAGATTCCAAAAAGAAGGGTTTTTATACCACTAAGGTGGAAAACAAGCACACAGCCCACCTGATGGTAAGTGGTTACCGTAGTCTATAGACGCTTGCAACACCATGGCAGTGTCACTTGCGCGTTGCCGACCCTGTAAAACGAACGAGGAATATTTGGGTTGGCGGTGTTAAGAGTGAAAGTCCCCCCCAATGTCAACACAACGTTTCGTCGCGGAGCACTGGCAACCCTTGCTCACCATAAGGAACACAACAAAGCTCAGCTGTTTATTTGGTGATGTTACCAGATCAGTATTGATCAGTATATGCTGATCTCGCGTTCTATAGATTTTGCATACAATTACAGCTCAGCTTGTACAAGGAATGTATCGCGTGTCCGTATCATATTATGATTCATTATAAGTATTTATTTTGGCCTCCCAGTTAAAATCTATCAAAATTTTCTCAATTTTGGTTTTAGCGCCACAAAAATATATAGTTTCTAAATTATTATTACCGCTTCCCATCGCGTGGGCCGTATGCTTGTTTGGCACTTTAGCGGTATAAAAAAAATATATGCATTTTTAAAGCAAATGGACTACAGGCTTATCTCACATTTTAAGAGGAGACTCGTGCCTAGCAGTGGAAAAATATATAGGTTGATGATGAACAGACAACAAAACCCCAATGCCATGACTCATCTCAATGCCATGCTGACTAATCTTCATTTAAATTAGGAACTATCACGAGCTCACCACGAATGACAAACGTATGGAGATCGCAGTATATCGCAGAGACATTTCTCAGAATCGTTGACACGCAGTATACAAGATATGTTTTATCACTAGATGAAACGTATCATGATATCAGCTGTTGATACGTATAATTAAAGTACTTAATAAAATTAAAAAAAAAACTGACAAGAACGAATAAACTCGTGTCAATTCCTCTTATACCGATAATTAATTACTATTATTGCAATATTAAGTACTATCTTAACGGAAGTGCAGATTTCGTTAACGTCTATTATTGCATATTTTGTGCACTGCTAAAAGTAAGTGAATGAAATCGAGGACAAGAACGAAGTATTGCAGCTACTTATTTACCCAGAAGTCGTAGGAAAGTAAAAGTATACCTACTATTAGGTCTGTATACCGCAAATTCTTTATCAAAACGGTTCCAAAACGTATTTCTAATAGCAGTTGTCATTATGAGATAAAGGTGTAACAGATATTGATAAATAAAGTGGAGGCCATTTTCTACTTTATAACTATTTAAAAAAAAACCTTTTTCGCTTACCATCATTTGAACCGCATATTCGTTATACATAGTTTCACTGTAGTCAGCTTCGAGTGCTTCTCCCTTCAAGAGACCTTGGCTACTTTTAACACTGACATGGAATGATAGGTATATACTCGTACACGCCATACGTGGTTGTTTCAGAAACGAATCCTTTATTATTTAAAGTCCATACAATAGATTACAATATTAATACAAATAGAACTGTAAAGGGACTGAAAAATGTTAAGCCTATAGGCACCAGTACGCTTATAGGCCAATGCATTGGGCCAATACGCTGACCTAATGTGTACTAATGCCAAGTATTAACCACTAAGTTTGGCCAACATTTTCTAAACTTCCGAACTGTTTATATTGAAAGTCAGGGTCGTTTTCCGTGAGGACGACAGTGTCCGGTGCTCCAGTATTCAGCGCATGCACATGATAGATAACCTCCGCGTGATCTTTAACTCTCTCAGATTGAATATGTTAGTCAGACGCGCGCGGGACTTTCGTGGAATACCGACCAACTTTCTCGAATTGTACCAACTACGTACACACAAGCTATACAGTTTGCCCTACCGCCTGTATTCCGATGCAGTAACGGTGATTTTTGTAGTGCAACTGTATAGTTTAATTTGTTGTCGTCAGTAAGGATTGGATTGTAGTGCTCTCACTTGGTTGACGAAGACTAGCAATTATTTTTATGATTCATAAGAGTTTGTTATGAAAATACGAGGAACAAAGCTGGAGTCTTTGAACCATTTTCACTGGTGCTTGAATGAGGGTGCTGCTTCGAACACCAGTAGTACGTAGAACATACCATGATAAATTCCAGAAAATCTGCGGTGTTGTAATGATCCTGTTTGAATATTTTAATGCTCTCATAAGTTACATATGGAATTATATTTTGTGGGGCTTTGTTTAGACATAATTATGTTATTGTGATATTTTAATGATAAAGATACATTCATACATTCTGTGCAAAATGTAATGCGTCTAGACTCACCGGGTTGTTTGTCAATCAGTCAGAGCTATAAAGTAGATGTTAGATACCTAGTACAGACGCCAGCAGGTCAAGCTATCCAAAACTGACAAATTTTCCCAATTGAAATTGCCGAAATCCCAAAAAAACCTTATTCTTTTGTGTTAAAGTTGAAAATCTATAAAAAAAAATGACAGATTGGGGTAGCTTGATGTGCTGGCGTCTGTACTTATATAATTATGTGACCAGTTTAATAATAGTCAACGTTGAAATAAATCATGTCCTGTCAACATGTTTAATAACTTGAATTATGAATACATTTCCTATTGTAGTCTTTATTCTAATATTGTTGATGAACTAGATTATGTAAAGTAGCAATCACAGCATGTAAACTGTGCCAGATATTCTTCGAAAAACAGTTTTTTGTTACGAAATAAGAGTTCTAAGCAATAGGCCTATAATGTACGATTCTATTGATTCAGTTGTTTTGTTTGGAGTAGGTATTTATATCATTCAATTACGCTCTATTGCAAAATCTAGCCAATAGGCTTCTTTGTGACCGGTGTTCTTCAAGTGAGAAGTAAGTATTGTGCGTCATACTGACTTATTTAAATTATTACATATATACCAACACACCTGTATTCCCCGGAAGTGGAGACCCACAGTTCGCCGGTATGTTTAGATGTAATAGGGGGCCAGCCTTTAATTTTATTACATACTCACGCTTTTTCCCATGGGGATAGGCAGAAACTAAAGAACGCCACTTGCTACGATTGTTGCGATTCTCCTAGAGCAATAATTTTAGTACAATATATGTAATATGGCTGCACGTTTGGTACGGAGATTAAGATGGTCACCTTACCACTACCGTTGCGTCAAGTGTCGCGGGTTTGATTCCCACCGAGACATCCATTTGTGTTGTTCGCAGTTAAGTAGTCACTTCGAGTGGGGATGTACTTTGTGTGCGATAATTATCCGATTGTAGAGTCGACACAGAGCTTGTTCTTAAGTACGATAGTAGCTAACTTGAAAATAAGAAATTCTTTTGTTAAAACGTTGAGGAATCTCCAGTGCTCCGTGAGGAAACGTGTCGGCAGTCGGGGGACTTTGTCCCTTATACTGCCAACCCAACTACAGTTACTACCAACTCTTTCGTTTTTTTTACCTGGTAATCTTCTAAAGGCTATCGGTCTACAGGGGTTAGACCAGGGAGTGTGGGATTCTTACCTACTAAAACCACCCCGGTGGCCACCATCAGTACATGGAGGGGGGCACTGTGTCTTCTAAATAGACCCCAGAACCCTCCTGTGCAACGCCTATTAAGGCACATCACTGGGGAGACAGTAAACAGGTCTCCCCTGAATCTGTCTAGTGATACCTGGTGTTGCAAACGTCTATAAGCTACGGTAACCGCTTACCATCAGATGGACCGTATGCGTGTTTGTCACCTTAGTGGTATATTATTTCTATAAATGTATGACATTGCGACTAAATAAGACTTTCTGAAATTGTTAAACAATAAATAATTTACCAATCTGACTCACTTTTCTTTCATTTTCGCTTTCCCAGAGGTATAAATAGAAACTGTGCACTCTTGCTCCACATGACTCTATATAAAAAAAATTTAAAACTATGTTCCAACATCTGTACACAACTTCTTGTAACCTGAAACATAACTCGAGTAAACTACAAACCACGTAAGCAATGAACTTTGTCTTCGCTGAGGCGCTAAGCGTCATGTTTCTCAAATGTTCTATTTTGCATGCGTTCCACACGACACCGCAAACTAGCGAGTTTTGCAATCATAGCCTATCAGCCGACAGTGTATTGAGCAACCTACTATTATTTATACTAGTAATACTAATAAAAGGTTTTTATTTTCACTCTTGCAATATTCGAACCTATTCATTGGCTTATCGTAGAGTCAGTGAATTCGCGTGACTATTTGAAACGAGTTGTTTGATCAACACGTATTAAGCGCAGCGTTAATTACAACATAGTCTTTATAATTACTGTTATCGAACTTAGCCTTAAAAATAGTAAAATAAAATAGAAAAGCTTAATAATTTACTGTATTAACAAAAAGATTTAAGACGATTTAAGAAAAGTTTTGCGGCTACGGACAGGGTTAAATAAAAAACTTGAAGTTCTACATCTTTGAGCTTTGTACAGACGCCAGGTCAAGCTATCCAAAATTGACAAATTTTCCCAATTGAATATGAACCTTATCGTTTTGTATTAAAGTTGAAAATCAATCAAAGAAATTTGACAGATTGTGGTAGCTTGATGTGCTGGCGTCTGTACTTTGTTTTAGGGCTCTACTTTCTTTATAAGTACATATATTCAATTGTATATTTTTTATTAATTAACATGTCAAATTAACTAAAATCGCTAGCAATTTTAATAACTTTTAAGAGCAATATATGAAAGGGCTTTTATTTTAATTATTAGTTCTTGGTAATATTTAGAGGGTGATTCAGTATTAAATTTTACTTATTGACTTCAAAAGAAAACGTGGTCCTTGAAAGTTTTATACTTTGCCGCTTACGTTTTTAAAATATTTTCATATTAATCTTCATTTCGTGATATAAAAATAATGAAAAAGACATTAGAAAAATAAATAAAATGTTTATAGTCACGATGTTGATATTTTATTGTATATACTCGTTACCCACGAGTATTAAAGATAGGGCACCGATCTAGGTCACACAGTTGGGTGACGTGATTACACGTGATAGTTGTATTCGGCTCCCTTGTTCCTTATTTTTATCCAGTTAACCCAAATATTGTAATTCGTTGCTTGATGAATTACAATAATTTGGCTATATTACTTACAATAATATTGATTAATACTTAAGGTTAATAAATCTATATATATAAATAAAAATGAATCTATATTTCCCTTGGTCATCGCATCACGCGTGAACGCATGGAACAATTTCGTAAATTATTTTTTTGTTGTGTTAATTACTGTGTAAACATTGTGCAGGAAATTAGAAAATTTAAAAAACTTAACATTTAGATACTTTCAGGTAAAGTCTACGCAGACGAAGTCGCGGGCAGAAGCTAGTACATAATAAATAATAATAATTATTATTTAAAAGCGCAGAAGTCAATAACAGCCATTTTCATTTAATTTCCTTGTCCACGTGCATTACCCTTATCGTGTTGTTATTGTTTGCAGCGTAAGCGGGTGGGCGCGCGCACGGTGGCGGCGCAGGCGGTGCGGCGCGAGCGCGCGCGAGTGTAAGCGGTCGCCGACGCCTGAGGACCATGCGCGCAGTCCCATCGCGCCGCGCACCAAGACCGCGCGCATTATGCTCAACATGAAGCTAAAGGAGCGCCTCGCGCTCGCCGTCAGCGCCTTCCTAGTACTCTTCACCCTGATGCTCGTCGTAGACCTACAAATGGACTATGGCATCTCTGGGCACAGGGTACCCCTCCACGGACGCGTCCGCATGGGAGACTCAGAAGATAAAGGCCGGTCAGCATACATAGAGTTTCGGAAGCGGTTCCTACAGAAAAGGTTTGTGTTGTGATTTAGTGGCATTTCTGAGAATTGTTTTGCTTTTTATGTGTTATGTGACAACATCTGGATTGAAGAATTTTTCGCGTTGCGAAATCTGCTAGCGGTACGTACAGTGTTAAGTTATTAAGTAGTTCGATTTTATGAATGAAAACATATTTTTTTTCTAATCATAAAGTACACAGCCCGTATCTTGTTCCTAAGATATAAACTGCGACAGTTAGGTAATTTCCACATAGACTTCTCAATCAAAAATTATCTTATCAAATACAACAATGACCCTTTGATTGCGCTGGAAGATGACTACAGCGCATGATAATATTTATATATAATTTCTATAAAATCGAGTCTTTAATGACTTCGGAATATATTTTTAATCGCTAGCCGTACAAAAATGTCAACCATCTGCTGTGACTAAGACATGACTTAATTATAATTATATTAATAATTACTACAGATTATACAAATAGTTACTGCAAATACCTTTACCAACTATGTTTATTTAAGTACTTAAAGTAACTTTTAACTATTTATAAATGTTTTGTGGTCAATCTAAGTGCATTCTTTAAGTAATGTATGCGTATTGTTGTTATCGTTTATTTTAGTCATGTTTACTTGTTTGACAGCATCTTCATAGATAACAGTAGGTATGTTATATGACTTTTGTTATGTTTCTGCTTCGGACAGGACGACAAACAAGTATTTTAAAAAACTTCATACCAAAATAGTTACAATCAATATGTTTTGGATGTATTGAACTGAATTAAAAATTATTACATATACACTTTATGACGGATTCCTCGAGTTGAAAAGAATAAAACATAATTATACCTACTTAATATAAACATCCTTGCCAAGTACATAATCCGATATTCTAGTTTTAGTTCCTTTTTTGTAGTTTTGAACAATTGTTAGTTATCTATATCCTCCCAAAGGGATAACATTATGCTTAGCGTAGGAATCAAACTCAGAATCAAAAATTCAGTAACCACGATTGCGACCACTACTCCAATAAGTTTTATGAGGCAATTTAAATCGTCCTCCGAACCTTTGCCCAACTATGTTGGGGTCGGCTTCCAGTCTAACCAGAAGCGGCTGAATATCAGTATTTTACACGAAGCAACTACCACCAGACCCCCCAACCCAATTTCTGGGCAAAATCGATTTGCTAAGCTAGCCTGCTTGTCAGGCTTTTTGGCCTTCTGACTACCACTAACGATTGCCATAGTGCTCTCCGAGGCACAGAGGGTGTGTTAAGAATGGTTACCCATCCACAGACTGACCGAGGCTAGCGCAGTTTAACCTTGCACATCGGATGATCAGCGGCTCTTTAGTCAACTGATCCCGCTCTAAACTGAATCCCTTCATTAGAGGCAGTGTAGATATTATTAAAAAAATATATGCTATTAATAATATTATTAAATTAAGAAAAACGTATAATTATTATGTATAACAGAAAACAAACGCTTATTTCTCGAATTTTCGAAGACAAAATTATGCTTTTAAAAGACAAAATACAACTCATTCACTGAATGACTATGATAAAATTTCAGAAACTAGGCCTAGATTTTTTCTGAACAGTGTTTCCAATCTATTCCAGCCCTAAAGAATGATGTATACATATATGAAATTAAAAAATTTGGTGAAGACTGGAAAAAAAAAGCAAATATGACCTACTACACCAGCCAGGGGCATTAACTAAATATCTGCAAATATATTATATACTTTAATGCTATCGATTCATATGTATGTTAAATATAGCTTTATTATTATTATTATAAGCATCCGATAAGAAAGGATTTTGGGAAAATTCTAACTAGATATACGCGGGAAATACCGCGGGAGAGGTTTAGAATACAAATTAAAATCTCCTTCCTCCAACCTCGTACACCGATAACTTATTCACCAAACAGCAATCTGTCTCAATAATTTGAACTCTATCAAATGAGGTGAAAACAATTTAAAAGCAATTGAGCGCTATTAAATCCTCGAATTTGTTCTGTAGATACAGATTACAAAAAACAATCTGTAGATGTATGTTAATCACGGAGTTCTACACATTATGATCACTTTTTAATAACATAACATACCATTACGCCTGTATTCTCTGAAGGGTTAGGCAGAGGTGTAGGCAAACTGTGTGGTGTACATTAGTGTACCTGTACACTAATGTACACTCATAGTTCGCCAGTATGTTTCTATGTTCAGTACTTCACAAGGAAACGTTGGGTAGGCTGACAGTGTCTTTGACCCTTATACTGTCAACCCAACTATTCCTCTTTCGTATTACAGGGTCGACAACGCGCAAGTGATACTCCTGGTGTTGCAAGCGTTTATAGGCTACGGTAACCGCTTACCATCAGGTGGGCCGTATGCTTGTTTGCCACCTAGAATAAAAAAAAATAAGATTACTAAAGATAGTGACCCTGCGTTGAAGATTGGATCCGCCTTATCTTTAATACTTTTTGATTTAATTTTCATTATGTATGCTTGTTTGCCACCTCAGTAGTTAAAAAAAATATATATTTATAGTTATGTGTTTATATGTTCCATACATTTTGACGAGGTGAGAACATAAATGTATGGCGGAGAGAAAATCCACTTATAAGAAAAGAAAGGGAATTCTTGTATGTACTCCGTCCACCAATATCAAGACGGGAATTTATGAGAAGAATATTAGAATGAATTAATAATAGAATTTTAATGAGAATTAGTAAGTCAAGTCTGTAGGTACGGATATTACCGCGGCACAATGGTAGCTGTTTCATAAACGTAATACATTGCAGAAGAATTCAAAAACAATAAATAACTTACTAGTCGGTGTTATCAACCAACATAATTAAGAAATCTATTAACTACGTCGTATTACGGATTTTATCGCATTATATTGATATTATTAATGCCGAAACCTGTCTACCAGTGACCTTGGACGCTGTAAAGGGTCCGAAACGTCGGGATTAATAATATCGATTTAGCTCGATAAAATCCGTAAAAAGTAGTTTAATATTCGTGTGTCTCAGAAATCAATACAGATTATCTACGCCTGAAAAATATTGAGATGTCCATTGTTCCATATATTCATTGGCATAATAATCTGACGAGGTACACGATCAGTTTGAGGTTATAAGACAGGTATATTTAGGGGCTAGCAGTAGTGATAGTGATAAAACAGTGACATTACATTGGACTGCCAGGACATGGGTATCGAGTTCGAATCTACGACACGCACCTTTGACGCTCCGAGAAAATGATTAATTATCATTCTTAATCAATGAAGGAAAATACCGTAAGGAAACCTTTATTGACCGGGTCGAAATCTGCCAATGCCAACAAACATTAGGCCATCATGGTGGATTGTAGCATAACCCTTTAATTCTTAGAGCAGATATGTGAGCACCAGTGGGACTGTAAGTAAATGGGTTGAGGATGAAAAGATAACTGGTTAAATAGCCATTATTCTCACAAAACCTAAAAAATATTCCTTTCAAATGTTTAATTATGGGTTAAAGAGCTGCTTTTGTAGAATCGTAAAACGATTCACATTACCAAATTTATATGGGATCTAATTATGGATTGCTTCCAGAGGACTTTCAATCTGTGGCCATGTTCATTAAGCCCCCTGTTCGTTTAACCCTCAAGTTATTCTAAGAATTATGATAACTACGAACTTCATTGGCCTTCTGACTTCGTCTTAATAATCTGTAAACAAATCTGTTTATATTTTGATAACGAGATTTTAACAACTAGTAGGTACACCAGTCATAAATTATATGTTAAGTATCTCTGATTAGGTCATTTATTTAATTGCATTCGTAGCATTATTGCATGTTAGTATTAGTGGAACAATATCGGGACTTGTAATCAACTGTAGAACTAAAGCAAATATATTTTATTTAAATGTTAATACTACAAGTTACATAAATTTAAAAAAAGGCTAAACTGATATATGTACACTGAAAATTAGGAAAAAACATACGAAAGGATAATTACATACATTAGCTGTTGTATGTAATAACCCTCAATTTGAATTACTTAGTAACAGATTAAGATATTTAACCGAGTTCAAAAGAGGTTTAAGTTCTGAATTCATCATGTTTCCGCTGTTACCATTTTCATACATACGTAAATTCATCACCATCACCATCATCATTCATCACCTCATTTTCACTAATATCTTCATTCATAACCTTATTTGCTGTAATATAAAATATTATTAATTTCGGAAGCACAGGACATTTCTTATTGTTTGAAAAAATATTGAAAAAATATTTATTTCATTAGCCTAATCCCTCTCAATCTGAGAGTAGACCCGTGGAGAGACTTCCGTGGGACAGTATACAGGTTAATGATGATGATCATTCATTGTCACAGGGACGCACAAAGATTAAATAAACAAAAAAGAAGTTGCACATGAAAGAATTAAAAAAAAATTGAATGACAATGACAACGACACGATGACAGTGACAGTGACAAACGAACAGTGCGAAATTGAAAATATTAATAAATCACAACATAAAACTAACAAATATAACAAAAAGACGATACTAAGTCTATTATAGCCGAATTCTACATTCTTCAATAAAGGAAGTCTACAAAGAGTAACAAAGTAAACTCATGAATGTGCGAGTCGACACTAAATTATAAAAAAAAAACTGTGATATCTATGTTAAATGAGTTCAATAGCATAATTTTTCATATACTTAATTATCGCAACACAAACAACTGTAGACTTTGTGTACATAATAATATACGTTATCGCCATATTCTAGATACTAAGATAACATTAGTTATTTGGGTACTATCATTATGGTTGACTTATCTCGGTAATCGATACAGCTATCAAATATTTCGTGCCAAACTTAGTACACGTGTTTTTTATTCTTTATTTACTGGATCTACACCAATACTATGTCGTAATTTTGATTACCTATTATAAAATCTACTCGCTCATTGGTACAGAGGCCAGCACATCAAACTATACCCCAATCTGTCAAATTTCTTTGATAGATTTTCTACTTTAAAATAAAGCTATAAGGTTCATATCTTTTTGTATTTTTTTTGGCATTTTCCATGCTAAGACTTTAAAGTTTTTAAGCAAACGTCACCATAAAGACGTAAATTCTTTCTGAATTTACGTCTTTATGGTGACGTTTGCGAAGGCAAAATTCGACATGGCAGGTAGGTATCACGGTGGCTTAGCGGTCATAGCGTCTGGTGTACCTAACCAGAAGACGCAGGTTCGAATCCTGCCCGCAGTCGAATTTTTCCTTTGCTTAAAAACTATAAGGTTCATGTTTAATTGGGAAAATTTGACAGTTTTGGATAGCTTGCTGCTATCTGCTAGCGTCTGTACACCATGTACCATGCATGTAAGTACCTACACCTCCAACTGCCCATTCATGTTTTCTTCCATGATCCGTTTAGAAATTCAAATTTCGAAGAAAATTGCCCATGAACACTGCAGTAATTCTCATTTTGTCAATGATTCTTGTATCACATAAAGTGGTGTATAGCTTTCTGTGATGCGAGCTAGACAGGTACTTATGATTCTAAACGAGTCTTCAAGCAAGACTACTATCGAAGGTCAGACCATCGTGCGGGGATTAACAAATGACTGCTGTCGACTTGTCGCCTTATAGTGCAATATATTTATTATATTACCATAAATGTATGAAGTGTTGTTAACAGGCAATAAATACATTGAAACTTTTTACTAAGTGAGCATTGTTTTTTAGACGACGTCTGTGGTAGAGTGGTTCGTCGGTCGGACTACTGATCACAAGGTTGTGGGTTCGATTCACGATATTTATGTAATGTACAGACGCCAGCACATCAAGCTATCACAATCTGACAAATTTCTTTAATTGATTTTCAACTTTAGTACAAAGTGATAAGGTTCATATTCAATTGGGAAAATTTGATAGCTTGACCTGTTGGCGTCTGTACATAAGCTGAAATGCTGAAAATCAATTTGGAAGTTTTGTCTCGATTCACCCCTGCATCCATATTCACCCCGTTTGACTGTACTCTATTTTACAATGGTTATCTATAATACGTGATATACATGTAAGTAGATATAGGATGTTGTACATCTCATAATTGCGTAGAAGTATTCACATTAATCTCAGACGCATTTTTTTTAAACAAATCTATAGCCAGGTTTGACAGCTTTTGCAAAGGAAACAATGTGACGTTTAATTAATTTGTCACTTCGGCTGCGCAAATACCAGATTACAATAAATGAAATATGATTCAGGTAATACTCGGTTTAACAATAGCATCGCATAATAGTGCCTAAATAGGCTTGATATAAACTCGAGCGTATTCGCATGTCTGATATATTTATGTATGTATATTTGTTTTATTTATGATGATGATAATCTGGGTGATAGACATCTGTCTATCACCCTTAAGGGAACTGTGTCAGGAACGAGTCTGAAAAAGATATGTTGTTTAGAGAAATAAATATTAAAAAGTTAGATTTAGATATATTTAATATTATTTTAGCCAAACCAATGTCGCCAGAGGCCGCATTAGTTTATTCATTAGTTGCTATATGTATAACTAGCGTCCCATCCCGAGCCTTCCCGGGTCTTTCCCGCACGGGTGGACATAACATAATCTTTTCTAGCAATAAATATAGCCTATGTTACTCAGGGTGAACGTAGCTTTCCAATGGTGCAAGAATTTTTGAAATCGGCACAGTCGTTTTTGAGTTTATTCATTACAAACATACACACAAAAATACAAATTTTTCCTCTTTATAATAGTAGTGTAGACAAACATACACACAAAATACAAATCTTTCCTCTTTATAATAGTAGTGTAGATTTCGATGTAGGTTAGTTAGCTTAGTTTAGGTTACGATGGAACTGGCGTAACAATTGTTAAAGTTCCTAAATAAATAAATAAAAAAAAATGATGATGATGATGAGAAAAAGCATACGCGCCGCTGAAGGTAAACGGCAACCGTAGCCAATAGCGCCAGCAACACCAGTGGTATAATTAGTGACTAGCCTCATTTGCCCAGTAAATTCACTGGGTAAAGAGGCCAGCACATACCTACCCCAATCTGTCAAATTTATTTGACAGATTTTCAACTTTAATACAAAGGGATAAGGTTCATATTAAATTGGGAAAATTTGTCAATTTTGTATAGCTTGACCTGCTGGCGTCTGTACATAACCTTTGAAACCCGAACACAATAATGTTCTAGCTCATTAGTGATTATCGGGAGAATATTAATTTTCTGTTAAGTACTACATATCACATTGTCCGTTTAATGGTTGGGGATTCAAAACAAAGCTTGCTACCATCTGTTTTTATTTTTAAATTTTGTAATCATTGATAAACGACTTTTGTTATCTTATAATTACAAACCCTATCGTTAATCCATAATTTGATTATCCACGTCAGTAGATAGCTCAAAGATATTTTATCAGTTAAATTGCCATCATTATTAATTAGGGAGTTATTTTTGAAAATATTGTTACCATAGAGTTTTTACACAGAAGCAATTCTAAGTATTACCAATATTTTGTTTTCATGGTCGAAGTACTCAATGACTGAGGCATCCATGCCGTCAGCTGGGGCTGGCATACCGCTGCTCTACCGCTATGGTGCTTTCTTCAACATTGTGACACACATATTTGATCTACTATGTGTGGACTTTAAAAAATATAACAATATTCTGAGTAGATATGTTTTTGTGTTTATAATAAAACGGCAGACGGGAACGAGTTGCAGTCCAGTAATTATCACACACATATATATCATGGGGTATATACACTTTGGGGTAGTAGGAGGCACAAAATTAACATAGAAATATGATCGTAATATATCTCTTTCGCTTCGACTACGTTCGTAAACTTTTTGAAACGTGCTCATTGGTTTAGAGATGGCCGTTAATGGGCTTTTATAATTTTTAGAGAGATACTAACATTTATCTATCATAGCTTTAGCCAACTAACCGTGCTCCACTTAATTGACACTCCCTGAATAAGTAACTGCGCTAATAATAACGTAGGTACTGTAATTAGTGATGGTTAATATAGCATAAAGCATTATAAAGTAGTGTGCTTATATGTATATAGCAAAAAGCAAATGATATCGCGGTTCGCACTTCATGCTATGATTCTATTAGCTATTTTGCTTTATATCACATAGCACTCTCTCTCTATCAACCAACTGTTCGTCGGGCGTCGCGTATAGCGTTAGTAACATAAGCATGCTATAATAAAGCACATAAAATCGCTTGCTTAAAAAAATAAGCATGCAGCATTAAGCAAGTTATTGATTTATAGCATCGCTTGGTGGGCAATTTTCGCCCCAAATATTTTTATAGCAGTTTTATTAAGTAATCAATTTACTACGTACAGACGTCAGCAGGTCAAGCTATCCAAAACTGTAAAATTTCCCCAATTGAATATGACCCTTATGGTTTTGTATTCAAGTTGAACATCAATCATAGAAATTTGACAGATTGTGGTAGCTTGATGTGCTGGCCTCTGTACTTTATCATCCTCCGAGCCTTTTCTTTATGATGAGGTCGGCTTCCATTCTAAACAGATGCGGCTGAATATCAGTATTTTACACAAAGCGACTGTCATCAAACCTCCGCAACCAAATTTCTGGGCAATACCGATATTCTGAGGATAGACTGGTTGTAGGTGTGCGTATGACAACCGGGATCGACGGCTTTACGTACCTTCCGAGACCACCCACACCATCTACGTACCATCCACAATCTGACCACAGCTAGCGCAGCTTAACCTCGCAGATCGGTTGATCAGCATAGTTATTACTTAGCGATAAGCCGCTCGTTTATTTCCTACATATAGCACGCAATTTAGGTTACATAAAACTGTTCCCCTTTCATCCCCTTAGGGTTGAACCTTGTCACGAGTTCACTAAGACCAAAGGAATTAAAGCAAAGAAAAACATCGCGTGGTGACTGAGTAAATTGTAAAGGTAGGATTTCTCCTGCGGAATTGGGCGCGATGATTTTGAATTTCCCAACTGAGTGGGAATATACCACAATAAAAACAAATATGGCTCTTTTTTCTAGTTTTTCGAGTCCCGGACTGATCATGAGGTCGTGGGTTCGATTCCTAGGCATATGATCTAAATATTTATATGACGAACATAAGTGTTTGTGTTTGTCTGGGCGTTTCTTAAGTATAATATTGTTTTTTTAAGTATTTAAGTATTATATCCATTGTCTAGTACCTATAGTACAAGCTCTGCTTAGTTTGGAACTAGAATGTGTAAAATTTTGCAAGTATTTATTTATTTATAATTTCTTATGTAACGTTTTACAAGCTTCTAGGCGCAGCGGTTTGGGTTTTTCTTTACCGTAAATCAGTTTCTTCTTTTATAAACAGATGTAAACGAGCCACGCCTGCAATCACTCTGGAAATATATACAAATCAAATGTCATTGCCATTTTTAAATATTACTCATGGGATTAATAAACCGCAGAACGACTGTGGTTTGTAAAACGGAACGCGTGGGTAGGTCTACAAATTCGCCTTGTCTACTGACATTGTCACGAAAAATTTCGCAACTACTGGTAGTTAATTGGCACCACCTCGGCTTGGTACGACAAAGGTCGAGTTAATTTATATATAGAAAAAAAATATTATGCATTTTCTGAAACATGTTTTGTTATGAAGAAATTAGGAAAACGGCAAATGTATTTAATGGATTTATTACTTTTGGAAATATGTACAACATAAGAAGGTACAAAATAATTTATATTTTGCTTTCAAAAACTACGATCTATATAAGTACTTACGAATTGGTATCAATATTTCAAATGCAAGAGTATAAAGCTGTCAATTTATCTGTTTGTCTCAAATCGATAAAAATAC
Organism: Acronicta alni; assembly: GCA_964056405.1. Lineage (NCBI taxonomy): Eukaryota > Metazoa > Arthropoda > Insecta > Lepidoptera > Noctuidae > Acronicta > Acronicta alni. The sequence continues at coordinate 5,768,405 of OZ043920.1, forward strand.
TGTTATTTTCGTATCAACCTTATACAGGCACTTGTAGAGTCTAAGGTGCACGTGTGGTGTCTGTAACCTGTCCCGCCTAAATTACTGGACAGATTATGATAAAAGGAGATAGACTGCGTCTTGGGGAAGGATATTATATCTTTTTTTAGATTTTTTTTTTAATAGTCCTTTTGGGACGCGAGTATACATAAACATACCATCAAACCTATATTCCCCGAAGAGTTTGGCATAGGTGTACCAATGTATACCCACAGTTCGCCGGTATGTTTAGGTCCCATCCAGACTCCGAGCTGCTACTGAAAATTTCATAGAAAAATCCAATAACACTGCTCGAACTGGAAATCGAACCCAAGACCTGTAGCGCGGCAGTCATGCTTAGGACCACTAGACTAACTAGGCAGTTAAGCGCGAGAAGACTACTAAAACCGCGGGAAACGTGGAAACGCGGAAACTTTAAATATATAAAATATGTCATGCTAGAACGAATTGTAAACATACGTCTTCGCCGTCAATATCTATGGTGTGCTCACCGTGTATTACGCACGATCGTCAGTTGTTTGGACTAAGAAAGTTCAATGACAGGCACGGCTGCAACTGTCATGTCCGTAGCAAGTACATACATATAAAGGATTCACTTTCATGCAACAATTTTGATCTCGATGAACTTGATCTTGTCAGGCTGATGTCAGCCTCTAAGTCTCTCTATATCCGTCATATGTATGACGGATATAGAGAAACTTAGAGCGATTTGTTTTAAAAAGTAATAGATTAAGTATCAATTTGGTCGTGATGTTCCGTCTATCTCTAGTAATATTTAAATATCATTGGTCAGTAGTCAGTAGATCGTAGCTTTTTACGGCGAAATGCCGTGTCCGTGTAATAATATGCTGAGTTTCGGTAGCTCGATATTCGACCTTTACATATTATCGCACTGTGAAATAATTTACAGAAATAATCAAATTATGGAAATCAGTGAACACAAGCAATAAAGCACCAACCGTCAAGGCAAATTCGGCAAATTCATTCAAGATGTCACAATCTTGTGTCAAGTGTGAACAAAATATGTCAGCGTATCTTGTTTTATTCATTAGAACTTTTAGCGGTGGAGCTGTGAAAAAGTAATTACATATATGTGGATAACTTATTTAAGTGTTACTGTTTGATTGCATAAATTTTAGAAAACTTACTGGGCATCGCTTTGACACCGAAACTCTTTGTTTTTAATGATAATATTACACATTATTACAGGACATTGACCTCTATGAATGTGATGTAATCTACAACTATATAAATACTTATTCGATGAAAACTTTTTGAATTTTGATTATCTTGATTTTGATGATGACCGAGCCAAAAAAGTTCCACACCAGCCAGTGGCACGTAATGGTAGTAATTACAATAATTTAAAAAAAATGACGGATTCATCGGTCCTGCGTTCGCAAGCGCAACTGCTGAGCGTGAGGTCCTGGGTTGAGTTACCAGGCAGAGCAGTGTGAACTTTTTTTTTGAAATTTCTTATCTAGTTTGTATGTGTGCCCGGTTATTAGGAATAGCTCGTCCCCAATATTTTGTCATGTAAACTGACATGCGAACTGTAGGTGTATATAACTAAGGTGTGCATAATTCTTTGGAGAATACAGCTGACGTGTTGGTATGTAATCTGTATCGATGGGTACTTATAAAATATTTACAACAATAGAGTAAAGTCGGCCTCCCCTAAAAAGAGGTGGTGAGAAGGGGCATAACCTCTTTCGTTATACAGAAGAAACATCTAAGGCATATTAAGTACTTATCAAAGAACCGGATTACATTGACACGGGGAAACGATCATTCACATACATATTAAAAAAAAAATGACCTCTTCACCCAACCACTTGAAATATTATAATGAACCCATATACTGTCCCACTGTTGGGCACGGGTCTCCTCCCAGAATGAGAGGGATTAGGCTATAGTCCACCACGCTGGCCTAGTGCGGGTTTTCACACACTGTCGAGAAAAATGTCTAAGGCATGCAGGTTTCCTCACAATATTTTCCTTCACCGTTTTAAGCGAGTGATAATATTATTAATACGCACATGATTTCGAAAAGTCAGAGGTGCCTTGGATTCGAACTCGAGACCTTCGACATGGCGGTCCAATATTCATACCATTAGGCTATCTCATAGGGTTGAAATACGAAAGTGAATTTTCAGTTTGGTATTTTAAAATCATTCTGTTAATTACCAACGAACAGGTTACGTTGTTTCGCATACAAACAATGAGTAGTCTTGAGGGTTACAAAAAACCATACAATAGGATATATCACGATTATATTGTCTTATTAAAGCGGAAGCAAAAACCGAGCTCAAGTAAGTAGGTACTCTGAGGTGATTTCGTAATTTAAGAAAATTATGGATACTCGCCAATGCGCGTGTCCATTTCCCGCATGGAACACTTTTACTTAAACATAGGTACAGAGGTCAGCACATCAAGCTGCCACAATGTGTCAAATTTATTTTATTGATTTTCAACTTTAAGGCAAAACGATAAGGTTCATATTCAATTAGGAAAATTTGACAGTTTTGGATAGCTTGACCTGCTGGCGTCTATACCTACCTTTTCTTTGGAGTGTGGAATATACTCATGGTTTGTAAGCCAGCTGGGGCGATAATAGAATATTTTTAGTCGAATTTGTACCGATGGAGGGCCTCGTTGATCAACCGATCCGCAGGGTTAAGCAGCTCTAACCGCGGCCAGTCTGCGGATGGGTCACTATTTCTTCACGTACTCACCGAGGCACGGAGGATCTCGGTCTGTTAAGAATAGTCACCCATCCGAAGACTGACCGCGGCAAGCGCAGCTTAACCTTACAGATCGGTTGATTAGAGTAGTTCTAACTTAACCAGGAGCATATCAAAGATTAATACTGCATGTATTTAAAACTACTAAACATCAACTATCCACAGGAAAGTTTGCTGGCGACGATCCAAAACAAATTATATCGATCTCATTATCATAACAACACTAATAAACAGATAGTTATGACATTATTATCTTTTGTTTTCATAGAAAAAATATTAATATCGTGAATCATAGACATTACAAGCATACGGGCCGCTTGATGGTAAGCGGCAATCGTAACCTATAGATGCTTGCGCGTTGCCGACCTTGTAAAACGAAAGAGGAACAGTTGGGTTGGCAGTATAAGGGTCAAACCTCCACTGCACACAACGTTTCCTCGTTGACCTCAGTTGATAAGCCTCTTATACCCACATGCCCCAGAACACATTATTGCATAGTGGCAGAAAATTTGGAATTCGATGAAACCACCCCAGACGAACTCAGCAGCATGGGCAGAGCTTACCACCTCAGTAAGTTGTAATTGTTAAGTTAATGGTTCAGTAGTTTAGGTGCCTAGTTGGAACAAACATACAGACACACTTAAAATTATAGAGTGATATAACATAACTTAACTATATAACTATAACATAACTAGAAATAATAACTGAAGTAGATACTGTTTAAATTTTTACAAGATAACCATCCAGGTCAATTCCACTTGATACCGAACCATTAGTAAACCAGCAATGAAAAATCCCAACATAAGCACTTACTAAGTACTCGATATTGATTACAATTTCTACCTTGTTGTCGTTCACAATGATTAACATCTGTAAACAATCGCGCCCCCGCAATCAAAAAAACACTTCAAGTTATTGAGTGATTTGGATCGAATTCCAACCTCTGTACTTTCAAGAGACCGAAACAATAGACCTAATAAAATAACCTAAATAATGGAGTGTGTGATTCTGATTATTGTTTTAGGTGCTAATGAATTGATGTCATGTTTGTTTAAGGGGTAGGCACATTTATAACACCCGATGATGCCTACCCACGCGTGCTTATCGGTCGATTGTTGAAATCTATGAACACTTATAATCTGGCGAATGGACACGCTATATTCGCGTCACGTGGTCCGGTGTGTTACAAGTCTGTTCTTACCTCTAGACACTCTAGACATTATGATGAGTTAAATCAAACTGTACCTGTAACACATTATATAAATCTACATTCAAAATCACGGAAATATCAATAATAGTTTTTTACTAATTTGATTCACTTTTATATTATATTTTTATTTTATTTATAGAAAATCGAGTTCAAGCACTGTAGTTTCTTCAAGAAATTTATATACGACCTTCTAGAAATATATTGTCAGATAGAAAAATCGCAATCGTTTCACGGCCAGCGAAGATATCGCGTACCTAACATACACAAAACAAAATACATTCGAATTGAGAAGCTCCTTTTTTGGCCCGTTATAAAAGATCGAGTACATTCTTCAGTCGACAAAAATACATTTCTTCTGCTGACTGAAGTATCGAGAAAAACCCTTGTCTACGGTTGTCAGGCTACGCTTGAAGTCCTGTGGAAGTTCGTAGCAGCTGGCGTAGACCGCTACGAGGTAGTTTACGCTACGAAAACGTAAATTATTATTACAATATTTCATTTTGTCATGCGTTACTTAAAAATTGTGTTAGAAGTGATGTCCAATGTTTGAGTTGATTAGGTAATTAGTGATGTATTTTTTTTATCCAACCTCACTCATGGGCAAAGGTCTCCCTTCATCTTTTGTCACCTTAGAAATTTGAGATCTGATCTGACCGTTTTTCATGCTACTTTACACATATCAGTTTCATAATAATCTTTGTCAGTTTTTGTCGATGATATTCTGTGGTCTAGTGGTTCGACTATCAGACTGCTGATAGAGGTCGTGGGTTTGATTCTCACATGATTTTTGTGAGCTTCTTATATATGTATTATAAGTATTTATTTATAAAAATAAGTATTTTATCCATTGTGTAGTACTAAAGTACAATGCTCTGCTTAATATGGAACTAGATAGGTAATTCCACTCAAATTGGAGCTGCCCGACTGGGGAAGTACCTCCGCCTTGCAGAAAATGCCAAACCAACTATTCCTCTTTTGTTTTACCGTTTTTGTGACACCTTTGGTGTTACAAGCGTCTTTAGGATAGTAACTGCTTACCATCAGTTGGGCCGTATGCTTGTTTGCCACCTTAGTAGTATAAAAAAAAGATGAAAATATTCCAAATATTTATTTATATATTGTATTGATTTATTATTTATTTGTTCTGCCTACCATTTACGTTACGACAGTAATATCTAGTCTCCAATGCCAATACGAGTACAAAATATAATCATGGTTTGCTCCTGTCAGCCCGTCAGTGTCCGCTGGCCATGTCAGTTAGTGAAGAATATATGGCGTTCGATGCCCGCTATGCGCTACTAGGTCATTCAAAACGTGACGGATTGCCGATTGTTGCCGAGCAAAACAGTGTGCACAGGGCTTTTTATTTCTTTCTCGGAGACTTTTCCCAACTATGTTGGGGTCGGCTTCCAGTTTAACCAGATGCGGCTGAATACCAGTGGTTTACACGAAGCGACTGCCATCAAACATTCTCAACCCAATTTTTTTTTGGGTAATTCCGATTCCCTGAGGATAGACTGGTTGTCAGGCTTTTTGGGCTTTTGACTACCACTAACGATTGTTCGTATGACAACCGGGACCGATGGCTATGCGTGTTCTCCGAGGCACAGGGGGGTCTCGTGTGTTAAGAAAGGTCACCTATCCACAAACTGACCGCGGCTAGCGCAGATTAACCTTGCAGATCGGTTCATCAGTTTAGTTATTACTTAGCCAAGAGCACAGGGCTTTATAATGGTTTCTTAAATTGGAAAATTATCTAAAATCTGATGTTCTGATCAGATTATCTGATCTAAGAAGGTAAAGAAAACGTTTGTTTCAAAACCACATTAAAGTTTTGATTTACATCTTCTACTAATTTACTGACCCTTTGTTGGGAACAGGTCTCCTTTCACAATAAGAGGGGTTAGACTATAGTCCACCCCGCTGGCCAAATGTAGTTTTTCATACTTCACACGCCCCCAAGAAAATTCTGTAAGATAAACTTCTTCAAACGAGGCCTAAAAAGAGCTCTCTACCACACACAATAGGCGGCGGCACAGCTCTGTGCCCGACGTTGCTGATGTCCATGGGCGGCGGTAACCACTTACCATCAGGTAAGTGGTTACCGCCGCCCATGGAGGAGCATGGAGGAGCTTGCTCGTCTGCCACTGTAGGCAATAAAAAAAAGGTTTGCTCACTAAATAATTATTATACATAATTTCGAAGTTGCAAGCAAGCAATGTTCGTAGGCTGGGATTCGGACTCGAGTTTAATGGTCATATTACTACTATAATACTAATTCAAACCGTAAAACAATTACTAATTTATTTTTTGGTCATGCATAAATACAAAGAATCTTTCATTCGTCTTGTGTCATAATTTCATCTTATTTATATCTTTATAAAAACTATATAAGTAGGCATTTAAAAAATAATTAAAAGGCGACCTCTCAAATCTACCACCCGCAAGAACGACAAAGGTATTAGAAATTATTCATGGAATTTGTTCAATCAACAAATGGCAATCACAATGTTGTTTAATAGACGGGCTTAAAACCTTAATACCTTTCAATAATGTTAGCTTTACGAAAATAATTGATAAGTAACCGTCTAACAATAAACCGATACAGAATACAAATCATTATTTCAAAGAGCACTCGTTTATGTATAAGTTTCAATTTAATTGTATTTCATTAAAAGCCTCTATTGGTCCAAATAATATCTAAGTACTTCGTAATAAAACTTAAATCTCTTGAAAAATGTTTTGTAATATTTAAACTGGTTTCTACAAATGTAGTTTTTGAGAATTTAAGTCTGAGCTTGGACTTTGAGTAATAAACTAAGGAGAGTTCCCAATAATACAACTTTTAGAAAAGATTAGAATATTCTATAGTTAACACCATAAACAAATGCCAAGTACCTACAGGTTTATAAATCATACAATGGTCTTAACTTCTCGTTCTTATTTACATAAGCAGTGGTAACCTAAATGATAACAAAAGCTAGCCTATGGTTTCTCCAAGGTCTAATTTATCTCTATATCGAATTTCATCCAAATCGCTTCAGCGGTTTAGGCGTGAAACCGTAACAGACAGGTAGTTTAGGTCACTTTCGCATGTATTGGTAGGGAAAAGTAGGAATTATCCAAATTTACCAATTTAATACTACTTTCCGATCCAAGTGTAAGAAATAGATTTCCTATTCTATTCTAGTATTATATAGTAGCTTAGAAGATAAATAGATAGTAGCTTAGAAGATAAATAGAGCAACGAGTGCTGCGATCAACGCTACCAATCGTTACGTATTATGAAGCGTGCAGTAAATTGCAGAACTGTTCCTCACATTAGCCGCCTTTATTATACCTCTCGCTGAATTACTTTTTCGTTCAAGTACTCCCACGCCGATTTAGAAGTCAAAGTTGCGACTCAAAGAGATTGTCCAGATGGAGCCACTTACACGCCGGTCTGTGTGAATGGTATGTCCTGTCCCTAGTAACTTAGTAATACTATTTAAATAGGTACCTATTCGGCTTTACGAATATTACATTCGCGCAGGTCTCGATTTCTGCAGAATTTAACTCTTAGGAATGTCGCAGTTGCGCTATCTTTGGATAAAATTTTAATTGGATAAATCTGTATTCGAAACTTTGCTGAAAATTGAATATTCTAGATTTGGGATGACATTGGAATAACATCGGCATGATTTCATGTTTAGTGATTTCCGTTTTAAGGATAGATTCCATTATCCACAGTGGTAGTGATATTCTAGATTTGGGATTTTTATTTGATTTGTTAGTATGGTCGAGAAACTACCTAATAGTTTTTCACATTGTTGTAGTACCTACATGCTAAAAATACTTAGTTTTACAAAATAAGAAGTACTATCTACAATCACGTGGGTGAAGCACTGTTCTCCTAGATAAGTTATCAAATAACCTGTGTTAAGGAATGTAATTCAAACAATAATTAATGTTTTCTTTATTTTTTTCTCCACCAGTAATGGCAGCAACGGGTCTCGAGAATACGAGCAGTCAGCTCCAAGTGAAACAAGTGGAGGAGGGGCAGACGCGGAGCCGCGGACCCCTGCCCCTCCCACAGACCGCTACGAGGACCTGCAGAGGATTATATTCGCCCAGCTCCAGGGCAAGGCCGAGGAACACACAGTAGTCATCCCGCCACATCGGGACCTCAATATCCTGAGGCCTGAAAATCCCACTATTGGGGAGATGGAGGATTTAGAACCTAGGTAAGTATACTTAATATTAAAGATAGGTTGAATATGGTTAACTCTTCGAGTGTCTGGCGTACACACATTACCATGGGAAACTTAAGTGTTGCCATGAACTAAATACTTGGACAAAAGCGTTATAATATAAGTCCGGCGTTGGATGAGATAAGTACCTAACCAGGTACATTTTGATTACGCAAATGACGCAGTGGCTGCACAGTTCGCGGGTTTGACTCCCGTATGGAAGAAATATTTGTATGGCCTATAGGAAGTTGTTCCCGAGCTGGGTGTTAATGTATGTGATAATTGATGTATGTATGTACATGCATAATAAGGGATGGAGGGAGAGACATAGGTAGGTAGATACATACAATATATAAATAACGTATATTTTAAAGACAGCACTATAGAACAAGCTCTGTGTCGCGAGGGACATTTACAAACATACAACTAACGGCATAAAGTTATGTCTATTATTATATCAATTTGTGTTGGCATAAAATCAGGACTGTACAATAATGACACCGTTAATCTGCTGAGGCTCTCGTGTAGGTATCTAGACATATAAAGGATGTAGTTATTTGTAGAAGTAGTATTTGTATATTTTTTTGTACGGTGACGGGTCGGCAAACAAAGATTACCAGATGTTAACTACAAATAATATGCTGATGAGACTATTTAAGTTATAATGTCCGTGAACTCACCATGCAAAGTTCCAGTTCTTATGTACCAGAGTCGATAATAAAATTTTGGCAGCATTTTAATATTCCAAAATAAACCTAAGTATTATTCTGGTTTGATGTTCCAAACATTCCAAGAAAAAAGCAATCAACATTAAGTTTTAATCGTACCGAATTAAGCACAATGTAAATACCAAAATAAAAGGAATATTCGGTCGGTTAAGAAATATTAATTAAAACGTTCCGCGAAAAACGACGCGAAAAGGACATTACAAGGAAAATTCTCTAAAGTTGCCGACAGCTGACATCCACAAGTACGATTTATGTAGCACGCCGCGAGTCGCCAAATTAAACTGTTAGTTACTTCGTTATTACCGCAATTAAACTTTGATAACCCGAACATTGCTGGAGCAAGTGTTTACATATTTCCGCGTGGCTCCGGCTCCAAGTGTGCTGCTGCACCGCCACCGCCTCGTAATGTTCTATGTAACACGGCACTGCACGTTCTAAAGGCGATAGCTTTTCATATACCACGAATGCCCCCGCAGAGCACTGAAGTATGCATCAAAATCAAACAGGTAGGTCGCGGCCGGCCTCCACTGCTTCAGGTTATTTCACCAAAGCAAATATTAAGCCAAATCTCATAGGGCGCTGTGAAAGCAATGAAAAGAATATCATATTCCGTTTGCGTTTAGGTATACTAACAACAACATTTCGTTTGATACATGACTATAAAAACGGATCATACTCCTAGCGCAGAATGATTCTATAATATGAAACAGACAAGCGACCTTCCTTTATCTTGCGAGGCAAATTTCGCAAGACCTACAAGGAATCTTATTTAAAATCCAGTTACGGGGACCCGACGAGATAGGCGCGGGTCTTTGACAATAAAACTAAATGGAATGAATGCATGATGGCTTCCTTAAAACGGTGCTCGTGATATGACGGGACCTGTTATGACCGGATTCATGTATCATGTAGAAGGGTTGCGTTGATACATGGAAAATTCGTCGTCATATTTTCAAAATTAGGATCATCAACGTAAATGTATGAGGAGATGAACATTCATTGTTTAACACGAGAACACTTTCTTTTGTTATGTTATTTTTTTATATATTTCGGTCTTCGACAGTATAAAGCCCAAATAATATGAAAGAAAATTCGTGTTCATTTAGAAGCTGAACCGTCGTAACGTGGAACAATCGAGCTTTTTTAATTCCCACCTGACACTAGCACAATTCACACCGAAAGAGAGTCAATAAATTTTAGAATAGCTGCCGGCTTGATTTCTAAATGCAGGTTATCGGAGCATGCCACAAATCGAAAACGTTACACGTACGCTCCTTAGTATTCAGTTCCGTGCTGCGTCGTGTCGCCCGGAGTCTCACACCTCCCGCTAGTAGGCAAATCACGTCCACTTATGTGTTCCACGCAGCCAAAACCAACACTACGCCCGCGCCGCCCGCGCGCGTCACCGTCGGAAAATCTTCGATGTAAATCTTGACGTTAACGACCAGGTTTACGGGCGTGTGCGAAAAATTTAAAGTAACTCCATCGATGACGTACTACGCATCGCTTTTGTCTCTCATATTTATGTCAAATCCTACATTGTGTACTTGTAAGCACTCTGTTGGAGCAAGAATACTATGTTGGATACCAAAGTAAATCGTCGTCGTAAATCTCATATACGTAATATACGTTGTGGAATTGAGCATACTTGGTTTTGCAAATAACTTAAATGGGTGAGCGATTTTATACCCAAATATGAATATTCCCAGACAAAAGGCATAAACTGCATAATGATTGAAAATTAATATCCTATAATAATACCAATTAATTTCTATTGCAGCATAAACGCTTCTAATTTGGAAAGGTTCCAACTGAAGATAGCTCAACACGAATTGTATGAGGATGGGGAGCCGCTAGTTGACGCGCTTCTCAGAGATATGGCAACTTCCTCCATCCTACATGTAGGTAAGTTTACATACCACATAAATTCAATAAACTTCTTTGATTATTAACTCGTTAATGTAAACAAAGAGATTGTAATATAATTCTGGCTTAGTAATTTTGTATTTGTAATTTAGGTCCGTCATTATTCGCTTCGTTTACATAATTTAGCATTGGGCATAACTGAAATCGATTCAACTATCGAGTAAGCCCTGATCTCGATTTAAGTATGTATCGCCATAAAATATTCAGTGCACCGTTGATCGGACTTAGAAAAGCAATTACGTTTAGACAGACAACCTTTACGCCACCCCCGCCCTATGACTGGACAGTCGATAGCCATAGCTCTAGTCTACTTATAGATCAACCTAGTTGCGTACGAAGCATTTTATTCGTATTTTAAAATCAAAGTTGACTCATTTTTTATACCTAGCAGTAATTTTGTGATTGATAACTAATCGTACAGTTTTACAAATACCATCAATTTTTTGTAGTTATTAATGTTTTCCCGTTAGTCAATCTAGAGCCTGTTAGTGTCCAGTTTCTCGAAAATAGAAAACTTAATCTCAATAATAGTACTGCACAGTTATAAAAATAAATTGTAATTGGGAACTGATTAATTAATTAGTTGTATATTGACGATAAAAGAAGATAAAAAAGTGACAGTTTTAATCATGAGTTGCTATTACTAGGGTGTTATAAATCTTGTCGAGATATAAAAATGGCTGAAATGATATTTGCATACTATATAAAAGCCGAAGCAGGTAGGTAGGTATGTATATTAGATGAAGGCGGGTCTGCAATCAGTTGCGGGGTTAGCGGTCCGGCGGACAATAGTGCCACAACAATCTCGCCCTTTACTTCGAATTGGACTTGAATATTTAAACCACTTAAATGGATTTCATTGTTGATCCGACTTTATCGTATACTACATCATTTATTTTTAGTCCATCTCCTACGCAATAACCGTGTTAAGCAACATTCTGATGTAATTTAAATTACCGTTTCGATGAATGAATTAGATTTTTATACTGTATTTAGTAGTACATTTATAAGTAGGTACTGTATCTAATAATAAATTGTTTTTCCACAGAGCAAAAAGAAGGTGGAACGCAGTTGAAACTTATTATTGATTATCCTAATGGCGTCCAGGCTCTGTTCAAGCCGATGAGGTAAGGCCGATGTCAATAAGTCCATAATTTATAGTTTTGCCTCGAGTGTCGTTCCGTCATCTGTCATGTCTTTCACAGCTACGTAAGTTTTATTTTGTTTGGCAAACAAGTCGTGTTGAGAGTAGTTTGGAGTGTCCGTGCATGCTCCTGAAGGAGTTGGGCAACTTTCCTGTCACCTTGTTGGTTCTATTCACAAAGCTCCGAGAATGTTCTTTCGTGCGATCGGCTTAGCGGCTTGCCCACACTGTTCCCAACTACAAGTGCTATTGAAGCAGTGAGTTCGTCAAGTTCTGTTACTTTCGTACCATTGTTAAAGTTGATTGTGTTTTCTATTCAATACCGCGCACATAACATTTATATTTATGAAAGCTTTTAGACCTAACTGTTGCAACGAACTTATGGAAAGTCTACTTTACAACCGTTGGTTTTATAAGTATACTTTCCCTGTGGTCACGAGAGACGTAATATAATATCAGAAAGATTGTAAAGAAATATACCTTGACATATAAATTCGATGTAGGTACTTTTATAGTACCTCTGTACCACACTGCATATTCAATATTCTGTAATGCTATCTGATACAATTTTTGACGTGACAAAGAATACAAAGAGCATTCCCGAAAATGTACTCACGGGAATTTTACAGAAACTCCCGACAGACTTGTATATCGAGTATCAAACGTTAGCACTTCACTTTTATTTTTAAAATATAGATTCCTTATAAAAGAAGTATAATAATATTGAGGACATCAAAGTACAACCTTATGTTCACAAGCAAGGTAATATGTATGCACATAGTTTTACATTTCCTAGGAACGATGTAGTTCTTGAAACCAACATTTGATTTCAGAAGCGTAAAAAAAACAAACATAAATTATTCTCGTCTTGAAATACTTGGACGTAGGCAGACAACTAACTTTCCTAGCGGACAGGATAACTTTTCTAAGAAAATTATAGACTCAAGGGGTTACCCCGACGACATATCAAGAGGCCCTCGTGGATCTCTCACGATACACAAGGGCGCTATAAATTACGTGACAGTCGGTGGTAACCCTTCCCTGTACGAGTATCTATTAGTTTTATCACCTTGACTGCCACTTCTGTACAAGACGTGATATATTCTATCGACAACTTAGATGCTCTAGCTAAAGTAAAAGGTACCTATGCAGAATTAGCAGATTTCATTAAATGTCAAAAAGGTAAAGAGGACAGAATCTAACCCATTTGTTAGTAGCCTTTTTAAATTGTACTATCTCACTTAGGAGCCGCACCGAGGACAATAAATCGGAAGACAGTCAGTGCAGTATATTCCCGGGATTGCTCCTATCTAACCAGATTCACGATTTAAGAGCCACTTTAATCGTTTTGTTTCCGAGAAATTGATTAAGCACCCACATTCGACTCATTAGACACTGAAAGAAATTATACCTCCATTTGTTACTGTGAATGAGTAATTTTTCCATTTTAGTACGTAATTTTACATTTTTCAACGTTATAAATTTATTTTAAAGGACAGGGGCCCCTTATCTCTGGGAGTCGATATTTGATATTTCTCTTTAATGGATTTATATTACTCGGTTTCAATTTACATCATGAATAAGTACCTGCCAAGAATTTTGGTGGAACTGTGTTAAAATTTTGTTAAATTATTTTGCACTTTTTAAGGTCGATTCCTGTATTACCTTATAGAGAAATTTTAATGTTCTGTCACTTGTAATTACATTTCACTTTGTGCTTAAACCTCAAGCTCGACCTTTGTGTTTTGGATGTCTTAATTTAACATGTTAATGTAAGAATAAGGATCTCTTCTACATTGGTCTTTAGTCTGGTTATTCCAGCTTATGCTGCATATTGATTAATGCAGATAGTCATCAATTGCCGCTAAAGTAGGGAGCCGGGCCAACTTCGTGCTTTATCTATTTAAATCTTCTTTAACCCCTGTATATTTCGACATGAGAATAAAATTAAGGACAAATCGGCTGCTTTTAATAGAAATAACACCTCTTTCTTTTAATATTTTGTGACTTATTGGCGTATAACGCTGTTTTTTGTTCCCAGATTTCCTCGGGATGTGCAGACGTTACCGAATCATTTTTATTTTTCCGATTATGAGCGTCACAACGCAGAGATAGCTGCGTTTCACCTGGACAGGTGAGTCTTCATCATTGTCATACAATATTATTTATAGGCACGACATATAATAATATTATAGAGATCTTTGACTCACCCGCGCGAGTCACTCACATGGAATGTGACATATACGCGTGGGGTTATATGATATTTACGCCATGTTTTTCGATATTAACATCATGTAATATTGCAAGAGCTTCTGGGCTTCTAAAGCGAGTTGTTGATCTGAATAGTTTTACAAGTTGAGGTCACAATTGTAACCGGTATAAGCCGAATCCGTTCTAAATGGGAAATTAACATCCCTATTTGCTCGCAACAATCTACACGAATAGAGGAGACGTTAATCTAAATCATGTGCTATCCAGGCTACTCGGTTTCCGTCGCGCGATGCCGGTCGTGGGCCGAGTCCTCAATATGACGACAGAGATCTACGATGTGACTGAAGGTGACATCCTGAAGACATTCTTCGTTTCGCCGGCGAATAACTTCTGCTTCCACGGAAAGTGTTCATACTATTGTGACACTGGCCATGCGATATGTGGCAACCCTGATATGCTTGAAGGAAGCTTCGCTGCGTTCTTGCCATCCTCGGATATCGCTGAACGAAAGGTTAGTATTCCAATTCAAGACTGTGTTTTTAAAAATTTTAAGGATATATTTGTTTTGACATTAATCCACTATATTCCTCGTCATTAAGTTTAAAATGACGATATTTTAATTGTTATTTCAGTTATAATGGATTTTAACCTAACCTCATCTGTATTGATAAATAGTAAATGTATATTTAATTCATAATAATTACCTGATAATATAATTATATTTCTGATTATTGTAAAATTTGCATGCTGACGTGACCGCAAAATATGGATACTTTAACTACGACCATATCTATAAATATAATAAAATATCTATGTTTGTAAAATAAGTAAAAAAAAAATAACCTCGTTTTTTTACCCGACGCGACGGCCGGAGGAGGGTTTAGCTGTTGCTTCTCCTCCGACCAGAATATTACTCAACAAATATTGTACACTTATCCTTTTAATTCCATTATCAATAAATTTCTTGCGATTCACTTCTACGATTGCACATCTACGAATACATGTATTATGCTAAGATTACCGAATGCAGTAGTTGTAACAAAATATTATCTAGTTGCGTCGGCGGTGTAATGGATCGTACGTAACGCAGTTCCTCGCTGTTACCGCGTGCATTTTATACGGGTGATCGAATCTGTGGATACAATTGCATACTGTATACACAATTCAACGTAAGCGACTGACGTGTGCGATTTCTCATTAACAATCTTTTCACCGTATTGGAAACGCAAAGCACATTGCGTGTATTTAAAAAATCACAATATAAAGGGACACTTTTACACAGTACCATCTATCCCCAAACTAAGCAGAGTTTGTACTATGGTGTCTACTAGACAATATATATAATAGTACTAATATACTTTTTTTTTAAATACATACTAATAATACATAAGAAACACCCAGGCAAACACAAATACTTATGTTCATATAGGCAATAGGATGATGCAACAATCTTATTCATGTTTTATGTTTAGAAGACATTAAAATTCTAAATATTTATTCATCAGCAACATACTGTAGACATAGAGTTACTTTTACACATAGAATACTAACAGTTGCGCGCGGTTTCTTTTGCATCCCAGAGGATTTTTTGATACAAGAATATAATAGTTATTTCTTTCCGCAAATTCTAAAAAATAACAGGCTTACTATTATGAACCTTTTACTATTTTGGGTATTACGTAATCTTGTGTAAACTGTACATTTTAGGAGGGATACGGCTCAGAGCTTCCTATTGCGCGTTAGGGAAGGACTTATGGACAAATAATTATAATTTACAATCATAGTAGTCTCGAGTTTAGATGTTTTGTTCCGTATTATCGTAAAAAACGATTTTCGGTCTCATGATTATGGAACACATCTGAAAACTGTATGTAGGTTTAACAGTTATTTTAGCAAAGGAAAAATTTGACCGCGGGCAGGATTCGAACCTGCATCTTCTGGATAGGTACACCAGACACTATGACCATTAAGCCACCGCGACCCCCACCCGTCATGTCGAATTTTGCCTTCGTATTCCGAATTTACGTTTTTATGGTGACGTCAGTAACACTTATTGAAAAGCAAGTTTTTGCGCCTCAAACGTCTCAACTGTATGTAGGTTTACAAGAATCTTTGTCTACTTTTCGAGGAATACAGACATGATGTCCATTCCATCACTCCTGTATGGGCACACAGGCGTGATGAATATGAAGTAGGATATTGCAATTTTATTAATATAAATTTAAATATTTGACTGGATTCTTTAAAAAAAATCAAATTACCTGGTAGTTGCGCTTAAAACCTCTGTGGTAAAACAGTGATAAAGAAAACACTGATCTTGATAATAAAAAAAAAATAACTACCTAAATTTCTGACAGCTTAAATGAAACCTTTTTCCATATTATACAGGTATGGAGACACCCCTGGAGGAGATCCTACCACAAGCGAAGAAAAGCTCAGTGGGAACTTCAATCTGACTATTGCGATACTGTAAGTCTTGTTTAATAATAATTAAGACTTCGAGTATCAAAACTATCTTATTAGCTTAGTGATCCTAAGAGCGACTGTTAAAGGTTCTGGGTTCGATTCCCAGGTCGAGCAAAGTGCAATTGGGTTTTTCTATGAAATATCAGCAGCAGCTCTGAATTTGGATTTCTGTCATTAACCGGCTGAGGCTCGCCCCCTATTACATGCGACCTAACCATACCGGGGAACTATGTGCGTAAATAAAGTAGCTAGCCCGTACAGGCGTCATGGTTTGTTATGAGTATGATTTTTTTGCGAATGAGTTGCATATCAGTTAATACAGTTAGCATTAGACATTGACGCGAATATTATACATTGAAATACAACTACTTTTTACGGATTTTATCGCGTTATATTAACTGCTCGTCCTGCCCTGGAGTCTACCCGTGACCATGGACGTGGTAAAGGGTCCGAAACGTCGGGATTAATAACATCAATATAACGCGATAAGTTCCGTAAAAAGTAGATTTATTTCAATATTCTAATACTTTTAAAGAGATAGAATCGATCATAAATCCATAGATTAAATGCATCAATTTCAATTGAATGGAACCCTATCTATTTCATATTCGAGGGGTCCTTCCTCCAAAACACTATGAAATGAAATGCAATGGTAACCATGAATATTATAATCTGTTGTAAACAAATTTCTGATTGCTGTTTAGATAGATTGAGTGTAAAATGCAAAGAATCGGTTAAATAAGTAGTAAGTATAAAATAACAGTCTGACGAAATTGCATCTTCAATTTAACACCTTATATGGCGTCTATGTAACGTACTTTATGGTAATCTGTTAGACTGTGGCTCGATTTTCATGTCGTTGTTTACTTCTAGGTCCGCACCACTCCTCCGTATGACTCCGGGCGTCGAATGCTTGACCTCATGGACATGTCAATCTTCGACTTCCTGTCGGGGAATATGGACCGACATCATTATGAGACGTTCAAGTTCGTATACTTAATTATTTGTTATCATGTGACCATGGTCTTTTCTGTCTTTGCAAGTGTTTTCTGCGAAAATCACGATAAATCTGTAACATACAGCAGTGACGAAATAAATCTTCCAAACGATTTTCATGCTATTCAATTTGGAAGAAACGTGGAATGTGTTTGCAAAATTCAAGGTTAAAAGCACGCTATGGTATTTAAAACGGAGAGGTAGAGCAACCTGGCATTCTTATAATATGTCTTCTCATTCATTATAAATGCGACAATTTGCATTACGTGCATTACCGGAAAAAATAACCGTGAAGGGCGTTTCCTTAAATCATTGGAGGCCAATCAATGTCCGTTCACACTGGAAGTAAAACAACTATTTATAGTTAAGATATGCGGTGTCATTGCAATGCAAAATTTCAAGTTTTGTAAGGACATAACTAAATGTAGATTGTATTAATGAATTTTGTTTACGCAGAATGTTTGGGAACGAGACGTTCACACTGCATTTGGATCAAGGGCGTGCGTTCGGCAAGGCGTACCACGACGAACTGAGCATCTTAGCACCTCTTCTGCAGTGCTGCCTCGTGAGGCAAACGACACTTGCCACATTACTAAAGTAAGTTTCATAGAAAGAAAATAATTCCATAGTTTGCCTTATTTTTTAATTGAAAAATCTTGACAAATAAACATAACAATTCAAGTTTCCAATTTGGATACTCTTCGGTTTTTTAAATAATTCTTCGTTCTTGTTGCAGATTCCACAATACTGCTCCCCTTTCCAAAGTCCTCCGAGAATCATTGAGAAGAGATCCGGTGAGTCCCATACTGTGGGAGCCTCACCTCGCCGCGCTCGACCGACGCATCGTCACCATACTCGAAGCTATCAGGAAATGCGTCGACAAAGTCGATACGCCCCTACAAAACGAGGTGAACGATTTCGTATGACCGCTCACACTCCTAATCAAATGCTACGGAACTCGAAACGGTGTATTGAGTTAAAGTGTCTATGTGATATACGATTGTACGGACAATACAAGGGATGGTGCAATCAGTGAAAATGACTTGCTAGTCGAACTCTCTCATAATCCGTGACTTAAGACAAACCTAGATATAAGAACAGTTGTAATCAATGCAAAAATGTATCGTTATCATCCTGGTCTTTGGTTCTGTCTACAAGACTTTTATTAGACGTAAGATTTTAGTGCCAAAGATTGTCCAAATGATTTTTTGAGATATACAGAATATATTTTAGAACCATTCCACTGGATTTTGATAAGCCATTGTATGCCAAATATATAGAGGAATTGTAAATTCATTTAACTTACCACATCGGCAGTTAATGGTATCGTTGTTTAAAATTTAACAGTATTGATGATTTAGTGTACGTAGATAGTATAATTATATTATTTGTTCTTTCTGTATATTTTGGATAATAATGTAAAGAGTATTTCTGAGCTCAAACGTGTGCAATGTTACTGTACATAATATTAGTAAAATGCAGTTTATTTTTAAGCTTAGTTGTTTAATCATCTGCTACTTCGCATCTTTTGTTGTGAAATCTGTTACCATGTCTAAGGCTCAAGAAGAGACATATCATAAGTAAGC
Source organism: Acronicta alni (assembly GCA_964056405.1). Taxonomy (NCBI): domain Eukaryota; kingdom Metazoa; phylum Arthropoda; class Insecta; order Lepidoptera; family Noctuidae; genus Acronicta; species Acronicta alni. The sequence continues at coordinate 5,787,684 of OZ043920.1, forward strand.
TCCGTGTGATAAGCACAGACATTGTCTGATTCTATTTTGTTAAGTTTTTTAATTGAGGCTATTATACATCAATGCAATCGTACATGTTTTTCTATTTTGTACTACTTACTAATATGTTTCTTACTAACATTTCTCGTAGCTGATCTCATGTTTCATAATTTCACTGAACGGTTATCATTTCATTTAGCTATATTTTTTTTTCTGTGGCTAAAATATGGAATCCTACGTAGCTTTTACTTACTAAGTTGCTTTTAACTTGATTAAGTAGTTCTATTAGTTAATTTGAATCTGATAGTTTCCATAATTGGCAATTAAGATGAGACCTATATTTATTTTAATCGTGGTTTTAGTGTAAATTAGTTTGTAATGTGGGGGTGTGACTGTTATATCGGGGGTATAAGGAGTCGACTTGCCAAAGACGTACCTAAAAAAATATGAAAATGTGTTGTATAGAAAAAATGTGATGCTTGATTGTATGCTTCTGTTGATTGTTTATAAATTAAAAAAAGGTTAAATGATTGTGTGTGTTATTATAACGACCTTTGATAGGCCTATGGTCAATATAATCGACGCAATTTATCTTGTTCAAAACTTATAGGAAATACTAATTATTCGATTGATTGATTCGTTTATTCGATTATCAAATTGACATTTATTAATCTGAAAAGTTTAGCCAAAATACCAAAATGCCAAAACTCGAACGTATGGTGACATTGTGACAAAAAAACTTGACTTTCTAACCCTGGACCGAAAACAAAACCAAATTACGAACATGTAAAATATGAAAGAAAATCTCGGGTCAGCGTTCCCGCCGACGTCTCATAAAGATCACATAAAACTGGAAACACAGATACGTCCGTCCCCCATAAAAACTAGAATATGAATAGTACGGATATTTGATACAACGTTTTACGACTTTTTGGTAGTTTGTTGTTTATTAAATATTGTCCAGTATCTTTAAATGTGGAACTCTTTTATCTATGTATCATTAGGGTACCTACGAGTTAAGTTAGTTAATTATACCTACTCTTTCTGAAAAGAGACCCGGGCCGCAAATAGGTTGGTAAAAAAATTAAACAAAGCCCGTGTGTCTTCTAAAGGTAAAACAAAAAGGAAAACAGCTTTATGCAGACAATTGCAAGATAATTAAAAGAAATAGTTTACTTTTTATGGAAAGAAACTGTCTTCTATATATTTTATAGTGTTTTCAGGGTTCAGACCAGATGAGCAGACATTTATATGGAACCGATTAGGAAGCTTAGATATGTAATTATAAAAACATCGAAATTCCGGATGGGCGAAGATATCGTGTAACATATTGATATACACAGAAAGAAAACATGGATTGAGAACCTCCTCCTTTTTCGAAGTCGGTTTATAAGAAATAAAAATGCATCTAAGAATAAACATGTAAATAAAAAGCCCTCGCAGCATAAGGTCAAGGTTCTTATTGAACAGAATAATATTTAGAGTCGATCATATCTGTAATGAACGGCTGAATGAAAATTCTTGTATCAAGGTACCATACAAACTAAAAGAAATATTATCTAAAATCAGTTCACCCGTTTGGGAGCTACAATGTCACAGACATATACACAGATACGATCTTAAAACAACCCTTTGTTTGCATCGGGGATCAAAAATAAATCTCCTGGTAACATTTGAAACTATAATGTCGGATTTGAAATACTAACTCATGTCGTAAAAGTACCGAAAGTACCATGCATCATAAAAGGAAATTATAGATCATTTCTAAGTTTTATGTGACTCATTTTAACACAAGCGACCGGAGTAGATCCTAGATCCAATCTTTATTGAAAAAAACTTCATAATTAATAGAAGCATTAATACCTATTGAACCAATAAATGATTTCATAGTGCCATTAAATTAATTAATATTACAGCCGCAGAAAGCACATTATTTCATAAATAAACTGAATTATGAATGCATTAGTAGGTACGTCGTTTTAAAACAGAGCTAATATTTATTTCATGATGGTAAAATCGTATAAAAATCTTAAATAAAAGTCTTGGTTCTTTTTTATTGGACCCTGAGACTCTTTTTCTTCATTTTTTAATGAAAATCAGCCCCCGGCCTTATAGGGATCAAGCCTTATGGGGAATTTATAGACATACAATTATCGGACACAAAGAACACCTAGAAACATATCTATGGAACACACTAATATTTGTAAAACCAATAAGTTAAATGATGAACATTATAGGTATTAAAAGTAATACTTTGCCATAACTTGAAAGATCCAACTGAAGAAAACGTTCTTCTAACACTCTGCGGTCAACTAATTCTCTGATATTAATTTATGAGTAGTACTCATAAATTAATATCAGAGAAAGAAAGAAGGAAAGAAAGAAAGAAAACCTTTATTGACACAGTCTTGGACAATGCACACAATAATAGTAAATACATTTTTCCTTCTTCAAACGAGGCCTTAAACTATACCACACACAGTAGGCGGCGGCACAGCTATGTGCCCGATGTTGCTGATGTCCATGGGCGGCGGTAACCACTTATCATCATACCATCAGGTGGGCTGCTTGCTCGTCTGCACCGTAGGCAATAAAAAAACATGATGAAAGAACAAATAAAATAAGAATAAAAACTGTGTGCCCCACGACTCTGCCAAATAGGCCCCAATTGGAGGAGTTGTAATCATTTGCGTAGCGAATGTGATAACGAGTTCCCATCCCATGCATGACCCCAACCATAAGGCATGGGAAGGCTAGTGTGATTTAACCTCAGTACGACTGTCACTGTATGAGTCCGACATACTCCCCAGCCTAGACGGACGGTCCAGGAGGATATTCCGCATTATAAATAAGGCTTTAAGGCTCTTATTTATTAAAAACTTGCTAAGACCCGCGGTACTACCCTCATCGATCTCATATTTCCCAATCCCGTGGGAAATTCCCAAGATTTCTTTCATAAAAACCTTGTTCTGATAATTACAAACCCAAATTATATATTTATATAATTATATTAATTTCTTCTCACATGATGATCTTAAATGCATGCGGCAATTGTTTTTTATTTATATAGATTCTGTATAGAATATTATGTAGGTACGGTTAAACTTCACAATTTCACGCGCCCTTGATGCGGAGAACATAGTGGTATGCAAAGTGAACAGCAAATTTTTGTTCTACTTGCAACTCTGATATTGCTATTCTTGCGCCTCACGACGCCATCTGCGAAATTGTATTTTCACATCAAGTTTGAGGTCCCGCGCCAGCAATGAACACCTCGTTCTTTGAATAACAAATGATTGGAACTACACATTTTCACTATAAATTCGTTTCTTCATTTATTTTAAAACTGAATCTGCCGATATTGGATTTGACAGCAAGTTTACCGATTGGTTTCTATGGTTGTGGGTTCGAACCCCGCACGGGACAAATATAATGGTAGTAGTTGCAAGTCTGTGCGTGTATGTTAAATAAGGTCTTTGCTCTCAATTTTTATAATAGAAAGAATAGAAACGCGTTCAAATGTTTTCGAAGTAACCACGTCAAAATCACAATAATTCTATTCAAAAGAAATGTTATTTTTGGATGACAAAGGCAGCACTTAATTCGCCCACCCTTCATCGCTTCCTAGTGTATTCCTCGCGAAAATATGTTTTAAGTAATCTCCGATTTCACTAAGTTTGGTTTTTATTTTACACTGAGTTACTTTCGCATATACTATTAAGTAGGGATTATTCGAGTCGTCAATAAGAAATACGATATTAAAATATTATTATTGCTTCAAGACCGGAATCAACGGCAGGAAAATTATTATACATAGGTACTCTTTTACTACTCTACAACCGTTTTTTGTATAGTTTGATATGGCGGTTAAAATAATACTTTAATTATCCTTAATTGTTGTTACAGCTACCGTTACCTACTTCCGTACTGGAAAAATATGTAATTATATCTAGGTATTCGATAAATAATAAATCTGATTTTCTAATTGAGAACAAGCATTATCGTCTCGAGAAATTCTTTAAGCGAAACTGCTATATTAAAGGAATATTTTCATAATTGAAAGGCGCCATCAATGGCGAGAGGGAATTAACTTGAAATTTGACGACACTTGTCGACGCTTACCAACAACTTCGAATTTTCCCTGACTTCGAATAGTAAAGACTTCGACCAACGTACTTTGTACCGTAGTATTTTTAATACTTAATATTCATTTACATAATGAGCTTTCAAATTGCTCGAGAACATTGAATTAAAATTGTGTTGGAAGCATTGTTGAACCTTCATAATAATTAATTTTGAATTGTTCGTCGCTTTGAATCCCGACATGCCTGTTAAGAAGTTAATGGTAAGAGGTCTGGACGTTTGTTTTTTCTTAATTAAAATAAGCGTAGACGCAGCTGCAAATAATTTAATTACACTTTTTGTGACCATTGGTTCAAGTTTTACTGTGGACACTGTGTGTGACAGTAGTTTGAAACTTGAGTAAACTTTTTTGATGTTTTCCGCTAAAACTCTTTATATATTATATTCACATTATGTATTTTTACGAACTCAACTGTTTAGAAAGAAAGAAAGAAAAAAAAAATTTGCCAACAGACGTGCAAATACTTGACATATTATTTTTTAAAGGTTCCATGTCGTGTCCGCGACAAAAAAAGTTACCAGTCAGCATAATGCTTTCTTATGATACAAGACCAATACAAAACCAAGAGAAATAGCGCTGGTTTTCAGTGGCCACCTAGTTACGTACGGAATACGTTTAAATGTTGACATAGAAGTATGTACAATGCTTAGCCATCCAATAACAATTTACAGACCAGTTTGATTAACATTCAACATTTAATTCAAAGTAACGACGAACAACTAACACAAACTTGGTTGTTTGGAGTATGTTCGCCGGCTATCTGTTACGTGCACTGTGGGCGATACTGCTAGTTACTCTGTGTTACAGTCTGTAACCTGTCGAACTGTTTTACTGGACGGAGCGATAGAGCTTGCATCTGATTTTGTTAGTTCATAACATACGATATTGGTAACTTACTAATTGGTAACATTCCAAATTTTGAAACAGTGTGAGTGTTAATATTAATATTTTCAATTCCAAAATTTAGATGAAAGCCGGTGCTAGACTTGTCAAAAGTAATGTGATTACTAGAACACGAATGAAGGCAGATAGACAGATATAAAGAAAATTTAGACAGATATAAAGAAAATGTATTTAGTTATTTAACATTTATTTATTATTTCACACACTACCTTTACAAGATAACCTCAATACCTCATAGTGGTTTGCAAACACACACCAAATAAATTGAAAAATTAACTTACGACTAATTCTTTTCTTAACATAGAATATTAATAAATAATTAAATATAACTAACAAAATTCAAATTGATTCATTCGGTACACGTACCTACCTAACTTTGACAGAAAATAAGATACCTTAAATATGTACCTAATATTAAAAATGTAACTAGTGGATGGAGAATAATATTGTTGCCAGGAACAGCATTCAAGAACCGAATGGTTATCAGCTCACCGTTCAAATCCCTTTATATTATTAAGCTGTAGCTTTTAAGTACCTACTTGTAGAAGTAGTGAGTTTCATAAAGCATCACAATATGGCGTAAAAATTACTTAAACTTTTAAGACATTAACGTAATTTGTAAGTATTTACCACACGCGTGTCTGAAAGCACTACTGGAAATGGACTTGTCGCGCTTTTGAAAACAACCACCTTTATATCTAGCAGAATTGTAACTCTGCTATTGTTTCTCTTCTGTTTAGTGTTGAAAAGTTTATAATTACTCCCAAAGCTCTCGACAAACAGACAGATTTATACCATAACAGAGAGGTGTAATCCCGTAACAGCATCGCTTTTATTACAGCTGTGAGGCTTGTCCATACAATATGGTCCACGTTAGTAAATCGAGTGATTTATGCGTGTCCGATGCTTCGACGTTAGGCACCTACTGTGCTATTGTTTCTCCACGATTTATCGCGAATGCCCGCACAGGAGTCGCCGGCACAACAATTCACTTGGACAACAACATGGTGTGCATTGACGTCACTGGGTACGCGGACCTATTGTTGGCGCCGTGTTCCTAGCTATTACAAATGAGGCATGAGCTGAAAATGACGTATAAAGCAATTTGTCATCGCCACCAGATAAAGAGTATTCGGTATTTTTCATGAAGCCTGTCCGGTCATTGTCTGTCTTGTTCTAAAGCATAGAGGTCTTGTTTATTCCAAAATCAGACCTATTTTTGCAAACTCCGCTAATAATTTTACAGTTTGCTTACAGCTAATTGTTTTATCCAACTAAAATATAGCTATTTAAGTGAGATCCTCAGAGAGTTGCAACATTCTTATAAGAAAACTTAATATACCTACAGATGCACTTAATATATAATATGCACCAAACCTTTGCAGGTACCTTCTAGTTCTTAGTATATTAGTTATTCAGAGCGAGGTAATAAAAAAAGGAAACTTGTTGTTTGAAATCAATTTCCTTATAATTATTGAACAATTTAAATGTTTTACCGCCCTCTCGTTTTATTGAAGAGAAAATCTAGGTGAAAACAATCAAAGGTTTATGAACGCAAATTATTTATTATAAAAAGCCACTACATATACTTAATAGAAAAGAAGTAAGATTTGTTATGGTAGAGTGTTTTTTTTAATTTGTTTCAGTTTTTCTTTCCAGAGAGAAAAAGAGTTTGCCAACGCCATCTAGTACTTAAATTCTAACAAAAATATCTTTAAATGATCCTTTAAAGAGGTTCCTTTGCTAAATAACTTTAATATCTTAGCAAGGAAAATGCCGAAAATTACAAAAATATAGTATGTATTAATTAAAGTTATCGGTAGCACAAAGCCTTTTACTGTGATTTATGCTTAGATAGATACAAAACAGTCTTAAACCGATATATTTAGCGCACTTAAGAAATAGATTAGAGAATACAGTGAATTATTAGATAAAGAGGAGTAAAATAAAACAGTCCAGCGAAATAAAATAGGGTGTGGGTTGTTAGCCTGCTGATATCTTTTTCCACGGCATTAAAAGCTCATGCCGAAATGATAGCAGAAACAGAATTGGATGATACCCATAAAAATAAATGGCTTTTGATTAACTCATGATTAGCAGGACTTAATTAAGACCCATGATAAATGGGTCTATGATTCATAAAGAAACGAAACCTATTCGAGTAGGCATATTTTTAATATAACGAGAAGGCAAAGAAGTATTCGGGTTGTTTGATGGTAAGTGGCAAACACAGCTTATGACCGCAAGAAAAATGAGGGGTATCACTCGCTCGTTTTGCCTAATCATTACACTGGCTATATTATTTATTAGCGGTAGAATATTTGGCAATGTGGTGGTACAGACGCCAGCAGGCCAAGCTATCCAAAACTGTCAAATTTTCCCAATTGAATATGAATCGTATCGTTTTGTTTTAGAGTTAAAAATCTATCAAAGAAATTTGACAGATTGGGGTAGCTTGATGAACTCTGGCCTCTGTACCACCCCAAAAGCATTAGGTACCACTTTTCAGAGTTCTATTCATTTCATTCATCAAATTTTGTGCGCCACCTTATGGCAAAACATAGGGAGCCATATTTGTAATAATAATGTTATATCTGAATACACCTATGTTTGACAAAATAAATAATTAATTAATTGATTCATTTATAACAATACACCAATGCACAAACATGATCCCCGTAAAAATGTTTTGACAGTTACATTTAGGATGCCTGAATTGGTTCGCAGTTGGGACCGAAATGCCATTGGCTTTTTTCTATGCCATAAATAATAATTGTTCGCTTCGATTTGTTGATTTATGGTTATTAAAGATATGTACCATTGATAACACGCACGGCTTCAAAATTCATTTACATGGAAATGTGGAACCCTGATGGATATTATGGGTGCTGGTATTGCGAAACATGATTAAATAGATAGTGGTACAGCTGTAACCGGAATTACAGCATCATAATGGTATACTATTATAATTAAGGTGGGTAATATTATATTTATGAAAACTCGCTCGGCTTTCGTATTGGTCATGTAGGTAATCAAATTTCAATTCCTAATGAACATTAAAACAGTTCATTAAAACCTTTTCCGAAACAACACTGCCACTGGCATACATATTAAAAAGATTAAAAATAACTTTCCACTTTCTAGTACCCATAGTACAAGCTCTGCTTAGTTTGGGACTAGATGGTGTTGTGTAAAATGTCCCAAAAAATATTATTATTATTTAAAAATCGATTTGCGCGATATCATTATTCATAAAAAATTATGAGCTATAAAGATAATGATGTATCATTGGGCACTAAAATCGGCTGGAGTCAAAAGTTTTCCGGTCTCCGGTCGCACCGGCCGGGCGACCGGCAATTTATGGTTATCGGCTCCGTTGCAGATAGCCGGCTAACGGATGAGTGTCGGACCAAACGAGCGCATGCATTATTCTTTGAACATATTTGAAATTAGAACACGTATTTGTCAAACTAACGTTTTATAATTAAAATTTGTGACAAATGGTCTTAGATTATAGAACAATCTAGAAAAAACTGCCGGAAATTATTAAGTTTCTGATTTTCGTCGGAAGCCACTGAGATTTCAATGTCAGAAATTTTCTGAATGGTATCTATGTGAGTGGTACTCAGTCCTAATCCTCCACGTCGCGTTCTCCTTATTTTTAAGCTAAATGAATAAAATTTCTTTGTCGAAGATCGAATTGATTTGAGCGAAAAAACAGCTCACAACGCATTGTGGTCAATTATATAATTATATTTGATGAGCTTCATAATGCAAATAATTATAAAAACTAAATAATAAAAAAATCCTACTTAAGCTAGGTTAGGTTGTTAGGTTTTTTTTTAAATAAATACAAAAACTCGATGCCAGTTTAATTTAAAACAAAGCTAACAACTGATTATTAAGCTACTACTTTCCAATATAATTGACCACAACGCGTTGTGAGCTGTTTTTCCGCTAAATTAGCGTTTTCGATCTTTGAGCAAAACATATCTAATGAAATGATTTATGAACATTGTTCTAAAAATACTCTTAAATCACCTTCATTTATTTGAAAAGGAGTCCGAAAACTACCAACAAATCTAACAATTTGATACATCAAGAAATTTTCTGCACTATTCTAAATAACTATTAATAGAAAAATATGCAATATTCTGAACAAATCATACATAAATATGCCAGCATCGTATCTTTAACCAAATAAATACATAGATGCAGAATTCTCGAGATGTAGATAATATATGCCGTCGCATATAAATCGGTAACAATATGGTATATATTTACATAGATTTTCTTGGTCAAAATGTAAACTAGATATTTTCTACTCAAGAGTCACACTAAAATAAAAATGGTAATATGAATAAAAACAACGAATAAGAACCTGCTACGTCATGTTACTGAAAACAGAAATATTTGGAAGGTTTTCTTAGCAGGGACCGAAACCAGTACGGTCAATACCGATATTTTTTCGGTTACAACCGATATTTTATTACAGGTATTTTTAAAGGTTACCTTAATTTCTAAATTTAATACAAAACCATTATCAATACTTGTAACCGAAATAGAAATTACCTCTATCTTACACGTGCCGCCGGCATTAGTCAAAGGGCTTGCATCGCCTGTGTGTGTTTTTTTTTATACCACTAAGGTCGCAAACAAGTATACGGCCCATCTGATGGTAAGCCGTTACCGTAACCTATAGACGCTTGTAACACCATGGGTATCACTTGCACGTTGCCGACCCTGTAAAACGAAAGAAGAATAGTTGGATTGGCAGAATAAGGTCCAACACTCCTTTCCCTCGTGGAGCACTGGCAACCTTGCTCACCTTAAGGAACATTGCTGAAAGCAGTGTTATTTCACTTAGATTTTCTGGAAGGCGGAGGTACTTCCCCAGTCGGGCATCTCGTTTTTGAGTGGAATTACTCCCATTATGCCCAAAAGATTTTCGTCTCCACACTACTCAAAAGTATAAAACAGGACATTAGCATACCTTTACGTATGTATTAGGTACCCCAAGGCTGAGAGGTGTAGTAATGTGCACCTACAGTTCGCCGGTATGTTTTTTTCCCATGTAATACGGGGCAAGCCTATTGCTATTACCAGTCATAAATCCAAACTCCGAGCTTCTACTCAGAATTTAATAGAAAAACCCAATAACACTATTCGACCTGAGAATCGAAACCAGGATCGTAGCTGTCGGTCTTCAGAACTCTGAGCCAATAAGGACTTAAAAGTCCAAATTCACAAGTACTTCTACAGAAGGCAGTAGTTCTCGGCCGTAGATATTCATGATGCAATTAAATTATGCACGGTATCGACGCAAGTTCGGATTGGTTTGATCAAATGTGGGCTACCTATGTTTGCATTTCATTGCCAAATGGAGTTGGTGCTTGCCCGGTCTGTTTGCCAATTTCCACCTCGGTTTCTGATATAATTTCGATAATTATTTTAAGGTCTAGCTTGCTTCCTTATACCGGGCGAATTAATTGAGTAACGGTTCCGTGAATGCAGTAAAATATATTCGAAACGGCTGCGCTTATTTTTGGTAGAAAAGCTTTTAGCTATTGTGGATTGTAAATTTGATTTTCAAATGGTTTCGCTTTAATAGAAACTGGGACCATATCAGTTACGGAGGAACTCTTTAGTTAATAGTTTTTTTTAACGACGTACTCTTAAGACTGGAAGTACTTGTGACGTCACATTGGTCATTTTGATTAGAATACCTTTATACATACCATCACTTCTGTATTCCCCGAAGGATTAGGCAAAGGTGTACTAATCTACACCCACCGTTTTTCGGTATGCTTAACTTATATAGAGGATGAGCCTATTACCATAAAATAGGCCTAATTCCAAACTCCGAGCTGCTACTGAGACACATACGGGCCTTTTCCTAACTATGTTGGGGTCGGCTTCCAGTCTAATATAAATAAATAATAATAAATCCTTTATTCTCAGGCTACTATGGCCCATAAATAACCAGATGCGGCTGAATATCAGCATTTAACACGAAATGTCTGCCATCAGACTTCGCCACTCTATTTCTAGGTAATCCGCTTATGCGGATGCTTTGGGCTTCTGACTACCACTGACTACTGTCATAGATGTTCTTATGAATACCATTGGTAACCATTCTTAAAAAATAGAGCCTCGGAGACTACTCTCCGAGGCTCTATTTTTTAAGAATGGTCACCCAAGCACAGAATGGCGCGTAGTCGTGCGTATGTCACCGCAAATCAAAATCAAAAAATCTGTAAAAAGAAACAAGACTTCTAGGAAAATAAAGTACCTAGACTAAGCACCAGGTTCTTGCCTGAAAGACTTCAAAATTTAGAGCGCTGTATAGGTTCCGATCACCTCTTTTCCAAATAGATTGATTAGAGACCCCGTGTGTCGAGACAATATGACGGTGCGTCCAAGCTCCGTGTCGTGCGTAGTGAAGTTAGTGCAGTTCCTCTGCCGTGAAGCCCGCAGCGAGCGATGTTGTTAGGGTGCGTTCGTAATAATTTGTAAATATGAAGAAAGGCTGCGTTCAGGCGTAAACACCCCGACATGGTAGAATATTATTAGATGGCAAACTAGAACTTAAAAACACTTACCTGCAATCTCTTCAGTATCTTTAGTTAGAAAAGCATTGTCTACACGCACTCGGTTTGTCAAAATATAGAAGCAAGACTCGAATAAAATACTTATTTAGTATGAATTAATTATATGGATGTCAGAATATAGCCGAAATAGAGCCGGATTCGTTTGGTGGTCTCGCTCGCCGCCTGTGGCGCGCGCTGAATATTTGAGAATGGTCGAAAACAGCGCATTACAAACACAATACGTACGTGATAATGCTGCTATTATGTTTGTTTTCATAACATAAATGAGTTGTTATTGTAGAAAAATGTTTAACAAAGAATAAGGGTCAAGAAAAAAATATACACTACAGTGTGTATATAAAGTACACAATATTAAACATGAACACCTTTTATCATTAAACCTTTTTTTACATGTGCTTTAAAATAGTTCACATTGCTCCCTTTGATCATTTACATAACTGTATTAAAGGTAATTGTTTGGGTTTCTGTGTATTAGCTCCTTCCTATTATGAAGTTGCCGTTCCATAAGTATAAAATAAACAATATTTTTTTGTTGATAAAAATTATACATTTAATTATTCATGGAAGCCATCAACTTTCATTGAAGCTGACGTAGTTTGAGATTAATCTGCTGCACTATGGCTTTCAGTTCATAGTTACGACATTCGTCTCCGGCCGACCTGGGGTTCGTTGTTTAGGTAAACATTTTCAGAACGGAAGCGATCAAACAAAAAACGCACCGTGCCTTTGCTTGTGGAACCATACACTGTAATATTGTGTGCCACCTGTGCAGCGTCTGGTGCCAAAGAAACACATATTCGAAAAAAGTAAGCGATTTTTAGATTTTTCAGAGAAACAGTGATTTCAATTAAAAAACTTAACTTATAAAAACAAACGTTTAATTGTTTGTTTTTTAATATGTCATAGCTTTATTGAAACATAATTTTGAATTCGGAATTCCAGGTTGAATGTAAGATATTGAGCTTCAAACTTAACTAAACTAAAAAAAAAAAATTTCATAGGTAACCTAATTAATGGTGTAGGTACATACCTACTTAGTTTTTTTTTATTACAACTAAAATATCAAGCATTTTTTTAAATAGATTACTTCTGGGAATAGCCATCTTCAATAAATTACTATAAACTAGTTATTATTGCCCACTGTTTCAACCACATCCCAAAAGGTTTTTTGGGACTAAAGGTAGCCTATGTCCTTCTCCGAGGTTTAATCTATCTCTGTACCAAATTTCATGAAAATTGGTACAGTGGTTTCGGCGTGAAAGCGTTACAGATGGACAGAGTTACAACAGCATTTATAACATTAAGTAGGGTAGTAGATCTCTACATAACATAAACAAAAACATAAAATAACATAATCTCTATATCCAGTAGGGATTATGTCTGTGTCGAAAATGAGTTACCTGTAGTACAGGTAGTGTACAGTTTAACTATTATAAAATTTCCTTACCCCTCAGTGAGAAATCACCTTAAAATTTATAACACTGATGGATCTTGAAATAGGAACGGTGCACGAAATTAATCCATTCCAGGCATTATTAAAGCCAACAATGTTATGTGATAATTCGATCACTCTATTTTCTGTAACGTGGAATAATTAAACAGGTCCAATCAGATCAGAGCGTTAGCTAACACATCACACTAATTGCTTGTGTCTCGCTAACGGTATAATAAACCTATAGAGTAGTGCTTGCTAATACTACGTTATTTTGGAGACTTGAAATTTTTCGAAAGATTTTTTTCCACAAATTACAAAACAGTTTACGTGTTATCACAAAATGTGACAGATTATAATTTGTGGGAGACTGGTGCATAAACTAAGTCGAAGCCAGGTCTTCATTCTTACACAGGCTGTCATAGTCGAGGTGAATTTCACGGATCCCATGGCCATGACTATAGGGCGAGTGAAGGCAAGTGCGGTTTTCAGTCGGTACGAGTCCGACATACCCTGCTGCCCCTTCAGGTGGGGACGATCCATGAGGATTTTCCGTACTATATAAAAAATAGTCTTTTTTTTATTCTACTAAGGTGGCAAAAAAGCATACGGCCCAACTGATGGTAAGCACTTACCGTAGCCTATAGACGCTTGCAACACCAGGAGTATCACTTGCGCGTTGCTGACCCTGTATTGAAAGAGGAATAGTTGGGTTGGCAGTATAAGGGCCAAAGTCCCCCCACTACCAACACAACGTTTCCTCGTGGAGCACTGGCAACTTGCTCACCGTAAGAAGAACACAGCTCAAAGTAGTGTTATTTTACTTCGATTTTCTGCAAGGCGGTGGTACTTCCCCAGTCGGGCAGCTCCAATTTGAGTGGAATTACTCCCACTTTGCCCTACCTCTCTTAAAATATATGCATTGCAGAGAGTTACATTTATGATATCTTTAGTGCTATTATTTGACAGTGCAAACTAGGTTAATACATTTTACAATAAATCTAAATTAAGTGGTTACCTTTTTTGAGGGGCTCGTCGCTAAGTAATAACAACGCTGATCAACAGATCTGCAAGGTTAAGTTGCGCTAGTTACAGCCAATCTGTGGATGGTTGCCATTCTTAACAATTCGAGACCCCTCCGTGTCTTGGAGAGCGTTTAAACCCATAGGTCCCGGTTGTCATACGCACACTTATGACAATCGTTAGTGGTAGAAGCCGAAAAAGCCTGACAACTGATTTACCCTCAGGATATCAGTATTACCCAGAAATTGGGTTGCGGAGGTCTGATGGCAGTCGCTTCGTGTAAAACACTGGTATTCAGCCGCATCTGGATAGACTGGAAGCCGACAGCAACATAGTTGGGAAAAGGCTCGCTGGATGATGTATTACATTTATTTTTGTTGTTATTGAAAACACTTAAATCCTTATTAACTCGTTAAAATCATAATAATATGTAAACTAAGATCCTACTAAAATACTTTATTACCTACTTAAATGACTAGACACACAATTTAACATGAGCTGTAGTAAAACGCGCCTATCCAATATAAAAAAAAACCTTATACTTAAACAGTGAATTCTAAAATATTGTGATCTACTAATAATTCTATTTTAAGCTCCTCACTAGTCTACCCACCTATAATATTGATTAGATTTCTTTTTGTGATAAATAATTTCTGCCATAAGTATAATTATACAAACTATCCACATCAGAGCTAAGCCGTAAAAGCACGAGTTAACTATCGAAATACTTAATCCTTTTGGCTCTGAGTCATCATTATCACTTTTACTCAAAATCAAGCTCTCGTAGTTACTCTCCATGAGATTATTGATAAGTCCGCCTTCGATTAGATTGACGATGACATCGTCTACGTCATTAACGGCCGGCCATCCAGGCCGCATGTAGAAACACGCTCCAGTCACACTTATTCGTTTGTCTATAATTTGAACATTATGATTTATTTCACGGACCAGGGAGACATCTGTAGCTAGAAGAAATTTTTCTCCTTTATAAATGCGTCGAATGTACTTTTTTATTTCCTGCATTGGTACTACTTTGTAATCTTGTTCCAAAGAAGTGTTTCTGTAATAGTCAAGAAATACTTCCGCTCCACCATAGCCATCCATTTTTGTTATAGCATCTTTAGCGGACTCAAAGGGCGGTTCCAAAGTAATAGTTTGCAAAGCGTCCACTAGATCAGCTTGATAATCAATTCGAAAAATAAAGCAAAACCATATCCAAAGTATAAATAGACTATTGAGCAGTGATGACTTCGTTACAAATTTCGCTGACTGGCCCAATAATATGATGAATGATTGATACAGGACGCGATTTTTAACATCGGTTAAATGTGGTTTACATCTTCGTACTAACATAACTACAGCAATGAATAAAACAAGTGTCACTCCGTGTAAAGGAGTAAAGTTAGTTTTGTCTGGAACTATAACTTTAAGCCAATCATGAACTGGACGTTGTTTGGGTCCAACCCAACGGATATCTACATAGTGATAGATATGAGATGGTAGAGTGATGGAATATCTTCTGTGAGTCAGAAGACCAGCTGGAATAAGTATGTCAGCCTTTTCAGAGGCCAGATCAGCAATGTATCCTGTCGGTGTACCATTAACATACGTCCCGTATGCACTGTAACTGTCAGCTATGGTAACGTCTAAAGATGCGTTTAATTTCTTTAAAATTATCATAAGGATTTCGCCATCATATCCGCCAACAGAAGTAATTTTGCCGTCGTTTATTTCGGTTGTAACATAGGGTATAAATCGAAATACTGCTGTTTTGACGGGACACTGGTAGAAATTGATAATTTTTTTCGGAAACATATTATCACCGATATTTAAAGTTACAGGTGTATAATTTCCACATACTCCGTTAGTGTATGGAAAGAACGTAGACAGCGTAACCTCTCGTGCTTCATTTGCGCTTATTATCACTATGTCCACTTGATCATTCTTCCAAGTCTGTTCAATGTAGGCCGATAGCTCAGAGTTCATTCTAATAGTGTTTTCCAAAACAAGTATAAAAAGAATTGGGAATCTTGTTACTTCATTAATAAGTGTCATAAATTTTGTATAATCATGTAATGTAGATGAAAAGTAGATTGTTTGTCTGAAGCCAATAGTTTCATTAATATCACGAATATGATCATCGTTATCATCATGCCAGGGGCTGAGGACCACAGAACCAGGGTAGTTCTTTAAGAAACCGTCAACACAGTTGGACTCATTTTGCTTCCAAATAACCGTAGTTACAAACTGATGGTTGTAATACTTGCTTGAGATATTCACAGCTGTTTCTATTAGCTTGGATGTTGCATAACAATCGTAAAACATGAGGAATAATATAATTAAATAGCTCATTTTGTACAACAAAGCTCTGATATTCATACCTATTACCACGTACGACACGTAAGCAACTAAACTTATTTTTTTCTTAAGTGCGAGTAATATTCAAGTTATGTATGTACGTTATAATATGGCATATAACACTGTCAATATAAAGTGTATAATTTTATTTGTCATCAACATTATTATTTATCATGTAAGAAAGTAACACAATCAATCAACTAATATTTACTCTTTGATTAATGTGAATTGATGCCTACACAGAATCCATTACTTTGTGTATACACAAGTGACAATAAAATTATTGACCAAACACCTGATGTAATGATGAACATACTTTAGATAAAGAAGCACCTTCATGATTTATGAACGCTGTCGGCCGCAGCTCTCTATAATCCTACATCAGTAATTGTTATTATAATGTCTACCGTTTTACATGGTACGAAATTTTCTTTTGTATTATAGTTTGCGTGTAGGCATTCTCATGGACCAGTTTCTTCCACTATATCGGAAAGGCATTGGAAGTATCAGACTCCACCCATATTAGGTGACCACAAGAGGGACTTTTCACAAAAAATACGAGCAAACATATGAAAACATGAGAAAACGCCTTGATTGAATGGTAAAGTTAAAGTCAGATGTTGTTTACAGTGATTTATTTTAGAAACATAAACTATATTGTGTATCATATAAGTATTATAAAAATGCAAATGTATATTGTAATAATTATTAAAAAAATATTTACTATATCTACAACAGTTTAATAAATATTATTAGATTCGTCGTCTCACAATAAGATCCAGTAAATTAAAATGCAAATTTTGTTTTCACGTCATAGGCTATATCAGCTTAGTATTACTTTACTTTAGATTTATAAAATGTGTCAAAATGTCCTTTGTAAGCTAAAGTATATAGTATATTATCAAATTTCAATAAAATATTATAAAGAAATTTGTACAGTATAGACTAGTTCAATTACTCATTACAGTTTAAAAAAATAGATTCATAACAAGCCTGAATACCTGAACGTGACATTTACCCCGAATCCCTTTTAAAACTATTGTAGTATTATTTCAATGTTCATGTATCATCATCATCGTAAAATAAGCTAATATAAGAATACTGTTTCACAAAATAGGTTTTTTCTGAACAATTTTACAGTCACGGTCCATTATCTAAGCATAATCTTTTCTTATAGACGACACAGTTGTTTATGGTTTCATGCAAGTGTTTTTTTAATAAATTGTAAATGTACTTAAAATATTACAATTCTATCGAGGTAAATTTATGTGTAAAATTAAACCCTAAAAATAATTTACTTAATTAATAGTCATGGTTCAATGTTGAAATATATTTAAATACTCATTTCAATAGTGAACCATGACTCAACATTATTTTAATCTGATATGGCCACGTGAGAAAGTATAGGTATTAAGCCAAAAGCTAGTTCATCAATTAATATGATATGAAATTTATTTTATACTGATTTTATGTTTACTTTTGCATTAATAGTGCATGTGAAATGCTATGAATATCGAAATAAAATAATGTACAAATTTCACATTAATACGACTCTAAAAAGTGACATAATATTAAATTTTTAAACACATCGGTGTGGCCACACCTATCTTGTAAGTGAGTTAACCCCCACGCTGCGTGAGGACAGCGTCTACGAGTAAAACGGCTCCGTTGATAATGGCCAAGGAAGCTTTAGCCAGGTTCTTGTCCTTCCAGTCACCCTTACCACTGTGTTGGTATCTGAAAGCAATAATTTAGAATAAGTAAGTAAATTTAACTCTCCGGACTAGTCTGAAGTGCTGTGGCATATTCTATTGCGGGTCGGAATTGGCGCATATTTATTTATGTTGCCATTTATGTTAATAATTTGATGACGTAAAAAAACTAATTGTCTAAAAAATCTAATTTCGATAACCTGTAAGTTAACGTTACATGCCACTGTATAGAACATTTCGAATTGGACCACGTTATTGATTATTATTTTTTAGATATAATTCCAGATATTGCTCCAATTTTACATACATACCGACATTTTATTGTGCTAGTCTATTATGGAGTTCGCGTTCTTAATGGACGAAAGGAGGAGGCTCTTTTCCTCCATTAAGAACGCGTTCTCAACTGTATTTTTTACTCCGTATAATAATTCTTAAACATAACATTAAATACCACCATACCTGTCAATAATTACAGCACCGCTGGCAACGAACAGCGCAACTCCCACCAGCGAGTAAAAAATGTCAATCCTTTTGTGCGAAGGTGTCTGCATGACGTAACCTGGAAAATGACGTCATCGTTGGTTAGAACACGCAAATTTGCATATTTAATGGATTATAAAACTACGTAGGACTACAGCTACAAATAAGTGGCAGGTGTTTTAATAGAGCTGACAATCTCGCCTACTTTATTGAAGTGGAACGCTAACGTTATATTTATCCTCTAGGTCCTCATCATCGCCTATATTCGTCCACTGCTGAACGTAGGCCTCTCCTAGCGAACGCTATAGAGCCTGATCTTCGGCTTTTCTCACCCAGTCCCTGGCAGCCGTCTTCCACAAGACGTTACTGTATCTGGCCCGCCGTCCTACAATTCGCTTGCCTACATGCGGTCTCCACTCGAGAATCGATCCTCTAGGTACCAATGATAATTATGATGCTAAGTTGTGTGCGCTTTAAGTGGGCAAAAGAAATTATTACTATTTACTCTGTACATAGTCATAACATTAGCAGCGGAGAATACCCTAGTATTGTGAGCTACGTATGGCGTACTTGTGATATGAGCTCCTTTATCAGATTAGACCTACCTTAACTTAGCTACTAAAAAAATCGGTATTGATCAGTTCCGATTTAAAAATTCATCATCATCATCAACCCATATTCTGTCCCACTCCTGGGCACGGGTCTCATTTTAGGCTACCACGCTGGCCTAGTGCGGGTTGGCAGACTTCACAAACCGTCGAGAAAAGTCTCTAAGGTATGCAGGTTTCAGGTTTAAGCGAGTGATAGCTAATTAATTATTAATACGCACATGAATTTGAAAAGTCAGAGGTGCGTGCCTTGGGTTCGAACTCGAGACCTGCTTTTAGTGCAGTCCAGTTTTGATGTCAAGAACACTGTAAAGGTTTTTTTTTCAAATATAGATCAGAAAAATAAACCTACCGGCAGCGGCTCCAGCGAAGATGATGAGGTATCCGACGAAGGTACCGGTAACCAGCATGCCGGTGTCAGCTTCAGCATTGTAGCTGTGGTAGTGCAGCGCCACACACGAGCATGTCAGCGCCTGGAATGAAGACAATCTTTATGTAGATGATGCACTTGAACTCATTTCTTAGTTATAATTTTTTTAATCTAATTATGGCCTAATAATACTGGTATATTCGTGGGTATATGATTTTTTCCACTTATTTACTACACCTTTTGTTATGATGAATGATTTTCTTCGACTATGATAATGACGTCGGATTTTCTTAAAATATTCTTTTGTTTTACTACAGTAATAATATTTTACCCATAAAATAACCCTCACTTCCAAATAATTTCATGGCCATTCATTAGTAAGCGTCACACCACGCATCTCCGAGAAGGCGCGGCGTTACACACAAATGACGTCAGATAATTCTCCTCGCAAGTAGTGACGAACCACAGATAATATAGCAACTAGTTCTGGAGGGATGATGTCATGCTGAACACACCACATGAATCCGAGGCCAACCGCACGAGGCCTTGTCTTTGAGGATGACTATTAAAATAAGGCCAACTACACTTTCAATGCCGGTACTGTTTGCTTTGCGAATAGAATTTACGTCATTTATAACTATTTTGAATTTTGACCGATACAAGTCTTTTTTGGAGAACAAATTCACTCGTTGATTATACCTACATTGTTTATACAGACTAAGTACTGAATTATCTCGACAGCCATTGTTATAATACTAGCCCATGAATTCTTTTATTATTAATTTATAATTTTTAAATTAATAATTTTTATTAATTTAAAAATTATATAATTTTTTGTATTTGTATTTATTGTTAGGTTCGATATATTTTCAGAATCCATTGCTCGCCAACACGGCGCTTCACCACGCTGGCCTACTACATTAAAATCTTTTTGGAGACCTCCTAAGGATGCCCTGGCGCTGGCGCTGGCTGGAGCAGGCTTTATTATAGAATTATCACAAAATTTTAAATTTCTCACAAAACGAGCTCTGCCTGCTGCATTTCATAGTGCTAGGATTAACAAAAATACATATAAACTCAAATAGACGTCTACAAAAAATGTTACAAGTAGCAATATTTATTCAGTTCACGAATAAGAAACGTATTCGTACGTGTCACTCATTATTATAGACCCTCATTAATGTATTTATGGTCATCAATTTCCGTACAATAAAAAGTACATGGTATTAATAATAGCTGAATCCTCATATGATTTTATTGTTAATAGCAAGAATAAAGCAGGTATATAGGTGCAAGTATAGTCGAACATAAAATTGCTTTACCACTTTTGACAATAACGGGAAAAAAATAGTTTCCTTTAGTTTGAAATAATATTAAGAAAATGAAGATTGCACTAAATCATTTAGAATATAATAGCTTATTTAATAAGGATTCTATCGATATATGCTTTATGTATAGCTACCATACAAATATTAAGAGATATCATCGTTTTAATGCGCGCACATCGAATCGCGCACGCCACCCGCGGGAGGCCTGCCACTCGTGCAGAAATGTCTAAAATGGCGTCGGCACCCCAAAGGTTATTCATAACATAAGTTTCAGGAGGTTTCATAAAAATGAAATTACGATTATATTGACTAACAGCTTCGCCCCCCTATTACATTGGCTGAAAACAGAGGTTCTTAACGGTTAACTTTGGCTACAAAAGTATACTTCAACCTAACCCTTTGGGGAAAGCAGTGATAGCCTAGTGGTATGTATACCATTGGACTGCCAAGTCGAAGATCTCGAGTTCGAATCCAACGCACGCACCTCTGTGTCATATCATGTGCGTATTAATAATGAATTATGACTCGCTTAAACGGTGAAGGAAAACATTGTGAGGAAACCTGCATGCCATAGAGATTTTCTCAACGGCGTATGTAGTCTGCCAACCCGCACTAGGCCAGCGTGGTGGACTATAGCCTAATCTCTCAATCTGTGAGAGGAGACCCGTGCCCAGTAGTGGGACAATATATATGGGTTGATGATAAGGTAATACAGCTGTTATGGTATACAGTATGATCAAGATACTGTATGCAAAAGCTATTATCCGAAACATCGACGAAGATGACTTTACCTTTTGTTTTGTTTTTTTTATTCTGTACGAGTAATCGTGTACAGGAAGATCGTGTTTCCCACGACACAGGATAACCTAAGTGGGAACACAGCTTCCCATATCTTTTTGTGAAACTATTTAAGGAATAAACACTTTTTAATGTTCATTTTATTTTAATAAAATGTCTCACATTTTACATAGGGTCACTATTTTGCACCGTAATAGCAGTTTTGGACAACCTTATCTTATCAAGAGTACTTAAATAAAAATTATTCCCGTGACGAAATACGAGCTTAGCATCAATAAGAGTTGATGCCAAAAATATTGGGATACCGAGGGCATACCGGTTGACCAATTATTAGTCAGACAGTCATCAGCGCCATGATCATGTACACTTGACATAATTTTAAAAAGTTAGAGATGCGTGCCTCGAATTCGAGACCTACATAAATGTCAGTCAGTCCATGGTCACTATTGATAGCCTATCAATGCAACGTGCGGATGCACGAACAAATGAACAGCTTGAGTACCGTAAATTATGGTCGAGCTACACAATGACTGATGCATGCGTGCCTTCGGCTGGGACTAGTCTACTCAAAGACGCTAAGGCTCATTCTTCAAAAGGTCAATTCAGACATTGCCCTACATTGTAACACTCACATATTTGTAACTATTCTGTCTGGACTTTAAAATAGACTGATTCTCTGAGTTTCAGTGTTTCTTCTCAGAGGTCGTCAGTTAGGAAATGCAGGAGCTATCTATCTAAAAAATAACTTTCCATGTACGCATCTTGATTCGAACTTACGATTGTCGAAGCCACTACTACCAGGCACATTTAGATCCTAAGTAACCTTGAGATAGAAACAGATACAATATCAGTTTTGTAATTTACTCAAAATATACGAGGTCGAGGTGACGCTGACGCCGCTCTCCTTGACTCATTCAGTATTTTGCAAAATTACGCACATTGAATTTAAAACATTCGCTAGATATTGCATCCAGAGAAATACTTAATACTGTAAAAGTAAATGAATTGTTTAATTATATTAATCTCACAAAGGTAGCTATTAACATTATTTTATTAAGGATTGCGTATGTTTGGATTACTTTGTAGTTGTATTCGTAAAATTTAATTTAAAAAATATTTTGAAGACCTATCTGCAATAATTTCTGTTAGCCCAACTTTTGTTAATGTTAAAGAAAAATACAAAACAGTAGCTCTAAGATCAGGGTTTAAATGAATGATTGACGGCTACGCTATATTTTAAAGACGCTTTTAGTTTATCGTGTGACCGCTAGAGGGCGTTTAGGGCATGCATAATTACCAGTTAATCTAACCGTCTAACGTATATAAGTTAGACATAACTACCGACAAACACGAAGTTAATTCATTAAAAACTGATTAACATAAATATTGCTCAGTATAGGTACCAAGGTTTAATGGTCGCTGATTATTACGAGAACGAGGTTAATGACAACTTTAAGTATTAAAGGTAAACAACCCCATTGGACTAAATTAATATACCAATCCATCTATAGGCCCATGTATATGAGGTTCAGACGCTAGCAGGGCAAGCTATCCAAAACTGTCAAATTTTCCGAAGCGCATATGAACCTTATCATATTGTATTAATACTGAAAATCTATCAAGGAAATTTGTCAGATTGTAGTAGCTTGATGTTCTGGCCTCTGTACCTAACATACCTACTGCGGACACCTGCCCACTAAAACAATTTGTTAATATTTTGTTCCAGGTTGCTGAACAGAGTTGATTTGGTTAGTCATATGCTTCGCCCGAGGAACTCACCCTCGTCCCAAATAGGCGAACAATTGAAACACTAAATATTATTATTAAGTGTTCACTGTTCATACTCATTTTATTGTGTGAAAATTCGAGCATTAAACCGTACCTACGTGTAAGTGAAAGCTAGTATTTCCATTCATGAGTTGATACATACATTACATTCTGCGTGTAGCGAATAAATAGCGTGTTAGACGGGAGTGAAAACAAGATACATTTTGTGAACCATAAACAACTAAGTAAATATAAATAAAGACAAAGACACAGTATTGTTTTTGCACTTATTAATTAATTTATTATAAATTTATAATATGAAGGTAATATGTTACATAAATGTACCTATACCTACTCGTATATTTTCGACTTCATATATTTTTGGAATAAATATTATTATTTTATATTGATTATAGTCTTTTGTTTTTTCCCCACATTTCGCCGGTATGTTTAGGTTCCATGTAATAGGAAGTGAATTTTCCCTAAACCCTCTTCAGAGTTTTAAAAAAAAAAATTTCTTTTTTGCCGCTAATTGTTTCTTGACATATTAATAATAATATGGTCTTGAACTTTCTAGTATTCGATACTTGGACTTATAACCTACGCGTAGGTATCAATTAATAAATAAATTCAGATTTCAAAAATTCCTAGTGTAGTAGGTACCTACACTACTTGTTGAAGTACATACTCCAACCTAATTGTTCTAATTCATCGAAAGAATCATTATTATTATGCGCATAGCTATGTTAACAGTCATCAACTCATCACTCATTGATTCATTGATTAATTGTTTATTAGCTGCTATTATGATTACTTTGTATGATTAAGCGGAAGTTGAAGCCCACGTGATAAGTTCCTACTTACTCAAATGTATTCTTTTTTACAACAATATTTTTAAGGTTCCTCAAATTTCGTAGGTTTAAGCGGCGGAACCCTTTTCTTGAGAAAATGCTGCTCATTTTTCCGTAAGTCAAGCATGCATTGATTTGAAATTCGCACATTTAAAAAATAAATAAAACCT
This sequence comes from Acronicta alni, assembly GCA_964056405.1. Taxonomy (NCBI): domain Eukaryota; kingdom Metazoa; phylum Arthropoda; class Insecta; order Lepidoptera; family Noctuidae; genus Acronicta; species Acronicta alni. The sequence goes on from OZ043920.1 coordinate 5,812,227, forward strand.
TGTTCAAAACTGGTGTCATAAAAACTAAACGGTTGCGGAGTTACACCTAAGTATACAAAAATACGGGCCGCCTCTTGGTAAGTGGAAACAGCAGTCTATGGACACCAGAAACACCAATAATATGATTTATCATCTTGAGATCTTAGCATCTCAGTTGTTAAAATAAAGTATCGATATGCCCAGGCATTTTACTGGCTACATTACCCTTCAAACCGGAACAGTCATATACAATGTATATGTATAACTGTTACGGTTTGAAGATACAAAATTGTTTTAATATACTCTATAATGTTAACACAGTATTGCTTAGCGGCAAAATTGATAACGTAGGTTACCCTTAATTTGTTTGAAAAAAATAAATAACAGAGAACATATTGAAAAATAATAGAACTGAAAATAATAAAAGACTGTTAACAAATTTTATGATTTCTGCAATGTATATTTTATCAGTGTAATCAGTACACATACACCGGTAAATTGTAATTTAGCGCGCTCTGAAAACAGAACTTCATTTATCTAAACCATAGATGTCAAGTCGCTGAAATTACTAAGCAATTGGTGTGTTCCACTTTGTCGGTTAATCCGGCTTATCTCCTGACTATAATTCCAGTGCATCATGTGACTCAATATCAACGACAAACATGTCGTAATATCCATGACCCCAGGGATTAACTCACTTAATGACAATTGCTCTGACTTCTACAAAATGGATCATGTCACACTTCTGTAGACAATGAAGTCACGATAAAAACTGATGGTACTTAAAATGTATCCTCAGAATTAAAAAGAAATGATAATGTATCGGAAATAAATTGAGATAAGATCAAGACATCCGTTCTAAATATACATGAAGTCAATATTTAAGTATCGAATGAGGAATTTAAAATATGCGTGTTTCAGACACATTCACTTGTTATAATAAATTGACTACTAAACCACAGGTGGTTGGAAGCAAATATTCTTCACGTATTTTACGAGACGTTGATCTAAACAGAGCAAGTTATTCCGTACTCATTTCTACAGGTCTGCGTTTAGCTTTGAAGGCGATCTTACTTTTATAAAAAGTGGCCATGGTAGCCATATTGATGTGGTCAGGTGACGTCACTTATGGTAGTGTCGTATGACAACTGGTTTTTGTACCTATATCGAGTTAAGTCAAGTTTTGTTCGTAAACAATTTACTTTCCCTTTCAATTACTATTGCGATAAGATAGATCTTTATAGCTGGGAAAGTCCCCAGTCTAATCTCTCTATTGCATCCAATTTGTATTTAAAGCTTCAAGGTCATCAGGCATCTGTTTTTTATCCATAATGAATTCCTTTGGTAGATGTTCCAATACATTTCTTTATAATATGGAGAACTGAATTATTATGTACAGGATTATACCTCCAGACAATTAAATAATATGTGTATTTCGTGACAACCATTTGCATTTATTTAATATAAAATATTATCACCTACCAGTTATTTTAATTGTGTAACAGTAAAATAAATGGTATGTTCAATGATAGACAATAAAAAATAAACACTTATAGTTGGTTTGACGAGACCATATCTACTCTATTATCAAAACAATAAACTTATGAAAGAAAATTCCATAAGAAACAACCGTGACTCTCATAATGATCCAACATGAACATTCTCTAGTAATGGTTCTCTCAGTTTTTCTTAAATGAGCGTGCTATTATTCCATAGCTGGTCCAAAAACTGGCAAAACCTCTCTTATCCATCCAGAGTCCATCAAATCAATTTAAACAGCCAAGCATCGCAAACCACAGCTGAATAAATCTCTCTCCAAATTGCGGTTTAAAAATTGCATTTTTATCAACCACATTAGCATCCTGCTTCAAAGTCGCCAGTTTAAATGTATACTTCACGTGGATTCAAGGACTCATCTACTCCTCCAACTGCCATTGCATATCTTCCTTCCAGTAGCCCGGTGGAGAGGTAACCTCATTATCATCAACCCATATACTGCTGGGCACAGGGCATAGCTGTCCTACTGCTGGGCACAGGTCTCCTCTCTGATTGAGAGGGATTAGGGTATACCTAGTCCACCACGCTGACCTAGTGCGGGTTTGCAGACTTCACGCACCGTCGAAAAAATATCTAACTCATCCAGGTTGCCTCACGTTGTTTTCATTCACCGTTTAAGTGAGTGATAATTAATTATTTATAACCTCATAGGAGTACCTATGTTATACTGAGGTTTCATGTCAATAGTTTGTTAATACATCTTTATAAAAACGTATTACAACGATAGGACAATTAAAGGCATGGCCGTGTTAGCAACAACAGCTAATGCACTACCGGCCAAGATGATATAATGTTTCCTGCACTAATTAAAATCATAATTTTGTGAAGGTTGTCGATCATTTTGATTAACTTGATGAATACAGTTTGAAGGGCTTCCTGGAACACGTCACTGTTTTATTTATATACCGAACTGCAGCAAGCTCGAGTCGCCAACAACTTTGACTTGAAGGCAATTATTTTTTCTTAGTAGCTGTAAGGAGTTGGGATGAATGTGTCGCGGAGGAATGTTTTCGCTCCCGTAACCCCAGCAAAAAGTGGTGAGGCGAAACACCCGTATGGTTTTAGTCGGTAGGTCACCCCTATGGGTGGAGTCCGACACACCCCTTCCCCAGGCGGCGGATAATCCATGAGGATTTCTATACGTTAAAAAAAAACATGTAAATGGTAAAAAGCCAAAACATGCTAGCGAACTGTACATAACAACGGCTCTGTTTAGCCTTGCGGGGTTTATAAGCGTGATGGTAAGTAGGTATAATAAATGTTTATTTATATAATATGTATAAACAGGTGTGCTCACTAAAGTGGTAAAAGGTGTATTCAATTTAAGCCGCACGGCTTTTGTATTTACCTATCCCAACTCTATTATACAGTACAAAAATAAAAACAAGTACTTGTAGATAAAATTACTATGTACTCGTATCGATAATTGATATCGATAGTAGTATTTTAAAAGGTACAGGGAATGGTAGTCTATCCCAACGGATAGACTTGGTTTCACAGACCACCATGTCATTTAATCGACTTCTATCGGACCATGACCCGTTTCTGAGGGCACGTGGGCGTCAGCCTAACTGTTGACTCGATTCTGTGTACACTGGAGAGCAGACAAACGGATGAATAATAATAATGAGCGAGCGAATCGAATGAATGAGAGACAAATCTTCGAATAAATATTGAAAAATGATGACACCGAAAACAGTAATTTTTTTTTTGAATAATTTCTGCATAATAGGTCTAGGATAGAAGGCTATAACGCTTTAAGGTTAATCAATGTAAGAATTTAATTTATGTAAGTAGGTAAGAACAACTTGTTACGCAAAATGAATGATTTCATATTTATTTTTACTTTGAATTTTATCGTTTGTTTATACACTAAAAGCCGTCCATCATATTGGTTACGATATCCGGTAACTAACTCAATAAGCAATGTTGATAGTGCCTACCCAACGTTTCCCGATCAAAATAACATTGATTTTTTTAATACATAGTCAAGAATTATCCGATCAATTATTGGATTTACATGTTTTATTTAAGAAAATCTTCAGTAGACCATATTTTTACTGAAAAAAGTCAATATTAAAACTAGGTATTTGTCGACACAGCCTTTTGCCTACGGTGATCATAAGCATCCAATCCATTATAAAATTCTCTTCATTCGATAGTTTTATCGTAGGTAAGTACAAAAAGAATGATTCAAATCGGGTAAACACTTTCGAGATTTCAGGAAATATAACAAAAACGGTCGAAGTAAAGACATTTTCGCGCCTCGAAACCGATCTATTTCGTGAGTCAATTTGTTTGCACTCAATTGTAAAGAAGGCGTCAACTAAATAGTTATTACTTATCTTGAACATACGATTAGGTCAGATCGCCAAGAATAGCCCAGTGGACACTGATGTAATCATGTCATAAGCAAGTTTTACATTGTTGAGCCGAATTATTCGTGTCCTTGAACGAATTAATAGCGAGTGCCTGTGACAGCTAAGAATAAAAAAAACTTTCGGTAAGCATGCTAGATAAAAAAGTGTCATGTCCAATTCAACAAAACCCAACAAGCACGGTTGCAGGATCTGATGATCCGCCTAATTATGTACAGACGCCAGCAGGTCAAGCTATCCAAAACTGTCAAACATTCCCAATTGAAAATGAACCTTATCGTGTTGTATTAAAGTTGAAAATCTATCGAAGAAATTTGACAGATTGTGGTAGCTTGATGTGCTGGCCTCTGTACAGACGCCAGCAGATCAAGCTATCCAAAACTGTCAAATTTTCCTAATCGAACATGAACCTTATTGTTTTGTATTAAAGTTGAAAATCTATCAAAGAAATTTGACAGATTGGGGTAACTTAAATGTACCTACTGGCTTTGGTACCTACTTCACCTTGTAAGATAGGATCCAGACTTTGTGTTTTCGTGAGAGCCAATACTAGATCTACCCAGAGCGGTATCTGCTTGAACAGCGCTTGTATCTTAGGGTCTGTTTGTGCTTTCCATCGGGCAAGTCTAATAGTTAAACTTGATGGAAAGCGCAAGCAAAGTCTACATATAAGATAAAGAACGCAATACAAATAAATACTCATTAGTGGATGTAAATTTTAACGAACAAAAATGACTGGTGTCGACCCTGCGTCTCTCCGGTTAGGTAAATCGGAAGCGTCAGCCAACTAAGCTACCGAGACCTATTACTATGTACATAATGTATATGGTCTTCAACCGACATAAACTTTACAATTAGTTCAATGCCGAACGATGTTGCCTTACCTTTTTTGTTAATAATTATTATTATAAGGGATATATTTTAGCGAAAGAAAAATTTACTCTCAGATAAGATTCGGACCTACATCCTTCCATGTTGAGCATGCGTCAAAGCAAATTATATTAAAAACATAAAGCTATATGTACAGTCAGCAACGAATGTCGCTGAACATGTTGCAATTTTCAATATGATTTTTAATAAGTGTGAAGTTACTGACCTGTGAAGGTTATGCGAAATAATTGCATAGATGACCATTCAATATTCAGGTTACCTTAATAGAAAAAACCTCTGGACAAGTTTTGGAGCTGTGATGTTTTCAAAATTTTGTTATGTTCAGCGACTTTCGTTGCTGACTGTACTCGTTCGTGCTCTAGCTATCACATGCATGCGATGGAACACAGTGCAAATGTTTGACGCCGGTCTCACCGCCGCAATTATAAACCATTCATTGGTTTATAAGGGCACCATAACAGCCCCTTTTACCAATGAAAGTGAAAGGAGTCAACGCCCTGTGTATCGCGATAGCGCTGTTACTGTTTATGTTGGCGCTTTATTTATGGTATTAAACCTTTTTTATGTTTAGCCGGAACTTTTTAAGACTTTTATTATGTAAATAAACTATTTTAAGCTATTATCTAGGTATGGGATCGAAATAGTATATTGTAATTATGTATTTAAATTCCAATTATCTACCAAATATTTTGACCAAAACTCAGAAGCAGACTTAAATATACTGTATAACGAATACTTTACATCGTTTTTAATTGGAAACTAGTGCAAGAATATTTTTATTTTCACCCTCAAACTTGCCAACTCCACTAATTGGACGCAAACAGGAGAAATTACCCTATTATAGAGATATGTTTGACACAGAAATCAACTGTAGGTAGCAATTAATACAATGAAACCATTACACACTACGATGACCTTTATTCAAGAGCATATAAAACGTGCTTGACATAAAAATACAAGTAGGTAGGTACCTTCTCCTATATTATTGTTTACTTTATATCTACAGCAGGCGTAGCATGACACCTCAAGATAAAGGTAAGTACAGACGCCAGCAGGTCAAGCAATCCAAAACTGACATTTCAATTCCCAATTGAACATGAACCCTATTACTTTGTTTCTAAGTTGAAAATCTATTAAAAATATTTGACCTGCTGCATCTAGGTATATGTGGAATAGTCAATAAAACTAAACATGCATGCAAAATACAAAATGCCATTGTGGACTGAAAACTCGATAATCCTTTGTCTTTTGATAAACCCTTGTGTTTATTCTACGACAATGTATAAAAAATATAACTTAAACTTACCTACTTTTAATGCAATCAATTTAAAGAAAAAATAATTTAAGTACTTGTTTATTTATTAACAATATTTGACCTTCCTACAACAAAACAAAGTTATCAGTGGAATCTGTTTACCTACTATGAGTCCGCTTAGAACAACCACCCAAAAGCAGTATAGATACACCCTCAAGTTAGGGTGACGTCATCTTAAAAAGGAGGTTGTCGTACTACGCCATACGATTCGTATGAAAGTACGACGTAATACGACAACAGGACGTATTTTGTTATAAATCGTTCGGTTAAAACGATTTGCGTCCGTAGTGCACACAAATAAATATTACATGAGACATTTTTTGCTAACAAACAAAGTAAATTAAAGTGATATATATTCTACAGCTACACACAAAAATACATTTTCTTGGACGTTAACATAATTATTAAACTGACGCACTCACGCTTTCAGTTCAAATTAACAATAACAAGATCATTTTTATACCCGCCGACCACCTAACAGCGTGCAGGTGTTACTCTAAACAGTAATTACAGCGTCAATATTAAAAAAATATATATAGTTACCAGCTCTAAAAACTTGACAATCGACAATCTGCTGATGGCCATCGTGATTCACTTCGAAATTCAAAATAACTCGATGTTTATAAGCTTTGTTTACACTAGCACACGAGCGCGCCAATTCAAGTCGCAACGGAGACTGCGTCGTCACTGCGCTGTGTGAGTCCACAGAACACTCGCGTCGGGCTACACAAGCGATGAGCTCATACTGGTGTGGCCATCGAGTTTATCAACGGAGGACATTAATAAACAAAATAATAAAAATCTGATCGCAAGATGACCTAAAGACGTTTGTGTTCAAATCATGTACCTTGTAGTACACAGTATTTTGTTTTCTGTGAAAGATTATTTATTGGACCTTTATAATATATATATACGCAATATATAAAGAAAAAATATTGCTTTGAGACTAAATAAATTGATCTAGCTACTTTTAATGCTATTTTCGTATCTGCGACTCTTCGATACTAATCTGTTAGCAGTTTAATAAACCAACTCAATATAAAATATTTTATTTGCGATCGTTGCTTACTGAATGTACCTATTTATTAATTAATTAGGAAAATAATAATACTTTAGAGATTTAAAATACTTCGAACAGCTTCGTGGCTACATGACAGTCGTAGTTTCACTCCCTACCTAACCCTATGAATGACTCAGACTCATGAATCGATTTTGTCTGCACTTCATCCATCCATATAGAAAGAGGAACTGTAGAAAGCGGAAAGAAAACATTTCTTCAGTGCACTTTCAGCACTATCAGTTTACATTATATCATAGAATATAATATAAACTGAATTGTTATTACTGAAAATAATGAAATGAAAAAGACCGCGTCAAGATGAAATTTACCTTGAGGGTCGAACAGTGAGTCGACAGACTGTCGTCATAATGTGGATTTTAATTCCTTTGTGGTGAGAGTATTATAGTATTTTATATTATATGGGCCTTGTAGCCTGAATTAAATAAATAAATAAACAAAAAAAAAAACAAAATGAATCATTAATTTTACTCATTTGAATCAGTGGAATGATAAGCGGTTATCATTTCACACAATGTCAAGAGTCATCAGTAATATAATATTCCGTTAGGGATTGTTGTTATTCAAGTAACCTGGTGCGACCTAAAACAATATAAGACCAATAAATAAAAGAATAATATAACATAAAAAACTCGGTCTATGTTACGCTTGCATGCCTAAACCACTGAACCGTATCTGATGAAATTTGGTATAGAGATAGCTTAGACCTTGGCGAAGGACATAGGATACCTTTTGACTCATAGTCTCTAGTATAATATTAGTTCCCTACGTAACCGCTAGAGGCGTTTATGAGAGGTTTTCTATAGCCGTCATCGAGCATAAGTTCTTAGTAGTACCTACAGCTACATGTAGTCACTGTCAACTGATGGTCACAACCCACGATAAAAGTGAAGCTGACCATTGACCATGTTAATCATAGCACAGCCATAATGCAGATAATCGCAAGCGTAGCACAACAGCGTAGACCTAGGGCATAGACAAGTAAATCAAGTGTAGTCTACCGTTTGAATCGACGAACAAATCAAAACTAAATAGAAGAACATGACATGTACAGACGCCAGCAGGTGAAGATATCCAAAACTGTCAAATTTTCCCAATTGAACGTGAACCTTATGGCTTTGTATTAAAGTTGAAAATCTATCAAAGAAATTTGACAGATTGAGGTAGGTTGATTTGCTGGACTGTATGAACACCCGATTTTTCCGAATAATTATTTCCGTGTATTTTAATTCGATAGTTTCCAACTTGTTTACGTGCCGTACGTAACATAACCTGTTAAAGAATAATAATTAGCAGATACAATTGTGACGGCCCTTTCAACCGTCAAAAATGATATTTTTGACAAGTTTTTTTGCAATACGTGCGATTGCTGATAAGCGACAACGCTGATAGCACCTCTTTTAAATAAATAAACAATTCTACTATGCGAACATTTGCTTTGATGACTAATTTTATTATACCAGTGACTCGCACAGTTTCTAAGTTTTAACTACTACCAATTACACAATAGTTATAAATAGATACTACGAGAGTTACACCACGCATAGTATTTTATACGTACTATGTATATGCTCATAGAATCCAAAATAGTGGCCTACGCTATTAATGACATCATCACATCGCGCTACGAAATGGTTGTTTGTCATAAAAAAGTTATGACAGTTATTTTTTTTATATTTGACTTAACATCAGAGTTTATTTTGGAATTATTTATGTATAAGCTATGTACCTAAATCGAAATTCCATAGAAATTTACCAAAATTCTGTCATAGTGCCAAACCCCTGTGTTTTCATACTTCTGGCCCCGTGATACACTGTAAGAAGACTGGCAGTCAATGTTAAAATAAATAATATCTAAAATCTACATATGTTGACTTCGATATAATATTGTGTCTGTCTAGACTCTATACATACAAGTCTAGGTTTACAAGTAGAGGTCACATTGTGCACCCCTGCACATTACTATTATGGGTATTTTTAAAATTTTTCACAGACAACAATTATGTAACATTTATGAAGAATAGAACATTTTTCCTTCCTAGTAATGCGATTACGGTAAGTCGTTTATAAAAGAAATACTTAGGTACCTATAATTATGCGAAGGGTGCACAATTTAAGTTCAGATGACCTTTTCGTCTTTTGATTAGGTACATCTCTACAGATGATAAAAATAAGGGCTTTATCCCAAACCGCTTAGTAAACCTCTTTCAACTAATAATATTCCTAACTTTTTAATTTTAATGCAAATAAAGTGCAACAGACTACACTAGACAAAAGACAGGATTAGGTAAGATATCCTTTATCTAAATAAGTTTTTAGAATACTGAATAGGTCACAGTATTTGGTGGATACATAACACTGAACTAAATACTTACGTCCATAAATATAAATAATGAAGAATAAAACTTCAATGTCAAATTTTATTGCTCCCATTCATTTAAAATGTAGTGTTACACGTCACTCCATGGTAGCTGAGAACGCCGTCAGCTTGCATTTAACAATCAATACAATATCGTGGTGATATTAAAGAAAACTGAATGTAGGCACACGATACCAGGCTGCGTCATAAATTCTAGTGACATTTATTTATTTGTTTCAAATACACATACACAATATAACAGCTAAGTCACCAAAAGACAAAGTAGTTAAATATATACAGTAAATAATAAAAAAAGAAACAACAACATTTCAATTAGAGTAGTTTTCATTCATCCTCTCACAAAATCTCAGACATTCACGGCACACTTCCATCCATCTTGATGCAAACAGGTCATACTGTGGAGCAGATGCCAGAAGTGGATTCAGCATTGTAAGAACACGAATGAGCTGTGAGAAAGCATGCGCTTCTGTTCGTGCAGGACGCTCAACCACGGTTGCACTCTTGGCGTAAGACCCTAATTTTTTTAAAGGTTGCAAGCCAGGCTGGCACCAAGAGTATGTTACCAGGAAGGTATTGAGCATGAATTGGATGGTAGAGGGAGACCAAAGAAAAGATGAATGATATAGCTACAACGGAAGTTAATGATGAGAAGGCGGATGATAGAGATGTATAAATAAAAAGACATAAAGTGCCAACCCTAAGTAATTTGGGATAGGGGTAGGTGGATAATGATGGTTACAAGCCAGGCTGCTTGGTGAGTTTCAGGGTTCGTTTCCCAACTCGACCAGAGTTGAAAAAATTGTAAGTAGGTACTATAGAAAATGGTTGCAGCTGGTTTCGATTTGTAGCCGTTAAGTTTAGTAATAAATTGTCTTGCTATTTTATGATACATTTTCTTAGTAAATTAAAACAATGAGGACATTGTGTTTGCAATGTATTATAATTTAATTTTCGTCGGTAAAGTTTGTAATGTTTAGAACAGTCATACTATTTACTCGTGCTTCTTGGGTGAAGTGAGTGATAAGCGTTTGTGGTTTCTGTACGCAATATGCTTTATATCATTTTCATTTACGTAGCTTTAATAACACATCCTCAAGTTTATCAATACCATAAGTACATGTGTATATAGGATTAATATAGTCTCAATCATTACTATGATATTTAATATTAACAGGATTTATGTTATACTATTGACAGTGCCAGTGTACATCATTAGAAAATGGTAAACCAATTTCATTAAGCAACAAAGAGAATATCATCTATATAAGTGGAAGGTGTGGAAGCAGTGGACTAATATAGGCTGATGATGATGATGATGATGATGAAGTGGAAGGTGTCAATATAGTAATGTTATCTACTGAAGTTGATAAAAAACGACCCCATCCTGAATAAGATTTATATGGGCCAACCTCACGCAATCCTCTTCTAAAGAAAAAAAAAACAAATTCGGTCGAGAAATTTCGTAGATACGAAGTCACATAAGCAAAACAAAATACAGTATGTATCTGTAGTGGCTCCTCCATTTTTGATATCGGTTTAAAGGAACCATTTCTCTTAATCTCAGCCAATAGTGAGGTGAAATCTATACTAGCGCTACAAGTGAGGACGTAAGTGAGATGAACTAATTTTAGTGAAATCTTTTTTACGACATTATTTGGAATTCACTCACTTTGAAAGTCACCTCTCGATTCCTTATGACAAATTATAAGTTAATCACTTTGCGTGTGAGATCTCAAGTGAAAAATCTTAGAAGTTATTTTCTTTTATTTTAGGATTTTCCTTAGTTTGTTGAGGGAAGCCTACGAATTAAACTTAAATACAAGCAGGTAAGCCCATATCATTAGGAATTTGCCACTTTTTTGACGTGGTGATGAATTTGTCACTAATGCATTTCGGAAGATCCATCTAATCCAATAATTGGAAGATGATCTTAGTCCTTTGTTGCCAATATGTAGACGCCAAGGGAGAGGAATGTCTTCTAGGTCTAAGAAGGTAAGCACATAATCGCTTAATTGGTGTTCTCGTGTGCGGAATTTGCTTAAGACGCTAAGTAGACCTCACTAAGTTCGCAGAACGTATTCTGATACATTATTTATAATCAATAATATAGAATAGATACATTATTTATAATCAATTGTGCCGACAGTATTGTTGTACCCCTATGTATTTTATTTAAACGTTTTATTTCGTTGTCAGAAGGTACAGTTCTGATGGTAAGGAAATCGGCTTTTGTCACACCCATCTTTAAAAAACCACCCATCTTTAAACTTTTTTGTTCTTAAAAATCTTAGAGCGAGTAGTTTACACTGACGTATATGAGGCATTAAAATGTATCTGCTTTCGACGCTGAACAGCATGGTTTCCCCAAGAATCACTCCACCACGTCAAACTTAATTTTAAACAAGAATTTATATCTGAAGGTATGGAGCAGCGAGCTCAGGTTGACGTCATATACACCGACTATAGTAAATAAAATAATGGGTATTATAGAGACTTTCGTCCAACTGCAAACCTTATAGCGGGACGTAACTCTAAAATCAAAATATATTTAATTAATAGACTCTCTAATAGGTGCTCTTGTATTGATATCGGATAAATAAAACAATACATTATGTATTAAGTATATAAGTATATTTGAATACTTCTTCATTATTTTATGGGGTGGGTTATTGGTATTATAAATAATTCACATGTCATGTTAAGATGTCTTAACATCATTCTTTGGGTTAATGGTTGGAATTCCACTGACGGCTGTTGAAGTGGTGTGGCTAGGTGCCCATCTTGAACATCCAAAATGTCTTCATTCTGACATCTACCTATATGTACAGTATACGTATATTTTATATAAACAGAGGTTATGGAAGAATAATATAAAAGAAGATTATTGGAATTGATGTATAATTATTGCTTACCAGATAGTCCAATGTGCTCTGAAGTTGTGATGGTTGTCCACACTCATACAGGAACCAAGTAGCATGTCTATGTAATGACCCACCAAAATAGAGATCAAAAAAATCTTGTTTACTTCTACTTACATTTGACACTTGCAGCCTCAAATCTTCAACTTGAGCAGCTGAAGGGTGAGAAACACGTTCGATGGATCTGAAATACAATAATCACCTAATTTGTTTATTTATTCGATCAAACAACAATTGTTATCACTAATACATAAGAAACTATTGAGCATATTTAACATAATAAACTATTAAGTAATAAGTGTAACCAATTAATTATAGGTTAACACCACATGTTCAAATTATTGAGTTCAAATTAAAATTAAAATAAATAAACACACTACAAATAACATTGAAGCATTAAAATAGACATGTGTCAAAATTAATATTTATTCCAGATTGTAAATAGGTAGGGTTATGCTTTCTCGATTAAATTGATTAATTATTAGGATTTATTTCATAAAAACGCTTAGGTACCTTTGTGTTAAATGAAAAATCACACGAAATACTTACTCCATGTTCAATTTAAGTAGAACTCGTTCACTCGATAATGAATTAAGTGGGTAAGAGTCAGACAGTTGAATGTAAGAACCACACTATCAGAAACTGGATTTCGTGAAGTAACAAGGAAGATTTTAAGCAGTGTGTGTGACACGGATAGTGCTCTGGGAAGAACTAACTGGACTATTTTTTTTTTTTTAGGTCGAACATAGTTTTTAGCTCGAGGGAGCTTTAAAAACTTAACCGGACTAGGTGGCGAGGCACCAATGCCTCCAGCCAGGGGCAACTTATAAACTAAGCAACACAGCTAAGGGCGTCCCCTGCGAGACTCGGACCTCGACTTAGGACGTTGCTGGGGGGGGGCAGCTAGGGACGGCTGGATCTGGGTTTAAATTATTTAGGGGACTGGACTATTTAAGAGCGAACAAACTTTTATAATAAGCGACAGGGTCTGCCTAAGACAACCCTCTGCTCGTTGCTACACGTGTACGTCAAATGTTCAATTTCTCTGGTCCATTATAAAATATTTAAAAACACAACCCAAGTAAAACACTTAACAATAGAACGACCGTTCTATTCAGTATAATTGTACCCGGCCAGGCGCATCTTTATACAATTTTACTAGTAAAATAAATAATAAAAAACATATAAAAATTTAAAAAGCGAAACATTTTACAATAGACAGTCCTAAAACACAATTAGACGGAACATAGCTTGTTTGGGATTATGTCTTTATAATGTCACATACTTTTAATTATCATGGCGTCTCAGGTAAAGACATTTAAGGAGTACATTCATTTTCAGTCAAACAGAAACAAATAAGTTGACTATGAATGGAATACATAAAGAAGTTGAAACAAATCGCTAGCGTTCAGAAATTATACAATATTAGAATGAATCTAAAGAATTAAGCATTACAATAAAAATATATATAATTATAATTATCAATTGGTTTTCATTTTATTACAAGTTATATATCAAAATTATCTTGTTCAATATAACTTTGGATCAAATGTAATCCCGATCTAATTATATATATAAAATAATATCTAATTGGTATTCTGGTAAACTTTCGATCTCATTACAGAGGTTAGATTCAAACTTAGCACTGAACTTATTAGTCGGTAGTCCCTAGACTGTCTCTACATAAATATATTTGGACAATTTTACACAGCACCATCTAGGCCCAAACTATAGAGCTTATACTATGGGTACTAGACAATGGATATAATATTTATATCTATACATTTTTTGTAAATACATAAGTACTTATAATACATAAGAAACACCCAGTCAAACACAAACACTTATGATCATCACATAAATATTTGTGTGCTGTGGGAATCGAACCCACAACCTCATGATCAGCAGTCCGATACTCGAACCACTAGACCACAGACGTCGTCAGATTGCATCAAATTAATACAATAATTATTCTCATTCGGATAAAGAAGAACAAAAGTTGCTTAAGCTCACGTAACGTTCTAAACATTGCGTCCTTGTATGAGGCGGAGTACACAGAATCAGTTATTTGTTGAACAATTAACGTGAGACTGACTTAACGTCTCTATTTTTGTTTCACTTCACACTACTCTGTACTGTTTTAATTAAGTCCAACGTGCTAAGAACTTGGATGACGGCACTCTTGGAATGTGTTGTTTGAGTTGTTCGTTAAAGCCCTTCATAGGATCTATGGGGGTTTTAATTAAGCTTCTGTCAGTTTTGTTACAAAAAAAATGATAAACTTCATAGTGTACTATCACCTATGTTCCCTGTTGTCAAGGCAGGCATAAGGTACATCGAAGGGGAGTTCATTTTACGTTTCGAAATTTTATAGTTGAGATCTGCAAAATAGCATAATTATAATTAACTTGGGTTTTGTGCTCCGCATTGTTATAGACTTTACTAATACGCAAGCTATTATTATCATCGTCATCATAATTATCAGCCACAGGAGGTCCACTGCTAAAAAAAGGCCTCCCCATAGACTTCGACAGGGACCGGTTATATGCCGCCTGCATCCAACGGCTTCTAGCGACCTTTACCAGATCTGTCCATCTCGTTGGAGGCCGTCCTACTCTGCGCTTTCCGGTGTGTGGTCAAGCTCCTTTCTCCGAGCCTTTTTCCAACTAATTTGGGATCGGCTTCCAATCTTACCAGATGCAGCTGAATATCAGTATTTTACACGAAGCGACTGCCATCAGTCCCCCGCAACCCAGTTTTTGGGTAATACCGATACCATGAGGATAGACTAAGTATATGTGTCAATACACCTCTGCCTTACCTTTTGGGGATGCAGGCATGATGGTATGTTATCTTAATGTAATTAACATACAATCACAATAATATTTCAAGGGAATACGATATAAAGTCGTAACCTGGTCTGTTTATATTAAACGTATTAACTTTGATTAATTAATTAATTTTGATTTATTTGAAGGCCATTTGAAAAAAGAGCCTTTACAGACGACATTATATTTTTTTTAATTTATTATAAATATTTTCTTTAAACAACTGAGCTTGGATAAGAAACAAAAAAAAACTTCATTAATTTGATCCATTTTTAAACACGTCATGCACCTAGCTCCATCTGTTGAATGAATTATGAACTTAAAGCTAACAACATGAGCCGCTGCCCATTCAAGAACTTGCTTTACTTATCGTTCCTTCTACAAAAGATAGATGTCTCGTTGCTCAAATATATAAATATCTCGTTGAAAGCCCCAATGAAGTGTGGTAGTAATGGTAATGATAAGATCAAAACGAAATCGTCGTCTGCGTCCATCTTTTTATTTCTGCGCCTACTTCTTCTAAAATGCAAATTTCATATTGTATTCACTATTTAGAGAATATCTTTCGAAAGGTTTATACGTATGATGCACGCCTATTATCAATAAGTACCTGTACCTATCTGTGCGAAGCTGGGGCTGATCTCTACTAATTTATATTAAACCAATTTTTTTACTATTAAATATTTTAATCTATGATGAAATATCCCGGGCAGAAACGTAAACAGTCTGGGTAAAAGGTTTATATTAATTATTCAAGATGGTGTTATAGGTACCTACTTAGTTTATGTAGCTACCCAATACTAAGATGAAAATAATTATATTATTTCGATTTTAACTGACTGACTCCCACACTTCGATATAACATGTATAAAAAAAAACAAAAATACTGCATGCCCTGGGAATTGGGAATTGAACTCAGGTTCTTACGCAGACGCTCAGCTGACCCAAGGCACTATAATTGCACAGTATCTTTAGATCAGGCAAAATATAGTCATGTAGATATTCTTAATGGTATTGCCAAAACCAGGTAGGTAGCTACTTTGTGGTTTGATTAAATAATTTGTCAGCATGAAAATAACATAGGTATTAGCAAATGTCAATCATTGGCGATAATGAAAATTGGTTTCAATCAATTGTCTATTCCATTACCAGGAGTACCTACAGGCAGTCAGGGCTTGTTTACCATACAAAGTGCGTCAGCGCCCCTCCGTCACGTGTAGACGGTAGCCAGGCGGGGTACCGTGGCCCCGTGACTTACAAACGCAATACGTACACTATTTCACGGCTCGATTCTTCTAACTTTGCAGGGTAAATTGAGTTTGTATGAGCCAAAGGTTTTTTACAAATTGTACCTACATATAAGTAGGTAGATGTAGTCTGTTACAGGCGAGAGTCACTGAAAACACTTGAAAAGAAATAGCTAGCCTCGAAAATACCTCACACAGAAAAGGTTTTTTTAAGGAATTATGAAACAGACTACATCAGTCATCATCATCATATCAAAAGGAGTCCACTGCTCAACAAAAGCCTCACCTATCTATCTACAGCAGATATCCAAAAAAACACAACAGCCCTTACACATAACTTTATTAACAATTTAACACGGAGTAGCACTCTTGGGACATTTGGTCCTTGTGCTGCCTTCCTCCTTGTGTGCGGAGCAAATCGCGATTAACGCGTCGACGAGGAGCAGCGAGGCGTTCGCGAGAGCGCAAATAGCGGCGGACTGCGCATAGCTCTTGCGCGTGTGAGCAGGGATCTCACGCCACGAGTGCAGGGAGAGAGCGCCACAGCCCGCGAATAGCACGCTGCCGCAAGCCGACCACCACGCGTCCACGTAGGCGTCCGCCGCCGCTGACACCGCCTCGCCTGTTGAGACCCACACAGTTGTGTTTCTTACGGTGAGCAAGGTTGCCAGTGCTCCACGAGGAAACGTTGTGTTGGCAGTGGGGTGACTTTGACCCTTATACTGCCAACCCAACTATTCCTCTTTCAATACAGGGTCGGCAACGCGCAAGTGATACTCCTGGTGTTGCAAGCGTCTACGAATAGGTCAAGGTTACGGTAACCGCTTACCATCAGGTGGGCCGTATGCTTGTTTGCCACCTTAGTAGAATTAAAAAAAAAACACAATTAAAAAAAGGAATATAATAAACCACGCATCAAAAATACTGAATGAGCGACAAAATTCTAAATACAGATATCGGTTAGTTTAGGTTAGAACTGTGACCACGTATCGCCAGAACCAAATCTGAATGATTTGAGACCAAAGGGATAACTAACTAGTGGCTAAGATTTTGCTGTATTTTTGCTTAGGACTGGGAATTATTTTTTATACAAAAGGTTTCTTTTTTTGGATTTGCAGTTAAATACCAGCCTTAAAAAAATACTAGAATCACAACACAATCATGATCATCAGAGAATTAGCGATAGGTAATCCTATTCCACATTCTAAGGTCTAGAAGTCTTTCATTCAGGATCTCAGGATCTTGCGATTTTTTGAACTAAAAAGAAAGGTCGTAGCCACGTAGAGAAAGTGGTCCAATGTCCAAAAATTTTTAAAATGCTTTATGGCACAAGTCGTAACACCAGAAATCTGAAATCGTGGAACTATGCATTCCTGCATTAATAACGGCTAAGGCTACTGTAATTATTTAGCTGATAATAGTCCGAATTTTTAAGTTAGACATAAATTTGACAGCATACATTTAATATTTTGTATGATATGTAAAAGTCGACCATAAAATTGCTTTACCACCCTTAGAGTGAATGTCGTTTGTTTATCACAAAACAAAAAGTTTTATTTTTGCTTACAAGGGTGACAGTGACATATGAGTCTCAGTTTTAGTGAAATATAATTTGGATGGAAGTTTTTGTCAAATGTGGTAAAGCAATTTTATAGTCGACCTACTACACTACTAAAGAAATATCTTAGCGTACATTTTCCAAAAGGCTACTACGGGATGGTATTATCAATCTACTTAGTCGCCACTACGAAAATGTCTACAGCATATCAGTAAACATAGATACCTTACGATAAATCGATTCGGTAATGTACCGCTTGAATACATACGCGATTATTGTTTTAGCCGCATTTATACTGGATTAATATTAGAAAAAAGTTAGGCGCAATATTCACCTCATTACACGCTGGCCTCTTCGTCGTACTCCTCAGAGTCCAAATACGCCAGGCTCAGGTCAAAAAGCATGAATACTGCGTTCAGGATAGCCAGGCAAGCTGCTAGTAAAGCTGCGTTGCTGTCTCCGGTCCTCGGGTACAGGGAGCCCTTGATCCTGGCGGACAACACGAGGCCCCCGCTCACGGAGAACAAGGCGACCCCGAGTATACCAAAGTACATGTCTTGGACGAGATCCAGCGGCGCGAATAACATCTCTCCTAGAATGTTTAAGTTGCTATGACTGTGATACATTAGCCACGCAGCGAGCGGCAAGCGGAGCTACAAATGAATAAACAAACTAATGTTCTTTCTGTTACTAAACTGTTTGTGAATTGAATGCTCCGTTTATCAAAGCTTTTGATGTATCTGACGAAACTGTTTTAATTTTTCATGGTCTACATTTTATAAACAAAGCTAACATAAGATACATACAAGGAGATTTACGCTTCTTCCTATATACAAACTGCAATACAAAGTCTATTTAAGTGTTTAGTATTCAACACGCGCAGAACAAACTATTGTTTAGTTAAACATACAACATTTTAACTCAGTATAAATGCGGCATTTGTAGATGGAATGCAATAAAAACGGGACAAACTTATAAGCCATGAAAATTAAGTGACCTTTTTAAACTCATATAAACTACAATTCAAAAACACCAGGTTGGTACGGTCAACAAAAGAGTTAGGTATACAGGCAGCTAATTAATAATCTGTGTTTTGATAAAGATAGTGTAATAATGTATCACGCAATGTGTCAAAACGTGGGTATTGTAAGCAGCTATATACCTTTGGCGCGTAATAATTTATGTCGAAATCTGTATAAAAATGCATATTTCGTTTGCTATCTGTATACTTAACTCTTTTGTTGACCATACATGCTTAGTTGCTAAATTAGGTGAACAGACATTTTCTCTTCAGTAAAATAGCTGTCTAAATTCAAAACATGTAGTGTTTAGCAAGCGTTATGTCAATCATAGCCACACGAGTAATGTGTTATGTGCTGTACAGGACAAGTCGGATCGAGGAGAAGGTAATCCTGACCCAAAGGAACATTAACTTTGCTCTGACCGTAGGGATCTAATTCTGCCATCTCCCTTTTACTATCGCACAACCAGGCAAACTGAAAAGCGTCACCGTTTTATGGTGGAAATTCCCGAAACCCGCACTAAGCGTTTTGCCTCGACATTCCTTATCCGTACAGCGAGGGAATGGAATCAGCTGCCTGAATCTGTATTTCCTGACGTGTACAATTTGGGGGTCTTCAAGTCACGAGTGAATAGGTATCTTCTAGGTAAGCGTGCTACATCTTAAACCATATCGTCACTTACCATCAGGTGAGATTGTGGTCAAACGCTAACCTATCTCTTATAAAAAAATAAAAAAAAGGGACAGTAGAAATGTTATGTATTTTTCGCAAGCAAAAAAGTCTATCATAAAAGGTTAGCACAAAAGAGGAACGTGAGCAGGGCCGATGCAAAACAACTATAGTTAGGAAATTGTATACAAGATATCACAGTCACCCTGTCTGTATAATCGATTCCACAATCTTCCTAACACTCGTTCTGTTTAGCCTAGCCTTTCCACCTACCGAGCAGTGATAGCCTAGCGTGAATAGCGCTAGAAACTCACTCAGGGTGGAATCCGAGCTAGCATCTAAGAACAGACTGTCTCATTAGTCGAGTGGTCCTAAGCGCGACTGTTACGCTGGAGGTCGAGCAAAGTGTTATTGGGTTTTTCTATGAAATTCTCAATAGCAACTCGGAGCCTGGATTTGTGCCCGGTTAATGGCAATAAGCTCGCCCCCTATTACATGGCACCTAAAAAACATACCGGCGAAATGTGGGTGTACATTAGTACACCTCTGCCTAACCCTTCGGGGAATACAGGCGAAGGTATGTATGTATGTTCTAATGAGACTCCATTCATAGGTCTTGAAAGTAATGTTGAAGCCTGCCAAGCGGCACTAGGAAAACCAAAACCGTCGCAATCTGAGAGAATGCCTGTTCCCAATATTGGGACAATGTGGGCTGAAGTATTACTTATATAGCTTAGACACTCACCAACGATCTCTCCCGAGAGCACGACCACGTAGCCGACGTATGTGCCGGAGCACAGCATGAGTGTGGGCACGTCTGTCAGGTCGTAGCTGTAGTGGTGAAGGGTTAGACATGCCACTGTTAACATCTGAAAAAGGCGTTTATCTTTGATTAAAATAACGCACGGTTAACTGGATTCAACCAGCTTTTGTAAACACAAATGTCACATGCAGAAAAAAACGTTCAATACACACATTTTTACGTACATCATCATCAACCCATATACTGTCTGACTGCTGGGCACTGGTCTCCTCTCATATTGAGAGGGATTAGGCTATAGTCCAACACGCTGGCCTAGTGCGGGTTGGCAGACTTCACAAACCGTCGAGAAAAATCTCTAAGGTATGCAAGTTTCCTCACGATGTTTTCCTTCACCGTTTAAGCGAGTGATAATTAAGTATTAATACGCACATGAATTCGAAAAGTCAGAGGTGCGTGCCTTGGGTTCGAACTCGAGACCTTTGACTTGGCAGTCCAATGGTCATACCACTAGGCTATCACAATTTCGATAAAATTGCAAAGGTACATTGTTTATTTCGTCTCATTCTGAGAGGCGACCCGTGCCCAGCACTGGACAGTATATATTTGCGGTTTGTTTTTTATCTAAAAAAATATTATTATTATCATATTGGTTAGGAAGTCAAACCGCCGAAAATAGTATCAAAATGATGTCATGCACCCTCTGTTGGGTATAGGTCTCTAGTAGTTCCTATTTCCTCGCTCTTGTGCCAGTGTCATCCATGTCTTGCCTGCGATGAATGGCAATAGTTATTGGTAATAGTAGTAGTATAATGGTAATAGTAGTCCACTGCTGAACGTAGGCCTCCCCCAAATAGCGACAACCATCCCGGTCTTAGGCAGCCCGCATCCATCCGCTGCCAGCCACCTTCTTCAAATCGTCGGTCCAACATGTCGCAGAGCGTCCCAAACGAGGCAATTCCGATTTATAAATCGGATGTTTTGTAGATAGACAGTGAAAACTTACAAGTTCACAGAGTTTTATTAAACACGTCGGTATTAACATTGTGATATAGTTTTATATGAAAATGTAAACGACTAAGAAAAATTTCTTTAATACCAATTACACAATTAATTAAATTACATGACACCCAAACTTGACAGTTCAGTTACTGTGACATTTAAATAACAAACAAGGATTAGGCTCTATTTAAAATAGATTCAACCGTGAAGGTTTTATTATCATCCAACGATTTTTGTGGTGCAGCGAACAGCAAGAATAAAAAAAAAATATGTTTAGCTTCAACAGGAAGTTAACGCCGAGTTGCCGAAAAAAAATCATATTGCTCCACCACATACTTTAGGTTATAGCTTTTATTCTTAAAAAATATTGCCCCATGTTAGAATTTTGGTCTATATCGCGAAATTATTATACAAACAAACACCCAAAGCCAAAAAGACTACTTTTAGGCCATACAAACATTAGTTACTTGTGTGTATCGAACCCGCGACCCACAATGCAGAAACCGATCGCTCAGCCATTCAGGCCAACACAAATTTGTAAGATACATCCCATTCCGTGACTGTCAAAAGTTCAAGGAGGTTTTGCGGTAAGAATTGCTTTTATTCCGATTTTATTAACATAATAGCCACGCAAACAAAGAAGCAATCGTCCCTCGGTATTTGTAAAACAATAAAAGTTTGTAGCGAAAAAATAATTAGTAATTATTATGTAGAGATGTTTACGAAATTGATTTTATGTATTGTTTTATTAAGGCAGTTGTGTAATGTTTGCGAGGTTATGGCAAGAACAAAGCTACTGAAATAGATATCATTTCAAAAAAAGACATCATAGTTATTGAGGTGAAAACGAAGCGTCCTTTGAAACTGGTATGACGTCACACAAATTTGAAAATTCTACACTATTAAACGACAAATCTTATTTTTTGTTTGTATTCGTGTTCTCGAAAACGGATCTAATGGTTTCGATAAAATGTAGGTAGGCGAAATTTTGATCTAGGGCCTCAACGTTTTACATCAGGTATCTCCTCTGATAATAAACCAGTGGTAGTTGGCAGTGGGGGGACTTTGACCCTGCGTGTGGAAAATCCTCACGGACTTCCGCCTATCGGACTCCACCCATAATGGGTGACCTACCGACTTAAAACCACACGGTGTTCCTTCTCGCACCTGCTGCGTCGGGGGCTACGGGAACAGAGCATTCTTTAAATGATTTTTCTAGTCGTGATTCTATGGATGATATTCAAATGTGCTGATTTTCTCGGTCGCTCGGGTGCTGTACAGAGGCCAGCACCAGTTACCCCAATCTGTCAAATTTATTTAATAGATTTTCAACTTTAATACAATACAATAAGGTTCATATTCAATTGGGAAAGTTTGACAGTTTTTGATAGCTTGACTTGCTGGCGTCTGTACATAAAAAAGTTACCAAGAACTTAATAAAATATGACAATTTGCAAGTTAATGAGTGGTAGCGGCAGGTAACAATCGTCAGTTAAGTGATTAGGTCATACAACTTGAGCAGAATGTTAAGTAAGAAAATAAAATGATACTTAATCTTTTATTTAATTACTACTTCAACGCAGAAATAACCATAAATAAGCATACATAAGAATTTTTAATGGAGCTTAATATGCATACAATTAATTGTTTTTGCTCGTCACAGTAGACTTCCAATGTCCATTATG
The DNA here is from genome assembly GCA_964056405.1 of Acronicta alni. Classification (NCBI taxonomy): domain Eukaryota; kingdom Metazoa; phylum Arthropoda; class Insecta; order Lepidoptera; family Noctuidae; genus Acronicta; species Acronicta alni. Next base: position 5,835,494 of record OZ043920.1, read on the forward strand.
AGCCACTGTGAAAGATTTCTTGATAGGTCGTATCGTATAAGCAGCAATTTTTTGCTTGCTTCTCCGATACACCCAGTGTCGAATTCAACCTTAGCGCCGCTCTAACTGTAAAACATCTCAAAAAAACATCTCGAGAAAATCACCCTCTATCGAAATTTTGCATAAAAACAAAAGGTTTAGATATAACTACATTTTTTTATAAATAAAATGACTCATTTATAGCAGATTTTTTTCTTCCTTCTAATTTTGCCGCCCCTGAACATTTGCCGCATTTGCATTTGTTCCGGGTCTGGCCGTTTGAGTGTGCGATAATTTCATGTTGTGCTTGTAAAAACACCTACCTTCGTCTTTCGATTCTTGCAGATAAGTAGGTATACATATAAATTCATTGCTGATGGTGAAACCTATTGCAATTAACCGGGCACAAATCCAAATTCCGAGAGCTACTGATAATTTCATTGAAAAATCCACCGAATTCTGAAATTAAATTATGAATAGATACGTAATAGATACGTTCTGCTTATTGGATGTACACTACCCAGAGCTAAACAGTAAAGAAAAGAAAACCGCATTCAAGCATGTTTTGGTGAGTGTTCAGAAGTTCAGAACACATCCAAATTTATATGATACCAACTAGGAAGTATATTATATCCAATAAAAAAGAAACATGAAAATCGGTTCTCGTTCTGCGTAGATAACATACACACAAAAAACATATCTACCTACAGTCGAATTAAGAACCTCCTCCTTCTGTTAATTTCTTTTAAAACAGAGTCTATCAAAGAGCTGAGTAGGTACATTTATTTATATTTTCTCATTCCCTTACATACTTGTAGAAGGGTAAAGTTAAATTACGTTTAGGAACAGGTGAAAGAGTTTACTTACAGCCACTAAATACTTTCGTTGTGTAAATTTTCATTTTTGTGATGAGGTCTACCATGAAATGAGGTATTACATTTTTAATTTTTCATTTGGCCGGCAGATTAAGCTAGAGGCCAAAACGTCCACAAGAGACCGCAAAGTTAATACAATTTGCATAGAAAAGACATTGCGATATCACACTTCACTCGCCGAGTGTTGGTTTAACATTAAAGAGGAAATTATTCCCTTTTTGTAACGTTGCAGGACAGAATAAACAAATATCTAATCTTTGTTTTACTTACTTGAAATATACGTATAGCATTTGGAGTCCCTAAATCGAATAGAGTGACCGAATTGCCTAAACTATTTTGGAACAAGACCCCAAGAGGACACATACTCATAAAATCGCATCGCCACAGAAGCACGGATCCAACCTTTTTCTGGCCGAATCGAGTGTGAAGACATCCCGAAACAATCAAACTGACCCCAAATTTTATGAGACCTACAAATCAATGTATTTCGAATAGATTCGTTTTTGTTTTCCATTCATAAAACTAACAAATCGAGGACACAAACCACATTTAAAATATTCTAGTGTAGGTAGACTGAAATAATAAAATAATAATGAACGTGATAAAGTATTGAATAGAATATTGTTTACGCATCTTTTGGTACAGTCAATGTGTGAAGTATTCAAAACCGTTTTAATTGGTTCCTACATTGTTAGTTGGTTGGTGGCGAATTTCACGGATTCCATGGCCATGACTATAGGGCAAGTGAAGGAAAGTGGAGTTTTTAGTCGGTACGAGTCCGAGATACCTGCCACCTCCCCAGGTGACAACCCGACAGCCCAGGTGACGGTATAAAAAAGAAGGTTGGAGCTAAATAACTTATGAACAGTCTACATCATAATATTGGGTATTCTGATCAGAAGCCATCATACATACATTGGCAGATAGGTGCAAAATTATATTACATGGGACCGTAAGTGAGTCGCGTAATAAAAAGGTTCGTCACAGTTTTAACCGAACAGCATACAAAACTATACGCGTTCAATACAACAATATCTTTAGGATGTTGATGAGGCTCCCCCGCCATTGAAACGCATCGGGCATGTTCGCTAAGACATCTACGGATGATATCTTCGCACTTATGCACAAAAAACTAGCTTCACTGTTTCACAGGTTGTGGGCTCCAGCAGTATGCTGAGGGTATTTGCCACTAGACCAATGCCAATCTTGAGCAGGTTTACTGAGCTGCACGTTAATCGATTAAATCGGTAAACCTGAGCAAGATTAGAGCTAATTTTTATATTATTTTAATATATTCTATTCTAGTATTGGTCTGAGCAATAAAAAAAAAAAATATTATTTAAAGTCGACTTTTGCTTGCTCGAGTATGAAAATCAATTTTGAATTAGTCATTGTATACAGTAAACTTTTTTAACCAAATAGATGAAAAACACGATGTAAGAATAGGCGGACTAGTAGGTAAGCATATCTTGAATTTTTGACGACCTCTGTGGTCTATCGGTTCGAGAGCGACTGCTGATCATGGGGTCGTGGGTTCGATTTCCACAGGACACAAATATTTATATGATGAACATTTAAGTATTTGTGTTTGTCTGGGTGTTTCTTATGTATTATAAGTATGTATTTACAAAAAGAAAAGTATATTATAAGTATTATATCCATTGTCTAGTACCCATAGTACAAGCTATGCTTAATTTGGGACTAGATGGTGTTGTTTAAAATGTCCCAAAAATATTATTATATATTGTTATTATATTATAAATCCTCTTAGTTGTATTTGTGTCGTCATGTTGTTCCCAGCGGCGGAGATAACCTTAACGATCATCATAAGATAAATTATGTCTCTCAAGTATTAGCCGTTAGGAAATTACAGTTTTTACTGAACACTTTGGACCTTAATCTGTATACTTAAATCTAGTTCAGATCTAGTAATCTTCAATAGAAATCATTATTTGAAATCCAATTCGAGCGAAGTCTGCAGCGCTGATTGCATTCTCTGGGCGGTGCGACGGCGGAACGGCAAGTGTCCGGTTACTCGATTGTCTTGTCCCTGCATTTTTATTATGATCTGCATTTATTTAATCTGGATCCACGTCTGCGGTTGTAGGTACTTATGACTGTTCAAATAAATTTAAATAAAAAAATATTTGGGACTTTTTTACACAGCACAATTTGGTCCCAAACTAAGCAAAGCTTCTATGGGTACTATATATAATACAAAACCATCAAGGGGACCCACTCAACATACATACAAAAAAAATTATCAAGTTCGCTCCAGCCGTTTGAGTGAGTGAAGAATTATATTACCTATAAAAGTAGCTCGTACTATAGAAGTACCCATAGCGCCCTTATAGACTCACCATCTTAGCCTATTTCCAAGTACATAGGTTTAACGAGAAGCGACTGAACCCCCCAGATCCAGCCGTCCCTAGCTGCCCCCCCAGCAACGTCCTAAGCCGAGGTCCGAGTCCCGCGGGGGACGCCCTTAGCTGTGTTGCTTAGTTTTTTAAGTTGGAGGCATTCTGTGCCTCGCCACCAAGTCCGATTAAGTTTTTAAAGCTCCCTCGAGCTAAAAACTATGTCCGACCTAAAAAAAAAGCGACTGAACCCGCAACCCAATAGGTACCGATATCCTATCCCGGTTATCAAGCATAGGATACATTTCTCAATCCTATGTATCGTCTTGATTGTCACATTATACCTAATCGTCGATGTACCTAAGTGCGTGTGATATTTGTGTTCGTAAATGCATCCACGATGCAGGAGAAAATCCTAATGAATGTATCCTAAAACCTACTTTATGTACAGATGCCAACAGGTCAAGCTATCCGAAACTGTCAAATTTTCCCAATTGAATAAGAACCTTATAGTTTTTAATTAAGGTTTGAGATATCTTTATTTCTCATAAGAATTTTACAGTAATTCACTTACATGAGAAAGTTTAAACACATAAAATCAACTTATAAAGACGTACAGACGCTAGCAGGTCAAGCTATCCAAAACTGTCACATTTTCCTAATTGAATATGAACCTTATTACTTTACATTAAAGTTGAAAATCAAACAAAGAAATATGACAGATTGTGGTAGCTTGATGTGCTGGCCTCTGTACAAAAATAAGAATTTACTCAACACTTTCAAGTATACGTTTTAAGCTATTTTTTTAATTCTATAAACGAAATACAATATGCAGGGTACTTGTAAAAAAAAAAAACTTACACAAACAAGGAGCAAAAAATAAAAATAACAATGCTCGAACGCGCACGCTACGCAGAGCGAGCGTAGCTAGAAGGGACATGTGAAATAGTGAAACTAATTAAAGTTAAGAACCTTATAGTTATTAAAGTTTAAAATTCAGGATACTAGTAATTGTCGCGAATTACCTGAAAAATTAGAATATCTATATCCATAATTATTGTAAATATTCTCATCGTTTTGTACATTACATTTAATTTTAAAGATTGCAGCAGTGCACAAATGTTCATCGCCCGCGGGGACGTTTTAACCCGTTCACCGCAGATATTTGTAATCTCTGCCATGATATATTGAAGTGCGATAAGATGTAATGATGAACCCAATATTTTATGTTCCAACATTATTTTACCTACCTACTTAACCATTTATAAATCAATGTTAAAAATAATTAAAAAAGAATATTTTATTTCAATTAGACCGTTATATTATGATCACTTTCAAAAACTAGTTTCAAATAGTGGGTCTAATGGAATCGATAAGTAGGTATACTATATACCTATAGAGCAGAAACTGTTTTTTTTACCAGATACCGTAGCCTATAAAGACGCTTGCAACACCAGGGGTATCACTTGCGCGTTGCGGACCCTGTAAAACGAAACAGAAATAGTATAGTTGGGTTGGCAATATAAGAGTCAAAGTCCCCCCAAACTGCCAACACAATGTTTTCTCGCGGAGTGCTGCTCACCGTTAGAAACACATCACAGCTCAAAGCAGTGTTATTTCACTTCTAATTTCCTGCAAGGCGGAGGTACTTCTCCAGTCAGGCAGCTCCACTTTATTTTGATTTGATTAACTGAAACATCAACGTATAGCTCAAACAGCTGGATAAAGAAACTAAAACTGGACGGCGAGAATTCTGTAAGATGTTACAAGGGATATATGGAAATTATCAATCGATTAGGAAAATATGTTAACGTGAGTTGGACTGTTTAATAGGCAAATAGACTTATCAGCAATCCATTTAGTATTAAGATGGCGCTTGCACTGTGCTATCCTACTTCTTCTACTATCCCTACTTACTTATATTATAAATGCGAAAGTATCTCTGTCTGTATGTAACGCTTTCACGATTAAACCGTTTAAACGATTTTGATGAAATTTGTTATAGAGACAGATTAGTCCTTGTAGAAGGACATAGGCTACCTTTAACGTCAAAATCCTTATTGGGTTAGGAATGTAACCGTAGGCAACTGCTAGTATAACATATATATTATATATTTGCTATTCAATGCTGTTTTCATTTTCGTCCTTGTTAATTCGTTTGCACTTTGTAATAGTAGGTACCTACGTAGTTAGTTGCCAACAGATCGTAATAATATTCTTATAATATGTATCGCATCAAATAGTGGCGGCGATCGAGGCCGATCTTATTACATTGCCGATATTAGAGACGGCCATTTTCTGGCTAGTGGTCCAAAAGGTCATCCATTTATTTAACTACTTTAGCATAACCTATTCGCGTCCCAATTCTACACTTTCTTTGATTTTGGATATGACAACACACGAACATAGACTCGATTTTTAGATCATCATTTCATTCTGAACTAAAAGTAAAAAAGTGAAAAGTATCTAAGTATTTATATCCATTGTCTAGTACCAATAGTACAAGGTCTGCTTAGTTTGGGACTAGATGGTGCTGTGTAAAATTGTCCAAGAATATTTATTTATTTAACTTAAAGCTGCTCTTTTTTCAAACGGCCAGTTCAGTTTGGCCTACATTGTAACACACGTATATGTTATGCATTGAATACTGTTACTTTACTAGGTATTTATCATGCATCAATTGCATTAAGCTGAAATGAACTGCTAGAAAAAAATCTCCTTCCGCATTTATAACTAGTTTTCAATTTGTATCAACTACATAGATATTACGTAGGTCGTTCGTATATGTCATACTGTTAATTAATAAGCTCAGTCTCATCATCATCCATCATACTTAGCTTCGTTTACACCAACCGTCTCGTCACGAGCTTGTTTTATGTAATTTAATTCCCGACAATGTTTAACTTTGTCCATACAGCCAGTGTCCGCAACACAGAAGGCTAATTAAAATAATTAAAAAATGTTCAAAATATAGTTCCCATCTTCCTAAATTCTTCTTCTTAATTCCTTATAAGTATACGATAACGAATAAATTGTTTACCGTTTGATGTTATTTGTTAATTTAGAAGAATACCATTTGACATTTTAGTCACTAGGACTATATCGGAAATAAAAAAAAAACAAACCTTTATTTTTTTCTATATCTCCAACATCCACTTAGTTCTTTGCGCTCCAAAATTGAACTGAGAACTGTTTATTAATAGGTAGGTACTATAAGTATTAACAGAATGCTGAGCAAAATATGCAGAAACACGTTATTATTAATATTTATTTAAACACTCATACCTACGTGTTAATAAGTACTAATAAAAATCATAATCCTCGTCCATTATTATTTTGCGTTCTATAAGTAATAAAAAGGTTACTATTTCGCAAGATGCTACCGATTCCAATGAGCGGCAGAATCGGAACGAGATCATTTTCAAGTAATAGTCGTTGACGCGAGAGGAGCGCCCGCGCGGATACAACGGTCACGGACTCGAACTTCAATGCTATGTGACATTTACACAAAACCAACGTTTTACCACCCACTTGTTTGAAAGTTCCCATCGGCAAAACAAACAATGAATACTTTCATTTATTGGGAAACGGAAATGAAGGTATAGCTATGCCAAAGATCACTAGGTGTAGTAGGAATTTAGTGAACGATAGCCGTTAGGTACTGACTCTGGTATTATATTTATGAAAAACTTGTACAACGCCTTCAGCGGTCATTTGAAGAATTATATCGGAATAGACAAATAAACTTTTTTAAGAAATATCAGATGTCCATTGATTGATTTTAATAGGTGTAACTTCCGTGCGTTATTACCTACACTGCGTCATTCCATCTTCTATTATTTATATGACGAGGTCTGTGGTCTAGTGCATTGAGTGTTGGACTTCTGATCACGAGGTCGTGGATTCGATTCCCACAGGACACAAATATTTATGTGATGATCATAAGTGTTTTTGTTTGCACTGGGTGTATAAAAAAAATTCCTTAAACTAACTTTAAGGAGGGCTTAATTTATTTTTAAGAGATATTTTTACGAGATTATAATGAAAGAAACCGTGACAGTCCAGTGAAACATCATTCTATTTCTATTATGTCTGCTAATTGAAATGTTATATATATTAATATACCTCTTCACCATTCCTAAGTAAGAATCCTTTTGTTAATTAGGACTAAAATATAGTTGCCTCGGGATGAAAAGAAAAATATAAAGAATGTAAAAAGTTACTGGATTCATTAAGCAACTTTTCAAGAGTTCAAGTAAGGCGTTAGCTTTGCGGTTTGCAGTTCTTGTAGCAAAAGTTAAGTTCATCAGCAGAAGTGTTACAAATGCTTGTTTGCATCGCAGTCAAGTTTAACTAAAAACTAGATCTAAGTACAACGACATACCACTATATAAAACACATTGGAATGTTAGACTATTGTACATAGATACGATTAAATTAGGTACTTACGCGTTTTGGTACAAAATATTTATACCTGGATACCTACTTAAAGTTCATATGTTATTAAAATAGAAGATTTATAGGTTCATCAAGTCGTCAGTAGTCTCACTCATCATAATGCGTTAGACCAATAATACTCCCTCGTATATACACGTCGTTAAGAAAATCTTAATGGAAATAGCTAACGCAACTTAATCATGTAGTTGTAAGCTTTCGCAAGTGCGAAGTCGTGTGCCGCAACAAGTTGGCACACAACTTGAACCATATATAGCACATGAAGGAACAATTTCTATGATTAACCTGAGGAGAAATTGCAAGCTTTTGTTAAAGGAATACATCCGTAATGGGAATTCCAGGTTAGCTAAATGTTGGTGAGCTTGAGGCGTGGGGCAACGAGGCACGGATGCACTCGCGATATCGACGGAGCACGCACAAGGTGAGGCAACCGAGAAAGGGCAAATCGGAGCAATATAAAACGAGGCACATCCTCACAGACAGTATTCAGCAAACAGCTGAACAGCAAGGAGCGCCTGTCCACTAGTACAAAATAATTAACGACATGACTACTACACTGGTAAGTCATTGAAGACACGGTTCTCTTGCTTTTCTCGTAGTTTCCAAAATACTTACTTACTTCCAAAATACATTTGAGAAATATAGTTTTGAAGTCTACCTTGGATTATCCAGGATTTTAACCCCAAGGCCCTTACAATAAGAAAGTTTTTTTTTTATTACAGAAGTTATCCTTTTGTATTTTTTATTAATTCAGAATGTAATTTATAAACTTCAAGAATTCCCTTTGCTAAAAAGTTAGAAATCTACTCGTTTTTAAACTTTTTAGCTTAACTGAACTAAATCCTGACTTTCCCACTGAAAACCCAATATTATTTAGATATTGCTGATTTTTGTTACGAATTTAACTTAAAGTTTAAGTTACAATTTTTAATGAAAAACTACTTATTGTAACCAAACATTATTTATTATTTTCAGTTGATATGCTCTTTGGCCCTAATAGCGATTGGATCATGTGGTCGTCTGGAGCCTCAGTACCTACCCCCCCGTCCTGGGGGAGGTTTTGGCGGAGGTGCCGGTAACGGGGCAGGCGGTGGCGCTGGTGGAGGACCCTTTGGAGGATCTGGCGGAGGAGCGGGTGGCGGTTTTGGCGGAGCTGGTGGAGCCGGAGGCGGCGCAGGAGGTGGCTTCGGAGGATCCGGCGGATCTTACGGTGGCGGAAACGGGGGCAGCGGATCTCAGATTCCGATCACCAAATTCGAGAACGTCAACAACGGCGATGGAACTTACCACTTCGAGTATGATTTATTCAGATAGTTACATAATGTTTTTCAATAAGAAGGTCGCAAGACCTTACCTATAGAAAATACGTACGACTACAACACCTCTATTTATCATCATCATCATATCAGCCACAGGAGGTATACTGCTGAACATAGGGCTTCCCCACAAACTTCCACAAAGACCGGTTATAAGCCGCCTGCATCTAAAGACTTCCAGCGACCTTTACCAGGTCGTCCGCCCATCTCGTAGGACTACTATTTATAAAACAGGAATATTTTTAAGGAACGACGAAAAGATATCTGCTTTAGTACAGAAATATTCGTCATATTTCTGTACTAAAGCAAATATCTTTTATCTACTCTTTTTTTTAGTTACGAAACTGGCAACGGCATATCAGCGCACGAGAGTGGAGCACCCCGCGCCCAGGGCCCCGAGGGGCTCGCAGTGACAGCTGAAGGTGGCTTCTCATTCAAGACCCCCGAAGGGCAGCAGATCTCTCTCACCTACACCGCCGACGAAAACGGGTTCCACCCCGTAGGACCCCACCTCCCAACCCCGCCACCTATCCCTGAAGAAATCTTGCGCTCCATCGAGTTCAACAAGCGAAACCCTGGCTCGTAAGTAAAAGTATTGAGTGATTGAGTAAAAATGTTACAACACCCTCAGCATAATTATGTACCTATATTCATTACAAAAGGACTTCTTGACGTTGCTATATTGCGAAGATTCGCACCAATATAGATAACAGTTTCACAATATTATAATATCCAGACAAAATATCTCTAATATAATTATATCATACCTTCATGATATTTTTAAATTTTGTTATACAAAACTTCACGGGAATATTCTTTGCATTGCCTTCTATGTGAACTTATCTACTTGAACGTGCCTGCGCAATCTATTTATAGCACAGACTAATTCTATTTTTTTCATTTTCTAGCGAGGGGTCCTACAATGGCGGCGGTGGCGGTTCCGGTACGGGCGGATCCGGCTCGGGCGGCAATGGAAATGGCTACCACTACTGATCTCACGCTACTCTCACTCAGTTAAACGCTTAGAAATTGCAAACAAACGTACTGGCGATTCACTATGAACCCTTACTATCTGTAAGATTGAGCACTGCATCGTTTTAAACACAATCGGTTGCAGCACGACAGCAGGACCGCACAATTCTAGAATGGATTTGCGATTTTAGGCTGTATGTTAATGGAGTAAGGTTATATTTTTAGTATTGGATTGTGATGGTTACAAGAATGGATAAAATGGTAATATTAGATTGGGAGTAAATCTCCAGGTAGCTGGGAAAAGGGAGGCTAATGAAGATCGTGGGAGACTGTTTGTAAAGAATGTTGTGATTACTTCGATCTTAAAGGCTGTGAAATGAAATGGTAGTATGAAGTGATACACAACATATAAAGAGGATGAATGAAGGTATCAAAATCACGGTAGCTAAGGAAAATATAACAGAAACATTTGAAAATACGTATAATGTTTAAAGTCTGCTTAACAAGGACGGTCGTTTTAGAAGGGCAGTTACTCAAACTGACCACAATCATAGGTATAGTGCGTTTGCTTGCAATCTTAAGCAATTTTAGCTAATGAGACATCGATCCGACGATAATGACTGCATGGAATCCCGGGGAGAACTGTGATACCACGACGAAACTCGCACTCTTTATTTATTTAGTAAATAATTGTAGTCTATCAATGTAAATAGGCATGGTGAATGAATAAACGTATGTTTATGTGAAGATTATGATTTTATTTCTAAACTCTTTGGTACCTATTTAATTCAAAGACGTTTTTATTGATATAAAATGACTATACAGGCCGCCTGATGGTAAGCAGCACCTGTACTGTAGCCTATAGATGCCAACAACACCAGTAGTATCTCTGTTACTACATCAAGTCTTATATATCCAGTAATTACAATTCCAAGCTGAATACAATAATTATAGCACACTATTGCTTCATCAGCATCATCATATATTTATTTATTTCATATTTAAATCAGGATAATTTTCCCATACGCCATCTTGCTTAAAAAATATAACATGTAAAACATTGACTTGAAAAGTGTCTTTAAAAAATCTATTTGCAAAATAAATATCATTTATCATTGGGATAATAGCCTCTTTGGCTATCCCTTAGCTAATGATCGTTTTAGAATAATGTGCTCTAGTTTCTGTTTAATAATTATATTCACAATTAAAATGTTCTATCCGAATCGGGTTAACTATGGTTACACCTGGAACAATCAACGAAAAGGTCAAGAGTTCGTAACTTTCTCCCTTATATTATTATCAATAGCAGCTCAATGAAGTCGTCTATTATAAAAGGCACCTAAGTATAAATTGTTCATGTAGGTGTCATATTATAATGAATAACATTTAAGTTTCATTTCTATGAGCAAATAGGTTGAATATCGAGGCCGCTCACTTCAGTGCTATAAATGTCGTGGTTTAAACCCCATATACTAGTTTAGTACAGTTGTATTTCACCTCAATTATATCATAAATGCCACCGCTAATGGTGGAAGGTTGGAAGCTAGGATTTTAAATATAATTATAACCTCCTAAAGCCCTTAACGGGAACTATACTCGTAACTTCCTAACTATTAGGAATTGTCAGATAAATAGCAAGTTTACAACGTGATTATACTTAAATGGATAGTTAATATTCCGAGATACACATGCGAACTTCACACTGCGAAGAGAGTTTTTATATTATTGGGAAATAGTGAATCTAGGTTAATTAATTATTTTAAAAACATAACAACGTCACGCCTATGTTGTGAAGGGTTAGAGTTGTACTAAATGTACACCCACAGTTCGCCGGTATGTTTATAGGTCCCATGTAATGGGGGCGAGCCTATTACCATTAACCAGGCACAAATCCAAACTCCGATGCTACTGAAATTTCATAGAAAAACACTTTGCGCGATCTGGGAATCGAACCCAGGACCTCCAGCGCTAATAAAAGGATTAAAATAAATAATCAGAATTGTATGTTAATAATAATAAGGTACAATTGGACTGACATGTATACTTTTGTACAAAAGTTTCTAGTTAAATAAAGAGAAAGAGAGTATAAAAGAGATAGCACGATGTCTAGAGCGGCATCCCTCTCTCAATCCCAAAACGATCACAATATCATGTTGGGGTACGGCTTCAGGTCTGGAACAACTTTAACGCTAAAGAAAACATCGTGATTAAGCCGGCATGTCCTAGAACCATTAATACCTAGAAGTGCGACATCCAGCGACCCGCGTCAGGTCTGCATTCTCAGAACCACATGACAGCTAACACAGTCATCATTTCACATGTCGCCTCCAGGAATTACCATTTCTATTTCAGTGACAATCCGAGGTAGATAGAAGGAGAAAATGATCGTGTTTAAAATGTTTAAATGTTGTACACTTAAATTTTTTGGTACCTACGTCCAAATAATTGACGGCCAGATTGGCACAGTGGCTGAATGATCGGTTTGTCCGCTACGGGTTGCGGTCTCGATTTCCGCACCGTACAAGTTTATGTTTGGTGTACAGGCTGTTGTACCGGGTCTAGGTGTTTCTGTATGTAACTGAGAATTTGTGTTAGTGAACCCAGGACACAGAAGAAAATCTTAGTTCAATGAAAAAGTTTAGCCTTTAGAATAAGGTAGGTGTGGGTTAAAAAAAATTTGAAGCAAATTATTAAAATACCTAAAAAACATCCTGGCGAAATGCGAGTACACCAGTACTTACAGCTCTGCTTAACCCTTAGGGGTACAGCTATGTGTATGATAAGGCATCTTAAAGTAAGTTAATAATATTTTTTTATAGTGCGGAAAATCCAGATGGATCTTCTGCTATGCCTTGGACCTATGACGGGGTTGGAAATGCTTTATGCACTATCCACCGCTCCGGGGAGAACGGTGGGGTGTATCGGACTCCGCTCTGATAATAAGAGCGAGCTACCTACTACAACCAACATCGGCGTTTCACGTCACCGTGTTAGTGCCGGGGCCACGGCAGCGCTGTAGCATTCGTCCGCAGAGTCTGTGCTATGCATTAGCGTAACCTATAGTTATATTTAGGGCCATCGCACTCGAAATCACATTCGCCACGACTCTGACAAGCCCTCTGTCGTGGGGGACTTTACATTGAAGAAAGACCCATAGCGGCATTGAGTAGCCAGTCCCAGACGTCGGCACGCATGCATCAGTCATTATGTAGCTCGACTATAATTCAGGGAGCTCCACAATCCATCGCACGACGAAGCACCGGAACATTTGCGTAGGCCACATAAAAAAGGCTCAAAGCCACCAGACTGTTCAAAGCTGGGTAATTATGTATATTATATACATAATACCAACCCTTTATAGACCTTGATACCAAAATAATTCGTAATAACTTGTCAAAGACGCAGAAGTTTCCTTAGAAATAACTTCTATTGAAAGTATCTAAGTAGGGAAAACCCTTTCAATGATAACAAAACAGAAAAGTTTATCAACTGTTTTAGGTTCTATTACGTTACAATACTATTATGTTTCAAGGCATTGACGTCAGCTGGCATTCCCGTGGGTGATATAAAGAACGACTGGGGAAAGTATTGAACAATCCCTAAGAGGCTAGAGAAGCTAAAGTAGCGTCTTTTGATAAAATCATAATAGAATCTGATTATAATTCAAATTATAAATTATGAAATGGCCACTTGTCGATTCATAAATAAATTATGGTTCGCGTACACTTCGTTATGATAACCAGTATAAGCTGACCTAGTATTGTATAGGCTTTTTGTACAATGAGAGCTCAGCTTATTCTGGAATATAAAGCTTGATGTCTTAACCGCGTGAACCCTAACCAGGAGTTTGATGCGATACATATTTTCACGCTTTTAAACCTTCGCAATTTTTTTTTCTATTTTTTACTAACCGTAGAAAAAAAAATATCGATGGATGCTAGCGACTGTCGGGTGCATATCTACGTGTCCCGTTAATCATCATAATCATCTTAACTTTAACTATACAATATACATTATATGTTGGTTATCTTGTCTAACCAGATTCAGCTAAAATGAGTATTTACCACAAAGCGTTTGCCATCAGACCTCCGCAACCCAAATTCTGGATACTACCAATATTATTAGGATAAATAGTTGAAGAAATGCAATCAAATTGAAAATATATCACACAGGACTACTAGATTATAAATTTCAAGTGTGGTCCATTATTTTACGCATTGTAATTTCAAACAATTGTACAATTTGTTTGTACATACTAATTACTTTACAAGTGTTTGAGTAAATGAAGTAATTGAATACTAAATACGTTTGTAACGTACTATACATGAGAGTTTTGTAAATTTCTGCTTGCTTGTAGTAACATTTCCTAAATGGTCCAGAACGATACCCGTAAACTGCACATTAAAATGTTTTTATCTTGTGAAATGCAACGATTCAGAGAAATATGGCGCCCACGAGAGCACCAGGCATTGTTGATTGCGCTCATTATGTAATCTGATTATACAGAATCTCCGAGCTAATCTTCAGTAGTCTGTTATTTTGTAATATACAGTTTAGATGTACGTTTAGTTGCAATTTAGAGTCGAGGATCTAAGATTACTTTTCTGAAGAGTAGTTTGAGAAGTAGTTCGATGTTTATCGTTATGGTGTCATTAGCTAGCCTTTTTTTTTAAAGTACGTAAATCCCTCTAGGATCCTCCGCCACCCGGGGAGATGGCAGGGTAGGTCGGAATCGTACCGACTAAAAACCGCACTTACCTTCACTTGCCCTATAGTCATGGCTTTCGCCACGACCATGACAAGCTGTGGTCCAGCGTCGCTGGGCCCCGTCAATTAGCAAGGCCTTTCGGTCCGCAGGCCACAGCTCATGGAGGCCGGAGGTCTGTCTGCGCCCTCCGGCGCCCGGTGCGTCTACTACGGATCGGTAGAGAGATTGACAATTCTCTCTCCCTTTCCGCCCGCCTCCATTCGATCTAACCTGCTAAATTCTATATTTCTTCATAAATCCGGTCTATAACTCTCAGGGTAAGTACCTAAGTATATGAAAATGCCTGTCATACTCGTGGACAATGTCACGAATACCATGAGCATGACATTTAGAGTAATAGACGGCAAGTGCGGTTTTTTAACCGACTTCAAAAAAGGAGGAGGTTCTATGTTCGACTGTATGTATTTTTAGTTTATAGGAGTCCGACATACGATTACGTAATGACGTCAGGAATTTTTTTTATGGGATAGGTCGTGGGTTCGATTCCCACAGGACATAAATATTTCTGTGATGAACATGTGTGGTTAAAAACCCCCAAAAAAAATAATTTGGCGGGCGAAATATCCACCAAAATCTATTGCAACTGCAAGCGTCAATCTTGTTAGAACTGCACGGACGTATTATTTTTTACGCCTCTTACGGCAAAGTAAAACCGGCTAAAAGCCATTAAGTGGTTTAAGGTGTTAGTACTTAACACTTAAGTAGCAGATACATACACTAGATAAAATCAAACTAAAATAAACACTCAAATTGCATGCACTAGGTACTTTTTATACGTCAATATGATTTTTTAATTTACCGTGGATGTTATTTTCGTAAGCATGACGATCTATTGCTTACCGTTCCAAAAAAATAAACCAGAAAGATAAAAAAATACATAAAATACGCGCAAAATGTAAGTAAGAAAAGAAATCACTGTGCTGATGAAAATAAGGATTGTATGTATTATGAATTACTAATAATGGCAATTAAGTTCCTTTTGTTCCTTAAACAAGTCTTCCCATTGGGTGCAATACAAACGACTCAGATCTTCCAAATCAAGATGTCTCTATTTATGTTCTAAAAAATGTTCCATCCCTCCCAACATTTATTACAGGTCAAATGCCTATCGTCCAATTGTTCTAAGCCATTCGAACTCTGACCTTGTTCTTTCGCCATAGAGTTCTAAGTTACATCTGCAATTCGTGTATCCTTGAAACTGACATAAACGTCAAATGAAATCATTGTCTGAATTTGGTACAATATCGCGGGCGGCGGGGGGTGGCCTCATCGGAATGCCGAATGTATCAAACACTCTTCACAAATCTGAATACGCCCTGACTGTTATCGTGCAAGGCTCTTGGAAGGGTAACATCAATATAAAAACACTGTAAGACTATGCAGATATCATTCAGCGAATAGCGTTCTACTGAATAGCATCTCAACTAAAAATATAGAAATGGCCGGATTAAAGGTAAGTAGATCAACTCTTTGTTGTAAAAGAAGCATATAAAGTAAAAATTTGAAAAAAGAATAACAAATTCTTTTTTCAAAATATTTAATAAGAACTTTTTGAACAGTTTCACCCATTTACTTAGAACGGAGGAAATTTAAAATGCAGCATTTTCATTATCATCTTTCCAAAACACAACTCAAGATTAAGATATATAATATATATTTACCAACATTATTTCCTCCTTTTCTAGATTGTTTCGACCCTCGCACTGCTGTCTGTAGCGTCGGCGGGTCACCTGGGCCACTTCCAAGGTGCAGCTGGCTACAATGCATTTGGCGCAAACGCATACACCGCCGGGTCTGCATCAGCTTACACCGGAAATTATGGCGCGAATATACCCATACTGAGATACGAGAACGTCAACAATGGTGATGGGACTTACAGATACAGGTGAGATTTAGTATTTTGGACATAGAAAAGTCTATAACAGCTCCTTATATAAATTCGATTCCCATGTTGAGCATATTTGAGCAGCATTGTTAATAGGTTTTTCTAAAAGCTGAGAGCTTGGATTTCTGCCCAGTTAATGGCAATAAGGCCGCCCCCTACATGGGATCAAAAATATACCGACGAAATGTGGATACTTCAGTATATCAGTGATAATTATGTTTATTTTATTTGCGACAAGTATAAAAAAAATTGTACCTATGAAGAGGCTTGCGTTTAATGTTAATTTCTAGGATTATAATAATAATAATAATAATAAAGTTTATTTTCTTAATTTGGCACAAAAATACATTAACATTGTCACAAAAACAGGATATTTAGTATTTACGATAAACTCTGGTACCCAGAATAAGATTCAACTTGTGTTTAGGGTACCAGTGGTCTCGCGTACACTAAATGAACATATTACGTCAGTAGTACTCATTATATTCGGATAGATTATATTCAGTCTCAAATTTAATCATCACTACCCTTAGTGTAGTGAATTCCATTGTATGTAAGTAGGTACTATCTACCGTAGTATAGCTGTGGATTAGATATCTGCTCTCTTTGTACCGAATCTTTTTTTTAACCAACAGCTATGAAACCGGCAATGGCATATCGGCGCACGAGAGTGGAGCACCGCGCGCCCCCGGCCCGGAAGGCCTCGCAGTGACAGCCGAGGGAGGGTTCTCGTACCGTGCCCCCGACGGCCAGCAGGTCTCGCTCACCTACACTGCCGACGAGAACGGCTTCCACCCCGTCGGCTCACACATCCCCACGCCGCCACCGATCCCAGAAGCCATCCTGCGCTCCATTGAGTTCAACAGGCAACACCCCTCATCGTGAGTTTTCCCATATATATTTCATGAAAACAGTTTTTTCTTAAAATCTATATGCCTATTCAAAAGTTTGTTTGTAACACTGCCAATTAAATACAGCGTCTAAGTTTTGTATAAGAAATAACATTGTTTGCATTGTCATTTCCAGGGGCGATGGTTCATACAACGGCCGCTACAGCCACGGGTACAACTACTAAATTTTAATGACATCTGACCTCGGCT
The DNA here is from genome assembly GCA_964056405.1 of Acronicta alni. Taxonomy (NCBI): domain Eukaryota; kingdom Metazoa; phylum Arthropoda; class Insecta; order Lepidoptera; family Noctuidae; genus Acronicta; species Acronicta alni. The sequence continues at coordinate 5,853,240 of OZ043920.1, forward strand.
GCCAGTACCACAATGAACTAGCACTTACATGCACTTAATATTCTCATAAGCATAATTATTTATTCCAGCATTCTATGTTATTTGTTTTTATGGGCTTTAAATAAAGTTTTAAGAATGAATCTTGATTTCTTTCATCATATGTATACCTATAAAATATATAATATATTTTAATCATATCAAACATTCCATGTAAGTAATGTTTTTTTTTATACTACTAAGGTGGCAAACAAGCGTACGGTCCACCTGATGGTAAGCGGTTACCGTAGCCTATAGACGTTTGTAATACCAGGGGTATCACTTGCGCGTTGCCGACCCTGTAAAACGAAAGAGGAATAGTTGGTTTGTCAGTATAAGGGTCAAAGTCCCCCCACTGCCAACACAACGTTTCCTCGTGGAGCACTAGCAACCTTGCTCACCGTAAGAAACACAACTCAAAGCAGTGTTATTTAATGTAGCCATAACATTACTCTTAAAAAGTTTTGAGACGTCCATAGCGTAACTCTACATCATGGATTTAGTAAATGTATGCTTTTGACCTTATTTTAGTATCTGTATAAATAATGCCAATTATTTTATATTCAACATGAATTTAAAATGTCCCTAAATACAATTAGGGATATTTTTAATTCATGTTGAATTGAAGATGTCAATCAACGGCAACTTTAATTATGACGACGTCATGATCCATCGTGGGAAAAGAATATTTGGCTGAATAATAAGCTAATTTATTAAAGCTATTTTAGCAAAGGAAAAATTCGGCCGCGGGCAGCGACCACTAAGCCACCGAGACTCCCACCCGCCATACCGAATTTTGCCTTCACATTCCGAATGTCTTTATGGTGACGTCAGTAATTTTTCCTTCGCTAAAATAGCTTTTAAATCTTATCATTTTATTTTTGGACATTTTCCAATGCCCAAATATACAAAAATAAAGCTAATTATTAAACCATAATTAGTAAGGAAAATAAATAAAACGTATTTTATTATGTGATAATCGTATTTTTATATATATTCCTGGACATAACCTTAACAGAATGTTTACTTCGTATTTCACAGAAATATGTATGTTTGTACTTTTAATAATAATCTTAACAAACCTCTTTTCCATGTATTATGAACAGTCAATGCAATGTAAAGTGAATTATTTTATGTACAGACGCCAGAAAGTCAAGCTATCCAAAACTGTCAAATTTTCCCAATTAAATATGAACCTTATCGTTTTGCATTAAAGTAAAAAACCTATCCAAGAAATTTGACAGATTGTGGTAGCTTGATGTGCTGGCCTCTGTACTATACAGTCGCAGGAAGTTCTTTATTATATTTATGAAGATTTTGATGATAAAGTAAGTAAAAACATATTATGACAATATGAGTTTACTTAAACCAGATATGGCATTGAAGCTGTAGTGCTACAAATTATTCATTCAGTCACAGACTTTAATTTAACTTTAATTATGGCACAGCTCTGTATTCATATTATTTATAAATATTATATTAAAATAAGATATTGCGTAGGTAATAAATTACCACTACAGAGCCATGAGCTAATAAAATTTCTGTTATTTTGCCTATATAATTATGGGCATGATAGACATAATAACGTAATTGTATGTTTAATCTTTGAGTTAGATCCAGTGTCAAGATCCGATAAAAGCGAGACGTGACTGCTCTAGTTTACGAATCTCAATGCTTTTTGTCTGAAAAAATCAAAGATACATTTAATGGTGTGTTATATAAAAACCATACCCTATACAACCATAACCAAAAATGCACACAAGAGAAAAACCAAGTAGGCATGTCACTAATAAAAATTTTTCATCGTTACACCATTCACTAACACTTGATTCCCCGAAGTGACGAACAATGAATTATTATATTTTCTATAATCCGTAAATACTAATACACTCTCGCTTCCTCTTCTTATAGAGAAGCTTCCAAGACCAACGAAACTTTGATTATATAATAATACGGCACCCGAAGAAACTCCAACAAAATTTTCAATATTCCGCAAACAGATAAAAAGTCCCCAAATTGGCGGAAACCACTCGTAACAGTCTACAATTACAAGGGCAACAGGATAATGCACTATTTCCAGTTTAATGTTTTGTTTTACGTGAATTCTATCAATAAACCCGAAACCTGCTATTGTAAATGTTCCGGTTGGCATAAACTCGTCCACACTTATGTACCGTATCTTTGTAGGGTAGCTATGTGTATAATGAGTCACTTCACGTATTCTCTCGTTAATGGTTATAATAATTATGTCATGGCGTGGTGCGTGGCGTCCATCGAATCCAAACGTGAACCATATTCCTGAGTTTCTTTTAGCTTGATCTCTAGCTATGCCTGATATTGAACGATACCGACGCATAGAGTGTCCACCATTAATAGTGTATATTTTCAGTTGACTTATATCCGTAACTCTTTCGATAGGATTTGCAGAAGCTATGACATATTTGTCACTCCAAATCACTCCAGATGAAATTGGCTTATTGTCTACAGCTATCCCGACAACCCAATTATATCTATCATTTTTTCTTATCCAATAGTAAGGTACAAGTATTACTTGCGCCAATGCGCAGGTATTTATTGTGATTAAAATGATGAAACTGGCATATCTGAAATTATATAAATATCACTTGAATGAATCAATGCGAAAATGCGTATTTAGGTAAGATTACAAACTCATTACCTTACTTTTATGTGATTATGATAATTCATAATAATCATAGCTTCAATATCTAACAATATAACCAACTCATAAGTATCTAAGCTTCCAGAACAATCTGAAAAGCTGTCCTTACGAGAGAAACTTAAGTTGTGATACGAATTAGTAGACACAGTTGAATATAAAATAAAGTTATAGGTTACAATATGAAATAACGTTATACATTTATAGATTAATCATATTACTTTTATATTCTATTTAATTCACGATGAACCTTCGTCGTCAATATTTACCGAATCTCTTAAACAACTACATACTAATATGTATATGTTACATTATAAGTGAATTTCATATTTGGAATAGGGTAATAATAATTGGAACTGCAGCTGTTGTTAACGTCACTTATTTATGAATCTACCGAAATAAATAAATTATTATTATTAATCATCTACGGAATTCGAAAAATAATTGGGCCAACGAAAAACACTTGAAATCGTGGAAATCTAAAGCTGAATACTTATTTTTTTTCTATTACTTTATCGAAAGCAGTACTCTCTTATAATTGTTATACCATACCATAAAAAATATATTTATAAGTCACACGAAGCTTAAACGTAAGCAACAGAGTTGCCTAGCTGCGGATACACGTCTCACTAGAACGTAACTTCTTCCACACAAAACAATTAAAAAAAACTAAAAACTAGTAACAGTTAAAAAAAATACGTACTTGGCTTTCCCCAAACTTTTCTTGTGTGTCATTTTTCATAAAACGTCTGGTCGATCTTGACTGAGGGTTACAAATAATCCTCGTTTATTATTTTCTTGTGCGTGCACATTTAGTGGTTTATATGAATTCGATATCCTACACAAATATAAACAGTTCATTGTGTGCCTTTTAACGTAAACAAGTAATACGAATAGTCGGTTTCGAATTCTGTACGTAAACCTTAACGATTTATATAATTATAAAACCGAAATCAAGAAATCTCAGAAAATTTAAAAAATACTAGCTTGAAATTTGGCATCGCCATTATTTCACATTTTAGGTTACCTATAGAAATCATCAAGAAAAGTAGGGTGTCCATGCAACTCATGTTACTATACCTCGAACTGTTACTGCAGCCCAAAATGTGCCAAAAAGTGAAATTATGCTTATGTGTGAAAATATATCGTATATTTTCAGTAAACATATTATGCATAATTTCACTTTGCAGATTAGTGATGCCCCCTGAACTAGTTCATTTAACACCGAGTGACCAAACCTTACCAAATCTAAGGTAGTGGAGTAGCTCTTGATTTTGAGTTATACACTTTCTTAAATAATTAAAATTATTATAATTACCATCTAATTATGTAAATACACAATTGTAAGTATTTTATTATTGTCAAAAAGTCATAGTGAATTGGCAAAGCTTCATTCAATACCTACCTATTGCGATTTGCGAAGCTGCAGGGACACAACGAAAAAAAACTTTTCATCATTTTAAAACTTTATTCAAAGTCCTTAAAAACAAATAACATTAATACTAGAATAAGTTGTGATCCAGGAATAATAAGTGCATGCATATTAATTAGTTCATTGTGGTACTGGCAGCAGAGGTCCGAAGTAATTTAGTAGTTGTACCCGTGGTTGTAGCGGCCGTTGTATGAACCATCGCCACTAAAAGATAAATATATTTATGAATGTGTTCTAGTGTCGTGACAAAAATTAATAAAATTACGGAGAAAAATAAAGTTAAAGGAAAGGAAAAAGTGAAACAAAAAAAACATACGATAACCATTCTCCTATTAGAAAATCGACAGTTCAACAGTCAGACAGTTGAATGCTTTCTTACGAGTTTACGGTATCGTTTGAAATGTAGGTAAGCGAAACCGAAAATAGTAAAGCCTAATTATTGTTATAGTCTAACTTTTATGGTGTGGTATAAGCCCGATAATGCAATTCAACTATTCATTGCATCAAATAAACCATACGTCCAGTAATGACACCACCAGAGTAAAACCAAAAAGGTCATAGTAGTTGATTAATCAATTATAGAGTTATGCTGGATATTAGCTTGGTAAGGATGGAGAGTGAATCGCCTCCGCGAGTAACCATTTCAATGATCATCTGGCGCACCTTGGGTAGTAAGACTCGATATCCAACTACCGTCAAATCTTTTTACCATATCGCTACCTAAGCATTATGATGTACCTCATATACTCGATAGAAGAAGAAGACTGTCAATATGATAACTTCTTATTAGCCGCACTTTTTTTAAAGTTTGATGAGCAAGGAGTAATTTATGTAAACTATTGCGATAGTAGGTGACATATTATAGGTACGGTCGACAAAAGAGTTAAGTATACAGGCCGCTAATTAATCATCTGTGTTTTGTTAAAGATTGTGTAATAATGTATCACGCAATATGTGTCAAAACGCAGGTATTGTAAGCTGCTACACATCAAACCATTTGACGGGTAATTATTTAAATTTCGTTTGCTATCTGTATACCAATCTCTTTTGTTGACTGTACTAAGCTGTGAAGAACTTCATTGTACAGGGTAAGTCCATTGTTTTACAAAATAATGATAATGACTATCAGGGCAACTCACGATGAAGGATTTTGTCTGTTGAACTCAAGCGATCGCAGGATGGCTTCTGGGATCGGCGGCGGCGTGGGGATGTGTGAGCCGATGGGGTGGAAGCCGTTCTCGTCCGCAGTGTAGCTGAGCGAGACCTGCTGCCCATTGGGGGCGTTATATGAGAACCCTCCTTCAGCTGTCACCGCGGCGCCTTCTGGGCCGGAGGCGCGCGGTGCCCCACTCTCGTGCGCTGCTATGCCGTTGCCGGTTTCATAGCTGTTTTAAGTAAAATAAGGATAATATTCAACACAAAATATGAACCTAATCAAGATGATTTAATTTTGAAGTATACACTTATAACTGAAAAAATGTACAAATCGGCTGAATTTCTTCACCTAATTTATCTTTCTTATAATATGGGGGAGGCCTTTATTCAGTGGACCTCCTGTAGCTGATATGATGATGATGAACATTTAATAGGACAGTAATGATCTGTTATACGTGATATTTATTTTTTCTCACCCGTATCTATAGGTCCCATCTCCATTGTTCACATTTTCATATCTCAATAAGGGTATATGTGCGCCGTAGGACCCTGTGTAAGCCGACGCCGACGCCGACGCCGACGCAGTGCTGTATGCATTTGCTCCAAACACGCTGTACCCAGGTTGGAAGTGGCCTAAGTGACCTGCCGACGCCACGGATAGCAGAGCAATAGATGAAATAATCTGAAAATTTATAAAACATGCTAATAGGTGCACTAAACGTTTACATGCCTAATACAGGCAGCATATAACTTAGACTATGCACCATTGTTAAATCTGGTACCACCTTTATTATGTGCAAATAAATGTTTTCTATGCAGGGCGGGTTTAATATTATGATCAATTCTTTTGGCGTACCTGCGTCAACCTCAAGTAAATTTGTATAGGGACAGGAGGATGATGATTCTCTTGGAGTACCTATTGAACTTAAATAATAGTAATATCAAATTATGTATTTGTACTTACCTTTAGCCCAACCATGTTTTTGATTTTTTTATTAAGCTGCTATTCGGTAGATAGCTATTCGCAGAATGATATCTGCATGGTATTACAGTGTTTTTATATTGATGTTACCCTTCCAAAAGCCTTGCTCGATAACAGTCAGGGCGTATTCAGATTTGTGAAGAGTGTTTGACGCAGGTATGTGGCATTTCGATGAGGCTACCACCCGCTGTGTCGTCTCGATCATTGTTACTAATGCAGGATGATGATAACAGAGCCTCGCACCTATCACATTAGTGCTAGTGAATTTAGTCTTGCAGTCCAAAATTGCAACATTGGAACACTCAAAGAAGGTATCTGTTTATATTAGGGACACTTTGTTTAAGTATTCACGTAAACATGGCATAACACAGATATTATACTGCATAGTTCGAGGAAGTGGAAAGAATACAGTTATATTTTAATTCTACAAAATCGGCAAGCTTTAACGGTCTCAACTTTTTAGTCTTTAAGAAACTCAGAACGTACCGTAGAAAGAGTTAAAAGTTTTCAATGGTGTATTTTTTGACAACCAAAGAGAGTAAGTATTCTGAGTATCTCCGAAATTATTTTAGATATTGGACAAACAGAATAACGTCTTGCGAGTCTTTAGTCCCATTTCTATCTCCGGAAAACTTGGCAGTTTTTACAGGTAGGTTTGCTTTGGCTTTTTGTTTTTTTAGTACCTACCTATATGATTTCTAGTTGGCACTTGATATAATTATCAACAAAACATATTGAAATCTGCGGTTTGCTTCGACAGTAACCTATAAAATTGCATTATTAATTTTGTTTTAATTTCTTGCCAGTTCTTTCTAGTTTTTATTTTTAATGCGTGTGTCAATACAATTCAATACAATTCTATAAATTCTATAAATTCAATTCTATAATAATATCTATCTATAATAAATCAATACAATTCTATAAATTCTTCAAAGTCCGAGTCAGTCTTTTTGAATTTATTTTATGACGAATTGTCAATTCAGCTACAGAAAAAAATATATTTTGGGTTGAATTTCGCGGTGCCCAAATACCTCTTAACTAAGCACTTGTTCAAAGAAAACAGTGATAGCCTAGCGATATAACCGTTGGACTTTTGACTTTTCGATTTCATGTGTGTATTAATAATTCATGATCACTCGCTTAAAACGCTGAAGGACAATATCGTGAGGAAACTTGCATGCCTTAGAGATTTTCCTCGACGGTGTGTGTAGTATGTTAACCCGCACCAGCCTAGCTTGGTGGACTATACTTAGCCTAATCCCTCTCGATCTGGCAGGAAACCGTGCCAAGCAGTGGGTCGGTACATGGGTTGATGATGAAGGACTCGTTCGACGTAACAAATTCAGACTGCCCAGGCATTAGCAGGCCCAGGAAGAGATATCGGGGTGATGAAATATCCGTAAAGGTACTCTGGTGAAGATACGCAGCTCGTAGAGCGCCTCAGAACTTGGCGGTGTACCCAGATAATTATATAAATAATGATAACAATATCCGCCCTGCGCGACACGAAATAATTTTGTCAACCCATACATCATGCCGAAACTACGGCAAAAGGCGAGATAAGGCGGCGACATAATTATTTCGTGGGACGCTTGTTAGCCTCCCTGGGATTGAAACAGTTATTCTCCTAAGAAAATAATATTATACTCATGATCATACGCAGCCGGAAAAGTAAAGAATATATTGCTATTTATTTTTATATTATTACAATTCATGAAATACAATTATTACAATTGTGTTGTTTCAAATTACAAATAAATTCATAATATATATTTGGTTGAATAATTCATGTTGTTCGATATACGTTTTTCTGTTTGCCCTAAGTTATTTTAACGTAAGTATATATTTTGTAAGTAAACTTCACAAATTTATTCTATTCTCATTATTTTGATACGATTAAAAAATAATTGGACCATATACTTATTTTTATTTATTAGTTAGGTACTAGCTGACCTGGAAGACATAAACATCACGCCTGACATCCACGAAAGGTTGATTGGATAAAATGGTAAAGATAATATAGTGATTACACTTTTACTTCGCAGTGCAATATCACACTTGCTATTTGCACAGTATAAATATGGAACTATTTATTTATTATTATTCCTTTCCTATACGGTGCTATTTGTAACCTACTTACGATGAAATATGACTTAAGTATAATCAATATGGAATATACACTTTGTGAATCTTAATGTTTTGTCAAAGTTTATGAACAGACATCGAATGCTGCTTAAATAGATGTGCTGTGTATTTATTATCTTCTTTCCCTGCTCTGCCACGTTAGTCATAGGTCCTCAGCGCGACTGCTACGCAGGGTTTGATTCCCAGTTCGAGCAAAGTGTTACTTCTATGAAATTCTCAGTAGCAGCTCAGAGTTTAGATTTGTGCCCGGTTAATGGCAATAGACTCACCCCTAATACAGGACTATAAATATACCGGCGAAATAGTATGGCAAGTATACTATGTTTTGTTTTTCTTTCAATCAATGAACTTTTCCCTATTTACTTTCAGCAGTGAGACGTACAGACGCCAGCAGATCAAGCCATCCAAAACTGTCAAATTTTCCCAATTGAAAATGAACCCAATTAAAGTTGAAAATCTATCAAAGAATTTGACCGATATGGTAGCTGGGTCTGTACCTAGGTATTAAAATAATCACGGGATTTTTCACGTTATCTTTTTTTTAAGGTGGTAAACAAGCATACGGCCCAACTGATGGTAAGCGGTTACCGACTTATCGTAGCATATAGACGGTTGCAATACCAGCGCCTGTAGACAAGTGGCAATCTGACAATCGAATCAACGAACGAATAGAAACAAAAAGTATGGAAATGAGATAAGTTTCGACAAATCGGGCGATCATAGATGTCCCATACATTTTGTTTCTATTCGTTCGTCGATTCGATTGTCAGATTGCCACTTGTCTAAGCCTCCAGGGGTATCACCTGCGCGTTGCCGACCCTGTAAAACGAAAGAGGAATCGTTGGGTTGGCAGTATAAGGGTCAAAGTCCTCCCACTGCCAACACAACGTTTCCTCGTGGAGCTGTGAAATATTTCATGCCTACTATGTATTTAAAGCATAGGATTAAGTTACTCCAAACCAAGGTATAGAAAGTGATTTCATACAGTAGCATTTTTTATGTGTTAATTACTTTGAATCTGTTTGAAGTTTGTCATCACCCAGAGTAGGTTTTATCAAAGAGTATTCATGTGTTATTTCATATATTATTCAGATTTACAGCATTCATACGACTGATGATAAATATTTATCTTCCCTATCAAATAAAGTGACATGTACGTGAAAAATCTTATGAATTATTCACAATAAACAATGTATGCTTTTAACAAAAACAATATTTTATATCAGAGCATAATTTATTCTTTATTAAAAAAAATACATCAGAGTAATTGAGTTATTATTGTACCTATACTAAAGACGAAATGACGAAGTCAATTGTTGCTTGATTAGTCGTTGAGTAAACTCTACAACTCAGTGAACTAAAAGGCAGACCACGACAACGTTTGAAATGATACGAGTATTAATAAAATTATGTATAAAATAAATTGGTATGACTTTCCACTAACGATTGTATATTTTCTTTGACGTCACTTTTCCGGCAAGTACTTAATACTCAATACCTCAGTGTATCTGGAATCTTTAATTAACAGTTACATAAAATATACCTTAAATAGCAACATTGTAATAATAGTACGTTATTTCGATATCACAGTCCATTTGAATGAGGTACGGTAACGTTTTTTTCTCAGTTGGTAGATTATCAATAGTAGTTGTTGCCGCCGTTGTACGATCCTCCATCGCTGAAAATTAAATAAAAACTTTTTAGGATATCTACTTAGCAAATAAAACGAAACAAACATACAATAAATACTACATTGACATTTATTAATCCCTTTTGTATTATTTCCGAATTGTAGAACTAAAAAATAATCTGCATGATTGTAGAAGTAGAAGTTGCTATTTACATTTAAAACAAGAATACTTAAGCTACACGTAGGTAGGTAGGTACAAAAATAACCTCGCAACAAACTAAAACAAGATAACTGATACAAAACTAGTAATGTATACGAATAGAAAACGTATTTCTCTATCTTATTATTTGATATAAGTATTTATAGGAAAAGAAAAACCAGTCTGCAAGTACTATCGTCGATAACCAAAAAACTAGAACTAACCACACAAATATACCAGTCTATAAAGCGTATTCCTCGAAATACGACTATTCTATAATTTCTATCGTTTGCTTTACAAGGTGACTTTCCTTATATTTAGGGGCATTATCTGAAAGAAAACTAATTTATCAAAAATTAACCATTTTATAGTCTATGTTTTCAAAGCTAACTTAAGTTAACCCTTGTTTTGACTGATAGAGAGCACAATAAGGTCTAAGTCAGAGCACAAAATACAACTAAAAATATTCCTTCGGGATCTGGCCCTAACATATGTATCTACACAAAACAGAACACGGTAAAACTGGGTTGCACCGGTCTTATGGTATCCAAGGGTGGAAGCTAGTCAGGATCATAAGATCCTACTACTAAGTGTGCTGGATTATTTTGACATTTATAAAACTTCTGCCACTGTTGTCTTTCCAGTTTGTAAAGAAGTAGTTTTCGATTCTTCGCCTTCCCCTCCCATGGAACGGGCCAATCAAATTTGATTACATTATCCCAAACAAGGATAACTTTTTAACAACTAATTACCTAAAATATCAAAAACATTTCTTTCGTACAAAAAGATTTCGATTACTCGTACAAATACTTAGCTCTTATTACCGAGATTATCGACGAGAGCAAAGGGATATAAAAAAAATAAGAAACTTCGAATAAACGAGGAAGATTGATCAGAATATTTATTTGAGACAATTTTCACAAAAAGTTTCAAGTTAAAACTGAAGTTAAGATACGATAAGATGTCACACATTGTATTATGAATGAGTAAAAAGGTTTTCTCCAACCATGAATTGTTTGTTGAAACTTTTTGAATGAAATGAGCTAAAAAGGCCATAATCGGCTAGTAATCTAAGTAAATTCAACTTTAGAATCCGATGCACTGTAGATGTAGAACAAAATTAAGAGTTGATGGTCGTTTATCTGTTTTTGTATATTCATAAAAAAATACTGCATCGTTATTCTAGTGGTCCTAAGCGTGATTCTTATCATCAGGGATCTTGGAAACGATTCTCAGGTCGAACAAAGTGTTATTGGCTGTTTCTATGAAATTCTCAGTAGCAGATCGGAGTTTGAACTTGTGCCCGATTTATAGTAATAGGTTCGCCCCCTATTACATAGGACCTTAACATACCAGCAAACTGTGGGTTACATTGGTATACCTCTGCCTAACACTTCGGGGAATACAGGCGTGATGGTATGTTATGTTAATCCATATATGCAAATGCTAAAATAAAGCGGATATGGATCAAAAAGATCAATAAACGAGATACTAAAAAAAGAACACAATGTGCAAGGTCGATCAACCTTCACAAAGAAACTGTAGTATGGACTACAATAATCATTGAATAATCCTAGATCTACCATAATAGCTACTATTGTAGGCCATAACTTACGATGAAGGATGTTGCCTGTTGTATTCAATGGAGCGCAGGATGGCTTCTGGGATCGGTGGTGGCGTGGGGATGTGTGAGCCGACGGGATGGAAGCCGTTCTCGTCGGCAGTGTAGGTGAGCGAGACCTGCTGGCCGTCGGGGGTGCGGAATGAGAAGCCCCCCTCGGCTGTCACGGCTGGACCCTCAGGCCCTGCCGCGCGAGGGGAACCGCTCTCATGCGCTGATGTGCCTTCCGGTGTATCATAGCTGAAAATATAGACATGCCAACTCATTACTAAGATTAATGTTTTAGAGCGGTTCCTAAATTATCATTTCTTAACGTTATAGGTACTAGTTGTAAATCACAGTACTCAATCAATGTAGGCAGTAGATGTAAGAATTTTTATTTAAAATAAAATCACTCTAAGAATACATCGCGGGTGCGTTTTTAGACACAAATCTAATGAAAAAGAACCTCAAATACACACAAAACATCTTTAATCATCTCGTGAAGTCCTGACCCAATTCCAAATTCTTCAACTAATTTGTTTTTGATAATTCAATCAAAAGTATATGTAATAATTGTTTAGGTATGTCTAATAACACATTTGACTTCATAAACGAACATCATCTCGTGTAGCTGTAGTTTCTGGCTACCAAATCACAACACTAGGTACGGTCGAAAAAAGAGTTAAGTATACAGGCAGCTAATTAAACATCGTGTTTTTTTTTAAGATTGTGTAATTATGTATCACGCAATATGTGTCAAAACGCAGGTATTGTAAGCTGCTACACATCAAACCCTTTGACGGATAATTATTTAAATCACAATCTGTGTAAAGATGCAGATTTCGTTCGCTACCTGTATACCGAACTCTTTTGTTGACTGTACTAGTCAAAATAGACAATCGATTCAACAGTAGGTAATCTTGAAATTGCTATAGTTCTATTCGCTTCGCAAAAACATCAGTCACACGCATTGAACTAGAATCTTAATAGCAACGTACCTATAAGCTAAGAATGTCTCACGATACCAGGGAATGCTATCTATACCTGCCATTATCGAGTGCCATCGTAGTGCAGCTACGACCAGAAATGGAACCATAGCCATAAGCTGTGTTTATTTTTATAAAGAGTTAGTTAATTTGGTTCCAATCTCCTAATAGAATTAGTACCAGTTGAATATTTTATGAGATGCAAAAATCAAAGTAACACCCAAAATTAATACCCGTTTCGAAGAACTGCGACAAAAACTACGTACACACAATAATATCATATTTCTATTCTCTGCTAAAAATGCCGATGAATAACGTAGGTATTTAGAGATTTTTCTCGACGGTTTGTGAAGTCTGCCAACCCGCACTAGGCCAGCGGGGTGGACTATAGCCTAATCCTTCTCAATATAAGATGAGACCCGTGCCCAGCAATGGGACAGTATATGGGTTGCTGATGAACGTAGGTATACATATAAGTAAAAGTCTTTTAGTATCAAATTCTACAATATAAAACTTAACATTTCGCTTACTTTCATTTTCAATACATACATTAGGCCAGAGTTGGGGACTATATCATAATTATGGTTAATGCCATTATTATATGCTAAAATTCCATAATTTTAGCAGAAAACCTCTTGGAAAACTTACAAAAGCATTACTACTAGTATTATAAAGTACCTAGTTTATGCAATAAATTCAAACTTAACATTACCTAAAGCGATAGTTCCCATCGCCGTTGTTAACATTTTCAAAGTGGAAGGGCGTGGCATCGTATCCTGCGCGACCGCCGGCGTAGCCTGAAGGCACTAGGTGATCTAAGCGAGCGGCGCTTACGCACCCTACTACGGCTATACACACGAACAGCTGAAAATATATTAATGATCATTAAGCCTTAACTTGGACACTTCTTTCTGGATTTTATCAATATTATCTCCTACGAAGAATCTTTATAGATATAAATAATCATTTATTTCAGACAATTCATAGTCCATATTTTTATGCAATTAAATAATATAAATAGTAACTAATTAAATAAAATAATAAATGAATAAAAATTAAGAAAATAAACAATGTTTGTAGGAGATAATTTAGTAATAAATTTCACGCAAGAGATATGGTAGCTGTTGATAAATAATAGTAGTGTTTCTGTAAAATGCCTTAATATTAATCCTATACAAGTTGACAAATGCAGAACACGACTAATCTTTCCAAAATGAGATTAACTATGACTATCTGTTGGTCGTTATCAAAATTTGATTTGATAATTTCTAGAGGAACAATGATTTAATTGAGCTCCCTCTAATATGGTCGAGCTACACAATGACTGACACATGCGTGCCGCGTCGGTTAGGATGGGTATACTCAAAGCCGCTATGGCTCTTTCTTCAAACGGGCATTTTAGACATTGTCCTGCATTGTGACACTCACTACACTGTGATATTAATATGTTGAATGCAATTCACTGAAGGTACAAGTAATAGCAATTTGATTAATCATCTCAATTTGGCACACCCAGTGATCTCAACTATTGTAATAGCCAAAGCATTTAATTATAGCTTCCACAATATTGTACGTACATTGAATAAAGTGGCTTTTGTACATAGGGAACTGGATTTGGTTATGTGTCTCACGTATATAAGTTTGAATAAAATTCTGTACCTACGAGTATTTAGGTGATACCTGACACAGAGGTTATTTGGATGCAGGAAAAATACATAAATATATCTATAGGAAATGTATATGATATTTCTCTTAACAAAAGCATTCTTATTTATCAAATTAACCTCAAACTGAAGGCAGTAAATACACATTCATTACGCTAGAACTGTTTTTTATTTATCATTTATATTTTATCTTATTAAATAATTTAAAATACTGTTATGGAGATCCTTTTATGGTGCTCTTTACTAACACATAACTTAAAAGCATTACTTTCTGAATTATATAGCGTTTGTAGATACGTAACATTTAAATTTGTCTACAACTAAACTTGCTTTGAATCGGAACTTTAATCCAAGAAAAACTCGCGTGCCCGTTAAGGATAAATTTGGCATTTCCTGCTAATCTGATAACCTCAAATTAGGAGAAGCATACTTCATATCAAACCTGCTTAAAGGTGAGCCGGCAAAACAATACCATTTAAGGAGGCGCATAACAAAAAGCCCGTAAAGCCTTTATAAAACAATTCCTTACCAGTTTCGTCATAGTGATAGAGATGGTTCGTGTCGATATTGTCTATACCGGCGCCGGAGTCGGAATACAGAACGCGGGGATGTTCACGTTTTATATCTGCGTGGTTTGCCCTTTCTGCAGGTTGCTTCACCTTGCTCGTATTGTTGTTTAGGCGGGCCCGGTGCAAATTACGAGAGGTCAGCTATGTGCTATGTATGATCTATGGAACTTGTCATATTTATCCGCGGTGCATGCCATGGCATTTCAGAAACTAAGAAATTTTCAAAACGTTCAATAGCATTATCTGATCTTGTTAATTTGCGACAGCCACATTCAATTTTATTCATCCTCCCGATCAATAACTTCTTATAATAGCTTCAGTCATCCGGCGTTGAGATGTACATAATGACATTCCTAACACCGTTTACCATTTTTTTTAATAATACGAAGGTTACCAAATAATATATTTAATTTACTCTAAATTGATTTTACAAATTTCTAACCAATACAATACTAACAATGCGTGTCGTCGCTAGTGCGGGTTATGGAAGGCTAGTATTTAACTCCAAAAAAATAATAATGTCGTTTTGTATAAAAAATAATTCCCAATCCTAAGCAAAAATACTAATTGCACAGCAAAATAGTCACATCTTAGCCACTAGTTATCCCTTTGGTCTCAAAACATTCAGGTTTGGTTCTGGCGATATGTGGTCACAGTTCTAACTTAACCGATATCTGTATTTTGCTGCACAATCAGTAATTTTGTCGATCAATCAGTATTTTTGATGCGCGTTTCATTATAGGTATTCCGTTATGGAATAACTGAAGCTAAATCGCAAAACAAGTTCTTACTAGGCAAAGCATATGCGTCAGCATTTGACACTACAATATAAATATATTGCTACATAGAAAGAAAAAATATTTGCTTTTCAAAAAGCTACTAGAAATCTGAATGCTAGTGCAGTAATACTGAAATAACACTAGGAGTACGGTACGTAGGTGACTAATCTAGTATCTGCTGTGGTAACCCCGAAATATTAAGTAAATCACAATAAATTATATTTTTAACGAGTTTTCCAAATACCTAATTCATCATCATCATCATCAGCCTATATTAGTCCACTGCTGGACGTAGGCCTCCCCTAATGTGCACCATTTCACCCTGTCCTCGGCTTTTCGCATCCAGCTTCTACCAGCAGCCTTTCGCAAATCATCACTCCATCTTGCCGGAGGGCGTCCTACACTGCGTTTTCCGAGTCGCGGTCTCCATTCCAGAACACGTTATCCCAGCGGTTGTTGGTTGTTCTGCAGATATGGCCAGCCCACTGTCACTTCAGCTTGCTAATCCGGTGTGCTACATGTCGGTTACTTTGGTTCTCTGTCGGATAATGTCGTTGCGGATTTTATCCTTCAGAGAAACTCAAAGCATAGCACGCTCCATAGCACGCTGTGCGACTTTAAATTAGTGGACTAACCGCACTGTGAGTGTCCACGTCTCAGCGCCGTAGGTCATCACAGGTAGGACGCACTGATTGAAAACTTTCGTCCTACCTATTTATTATTACCTATTATACCTTACCTATTATAAAAGCTTTTCACCCACCTCCAACAATTTGGGCCAAATATTCGCAAACAAGTTTCAATACATAGTTTTTAAGTTATATAAGAAGATTCTTATAAAAATGCCTAAACATGAATCAAATCAAATTTATTCAAAATCATTGCTGTATTTTATTACGGGTTTCCACAAAATGCCATACGCTAATTAATAATAATACTTTTTATTGCTTAAATAATACGTACCTACTCTGGCTACCATCGCTACGGATTTACTTCTAATTCAGTAAAAGATGCAAATAATAGGTGAAATGCAAATATTTTGCAAAAATATTCGATATTGAATAAATAAAAAAGAACATAATGTAATAATAATCTAATTGAAATATCTAGACTTTTTGTATAAACAATAACGTTGGGGGGTTTAAGAAATGCTGTTGTGTAAAATTCTTATGTGAGAAAATTATAAATTATGAGGAAATAAATAAGTATAGTTTTAGTTTTCCATTCTGACGCCCGAAAATATTTAATTTTATATTGTATGTGTAATTAGTAGGATGAAAAATATAGTTCATGTACATATCAAGTAAGTACTACACATTCTCGAGATAAATACGTGTTCCAATTAAAAACTATATTCAGATACTTAAAGTGCAGTCGCCGCCATAGTTTATGAATTGTACTCCGTGCAAAATATTTTGTACACAAAGTGCTCAGATGGTCCACCACGCCCCCGACTTTGCAAGGTGACGATGTGAACTATATCACAGTATAACAATCACTTAAATAATAATGACTTAGTTTAACAGTCCATAAAAAGAAACATTTTAAAATTGCTATAAATAGGTACTAAAATAACAAGAGGCAACAACTTTTTTACAATAATCATAAAATCTAAACGCAGTACTATAAAATACTTTTTACACTTATTCCTGACTTTTTAATGATGCATTAATATTAAAAGCTTGTTATTTTCCGTTTACAACTAGAGTAATAAACAAAAACATTATAAATTTGAAATTCAATTACATAATAAAATGTTTATCATATATTTCAATATAATCGGATAGAGACGTTTCAACCGTATTGAAGGGGTCCAGCTGGACCACAGCCTATCATGGTCGTTGCTAATTTCACGGATCACATGAATATGACAATAGGGCAAGAGAAGGTAAGTGCGGTTTTTAGTCGGTACGAGCTCAACATACCCTGCAGCCTCCCCATGTGGCAGATCATCCATGGGGATTTTCTACATCACAAAAAATATGTGGTTTAATTGGCCCAGCATTTTGCACGTCTCATGACACGCTTTATGATCTGTACCTATACATAAACCATCACTACTGTATCAATTACGTAGTCATTCGAACGGTTAAGTTTGCACGCTGAAAGTTAAACAAATCTCTTCTTTTTATTCTTAGGTATTTCATCTGAGTCTGATTAGATTATATCCGATCCGATCCAATCAGATTTTATCCATTTTTGCATTGGCCTCATTTGACATATTTTTTTTTATGACAGCACCAGTGTTTATCGAATAAAGAATATGTTAAAAAATTAAATAAGAAAGAATACCATAACAATAATATTAGTATTGCATAACAATAATATATGTATATAAGCAGTGATAGCCTAGTGGTATGACTATTGGACTGCCAAGTCGAAGGTCTCGAGTTCGAACCCAAGGCACCTCTGACTTTTCGAAATCATGTGCATATTAACAATAAATTATCACTCGCTTAAACGGTGAAGGAAAACATCGTGAGGAAACCTGCATGTCTTATAGATTTTCTCGGCGGCATGTGAAGTCTGCCAACCCGCACTAGGCCAGCGTGGTGGACTATAGCCTGATCCCTCTCATTCTGGGAGACGAGACCCGTGCCCAGCAGTGGGACTGTATATGGGTTGATGATGATGATGAAATATTAGTATCACAAATAATAGCTAATAAAAAGCTATTTTCTTAATAAAAACTGAAACGTGTAAAATAAAATAAATTATTTAATGAAACAAAAAAAACTTGACTGTTTTTAAAAGTAGACTAAAAAATAAGCGCTATAAAACTCTATAACTTGAATGTTGTAAAATGTATTGCATGCAGGGGACAAGGTAGATTTATTGATTTACAAGCTAAGAAACAAAACAAAACATATTTTTTGCCTGTCTACGGCTGCAGAACAAAGAGGCTTGCCTACCGAGGAGTTTATTTTCAATCATTATTTTGATTTACTGAGATGAGCCGTAGAATATAACAATGGATCCTAACAACTTAATAGCAAAAGCATTCTCTATTCAAAGGATCATTTACCTTTACAAACGTATTTGTCGAACTCACATATCGAGAGCTGAATTCAAAACGCAATATTAATGCGCCGCTCATGCCAACGATTTGGATCTTGTATAATTTAACATTCGCTGAATATTTGTGTCTGTTTGTTTATAGGCGTTTATCCTTATCGTGTGGAATGTGAATCTGTATGGATACGTGAGTATCTGTACGTTTAATACAAAATATACAACGGTAATATGTCATTTAAATAAAAATAAATAACATCCGTCAAGAGACTCTCATATCTGACGTGTCAATATCTTTATGCTTCATCAAGTCTACTGAAAATAGCATATTCTATCGTGTCATGAATTACACAATAAGAAGCTTACGGTTCAAAGGTTCGGATACATTGTACAAATAATACAATACTAATGTAATGTCATCACCATGTTAGCCTTTTCCCAACTATGGTGTGATCAAGTTCCAGTCTAACCAGATACGGTTGAACATCAGTAGTTTACACGAAACGACAGCCATAAGTCCTCCGCCACTAATCTTCTAGTCAATTGGTACCGATATCCTAAGGGTAAACTGTTTGTCAGACTCGGGCCTCTGACCACCACTAACGATTACCATGCAAGTATTACAACCGGGACCGAAGGTATTGGAGACTACGCCTTAGAAGACACGGAGGGGTCTCCATACGCTAATAATAACACCCATCCACAGACTGACCAAGGCAAGCGCAGCTGAAAGTTGCAATCAGTTTACTTAGCGACATGTCCTTCGAATTCATATATGTATATAGTGACAAAATAAACGCAAATCGAAGTACACAATAGCATCTTCGATGTTAATAACAGGTGGATACCTACTTAACTGACTCGTACTTACTTCAAACCTTCATCAAAACTATGGAAGCCTTAGAACAGTGGCTGTCAAACGGCTGTCGATATCTATGTATTATATTTCTTGACAATAACTCCATCATCTCCCCACATAATATTATCTAAACACGAGCCTATGAAATAGTGCAAGTAAGTAGGTATTGTTGTTGCACACAATAGGTATAGGTTTTCTTACTAGGAGCCAATTCTGTATGAACTGTCATGGTCGTGGCGAATGTTGCGGATCCCATGGCCATGAATATAATATTGTATATGCGGTTTTAGTCGGTACGAGACCGACATATCCTGCCGCCTCCCCAGGTGGGAACGATCCATGAGGATATTCCGTACTTAAAAAAAAAGTACTAAAAGAAACTGTATAGTTATGCTCGGAGTCTCTCTGAGGGATGACATTAGCAACGAAGTTATCTGTCAAAGAACCAAACTTGCAGACATAGTTCAAAGGATAAGCAAGCTAAAGTGGCAATGAGCCGGTCACATCTCGCGGAGAACTGACAAACGCTGGCAAACATCAATATAACATACCATCACGCCTGAATTCTCCGAAGGGTTAGACAGAGGTGTACAAAAGAACACCCACCGCCAACACTCGCCGATATGTTTACTGAGGCTTCGAGTACATCTCTGTTGATGCGAATATATTGGCAGGCACCTTGCCAAAGCGAAACAAATAGGTAGGTAATAAAATAAAATTCCTAATCGAACATGATGGAAGGAGTGGAAGTGGAGTGGAAGATTTCGCGGCGGTCAAGCGCGGTTGCCTGACGCACACGAACATTCTAACAATAACAATGTTCGGGAAAAACAAATGTGTGTTATGGGGCCTTAGGTTTCTATATCATACCGTATACTACGACTTGTTTACTAATATAAATGTGAATCCCCCTTATTTATTGTTTTTGTTTTGCTGCTACTGTATCACTGCCAACGTTGTTTCAAGTTAAACTAGATAAATGAGATATACTTAGATACATTTTAGAGAAAGAAATATTCGGTCTCAAGCAGGGTTATGCTAAATGCCAAGGTCCAGTTAAAGTGGTCTAAAGCATCTGGTGTACTTAACTGAAGGGACGCAGGTACAAACCCTGCCTGATCGAATTTGTTCTGTACAATATTTTTTCTGTACAGAATTTGTTCTGTACAATATTTTTTCTTTCTCTAAAATTTGTATCAAATTTTAAAGAAAGAAAAAATATTGTACTAAAAAAAACTATATAAAGGAGACTTTACCACTAAACTATGCGACTGTTACAAACTTTAAATTGTAAGGATATGACAAACAAGCATACGCGCTGCCCCAGTCTCATTTTCCCAGTAATTTCAGTGGCGACATTATCCTACAAACCGGAACTCGTGTAATGTTCGTTCTATAGTGTATCAGTGTACAATAAGGTTGTCACCAAAGTGCGCATTTTTTCCTGCTCCTCACTCGGATAAAGGGTCTTTTGTTACTCATACCTTATTTATTTACATGTAAAGGAAAACCAACAGCTATAAATAATTATATAGACAAACAATAAAAATTAGTAAGCCAATTATAGGTTTTCACGAATAGTGGTAGAAATTACAACCGAAATTCTTAAACATTCAATAGCAGAATAATTAATTATCTACTTAACTTTAATTTATAATCTCTAAATGTAACTTAACTATTGAAAAACTTGAGGTTTAGCATCCTTCTCACCATGCAGCTATTTATTACAAACGGATCAAGTGAGAACTGTTTGCAAATTTTATTAAGATCACTGCTTGCTCGCACATATATGAATTCTGTCTGTAGTTTGAAGAAGAAAGAGAGACTGATATAGGAGGATTATACCGAACATATCTAAGTATATGGAAAATTAAAGTTTCTGTAAAAGATCAGGGCCATTTCGCCTGAGATAATTAATCAATAAAAACTTACAGTGCACGTAGAACGTACCTACGTAGGTATTATAACTAAGTATACTATATAGCTAGGTACTAAACTTAACGGTCAATGGTCACGAGCATAGTATTAATTAAATATCACTTGCTAACGGCGAAAGATATTGTGATGAAACCTATATGCTTGAGAGATTTTCTTGAGCAGCGGCATCGTGTGAAGTCTCATGGTGGACTGTAGTAGTTCAGTTCCATGATGATGAAAAAGGAAATTAAAAACCATCAGTATTTTTTTTATACCACTCAGGTGGCAAACAAGCATACGGCTACTATAGCCTATAGAAGCTTGCAGCACCAGGGGTATCACTTGCGCGTTGCCGACCCTGAAAGAGGAATAGTTTGGCAGTAGGTATAGGGGTCAAAGTCACTGCCAACACAACGTTGTCTCGCGGAGACACAACACAGCACAAAGCAGTGTTATTTCACTTCGATTTTCTGCAAGTCGGCGGAGGTACTTCCCCAGTCGGGCAGCTCCAATTTGAGTGAAATTACTCCCATTATGTCCTAGCACTAGTATAAATATTCACTTACCCTTTTAAGGTCTGATCATTGAACCGCTGGATTTACCTCAACCACATCCGACACCAGTCAGATAGCGGATGTGGTTAGAAAACAATGAAACTTCGATCTTACGCAAATACTACTTATCTCTATGAAAGCAACTAATATCCTAAAGTATTGCTTACTTACCTAAGTTTTCTTTTTAACTTAGAATGAAAACTTTAATACTAGTAAGTAATTGGGATTGAAAAAAATTTGGGGAGAAAAGCGAATAATTTGGTAAGTCCTGTTTTGTAACATATGATAAATTTACAGTTTCATTCTAAAACTAAACTAAAATCAAAGGACAACTTCTAAAAACCACGGTCTAAATGCATGTAATTCAATACTCAAGGTCAAATTTACAGCGACTTCAGTCAGGCTCCCTTGTGGTCGACGTGAACTTCACAAATCCCGTAGCCGTGGCTAACGGGCAAGGCAGGACAAGTGAAGTAGTAATCGGTACGAGGCCAATATACCCTGTCGCCTCCCTAAAAAAGGCTAGTAGGTATTCCTGCAAGAATTCATTAAATTTTTCTCCTTCTTTATGATGAATGATATTAATTTCTGCAAATATTGATATTTTAAAGACACTTTTACAATTAAATATTTTACATATTTTTTTAAGCTAGATGGCATTTCCTAGCTGACGACCTCTGAAAAGAAACGCCGAAACAAACTCAAAGAATCATAATCTCTTTTAAAGTCTAGACATAGAATAGTAACAAATATGTGTCTTACAATGTAGGGCAAAGTCTGAAACGGCCTTTTGAAGAAAGAGCCATAGAGGCTTTGAGTAGACCAGTCCCAACCGACGGCACGCATGCATCAGTCATTGTGTAGCTCAACCATAATTTAGGGAGCTCAACAACCCGTCACACGACGATACCAGATCAGAGGAACATTTGCGTAGGCGACATAAAAAAAAGCTCAATGGCTTTACACGACTGCCCTGTAATGAAGGCTATGTTTTGATTGACTAGCTCTTTTCCTATTTATATTTTGCTCTTGCTATCTTCACCCACCTACGCCAAAGATTTTTGATTAGGGATTTACAAATGCAGCAAAAGCGCGTATAGCCCTCTTCTTTCTTGCAGAGTAAAGAACTATCTCTCCCGACTTTAAACGTCTTTCATTTCAATTATTTAAAGCTGAAAGAGACAAATCACCATTACTATTGCCCTGTAGCTGTTAACCTAAGGAATTGGAACTTTATAGGCTATCAGCGGTACTCCTTATACCGCAACAAATAGCATAGTTAAGTAACTACGCTAGTGTTTGGGTAATTGAAATAGTTTCCACCAGACGTTTCCTCAGTGTGTGAAGCCAAATTGACTCTCAAAAAAGTTTAAAAACCTATTACTGAATTTTGATGTTTCATATTTTATTAGCTTCTCCCCGCGATACTTGCGTACACTTAAGAATTACCTGGATAGAAAGTATAAAGCTAATTAAATGGAGCTGTTAAAGGGAAACTTACCATCACAGCTTACCATTATCGCTAAAACGCCAATGAATCGACGTGTATCCTGCCCATTTTAATATAGTGCCTAAACGTGGTCACTAACCGAGTCTCAGAAGTCCAAACTAAAGGTCTGCCAAAAAGTGATGGAGCGCAGTGGGTGTCCACCAGGGCCACTCATCGCCTATAAGTCTCCTTGCTCTTCGGTCTACCGAGTCCATTGCATCCAACTGATATTTGGCAAACCATCCCATAGATGGCAGCAGGTACTCCGTACACGATCGAACTTGTGAACTATTCGCTGGTTGAAATTGTAGCGTAACACACTCGTCGCGAATGTTACGTTACTTTAAAGGTTAATGTTGGTTGCCAGCTTAATATGTATTTGTGACACGAAGTTGGGGAACAAAAGTGATTGGATTCTTAGTCTAAAAAAAACTCAGTTTTGGCTTGGCTGTGGTGTGTACTTGTGGTCAGTGTCAGTGGCAACTCTTCGAAACTTGAAAACTTTAAGTAAAACAGTATTATAGTGAGTGTCGTTATATGCAGCAGTGCTTGATCCTGTCAACCAGAGAAAGAACCATAGAACCACTGTTGATTCGAAACAGGTAACAATTGTCAATTTTTCATTTTTTTGACACCCATAAATAAGGTATAATTATTTTAATTAAAAAGAGATCAAAAATAGGATACTCATATAAATTTTTCCTATATTCATTTATTTTCGACTGATGTTCTTTCGTATACGTAATAACGTCATTTAAATGGTTGATGGTCTGTCATATTGGGTCAGTTTGGCATCCATCATGTTCTATCGTAATTCTTAACATTGTTGATTAATATC
The DNA here is from genome assembly GCA_964056405.1 of Acronicta alni. Taxonomy (NCBI): domain Eukaryota; kingdom Metazoa; phylum Arthropoda; class Insecta; order Lepidoptera; family Noctuidae; genus Acronicta; species Acronicta alni. The sequence continues at coordinate 5,877,745 of OZ043920.1, forward strand.
TTGTGAAGTTTTGGAGTGATTTTGTCAGTGGAATGGGTGATGCTACTGTGCTATCAATTTTTATCCAACATGTATAAGTAAAATATGTTTGCTATGTGCCCATGGCAAACATTTAAAAGAATTGCCATTGGTATTTTATCTGTTGCGATCAGATTGGAAGATTTAAGATTACAAAATAGTGTTGTTTTAACTAACATTAAACTTCCCATTTTTCTTTGTTTTTAAAATCTTAACATGTAACTGATTTGTTGAAAAATCTGGACCAGTAGCTAGCCTGGGCAGTGCCAGGGGAGCTTAAAAGGCCACATGTAGCAATTATCTGCCATTAATTCATATTTAGAACCCATAGCAGCTCCTTAGCAATTTTCTAATGACTGTGATTCATATTATGATTCATCAAAAGCGGCCTTTTTACCCCACCTTCAAAATTAATTAAATTGGACAGTTAATAAGCAACTTACTCGAAAAATTTTAATGGTACCTAACTATGTACTTTTTTTTTGCACAATACCGTTACCGTATCATGGAATGTCCAATATTGTAGAGAAATAAACGTTATAATGTATTCGCACTGTTATGCATTAGTAAATACCTGTTACAACCACTAGTTTTGATTACTCATGATGGCTGGCAAACATTTTGCGCAGTGCCGACACGCTGTCCAGTGGGAGCGAGCGACGACCTTCGGCCCACTCTGCGCGGGCGCAGATCGCTACTACTGCCGCGACCCAAATTGATGCTTCGAAACCATACGTCAAATCATTACGAGCGCCCCCTCTGGATTATTGTGAAGACACGTTTAGTGCTGCAAAGATAATATTATGCGATGCTTTCCGATTTATAGTATCTGATTCACTCGACCTCACTCATCCATTAATGTAGGTCTCTACTGTCCTGCAGGAGCAATTTGACATCGATACCGCTCCTTAAAGTTATATTAATAAAACCGATCTATCTCAATCATAATGATAGACCGACTGTGAGTAAACAAAGTTCGAATCCCATTTACTTTAAATGTTCACTACTACCTTACGTGCAACTACTCCGCGAACTAGTCAATATTTAGATAAACTTGTGAACGTTGTGTTTCTCAAAGCTGTCTGTCTGTCCGCGTGTGAACTGCTTAACATCACTGCTAGCACTTGTCTTTAAACAAGACGTTATCTTCAAAACGTTACGATAAACGTGATTCATACAGTTCGACTATATAGTGTCCGATGTGTGGCAAAAGTGAAGACTCACACCATAATATTTTTATTAAACCTATACTATTCCACCTCCTTCAGTCCTCAAGTTAGAAGTCAAATGCAACAACGAAAACGAACGTTTTTCGAAAGGACCTACTATCGCGTTAACGTGTTTCTGAGTACATCATTGTCAACTACTATTATTACTGTTAGGAACTACTGTTCCACTCCTGAGCGGAGCACTCCTCCATGTTTCGCGTAACCCCGCCACCTTCTCTTTGGTCTATAGCGAACCACATTTCCGTATGAGGATAATGAGGATTTTTCGTAGTATAAAAAAAACAGTTTTTTTTTACGTCTTCTCCTAAATGTAAACAATTGGATGAAACCATTGATGGCCAATCTGGAGAAATAATACGTAAAATATTTCATATTCTTTTCTATGCACCTACACTTTGAAGTAATTACTAAAGTATTACAAGATTTGCGGTTATGCTCTACTTAACTCTCCATAACTACTTACAACGATTTTTATTCCAGTGTTAGGCAGTTTATTTTATCATATTCGAAATATTAATATTACTGGAAGCGCCAACACTATCCATCAACACGAATAGGAAAGTAGAATGCAGATGAAGTAGCACTTTTACTGAAAACAACCAAATTGAATTAAAAGTTGAAAGCTCGTGCTCTAGAGGGTAACTTATTTTTCTGATGTAATAGTACGAGCCTAGACTAGACGGAGATGGTGGGATGAGCCTGACTTTTTCTGGAAGGATTGGCCCAAAATAGCCTTGAACCGTGAGGAATGGAAGGAGGGTAGGCCTTAGCTCTGCATTGGAACGACAACGGTTAAATTTAATAATAATAGTACAAGTACGACGATCTACAATAAGATATCGATGTCAGCTGCCTGCATTTCATAGCAGGTAAATCTATATACGCAACCCGACAAAACAAAGGTTTTGTATCTCTGAACTAGACAGTAGTATCTTATGCTATGAACTTTCCATACAAATCCTTAAATACACATGTACAATGAGTACCAATAAATGGATATTATGGTAGAGTAGTATAGTACCGGGCTTTTTGGCGCATCTCCAATAAAACAATCAGGCGTAACGAATTAAAGTGGGTATATAAACTGTACAACATGTAAAATTTATTGAAACACATCCAGACTCGGTTTTTATCAGTTCTTATTTCATTTTAATGTATTAACCGTTTCTTTGATTGTATTTGTTTGTTCTCAGTACTTGTGCCTATACGTTACATTTGTTATAAATTATGTGCACCTGTTCACAATGTACAATTTTTACCTTTCGATATTGACAGAGAGGGACGAGCGACTTCAATCTCAGTTTATATTCGACATACAAATAATTGGATTTGGACGTAGTTTGGAAATTAATTATGCATTTTAATAACTTTTGGACATTGATGAAGCTATATGAGTCAACTGGCGAGTATTTCGGAATAACAGAAGCCACATTAGTTTGACTAGACAAACGATAAATATCTCAAAAGATTCGCTGAACACTGAAATGTAACAAATTGTGCAGTCGTGTGATATTTTGCAGGATTTAGTGAAAACGGAATTTACAGAAACTTCTCGAGTGCGATCCGTTTTCTGTTCCTGTGTGTTGTAATTTCGTCTTTCTAGTAATTTAATTAAATATTGTATTTAGAACATCAGGAACGAAAAAATAAAAAAAGGATCCAGTAGATTCTCGAACCAGAAATATTCTCGAACTACCTCTTTAGTCTAGTTGTCCTAAACGAGACTGCTACGCTGGAAGTCTTGAGTTCGACTCCCAGGAGGAGCAATGTTATTGGGGTTTTCAATGAAATTCTTAGTATAATAGCAGCTCGAAGTTTGGATTTGTGCCCAGTTAATAGCAATATCCCCCTATTACAGAGAACCCTAACATACTGGCGAACTGTGGGTGTACACGTCTGCTTAACCCTTCGGGGAATACATGTGTGATGGTATCTATTTTACTAATTTTAATATTCTCGTCTTTCCCATTTATGCGTGTGTGATAAGGATCAATAACAAATAAATCCGAAACTAGTCCATTTATGGGTTCCATATCTAAAATGCGTTTCATATTTTTTCTCTCATTTCAAGTTCATACAACGAAAAAGACGGACATTATCAATAATATAACTGTCACCCCTGAAAAAAATAAATGTTTTGACATTTATGTTTTTTTTGTATAACAATAATTGGCAATCCATTTATCAAGAAAACAATGAGTAACGATGATTGTAAATGCGTTATCCTTGACACAGCTAAGCGTTTTGGCGCCAAGCTGACACGAAAATGGTATAACACGCCACCAAAATGACAGTCGATTTACACGATGCTAAATACAGAAATGCTTCTACGCAAAACCATTGGCGAAATTAATGGATAAATTAGTCTCGGCCAACCATTACTTAACAGATCAAGCAGTCAAGTCAAATCTTCAAAATTATAGTGCAAATAACCACCATCACACAATCTAATGTCTCTTCTATAACTTCCGTTCTTGATGGCCCGGACTTTCATATAAAGGTATCCGTAAAAAATAGTTTTATTTCAATGTATAATATTCGCGTAAATGTCAGAAATCTATAGTTAGGCATAGCTATAGCTTTTCCATAAATATTTGTGACCAAATGAAAGGTGCACATGTAGCGGTCGCCGAGGCAGCAGTGGGCAGCGTAGGCGCCATGCGCTCGCCGGCGACATTGTCAAGGCCGCGCGAGGCCGGCGCGTGCGCAGCTCTTCTGCACGCAACGGGCACGCTCGCTACACACACCGCTATTTCTTTATTTATTTTTTATGATGTCTAAATTAAATTGAATTCTAAGTTGATCTATTAAATTTCTTCTCAGTAGGGTACCTACTGCAAACTACGAATGAAGTAATTTTAATATTTTTAATTTTAAGATTTAATGTTAATTTTATGCACAACATTTATCTCATCGAAATTATAGTCATTAATAAGAGTAATTAAACAAAAAACAAATTTGTATACAATATTGATTAAGAGTATCCGCAATGTACCCACCTATAAAGCAGATTTATAAAGATTATCTTGTCATAAAACACACGAACCACTGTACCCAAAATATTATAATTATGAACCGGATTAAAACATTTCCTTTCCGTGACCTTCCAAATTCCCCGTCCCATAGTGTGAGCAGACGATGCAACAGGCGTTACATAACCGGCAAGCGAATGCGTTCCGTTGCGCAAGCGCAGTGTCCGGGTACCGTAACGGTGCGCGGACGATCCGGAATGCCGGCGATTTGACGCGCATTGCCTCATCACACGCCACACATTTGTTGCCCAACGAAGGTCGAACTGTTGTGCTTTTTTTATTAATTTTAATAATAAGAATGGTCCGTGATCTCGGTGCTGTAAATGCGCGCTGTGTGAATAGCCTCTAATTAAAATGTATTAAATTATAAAGGAACATCTTCAGCGAGGGCGCGTAGCGTTTTAATTACGACTGCTTCATCATACACAGTGCACTTATTTTTATTTGTAACCGAAATTCCGTTTATGGCTGTAGGGTATTTTGTATACATATAAACCAAAACACCCACATCATCATTATTACCGACGCAGGGATCTCCTTAACTTAACGAAATTGAGTCCGATCTTCCGACAGCTAAAATGACACTTTTGTTGAATTATAATACGATTCACGGACACACGACTTCGCAACGTGCCATACATTTCCAGTATAAGCTGACCTCTAACCGTATGAAAACCCAATGCAATGCGAGGTATTTGTTTTTCATTTACTTAGATGTGTATCACCAAAAATGGCGATTTCAGCCTCCCTGATAACAATACAAAAAAAATCACAAAATTATATGAAAATCACAACTTAAAAAAAAATCGTTTATTTATTAATTAAAGAAGATTTGATGTCACAACATGTTGATGTTGACGTTTGAACACTTGATGTCTAATCAAATATACCTACGTGATGAGTAGGACCACTTCATCAAACTGTCCCTCGTCAGGTACTCTCGCCCACCGATCCGATTCAGATAAACGTACTGACCAATTTCACTAATGAGTACGCAGAAACACTCGGAATAATTCCGAAATATAATCGCCTCGGGGCAAATGATTGTAAAACTTTCTACAGTACCTTGTCAGCAGTTTATTAAAATGATTTTGCTATTCGAATCCATGAGAGAATTGTGGCTCTACGATTTTATAAACACTTTCCATGTAAACGTTATTTTATTAATATTCGTGATTTTCAATAATTTCTTAATGATTTGTCATCTACATTTTTACTTCTCATTCTCTTCTTCTCATCTACATTTTTGCTTTGCTATACGTTTTGATAGGCAACTACTGTCACTAGATGCTAAATATGAACTCTTGTAAACAATTTGATTGTGCTATTGTGTATATCCTTTGTTAGTCGGGACCCTAAAATTATAAATAAACTAGCAACCCGCCCCCGTTTCGCACGGGTGCAATGTCCTAATAACATACCTGTATTATATATATAAACCATTTTCTTGAACCACTCTATCTATTAAAAAAACCGCATCAAAATCCGTTGCGTATTTTTAAAGATTTAAGCATACATAGGTATATAGGGACAGAGAAAGCGACTTTGTTTTATACTATGTAGTGATGATATAGTAAAACACGTATATAGTGTTACTTATTATAATTATCTCTATTGGATGGTTTAAAGAAAACCAACAACATGATTCCACCTTTTTACTATTTCTTATTTAGAGGCAACCGAGTTTGTTAAGATATATTTGTCAATATTTTTCTGCGTTCCAAAGTCAACCTGATCCATCTAGTATAGTATTACTAGTATTATGTAAGTTTTAATTTACATGTTAACTAAAAATGGTATTGCGAAAGTCAAACAGTTTCACTCCCAATTTAAGAGTTTGCCAAACGGACACCATTCTAAGCACACCATTCTAAGCAGTGTAGGCATTTGTTGACAAATAGCTATGACTTGATGCTTTGCCGAGAAAAAGGCTGAGAGTCACCTTCTCGTTACAGACCTAATGGAGAAAAGTAAATGCTATTGTTTATTGCAAAATTTTGATGCCTTGCTCTTTAATATCATATTTTACGTTATTTCTTAGTCTCCATGCGTGGCTTCAACCAGGCAATCAATCGACTAGCGAATCCTTTTACCCCAAAATTGACTATAATTGCATGCCACGCAATGCTGTATTATTGATACAGCAGTATTAGCATATGATGCACTAACAACTTGTTTGATATAGAGTTCATCTATTTCTTTCTATAGCACACACCGATACAATAAACAAAAGGAAGATACTTCTTGTTTTATAACTTAAATCCAGGAAAACTATTTCTATGACACATGGGTTCAGAAGGCCGATTGTGGATGGGAAATTAAAAATGTTCGAATTACGGTTGTCAAGTGGTAATCTCATAAATAGGTAACAAAAAACGTCAAACATATTTACATTTACAAGATATATAAAAAAATGAAGTGTCTAAAGTTCACTTGAGACGTTATTTTATAAAAAAATAACACGATACGCATCTCCTGTATCGCAAATATCCAACAATGTTACCTATCGTCCCAAGAGACTCTCAGCTGAACTCCGAATCACAAACGTGCCATCTATGCAAACCGACGTTAGACCCATAAATTGGGATAAGTTATTATATCTGAACTGACGCGGGAGTACCGTTAATAGAATATTACACAGACATAATGTTCAAATAAGTCATCGTTCGTCATGGTGTGGCGAGACCATAATTTATGAATTAAATAAGATAAATTACACATATCCAGATGTAAATAATAACTTTAGGCCGGTTATAACTAACTGTACATCAAAAATCTGTTGTCACGGTACGGTCGACAAAAGAGTTAATTATACAGGCAGCTAATTAAACATCTGTGTTTTGTTAATGATTGTGTAATAATGTATCACGCAATATGTGTCAAAACGCAGGTATTGTAAGCTGCTACACATCAAACCCTTTGAAGGGTAATTATTTAAATCACAAACTATGTAAAGATGCAGATTTCGTTCGCTACCTGTATACCAAACTCTTTTGTTGACTGTACTAAGAAACATTTGTTTACGATACTGGTTTATGGACTTATTCCATTCATAAAGTATGAAACTAGAAAAATTTAATAACTCCAATGACTGCGGTAGTAATCAAAGGTCATTTTTATAAAGGAACTAACTTCTGCCCGCGATTCCGTATTCGTGGACTTTTACCTGGATAAGAAGTATCTACTTTTCTGAAATTTTCAATTTTCTGCGTAAGTTTTCTTGAATTTTCTTTAAAAAATTGGAAATAGTATAAGTATTAGAATACTTAAAAAAAAATATGAATGTAATCGGTAAAGTCATTCTCAAGTTACCTATAGCGTGACCAAGGGAAACTGGGATTCACTTTTATATTATAGACTAGCGACCCGCCCCCGCTTCGCACGGGTGCAATATACATTTATTATACATGTAAACCTTCCTCTTCAATCACTCTATCTATTAAAAAAAACCGCATCAAAATCCGTTGCGTAGTTAATATTTAAGCATACATAGGGATATAGGGACAGAGAAAGCGACTTTGTTTTATACTATGTAGTGAGTAGTGATGACAATATACTATAATATAATTAGTGCACAAAAGTTATTTCGTCAAAAATTCAGGTGAAGTTTTATTTTCCCTGTTGAAACATTAATTTGTATTCCGAATCTACGTATCAGTTACACGTGGTGCTATGCGCAGGCGCCAGGAAGGCGTCGCCGCTCCCGTGCGCTTACACGGGCCATCTCGCGCGACCCAGATCCTACCGATTACTTACATGCATGTAACACTACTTCCTACTCGGTAATGCACAGTACAACTCCGTTCAACACCAACTCCAAACAAATCTACCTTTAAAGGGAACTTTGATTTCTCATGTGCCTGCCTTTTATTTATAAAATTGATATTAAATAAGTATCATAATGTAACACATCCGCTCCTAAAGGTAAATCACAACAGACGCATCCGGCCGTATCGTGCTAAAAATATCTACATTAACATTAAATCCTTAAAAAGTTGAGCTGTCCAATTTAAGATCCAAATAATAGTGGATTACTAAACATAAACAAAAACATAAGCTTACCGAGCATGTTACGTGAATGATATAAGTTGATTGCTAAATTGGTTCGTAATTGGATAAATCCGTCAACTTTACGGCGGAAGTTCGATCACAGCTCCCGTCAATTCGTACGCTTCATTTGCATAATGCAGAATCCATTGATCACACGAAACACCTCGTTTCCTGTATAAATCAACACCGGAATATGACCATTTCATATTCAAAATAGCTCGGAGCAGCCGCACGCTAACATCGGAAGCAGAAAATTATGCTAGTGCCGTAAACCACCATATAATATTGGCCAGATTTAAAATCTGACAAATGAGGAACATTTGCGGCATGCGATGTTAAATGTTGCTTAGGACGGTGTGAAAAAGTTGCGTGTGTGGATAAGATCACTACTGGATAAGAGAAATTCAATATAAAATCAAGGGCACTTTCTACTCACTATTATCTCTCCACTTATCATAACTACGATAAAATACATTAATCCATTAACCACACACGATAATCTCCATGTCATTTTTGACGAATACATTATGATCCATTAGGAAATTTTGGATGTATCTAAATAGTTATATCCCTACTTTAATCAAAGTGTGTTTATTCAGCACAGCTAAGACAGAACACTGAGAATTTATTTAGACAAATACAAATGGGTGTCTCATGATATTCTTAATCTTAACATAGCTTAGGGCTTAGGTAAATCGTTACAGAGAACGGTATTAATCCCCTGCAGTGCTAAGCATGAGATATTAAGGAGTTTCTAGTTAGAAAATCATTTGTGACAGGACAAACAACGACACAAATAACTACGAGAGTAAATAACACTAAAAGTGTACTAAGTCCTCACAGTATAAACAATCTTAATCTTAACTGTGGGGGCTAGTCCACTAAGAGGAAGGAACCTGTAGTCCCCTGGCTTCGGGTATCCGTTGCCGGAATCACTCATCAGTATAAACAATACCTATGTAAATACAATAAACGACAACAGTGTACGCAGCAATTTAGGACAAAAAGTTATGTCACTAGGAACACTGTTAGCCAGAACGGCTACATAACTTTCCCCTAATAGATGCATTCAGCCTGTTCGCATAATAAGTTGTAAACACTGGCTAATAATAACAGACACTTGTTATCTACGAGAAAACAGTTGGTAGAATTGTGACATTGGCCCTGAGATCAACAGCGACAGAAATTACTAATGTACAATCAACAGCCAACATTTATCGGAATGTTGGTCCAAATATGTGAGGCCGTAGCGCCAGATGCACGTAGATTATGCATTCTATACCTGTATGCGCGGAAGTGATGGAACCAAACACTTCCACTGCTCTGGAATGCGGCGCGGAATGCACTTCGGTCAACGTTATACAAGAATGTACCAAACTCCGCACGTTCGAATTCGATCATGGCATTTAATTGGTTAAAATCGAATTTTGATGAGGAATTCTATTACGAAATATTTGTATTTATAAATCTCGACTAACTTGTCGCCGATCATCTGCCACTTGGGAAAGTTTTTTAAAGGGAGGTTTGGCATCGTGGGAATAATTCCACTTAAATTGGCGCTGCCGACTGGGGGAGGTACCTCCACCTTGCAGAAAATCCAAGTAAAATAACAGTGCTCCGGGAGGAAACGTTTTTTTAGCAGTGGGAGGACTTTGACCGTTATACTGCCAGTTATTCCTCTTTCTTTATACAGGGTCGGCAACGCGCAAGTGATACCCCTGGCAAGCGTCTATAGGCTACGGTAACCGCTTACCATCTGGTGGGTCGTATACTTGTCTGCCACCTTAGGGGTATAAAAAAGACGACAGAGAATGCCGTATCTTACTTGTACCGACTAAAAAACGTTCAAAATTGCCCTATAGTCTATGGATTCGTGCCATTTGCCACGACTATGCAATGGCTTGAGTCCAGCAATTGCTGGATTCCTTACTGGCCTCGCACCCTACTCAAAAGCATATGGCAAATAACTTGTGAGCCGCCTACTGAAGTCATTGTCTAGACGGGCATAGGACTCCCCAATGCCATCCGCTCGCAGGCCACAAATCTCTTTGATTTATTGGTATCCCTAGAAAAAATTATGATTATTTTGATTTATGGTTATTTTGACAAAAAAAAATTTGAATTAAAAAAATCTACACTCAGATCAAGCCAATTTCTCGCCGTGCCGGTCAGATTAATGTGATGCACTGGATCCAAAATTGAAAATGTCAGAGACATATATTTCCGTTCCTTACATATAGTATTAAGAAGATCAAAGAGTGCATATGAATTTAAGTACGTCTGGCGACGGCAACATATTCTGATTTATGAATTTTACTGAAACACAAATCTAAAGACAGGAGAACAGTGTACAGAATCGAACGATAGAGCATTTAATTCATCCTACATATTATGGATAATATATGGAATGGTGGCAATTACATGTGACTCCCGAGTTACCCTTCATGCGCTGAAAAATCTACAAGACCACGACACCACGATAAGGCCCTGCCATCTTGTATGAATTGAAGGGCGGGCGTTGAAAAAGAGTCGTCCATGTTGAATAAATTATTTTGACTTTGACTTTGAATGATAATGTTGGGGTATAAAAGGTATACTTAAAAGGCCATTAAATGCATCTAAAATGGGAATGATAAGAGGGATATGTGGTATGTGTACAGGATAAGGAATGAGTATATGACAGTTTGAAAGTAGCAGCAGTATCATAAAAGTTACGTGAAAACGCACGGAAAACGATTCGAAGAGCTAATTGTAGTTGAAAGAGCTACCCATACCCATACCCATATTGAGCTTACTATAAAGTAAGCTCGATATATAATTTAAATAAGCTGAACATGTGTTTTTGTAAAACCAAAAATGATAAATAAAATAATAAATAAATAAATAAAAATTCGTTTATTGCACATTTACAACAGAAGTACAATTAGTGATGCACTTGGCTTGCACACTAAGTAAAAACTTGTATTATGGAAGCCAAGGAACTCTCAAAAGATTAACAATAAACAGTAACAATGATTAGCAACGTGAACATGTGGAAATCAAAGAAAGGGAGAAGAAAATGACAAGTGTGTATGTGCGTGCGTGTATTAGTGAGTGTGTGCGGGTATCTGCGTATGTGTGTGTGTGTTTGTGTGTGTGTGTGTGTTTGTGTGTGTGTGTGTGTGAGAGAGTGTGTACGTGTCGTAAATTTATGTTATGATCCGGGTTATGGAGGCTTTGGGTCTTTTCACATTGTTCGTAATTTAATTTTTTTAGCCAAGCCTTTAAAATAATTTTAATTTTAAAACGGCACTGATTATATATTTGCTTTTGTTTATTAATATGGTTGTACAAATAAGTGCTAATAACCTTGTAGTGTCTTTGGGCTAGTGATGTGGAGTGTTTGGTTGGTCGCAATATATTGGTCCCTTTACGGCGGTTTAAGAAAGGTTCTAAATGTAAAGACGTATGTTTGCGTAGTACTGTTAGGAGGATAAAAAGTTTTCTTACTGTTAGAAGATCACATTCTGAATATAACTTGTCAGTAGGGTAGCGTCTTGGCTTGGATTTCATTACCTTCAACACTGCCCTCTGTGCTCTCTCAACTTTGATCATATGTGTTTTGTCGCAGCCTCCCCAGACGCAGATGCAATAGATGATAAATAAATGTCTCCTTAAAATTTTATAACTAAGTGTAATGTTTATTTTAACTGTAATATTCTGCATGCCATTATAATTATAATGTCAATCATGTTCGACAAAAATATTTATGTTTACATCTTGCATACAATTTGCATGTATGTACACATGCTTAAACAAACAAAAAATATATTATCTATTTATTATCTTATCTCTTAAAACCCAATAACTGCTAAATAATCGAACCCGTGACGTCACGCTGTGTCGAGCACTGTGCTTGTCACCACAAGAGCTTTTATATTATTGCGGCGTATATTAAGTAAAACAAATTGGAACATTTTAACACAGCACCATGTCGTCCCAAACTAAGCAAAATTTGTACTATCTACTAGACAATGGATATAATACTTATATACTTTTTTTGTAAATTGATATATCTGGGTGTTCCTTGTTCTGAAGCCTTAGTTTTGATGATCGGTCAGTGAATGAGTGACAAAATTAAGAAACTTTGACTACCTAGATAAAATTCATAAAGAACTGGTTCAAATTAAATAAAATTTGAAATACCTATACCGTGTTTATACAATGCTTGCTTGATTACTGAATATTTCTTTATTTTGAAAAACATAGATATAATTACGTATCTGATAACTTAAAACAGGACTAAATAAATTTACTGACTTAGTATTACATGGATCTCACAACTTTTTACGGCAGAAGAACTGAGTTGCGAGACTTATTTTTTTTACAAGTTATGTTTTTGATGGCATTATATGTAATACATAAGAAACCACCCAGACAAACACAAACACTTATGTTTATCACATAAATATTTGTGTCCTGTGGGAATCAAAGCCACGACCTCGTGATCAGCAGTGCACAGACACTCGAACCACTAGACCACAGACGTCGTCGACGTATAATTTATAGATGAAGTTTACTTCATATTGCATTGTAAATACGCTATCATGAAAGCGTCGTCAGATAATTCACTTATACAGGGCTGCTCGATATTATAATATGTATAATATTTAGTTTACTTTTAAACCTTCATCATCAACCTATACACTGTCCCACTGCTGGGCACAGGTCTCGGTGGTACTAGGCCAGCCTAGTGCGGGTTGGCAGACCTCACAAACCGTCGAGAAAAATCTCTGAGGTATGCAGGTTTCCTCACGATGTTTTCCTACACCGTTTAAGCGAGTGATAATTAATTAATAATACGCACATGAATTCGAAAGTCAGAGGTGCGTGCCTTGGGTTCAAACTCGAGACCTTCGAATTGGCAGTCATACCACTAGGCTACACTGCTACTAGGCTATCATTGCTAAATTTTTAAACCTTAAAAATCTAAAAAAATTGGTCTAGTGGTTGAAAGTACAGGTGCTGAGGATGAGGTCAACGACAATTCCTCTCGAAACAATTAATTTCCAAAGCTCTTAGCAGATCCTTAGGATACTTTTAATATGAATCATATTATATTTCTTCAGAAGCGGCTTTTCAAGCTCTTTTTTATGGTGCCTTAAGGCCGGGCCCATTAGTCTGGCGATCATGTTAACATTAATCACAAAAATAATAAAACTTTAAATATCGCATGTATCACTAAATGAAGAAGCTAATTCAGGTAACGCTTTTCACTTTGTCTGTTTGTGCGATGGTAAGAGGGACATTGTACATTTTATATAGTTTATCTATAATTCTATATCAAATTTAGAAAAGCTGGCTTGTAATCTCTATTTGTAAGTACTTCATCGTCATCGCCATAATCATCATATCAGACAAAGAAAGTCCACCACTGAGCAACGGCCTACTCATAGATTATAAAAAATATTTAGTTTAGTTCTAAGTGTACGAAAAGCCTATGCGAGTTCATGAATTATGATGAGTTTGTCCGTCAATCATATTCATCATCATCACCATCATCAACCCATATACTGTCCCACTGCTAGACACGGGATTAGGCTGTAGTCCACCACGCTGGCCTAGTGCGGGTTGGCAGACTTCACACACCGTCGAGTAAATTTGTAAGGCATGCGGGTTTCCTCACGATGTTTAAGCGAGTGAAAATTTATTAATAATACGCACATGGATTCAAAAAGTCGGAGGCCTTGGATTGGAACTCGAGCGAGACCTTTGACTTGACAGTCCAATGGTAAATTTATCACTAGGGTTTCACTGCTGTTCTACTAAATTAGGTACTGAATTACTATGTAGTACCTAGGAATAACACGTTTCTCAGAACCAGTATTATTATATTACAAGGTTGTACAGGTACTATTATTGCTATTCAATTACGATAGACTGAGGCATCGGTGTTCTGGTGACCTGAATATCAACCTATTTAGGTCACTAGAGCATTACTGTTACGTAAATCTTAATTATTTGCAATATAAATAATTTTTTTAATAAGTGTACAAAAGGTTGAGGATTGCATCCCAAATTTGCCTCTTATTTGGGTATAGGTACTATACTGCTATTAAAGGTAATTTAACATATTATGAACAAAAGACTTTTGTCTAAGGCGACTGATAGATAACCCAAGGAGGTTTAACCCACTGATGAGAAACGGATCAGACCATAGTTGATCACGCTGACGATGGCGTAGTGCGGATTAACAGACAGGAAACTGGAAAGACTCAATGGCTTTCCCCTAATTCAAAGAAGCGTTATACAACAGACAATAAAATAAGTATTTGATAGTTTACCTAAAGGACACATTCGCTATACAAAAAAATTACTTGTCTTATGTCAAATAGGCAATTCAGTTAGATAAATAGTGAAGCCAGCCGGGTAGTCATAACCAACAATATACACGTCGCAGGTAAAATGTATAAAAGAAGTGGACATATTTTCTTTGTGTAATATCCTCGTCGTGGGGTATACATATAAGACTTGTGCCGACTAAAACCACACTTGGCTTCCCTTCCCCTATGCTTGGGGTCATGGGACGCCTGATAACATTAATCGCAATCCTGAGAAGGTGGACATGGTCTATCCACTTTTGCAGTTGTTATAAACAGAACCGTCAGTTACGGCTTGGTAGGCCATCAATCAGGTCCAACGTTTACCAAAAGAAATGTCAGTCTACATAACCATGGCCAACTGTGCACCATGCACAACTGATCAAGAGACGGTCACTGTATTATTATAATGGAATCATGGACAGATTGCGTAACGTTTATAATTCGCTCTCAATCTTTTTGTTTGCAAAACTTTCTAAAAAATGTCCACAAAACAAAAAGCGCTCACGCATATTCAAGTCGATTTTCTCGGATCACGCTCGTCGGATCATGAGTCAGGATTTGCACTTTTAATAAAATAGCTATTGGTTTGGAAACGAGTTTTGTACGCCGATTTGCGGTTAGTATGCTCGTGAGTCATGGAGAAAAAAAATGTTTTTTTTTGGAGTCGAAATATTAGAGGTAAGGCCTGAAGACCAGCAATGATAGGCCGTATGCATTTGTCACCTTTCAATATTTTACTTATGATCATAATTATATCACAGCCTACTATCGACTATAATGCCGTGGAGCCGCCACCGAAGGCGGATGAGACCTTGGATTTGATTGACGTTTATTTTTTTTATTATATTTAATTAACAAACATGCCAAACATTTTCAAGGATACAAATTTTAGAGAAATAAAATTGAGATATTTCGAAAAATTCGGTCTACTCTTGGTAGCTTAGTTGGCTAAAGCGTCCGGTGTACTTAACCGGTGGGAGGCAGGTTCAAAACCTAGCTCAGATCAAAATTTTCTTTCTCTAAATTTTTTATCTTTGCTTTGCTTTGTCAATTTCCCAAACAAATTAATGAGCGACCTCAGGTAAACGTGACATTTGGTCAAGAAGTATGTTTTTGACAGGATAATATAATCACGACAATAATAGTTTTACTGTTGCCAGAATTGGATGTGATGTAATATATGCCCAGTTCAATGTGGAACTAATTTTGACGCAGTTTAGAGTGTTAAACTAGCTGATCCAAGCTTTTATCTACATAATTATACTCGTATAAGTTTACTTTAATTTCAACTACCGGTCTAACCAACGCACACTATTCCTTGTATGGATTAACAAAACAACGTTCTAAATTTAAAATAATAAAAAAACTATCGAACCGAAATCTTAATTCCTGTGATATTTCCCACCCATCGCTGTAGCGGGGGCCCCAGCACAATATTATGGGAAATAAATGTCTGCAATACAACAGCGCTGAGGTGAGTCAGTCCGGTGAATAAATTGATTGAGAATAAATAAATAGTTGAAAAAATACTGGCAACACTTTATGTTAATGTCAGTGAAATAAAGTTATGCTTATTTGTTTTAGTGCTGGTGAGAAGTAGATACCATCAAACACCATGTATGTTTATTATTATTTTTCTAGAAATGTACAGGCTACGTAAACGTGCTATAGTACTGATATCGAAATGCCACAGTTGTACACAATGATTATTTTTCCATTACCAAGTATTTAGTACCGATAGCAAAATCATTAGACCGGTCGCCTGTTGAACACGATGGTACTTATATAATATATAAGAACCACCCAGACAAACACAAACACTTATTAAACGTTCATCACGCAAATATTTGTGTCCTCCTGTGGGAATCGAACCCACGACCTCGTGATCGACAATCCGACACGCGAACCACTAGAGCACAGATGTCAAATACTTGAAAACTTGACGGAAGAAAAAAAAACATTTCAACTTATTTATTAGTAAATGTTAGTACTGAAATTGTTAAAAATAAAACTACAAAATCAAACATTTTTGATCGATTTGTTATAAAAGAGCTATTTAATTTAGCTTCGTCTCGGTTTGAAGGACCTTTCTACAGGCTTTGTGTAATATTTTGTATGTGAACTAAATATCCTTTGCCTGTGTGTGCAAACAGGGCTTTAATTTGTTTTACTTAGGTATTCCTTACATAGGTTCTCACCTATGTAAGCAGTTGGTTGAAATAGGGTGATTAATTCTAAATTAAATTAGTTTTCCGATACCTATTGCGGTCATCCACACTTTCTTCTTAACCTTGTTTCATTGGTTTTACCATAAACGTGGGGCAAATGAATGACACATGCAAAACATTGCGACATTTTAAATTATCCTTGATCACTCAAATATTTTAACGAGGTATCAATATAATCTATTACTTTAATCGTAATTTATATAAAAAATAGTAATCCGCCCACATTTCCCACAGATATGGTCAAAAATTAATAGCCTGTTGTTACTACAACGTGCTAATAACGTAACCTTCGATACACGAAAGAAATTTTAAAATCGGTTATGTATCTTTTGAGTTTATCCATTACAAACAAACAAACATAAAAAATCAAATCTTATCTCTTTGCGGTTCATTGGAAAGCTCATTACTTGAGGACTGCTGGACCGATAATTTTAACTCGATTGATAAGGTTTTTGGGACGGAAAGAAATTGGAGAAGTTTCGTAAAAACTGCCGCCCTAGGTTCAAGCCTCCTCAGCCTGCTGGTAAATCCGCCACTGGTCGGATGAGCTAGTTATATTTAAAATTACAGAGGATATATAGCACCATACATGATGATACAAAATTTATAACATGACCGTAGACACCATAGACACATCATCTTTTACTTCATTTCTAAGCTTCTAACAAGAATCTTATTGTATTTTTTTTTTGCATTTTCCATGCAAAGATTATAAAATTATTTTAGATAAGAGAAAATTCGACTGCGAGCAGAATTCGAACCTGCGGCTTCTGGTTCAATAACCAGATGTCACTGACGTCACCTTAAGGACGTAAATTCAGAACGGAAAAACAAATTTCGAATACCCGCAGTCGAATTCTTTCTTGGCTAAAATAATTCCAACAACAATGTTATGGAATCTATTTGAACTTTTTTATTTACTAAGATGACAAACAAGCATACGGGCTGCCTGATGGTAACCAGCAACCGCAACTTATCTGTAGACGCCTACAATACCAGTGGTATCACTTGCGCGTTATCGCTTCAAGATGTCAGTTGTTAAACCTTATTAGCCTAGTAGTTCCACACGTAGAACATAATAATGTTACCAAATGCTTGCTTCCATCAATTAATCACATCAGCCAAAACACATCAACTGCTGACCAAATGCATCCCCATAGATTTCCACGTGAAACGGTTATATATCGCCTGCATCCAACGCTTCCCAGGGACCTTCCAGGTCGTCTGTCCTTCTGGTTAGGAAGGACGAACTCAAAACTTTCGCTGACCAATATTTTTCCTGTCTACTTCTTACCTACTATATCGATGTAGATTTGTTTAGTAATTTAATGACGCGGCCGCCGCCGGCGCAATGTTAAGGACCTCGTGGTTGATGTGTCACCAGCGATACGGAGTCGACACGTCATCTTGTCGTAATGTAGTCAGAACTTACAACCAGTAGGCTCCTGAGAGTATCGCCTCATTCTCAACATAAAAAAATGGAATAGCAGTTGTGAGTTAAATTGGCATAGAATAAAATGAAACCTATTCCTTTTATTTTATTTACGTCATTAGAACGATGATCGCAAGCTCGACTACTACGATTGATGTTCTCAGTATTCCGAAATTTGGATTTGTCCCCGGGTTATGGCAATAGGCTCGCCCCCTATTACATGCGTACCGGCGAACTGTGGGTGTACATTAGTGTAGGGACACCTCGGTGTGTTATGTTTATGTGTTTATTTTATGTTATTTTCTTATGTCTTTTACGACACAAACCCGTACTGTACATTCATTTTCTAGCATGAAAAATGCGCTTAATTTTTTAATTTTCTTGAATTCAAGACCTGTGAATAGAAGAAAATGCCATAATAAACTTGCGAATTGTTACAACGGTTTTTACATTTTCTGTAAAAGTCTAAGTTTATACACAACAAACTATATACTACTTTTAACGGGGGTGAAACTTATATACTTTAATTTGAGGGTCATTAAAGTACTTAACTATTTACAAGTGGTACTAAACCAAGTTAAATAGAATCTGTGACTTCCGAGTCAAACTTATACGACGACGCGCGACGTCCGCAGAGCGTCCCCATATTACTTATGAAGCCAAATTGTATCAACAGGTGCGCCCAGGATCTCATGGGCCGTGACCCAGTTCAACTGGTCTTGATGATTTATCGCGTTCTCGTGTTTAATTAACTGTAACACGATTATAGCCGGTGCCCTAATCTTTTGTTAAACACATTTATCTTAACGGTCTAATATTAGTAATTATTAATTTCTCGTAGGTTTTTGTAATAATATCATACGTTGCTATTTGATATTTTATGTCAAGTTATACGTAAATTTTTGTGTTTAAAATAATTTATTAATAAAGATATTTTACATAGGATAAGTATGCTCCCAAGAGATTTTAAAGGACTACATGGTTTTTAGTACACATCGAGTAGGTAATTCTCGTTTATGTCTAGTAAATCTACAAAGGCGAGCTGGTTCATATCGTCGGAGATCCCACACTCACAGATAGCCTGCAATCGCTGGAGCGGCAGAGAAACATTGGTTCTCTCTGTGTGCTCTACCGTCTATTGGATGGGGAGTGCTCCGAAGAACTGTTTGACTTGGTGCCATATTCACCGTTCTACCACCGCTCCACTCGACCCCGCAGTAGAGTCCACCCGAATTACCTGGAATCAATCTCGTCCAGTCTTCCAAAGATCATTCCTCAATGCCGAAAAAGAGCTTTCTACCACGCACAGTATGCAACGCCTCCGCTCTGTCCCCGACGTTCACGGGTCGTACTGCGTGCTGCTCGTCTGCCATTATGGGCAATAAAAAAATTTTGATACTTAAAGACATACCTACATAAAGTTTATAACACAGCAAGGGTTCTATATTATTTTCATCATCATCATCAACCCATATACTGTCCCACTGCTGGGCACGGGTCTCATATTGAGAGGGATTAGGCTATAGTCCACCACGCTGGCCTAGTACGGGTTGGTAGACTTCACAAACCGTCGAGAAAAATCTCTAAGGTATGCAGGTTTTCTCACGATGTTTTCTTTAACCGTTTAAGCAAGTGATAATTAATTATCGAAAAGTCAGAGGTGCGTGCCTTGGGTTTGAACTCGAGACCTTCGACTTGGCAGTCCAATGGTCATACCTCTAGGCTATCACTGCTTATATTATTTTAGTCAGCTTCAAATTTTGTCTAATAAAAATATTGCCATAGCTTTTTATTCAAATTACATAAATATAAAAAGATTTCTTTAACCCTATAAGACGACGCAAATCCCGATCTAAATCTTCGATATGAGGGCGATCAAACTACTCGAAGACAGTAAGAGCAGAACTTTCTGAAACGCTTGTAGAGGTCATTTTCATGCCTTGAAGTGCATCTGATGTGGTCACGTGGCGCTGTGATCACGTGCTGAGCTCACCTGTACCCACGAGTACCAACCTCAGTTGTGCCTGCTCAAGACATTTACTTCAGCATTTTTAATAGAAAGTATTATTCGTACATTTTATGCAAATAACAATTTTCATGATTCCTACTTTTTATAAATAATCTGTTTTTAATATAATTTCTTCGGCCGATTTCATTAAGCGTTTTTGAAAGATGATTTTCACTCCTTACTTAGTTGATTTGAAAGAAAGAAAGAAGAAAGAAAAATAGTTTATTCGCTTCTACAGGACACACAAAAAATAAGTAAGTACAGAAGGGGTACATTCACTGATCACTATATTTTATACTCTACGACTATTCATTATTATGAATTATGTTATATTATTACGAGATTTATGTTCACTTTGTTTATTATTACATTATAAACCGAGTAAAAACATTATGGCCATTTTTGTCACCAACGCGTGTTTACAACACAAAAGTTGCCAACTTTATTGTAGTGGAGACCTGGCTAAAAACGATTTCTAGCTCTTATAGCTATATCTTCAGGTACAGGACCTACCAAATTCTCAGATTTTATACTAACACAAATAAAACATTATCAATTAACAAATAATTGACAAAGTCGGTTCTTAAACAAAGAAATCCGCACCTTGAGAACCTCAACCTTTTATTATTTAAGGTAAAATAAAAAAAACACTTGTACTTTGGATATTTTCCTAGAGTTTATTTAGAGTTAGTTTCCTTTTCTTCACTAAAATCGAGAAAAGCTTAAATTAATATTGCATATCAAAAATATTTTGCCAAATTTCATTCAATAAGAGTATTCCGAGGGACAACGCCATGAGTGAAGTTAATCACTCTTCAGCATTTATAATCATAATTTAACACAATCTTGTGCATAAATATGTACCTACATGTCCTATTTATTTACACTTAATACACAAGATTGTACAAAGGCAGTCTTAATGCCTTAAGCACTTATTGCTACAGTTATCATCTAAATGTAAGTTCTTGAAACTACAAAGATACATGATAATATTTGTACCACTCACGAACCATTACAGATTCGTCACAACATCCCTTTATTATGACGTATCGCTAATGACTTTGAATGTGCTTACGTTCTCCAACATCAAACATCTTGCCTACACCGAAATAGGGGATTTGAAATCATAAACAGTTTATAGCACTTTGAAAGAAAACACAGTCGTAAAGAATAAGATTCTAGCACGCGGTTTAGTCACGCCCGCATCACGTTTATTAACCCTTTCAATTCTAGTGAAAGAACTAACATCACTAAACCCTTAAATATCAAAGACCCATTTTTCTGACGACCGATTAATCAATTATACCACAACTTAAAAACAAATTTCAATAGATAGTAAATGTCATTTTGAAAATTTCATTTGTCTTTAGAACAGCTAGAGAAAAGCTGTTATTTTACAAACACAAAATGTAAATTAAAACTAGACGTAAGTTTATATTATGTTTAAACCTGCCTACCTAAATGAAAGTTAAAGCATATTTCAAACGGCACGCTTCTTCGCGCCCACATTTCGCGTCATTTACTTTTAGTCTGCTTAAAGTAGCCGTTAAAGGGTTAAAACTTCTGTGTTTAGCAAACATTGGTCACGCGTCAGCTGTAGCTCGTGTACTAAGCGTGTTCAGAATTTATTACCTACGAGAATTCCGGTGTTATTACTATAACACTAAACACTCGTAAAGAAATGTGAAAATGATTTGTTAATGAACTTGTAAGCAGTTTCACACATTCACTCATTCATTTCTGTGATAAGCAACCAGCGCGTAACTAGTTAAGTATAATTTCATCAGGGCGCGCACTCCGTCACATTGTTACGCTGTTTATATTTATTTATTGGGAAAACATATATTTACGGTTTTGCTCATATACTCGTTCTAGTGTAGGTCAACTACTTTCAGACTCTGTTCGAGTCCTGGTGGGTTAAAATTGGCACTTTTGGTATCACTCACAATCAAGGACGGACAAATTAACGGACACACAACGTCATGCATTACTAGTATAAGCTGAACACATATTGTATTGAAATAAAACTACCTGAAACGTCAGGATTAATAATATCAATATAACGCGATAAAATCAAATTTCAATGTCTAATATTCATTCGCGTAAGTGTCAGATTGTATTGTTTTTCTACACTTATACTGAAAAAGTATGGCACGTTGCGAACCCGTGTGTCCGTGAATCATATTGTGATTCACATAAAATGGTAATTTTAGGGCCCTGATTACGAGATGATCAGTCGAAGTACTCTACTCGCGAGTCTGTTCAACTTGAGCAGCTTTTTGTTTTCATATCGATGATCATTCTAGCAACTTTCCTACTAATGTGTAGATATGAACACATTATTTCATTAAAAAAGTTTTATTTTAATAAAAGAAACTACAACAATTATTTTTTTGGTTTTATTTATTTATAAATAAAAGAGGGAATTTATTTCTTCATAAATGTTATTCTGGTCAGAGTCCACGACCAGAATCCCATTTGTAAAAATCCCCCATTTCTGTAGAGAAAGTCCGGATAATCGACGTCCCAAAAAAGCGCAGCTTATCTAGAATACAATAGCATAGCTTATCTATGGATCTACTATTGAGGGGGTAAACATGGGTGGCCCCTGATTGGGACGATTGATACCAGTGGACGCATAGTCGGTTTTTCATCTGAAGTCGATCGACTGTACGTTTTGATAGCTTGGGATTGTTTTTGGGCTACGGTAGTTGCCCCATTTCCTCGCACAAGATACAGATGGGTAGTTCCGTTCGATAACGACCTGTCTATAAGAATACTGTGGTCAGGAGGTGGCAAGATCGCCTAAACATTCCACGCAGCGAGGTTTTGCATAGCAATTGCTCTACCTTAGTTGGTAAATTATGATTTTGCTTACCATATATTAAATAAATAAATATTCATATTCATTTATTATAAATAAAGGAATATGAATAATAAATAAATAATAAATATTTTGGGACAGCACCATGTAGTCCCAAACTAAGCAGAGCTTGTACTATGGGTACTAGACAATGTATACCTCTATAGTACTTTATACTTACTTTGTACTTAGTACTTTATACTTTTTTTCGTCAATTGTTTAAATCGTACCCACGACCTTATGATCAGCAATCCGGCACTCGAATCACAAGACCACAGAGGTCGTCATAAGTAATAAGTACCTACGATACCTACACACTACGAATTAAATCTCTAATCACGTGTTTCTAAGCATTATAGTAGATTGGCACGTGTCGCCGTGCGTCGATACCGTGCATGCGCATACGCACATACATTTGTATACCCTGATATTGTTGATTTAAACATTTAGAAAACAAAAACAGATAATAATGAAAAAAAAGGCACAGTTGTACCATCATTTTCTCGAAGCCGTTCAGGATACCCCCCTCCGTAACTTCATCGTGGATAAACTAGACGCCTGAAGTCTCAGTGACCAAGAGGGCATAATATAACTAGGTATATTCCCAAATCTATGTGGCCAAATCATTATATTTATTAAAGAAATAAAGATGTCTAATATTGATACACATCATCAACAACCCAGATAATGTCCCACTGCTGAACACGGGTCTCCTCTCAGAATGAGAGGGATTAGGCTATAGTCCACCACGCTGGCCGTGCGGGTTGGCAGACTTCACAAACCGTAGATAAAAATCTCTAAGGTATGCAGGTTTCCTCACGATGTTTTCCTTCACTGTTTAAGCGAGTGATAATTAATTATTAAAATGATTATGTTTAATAGTGAGGCGTACATTTTAGACTATAAGACCACTAATTATTAACTACTAAAAAAACAACCCTGTAATGATAAAACAACCATAATTATCAAAGCGATTCTTAATTATGAAAATTAAACGGAAAATTTATTTATGTACTTACGGATCTCTGAAACTGACCGATCATTTGTTTACTTTAAATGAAAGGCACGTATTGTTTTTATTTATATCAAATAAAACAGAATATATGATGTCGAGAACATAATTAAGAAATATTATTTACAAGTGTCGATCAACAACGAACAGACGTCCATCATTTTATTAAAAATGACACATGAACAAAGTTTGGGAAATACCAAGTACGTATTTTTATAGTAGTTTTTATTTTAATTTTTTGTTTGGACGGGGTTGCGTTGCAGCAAAGAAGCATTTGCCGTAAGCATACTAATTGATATAGTTAAATAGCTCCACATTCATTGGGTCAGCACAACAATCAATATAGAAAGAAAATTATTCAACAATTTCAGTATTTCTTGCCTCTTTAAATTCTGTGGCCGAATAACAAAGCTGGAACGCTTAACGATCTTCTATATTCAACTGTGGGGCAATTTATTGTGTGTGTTTCTCTTATCTTCAATATTATCAAGAATCAGTATTTGAGAATATCTTCAGATTATTTTTGATGCAATCTTATGATTTTGGTTTCGTCATTGAAGCTACTTGTGAATAAGCCAAAGCTGTTGTTAATTAACATTTCAAAGAAGTTCAAGATTGATTGATACGTGAGTATATTGCACGCTGTAGGCATAAGCATGTCAATTTCGAAGACGATTCTTTTTTCTCCCAGAAGATAGCCACAATTATATTATATTATTTATATTATTGATTCTAATTAATAAGATTGATGATATGTTTACTGTGTTTTTCGATTAGGACGGTACGGTCAACCCTAACCAAATCCACCGTTTACTAATGAAATACAAAAAAACGCTTAAATAGGCAGTTGAGTATTGGTTACCATCTCACTCATGAACAATGGTTACTGGATTCGTTTTCTCGAGTAATATGCATTTTATGTAATTTCAGATATTCCAGCTTCATCATTTTAATTACAATAAATACCTGCGCGGTGGGTCAAGTAAAACTTTTACCTTACAGCTGGATAGAGAATGATAAATACAATAATGTTGTTGGGATAGCTATAGATAACAAGCCAGTTTCATGTGGAGCACTTTGGAGTGACAAAATTGTAATAGCTTCCGCAAATCCTGTCGAAAGAGTTAAGGATATAGCTAAACTGAAGATATACACCATTAATGGTTCATACCTTAAACCCCGGTATCGTTCAATATCAGGCATAGCTAGAGACCAAGCTAAAAGAAACTCAGGAAGATGGTCCACAATTGGATTCGATGGACGTCACGCGCTACTGCATGACATAATTGTTATAACACTAATGGAAAAAATAGAAGAAGTAACCAAATTAATAACCCGCTTCCCTACAAAAATTACGTTCGAACGTGTAGACGAATTCAAGGAAGGAATATTTAAAATAGCAGGTTTCGGATATATTGATAGAATCCATGTTAAACAAAACAAGAAACTGGAAGTAGTGATATATCCTATTTCTCTTGTACTAACAGACTGTTACGACTGGTTTCCGCCAGTTTGGGGTCTTTTTATCTGTTTGCGAAATATTGAAAATTTTGTTGGAATAGCATCGGGAGCCGTATTATATTATAATAGGATATTCGTTGGTCTTGGATGCTTCTCTATAAGAAGAGGAAGCGAGAGTATTTTAGTATTTACGGATTATAGAAAATATAATAATTCATTGACTCACACTTTGATGAATGTTGTGCAATATAACCATGCATTGATGACAAATTATTATAAGTGACATACTTCCCCCATTCATTCGAAGGCTCATAGCTTCAGTCATACCAGTGAGCCCAAAATTTATAGAATAATATGTAAAGAGCAGAGTAATGAAACACTAAATTTCGTTTGAGTAACTTTTATACTTTAAATTTTATTTATAAATAAAATGCGTCGATTTTGTCCCCGACTGACTGAAGTTTTGATGGGTGATGGTATCCATCAAACTTTCAAGGGTATCCTAGAGGTTTTGGTCATAAGATCTTAGAAAATGAAATTTGGTATGCAGGGTAGAATTTGCACGGAAACAATGAAAAAATTAAGAAATCTGTAAATTTCACGCTCCAACCCCCAATAAAGAGAGTTAAGGTCTGTATATAATATTTCGTATGGTACTTTCAAAAATTCCAGAAAGCTGAGTTTTGGTATGAAAGCTAGAATACTACATAACCAAAAAAATCTACAAGTTAGTTACACATAAAGAAAGCTATAGATGGCATACAGAATTGGTTAATAGCTAACTATAGCTATTAACAAAAACGATAAGACCAACCATAGAGAATGGGTTATGATGCTTAAGAAATGCAGGCCGAATAAATTAAAAGTACTCCAAGAAGGTCTAAAAGATTTTATAAAAGCAAATGTACTTTCCATATTCAAAACTTTTCATGTGAAGCTGGTTAATAAATGGCTAGGAGAATGATACATACACATGACATACAGTCGAATTAAGAACTTCTTCCTTTTTAGAAGTCGGATAACAAAAGACCAATATGTTTCACCGTGAAACATGCATACATACAGCATACATATCTAAAAAACTTAGTTTTAACTTAAAATAGGATAAAATGTTATAGATAACTAATTATATAGGTAATCTTATTATAATCTATCTCTTAATTAACGTTTTTTTTTTGTTTGTATACCTAAATATAGACAGAATTATTGATTGTTTTTCTAGGTTGCAAGGTTAATAACTATATATACCTACGATATTTATGTACAAATGAATTATGTAATTCTATAAGAATGTAATGGAATAAAATAAATACTTTATTCACCTCGCATTATTTTTAACATTATGATCATATTTTTAATATATTTATAATTATTTATTTAATGAGAATTATTCCTTAATTAATCATAGTCATAGTCCTTAATTACGAAAGGATCTGAATGAGAATCCGAATTAGGATTTTATTTTCTCTAAATGTAGACCGTACAGTTTAAGATTAATAAAATACAAATAAATAAGATCAGCTATATTTTACCTTATGGCGTGCAAATTATTACATTTATTATAAAAAAAAAGAAATAGAATCAGGTTTATTAAAGTTTTGTTATTAACAGTAAATTGGTTTAAGATGATGCTGATATGGGCCGGTCACATCTCGCGGAGAACTGATTCTAGGTAAGCGTAGTGTAGGACGCCCGCCGGCCAGGTGGAGTGACGACTTGCGGAAAGCAGCTGGCAGTGACTGAATGAGGAAAGCCGAAGATCGGGCTTTGTGGCGTTCACTAGGAGAGGCCTACGTCCAGCAGTGGACGAATATGGGCTGATGTTGATGATGATGATGATATGATAACGAAAACATAGAGGTGCCTTCGACTCCTGTCACGGTCGTGGCGAATGTCACAAATCCAATAACGGTGAGACAAAGGGCTAGAAAAGGCACGTGCGGTTTTTAGTCGGTAGGAGTCCGACATACCCTGGCACTAAGGTTGCCAACATTTCTTCAGCGAAATTTAGTATTTTTCAGACGAAGCTATAAAAAATTTAATACACTTCAAAATAAAATAGTATATTACGGAAAACGTTTTCGGAAAATATTTACTTGCACTTCTTGCATTTTTAACATTTTTTTGTCTAAAATAAAAGTGTCATAATATTATGCCTTATCAAAAATAAAGCAGATCAATGTGACCAAACATGCGTTTGACTCTGCACTTGCAAGGACATCCATAAACTTTTAAAATAATAGATTTGTTTGTTAGATTTTTGTATTGAAAATATAGTATTTTTGCGTACTATGTGTTTCTTGAACAGTATATAGTCCGCAGACCCGAAATACAGTACAATACTATATGTACGGTTGGCAACCCTACCTGGCACCTCCCCAGGTAGGGGATTTATTTATTAACCAACTTATACTTACAGTTTACACTGCACATACATATTACACTACACGTACCTACGGACTGGTTTTAAGGGTTACGGTTACCTAGGACGAATGGTGTTGGGTACACGTATGGGTAGTATCCATATAAGTAGAGGTAGCGAACAAAAGATTTCTGAACTTTTTCAATATCATCATTATCTAAAAGGAATGACAATGAAGGGTTGAATGATAAAAATACACTTTGTAGTACAGTACACTTTGTAGACCGTCCTTGCGAAATATTTCACATTCGATATTTTTATGGAAAAATAAAAATAACATAACGTATATACCATCACGCCTGTATTTAACGAAGTGTTATGTAGAGGTGTAATACCACAGTTCGTCAGTAAGCATATATCCAAATTCCGAACTGCTACTGAGAATTTCATAGAAAAACCCAATAACACTTTGCTCGACCAAATTGGGAATCGAACCCAGGACCTCTTTAGCAGTCGCGCTTAGGACCACTGAACTAACGAGGCAGTAAGAATAATGTTGCGGGCGATTGGGCGATTCCGCCGACTGATTCCCGTGTTCCCGACCATTGGTGGTGAGGCGAACACCTCCTGTGGTTTTAGTCGGTAGTTTGCCCACTGTGGGTGGAGTCCGACACACATCCAACAGAGGGGGATTCCGCCGCCTGACCAGATAAAAACCCTAGTAGGCAGCACGCGTGCTCATCACGCGTGCCTTCAGACAGAATGCAGGGCAAGACCTCGCTAATTGATGGGGTCCAGCGAGTACTGGACCACAGCCTGTCATGGTCGTGGTGAATTTCACGGATCCCATGGCTATGAATATAGGGCAAGTAAAGGAAAGTGCGGTTTCTGCCACCGGGTCCCAGGTGGCGAAAGATCCATGAGGATTTCCCGTATTATAAAAAAAATATTACAACAATGTCGAACAATAAACTTTAAAGTTAATTTCGTAATAATATTATGTTATTAGGTAACACCTTGTCGCCTTGTACGACACAGGTGCTTTCCGCTATTTTTAAGAAACAATAACCATGCTACAGACCTACTAACAAAGATAGACATGTGCTTCAAACTTAAATATAACAACAGTACGAAACTATTCGCGAAAGTCCATGTTACTTACCTCGTAAAAACAAATAATATTATATTTGGCACCAAAGCCATAAAAAAATAGTTCTAATATTGCCATGAAGAGTTGATGGTAATCTGGGTCCAAAATGCAAATCATCCTCCCATAAATCAAAATGAATGGAGCCCTGCTTGAGTACCTACCCAACTGCACAGGATGCTCAGGTTGTGGACAGATCACCGATTATATGCATGCATATTCGCACGAGCATGCGAGTGCCGCACGGAAGCGTTCGCGTCGGCCGCAAGAAGCGCGCGAGGCGGTGGCGGCGGCGGCGAGCGGGTTAGCGCGGGCAGCACTGACAGTACGGAGTCGGACTCCATTCGACTCGAGCCCTCCGAGCACTCCGCACGCACCGCGCTCGCTCTCTCAGCGAAACTTTTCTCGTTTTACGCAAAGTGAATGAAGTGGTGTTCCTAAAGCAACGTTTTACATACTTTGAAATCTGACAGTTCTAGTTTTGTGTTGTTTATGTTTGTTTTTGTGACCGCATTGGAGGTGATCAGTTTATTTTCAATACGGCCGTCTGTTTACGGTGAGTACGTGTTGTGTTTCAATAGTATATAGGAGCTCGCACAGCTGATTTATGCGATGACAAGAGACTTCGCCATGAACTGCAGATAACATATGTTACTAAGATCTCACAGCTGGTAGTTATACATTTTCCATCCATTCGTAGGCGTTGAGTTACAAAAGTTTGCTTAACAATCCATTATTATTTACCGACATTAAGAATGAATTTTAATTGATTTGCCATTTACCGAATTGTTCAATGTATTATGCACGAACACTGTTACTGTTGAAGTAGTTAACTGATTAGGTCAATATCTGCATGCAAAAGCTAATAAGGTTACTTTAATATAGTGCTTAATGAGCTTTAACAAAGAAGCAAATAAAGACTACTTCATTAGACACCGAATATAAATTAAAACAAATCTATCATAGAATTAAGTGCACGTATAAAAAAGCGTGCGTTGAAGTCTTTTACAAGCGAATGCAAGAAACAAAAAGTCTTGGCAAATCTGAACAAATCCCGATTTCGCCACTGTCGGTATTCTGTCGACACTATCAAGTTGTATTAACATACCTGCTAGTGTTCATTTTTTCCGTAAGTAGTGAATTCATAACAACACTGCACGCAACGGATCAAAACGAATGTAAATATTATGATAGGCCTTATCTTTTGTAAGTAATGTTATTCACAAACATACTTTGGCCCTTCGAATATGGCAGAACTTGTATTATCTGTTACCTATCACTTGAGGAGTGAAGAAGAAAGGTGCTAAATAATTTATTTGCAAGTCTTTCTTGTTTGATTTATCCTGCAGATATGAGCAAATCAATTCTAGACTAAATCTCACAAACTTTATTACATACTTGTTTCTATTTTTATCCCTTCGGTAGGCATGATCAACCGGATAAGCAAAGGATTTGATCCTAGTCTATTTAATATATATTTCACATAAAACTGCAAAATTCTCACATTGTTAAATATAATTGTTAACATAAGAAAAACTATCATTAATCTTTGCCGGTTTTTCCCCATAAGACCCACAATATTATATGTAACCGTGTAAGTAGTTTTTGACACTTGAAATACCTACCTGTACTAATGGCCAATTTAAATAAAACATTTGACTTCAACTTGTTTTATTACCAATTATTCAACGGAACACATTACTTGTATGACAAGTAATGTCATAACTTAAATAATACAATAGGTAGGTACCTGTTTTTATTTAGCCTCTCTTGTTCGCCTCGTGAGCAAAGACCTGTCCCCATTTTTTCCACTTTTCTCAGTGTTGCGCAACTTCTCTCTAATTCCCAAAAAAAAATCATGTCTTTAATAAATTGTTATCATTATGAAATTATTGGTAACCAACACAGGCAACACAGTTTTAACTCCATACAGTACTTAACACATCCATAGATACCAATCAATCTTAAGAAAACCTTAAAATGTTAAATAAATTCTGTTAGAATTCGAACTTCCGAACCTCGTGCTGACCTGTTTTTGCCGTATCATGTAAACAGCGCCTAATCATAGTGCTGTGACATGCACAGCACAATTTGTCACCGGGGATGTGCAACCGCTGGACAGTTTGTGTGCTACACTAAATTGTGTAACACCAAGTCCGCCAGATTTGAGATAAAACAAACTGAACTAATCACTATAACTTCAGTTCGGAGTAAGCGGTGAACCAGGTCATGCACCTCTGACTTGATTGAATTCATCGGTGAATCAAAAATATATAAAAGAATAGAGGGCAATATCGTGATGAGACCTGCTCATCTAAGAGGATTCCATAAAATTCTTATAGATGTCTACCAATCCACACTAGGACTATGCAGTGGACTATGGTTTATGTGTCGGTATCTGAGCGGCCTCTTAGTGAAACAGCTATGAGCTAAATTATTGAAATAAAGTGAAGATAACGTCTAGAGCCGCATTGTAGAACATTTAGAAATGGCAGCGTCATATTTATAATGTTCTACTTGATCTATACGGATCTTAAAATATTTCATCTGAACCAAACATGGCTATCAATATGTCTTATGCTTCTGACAATGTCTAAACCTAAGACAGAATCCTTGAAATCCAATATTCAAATTCGAAAAAGATTAAATTACTGAAATCATTCGATTGGTGTTGGTCACATGACGATTATATGCCCCCCTTGCTAGATTGGGTTAAAGAATAATGTATCGTGTTCGTGTCGAAGTACGGTTTTACCTTTTCTTGCAGCAGGGAGATTGTTATCGATATGTTTCTATTGTTTTTAACAATGATTTTCACTTCACTAGACTTGTCAGTAGAATTCAAGATATGTATTTATTTTCAAAAGAGAATTTAATAATTAATATCTGGCACTAAGCCTTCAGTTCATTATGAAATGCACTAATTAGAAAGCACTGTCTAACTCTAGTCTCTACAGGCAAATAGTTACAGTAATAGTAATTAGACAATCGCACAATTTCTTCAGTCTCCAGTCAAGGGCTTAACATTGAAAATTGGGCGCAGCTTCCTAAGAGAACACAAAACATTTCATCTGTTACGAACTTACGAGACTTTTCGAGAGCCCGAAAGTGTTCTATTTTTTCATAAACTTGTTTATAGATGTGTGCTCGTGTTTATGCGCATGTCAGTAGTGTTCAGTATGATTCTCAGAGGACACAATAGCGACTACAGTGACCCGTAATGTAAACTTCACGTGCGTGTCGCCGCCGCATAATCGCAGATTAGGTTACAGAAACTCGCCAGATAAATGAGTATTATACGAACATTGTTCGCGGGCCATCAGTTCACTTTGAAAATAATGGGATATCAACAGAAACACTGCAATGTTATAAAATACAACAATATAAAAAGTACTGAAAAATCAACATTAATAAAATGAATTAATAATTACTACAGTGAAACTAAAGAGTTCTAGACCTTCTTAGTCTTGTTCTTAAAGTTCTTGTTGGCAACATACCTACTATAATAATTGAACCTGAGAATCCCTTACAAAGTTTTGTCTCGATTCTCCATAGCATTATTATAAATTTCATTTCAATGTACAGAGGCCAGCACGTCAAGCTACCTCAATCTGTCAAATTTCTTTGATAGATTTTGATAGACATGCAAAACCATAAAGTTCATATTCAATTGGGAAAATTTGACAGTTTTGGATCGCTTGAACTGCTGGCGTCTGTACCCAATACACGAAAAAAAGATTTTCTTTTCTATAATTCTCTATGAATACGTAGATTTATGTCAAAACATTTAAAATGTTACAACATTACATAGACTACCGGACTGTCTTTACCCCATAATCATCATTCAATTCAATCATTCTAGCAACATATTTGTATTGGACCACTTACCTAGTTAACTGCTGAACAAAATTTTTAAGGTTAACGAAAACTAAAATACGCGACGGACTAAAATTTCAAAACAATGGACTTTCAATGTAATCATGTCAAATGAAGCAACAAAAGTCTAATTAATGAGAATCAAATTAAAAATTTTGAATAAAATTATATAGGTATGAAAATTTAACTATTATTTATAATATTTGATATTACTATAATTTTTATGGCCCCATGCCATACAAATCTATAATGTCAAGGCAATAAAAGCACCATATAAAATTATAATATACATACATATACAGGTACATATTCGACCTCCAATTAGACGGATAGATGAATTGATGAAGATCGCTGGGAGGTGTTGGAAGCAGGCGGCATATAACCGGTCCTTGTGGAAGTCTATGGAAGAGGCCTTTCTTCAGCAGTGGACATCCTGTGGCTTATATGATGATGATAAATTTCGATTAGTTGCTTTACCTATAATCAAGCGCTTTTTAACAACAAGTATCGACGTAGCTTGCAACCATAAGTAGGGATGTGCCTTAATAGGCGGTGAACAAGGGGATTCTGGAGTGGTCTATTAAGAGGATACAGTGCGCTCCTCTATGTGCTGACGGTGGCCACCGAGGTGGTATTAGTGGGTGAGAATCCCACACTCCCCGGTCTAACCCCCGTAGACCGGTAGCCTTTTGAAGGTTTCCCCCGTAAACAAAAAAGGTACGTCCAACTCTGGAGTTCAATATACAAGAAAAACAATGTTAACATTTTACTAAATATGCTGTTGGCGCTCGTGTTCATAGTGAAATCACTGCTTTAGTCCCTGGCGCACCTGGCCGACCGACAAACCGACTGATCAATGATCTTCGTTGTTATTTCAATTATCTCGGGTAAAATTAATAAATCCGATTAAAGCCTAAAGCCATTTATCAATAGTTTCGCACACCGATCTTATTGAGATCGTGCATTGATCTTATTTGCGCTGTTTGAGAAGCTTATAGTCTTCATGAGCTACATTACTTCGTAGGAGGTATAGCTTAACTTGTAATAGCATATTACAGTATACAGTTGCATTGCCTCGTAAGGTAATATAAGGTATAAAATGCTTCAATTAGCTCTCTGCATGCGTAGATCATGCACTGTAAACAAGGTCGTCGTAAAAGTTGTCAAAAACGTAATTCTCTATCCGTACAAATATTTTATATATGTATATACATATAACCCCTAGTGTTGTCTGGAGTAGTGTAGTTCAATATTTAGGTCACACTGTCAGTTGTCCCAGAATCATCATAAGTGCTTAATACTCGTAGTCTGGAATGTATACTGTTTCCTTTTAAAATCTAGTTTAATATTACTTTAAAATAACTCCCACCTCCGAGCAAGCATGTGCATCAGTCTCAGTTTTAATTATACACCCACTACCCAATAACGTTTGGAAACGAGTCGTAAACCGATATATAGCATCAAAGCTGCGTGAAAGCCGTCGCACGCTGCGATTGCTCCGATTCACATGAAAACATACTTCCTTTAATTAATTCCCTAGCAATAGTATCGAATAGCAATAAACACGTTGCCCGTACCAAAGCTTTTAACATAATATTATTCATACTGCCGTTTTGGGTGCGTTCGAGTCAGCAATGCCCTCGTGTTTAAATATTTACATCGCTAGTGCCGCTTACAACTTTAGTGTTTTTGTACATAAAGTCGTTCATGTGAA
Source organism: Acronicta alni (assembly GCA_964056405.1). Taxonomy (NCBI): domain Eukaryota; kingdom Metazoa; phylum Arthropoda; class Insecta; order Lepidoptera; family Noctuidae; genus Acronicta; species Acronicta alni. The sequence goes on from OZ043920.1 coordinate 5,912,539, forward strand.
CGCGTGCACAGAGCGACATTTTCCCGCGGTGGTGCAGGTCGGCTCCCGCGCTCACTCCCACGCCACCAGTCTTCCGACTTCACCTCATGGACACACAATAGCTACATTACTGCATTTTTTTTTTCTCCTCCTTTGTTGTTTACATTAATCGTTAACGTGCACCAAGCATTCCTGGAAGTGAAACTTATCTTTTTCTGATGACTTATAGAAGCGAGATGGCTTCCGCGTATTGTTTTTGCCGTCAACGTCGATGCGATACCGATACTAGTCCTTTGGAACAGGCACCTTCGACGTTTTCCAATTCAGATGTGTTCAGACAAGACTCACTCTCACACTCTCAATTCAGATGTGTTCAGACGACACTCACGACTCACGAGAGATATTTCACGAGCGAATCTAAACACAAATGTGAAAATTATGTATTAGTTGCGTTACAATATATTTTTTTAATGTACGTACTTAATTCCACAAAAGCTTCACTATCATCTGTTATCTGAGATCTTAATTTCAATTCAAAGCTTATTTGGATAGCAAAGCGAAAATGGGTTTTTTGGTACCGATGATAACGAACAAGTTTGATACTTTCTACAACTACAAAATATCCACAAAAATTAACCGTCCCATAAACTCGACAACTTAATTGTTCATTTTGTATGGGCAGCTGTTTTGTTTTGGTATTTAAAAAAGTTATTTGAACCAATTTTGTGTGGTTTATTACCATGGGTACTGTAAACCCCTTCGGATTGGTATACTTTCCGAATAACCCTGTAGAGATGCCAAAAGTGTTTCACTGGGAACTGTGCCATCTGTGTGCACTAAAGGTGACAACCGGCCGAGTTGGAAATATTTATTACCCTTTTAAAACACGCGGTACTCGACAACGTTTTGCGCACACATGTTCTTTCAGTTTACTTGGCAGATAGTTGCGGATGCTGCGGAGCGTGTTTATCATCGGACAACGACATCAGCTCGCCTCACTCTGATTTTAATTGCCGACAAGTACTCGCTGTGTTAGACTGCGAGCCGGGCGGTGGCTTACCGTGAAGACAGAGTTTCGACCTTACACGAACAAAGATTACCGTTGGTTACCGTCATTTTTTACTTTATTTAATTCTGCGAAGTGGTGTAACGGTGTCGCTTCCATTTGTTTTGGTTCGGCATCGCGCGACGTGCGCGGTGCGCCTGATCCCGCGCGCGCCGTTGCCTTGCATAAACCATGTACCTATTATATCATCACTCTTCACTTTGTCATTCTGATGCAAGCATGTGGTCACTAATTATTAATTCCATTTGCAAAACACGAACGATAGATACGTATAATATCAACCAACTTAACATAAAACTTAACATTTACTCTAGATGTACGTGGATAGTATATTCTCAATGCAATTTACACTGCTACTTTTATTAGAAACTCTACTTTAAATTTAATGACTACATGGTAGATACTATAATTTTTTGAGCAGAGAATGCAACTCCGTGGGAACAAATTAAGCTGACGCGCAAAGAATGAACCAAACCGAGTGAAATTTGACCTATCCACCACACGTGCTTGCTTATTACATACGCACTATATGCCCAATATCTTCTTTAGTTATATTGACCATACAATATGTAACTTATTTATAGTAAAAAATGGATACGATCATTTACTATCATACTAAATTCGTTCTAAAGAGTTTAAATGCATGCAATGCAATGCTTGCTACGTGTGACGCGGGACAGAAAGATGTAGAAAATAACTGATCCTGGTAGGTCCTGTTTACTGATAACTGTTACTGTGTAGCTACTTGGGTAACACATAACAGTAGCCATTCGTTATTAACTAGGTTAACTGTCATTAAATCGCGTAAATCAAAATAACTATCAAGTAATGCAGTCGTCAATCTTAATCATTTTTCCAGCGTACAACGAATAAATTGAAACCCATACGTAATGTCCAACATTAATTAATATTAGCTAAGGTTATCGATTTATTTCAAGAACATTAAGGTTATGTACAGTGGCCAGCACATCAAGCTACCCCAAACTGTAATTTTTTTTTTGATAGTTTTTCAACTATATAAAGCTAAGGTTCATATTCGATTGAGAAAGTTTGACAGTTTTGGATAGCTTGACCTGCTGGCGTCTGTACTAAATAGGTATATACTTAGAGGGAATTATTGTTTTCAGTACCTAAGTTAATGTTACATGCTACTTAGGTGGAGTCTATGGTCATGAGTCTCTGCAGACTCTGCACCATCACGTTTCCAAAATAATATTCTCTGCCGCTAAGCAACAATGTGCTAACATGTTTGTGTTCTGGTTTGACGAGCAATGTAGCCAATGAAGTAACTGGGCATATTAGACTTAAAAATTGAGATCCCAAGATGATAACACGCTAGTGATACTACTGGTGTTGCTGGCGTTCATAGGTTGCGGTTACCGTTTACCATCAGGCGGCCCTTATGCCAGTTTATCATCTTATTACAATAAAAAGAATCGGTTTCTTCCTCTATAAATCAAAACCACGAATCTCAGCTTATAATAATATCACACAATGATTCATATTCATAACATCGTGAGCATGAATTTACCATCTACCAATCGAGTTGTTTATCATTTTAATTGCCTAAATAACATAGTAACAGTTGATGCATAAGAAATCAAACCTCGTACAAATTACATTTGTTGGCACAAAATTTGGATGCAAACGTTTTGCGACTTAGTCATAGCGGAGTGTCAGCGTGCGATGGTACGTATATTTAACACTGGTCCACGTTAGGTGTAATTTGACTTAACACATTCATAGAGGAGCGGAGGCGGTAGACACGCGGTCAGTCGCGCGTCGGCAGGACAAGGCGAGGCGGGCGCGGGCAATGAAAGTGACAACTGTGTACGAAAGTGACTCGCTAGATTTATTTACACTTGTTCGAAATAGACGCGATCACTTCTAAAACTGGTGTCCACTTTACGTTTGTGCCCCGGTCCGCCTCGCTATTTATATCGCTTCAGGCGGAGATCTGCCTCCTTCTATGGCAAACTTGAATGTGCTCAACGCAGCACGCCAATTAACTGTGTGTTTTGTTCATTGAGACATTTTTACTCCATTTATCATCAAATTAATTACTGGTCACCGTTTCTTACTTTTTTTCATGTGCTCAGCTTACACGTCGTACAATTTGTTTTACGCAAGGTCGTCGAACTTTTTAGTGTTCGGTTAGTAAACAATGCCTTGAATTTGAAGTATGAGAGTGTATCTGGGGTCAAAGTTACAGCAGTAACATTTGCAGTAGAGGCAATTTCTGGCCAGTGTCCTTACTGTTTATCTATAGCACCTCGATAAAAGTGCCAGTTTCGAACCTCTGGCCATACCCCACTAATAGAAACCGGTAATCGAATTTCGTGTCTGTGACCTGACATACAACCCAACCCACTAAAGTAGGGTGTGCGAGTACTTAGATACATCAGACTCTAAACAATAACCCTGTAAATGGAGCAGCTGGTAATGATTCAGTGATTGAGTCGCGCCAGCGAGTGAGAGCGCCCAATTGAGTGTGTACCTAACACAATCGGATATGGCACTCAATATGATGGAAGGGGCGAAGCGGCGGGAAAATATTCTCGATATCCAAATGCTACACAATTGTACTAGCTCAACAGCTAAGTTTTATTACGTGTACCATTCGTAATAACAACCTATCATGTGGTGAATGTTGATAATAGTATTTTTGTTACTACTGCTCGATAAAAGTAAAAACGAATAAGCGTGGTACAATTATCAAAACTACCGACAGAGAAATGGAATGTCCCAAGTAGTGAGATAATTTCGATTTCCTTTTATAGAAAGTAAGAATGTTTTCGATGGGTGAGTATCGCGGTGATGTGAACAAGTCGCTGATGCTGCTTCACCCGGGAACCCGTTCACAACATCGGCTACACTGCGATTAGCAGACACTGACTTATTACAGAGGCCTTAAAATAGAACATGGCTAGTGGTTCCTTATCTATCACGAGACTTTCTCGAAGAGTGACCATTTCAAGCAGCCCCATCGTCACACAATTGTTAATACAAAAATATAATTCCAAATCTTAAATGAAATTAAAATTAAAACAACGTCAATAAAGTTCCATGTCAATTTAAAGGTTAAGGTGAAACAGCGCGTATCGGAAATCCTTTAATTGCTTGCTTTAAAATGCTTTTGTTTGAAGTGGCAACCCAGTAAATCGATTAAGCCGCACGTGGTTTCAAGAGTTTGTTGGTTTCCGATAAGCATATACGAATCCTTATGAAATATAGAGCTAATATACACGAGTAAGATGGATGTGTTTTAAACTCTTAGAATAATAACAATCTTGACAGTCTAACAAAAGTGTAACCTAGCCTTTAATTGACCAGCAAATTATTGCAGACTTGATCCAACAAACGCGGAACATAACATTCCTGGAGCAATTAAATCGTTCCAGATACGACTGCAATATAATATCTTTAAAGTATCGCTACAAAGAGTAGCTGGCTACGCTGTAAAGTGCTTTATACTACTGATCTGAGAATAAAGGGAAAACATTAAATGTGTACGGTGAAACTTGTGACAAGCGATATTGAAGATATTAATAAGTAAATATTGTGTGTGCTCGACAGTTCAGCTGCGATATTTCATCACCAACTCTTTACGATGTATAGTCAGCAATGAGAGTCGGTGAACACGATTCAATCTTTAAAACGCTTTTATTCTGTTAAAGTTACTGTCTGAGAGGGTAGTTACGAGTTCTTTGTGTATAAGATAATTACAAATTTTACCTTAACTTTAAGTTTAAAAAATATTTTACGCCTGTATTCCATCAATTTTCTAAGACTATCTATATTTTATATAATCTTATGATTACATTGTCATCAACAAGTCATAGTTCCTGCAAGTGAATCTTTATAACATTTTTTTCAGCCGTTTATAAAAAAATCCTTTAATGTAATATTTTGCCATTTTCTTCATCGAACTATTCAAACGATCAAAGTCGGACTAAGGTATTTGTTTTTTTTTCTTTCACGTCATGCTACTCATTACCGAAAAAAAACACCTGGGAATATAAATGATTGCCATTAATAATAGAAAATTATAGATGTCAATAGTTTAAAATCTTCGACTGTTCCGATTGATCTTATGGCCTGCTTTCCAGCATACCTTTAAGTACCTATACTAATAATATACCTATAAAATTAAGGGTATAAAAGTTGTTTCAACTAACACTGTAAAATTTATGATTTTGTCTCGTTTATATTAAATAATACACAATATTCGAATGAAATATAATAATTGCATGAACCCATGATCTAATGTTAGTTTTTTTAACGTCAGGGTACTTGGAGTAAAATTCAACAAAATTAACACTAAATTTCCAGGAAAGTCAAACCGCTTATTTGCAGCATTTAAGGATATTGACTAATTCTTGGTATCGGCAGGTCAGCTTACAGCAGTAGTTATTAACTATTAAAATTTAAATTAAGAACCGACCACAAACAACGTTCACTTTTTAAAACCGAATTTATCTTAAGGAAACCTTTACTTAACAGAAAATATTTGTACCAAAAAGGTTTCTTATTCTTTCAAATGTTTTAACGCTATGACTACTTGCCATTCTACCCTCCTAGACAGTCATACATACAGCCATGTAAGTTTCTACCTGTTTAAAGAAGGGTCGGGCCGCAGGTGCATCCCACATACAAATACAATCTCGAACAAAAACGTCCTTAGAATAGACACGAAAATAAAATTATTGAACATCCATCCAGGAAATAAGCTGGCAACCAAAAGTTTGGTTGCCAGTTTTACATTTTATAGTATTTTACATTTTATTTTCACAGAAGGATTTCATAAAAATGTAAATTGATTATGAATTTTATATGTTTTTTCTGATATCTAATAAGATCCCATGCCCCCTAGAAGAGGTATATCAGATTTGAAAAGTAATATTGTAATCGTAGTATTATGATAATTTTATAGGCACGGGGCCATTCGGTTGGCTATCCTTCTGCAATAATCCTTTGATCCCCTATACAACATCCACAGCACAATATTAGTATACGAACGGAATGTAACCTCGACATCCATCCAAGTATCTAACTGATATTAATATTTTTATATACCAATAGCTTAATGGACAGCATCAATACATTATGAGGCAGTATTAACTTGATGAGCAATTCGGTAAGGGCATTACGCTGATTTTGTATGAAGATTCGTTTATACTTACTTGCTTTGCCATTTGGATATAAGTAAATTGATTACTTCTTTCATAGAAATGATAAGAGCCGCTCTAGCTATCGCAGTAAATAGAAGAGTAATATGAGACACAAATATGCAGAATGTACGCAGTTATTTATTTGATTATGCTGTATGAAATTGTATGCCTCCGCCTAGGTATTTTATAATACTAGTGAAGCATCGTACAGGTTATATTAACAGAAATAATAACAGCAAGCTCATTCGGTTTTTAAACACAGCTGGTCACAAAACTAAATGCAACTGATAACCCACACATGTACGTTTTCTTCCTCCCTTGGGGGATATTTCTCAGTTCTCCCCCATCCGAGCTCTTCCCTGCACGTAATGGGTGCCCAACGACACAGGAAAGCATCTAAAGTGAGGTGAATACACTGTAATTGCTCTTCCAAACGCAAAACATTCGCTCATGATATAAACGTCTCGTATCAGTGTTGCCAGATATTTTGAATCCTTTGTTGCACTGTGATTGGCTGTCCGATTCGAATATTTCGGATTCCCTTTCAAGCGGCAAAATTGATTTGTTGTACAACAAACATACCAAATTCAATCAAGTATCGGACGGCTAGCTTCGCACGTGAAAAGTTCATCATAAATTTTCAAATGGACCATTGAATATGTCGGAACTTTCGTATTGAAATTACACGATAGTTCAATTTGCAATTGAATTGCAAATATCCGGTCGGCGTTATATCGGCTGTGCTAACAATGGCATCACATTTCATTCTCGTTGTACATGCTACATAGCTTGTTTCCATTAGTAGAGGTAAGCTGCAATTAATTAAATTTCAGCAATTTCTGACCCGTACCGAAAAAACTGGCCCATATTAAAACTGACCTAATTACTTACGATCTTAACAATAATGGCCATAAAATTAATTGCCTACCTGTTAAAATTTGCCTAAATTGGCAATAATTAGGTACACACTTCAATTTGTAGCTATCGTCGCATCTGATTATTCAATCTTTATCATACAGCAAGACCGCATCGTATTAGTGAGATCAATTTTCAATAGTAAAATTCAGCCGTAGTTGTTTACATTGGCCGCAGTTAATCTGATCTCACCATAAACATACATTTTGAGACCAAAAGTGTTTTTAAAACCGTAGCTTTCTGAGAACGTTAAAGTAAACTGAGTTAAAAGCTCTATTTTCTTTTTAAATGGCAATTCCAAATTTTTTTGCTGTTAGGTAGGTATATTATTTCGCCGTTATTGTTCTAATGCTAGTAAATGGAGTTGTAAGTTATTATAATTCTTTTGGCATGTCTATTAATACGATGATTCTCGGTTTTCCGCACTCTGATTCAATCAATCAATTGTCAATACATATGCTAGATTGTTTACTTACTTTGAAAGTCCTTGATAGACCCACAGTGAAGTAAGTTACACGGATACAGTGCACCCATTATACATACTGCAACGCACAAAGATCAAAGTCCGGTATCTTCGTAACCTTTTAATAAACGCGAAGGTATCCGTACAAGGAAACCTGGACTGCGAACGATATCGCAACTGCTTATTAGTCTTCAAGCATAGACAAGTAAATAGTATCTACCTCCACTAGATTACAAGGTACCTAATTAGGTAGTACCTTGGTAACAGTATTTTTATTAGATTTCTTGAGCACAATACGTTTATATTTTGGTCAACGTTATAAAATTCGTACTTCAATGCTTAACTCAACAAACAAACAAATAAGTAATTTTACCGACGGACAACCATGACACAGATCTTCGAAGACATTTTATTCTTTTACAATGGTGTTTATGATTTTGCTACCTATTCTTGTTTTATCGGTCAATTCTAAATGTGAGCATAGAATTTAAGTATCATCTGATAATATCAAAGTGAAACCAAAGACTGTAAAACATTATTCTACAGGTAATTGCCTAATATTCTGTTTCGATATTCGAACAAAGTTTTTCAAAACAAATTCAATTACAATAAGATTATTGGACGGTTGACAAGAGAAAGTTGATTGGAGGACATCGGAGTGTTTTAGTTGAAACTGTAGTAAGAAACAAACTTGATATCGGTTTAATTTCTAAGCCCACATTGGACCTTCATCTATATAAAGTTATGTCTGTTGTCATCTTACAATCATGTGGGTAAGTACACCCACTTCGCACGTCACGAGCTGCGGCCGTGAAGCAAGCGAGACGGATTTTCAAAAGGCAAATCGAGATAAACGCACCTAATGATTGTTACAGCAACTAGAATTCAAAGAAAACCTGCTATTATTTTATACATATTTTATAATCTGTATGATTTTATACATATCCTACGAAAGTAGTAATTATAATATATATTTTCGTAGATTTTACGGTTTGTTGAGTTATTTAAAAAAAGTTATCAATTAAATTATGTTAAACGGAAAACGGTGTGCAAAATTTCACACAATATCCTAATATGCTTTAATTATTACCTATTTAATATGATTAACGTCAAGTAAAATAAGCACTATGAATACAAGGAATTCCTTTGGGAGGAAGCTGAGGTATTGGTCGGCTATTGGCAGCTATTGGTGTGAATATCGCGTTGTATGTGACATTATCTCGTGATCGACTTCTTACTAATTGTCCACCGAGAGCCGTTCAAACAATCGCCACCATTGTTCCAAATGCCAAGGAGCGACACGACAATAGTGCAAACGTGTTTCGCGAGGTAAAAGTGCCAGCAAACAATGGAATCGATGCCTATTTGATTCCGTGCTTTCCCTTTTGTCGAATTGTGTGCTTGAGCGAATTTTCATAATAACGCTGTTCCGGTAAAGTACGCAACTAGGTAGGTACTCGTTTAGTACTACCTACAATTATTATAATACTGACCCCAGAAAGACTTGCAGCTTACGGCATCAGAGTTAGTTTACCTTTGATAAAACTGATTCTCTTTGTATGTTGTCACTGTAATCTGCGACAATGATACAGGAAACCAATTAATTGTCTATGGAACCCTCAGCTATGTACGAAATGAAAGACTTTTTTATCACTTAATAATTATAAAATCCTGGGAATCAGTGTTATAATAGCCATTATAAAAGATGAGAATAAGAATTAAAAAAAAGAACTTTAAAATAAAAGCAAGTGTTGGCCATAATAGCCAACTAATTACGTTCGTAATTAGCATCTCCAACCATTCCATTTTGGTACCATGCACAACAAGTTGTTGAGATAACTTAATAATAACCTATTTTTAACCATTAAGTAATAAAATTATGTTATAGCTAAAATATATGAAGGATATTATAATGTACCATACAGTACATATATAATGTATACACTAATGTTCCTGCTAGTTTCCTTACTAATGAACGACGTATAAGCTGTATATGTGTAAATTGTTTTGTAAAACATCCCGTTTAATGTTTGATTGAAACGAGACAAAATAGTTGCAATTAAACACATATTATTCAATGTTTATTACAACATATCTTACTACTACTTACCTACTACTTCTAGACTGGCTATTAGACGGTTTCTGTTAAACTGATAACTTTCAGCGTTCCAATGCCAACATCTCACATACATACATCACATGCAAACAATATACTTACCTAGTATATTGTTATATATATATATACATACTATGTTTTGAGTAGTGTCTAAGAAATAGTGTAAAATAACATAGTGTCCCTATTAATTGCATAATGGAGAAAACCGTATTAAGGTAGGTATATTTTTAGATCTTCGAGTTTTGTGGAGGGCTCCATTACAGGGTAGGACCTAGTTTAGGTGTCAATGAAAACTATAAATTGACAACTTTCTTTATGAATACATCTCTCTCAATTAGAGGCTTATGATAATAAGGGCATTGATGATCGCAGCATGAGATCATCTACCTATGTTGCTAGAGTCCACTAGCTCTTCAATGACATCACATATACCTAGCGACAGTACTGGACACGATAACTTGGCTTGAAAAAAGTCAATAAATGTAAGGAAATGCTAATTTAACACTTACGTACGTATTTTATATCAATCAAAACATTACGAACCAAAATGCTTGTTCATTTGTTATGGGACGTTTGTAACGACGTTCTCATTAACGTGGAGTGTTGCCAAAAACACCAACTTTTGCGATAACTGCGTCAAACTTCTAATAATAAAAGCAACAGTGTCATGGTGTTATGATTGTTTAATATTGTAGATAATTTTAAATACTGTTAAATAATGTATAAATGCTTTCTATTCTCGTTAAATGTTTTGTATCAAAATTAACAGCGGCCAATGTGTTCTTTCCATCGAAATTACAATATAACTGAAAGCAGTCCGTGATACTATTGTAAGAAATGGAGACAATTGAGCTGAACCAAACAAAACACTATTCACAAGCAAACGTCTCCGGTAATGTAAAAAAGGTGTATACACTATCTTGTATAGGACTGATGGCGCCACTGTGGGACACACACAATATACAAATTAATCATGCAGGCGGATTTTTAATCAGCCGTTTAAAAAAGCTAAACATTTGGTTACCCGATTGGTTGAAGTTTAAACAGTCAGCTATCCAAATGCTTGACTTTTTCTTGCCCGGAAACGTTTGATGTTACTAAAATTTATTCATCCAATTGAATACTTGGATTTAATTAGCGGGCTTGTGACACTGTAATTAAAAAAAGCAAACGTGATGACGAAATTCCGTTTAGCAGTAGGTATCGTTTTAAGTAATTTAAACTAAAAGAATAGCTTTTTACACACCTAGATATTTTACAGTAGGTATTCTGGATTTATATTAATAGACTAAATCTGTTTTAATTATTCAATTCCGAGATTATTATACAGCAAATCATTTGTCATTAAATTTTTAACGACATTAGAATCAGTCAGTTTGTTAACTGACAGGCTGTGATTCAAGCCTTGACATCTTTATACATATAATTATACTAACAACTAATTTAAAATTTATCTACAATAATTACCGTATCTTGTGGTGACGCCTGGCGCTATCTTAATTATTCATCCTATTTCGTTTACTACTTATGCCGTATGGCCAGCATGTAATCACTGGTGGACACTTAATCTATGGTTTCAACGCTCACAGCTGCAGTTAGATAGTCGTTACCTAGCCAGTCCGATAATTACCGACGCCCTAAATATTCTACGTGACTAATTTGTACCGTTTTGTATAAATGTAGTGTTTTGGGTATTTTAGTGAGTAACTTTACCTGTAAGTGGCAATTTTTCCTTCTTTTATATGTTAATTATTACAGTGAAATCGTCCCTGACATTGAACTTTTTCTTCAAATCTAATACTCATTCAGTAAATTAACCTCTATACATATAGAAAACTAGCTACCGCCCGCACCTTCGTTTGCATAAATATGCTAAAATAAAACACAGTCCAGTTCACTTAGGGAAAATGTAGCTTTCTATGAGTGAAAGAATTTTCAAAATTGGATCAGTAGTTCCAAAAGTAGTAGTACCTATAAACAAACCAGCAAAATGGCTAAGGTCGACCGATGGGAAACTTTTTAAAATCCACAATACGACAATAGAAAACAAAGACACTTTGATGTAACAACAAATAATGACTTTAAAATTTTACGCGTGCGGTCAAGAAACCGGCTATGGTATCGATCTAATGCTATATTAATGAATGTGGTTCGGCTACTGTGTGACTGCTTCCTAATGCTCATAATCTTGCTACCGATGTTGTATTTGTGGTTTTATACAAACCAGAAGATGAAAACGATACTTTCCTCTGTGTATAACAACAGAATTATACTATAGATACTGGCCCACCAGGTCTTCAGCCGTTAATAGTCATTTGTTTGTCTTCAGAGACACTTCATCGTTTAAAAGTTCAGTGCATTATCGCGTATGTTCCATCTTCAAACAGTCGATGGTGACATAAAAACAAGGTAGTATTTAATTCTCGTATTTAACGTCATATAAACCTAAGTTGAAGTTTAAGTTAACTGTGTATTTAGATGACATTATGAACACATCAAATTTTCTCAATTTTCTTCCAAATTAAGAGAACTTTTATTTACCCTAAGGACAGAAAAGAAATAAATTGCATTTTTATTTTGGGATCTAACAAACCGACACACTTTTCAAGCAATACATAACATGAAAATAAGTACTCAAATCTCAAAATACCGGTATACCAAGCTAATAATTTCCCATCACACATTGTAATACTTGATGCAATTGCCTACATATGCCCCGAGTCATCAAATACCTTTACCCTTCCGAGAAACAATTTCTTCTAATGACAAATGCTCTTATACAAACTTGCTCGCTTTATCACTAATGACACAAACAACGCTAACTAGGAGCGCTTTCATTAAGTGTGCTTGCATAATACTTGTCTCACTTGCTACTGTAGTTTGCCGTTGCTACTGAGTGGTAGTTGCGGTCTATGCGACGGCGGCGTATGCGCTGACATTTGTGAAAAATCACTACAAATTTATGAACATAGTAGCTTCGGCCCGCGACTTCGTCCGCGTGGAAAAGTTACTTTTAATTAGCCTATATGTTATTCTGATGTATAAATAATAATACTGTAAAGTTTCATCAAAATCCGGTCAGTAGTTTTAGCGTGAAAGAGTAACAAACATATACACTCACAAACTTTCGCCTTTATAATGTGATACCATCACGCCTGTATTCCCGGAAAGGTAGATGTGTACTAATTGTGTTATGTAGTCCGAGCTGCTATTAAGAATTTCATGTAAAAAGTCAATAACATTTTCGACCTGGGTATTGAACCTAGGGCCTCTAGCTTAGCAGTTGCGCTTACAACCATTTGGTTAATGCGGTAGAATTTATGAAAATATATTTAGAGATGTTTAAGATATTCGGTTTGATTGTTTGCAAATATATTTTGTTCGTGTAGGTACATTATGTTTTGATTCTTTCTTTAGTAAGTAACATTATTTATTTTGGAATATAATTTATAAATGATAGTGATGAGATAACTTTTTATCATTCATAAATTATAGTATTTTGTCGTTTTACATTGACTATGTACAGAGGCCAGCACATGAAGCTACCACATTCTGTCAAATTTATTTGATGGATTTTCAACTTTAATGCAAAATATTAAGGTTCATATTCAATTGGGAAAGTTTGACAGTTTTGGATAGCTTGACCTGCTGGCGTCTGTACTAACTTTTGCCCGCGACTTCATCCGTGTGGAATTAGTAATTTGGGTAGATATTTTTTTATCCAATCGGCTTTTTATTTCTAACGAAAAATTATTTCCTGCACAAATTTGTATACCCTTACGGGATGATTTTGGGGATAAAAACTATCCCACTACCTTTCCCGAAACTCAAACTATCTCTACTAAATTTAATATAAATCCGTGCGTGAAGAGTTAACAGACAGACAGACACACTTTCGCATTTACAATATTATTATGGATTTTAGGATATGGCTATTAACACAGTAAAATTTACTGTGCTATTGTATTATATATATATTATAGTATATATTGTAGTAATATAATATTTATTAAGTAGGTAGTTTAATCTCATATTCGCCTGAGGATACACTAATTGAATAAAGCGTAGTGCATAACATTAAAGAAAAGTAAAAGTAGGTGCTGTGCGTTGATACGGACGTATAATATTATTTAATTATTTAAAACGTCACAACTTCTAAAAGCTTTTACAGGTTAGTAAAATTCCGGAGAAACTGTACTTTACCTATGTAAATTACCCTACTTATATCCTGCACTAAGGTTAAGTAACAAGTTTTAGTATGGCTTTTACCAGAATATGTGGAAAATCTTTTGGACACTTGATTACTTGGATAGTCTCCACTATCATTACGTCACCACTATATTCCCCGAAGAATTAAGCAAAGTTGTACACCCACAGTTCCTGGGAGATTTAAGTCCCATATGTAATAGGGGCAAGCGGCACTAACCGTTTAGAAATACTACAGGGATTTTATAGTAAAACCCAATACTTAACACCTGGGAATCTAATACAGGACCTCTTGCTCAGCAATCGCTCTTACTAATGAGGCACTTAATATTCTGGTATCAAATATTCATACCAGAAGTTATTTAAATACATACCTACTTAAAATAATATTAGGAATACGTAGACTTAAAACACAAAAGTGTGATTTTATATCACTGTGAATTTATGACGCCTTGCCCGGAACACAGTGAGGAAGGAAGCTCTGTTCAACTGCAGAATACTTAATAAGTACATAATAATTGAATTATATACAGATACTATATACTAAGCACGTATACCAACAATTATTCTTAAACATCATGACACTTCCTTAATTCGCTATTATTTTATTATTTATCCTCTTCTACATTATAAATACTTTGCATACCATTAGATCATGCGATGACAAAATTAAGTGAAAGTGGCCTCCCACTCGCAGTTTGTAATGGCACAAAATATTTAAAATTAAAATAAGCACCAAACATTAATTAGTGTCGTAGTGCAGTCATTATGTTTGCAGAAAGAATAGAAAGTAAAGGCTCGTACACACTGCATTGTCCCGCGCTCGAGGGACACCATCGCCCCGCCCCGTGGCCGATGCTAATGCGGAAGCTGCGTCTGCGACGTGCCGTCCTGCCCGCCGGCGGAATTGTTAATCGCCTCATTTATCGTTGCAGACGAAAGTGAAAACTGCTACTGTGTAAATAATACAATTGTGAATGCGCCTTTATATTTTACTACATTGTGATTCCGGTACAATGTACGAACCGATTTTTTGTTCACGTTTTTTAAATGGTTTCAATTATTAAATTTGGGTAATTAGTAGGTAATTTTGAATTTTGTAAGCATTAGTATTGCGAAATAGATTGGTATTTTATTACCTCATAGAAAAATAGAAATAGATATACATGAAACAAGTGATACCTCATTTCAGAATATAATGGTAGATATACATACTATCTAAACATAGATTGACAATGTAAAGATATCATCAGCGATTGTAATATTAAATTATGACATAACATTAGCATTGTGTGGCAACACTGGCGACATGGACGAGTAAAAGTGAGCACCATTGTATCGGATGTGCGGTAATAGCTCCACCCCCTATGGATCCAGCATTCCAACCATAGAGCAGTCTACTTAACGTGACTAAGATTCTAATGTTGATGATGCTAATATAATGCATTGAAAAGTTTATAATACATTTTCGATAGTACATAATTAATAGCGTTAGATAGTCACATGGATTTAAAGTCATTTCGAGGTACCGTTAATACCAAAGAGGTTTTAAAGGGCTGTAGAGCGGACATTGGAATCATTTTAATACAAACACTTTAACGTGTTTTTTTTTTAATATCTTCGGTTAGTAAAAAAATCCTACTCCTTCTCTCACTACAGATTATGTACATTTACCCACTTTTTGGAACCGAATTGATATTTGGAAGTTATTCAAGATCTTTATTGTACCTATTTCAAGTAATAAATACACCGCAAAGGTGTCAAAAGGTAATACCGGGTAAATTATATTTTAAACCGCTGGCTAAATTAGCTTGTAATCATTTATAATAATATTTATCTTGTAAATTAATAAAATCAGAAGCAAACATTAATTTGTAAATAAGTAAACTTAACTTATAACTGTAGGGAATTTCCCACGAGTATTTCTGAGCTCATTTTCTGCCTTGTTTCAGACCTAGTAGTTGGGCTTTGTATACCTAGGTCTACTTTGTAAAAATAATAGTATGATACCTGTATGAAAAAAAGTTATACATTGAATCATAATTTAAATTATTTAAATTAGAAATTGGCTTCCATTAATAAAAGTGAGAGCTCGTGTAGTCTAGTCTCGCTCTAGTCGTAGCTATCCATAACAAAATATTTATCGACCCACAAGTATACGCTACACACCAAAAGGTCATCAATTAAAAACCATAAACAAGTAAAGTATATTTTGGTATATTAATATTATAGCTACATGATGTGTGACGGGCTTTATCGAATGAATCAAGGTAAGCAAGCACAAACTTAAGATCACAATGCGGTGTAACCAATTTAAGTTTTTGTATCTTTTTAATCGAAGACAACGAGTGGAGGACAAACTACAGAATTTATAGGGAAATTTTAAGGGAAGAATACTTATAGTGTACATAATATTATCTAATTTAATCGTGTAAACTAATACTGTTAGGTCGTACATAAATAAAAACAAGTGGTAAAGAACCTCCTTCTTTACCAATTGTCTGTCAGTCTTGTCTTCATAAGCCACTATAACAACCACAACATTTTTTTTTATAAAGAAAAGGTTCAAGAACTAGTCTTATACTGTAGTCAGCATAATACTAGTTCTTGAACTTTAATGACTATTGATATTATGATCATTGATGTCCTTATTATTTGTTTTGTACTAAACAATAACTTTTTTTTTAATGTGCAATATGCTCAATTCACTTCTTTGGAGTAGCATGTATAAAGTAACAGAATGAATCTAAATTTTAATATACCTACATATATTTATATATTAAGTACTCATAAAGCAACAATGCTGAATGCTCATGAAAGTTTACGTTTTAACCTTGTCACTGTATTTAAAAATTAATTAAGATAGGTATATCAATTATGAAAGAGAAAAAGACCAGTCTCTTAACCCATTAGATATGAATTCGAATTCATTATTAATAAAAGACACCTACATAATGAAGTTACTTAATTAAATACTAACAAGAACGCTAATATCTATATGACTAATATTATGTATTAACATCGTATATCATAATGAGGGTCACCATTTCCATAAGTAGGTTCCCTAAGCAATTTCTAACTATACATGAATCATACGTTAATTTCGTGTGTTGAACAACGTAGATTTTTATCTCAAGAATAATCAAGATTATAGACAAGCGTGAAACGAAACAGTTAGTTTTACAATTCATAGTGTTGTATACTGATTACTATTCACAAGTTCATTAAGATCACACTGACATTATTCACGGAAGTGAAAAGATACTAATGTACTTATTCTTTTCTTATAATTACTTTTTTATTTAATCACCTGAGATTATCATAAAATTGTGGCTAAGAATGCAACAAAAAATTACGGCTGTTAATTTTTTTCTTTCCTTCAGTATTGCCGTTTTCCTGTTATTAGCATTGTTTCCGTTAACCGTAATTTTTTAATAACATTATAATACAGTGGTTTCTTTTTTCGTGGCCGTGAGGACTTACAACAAAATAGATATATAGATCGTAGACTCATAGATCTACGAAGTTGCACTTCCAACTTGTGGGAGTGACTATATTTTACATTATAAATGAAGGAGATGCCCTTCGTGCCTTTGAGAACACATTAATCCGTCGCGTCGGTCTCGGTTGTCCTACGAATATTCATAGGAAGCAAATCTTGTCTAATATTTAGATAGTCATCAATTTAATACTACGTAATAAGCGTAAAATTGCTAACAGGGCTAAATAGTGTCTTAGGAAAACTTGAACTTTCACTTAATCTGGATGAAATAAAATATTAACACTCATATTGTTAAGAAAAGGACAATTGTTATCAGCATTTAAAATCTAAATAACAAAAAAAACATTTAAAACACTTCAACGCGTCTATGATTGACATCACTAATCATAATTATTGATGATCTATTATTGCCAGGTACTAACCCCCCAAACATCCTAACCTTGACCATGGTATTTTATAGGTTTTTTTGTCACTACTTTAGCATAGTCACGTTAGGATCATAAAAGCCGACGAAAACTGTTGCCATCTTTATTGCGTCAACGTGATAGGTGACAGAGGTAATAAATGGTGTTATACTTTGCACGTTTCGTGTGAATGCAGCATTAATATTTGTTCCATGGAGTTAAATATCCTAGAAGAACAATTATAATGTGAGTCAACGTGTCAGTGTACCAAAAACCATTATATACACTTTTTATTGTTTTTACCCATTATCAAAAAAGTTAGGTTAGTCTTAACAGATGCGGCAGAATTTAGTATTTTCCGAGCGTATTCCAACGACGCGACGGATCAAGTGTACATGCTAACTAAAATTCGACCTGAACTAAAATTTGACCTTTCAGGTTTCTCGAACTGTATAGTCATGGGTATTATTAGACAATTATTTACCCTGCACAAGCTCCAGACGAATAGTTTGCTTGTTTTAAGGGAAACTAAGTATAAGGCAAGTCTAAACGTTTTTTGAAGATAACCAAAAACCTATTTCTCCGTATATTCGCTCTCAATCCAGACGTGATTTGATATAGTTAGTATTTGTAGCAAGTCCTTAGCGGAGCGAGGTGGCGCCAGCTGGCATTCTTGTCTCGGCCAGGAGCAACTTTCATGAATAGTTAACTGACTAGTTTTAGTTCTAGCATAGGATCGCGCTTTGCAAAGTAAACACTGTTCGATACAACGTCGCGTTTTAAATAAACATGCAGCACTTTACGTATCTGTTTGGAATGTAGATAAACAATGTTTGATTCATATATACGACCGTCTTCTTCATATGAATACATCAGCCTCCAATGCCGTGAGAAATGGCCTAATTCTGTTTCAATATGTCACGCAAAAAAAGTTGATGCTTTTAAAAGCTTACATACACATACACAATCCTGCCCTATCGACTCTATTGTAAAAAAAAGAATTTCATGATCACATTAGATAAAAAAGACATACAAATGTGTAGAATAGGAACTTCAAACCTAAAAGGAGTATTTAAACCAAATATAAAATAAATGGATATACCTTTATTATTGGAATAAACATTATCTTACTAATAATACGTTTTTTAATCAACCGTACCTATATTTCAAGTTCTGGAGATACTTTGCTTTCCAGGTACAAAAGCAAAATTAGTCAACAATCAATTGTATGTGGTCACCGTCTCGTACAATGCAAGACAACTCTGGTTAAACGCAGACTGTCGGTTAATGTTTTATCGTTTTGTAACCGTAGTGTTGAACATATTTTTTATACCACTAAGGTGGCAAACAAACATACAGCTCACTACAGATGGTAAGCAGTTGCCATAGCCTATAGATGCTTATAACACCAGGGTATCACTTGCGCGTTGCCGACCCTGTAAAACGAATGGGGAATAGTTGGGTTGGCAGTAATAAAGGGTCAAAGTCCCCCCACTGCCGACACAACATTTCCTAGCGGGGCACTGGTAACCTTGCTCACCATAAGGATCACAAAACAGCTCAAAGCTGTGTTATTTCACTTCGATTTTTTGCAAGGCGGAGGGACTTACCCAAACGGGTAGCTCCAATTTGAGCTTTGTACTCCCACTACCTCTCTTAATATTGAGCTCGCTATTTAATTATTGTCTAGGTTATTCTCTGTTTTGACTGCCTTTTTTTGGAAACCCAAATAGAATGTGGATTATAGTGATTTGTCTTTGGGTACTCAATCTTTCTCTCAAAATATTCAAAAAATGCCGACCAATCTTGTTTTTTAGTTATTCTTTAGACGTGTAAGAATTGATACCGCTTATACTTATCACTCTATAAAACGTTTACACCCTCTAAACGATTCTAATAGCAAAATAAAGTTTTACGTTACATTTTTATGATACTACCATGTTAACTGAATCGTAATTTTAGTATGTAAGTAACGTTTTACTTTAAAGAGAAAATATTTTTTCAACTAACAAAGAATTGTCTAAATGTCTTATCAAGAACATTTGTTAAGTAAGTTATTAGGTATTTGATCTATATTTTATTGATATTGTTTCGCAAATTATCGCAAGCATTGACTAAGGATTCCACGCTGATAATGGAACAAAACAACACATCGGTCACCCCAAGTCAAAATGTTTGGGTCAAGTGATAAAGGTACATGACAAAACGCACATCTCCGTCGCCACTAAGCATCTATACAATTTAAAATGGTCTCGACGTAAGACACGGTTAAATATCAAATCGTAGAAATATAATGTTGAGGACATGCAGCTCTAGAAACTGGGATCCGATGTTATCGAGTGCAATAATCGCTTAAAGGTTAACGGTTGAATTTCCCTAGTAGTTAATTAGCATGGCTGGATTCATCAATACAGTACTTGTTCAGTTTTACTACTACATCTATTTTTCTTGATTTATTCAATAACCGCGGTTTTTATCGAATAACCTTTTGATCTCATAAAGACTTATCATTCAATTAATTATTTTCTGGCTATTAAAATTTTTGTATCAATTCGCCACCCATACTGCTCCTCTCAGCGTGACGTGTACGGACGAATCAATCGGTTAAACAGTAAAATATTAGAATTAGAAATAAAATAAGAACAATATACATCCCCATTGATAAATAGGGTAAACACTGGTGTCTACAAGTGTTTGCCTAACGGAAGGAACTGTTTACTCAATGTGGACATAACAAATTGTTATTGCAAATAACCTGTTGCTGTTTAAAATCTAGAAGAGGAGACTACTTTTCTGAGGTCATTTCTGTTGAATAAAAATAATTTGTGGTGTTGAGAAGTGAGTGCGTTCGGTTTCACCAAAACATTAACTTTGTTTGTGGATGTTTTCTTCCGATGGTACGTGCTTTGATTACTTACAACGGAACGTGATACAAAATGTATTCCACTGTAAACAAACGTGAGTAATTGTGCAGATATTTATTAGCATAATCTTACTTTACATGTAACTCATTCCCTTCTTGTTCTGTATTTGGAATCGTATCTAAGCGTTTCAATAATGTAGCTCCGCGTAAGCTCTGTTTTAATATAAATGTTATTCATCCTATTCGTTACAAATCAAGGCATGCATAGTTTCTCTAAAGGTATTGATGAAGCTAATCAGTAAAAAAGTACAAGAAATGTTCCAGGTAGGAAGACATTAACAATAAAATATAATCCTACGAAAAGCATAAACAGTCGGCGACCACAGTTCGCGTGTATTTGGTTTTATCGACAGAAATTTGCACACAATGTTTAGAAACAAACGGCATCGATGTTTTGCTTTCACGCGGCTCATGCTTGAGAATGATTGTACTGTTATTACTTTCTTGAATTATTCACTTATTTTTTTATTCTATAGGATATTTTGTCTTTCGTTATTCATTGTTTGGAAAACATTTATCCAATAAATTTCTTTATTAGTCTAAACTACGCCGTGATTTCTGATGCATTGCGTTAACAATTTCTCACTTGTTAGAATTCATTTTAAGTGTATGTCTATACCTATACCTACCACAAAAGCTTAAAGGAAGACAGTCTTTGTTCCTGAAACAATTGAGAGCCCATAATAAATGAGTAGGTACATATAGAACGGAACATGGTCGGATTCTCGGGAGTCGGTCGCCCGAGACGTCCAGTGTTTACCGTCCATACAAACCAATATTGACATTCTCTTTGTCTACTAACTGACGGCTAATCTCTTTGTATGGGATATTCTTTTGTGTAATCCATATCAGCATGTTCTTCGGGTTTTAATTTACTGCGCATATCCATAAAATTAAATTTCTTATATCTACCTTTTAACATCATCCCATGGAAACAGTAGATACCTTCAAACGGCTGCAATAATTCGAATAAGTATGTTTAAGTTTCGATAAGTAAGATTTTAATAAATATTTAATCTTTGATACTAATACACAGATGCTTTATACATAGCATCTTGATGAATAAAACAATAATTCATGAAATCTCATAAAGGGACTAGTTTGGGCTATATGTAGTGTAGGTATATATTAAGTAGGTACTTAAGAACTACTGGAGGTGGGCCCGGCCGGTCCACTTTCATGCAGTTTGTGTGCCGACCGACGGTGGTGGCGCCGCCGCCGGCGCGGGCGCACCAACTTTGTTGCGCGGTGACATTCTGCGCGAAGCGTACATCACAGATATTGCTAGAAAGCGTTCCAGAAGAATCTGTCTCCGGTCCAAAATGGGAACGGCTAGCCCATAGGTACACATAAAATAAACACAACGATGCTCGTGAATTATTCATTTCTCCGTTTGGATGCAAGAAGCTGTCAGTAATTAATCAATAGAATCGTTGGAAAACTTCACATATTTTAGTAGTAAAGAAGCCTAGCACAAATTCTATATGTCAAATTACTGTTATCTGTAATAAAATAAATTTATCTTCAATTCGGACTTCTCTGGCAATAAAATAACTAATTCCCGTTCGATTGTAGATGGGTAAATGGCAACATTGTTATTTTCGCAATTAATTTACGTATAATAAAGTTGTGAAGCTTTCTTGTGACTATAGATGGATCGGATTTGGTAAGAAATTCCGGTAAAACTTAATACATATCATATGAAATATTATGTATCCAATCAAAGTCTCAGTAAATTCGTGATATTCAAGCTCTTATTATGAATCACCGACCACTGAAAAGTTCATGTATGTACCTATACTATTTAATTAATTAAAGAAGCGTGACCCTCCAGAGGACCCTCCCAAGCAGTGATAGCCTAGTGGTATTGCACTGCCAAGTCGAAGGTCCAAGTTCGAATCCAAGGCACGACTTTTCGAAATCATGTGCGTATTATTAACTAATTATCACTCGCTTAAACGGTGAAGGAAAACATCGTGAGGAAACCTGCATATCTTAGAGATTATCTTGACGGTATGTGAAGTCTGCCAACCCGCACTAGGCCAGCGTGGTGGACTATAGCCTAATCCCTCTCATTCTGAGAGAGGAGACCCGAGCCCAGCAGTGTGACTGTATATGGATTGGCCTCTCTTTGCTTATAAAGAGGCCAACTTTTTCGATCCTGTGCTGTGATCATGTGGTTTTTCATGAAGGTCGATTACGCTGAACGCTTAATGTAAACTTGCAAAATAACTAAGTTGATGATTTACTTTTTAATGTTTCCCAACATATAGCCAAAAGACAATGGTTTTCAAAATCATTTAACAGATTTTCTGATTGCAGGTCTGCGGTTGGCAGGTTCGAGCGCCCGTTATAATGTGACCGGCGCACGACGACGCGCGTCTCTCCTCAAGGTAAGCCTCCTCTCTCCTCTAGTGGTACACCTCCACTGTTTACAACCTCACTCACTGGCAACAGTGGCAACGTTACTAGCACAGAAGCTAAATGTCACGTCATTGTGATACTAGCTGGTATACCTGAAGACTTACCGTCCAAAGTTAACATCTAACTTCTCGAAAATAATACTAAACCTACACAGATACTTAAATATATATTGTTGGGACACTTTTACACAGTACCATCTAGTCCCAAACTAAACAGAGCTTGTACTATGGGTACTAGACAATGGTTATAATACATAGGAAACACCCAGACAAACACAAACACTTATGTTCACACTCGAACCAATGGACCACAGACGTCGTCTAACATAGATAGGTAACAGTGACTAGATTAGACTATGGTCTATGTCCAATGCAAGTAAACTGTAGTTGTAGCATCTAAACGTTTCTTAATGTTATTTCAATAGGACTAATATATTTCTCAATGCTATATTTACTTCATGTAGCTATTGGCCACGGTTCACTCCGGTATCCGACCCGATAGGAGATTTTAAGGTAAAAGGTAGGATATGGCTTTCCTCAGGATTCAATCTATCCCGTTGCTAAGTTTTATCAAAATCTATTCAGCTGTTCAGGCGTGAAAATATAACACGACCTCTGTGGTCTAGTGGTTCGAGTACCGGACTGCTGATCATAAGGTCGTGGGTTCGATTCCCACAGGACACAAATATTTATATGATGAACATTTAAGTATTTGTGTTTGTCTGGGTGTTTCTTATGTATTATAAGTATGTATTTACAAAAAAAAAGTATTATATCCATTGTCTAGTACCCATAGTACAAGCTCTGCTTAGTTTGGGACTAGATGGTGCTGTGTAAAAATATCCCAAAATATTATTAAATATTATTATTCGCATTTATACCTAATAATTATTAGTATGGATCTAAAAAAAACAACTCTTGTAATGATGTTCGAATAACCAATCATTTAAATTTCAATGTGTTACATACTTACACAGAACAGTGAACAATTTAATTAACTTGGCAATTTGGGATATATCGTGTTGGAAATAATATAAATATAGCTAGTCGTACAAAATTTAAAAGTAAGTATCAAGATCATACTCTTATTAAAACGAGTCGGCTTAAGGCAACGCATTCGGGTAACCTTTACAGGCCCGACTGTCTGCATATTCATTGTGCAGGGCGCGGCTTCACCCACGACCATGAATCCGAGCGTGATATATTATTTGTTATTCACGGGCGAAATCTGTCGCCGGCCGGCTTCCGTCAAAGCAGACTGTTTCCCTTCCAAATATACAAAGAATATATTCCGAACGCATCCGTCTCGGTGCGCTAAATGCGATTTCATTTCGTACACATCGTTAACAACATCCATCCGACCATTTAAGAAATTCAGTACCACTAATTAGAACGCTATGTCGCGCAAAAGCTACGCTGCCCTACACTGCCGCGAACTAGTATAAAAAGCAGATCAGAACATTAATATAGCGGATAATGGAAGGCGGAAGAAAAATTAGAGCGACAAGTAGCAGCGCCTTAACTAATGAAAGTTGTACGCCCTTTAAAATCCTGGAGTCCGCCAGAGAAAGTTGTAAAAGTTTAAAACTTATAAGTGCGTCGTTACAAGTTTTATTTTATAATAATAAGATGAGAAACATACATGTACCTACCTACTAATAAAATTCATTATCCAACGTTTATAAGGAGCCACATAATCAGATAATTATGTAGCCAAACTAATTACCTAATTCCAATATTGAATAAAAATATATCGGTATATTTGAATAGATAGGTACTTAGTAAAATAAACACAACACAGCAAAACCGCATCGATAGCATGAGACTCATAAATTAAATAAAAATTGTTAGCTTCCATCCATGACGTATCCACTCTAAACAGAGAGTTGAAAATTAAAGGGAGATGAATGGGCCGTTTTTATAAATAAACATTACCGGCTGCGCGCGTCTGAGGCCGTTGCGTACTACGCAGCTTGGATTAGGTAGGTGCACTTAATTGTTTTTAGACATTGATGAGCTACATTTGCTCCTCAAAACGGAATGTAGACACAGATATACATAGATTGGGTGGCTCAAGATTTAATTTAAATGTACTTAAGTACATCTTTTTTTATCGAAAAAAGTGGCTATTGAATTTAAGATGCTAAATTACTGGATAATGATAAGGTAAAGAAACAAGTAGATGGGATTATAATAATTAAATTTCATGTTGATGAACTTTTTATTACCTACTTGCTATATCGGTTTGAATGATACATTTCACAATTACCTATCTACAATAAAATGTGTCACTTATAGTATTCATTTGATATCTCTCTCTATCTAACATTGTTCACAATCACGGAGCTAGTAGGTAAAGAATAAATCTTAAGAAAATGAAATAATTATTGTAAATACAAACATAAATCTTTTAGTGTACTAAGTAGTACTAAAAGAAGATCTGTCAAAGTCAATGAGTACGACACCTTTAATAATTAACCTAATAACATAAGTATACAATAAATTTAAGTACTAACACACTTTACCAAATATAATTAAAGATGCGATATTCATATACGTCTCTGCATAATAACAAAACTAAACCCAGTTGAAGTTAAAGAATAAAAAACTTCACGTAAAATAGATACGTTGACCTTGCAGGTTCACGGTTCGAAATTTAGCCGAGATGTAGGAATGATAGTGAAATGTCGCGGCACATGCTAACCACTCAGTCAGTAGGTCACTCTCAACTACCGACACACTTGCCCATGAGAGTGACAAAACTTGCAGCTGCAAAACCGAAACACAATCGTTACAAGTTTGACTTTATCGGCCAAACGATTAAGCGTGTCCATGGTACCTCTATTGCGAAAAAGGATCGAGATGAATGGATATTGTTGATGGGCTACATTATTGTGTGCCGAAACGTGCAAATAACGCTTAGTTACATACAAAATATATAGCTAAGCTATTAGTTTAGTACAAGAGGACGGAATATTCGTAGAAGAGGACTATTATAGCAATAAAATATACGGATGTTCTGTCATAAACAGAAAAAAAGGATGTACATAGCCAAATTCCGATATGTAACATAATGTAGGTTTTCATACAGTGTTACAGAGGTTACTTAAATTTACAAATTTTACAGCTTCCAAGGTGTATCTAGTACAAAGTTTTAGTAACTAACAAAAAAATACAAAAGTTATTGAAGGAACAAGAATAGATATAGCTAACATTGTGGAACCCCCTGGCACACATACACTAAGAAGAGTACCAGCCAATACCAACCATTTAACTAGTCAAGCCAACAATGTAGTATAGGTTAATTCGATTGACTTTCTACATACATTATTACATACATTACTTGAATCAAATGTGTAGTCATAGAATTTTCATTTTCATCTCTCTTGAAATAAGTATCGAATATCTAAATGAAATGATATTTATTTCTGTAAATAGATCTTTTAAAGACACTTTTACAAGTCAATGTCTTCTAGCTAAAGGTACCTACATGAAGACAAATTCCTATCAATTACTTTAGTGATAGAGTAGATAATTATAACTATTATAACTTTGTTAAGACAAAGTTTATAAATAGAAATTGAAGACAGTGAAGCCATTCAGGAGATTTAAAAATCAATCCCAGTCTATGGTCTAAACTTATTTTAAGAACTCAATAAAAAGCCTTGCAATTCATAAAGCATGCTTAATACCCGCTTATGATTACCACCCATGAATAAATCACGCACAAAAACATGTAATTAAAAAAATGCGTAAAATCCATCAAGCGATTCTGACATGTCGGCATCAGGCAGGTAGGTACTATGTATTTTAAACGTATATCAGTCATTGTTCACAGTTGACATGGTCATTAAGAGCCATAGGAAGCTCACGCTCATTAGTATGAGTTAGCTACTTAGTCGTGACCAGTGACAACTTAACTCGGACGATTATAACGGGGATTTAAAGCTTCCTTGCTTTAAACAAAGAAGAAAATACTGAATAAAATTACCAAATAAGCGAATCGCATTACGGTACCTTCCTATATGTATAAAATCCTTGTATGCCTTTGAACGAGATTATAATATAAATATTTGCATCATAAAATAATAAGAGTAAGAGCGACCGAGTTCCAATAAAATCTTAAGCTGAAACACTATGACAGATTTCAGGAGCCATTTAGATCTGTCTTTTATTGACTTACAGTTGAATAATCATCGTGCCTAATCAGTAAACTGCCTGATGTTCCGTGAAGGTGCTTTTTCCGGTAACAAAAACTAATACGATATTTTCAACATCCGGAAATGTTAGACTGCCTTACAAATTATAGACGATTGAGGCAACAGTGTTCGGTTCAACGAATGATGACGAATAACGACGAACAGCAAACAGGTAGTAATTTAGTAAATTACTGTTATTTGTGTTAAACAGATAATGTCGAAAGTAATCATTTAGCTTAAACTACTACTGGCTCATTACCAAGTACTGGCTCTTCATTAGGTGGGATCCTAACCATGAACACAGCCTAAAAATAGCTTTTATGGTTAACACGAATTCGTGTGATTGACAAATTTAATAACCAACTACTTTAATTGCTGCCACACAATTGAACGACATTAATTAATAAATTTCCAATAATTATAATCATGTACGAAATCGATTAGGTTCTATTTGAAACCAGTATAAATATAGTAAATAACACATAAACGTTATAATATTTATGTCGTGGGCCCATCATTGGATTGTTCACATCGTGATATGCCCGGACACATCCTGATGAATCATTTGGGTTAGGTTAGAAACAGTCCTAATTGTCACAGGACCATTAAAGCTCCAGGTCTCCTCTATTGTTGGTGAATCATTTAGGTTAGGTTGGGTTAGAACCGTGACCAGCGAAAGAAAATATTTTTATTCGCAGGAAAAGATCCACCCGACTTTTTACTGGACACATCGCGATATGGCCGGCCAAATCACGATGTGCCGGCATTTTAAGAAGTGCCCAGCCATATCGTGATCAGGCCAATCCAACAATCAGCCCACGATATATACATAATATATATCGAGAGATAAATGCGTATGGTCAATAGGACCTATACCATACAGAGAAACTAAGTACCTGTGGATAAACGCTTTCAAGATAACTATAGTTATGTTTCAGAAGTAATTATCCCTATATCCTGTTGCCGAGGAATATTACTCAGTTACCTAATATGCTAATTTGACCGACGTCGTGTCTGACCACCTAGCGGGGACACTTTCTCGTCGGTATTGCCATTACCAAACAATGGACATTAATGGATAATATCAAGCCACACGTGGTCGTACTGTCACGAATATCGCAATGAGTCTTGTCGTAATTATCAAGATATGACTAGAATAATCATCAGAAGGAATAACTTTTGTTTGCTGAAAGTCTAATAAAGATACTTTTTTTTTTATCAAATCTATTATTATAGGTATAAATTGATAATCTTATTAGGTATCTAAATATAAAACTTTAAATTTATTTGCAATGGTATCTAATAAAATATATTTGTCCTAATGTTGTGATATTTCTGTCATGTAAGTATTAGATATTCGTTTTTTGTAACCAAAAACCTGTCCAACAGCAGGTGTGAACCAGGTGCTTTTTTGAGTCAAGTAACTGAGTTTTATTATCATTGGTTTCAAATCTTAACTTTTTCGTATTCCACCCTATCAAATCCGTTTGAAGAGACACCTGCCTATTATTTGGAGGGTGTTGTCCCAACCGTGACGACTGTGAGCAACTTCCAAAACGAAAAACGGATAAGAACGCTCTAGTGCCACATCGTTAAATTAAAAACATGATAACTCTTCAAGTATTAATGAGAAAGACTATTTTGGTTAGCTTAATGTAAAAAATTAATTCATCCATGCACTTGACTCGAGTTCTTACTGGAAAGCTATTTATGTTCAACACTGCGCCGACTCACCTCTGTTCCGCAACTGTCTTGTCTCGCTCTCGCATGCATGTCAAGGTAGGGTTCAACATTCGACGATTTGGTCCATGCAGATAATAATACATCCAAACGGAATACACGACGTGTGTCTGTTTTATGTAAACAGACTGAACTCACTAGGTCAGACGCAGTCGGGGACGCACCTTTGCTTCATAATCCCAGGCATACCGCCACCTTTCTTCGAGCTATTAGATGTGTCGGGAGAAAATCCCACGTAGCATTCAACGAGTTTAATCCCACTTTCTAATCCTTTTCACACTAGAGAATGCAGTATACAGTATGCTTCAATCAAGCACCATTGAAACACGGTCAATTCCCGCGAGAAGCTTCCGTGTGCGCGTGCGGCGCCTGATGCGAGATCATTGCCAGATGCCGCCAATAGATCGCGTCGGGGTCAACAGCCATTGCCCTTGTTTTGCGCACTAAATTATTTACACCAGTGTTCAGAAGATCCACCATAAGCGTGTTTTACTCAACCGGGGTCAAGGGAAGTAACACTGTTTACAACATTGTCGCTGACAGCTACAAGTAAATAAAAACGGGTCACCTATTAACATACAAGTATTATGCAACAATACATACAAACAATAATTATGCTGCACACAATACTGAAGTCACGGTAAAGATAATATTACCGTGCTGAAGTACTTACTGTATAGTATAATACATTGACTAGTAACAAAGAACGATAAACATCTCATTTTTTAACCACGTTTAACCTTTGGTATGTAAGTACAATGTTGAAAAAATAAATGCTTGTTTATAAATGTGTATACCAAAATTATGAGCTTTGAAGCGACTGTCTGTCTCTTCTAAATAAGACTTCCTTCGCCGCACGTGCTGTTCTAACAAAACGAACGAGTAATTAAACTGCGCATAATATAACGCAAACTCGTTATAGCATCAAAGAATCCGGAGTCTGCGTCCGCTGACTTGTGATCGACATTACAATACTGTAATGGTTAACTTAGAAACCTGGCTAAACCTGCACCTGCCATGATTTCAAAGACGATATTTTATCCATCTATCCTAAGAACGTAGGCACCTACCTCTTACTTAAATTCCCACAAATACAGCCTTAATCAAGAGCTCGTTATTAAACACAATACATAGTTAATTATGAAATCAATTTCCACAGCTATGTATGTATATTTATATGTTTATTTACACATTTGGAATTCAAGTTGAATAACATCCTACAAGCATCCTACATACAGCTGAATGAAGAAATATAGATTTTCAGTTTTAAAGCTTCACATCACACCTCAAAATTTGTGTTTTTAACGTTTTAGTGAAAGGAGCTAAAAACCTTGACGATTTATCTCATAACCTTTACGTAAGTTCAAGTTTATAAACATCTACTTGTTTATTTTATGTACTCATATTTTATCCAGGATATACATAGAGGTAAACAAACTAGTCTTTTAATTTTATTCTACTTGTAAAAATATACAGACTACATAGTATTTATAATTTATGTTTAAACGTATCTGTGGTCTCTATGGTGAAACCGAAACATTATCGGATCTGTTTGTAAATAAATGATCTTGTTTATAATACCTGTCATTCTTATTGATATTCAATGTTTGTTTTAGGGTTTGTTATATTTGATAACATTTGTTACAAATGAGTCGGTAGGTAGGTACGGTCACCAACGAAAGTCGCTGACCACAACCAAATTTTCAAAATACAATATACACCAAAACTTTTAACTAAATTCTAATTAAGGTAAAGCTTGTAAGTAATTCTAATTAAAGTAAATAGTGTGTGATATACCTACCATAGTGGTTTTACAAATCAGCGCAACAAATTGTAACTTAAAAAAAAAACATTATTTGAATCCATGAGACAGTAGTTCTTCAGATAATGTCAAATATTAAAAACATAGTATGAGCCATAGAACTAAGAATCCGCTTCAGAACATTCGAAGCCAGCTCAGAACTGTTTGTTTAGAAATTCTAACTAAATTTGTTAGTGCAAAAGGCGTACCTACCTATTTTGCGTACCGTCCAACCAAATGTAAAACGTTGGATGGCTTTCTCATTGCTAAACTAACGTAAACCACAGTGTCGCATTTCTAAAATTTTACAAAGTAGGTAAATATTGCTATTTCATAATTTCAGTGTTAAAGTTGTATTCAAAACTATAATACATTACCTTTCAACAAATAATTAACAAGACTAATCGTAGGCAAATATTGCCACAAACAGAAATTATACCTAATTAATTAAAAACCGCTTTCCAAGGCTTATGTAATCAGTTTAAGTCATCAGTGTATAAAGGGATTGGTCCTATAGCATAATAATCCTCAAACCTCGCCCCATTCGTACCTAACAAGAAAAGTGGATGGAATAAACTCATACCGGACATACCTCCATTTATAAATGGACGCTATCGACGATATTCCTCAGTTATTATCATCTTCAACCCAATTAAGCGTGGGTACCTACATAGTTACAGAACTACATAAAATGACCACAACTCATTAAAACCCATTATAAATCCACTCAATCTATTTAGGTATCAGTTCGGAATATGGACTCAACTATGACATAGGAAAGGAGGCACCATACTGAACTGAGTTTTCTGAGTACAGCAAATCATTACTTGGAGTCCATTGCCACTCCCAGTACTATTTCTCCGTCTTAGGTTAATATTTTTTATGTAGTATTGATTATGTTAATTTGATTTTCAAAATTTAATTTCATTTATAATTTATAATAGATAATGCAATATGTTTATGACATACTTTTGATAAGTACATGCATGACATATCTATAATACTTCTAACCTATAACTTGTACGTGTAGAGTAGTCTGTAAGTATGTTGGTTATTGAATAAATAAATAAATAATAAATAAATTTAATTTGATGGGTTTAATTGAATTTAAATTAATGGTCTAGAGGTTCGATTGTCGGACCGCTGATCACGAGATCGTGGGTTCCATTCCCGCGGGACATCCATATTTAATATTATGTTCAATATAAGTGTTTGTGTTCGTCCAGGTGTTTCTTAAGTATTATCCGTATATATGCACAAAAAAACTATATAAGCATTATATCCATTGACTAGTAGCTATAGTAAAAGCTCTGCTTAGTTCAGGACTAGATCGTGTTGTATAAAATTTATAATTTGAAGCGAGTTAAAAGTGAAGGCAACGCTTCGTAAGTGCCTGCACTTAAAGTCTATGATTAACACACTTTCACTTTCCCAATGATAAGGGCCTAAAGGGCGCCAACTAAGAAGACATTCGGAACACATACATGAATCTATTCGGTTCAAAAACTAATTAAGGTTGATGGATAGTTATTTCATATTGGCACCATCCGATTTCTTAAAATTTCTACTGCAATCTAAATGTGGGCCTATAATAATTATCTTTTTAGTTAGGTACCGTTTATGATATTGGGTATAATATTGATACAAAATTGTCAATAAATAATAATAATAAATATGTCTTAGAAAAATTTGAAAATATAAGTTAAGATGCATTATAGGGATGAACTGAATGCTGATTACGCAGTCAGAATCCATACCGTGGTACATCTATCTGATTTAGATAGAAGCAGAAACGTATTATGCAAATATCTAATGAATACAGTCGATTCGTGCCCTAGCTATTGAACTAATGGATGAGGTCGTACCTTGATCCAGTTGACATCATATCGAGTCTGGTTCCATGAACAATATCTCAGATCCATCGATAAAACGTTGTCTGTATTAGTTGACATTGACCGTGCAAAACAGTTACATTGGCATTGCATACCGTGATAAATAGTGTCGTGTAACGCTTGAATTTGGCAATAAAACTGTAATTAGGTATCCCACCTATGTTGGGGTCGACTTCCAGTCTAACCAAATGCGGCTGAATAATCAGTATTTTACACGAAGCGACTGCCATCAAACCTCTGCAACCCAATTTCTGGGTAATAGGTACCGGTATTACCCGAGGATAGACTAGTTGTCAAGATTTTTTGGCTTTTGACTACCACTAACGAAAACGATTGTCATAGGTATTCGTATGACAACCGGGACCGACGGCTTTACGTGCTTCGAGGCACGGAGGGGTCTGTTTTAAGAATGGTCACCCATCCACAGCCTGGCCGCGGCTAACGCAGCTTAACCTAGAAGATCGATTCATCAGCATAGTTATTACTTACTTAGCCACGAGCGTAATTATTAATCTTCGTGTAATGAATAATAATGATACATTACACTATATCTCACTTATTATAAGAACACAAAAGTGATTAGTGCGTCACCGGTGCGAGAGGACTGGCTCGGTCACCAACCCGCTTGCTCGGCATGGTAACTACCGGTATTACCTACCTTTTTTGTGGGAGGTTTATGTCAATGGTCGGCCATAAGCTGAGGAGAGTAAGTTATCCATCGTGATAAACAAAAGCCCTTTGTCAGGCAGCGTCTATACTCCAATGAACTGTTTCACTATTTGTACTTAGGTACTTAATAGGTAGGGTAGGTTTGGGTACCTATTTTTTTAGCCTACAACAGTTAGATCACGAATGTTAAGTAAAAGACTTCCCCATCTCCTTAACCATATTATAAAGACCACATAAATAATCCTTTAAAGTTGACTGTGAAAGTAGAAATGTAGTACTTACCAAACTTTTAGGAAATCCAAAGTTAATGTAGTTATAAAAAAAAAAATTTATTACGCAGGTGTTTGCGATGTGGTACACGTGGACGACGTTACTGCTGGTGTCGTGTGCACTAGTGAAAGCGGAGACCGGGACGGAGGGACCAGCGCCGGCGCCCGTGGCGACAACTCGTGCACCTCCGCGCACCCTCGACCGACAGGCCGCCGAGCTCGCCTGGAGGTCCTGGCTCCAGAGCCCCGAGAGTGGCAACCCAAACGCTCCGCCGCGGAGAATCACTACTAAGTCCCTTTTCATAACGCCTCTAAATTGCCCCGAGGGACAGAGACTCGACCGGAATGGTTGCGTTCAGGTATGTACCTACTTCGAAAACTTAAAACCACTTGTTTACTTCTTTGCAATTACGGGTACAAGGATTCTTAACCATCCAACAAGACCAATAGCATGTCCACAGGGCCTATGGCTTAATTGAGTACTGATAACGTGAATACCAAAACTCATGGCGTCTTGAAAAAATTTCAGGTGGTAACAGTAAACAAAGACGAGCATGAACGCATTCTGCTGGAGCATCTAAATGCTTGGTTCGTCACATCGTCTCCGAGCGGAGACGTCTTGTACGACTACGGAGATAGTGAACCGGGACCATTGCAGCTTTCTATACCCATTGGCTTAGATCCTCAAGCAGCGCCTCTGCAGGGCCAAGAGCCATCAGCACAGGTCAGTTTTACAATAAAATAAACAATAAATAAATAAGTACCTAATTACAAAAATAAATCTCTGAAATTCACAGCAAAGATTTTTAATGATTCACTAAGGTTTTTGATTTATCTTTTATTATTCCAGGCTCAAGAGCTGCAACCAAACTACGTTAACAAGAAAAATAAACCTGATGGCGACGCCAGCATTGAAGCTGAACTAGAACTATTAAAACTTCAAAATACACTGAACCAAAACAACACGGCTGTAGCTGATGGTTCCTATATGCTAAATCAGAATGTTCTGACCAACACACATATTTATCCCGACAAACCTAAGCGTGATAGTCCAATAAATGTTACGGAAATAGAATCACTAAGCAATGCTACTGACGAAGGACAAAAGGAACTAGTTTTTGGACACGTCGATGTTGACCCCGTTCTATTTAATAAAGATAACCAAACTTTAACTAATATAGCAGAAACTGCAGATGTCAGTAGCTTAACGAAAATTGAAAATAATGCAACTTCCGTTAAAGAAAACGACAAAATAGAACATAATTCATCCATGATATTTACTCCGGAAAATAAACAAACGCCCGATTCATCTAATGATATGTTAAAAAAAAATGGAGAACAAAGTAAACTTAACCCAGAAAACGACTACTCTGATATCGGAGAAGCTATCAAATTAATAAGTCGATATGCTGACGTAACCACTGATGACAATTTTACCAAAGAACAAAATAAAAATGGAATGAAAGAGGATAGCGTTTTGGGTACACGAACAAAGCTTCAATACCGTCGCAATAAACCAAAAGATAAAGAAATGGAATCAGTGCCGGTTCACAAACCTCTCGGGTTAACTTACAACGAGAAAGCCCCTACGCATAATGCTTATCCTAAGTATGATGTGTACTATAGATATCCTTGGCAGGGCCAGCACTCACCGACGCCTCCTCCGGACTATCCGTTCCGCCATTTACAGGATTATTGGCCTGGTCGAACTCAAGTAGGTGGCGTATATAGCACACACGAGAATCCTAGGCGACATCATCACTCTTATCCTCACAACTTTCGGCTACACAGCTACCCTCACGCTGGATACGCGGGCGTTCCTCCAGCATACCCAGAACAACTTAAGGGATACATTCAGCGGGTAGTTCAACACCGCGCTAACCCGATGCGATCTCACGCCGATAACCAGGACCTCTACAGTCTCCTCGGCCTGAGACATTGGTTCAGTAGTGAAGGGACGTCAAAGAGATAGCTTTCTTTCTACTATATTAGACAATTCGATGTTACCCGACGACGTATAATGGAAGCTATGGGATAATGAACTTACACTACTTATTAATCGTAGAGTTAACATCTAAATGCACAGACATTAGGTATATACCTAATTTTAACAAAATCGTAAGATTACTCCTACAGAATGTAAGTAATAACTGTAATCTATAAATGTTTATTACCTATCTGTCGAATTCTGTTGAAAATCATTTCTGTCCATAGCTTTCAATATATTAGCCTATTTATTTCAAAGCCAAATATTACAGTCATAATTAAGTTATTATTTTTTTGTTAGAAATTTTAAGTTCTGTAAATATCTTCTAATTTATAAGTGTTTTATTTTGCTACTGATAAATTGTTCACATAGTATTATCGTTGTTTTATATTATATGTTAATGTAAATTGTTCTATTGATGATAACTTTCGATTTATATTTATTCGATGTATATTTTTATATTTTTTCGTTGTGAATGTATTTGTCTTTAGATGTTTGATGTCTTGTATTATGTATTGCAATAAAGTTTGTTGTAATCGCGAAAAGAAACGGCGCCGGCTTGCCACGACTTTTTTATTCAAGGAACTAAGTATTTGTTGCAGTTGATACTTGTAACCCACTCTATGTTTTGTGTTAATGATTTGTGTAGATATAGCTAGTAGATATTTGTTCGTAATATTAATTCCAAACAATCTAAATGCAAAATCGGACACTTGAAACCCACCAAAACATGTACTTCCTCAAAATGCAAATTTATATTATACTTGGCCACTTGTATACTTGCCACATTAGGAATATTATGTATAAGTTTTATTATCTCGAATCTGCAAGTGAAAGTCATGATTCGAGAGTAGGTACTCGCATTTCGAAATACATTCACATTTCCGTGCTTTCGTAAGGGTTGAAATACCTACATTACCGAACTATTACATTAATACACAATAACGATCCCACCAAAGCTTAGTTTAAGTATTTAGTTTTTGTCACATAATAACTCTGTATTTGAAACTATTTAGAAGTTAGATGAATTTAATGTATTTTTATAATCCAATGTTTATGGAAGAATATTATATTATAATACAATGTGTTTGGCTTAAAGTCATGGTTAACATTATCAGCTACAATGCCACCTGTAGTACCTGCACTTTATAACGCTACATTACTTCTCGCAATGAGTCTCAACTGTCTCATTAGTCTATCTTAAGCACGACTACGCTAGAGGTCCGAGTTCAAGTCCCAGGTCGAGAACTATTATTGGGTTTTTTACAAAATACTCAGTAGCTGCTCGGAACTACAGGCGTGACGGTATGATATGTTTAATTAGATTCAATGCCTCAATGAGTCTAAAAGATTTTGTAAATACATACATTTATATCTATTAAATTAGGTGAAACGTTGTCGATGATGGTGTTGCCTACCTGTAATAAAATTTACACTACGCTAAGATATTACTTCCTTACAGAGCAAAGTGTAGTGCAGGCAACATTGTCTACTGAAAATGCCACTTGGTTGATTGAATATTAAATTCCTGTTTTAATTAAAATAAAATATTTCACTACATAGCATTCAATTCTTTGGCAATATAAGTACTTACAGACCTGATTAGTATCGATATGTGTAATCATAACTTTGGTAAGCGTAAATTGAGAAAATAAATTTTGTTTTGATTTTTTAATCGTTTTTAGGGGCAGACAAATTTTAAAAGCTGCCCATTGTAGATAAAATAAAAATAATAGATCCAGTATTTTTTTAAAGATTTCAGTGAGCTGACGAGCTCGGCATAGGTTGCTGGGAGTCAGTTTTAGTATTTATAAAAGTAACTCTTTTCGGAATACAAATAAAAAATAAATAAATATTTTTCATATAAGTTCCTAGAAGGACTAAATTCTTGAAAGAGCCAACATACGGCTCGTAATTTGTGATGCAAATTGTAAATTTTATATCCTCATTTGAGCAACTTATTAAAATAATGTTTAGTACATTTTATAACTAATTACATATCGATACTCATTAAGTCGGCAAATTGGGCATTTTAAGGAATTCAAAGTCACAATAAGAAGTGTTCATTCTGATTGACTTTGATTTTTGACTTTGAGCCTAACACACTTTATCAAAACTGTAATCTAATCTGCTAGACAGTCAGAAGTTTATGATTTATCACGTATTTTATATCAACGTATTTTCCGACAATAACCGTCATTCGATATACTATGGAATATAAGTAATTAATATACCATGATTATTGATCAAAAACCAGTGTGTTTAAAAATATTTGTTTTTGTAATCTTAGAATAACAATACATAGATAGAAAGTCAGCGCGCGCACGATAAGTGTGTCACTTAATTGGGGTTGCACAGTCAAATATCATACATATCCTATCAATATTTTAAGACCTTAAGAATATAGATACTACTTTCCAAAAAGAAAAATGGTGCTTATACATATCTGGAAAATAAATAAAAACTGCTTATAACCCGATATTTTTTTTTACCTGTGTTCAAAGGTGGCTTCTCTATTGTGACTGTGCAAGAGACTATCCTTCTAGGTATTATTATTCTAAGTTAGTAATTGAAGTATTTATTAAAAGTACAAAAACGGCTTTTACAGTCTAATATGTAATCAATTATAAAAATCTAAAATATCAGTAAGTCCAACAAAATGCCTGTTTTTGTACTAAGCAAATTACATATATTTATGTGCATAAATTTTTAAGATTACCTTCAATTTAATAAAGAATAATTCAAGTGGACTATTGTACAAATAATATAAGATTTTAGTCAATAGAATAATACCTATATCATCAAAACATATATTTGTAATTAAAGAAATTTGCTTATTTACTGGATGATATTTGATGAAATATAAAACTATAAATTAATCAATGCCAGTATTTTATTGTAAATATTAAATGTGTTACATTAAAACTGAAATCAAATTGAGAAATGCATTTTTATTTCTGGATTTTCAATGAAAAGGCTGACAGTACTGCAAGATGTTTTATTGAAAAAAAATATTCAATTTTATCAATAACATTGATAACAGTTCCTACTAGTAGGTGCCGAATGATATATTAACTTGTTCAGTAAAACGAGATTCCCTGTACATGCACATACTTCAATCTACATGAAGTAGGTAACATTAAATGACTATTGTAAATAAAATTCATAACAAAAAATGATGATCAAATAAAGAAACAACTTACATGCAAGTCATTTGTACAAAATATCACAATAATAATACATAGTATTATTAAGAAACTTAACACATTCTATGATTAGTTAATTACAATTAATTGTAAATTGATATTAAGCTTCTAAATCACTACTACAATAATGTGAGTAAACAGGATATGACAACAAAAAGATGTCAACAACTTGTTTCTCTTCTTTTAAATCTATATGATTATAAGAAGTAATAAATCGTTCATATTATTATTTACTACACATCATTTGGAGCTCATCATTTTGATATTGAAGTATGTGCAAAACAGAACATGACAGAATGTTGTTCATGAATCATATGTAAAATTATATTTCTGTATTAGTTTGTTCTGAATGAAATATCTATTATTATCCCTGACATCTTTATCTTAAATTACTGGAGAAACATAACATTGGCAATCTTTACACATTTTGGATACTGACTGAAGTTAAGACTTAATGAACAAGTAAGTACTAGCGGACACAAAAATACCAATCCAAATTTTAAAGTTTTCACATGGCGATTTCATCTAAACTCATAAATTTGGATGCTGTGTTCCGGTACATGGCTTAAAGTCAAAGATTGATACCTGAAAATTAATAGAGAATTCACTAGTTATTATTTAATTGAAACCACCAAAATGCACAAAGGGTAACTATGTACAAATTAACTTCTATATATTATAACCAATGGCAATTCAAACCTACTTAGGTTACTTATTTAGACTAAATAGTAAGCAGAGTGCATTTATATCCTTATATTGAATGGTGTCAAACAAACTTAGATCAACATTAGTAAATAACTAGTGTATGTAAATTCATAACACTAATCACAATTAACTACTGTGATCTTTAACCCCAATCTAATGGAATAAAATCAGTGCCATGTTGCAAGTACCTTAACAATCTTGATCAGATGTTAATTACTTCAACACTCCATATGCTAAATGAGTTTATACATATTTCTATAAAAAAACAATATAAGTTGGTACCAAAAGAAACAATAACAACTTAACCTGTGTGGCTGAACCTTACTATGATAATTAAACACAGTTCCTTGACTTCAAATATTAAGAACAGTGAATTATATTTTGTTTGGAAGTTTGCAGTTTCATATATTATATTATTACTTACAGGGATTTTGCCAAACATTTGAAAATTTGAATAAGTATCAAAAAACTTAGTTTTATTTATATCCATTAATAAAATGAAGTACTCACCATTCAGAACTCCGATGATAATAATAACCTTCTATTGTGGCTGCAGACTTATGAAAGCATATATAGTAAAAACCAGCAAAAGAAGCACCATTGATATCCTTTATAGTATGATCTGGCACTAAAAAGTGTTCTTTCCACCTCATAAACACATAGTCAGCCTTTTCAAGGGAGTCATAATCAAATGAATCCGAATTGAATGTCTTTAGATAAGGTACAAACAAATCAAATTTACTCTGAAAATCATAATGTAACATAATATTAAAACGCAATGCTATTTATTGACTATCATTATGCTTGATATAAGCATTATAACTTACCCAATGTTTCCTGTCCACATCCTCATCGGCATCCCATTTTCGTGTAAGAAAAGGATATTTAGCAGATATGATTTCTCCATCGAAGAAAGTTGTTAATGTTGGAAACTCTTCAGTTAAACCTTTAATTTTTAAATACCCACAAAGATATGAGTTTTCTTCATCTACATGCTGTAAACATAATATATAACATTATATCATGTTTTCCTTTTTGAATATTACACTATAACTGCACTTGTCACATGCCAGTCTTATTCTTAATTTAAATCAGTGGTATTCTCACAATAAACTTGAAAATACACATGATATGATACGTTAATTTCATAATTTATCAATATTGCGTACTTTGTTTTTGTTACTAACCTGTAAAACCACCTCAACCTCATAGGAGTTGCCTTTGCTTTTTTGATGCCCTTGGAATTTGGAACCGTTATAGAGCAGAGATTTTGTTACTCCAGGCTGTTTGGAATTTGCTGGAGGTGGTGGAGTTATATCAACTTTAACGGGCATTATTTTTCCATTAAAACGAATGACCAAGCTTTCATAAGTATGACAGATGAAAGACCCTTTCTTTCTTCAACAACTGGCGCCTCTTGACAGCTCACACTTCGCAGTTATTTCACCAAATTCTATGAATTAAAATCGAAGCTATATTTATTATTATGTTCAATTAAGATAAAGTATTACAAAAAAAATGCTCTGTGGTGTTTAAAAATTGTTTTACTGTAGATTTTTTGTAAAAAGGAAGTGAAGTGAAAGTTGTAACTTTGCAGGAGGAAACTAGGAAACTCATACACACTATTATACAGTGCACAGATAAAAAATAAAATATCGTGACGGTGACAATGACGTGAACTCGTGACAATGACTGTTATTTGTTTTTTTTTTGTTTTGGCATTGCACTTTCGTGCTTATTGCCACTGACAATATTTAGTCTGATATTTAACAAAACGTAAGAATCGATAACTCGCGAAATAAAAAATATTACAAAGGGAAATTTGGAAACGAAAAGGATAATAGTTGTTTAAAATACAAAAAATAATTATATACAAATTTAACAGTAGAGGAATAGGTATATTACATCAGCAAACTGTCACCATTTAACGCAACCAGGTGACCCAATAAAAGGGCCGACTCGATGCGTCTATCGGTCTTTATAATAAACTAAAAACTATATAATATAAATGTTTATACATATTATTACGTTTAAATAGCTATATCATTACTTACAAGGAAAAGTGATATGGTTTTATAAATATCTAAATTAAAATTAAATAAAATACATGAGATAGAAGTGGGAAAAGGGACTCGGAGGGAAACAAGGCTTTGGAAAAGTGAGGAGTGGTCATAAAGGGGGCAGGCAAAAACAAAGTGGTTCAGATCTCCCACCTCAGCGTCACATTCACACTCAGGGCTCTACACAATGCCAAGCCTGGCAAGAAGAGCTGGAGTACACACATGACCCAATCGCATACGTATGAATATGGTTGAAATCTTTTTACATAGCTTGTAATTGCTAAACAAGGTTTGACAGAAATGAATGGCTGGATAGTACGATAAAATTTCCCTGTAGATAAACTGTAAACCCCGGGCAGAGCAGTAAGATCTTGCGAGTTATTTTTGTACGGGAAAACGTCTCCACTTATTACGGCATCATTAGCTAACTGGTCTGCTCTCTCATTACCTAAAATGCCACAATGTGAAGGTATCCACGCAAAATGCACTGAATAACCCTCAATAAAACATCTATGAAGGAGATCACGTATTTCAAATATAATAAAAGAAATTAAGAGAATAGAAAGGAAATCTGGCCAAAGATTGTAAGGCACTCCTTGCATCAGTTAAAATGAGTGAATTCCGTAAGCTCATAAGGAGTATATATTCGACAGCTTTGAATAGACCGTTACATTCTCCCGTAAATACTGATGATTCAGGCGTGTTATTTGATTGTTAATTAATGACATATTTTTTAGAGGCTGTGCCATTGATTATACACTATGGTATGCATAATAAATTCAGTCACAGACAAAAACTGCTTCGAATTTTTAAAAGATACTAAAATAGTTCTAGGATATTATGTTGATTTTAGTAATAGAGATAAATAATATTCCGTGATTCCGGTAAAAAATGGGTCAATACGGAGCTGCTCAGAGAGAAAACCATCTTTTGCTCCACCTGGGAATCTTACCCAGGATCTCTAACATAGCAGTTACGCTTAGGATCACCAGGCTAATGAAGGAGTATATTATCTTCTGCAAATATCTTCATATTAAGTTATATTTGAATATTACGGGCCAAAACGAACTCATTTATATTTAAGTGCCTTTTTTGGGTGAGGAAATGCACCAAGAGCATGCCGCCTCGGTTGGGGACGCGGGACGGTTAAAGTTAAAGTCAAATATTTTATTTCAAATAAACCATTAAAATAGCACTTTTGAAAAGTCAAAACTAGTTGCACGGTTCCAAAAAGTAGGTCTTATGGAGAAGAACCTGCAAGAAACTCCATAGACACTCTTTTTAAAAAAAACATGATTACAGTGTTCAGTATTACAGTCTAAATCTGAATAGTTCATGAGAACAATGCAGTTTGATGTG
This sequence comes from Acronicta alni, assembly GCA_964056405.1. Classification (NCBI taxonomy): domain Eukaryota; kingdom Metazoa; phylum Arthropoda; class Insecta; order Lepidoptera; family Noctuidae; genus Acronicta; species Acronicta alni. The sequence continues at coordinate 5,955,594 of OZ043920.1, forward strand.
TACTATTAAATTAATCTAGTATAATAAACAGAAAAAAAAAAAGTCGAGAGTTATGTCGGGCTCTCCAGCCAGGTGGTCAGCATACCGGCTAAAACCACCACCACTTCACCTCCCGCATAGTGGTGGGATCTCGGGAATCGCTCTCGCATGATCCGCGATCCCACTACGGACGTCCACTGCTGATGACCCTTCTCGAGGGCCAAGTGCAATGGACAAACGATGACCCCGATTCCGCCACCAACAAAGAGGGCCTTTGTGGCGGGAGAGATTTTCGTGGCCCCGCCGTCCACACTTCGCCCGTAGAGGGTAGGGAGACTGTCGCATCGCAATACTGACATTCCTCTCCCCATGCGGCCCCACCGTGTCCACAGTCCTGCGGCTACGACCCCGCCGAGGCCGCGGAAGGCAGAGAGAGCGCACCGGGACACCGGCACTCCTCTCCCGCCGCGGCCCCGTAAACGTCCTGCCGCAGTGTCGCCCATTCAACACCGCGGCCCGCCTCAGTTGCGGTGCCTCCCATACAACACCGCAACCTTTGGCCTTTCAAATTCAGGCTTCAGTCCAAGCCCGCAAGAGCAGCCCCTCCCTGGCATTCTACTTCGCTTCACCGTGGGCCATCAATCCACAGTTAATAAGCCCACCCGCCGCGCCGCGCACCCCTAACCAACTCCCCTGGATTATGTCCTAGGCTTAGGCCTATAATATTATGTGACCGTAAAATTATTGGATTGAAAAAACAAGACTATGTAATTATGATCATTTCATTCATAGTTTCATCAAGACTTAGCGACAAGGATTGACGAAGGATGACTTTCCTTTGCCTCTTTCTTCTAATCAATCAAATACTGAATTGTAAAAAAAGTGTCTATGGTTTAATGGTAGAAAGAGATTCGTCGTTTCGTTGGTTTCGTTGACTGATCCACTTGTATAGATTGTTTTGTTTTGTGATTATTTTAAATAAAACTATTATTTCATATATTTATCATGATATCGTTAAAAATATCGGCTATTATTCCTGTTGAGAAACGTTACTGTTCGTTCTACGTGTTGTGATCCTCAAGCAATAGTAGTGATATTTTCCCACATAATTATGGTTAACTGACGTTATACTGTGCATCCTCAATTATGGCAGAGCCAGGTTATTACCACAGTGATTATGTTCGACACCCAGTTCTTCAAGAGCTCGGTGTCAAGTATGGAATTAAAACAGAGTGTATTCCAGAAATAGCATTGCCGTCTAAGTTAGAAGAGCTCAAGGATGTCATACGTAGGGAAATACGTAAAGAACTCAAAATAAAAGAAGGAGCCGAAAAATTACGCGAGGTAGCCACTGACAGAAGATCACTCTCTGATGTTGCTAATATTGTAAAAAAGGCTAATATAAAGCTCAATGAACTCAAATCAGATCTACAGGAACTGGAGTCTCAACTTCTTTTGTCTAGAGGTCAGTCCACTCCTACTTCACCTGAAGACCTGTCTTACGATGAAGAGATTATTCTGGCTTCTGAAGCAGCTCAACAACAGAGGCAACTTGGTGAAGGTACAACAGATCGCAAATTAGCATCACTTGAAAAACAGTTAAATATTGAACTGAAAGTTAAGCAAGGAGCTGAAAATATGATACAAAGTATCAGTAGCAGTAATCAGTCTAGAGACAAAAAGCTACTTGCTGAAGCTCATCAAATGCTGGCTGATTCTAAAGACAAAATTGAGTATTTAAAATTACGTATATCTAAGTTGACTAAACAACAAAAGGGTGATAATGCTAATGGTGATGGAAAAAGTTCAGACAGTGGTGTGGCTGCATTATTAGATGAAAGAATTGCTGAATTGAGGAACCGGTTGCGGATCGAAGCAGCTGTGGTGGAAGGCTCAAAGAATGCTATAAGACTTTTACAAAGTGACAAGAAGGTAACTGACAAGAAAGCTCTACAAGAAGCCCAGACAAGTCTTTTAGAATCATCACAAAAGTTGGATTTATTGCGCAGATCTTTGGACATGCGCAGACAGGAGCTTCCCTCTGAGAGCCCTGCTTTTATAGAATTAGGACATGAATTGCGTAGTACAGGTTCTAGCCCTGGATATGTTAGCTTAACTGGGGGCAGTGGGTCCAGGGCTCAGTTTTTATCTCCGGCACCTCTGATCAGTCCCTGTGTTCAAGTAACTGGCACACTAGAAGTAAGATTGATGGGCTGTCAGGATCTACTAGAAGATGTTCCTGGTAGAAGTCGTCGTGACCCTACGGCCAGCCCATCAGACTTGAAGTCATTTGTTAAGGGAGTTACAATACGTAATTCTATGAAGTACACATACAGCATTAAAGAAGACACAAGCAATGAGATAATGGCTGTTTTAAAGCTAGACAACCATAATGTTGCACAGACCAGTTGGAGGCCATGTTCACAACAAGCATGGGATCAAAGGTAAGCTTGATACTGTATCATATTGTTGGTACACTATTTCCTTTAAATTCAGAAATCTGGACAGAAAATTCTAAGCTTCGACTTAATAGGTCAATAATTATTATCTTGTAGTAGAAGTATGATTGTACCCAAGATAATGTATGCCGTTATATAACTAAATGAAATATTAATTGAATTTATCTTGGTACCTTGGCTTCCTTGAATTATAATCTTTGTAATTCCTTGCTATTACTCATATCTTATCTACAACCTATACACATATTTGTAGTGTGACTAAAAGTTCTACTTTTATAAATATTGCTATGCTCTTCCATCATGTAACCTAAATACTTAACTATTACTAATATTATATTATTATTAAAGCCTGTAATATCTCACTGCACTAAATATAATATCTAAAATCATACAGAATTTTCAATTATTATTCAGGAACACTTTTCTAACCTAAGTAGTAGTGCAGTACATGTGTTATGGAATTGCATATATTTATTGACAACTATCAAGACATTTTTATGTACAACCAACACCCTTAGTGGCTGTCTTTTTTTTTCATTAAGCTTTCATAAATTATAGGTGTAACATTGGAATCCTCTAATGCATCTTCACACAATCCTCATTGGCAACCACCATGACGCTTTAGGGTGCTTATTATAGCAATTACAAAAGTGCACAGTAGTTTAAAATACTTATGAAACCTGATGATGATACAAATTAATTAATTGCCTTCAACTTACTTAAATTGATAAGTTGATGAATTCAATGAAAAATTTTACCTGTACATATTTCTACAGTAGACCACATATTTTTTAATAATTATATTTGACAATTAGATAATTAAATGATAACTCAGTCTGATTGATAAAATAATACTATAATATGTAAAGTATTTTATTCAGACTTCAATCTTTTCCAATTCTGTTTCTTGATATACTTATTTCATAAATAATATTTAATTATGTTAAAACTTAAAATTTCAGATTTACCATCAAGCTAGATAAATCAAGAGAACTTGAAATTGGTGTTCATTGGAAGGACTGGCGTGGGTTATGTGCTGTAAAAGTTTTAAGATTGGAAGAATTCATTGATGATATCCGTCATGGAATGGCTTTGGAACTTGAACCCCAAGGCTTACTTTTTGCTGAGATTAAATTCTTAAATCCAATAATTTCAAGAAAACCTAAGCTGCAGCGTCAAAGAAAAATTATCAAGCAACAAGGCAAGAATATACCTAGGCCTTCTTATGGTGAAATGCACATTCCAGCGGTTGTGTTAGGCAGGCTTCTGAAGCGCTCTTCACCTTCTATCCAAAACATTCAAACGGCCCATATAAATCAATCCCAGCAGCACAGCTTTGAATCTGCATCTATTGATAACAGAGATATTGAAAATCCAAATGTTACCTTGGGTGGCATGGCTGGCATAAGACCTTTAGGTTTACCTTCTACACATATTACACCACAAGTGCCAATCACACCCCCACCCCAGCCAACATTGCCTATTCAACCTCCACCTAATGTTTCCACTCTGAGAATGGAGAAAGAACTCCAAGAAGCTTTTGCATTTTTAGAAGATTCTTATACAAGAGATAACTATGTCACAAAAGAGCCGCAAACCCCATCATGTGATACACCCTTAGTAGAGTATCCTCCTTCACCATCACCTAAATTAGTTCTAGAATATCCAAATAATGAAGATCAAATAGTAGAGATAACCAGTAATATGAGAATATCATCTTCTCGTTCATCATCAGTAATAGACACTGTAGGTAAAGAACAGGATACCAGAAGACAATCTGGTGAAATGTCTATGGAAAGTTTCAGATTATTGAGTGTTCTTGGGAGAGGACACTTTGGCAAAGTAATTCTTGCTCAATATAAACCCACTAATGAATATTTCGCAATAAAAGCTTTAAAAAAAGGTGATATAATAGCAAGAGATGAAGTAGATTCTTTGTTATCTGAAAAGAGAATTTTCGAGGTAGCTAATGCAATTAGACATCCATTTTTGGTTAACTTGTTTGCATGTTTCAAAACAGAACAACACGTTTGTTTTGTGATGGAATATGCAGCAGGTGGTGATCTTATGATGCACATACATGCTGATGTGTTCACTGAACCTAGAGCAGTTTTTTATGCAGCTTGTGTAGTATTAGGCCTACAGTATTTACATGAAAATAACATTATTTATAGGGACTTAAAGTTAGACAACTTACTATTAGATACTGAAGGTTATGTGAAGATAGCTGATTTTGGTCTTTGTAAAGAAGGTATGGGATGGGGAGATCGTACTGGTACATTTTGTGGAACTCCCGAATTTCTTGCCCCTGAAGTTTTAACTGAAACTTCATATACTAGGGCTGTAGATTGGTGGGGTCTAGGCGTCCTAATATTTGAAATGCTAGTTGGAGAATCACCATTTCCTGGAGAGGATGAGGGTGAGGTCTTTGATTCCATTGTTAATGACGAAGTTCGTTATCCTAGAACATTATCTTTAGAAGCCATCGCACTCATGCGTCGTTTGCTAAGAAAGAATCCCGAAAGACGCTTAGGCTCTTCAGAAAGAGATGCAGAAGATGTGAAGAAACAGGCTTTCTTCCGTAATGTGAACTGGGAGCAGCTGCTCTTGCGTAAGGTGAAACCACCATTTGTGCCAACTATAAATAATTTAGAAGATGTCAGCAACTTTGATAGTGAATTCACATCAGAGGCAGCAGTGCTGACGCCACCCAAAGAACCACGGCCGCTCTCTGCCACAGATCACAAGTTGTTCCATGACTTTACATATATGGCAGATTGGTGCTAGTTTATTTATATTTATAAATAAACTTTTTATTTATATTTATAAATAAACTTTTTATTTATATTTATGAATAATTTCAACCAATTTGAGGTTTGATTATAATTTCATGATATTAATAGACAACTAGAAAACCCCCATTGCCTTACAAAGTGTGTGAGATTGTGTATTTTGATAATAACACTGTTATCTATACAAAAGAGTATCTTATAATGTAGATTCTCTTGTTAACTTGTATTTAATGCAGTTAAATGCAATATTTTATAATAAGCTGTATAATTTAATGTTCTTAAATAGTGCTAATGTTTATTTTTTTAAAACGTGTTATAGATTTATATATTGTGTAGTTATGAAATTAACTTAGATACTAATCATACTTATAAGTGAAGGCGTGTCAAATCATATTACGTTTTCAGTCAATTGTATTCAGTAAAATAAAGGTATCACCAACATACATCTTTATTTTTCTCTAACTTGAGTATTTAAAAATAAAACAACTGCATTAGGATTTAAGTTTCTAATATTACATTTGGTAAATGAGCATAATATCTGGAATTGATTACTGATCCAATGAATAACATTTTACAATAACAAAATGTGGACTAGTCTGAGACTGTATGAAAATATATGAGGATCATACAAGCCTTTGTCATAATCCACTACACAAAACATGGAAGATTTAAAAACAGCTTTTGCTCTGACTTCAGAATCAAGTCAAAATATATTTTTTGAAGACATACATTTGAGTGCACCAAAATATATACAATCCTAACATGTGATGAACTTATCGAGTAATTGCAACAACTATTATTTACAATAATTCTTGTTACAAATTTTGGTGCACACAGTTGTAAGTTAACATTTTCCTAAAATCTATTTAATTTTTCACTCTATAACAAATTGAGTATTTGACTAATATTACAATGTACTGAAGTAGAAGACCAAAGATACAGTTACCACTCAATTGACTAAAACAAATGTTATTGTAGGACTTGACAAATTGAAAAAAGGAAAAAATGTTATACAGACTGTTTACACTCTAAAAATATATACACATTTCTCACACAGAGCTGACAGTCTCATAAAAATTAAAAATGTAAAGCTCACATCCGTGAGCCTTTTTGTTGAAGTACCTTGGCACGGTCAGTAGGTTCTATATCATTGCTATTAAGTGAACTACCACATTCTCGGCTTACAACACAAAGGAACTCAGCATGTTCATCATTCCCATAATTATACTGAGAGCCAATATTTATCAGCTGTTCAAATTTCCAACCATCTGACATAGTAGACACCATTTGTGTCAACTCTTCTTCATGAAACTGTAACACTCTGTACACATGTTTTTTAGAATCTTTCAAGGGCCTCCTGTCTCTTAAACATATTCTTTCCTTAACTAATCTTATAAGTTCAGTTATATTATAAAACTCAGCTTCTTCCAACACACCCTCTTCAGCGATGTCATTGTTGATAACCAGTTTACCGTGACGAAGATAATTGAGTACTGGTGAAAAATAAGTGGGATCTCTGTCTATTAAATAAGCGCCAGTTTCGTCCTGGAAATAAACATTTTTTAACGTGTGACAAATAAACCTCATTTACATACAAAAAAGACAATAAATTCTACAAACCCTATCTGAAATCAAGTCGCTGTCCTCTTGAACTAATCGATATAAAAATGAATTAGGATCTCTAGATAAGGTTGTTTTTGTAGTCAGAAAATAAGTTCCACCAACATTAAGTTTAACCCACTGTTTACTACTCCGCCTTTCATTGTTAAATTTCTGTATATTTTCGTCCAAAAAATCACCGTCACCAACTCGATCCGCCATGGCGTACCATAAACAAAATAAAACAAGTTTTTAGTTTCTTTGCTAGTTTGATGGTGGCATTTTTAGGCTAAGTATCTGAAATGGAATATTTATAGTCTCGGAAATCCGGAAGTTTATATCCCTAATATAAAAGTTTTAAGTTATATCGACCCTGTGTCAAAATCGTAAAATCGTATAGTAAGTTTACACTAAACACAACTCATCAAATCGTTAATCATCCAACAGTGGAGGAAACAGAAAGTGAGGATACACTTGCTAGACTAGAGAATTTACTTCTCATATATTTAAACGCACTGTGTACATTGGTAGGTAATGTAAAATACTCCAAAGCGTCGAGCATTCGTAAGAATGTGAATTGTGAATGCTCGACGAGTCGATGCTGTATCGAGTATACGAAATATTTATTAAGCTAGTGAGCATTTTTTGGATCTAATCAGTATTCAGAGCAGAGCCAAAATTTTAACAAAGTGTATTTTGTTATACCTACTATAGACCTACTCTGAAATCTCATTATGATGTAAAAAAAGAACTAATGAAGTTTTTAGACAAGGACACACTCCTTAAAGATGATGTCTCAACATAGTCGTTTTTCTGCTTAGAAGTTAGAACAGTTATAATTTAAAAACCTTAATGCAAGGAGATACAGTATAATTTTGTATGTTTTAAAATTTGTAGTACGCAATCCTGTTATGGTAATATATTTATGATTGTAAAAACTAAAAACTTAAACCATAAAGTACATAGATAGAGTACTGTCAATTTTAACAAGCCTTGCAATTCAAGTTTCAATTTCATTTTTAATTTCGTCGTCGCTTGTGTTTGTGTCATTCACGAACCAATATTTTGGTGTTTTGCAGGAATTTCATATCCATATTGCAAAAAAGTGTACGACCGACATCAATAGCGTAGTTATATTAAATTATAATGAACATTTGAGACAAGAAATAGTGTCACAATGAGTAGCAATTTAGATAATGATAGATCTCTCACTAACAAAATGCATCCAATAGATTTAGCACCTCAAAAAATTACAATTGTAAAAAGTGTTACTAATTCAGAGATGAAAATGGCTCATTTGATGCCGGGTCAACCTAAAACAACAGGTTCAAGTCAAATAATAACTCATGCTAGCCCTGGATCTGGCTTGATGCGTCCAGGGCTTGCACAAATTATTTCTTCAAATGTCGCTTCCCAGGTATGTTTACATAGATTTTTAACTATTTAAAAAATGTTATTATGTTAATAAATGTAATTTCAGCTATTATTTTTGTATAAAATTATATGTATTTGTACAGTCATAACCCTTACTTACAGCCTCAGATGATAATTAGTGGATCACCAATCTTGCAAGGCACTCAAATTGTCAGCCAAGGGTCACAGCTCATCGGTCAGAACTCACAGATTATGTCTCAATCACAGTTGATTACACCCAGTGGTCCATTAATAAGTCCAGGCACACAAATTATAAGCCAGGGAACTCAGTTGTCAGCCCAAGTATCTAATGCAAATAGTGTAGGATCAACAAATGTGACATCTTCTGTGAGTGGAACTCAAGTGCTGAATGTTGGGGGCCAACTTGTTAGTGGTGCTGGTAACCTAGTAGTGAACTCATCTGTGCGCACACTACCTCCTACTGTAAGGGTGCTACCTCCTTTACCTCATCATAATACCAGACCAGGTAAGGTTTAATTTTATTTTTATTATTAGATATTTATAATGAGTCTGCCAACCTGCACTAGGCCAGCATGGTGGACTATAACCTAAACCCTCTCAATCTGAGAGGAGACCCGTGCCCAGCAGTGGTACATATGATTTGATGATGAATGAGTATAAACTCTGTTTACTTTATTGTAATCCAGTTAGATGATACATATTATCTGATCTATTTTCTAAATGTGTTACTTTTCTTTTTATTTAAAAAAAAATTATCCCACCTGAATTTTCGAAACCTAAACAAACACAAACTTTAACATACAAAAACAGTACAAACACCCAGACCCGGAAAAACTACCTGTACGCCATACAAATATTTGTTCTGTGTGGAGATCGAACCACAACTGTGGCGCAGAAGCTGATTGCTCAGCTGATGTACCAAATGAGTAATACCCACTCTTAAAAATTTACTTCCTATTAAAAACTGAGGTCTTCAAATATCAGGACTACTGAAAAATACAATTTTACTCCACAGCTGTACTGTCAAGTGTGAATGTGAGTAGTAGAAGTGGTGTGCTAGTAAGCAAAGGTGTTGGTGTTGGAGTGACAAGTCACGTGCCGCGAGGACTCGCCGCTGGCGCGTCACTAGCCGTTCGCCCTGTAACTGCTGCTTCTAACTCACAGACTGCAGGTGCACAAGGTAAGTTTTGCTATAATTTGAATTTAAAAATACAATGATTGATGGCTGAACTTTGCTTGTATACCTATAGTGCTGCTGGCATTTATAGGTTTTATTAAATGCTTACAATCAGATGGGGTCTGTGTGTATGCCATTGCCACCTTTGTAGTATAAAAAATAGTTGCTAGTAATTTTTGGTTAAATTAATTAGCTTTCTAAAGTTCATATGTTGTATGTAGGTGCTTGGTCGGGAACTACGCGCGGTGGGCGCAGCACGCTCGTGTACGGGCAGCGCGGGGCTCGCCCACCCACGCCGGCTGCACCGTCTGCTCAGCCGCTGCAGCCGACACACTCCACTATTGTCACTGTGCCTACTACATCTGTGCTCACTTGTAAATTCAACCTCCATTATTTGATAAAATGTTTATAAATTGTAAATATTTCTGTCATTGAGATACTATTATTTGGAAATAAACCTCCAATATAAACTATACTGTCTTGAGATTAATTTGCTTATGTGTTATGCTTGCAGCAAGTGGTGTGATCTCGGGTGCGGGGACTGCTGGGCGAGGCGCTCCACCCCGCACACCTACGCCGACACCAACTGCAACGACACCGCGACCATTGCCACTGTTGCAAAGAAACTACCAACCTGCTAAGGTAACAGAAGATTAACCAAACTGATTTACCATGTATAATATAATGTAGAATAGAGTGTTAATGTAAGTTTCATCTTATTCAGTGAGTATAAATGTTTTAATTTGTTATCTTACTGATGTTCAGCCGCATCTGGTTAGACTGGAAGCTGATTCCAACATAGTTGGGAAAAGGCTAGGAGTCAGATAATTCTGGTCAAGTTAAAAAATTACAGATCCCACACTGCCTAATGTCCAATTCTAACAATTTAAACATTTATTTCCTAGGTCGTAGGTGTAGCAAGTGTAGGTGTTCGCGGCGTAGTGGGTAATAGCGCACCAACGCAGCTGTACTACGAAGTGCCGCGCGGTGGGCACGCGCCGCACGCGCACCCGCCGCCGGCGCACCCGCCCCTCGCGCCGCACGCCCCCCTGGCGCCGCACGCCCCCCTGGCTCCTCACGCCCCCCTGGCTCCTCACGCCCCCCTGGCTCCTCACGCCCCCCTCCTAACGCACGCCCCCCTCGCGCCGCACCGCGCGCTCGCGCCTTACCTGCACCAGACGCCGCAGGCTCAAGGTTAGTGTTCTGCCTGACAGCCGCACTTACTTATTGAAAATAGTGATGTTTAAAGAAAATTTTTATTCTTTATTAATAGTGACCATTGTGAACGCTGTCTCGTCTCCGGAAACCCGTGTTCCAGCAGCTTCCGTCCCTACTCAGCCAGTGTTGCCTAGACCATCCATACTCAGGAAGAGGGACCTTGACGGGTAAGATTTTTACTGAACACAATGTCATTATATAATATTTGAAAATCTTATATTCTAAAATAAGCATACATTGAAATTGAAATCGTATTGAATTGATTAGAATTCGAACTGTCAAAAATGTGTTACCGATTCGATTTTTAATCGAGTTGAGTATTTATATACGTATAATATTGTATTTAACTTGTAACAGCACGAATATTTAGAGTAGCGATTATTATGGTTGTAATCTAAAAATATACGCACTTTTAATACATGCCCTAGGAAATAGAAAATAACTTGTCCGCCATATTGAGTTTTGTGTGACGTCATTTTATTTTTCGTATTCTTCTCAGCAAACTCTTTTAATTAATACTAATATTATGGGAATGCATAAAAAATAAGTAGTCCAGCACCTTTGGGAGACTACCATATTGTAGCTAAATATGCATTGTCATCCAAACTAAAGGTGTATGCAAAATTTCAACTCAATCCGAAACTGGAAAGTGGGTCAGATTTACTCCAAAGACTTTCTTACATAGTTAGTTACAGCTAAAGCTAATAAGTGTGTTAAAAACTTAAATAATTTGATGATGAATATACTACTTACAAATATATTTTAAGTTTGTGACCAGTACTGCTTTTTCAGAAATTTACGGGATGTTCTGTGTTAATTATGGTAAAAATTTTTTGGTATAAGCATACAGAGTCGCGGGTAAAAACTAATATTTTAAATATAATTATGCTCAATTAATTCTTAGTTTTTGCGTGAGTTGTTGAGGCCAGTCTTATCATTCACAGTAACTGGTACTAGTGGTGGTTAAAGTAGCATGCTTAATAAATATAGCATAAAGCTGTGTGAAAAAATGATATCGCGGCTCGCACTTTATGCTTTAATGCTATAAAGCTATTTTGCTTTATATCGCATAACACTCTCTCTCTCTATCAAGCAACTGTCCGTCGGGGGCGCACAGTGGGCTGAAACGGGCCGGTAAAGGACTTAGCATTTAAAAAAAAAAAGTTTCTTTTTCTGAAATTTTAAATATTGTGTTGGATTTTTCTATCGATTATAAGTAATTATTTCTATGAGGGTCGTTCAGATAACTTAGTATTTCCAGAGTTATAAATATCCAAAGTAATTTTTGTATGAAGCAAAAGAAAAAAATGTGAAAATCTCGAAATTCTCAAATTTTCTCAAAGAATTGACTCTACGTATGCATAGTACGTATATTTGTCCTATTTTAGCGCCTATTCTCGGGTTGCGATTTTCTGCGATTTGGTCGCAATTTCAAATTTTGTTCTCTATTCCACACCACCATAGAGGTTAAGAACTAGGCGCGTTTTTTTTATGTAGTGGTCTCCCCTTTAGGCCTAATCCACTAAGGACTAATAAAATAAATAAATAAGTAAAAATCACAATCACTACTGGCCACTGCACTGTTTTAATCTAATCACTGTCAAGGGTATCCACATTAACGAATGCAAAATTTTCGTATTCGTCATCATCAAATGTTTCCGCTTGTTCAATTATTAATAAACTTTGTGCTTCTACTGACAAAGTTTTATGTTTTCTGCGAAGTTTGTGACGTTTCGCTGAGATGAGTGGATCAGAGCTGGTCAATAAATTATTTAAAATGTCTTCATTTGTAGTTTTTCTACTGCATTTCCTGGAATGGTGTTGGCGGTATCTACGAAAGTCTTTATTTCTAGCTTCAGCAGCTTCTTCAGATAGCTTTCCAATTGGTATTAGACCAAAACTTTCAATAATAGCTGCACCATGCATAAGAACTTTATGAACACTTGAAGGCATATAATACCAGCTATATAATTCCAAATACAGTTGCATGGTCACTTGAGCATATTCGTGAAATTTCGCTGTGTCAATGTGGTAACCTGATGAAATTGCCTCTAAAATGATTGCAAATCGCCTTATTAATTCGCCGTGCCCTTGTTTAACAACATCAATCAGAAGTCCCATTCTATTTTTAAAAGCGTCTTGTATGTCTTTCTTTCTTCTTTCCATGATGCACTTGTTGTCTCCCTTTACTGTCCATGTCTGTATCGTTAATCTGTAGGCTATATGCAGAATGCATTCCATCATTCGTATCCAGGTATGCAATGATGACAATCCGTATTTACAGAGATCTGGATCAGTCGGTTTTGATGCAATTAAGGGCAAATTATTCATCTCTGTTGGAGTGGCTTTACAAATGTCGCATCTCTGAGATGAAGTATCACATAAAATTGATGTTGCTTTTCCGTCTATCATAGTCATTAATAAAGAGTGTGAAATTTTTATTTCTCCAACTTCTGTTTTCACTAAATTTACAATCTCTTCCTCAATAGCACTTTTTTCCCGCAATATCGTTATTTTATTTTCTTTCACAAATTCGAAAAAGATTGGACGACACCAGTAAGATGAATTTGGTGAATCGTTTTGCCAGATAACTTGTTCGCCGCACACTAATTTTATTGGCACTAAACTACCCATAAATATGCTTGAATCGTCAAGTTGACTTTCTTGTTCATCGTCTGTTTGCATTTTTTGTTTGTAATTGGCTTGATTAGAAGCACCGTCAAATCCCCACTTACTGATTAGTGTAAATTCTTTACAACCACTATCTATGACGAGTGACGTCATTATTCTTGTTGTCGTTATATCCAATAGAGCTTGTAACTTTATTTTAGCTGAGGTTTCTGTCACTGTAATAGCATCTTTTGGTGGATAGCATTTCTGTTTCGCATGTTGCACTTGATAATAAGATGGAAATATATTACTGTCTTTTTCGTTAACACTTTTTCTTAAAGTATTGTATTGCCACTTGGTCAGCTTAAGTGATAAAAATAACCCTAAAGCCTCATCCGGAGAAAACACAGGTTTTGTTTCTTTAACAGATATGCACTTTTTAACTTTTTTACATCTAGGGGATTCTTTAGTAAATGTTCTAGTATTTTAGCAACCTCCTCATTCCCATCCGCTTTCAACTGCTCAAAATATGCATATTTTATTTCGTCCGAAGATAAATGAAAGTTTTCTGCACGTCTTTTTTTCTGTTTAGGCGCTAATTCACAAAAAGGTTTTCTTGGGGTTTGTTCGGTGGAGACACCGACAGAAACTTTTGATGGTGATACATACTGAGTTGATGTACTCGGTACTGGTTGATCTTGATTACTGCCTATTAAACACTTAATAATGTCTGGCCATATTATGTTTTCTTGTAACCATTCACTATTTTTAGTTCTGAATATATTTTCTTTACGATAAGCGTTTTCCCATCTTCTATTTAAATTATAACAAAATTTTGCACAAAACAACTTTAAGGTCTTTTCGTGATCATCACTTAATTCGACTAAAAATTTAGATCTTATCTCACTACACAAACTGTCATTATTTTTAATACTGCCACTGTTTTTTAAAATAACGAAAAGATCAAGGTTTGTCACTAAATTTTCAAACATTTTCACAAATACAAAATAACAAATAAGTAAGTAATGAATGTGTGGGGGTAGTGCGTCTATTATGGTGGGTAATAGAACACTGAAGTACTTTTGAATGCAACCGAACATTCCGTAGGTACCCTATCATTGTACCAATCACGTTACGACACGTCATAACTTGTTGTTGCGCTCGCGCACTCTTATCCCTTGATTCCCGGAAATAAGTCTCAAAACAAATTACGTCATACCTGCCTATGGTGGTGGAAAATGTCGAACATTGTTTTTTTTTTAAGAACTAAGTAGGTATTGAGGTTTTCAGGCCGTTTAGTATACATTATTTTAAATTTCAATTTAATTGGAATAAATTGCTTAACTAAAATAACATGACTCTTCATACAAATTTGATATGGCTATATCTCCGAAAGTACTCGTTAAATTAAAAAAAGTCAAAGAATAAAAACGTTTTAAATTTATGCCTAGATACCAAAAAAATACATCTGATCTCTTAAGACCCAACCTTGTAATCCCAGCCCACTGTGGGGCGGCCCGCCCGTTTTGCCGTAACATAACAAGTAGGCATATAAATTAAGCATGCTATAATATAGCACATAAAATCGCATGCTTAAAAAATTAAGCATATAGCATTAAGCATGTTATTGATTTATAGTTAGCAACTTTGAACACTACTAACTGGAACACAGATAAATTATTGTTTGTGTGTCGCAGGTCCCCGAGCAAGTCGTCGGGGTACTCGCGGTCGGGCTGGGATGACGTGCCGACGAGCGCGGGAGGCGCGGGCTCCGGCGGCTCCACCACCATCAGCGCGTCGTCCTCGCCCGCGCCCGACGACGAGCCCGACCCGCCGCGACCCGAGCCGGATCTCAGCCCACGCAAGAAGCCCAGGAAACAGATGTATGTTGCAATCCTTATCATTTGCCCTGTTTACAAAGACTGATTGAGTCTTAAGTTATAGAATATAAAATCAATTGCTACACAGAAAAACAGAGTTAAATCTTACCTTGGGTACAAGTGTTCAACTATTTGTACAAAAAAAATATATAAAAGACACCCCAGTGGTGACGTTGGGAAAATATTTGCTATTCATCTGTATCTTTGATATTCATCGTTATAATTGCACTCGTAATTTTTTTATGTAACATAGGCAATTTCCTTCAGTCTCGTTGTTTATACTATCGGTTTTTCTATGTATTGCTCCCCTAATGTGCAAAACCCTTTCGAAAGTATTTTTTAGTATTGTCCATTACTATCGATAATAATTATAACTTCACGCGCAGCACTTTCTATGCACACATTGACATTTCACACACACATAAACAATTGGTTTTCAGTCTCATTGGATGATTCGATGGTTGACATTACCAATCTATAGAGTATATTATATATCAATGGTATTAACCTAGATACACTACACTAACTAACGCCTAACCGTATCTACCGGTCAGTATCGGAAGAGTGCAATGAAACACGAACGTTTCTTGAAGTGGAGCTACCCCCACAAACACGTCCATTAAATGCGTAGGTACATGGGTTCTTAAGACAGGATATTAATATTCCGTCGTTCTACCTGGTACGTAATTTTAAGCGATGTCGCTATAAACGGTATTGATTGTTAATATAATATGCACGTTTTTTACAGTGTCGTACTACCAGTGTTGTTTCCAAAATTACATTTTCTTTTTTCTTACTGATTATACAGATTGAGTAACGAAGTGAGACAGTGCGACTACCAAGGAGAAGAGCCGCCACCAACACCGCCCCCTGTCACATTTAACCCTCCTCCTAAACGTGAGTATACATATAAAAGTCCACTTGATATGTCCAAAGTATTTTGTACAATTAAGGCAAGTTGCTGTTTTAATTTTTTTAAAGATTTCTTGAAAATTATGTTTGGTCGTTATGGTGCCAACACATTGATTTCAGTGGCTTAGTCCTTAGGCCAATAATACTGTTAAGTTTCATCAAAATCCGTTAAGTATGAAAGAGTAACAATCATCCATCCATCCATCCATCCATCCTCACAAACTTTCGCATTTATAAGTATTATAGTAGAAAGTAGGATGCAATACAAATTAGAATAAGTTTAAATTCAGGGATAATTTACAAAATTAATCTGACATTGCTGAGCTCTTAGGCCGGGCATTGTGAGTCAAGGCATAAATTCGGGTCTGGCATGCAGTCACCAGTACATGAGGCGAAAGAATTATCAAACAATAAGTTGAACTACTAATGCAGGTCCACTACTTAGTTCGAGTTACGTATGCGGTTGGCGTAGCACAGCATTGCACTTCACTCGTCCGTCGGACGTTCGGCGGCGGGAGCCTCGCACGCGAGACATCGTCGCGATAGCCAGCCAGAAACATGTCCTCACCAGTGCCGAGGGCTGGAAGGTGCACCATCTCACCGCGCAAATGGATGACTTGGTAAGTTAACATTGTGATTTGGATAATTGATTCTCTTGTGTTAATTTCAACATAATTAAAAAAGATACACTTGAGATTCTTCTTCATCAGCCTATTCCCAACTATGTTGGTGTCGGCTTCGAGTAAAACCAGACGCGGCTGAATATTAGTATTTTACACGAAGCGACTGCCAATAAACCTCCGCAACCCAATTTCTGGTCAATCCTAAATCCTAAAGATAGACTGATTGTCAGGGTTTTTGGGTGTCTGACTTCCGCTAACTCACTTCTCACAGGTCTTCGTATGACAACCGGGAACGACACCTTTACGACCTCTCCGGGGCACGCAGGGTGTGTTAAGGATGGTCATCTATCCACATATTGCAGATCAATTGATCAGCGTAGTTATTACTAAGTCACGGTGGAATTTGAGTTAATTCTTCGTACAATAAATATAATTTAATTTCTTAGGTATGTAATGTATAATTCATTCTTCATATAATTCAAAGTAATAGAGACATTTTTTTATACTGTAGATGTCACTTGAATCCGACGTAGGGGAGCAGCTAGCAGGTCGCCTGCGAGCACTGGAGACGGCCTCAGGCCGCGCCCTATCTGCCCTACAACCACACTCGCATACGATACTCGAATTACTAAAGGTACGTTAAAAACAAAATATGTGGTAACATTTCGACATGGCCTAACATTTGATTTTTGACACGCGTATATTAGACATTGAAAGAGTTGTTTTAATGTCTTAATTCATTTTTTATTATATTCTTTCTTACAGGGTAACATTCAAAGAAGTAAAATTGTTTGTGAAGGAATACAAGAAGCTCGTGAAGACATACTTCGAGTATTCACGCACAGAAATTTTGTATCGGATATTTTGACACGGCAAGCGGATAAGCGATGCTTCAGGAAGCACCGATCACAATCATAGCCAATTATTATTGTGAAATCTCACACACGAAAAAAAGACAATATTTTTTTGTGATGAGTGACTCACTGATAAAATTATGAAATTATTGACGTAATAGCCTGTACACACATGAATATCTTTAGAAGCATAATATTTTATTCTGATGGTCCTATAAAGTCTTTACAATAAGAACTAGTTAGGTTGAGTAAGGCTGTAAGTGCAATATGGCTTGAAAGATAGTATTTATCAAAATATTTTTATTCTAAGGGCCAATATTTTAATAATCAGTTTGATTTGCTATTAAAAATTTGACCTAAGACCGATTTGGTTTATAGCCCGATAACTTATAACAGAGGATGAAATTTTAAAATATTTTATACAGTATTTCTGTCAAATTAATATTGCATTAATTCCGCTTATAAAAGTAATCTATTATAAAAATTTGTCCTTAGAATAATGTTGAGGTTCGAAACTTGTAAATAGATATACTTATGTGTATATTAAGCAATGGTTAAAAAATAATGCCTTGAATGAGTTATGTTGTTTTGGGACTTAATTTTGAAATGAAAATACATGATTTATAATTTACTAACTTTTTTTTCTTAAAAACATTGTTTCCGTGTCGAATATAACTAACCGTCTCAATTTTCTTATTGTTATGAGATGACAAACAAGCTTTGGTACGGAACCCCGATTGTAAACGGCATTCGTAACGCGAAGCTTGTAACACCTATTATTATAACAGATAAACTACTTGGTAAATATTTATGAATATTATTATAAATATTTACACCTATTTCTATAAATAGATCTTAAGATACCTTTACAAGTCAATATGAAAAATTAATAATAGATCGCGCCGACATTTCCTAATTCCTAGCAACGACTGAAAAGAAACGCCGAAACATGGAGGTGACGGCTGACAGGGATCTGAAAGGAAGAATGGGCAAGCACGTAATGCTTCGTAATGGAGCTCCGCTTCCGCATCCGCAACTGCGGAACTTCCGCAAGGAATCGTACCTCCGCTTCCGCATTCGCCTCCGCAAAAAAAAGGCGAAGTTGTAACGGAGGAAATAGAAAATGACGATATGATGATATCACACATCAACCCATATACTGTCCCACTGCTGGGCACGGATCGCTCCCACACGCATCCCTCCCGGATGAGAGGGATTAGCTTTGTACCACGGTTGGTAGACTTCACACACCGTCGAGAAAATCTCTCAGGCATGCAGGTTTCCTCACGATGTTTTGCGAGTGATAATTAATACAAAAATAAATTCAAATAGTCACAGGTGCGTGCTTTGGATTCGTACTCGAGGCCTTTGACTTGCCAGTCCAATGGTCATACCACTAGGCTATCACTGCTTATACATATTATGAGGAAATCACTAAATAAAAAGAAACGAAAGAAAACAGACTACAACTAGAGGGAGATCCATTCAATATAAAATGTTTGTCCCTATCGCAATCGTTCGAACCTACGGCGCCGGCAAGTTCTGATCCAAGTGAACAATTGTTTAGTTCAGCTGGATTAATTTACTCGGAACCACTCGGAAACCGTCTGGAAGGTGAAAAATCTGAAAAACTATTGTTTGTAAAATATAATTTGCCTTTTATTAATTTTTAATATTAATAAGTATGATTTCATACATTATTTGAATTAAATATTATTGACAGTATGTTACTTTATTAAATCATTAATTAATATTTTTCTACTTCCGCTTTCACCTATCTTAGATCGCCACCTCCGCATCCGCTTCCGCCTGCGCTAAGGGGGTGGGAGGCCTCTGTTACAACCCCGACAACCGGTTACAACCTTACTTTATATGAAAGTGAAGTTCGTCGACGTCGTCCGTAGACAGACTCGTGCATAGACTAATATAAAATACTGGTCTGTTGTACTACATCTACGGTTTAGGAGTCGTGCAAATATTATTTCCGACACTCGACTTCCGATATATTGTTATTACATATTGCTCGTGTAATATTATTATCGGAAGTCGAGAATGCTCGTCAGAGAAATATAAATCCGGACGTAAACTCATACCGTTCTGACGCATCACAACACAACACGACACGTCCAGATAAAAATGCGAAATTGAGGTCTATTATCTTGGCAATATTTTAAATTGCTTCAGTCGTCCAGCAGGTCAAGCTATCTAAAAGTCAAATTTTTACCGGTCTCGGTGCTCTACCTTCATGGCTGAGATTGAAAATTCCATAGACTAATAATAATAAACTTGGAGAATTCCGTAGACCTACGGAGAATTCCAATGGAATTCTCCGTAGGCAGAGAAAACCAGGGACTTGAAAACGAAATTTATTTCGTTCCGTTCCACGAAATGTTATCTCATAACGTTCCAAAATGTATAACGTTACTGGAACAATATTTTCCATAACGTTACTGGCTTAGTAACGATACTAGATATATCGTGTAGATATGTGTCGTTCGTTCAATTTTAGAGATCCGGGTCAATATTGAACCGTTTATAAAATGACCCGGTTCTTTCGACCCGTTCATTTGATCGATTGGGTCACTAAAGGATTTTGTACTGGGTAGTCTCGATACGCAAAGTCGCAAACTAACTCACAATCCAAGCCGCTTGGTTCCTTGGTTCGTGAGCTAGTTGCATAGTCGTAATATTGTGTAGCTGTACTAGATACAACCAAACAGGTCGTGTTTATTTAATATCTAAATAAACACGACACGTAGGTACGTAACAGAAAAAAAACATCACAAAAAAGTTAAAACTTGTATCAATAAAAGTTCACTAGAAAACATTTTAATAAGTAAATAATTGTTTTAATAAATAGGTAGTTCCGAAAATTCAATCTAAGTGAGTAACTTTTAGTTAGATTCTTCCTTATAATTATTAAATAATAGTCTGAGGAATAAAGCTTAGTAGGTATTGAATAACAGTATGAAGGAACTGTTAAAATTCGATTGTTAGATTGATTCGTTCGCGAGATCGACTGATCGACCCACGACCCGTCTAACAAAATCTACGAATGAGAACTCAATGGTTCTCATTCACAGATTTCGTTCTTGGGTCGTGGCTCGATCAGTCGATCTAACGAACGAATCATATCTTTCGAAATGACCCGATCATTCGCACGGATCTTGCGACCCGGGTCATTTGATTCGTTCGTTCACGATCGACACATACCTAATATCGTGCTGTTACGTAACAGTTCCAACTGCGTTATAGTATAACGTTATTCTTTCACCCCTGCACACCGCGCTGCAGGGTTGCCAGATTTACGATTTTAATCGTACTCATACGATTTTTTCGCAGTCAACGAAAACCGGCCTTATCCTGCAAACGCTTACTTGCAAACGCGATGCACTTAAAACCTTCATGCTGACCAGTTTTCACCTTTATCTCTATAGGTATAGAGTCGATAATTAATCAACGCCCAAAGATCTTCCAAACAAATTACGGGTTCGATCAAAAGTAAACTAGAAAAGATCGGACAAGATGTGAATACGAAGAAATTATGCTAGGTTGCCATTCTACACGCGGGAGTCGGGAGTCGCGGCGAGATGTGACCTGCCAGCCTAGCGATAAAGCTGGCAACGTTGTATAACAAAATAAGTAATGTTACGTTTTGAGTTATAGTTAAAACGTTATTATATAACGTTCCGTTACTAATTTCGTTCCGTTATCTCATAAAGTTATAACAAAATAAAGAATTTCGTTACGTTCCTAGTGGAACGTTACAAATTAACGTTACGAGAACAGTACATAACGTTATTTTCTATAACGTTTCAAATCCATGGAGGAAACTATTATTTCCAATTCGCGATTGTCTGTCAACTGTCAACCAAATGACATTGACAATGAGTCAAAACTTTGAAATCGAAAATGAAAACAACCAGAAAAAATAACCTCTAAACATTCTATTATTAGATAATTTGTATAATTGGTAGCGAACCAAATATAACAGAAGTGAAAATAAGTTATTACTTAACCTCATAATTAATTTCATTTAATTGTTGAATTAATCAGTAAAAACAGAAATGGCAAGTAGCAGACTGGAAAGAATTGGAACTATTTACACACGGTAAGGGCTCATAGCATACATTAAAAAAAAATTAGAAATTTGTAAGTCAGTCTATGATGAACTACCCTAATATTTTATTTTTAGAATATAGTTTTTGGCGCGGAAAATTTAAGCGGGAACCTTGTTTTTTTAACTCATCTCTTGATTTTATTTCTTTTTACATTCACATTGTGTAATTTCTGTTGTTATCGTCAATTTCCAAATATGACATCCAAAAAAGGAAGCAAAGCAAAATTTTTAGCTGAAGATATAACGGATTTGCTAAATGAATCACAGTTTATAAAAGATTCTCCTAGCAATAAAAAGATCCAAAAACGGCAAAGAAATGATATGACTGAAGAGGAAGGAATAGCTAAATTGATTGGGCAGTATCAAACTAATTCGAAGAAAAAGAAGCTGCAAGTTGATGTAGAAGCTTGTAAAGAGTCACGCCAAAAAATACTAGATGTTATGAGTAATCAACTAGAAACAAGGTATGGTTATAAACTTAATATACCAATTCTGATAAATTTAGTTATACAATACAGTAACATAATATAACAATGATCATGGAATATATATTGCAGGAAGGAAAGAAGTGATAATATGCTTAAAAATCTATCAGAAGTGATGACACAGTTAGAAGCAGATTGTAATGCAATGAAAGATAATGAGAAAAAGTTGGAACATTTAACGGGAGCAGTTGTTAAATGCATGCAACAGGCTACCACAGCTCATAAACAAAAACTGAAAGCATTGAAAGACATTTATGCATCATTTAAAAAACAGTATGATTTTTATCTTGATTTTGTAGGACTACTTTATTATTCTTTCTTGTTAATTATTTAGAAGTACATAATTATTTCATATTATGGTAATTAACTTTACCAAACTTACAGATGCGAAGAAATGGAAACAGATCATAAAACAGAAACTGACAGGTTGTCAAAAGAGTTAGAAGATGATATTCAAAAGCTTCAACAAAAATTAATTTCTGAAACCAAAAGAAGTGGATGGGAGAACTTGCGCAGAACAATTTTTCAAGCTATGCAAAATGATTTTAATTAAATTCTCATTTCATGTGATTTTATGATTGATTCCTTTTTTTAAATTTAATAAACCTATTGAAGCATTAATTATCTATTTTTTTCTATACTTAATATCATCTCAATTTTAACTTAGAATTTTTTTTTTGTATTGTGGATAATTTAATGTTATGGGTCATCTGCCACCTAGAGAGGCAATATTAGCTTATGTCTGACTCCTACATAACAACTAAAAACTGAACTTGCCTGACCTTGCTCTATATTACTGAGCCAAATATACTTTTAATATTAAAATATATTTTTATTCTACACAATGAGTCCTGTAGTATTTATTGGATTTATTTTCTGGAGTAAAATGTATCCTATTTGTTATTCCCGGTCACATACTATGTGTTTATGAAATTTCATTCAAATCCCGTAAGCTTTTCGTTTTTCGGGATATTCCCACATTTTTCTGGGGTAAAATATATCATATTTGTTATTCCCTGTCACATACTATGTGTGTATGAAATTTCATTCAAATCCCGTTAGCTATTCTATTTCGGGATTTCCGGGATATACCCACATTTTTCTGGGGTAAAATATATTCTATTTGTTATTCCCGTTCACATTCTAAGTGTGTATGAAATTTCATTCAAATCCCGTACGATATTCGTTTTTCGGGATTTCCGGGATAGTCCCTCATTTTTATGGGGTAAAATATATCCTATGTGTTATTCCCGGTCACATACTATGTGTGTATGAAATTTCATTAAAATCCCGTAAGTAGTTCTCCTATATCCGTTTTTCGGGATTTCCGGGATATTCCCACATTTTTCTGGGATAAAAAGTAGCCTATACTTTATTCCCGGTCACATATTATTAGGGTACCAAATTCCATGCAAATCGGTTCAGCCGTTTTTGCGTGATTGAGTAACAAATAAACAAACAAACATCCAAACTTTCACATTTATAATATGATGAAGATAGTATGATTAGTATGATGATTTATAATATTAGTATGATTATAGAAATTTAATGTTGCTTATGAGTTAAACAAATTGTTTACAGTGTCGAGGGACTTCTTACAAAGGGAGCCATGAGAGCTGATGATAGACCACTGTGGTTTGATGTATACAGAGCTTTACCACCTATAACGGAACCTAAATTTGCTAAACCTAAACCAGAAATCAAACCTATTAGACAAATACTTTATCCTGAAGATAATATCAGAGCGTAAGTGAATCATAAATATTCAATTTTGTTTTAAGATACCTTCTACAATGGTACTATTATGATCAATAATAATCTGTTGAAGATAAGTACCAAAAATATTATTTATGTTTTTTTACAGTAAGTTTCACTCAAAAGGGCTTGGTTTGGGAGCAATAAGCATGGTCAGTCAAACAGAAACCCAAACCAAAAGGCTAGTTCAACAATATGAGAAATTGAAATCTGAAGGTGTGCCAGAAGATGAATTAATTGAAAAATCAGCCGCCATAGTGGGCACTGAACGTCAGCTGGAAGCAGCTAAAGCTACTACACAAAATCTGGATTCAGTAACTGCTAAAGTTCTGACTGAGGTTGATATCAAAAACATTTTTTCGGAAAAGTAAACAGATAAAATGTGAAATTATTTTTTGTCTAGATTTAGTTAGTACCTACTTATTGAATAAACTCATTAAAAGCTGCAAATGTCTTTATCGTTATTCGTCGTAAGTATAATATCTAATACGTCGATTCATTCTGAAAGTCATTTAGATTCCTAAATATTGGTTGTTCCACATACGTGCGTGCCATTTAATAAGGTTAAATCAATGCTGGTACGTTTGGATAACACCTAGGGCTACATTTTAAAGCATTAAAAAACGTTGCTCCACTCGGAATTTCGCATATATATTGTGGGTTCTTTTACATACACAAATAACCAGATCCGGAACAACTACATGCATCATAATAATATATCATAATTATAAATATTTTTTCCGTGCGGGAATCGAACCAACAACCAATTTAGCGGAGAAGCCCATCGCATGACCACTGCGCCAATCGAACTGTATTGATAAAACTTATTTACTTGATATGATTATGTATATTTAAATCGTCCTAGATATTGAAAGAAATAAAAGGAAACGGAAGAAACATTTATTTTAGTGAAAATTCACTCAATAAAGCGAATAGATCTTTTTGCATAGACACGGCTACATAATATCAAGCTATAGGTACATTTCCAGTAGGTATTAGAAGTACCTATTTGGATATTATGTGGATTTGCGAACAGAAATGATGAGATCGTAGAAAATTGCCGACATAGCAAGGTAATGTGGCAGTGGGGCGTGGGCCGGGGTGGAAATATATAGGTACCTATAGCTAAACTCGCTAGGAGTACCTAGTAGGATGCAGGTGGCATATTACAATACAATTACCTATTATTAATCTCTGGGAAAGACTTGTTTAGCAGTTTACGTCTTTGGGCTGATATGACTGATTTTTAAAATAAAGTTGTATTGTTGAGTTGCCGTCTGTCAAGATCATCTGGTTACAGATCTGGTCTTCGAGATTATAAATGAAGTAGGTGTGCCTCTCACAGGAAGTGATGGGTGAATCTATTCAAGTATATTGAATCACACTTATTTGAACCTGTTTTTCAGTACTAGATTGCCTGTACGTACGCATTACTAATAATCGCACATTATCTTATCTACGTCTGATAAGAGCCCCGCGCTGAATAACACACCTATGCTCCTATGTTTTAGTTAGTGTGTCATCAGTGTAGCTTTAATGTAAAGTGTTATTAATCCTTTTTAGTGTTCCAATTACCAAATAAAGTGTTAAAAATGGCGCAAAAGAGATCACTGTGGTTCTATTTTGCTGTTATTTTGGGTAAGTGTAAAAAATTATATTGTGTACTTATTGAAGGTACCTGCTATAATATCGCTCGGTGCCTTGATGTCCTTTGTTATAGGTACCTATCTATTTCAGAGGCAAAATACTTAATTCATGCACAAGCATGCATTTTAGAGAAGTATGTAAGATTACTCACCTAGTGCACGTACAATATAATGCGTGTGTGCGTGCAGCTGTTTTTATAAAGCATAACTGTATCTGACATCTGATTTGGTAGTCCTCCGCCCGACTAGATTGTCCCCAATAGGCGGCCTTCAAGTAGCATGTGAGGCGCTAGGCGTTGGCCTTTGAAGGGGTCCTGCGAACAGCCTGTCACAGTTGTGACAATATAGCGAATCTCATGGCCGTGATAGGGCAAGGGAAGGCAAGTTTTTAGTCGGTATGATTTCGACATACCGTACGATCCATGAGTATTTTCCGCGCCCCAAGAAACTGTACTAAAAGGTACTTATATGCAGGAATCGAACTCGGATCTACTTGCATGACATAGGTACTACGAGAGCGCTCTACCTAGGTTTATTTACTAGTGATTTTGCTCACTAGGTATTTATGTACCTACATAATATGCTCGTTGATTTTTTTTTCCAGTTATTTTGAGTACCCTGACACAAGAAACCGAAGCCAGGCGAAAAATTCTTAGAGGAAGACGTGTTATGACACGAACTTACTACCGTAAGTTTGACTTATTACAGACTAAAAAAAAAAATTAGAATAATTAGGTTAGTAGTAGCGTAGGTATTATCTGTTAGCTATTCTGTGATTAAAAATAATAGATACTGGTACTGGTAACGGCGAGCTACTGGTTAAATAAATTCCTACTATTCAATTATAACATATATACATACCATCACGCCTTTATTCCTCGCATGGCATGGTTAGGCACAGTTCCCCAGTATGTTTAGGTCCCATGTAACAGAGGACACGCCTATTGCCACCAATCTAAACTCCGAGCTGCTACTGAGATTTCATAACAAAACGCAATAAAACTGCTCGACCTGGGAATCGATCCAGGACCTCTAGGGTAGCAGTCGCCCTTAGGACCACTATAGGTAAAATGAGGCAGTTAATTATAACTAGCAATAATAATCACATTTGTTGTTAGAATTTAGTAAATCTTCATTTCGGAGCTTTCGTAGGGCAGCGCAGCGACCTGGTGTACAATATCCTAAAAATAATATTATTTTTGCTCAAGCAAAAATAATTTAATAATAATTTGATTGTAATCTCTTTTCCGAAAAAAAAATCGATGAAATATTTACCGTAGGCTATCATATTTTGGGTCACAAACTAACTAGATGTTTCACATCTGTCCTGATCAGAGCTCGTTGGTGATGTCAACTTCAATTTCAGATGGTAACGCGGTTCCTGCATGGGCTATTAGTTTGATGGCGGGAATCGGCATGCTGCTTATAGGTGGCGTCCTCTATGTGGTCATGAGAAAGCTTGTACTTTCTTCAGAGACTGGGTCTCTGAACACGTACCAACCGGCTCTACAGCAGGATGTTTAATCTGTTTATGATTAACTAATTTGTAAGATTGTATAGCTTTATTTCGAACACAAGTCTTGTTTTGTTTTAAATGTTGGAAGAAAAACTTCAGGTTACTTTTTTTCTAAGGAAATAAGATTATTGAACTTATACCACCTATTTTATATATATTTTTTAGAATATTAAATGTTTGTCTTTATTTGATTTAAAATAAAACAATTACGATATTATTTTTTATCTTTTTATTTATACAATCGAGACGAATGAAATTCATTTTTTATGTCATTTATTAGATTGTATTAGACAAGGGAATTACTTGAGGAAATACATTTAAAAATTAGAATTCTCTGCGATGATATTTATCAGGGTCAAAGTAAGAAGTAACGACGACACGATTACTGAATTTGCGCCCAGTGAGGGTTTGCTGAGCCTTTTGACAGTCAGCAATACTGTTGAACTCGACAAATACCTGGGGACAATGATAAATTAATTATCTATAGGCTCAGAACACTAAATATAATGCGTACACTATACCCTCTTATTTAAATTATCGTAAGATAATAAAGGCCATTAAACTAATAATTTATAAACAGTGATTTATATATTCACTGTTTATAAATTATTAATTGACAATAAATTTATGTAATGTGTCCTTTACATCTTTACAGTAATTTTAAAATAATGGGTATGGAAAAGTAGTGATAGCCTAGTGATTTGATGAGTGGACTGGTAAGTTAAAGGTCTCGAGTTCGAAACAAAGGCACGCCCATCTGACTTTTGTGTATCGTTTTGTGCAAACCATGTGCGTATTAATAATTAATTCATTTCTATATAACAATATAATTTCTTCCCACTGCTGATTAAATGATTTTGAAATATTATGTAGAAAATTGACATGTGAAAAATTTAAATATAAAATAAAACAACATACTTTTCCACAACCAGGTACTTCAACTCCCTCAATGGGTCTGGGGATTTCTATGCTGCGTACACAGCCATATTTGTTGCACTCCTCTCTGTAAAAAAAGAACAGCATTCAATAATACCTGCTTGTAAAAAGTATTATTATAAAATAAGATACCATAACGTTATAACTAAAATAATTAATAAAAAAAAAAATATATTATTTTGTTTTAATGAAATAGAACTACTATTTAAGGATTTGATCGCGTCTATTGATATTATTCATAGGCCCGATGTTTTAGAACCCTTACAACATCCATGGCTAGGTGCAGGCACAGGCGGAAATTATTTCAATGTTATTCGCGAGTAGATGTGTTATGTTAAAGATGTACAAAGTTAATGCATTTAGGAAAGCCTTATTTTTAATAATGAATGATTTAAAACAAAACTAACTTGATATCTTCAAGAATGTCCTCATACTCCTCTTCGTCGCGCAGTTCGTCTGGTGTGACCATGTTGAGGAGACACAGCACTTCGGTGGGAGGTCCTGCGCCCGCCAACGTCAATCCCGCCACTTGCAGTTGCACCGGTGCCGCTCCAGTCATTGCTACACGAAATCCAACACATTAGTACATACACCCCTTTTATTCCAAAAAATATTAAGTATGTCAAGATTTAATAAACATTTTGTACCTAAGGTCGAATTCTTAGCTCCAATACTAGCTCTTTGAACAATTAGTTTCTTGTCGCCAAGTTGCATGCCATTTAGACCTGCTATTGCCTGTAAAGAAGTTGAACAGTAATAATGAGATTGTTTTAAGAGAAACTGACTATACAAATCTTTCTTGAAATGCATGTTATTTACCTGATCAGTCATTGATATATCAACATATTCAGCGAATGCATAGCCTTTGCTGAGTCCCGTTGAAGAATCCTTCACCAAATTGAAAGCTCGAAGTTGTCCAAATGACATCAGCAATTCTTTTACCTGTTGCACACAATTTTGTGTCAGAAGGAGATTAATTTTCACAATTTTTGCAATACACTGAATAAACATTTAGGTACATAATTTGGTCTATTATGCAGTTGTACATTCATTACACACAATTTTTTAGTGTTCCCTTTACATTTGCTCAAAAAAGACAGCAAATATATAAATGAATGTTATCTGACCTGTGTCTAGCCGCATGTTAGAATCAGATGTGAATGGAGGAGACTTGCCTTGAAGTGCCGACGTCTCATTCAAGTACAAGACGTATAGGTGAGAATGAGAGACAACAGTGACACGCGGGCCGCGAATGTGCCAAATCTAAGCTAGGGAGGGGCAGAAAGCAAACTATATCAGTGAGTTGTTTCAGAATATAGTGAGCGTGAAGCGCACGCTCATCCCCGCTAGGGTACCTGTGAAAATACCTGAAACTGACCAAAACATAACGCGGCTCACTGCTGGCTCCACCGTAGCCCTGTCAACTGTTGAATCTCGCCCTGAAATGGCTGCGGCACCTAATACTACTTCCTAATGGGAACATCTAGTCATGTGTGCAATATACATGGATAGCTTGTTCAATATTATTGCTATGAATGACTTACGTATGTTCATTTTATTAAATTCATTACGCCAAAATGATATTAATAATATCTATAAACATGCTTCTGTTTATAAGACCTAAATAGCTAAAAATAATTTGTGTCGAAAAGAATTAAAAAGGAAAGATGGGTTGTGTTGATTTAGTTCACTTCAAGAGAAATCCTAAGAATATGTGTGTAAGAATTCTAGAGGCAGTCGCAGTATAGACCTGCAAAACATAATTTTGTATAATCAGTATGAATTGACGAATATATAATTATCCCTTCATTGGAATTTTGTAACACTTATAAATACAGTGTCATCATGTAAAGTTCAATGAAAGTCTACTTTTTAATATCATAAGGCTGATAAACATAAATTTACACAAAGAACAGCAGCAGCTGCAATCTACAATGTTTATACGGTCATCTTGACATTCTACAATATTGTAGAAATCATTTCTTATTTTATATATATCAGCCTTATTTCATGATAAAATGCTGTTATATTCATAATAAAAGAAAATGTATCAAAAATTACTGTGAAACATTGATTTGATATACAGTTGGTAAATACTAAGGGTATGCAACATATTCCTGACAAATCAATGTGTCACAGACATTATATTTTATACACTTACACTAATTATAAAATGGCAACAACTTACTTGGTCCTCATTTAGATAATTGGGCAAACCGCCAATAAATATTTTGTGAGGGGAATCTGGAACTACTGTGCTAATTACACCAGCTGGAAGGATAAATGTTATGATTACTCAAAGAATCTACTTTCATAATAACCTTGTAACAATCATTTAAGTTATAGCAATATTTAAGAAAACAATTTTAAATAATAATGGTCTAAATGTTAAAAATTAAAATAAGTAATTGTTACTTACCTGGCACATTAATAGCAGGATTTTCAGTGCCAGGCATGGGTTGATAGTCGTGTGGCCGTCGAATCTTCAAGCTCTGCCCTTTAAAGTTGATACCATCGAAAGCCATAGCTTGTGTAGTTTCATCTATAGATCTAAATTCAAGGAATGCAAAGTTTTTGTCCAAATTGATTTGACAAGCCAACACAGGATTGCCTGCAGCTTGTGCCAAGCCTGAGAGGTGCATCTGTTGATTAAAGAATTCCATAGTTTCTTCCTCGGTGACGCCGAACGGTATGTTGCCAACATACAATCTTCGCGCCTGACGAGTTATAGTGGAACCCACGACTGGTACAGCTGCCTGTGGTGTATCTGCGACAATATTCGCAGGTATTTGTCCGGCGGCTTGCATGGCTTTGTATTGCAGCGGCGTAATATGCTCGAAGCCCGGTGGCGGGACATCCCAGTAAAGAGAAGGCTTGCGTCTGCGTGACCTTTTGCTCTGTGACCTAGATCTACTCCTTCTCGCCGGCTTCTCGCGACGTTCTCTGGATCGAGATCTTGAACGCCGCCTCTCCCTTGAACGAGACCTGCGTCGGCGGTCTACAAGCAAGGTACTATAGTCAATGTTTATATGTATTTAATACAAGCGTTATATGGAAAATGTATACAATAACAGCTTACCTTTGTCTTCACCCATATTATTCTGTTTATTCGTTAGTTTTTGCCAGAAAAATCACACTTTATTTTAACTCTAGCCGAGCAAAAATACGTCTTCGCAAAATGGCGTCGGCAAGCAATTTTTTTATTTGATGTATTTTTTTTTAAATCATGTACATAGAGTTTTCAACCACCGGTCTTTCTGCCACACTTCGCCAGCAGTGTGTATTTATTTGTCTATGACTACCATGGGTGCGTTCGTTACAAAACATTATGCGTAGATAGACAAATACTACGTAACTCAGAACGTGAAGGCAAATTTCGTGGTGGGGTCATAGAGCCTGGTGTATCTAACCCACTGACCTCTACAAATAAATAAATAAATAAATGTAAATAAATAAATGTTATATATTTTTGCGTTTTTTTCCTATAGTACCCACCCTATCAACAGGAATTCATCCCACTAATATTATAAAGGTGAAAGGTGTGTGTGTGTGTGTGTGTGTGTGTGTGTGTGTGTGTGTGTTTGTGTGTGTGTGTGTGTGTGTGTGTGTGTGTGTGTGTTTGTGTGTGTGTGTTTGTGTGTGTGTGTGTGTGTGTGTGTGTGTGTGTTTGTGTGTGTGTAAGCGTTTATGTTTGTTCCTTCTTCACTCTAATACGGCTGGACCGATTTTAATGAAAATTGGTATGTAGATTAGAGCCTGTGGGGCGCAGCTTGTAACCGAATATTAACAATGCAAGCGTGACCGTCCGTCACGCTTTCACGGTGAAACTGCTGAATGGCTTTGCGAATGTAGCATAGAACTTATTAAGACACTCAGTAATATCTTAATGATAAAGTTAAAACATGTACTTGTTTTTATTACAGATTAATAACGATATGATTTTTTACGAAAAATATGTCTCATCTCTATTATTAGTTCCGTGGACGCTCACGTTGCTATCAGCGCCAAAATGGCGATAATCAAGTGGCTTCATTTTCTGAACTTAACGAAGTCTTGTACTTGTATTAAAGAGGTCAGTGATCTAACCAGAGGACGCAGGTTGGAATCCCGCTCGCGGTCGAATTGTTCCTTCGCTGAAATTACTATATATTAATTAAATCAATCAATCAATCAATGTGTTGAATCGATTAAAACTTCTTCATAAATCCGATTCTATATTTTCATTATAGAAATTATAATGAAAATAATTTGATAAAATCGGTAACGCATTAGGAATTTAGGAGTCTTAATTATTGCAATCAATTAGTGATGTCCTAATTTAAATTATTGGTATTCGAACATTTCAAACTGTCAAAAATTCAATATATGGTTGGTTGGATGGAACTTTGAAGGGAAGGAATATAAACTATGACTCAAACTTAGTTGGTCTTTTTTATTTTTCTCTTTTTCAGTTGTTCTTTATTTCGTTAGTGTTTTGATAGGATTAATTACGTGAAATGGATCTTGTACTGTGTCACTAACAACATACTAACATCCAGCAGAGCTTGACTGGCACAAAAGCCTATGAAGCAATGCCAAAAATATTACAAAAAAAATATATAATTAATTGACATTTGATTGTGATGTGAGTTTGTGACACTGACTGACTGACTGATAGTCAACTCAAACATTGTCAACATTGAACCCATTCAAAAATTCAACTTGTTAGTACAACAACTTGTTCGGGAAAGTGAAAGTTTACACATTGAGACTTTAATTTATATCTTCGCTCGCTACAGTCTGATATTGGTATTTAACTCGATGGCTCGTTGCTATTCGAATAAATTATATATCAGTGGTGTATTTTGTATCATATGAAAAATGGTAAGTAGATATGTTTTATTTAAAAACTATTTTATTTTTTAATCATCGTTTCGTTTAGTCAGCAGTCAGCGGTCAGTAAAGTTTTAAAATTTATTTTAGGACTACCAACAAGAAAATGGAGAAGTTAGAAAAAGGATTGCAAATGGAGTGGAAAAAGACGATGAGACTAAAAATTACAAAGTTATTGTGGAAAATAAAAGTACGATTGGAAATACTAAAACAATCGCACTGGTATTTGTGTCATTACTTTTAGATCTGTTGGCTTTCACGATGATTCTGCCCTTATTGCCAACATTGCTGGATTATTATAACAGAGAAGAAGGCAAGGGAAATAGTTTGTATGCTTCTTTATTAAAAGCAGTGCAAAGTTTTCAGAAGTTCACAGGGGCTCCAGATAGATTCGCGTCAGTTTTATTTGGAGGAGCTCTTGGATCAATGTATAGTTTTCTACAGTTTCTTACAAGCCCTATAGTTGGAAGCCTTTCAGATGCATATGGAAGGAAACCCATGCTAATTATTTGTTTGGTAAGTGTGCTTTCTAGCCACATGTGCTTTGAATCACATAGATTTATCAAAATAATGATTAATGAAACACAAATTTTAACTTTATTAAAACTTAAATATTTATAAATCCTGTCCTTAAAAGTTTCCGGTTATATGGAAGTAGAAATGCATCAATATTTATAACAAAACTGTAGTTGAGAGTTTGTAATTTAGAAACCAAAAAGATAGCTTTTAAAGTTGTTGTATTTGTCTGTCTGTTACTGAGCCAATTTTGATCTGTCTTTCATTTTTGAAAGCCTATAATTTAACAAAATCATAGATTCAATCTTAATAATTGATTCTAAGTAAAAAAAAATCTTAATCAATATTGTTTATGTATAAGGTAATAATTGAGCTGATATTTTGTCATGTGGGAAGTTTATGAATGTTAGTTATCTTTGTTTAAGTTATGCTCAAAGATCGAAAACTCTCATTGAGCAACAGCTCCCAACACATTGTGGTCAATTATATTAGAAAGTAGCAGCTTAATAATCATTTGTTAGCTTTGTTTTAATTTAAACTGGCATCAAGTTATTGTATTTATTTTATAATTTCTTTGCATTTTGAAATTCAACTACTATAATTGATATAATATATAAGCTATACACAGCTTGTTGTGAGCTGTTTTCGATCTCTGAGTGTAACATATAGGTATATAGCATTATAAAGGATTATCTATTTTATATCAACAAGTTCCCATCATACTGTCAGTATTAGATCATGGATATTATCTATGGATATCAAACTTACATGTTTAAGATATAAAAGCTTATAGAGATAAAAATATTTTAATTCATAAGTGTACTCCCAATAATAAAATAAAACAATAAATACTTATAAAATATATTAGTACAATTTATTTTGTATGTAATAATAGTCAAAGTAATACTTAATCATAAAAAAAATATTGAAATAATGATTACTTACATCTATTTTCATTTATTATTGTAATAATTGAAGTAGGTATATAAATATAATTAATGAAATTAGTATATGGTATTCAACTATTCAGCTATTCACTAAAAGTTCAGACAATGTGAATTTGTTCAAGTGTGGGAGTCTTTATGTTATCAAGGTTGTTGGTAGAAAATATACTTCCTTCTAAGAAGATACATGTAATATCCTCAATTATCAGCATGATTATTAATACAATGATTACTTGTTTAGCTCATACTTAAGTGAATGCAAGTTAGTAACATCAAATTATTTTATTATAATATGTTAATTTTGTATATTAATAGGAATTCCTGAGTTGATTTATAATTTACTTTATTTATCTCCTGGAACCCCTTTTTATTGATTAATTTTGTCTGATACACATTCCACATGATGGATGATAATACAATAATATGTGCAATGGTCTGCTTTATATGACAGGAAAAAGGAATTCACTACTTACAACATTTTTTTAAATGTTACCCTGCACTAGGATTTTTTGTGTATCTTGAATGTTTACAAACACAAATCGCACAATTATTAGCCCAGATCTGGACCAACTATCGATCGAACCAGCGATCACGGTTCAGGGGATACAGCCTGGTGACAGACGGACAGACAGCAGAGTCTTAGTAATAGGGTCCTGTTTTTACCCTTTGGGTACGGAATCCGAAAAAGTACTTGGCACCTAGGCCTCGTTTATGCCTCCTTAACGAGGCCTAGGTAGTTAACAAAATAATGTGATTCAATAATTCGCTCAGACCCACGCGTCGCGCTTCATTGGCGAGGTTTTATATTTGATTTATAATCATATTATAATTTATTGATTTCTGACATTTACGCGAATATTATACATTGAAATAAAACTACTTTTTACGGATTTTTGAGAAATCCGTAAAAAGTAGTTTTGTTTCAACATAATTATTTATTAATTTCCAACCCACTTTCTTTAACTTTTAGGTAGGAATAACATTATCGCATGCTCTATGGAGTTGCGCCAGTACATTCAGCATTTTTGTACTGGCCCGATTTATTGGTGGATTGAGCAAAGCTAATGTGAGTCTTAGCATGGCCGTCGTCACTGACGCTTCCAATGAGAAGACTAGGGCCAGAGGAATGGTAAGAATACCTATCTTGTATTGTGTATTTGGCGCTAGCGCTACAGCATAAGTAAATTGACATTGCTAATTAAAGGTGTCAGTTATTTTTTACCAGACACTTGTGCAAATATGTCAAAAACTAACAACTAAGACGATGGAATAATTAAAAAATAATGTAGCGTCTTATTTCGTTGGTGAGATATATTTAATTAACAATATATGTTTATACAGTTGTATTCTTTTAGGCTCTGGTTGGTCTGGCGTTCTCAATCGGATTCATAGTTGGCCCAGTCACTGGAGCATGGTTTGCCATAAACAGTGATCTATCCTCTGGTGCTTGGGGCGAACGCCCTGCCTTTTATGCCCTGTTCCTTTCTCTTGCCAATGTGCTGCTAGTATCATTATGTATTCCGGAGACCTTGGCTAAAGTAAGTAGATTTCCCTGTATACTTCAGTTGTCTACTAAATATTAAAAGTATGTTCTTTCTCTTTTAACACAAAATATGTTTCAGGATAAAAGAGCACCTTTGTCATTCACGCTGTCTAAATCAGTGGATTTTGTCTCCCCTTGGCATCTTCTAAAATTTACTGCTGTTAAAAATCTTTCACATCATCAGAGTGAAGTATTGTCGAAATTGGGACTGATCTATTTTCTATATTTATTTATATACTCGGGGCTCGAGTTCACTCTTACATTCTTAACGCATCATACCTTCCAGTACACCGCTATGCAACAGGGTAAAATGTTCCTAGTTATGGGTGAGTATGTAATGCTTTTTTTATTTATAACTAGCTGCCCCCCGCGGTGTCACTCGCCTTTTTTCCTTTTTTATCGGTTCCTATTGCTCGAAGCGTGATGTATATAATAATATAGATAAACTAGCTGCCCCCGCAAACGTTGTTTTGCCATAAAAAAAAAATTTTGGGGTATGAAAAATAGATGTTGGCCTATTCTCAGACCTCCCCGATAAGCACAAAAAATTTCATCAAAATCGGTCAAGCCGTTTCGGAGGAGTATGGCAACGAAAACTGTGACACGAGAATTTTATATATTAGATAGACTCTCCAACACAAAAATATTTTTTCAATTGGAAACCCTTCACCTTTAAATATTAGTATAAATTCGATTCTTTCTCTTATCACATTCTGCCCACTGTTGGGACTTAGGTCACTCCTTGGGAGGAATTGGGCGAATACTGATTTACCACGCGCGTAATGAATGCTGGTGAATTTCGCATTTCTTAGAATGTTGGCTGGTTTCTGATGTGTCCATCTTATCGTGTTTTACATTACCCAAATTCCTCAATTGTACCTGTAAAATGTAAATGTAATGATTCTCACATTGACCCATTCTACAGTTTCATTCGAAATTTTAGGGTTAATAATGGCGGTACTCCAAGGAGGCGCAGCGCGTCGGCTAGGCGCCCGTGGGGCAGAGGTTGCGGCGTGCGGAGCATTAGCGCTGACACCAGCTTCATTCCTGAGCGTGGCACTCGCCGCTTTACCACATCCGCCTTTATTTGCGCCCATATATTGGCTATGGCTCGGACTCGTTCTATTTGCACTGTGTAAGCGTGGTCTATTTCAATCATTATATTTTCATATTTATCTTTTTGTATTTTTTGGTATATTCCATACTAAGATTGTAAAGTTATTTAGCGAAGGACTAATTCAAATGCAGCCAGGATTTGAACCTGCGTCTTCTGGTTAGGTACAACAGACGCTATGACCACTGAAGCCACCGCGAGTTTTCATTCAGAATATAACGTCTTATAGTTACGTTACTGATAGTACGTTTTACATCAAATAGTATAGGTAAGGTGTCATCGTTCGACATTGAACTAATTGTAAAGTAAGTCATGTCGGTTGAAAAGCAAAAACTTGCTTTTCAATAGGTGTTACTGACGTCACCATGAAGACGTAAATTCTGAATGTGAAGGCAAAATTCTCGACTCGCGGCGGCTTAGTGGTCATAGCGCAGACGCTATGACCACTAAGCCACCGCGAGTCGAGTCTTCAGAAGACGCAGGTTCGAAAAAGACTTACCACTCAGCGTGGAAGATAAAATTAAACGATGACCAATTGTCTCGATAACATTGGCATATATTCGATTACTTTTTTAGTTGATGAAGGGATGTGAGCAACTTCCACTGGTCTGATCGATTTGAAATTTGTTTGATGTCCTATTACTTGAATGATATTGCAACCTTGATCGAATGCTGCGGGTTTATTATTTTTAAACCACTTCAAAAAAGGAGGTTCTCAATTCGACTGTTTTTTTTTTAAATGTTTGTTATCTCAGAATTTTCGATTGGGTGAACTGATTTTGATGATTCTTTTTTTATTTGAAACCACCAGGTTTAGGCTGTTATGTCTTATTTTTACACATAATGGTTGAAGCCGGTTTTTTTTTCCTAAAAAGTTATTTTTAATTTACTTATGTTTATAGTTTGTTTTTTTTTTTACGGTAATATTGTTTTTAAAGCCAGGTTGGTTATTGTGTTGTCTGTTATAACAGCGACGGCGTTCGCGGTGTCGTGTATGACGGCGATGGCGGCGGGCCAGGCGCCGGCCGAGGCTCGCGGCGCCGTGCTGGGCACTCTGCGCTCGCTGGGGGCGCTCGCTCGCGCTGCCGGACCACTGCTTGCATCTTCAGGTCGTTATACTTATCATATCACTTCCTAACTATGTTGGAGTCGGCTTCCAACTGCGGCGTCTAACCAGATGTGGCTGAATAACAGTATTTTACACGAAGCAACTGCCAATTGCCATCATACCTCCGCAACCCAATTACGAGGCAATACCGGTATTCTGAGGTTGTCAGGTTTTTGAGTACCACTAACGATTGTCATAGATGTTCGCATGACAACCGGAATCGATGGCTTTACGTGCTCTCTGAGGCACGGAGGGGTCTCGATGTGTTAAGAATGGTCACCCATCCACGGACTGACTGCGACTAGTGCAGCTTAACCTTGCAGTTCAGTTGATCGGATTAGTTATCACTTAGAAACTAGTACCCAGTTCGGGTCGTTATACTTATCAATCAATAAAATATTTATTTGTGAATTATAGGTTACATTAAGAAAAACACTC
The DNA here is from genome assembly GCA_964056405.1 of Acronicta alni. Classification (NCBI taxonomy): domain Eukaryota; kingdom Metazoa; phylum Arthropoda; class Insecta; order Lepidoptera; family Noctuidae; genus Acronicta; species Acronicta alni. Next base: position 5,994,085 of record OZ043920.1, read on the forward strand.
GTTGACTTTACGGGAATGGAGAACAACGTCACAACGTTGAACACAGTATACTATTTACTAACAAATCACTTCGACTTAGCATGCTATAATTAATATTACAGGGTCTCATTCGATTTTGGTGAATTTGTTCACGAACGTCATTATAACCTGGACAAATTTTGATGAATTTTGGTATAGACATAGATTGCAGCCTGGAGAAGGAAATCGGCTACGTTATGTCCTTAAGTCCTTTGGGATGCGAATAAAACGTAAGGGCAGTTGCACTATACAACAAAAGGAATAAAAATTCGTTTACGTCCAAAGTTATTTGTGCACTCCAGAAATGCGGATATTATATGAGGAGTTTTACAGCATTTATTTTCTGATAACAATGATGATGTATTCCATTTGTTTTTTAAGATAATCAAGGATCGACGTATCAGTTAGAGTACCTACTTGACCTCATTATTTCATTCTAAATCGGACATTCATGTGTTATCTTTTAGATGATTGTTGTACGTTATCTATAAATTGATTGCTTACAATGCAGGTACAATTTATACAACACGGATGTCCCGCATAATTCCGTTATTTCCGTTTCACACAAGTAGCGTTTGTTTATTGAAATTTTCCAATTACTCATCGAAAATCACGGCAAGTTTAACATGACGAATCCAAAAGCAACTGTCCGCGTCCGTTATTTTTCATGGAATAAATTCGCATCACATCTGTCATTTGCTCAGTCATCCTAGCCTTTTCCCTACTCTATTGGGGTTGCCAGTGTTGTTAGTGTTGCTAGTGCCATTCTAGCCAGATGCGGCTGATTATCAGTATTTTACACGGAGCGACTACCATCAGACCTCCGCAACCCAATTCTAAGCAATATCGATGTTCTCTGAGGCTTCGATACATTATGAATGGTCTCCCATCCACAGACTGACCGTGGCAAGTGCAACTTACATTGCAGTTCGGTTGATAATAATTATTAATTAGCCATAAGCCCTTCGTCATTCTGGCCATCAATACTAAAAAATACTCTTATTGTTTCAGTATACTGGTGTTCAGGCGCTATGATCACATACACCATCGGCTCCATAATTCTAATCATTCCTGCTGTGATGTTAATTAGACTGAAGACATAATAATGCAGCTTTTACACTGCCATTATGTACCTATAGTAAGAACAAGCAATAACATTTTTTGAATAATTTTATAAGAATTCCACTATTTATGAGTATTACTTATACAAATGTTCTGTATTATTTTTAGTAATTTTATTTTTATCTATATTCTTATTGTTTTTGTTCTCTTTTTCTGTCTCGAATAAACAGTATTAAGATTTTGAGCTAAGTTTATAAAATGTAAAATGAAATTCTTATTCAAAACTATTTATAAAATAAAATATCTATTACTTACTAACAATATTGTTTTCATGACTGAAAGATACCGTAATATTGTGTTACAAAGTTGATCATAAAGATAGTGACTGCGTGAGTGAATACGTGAGTTAGGAAACGTAAATCGTAAAGAAATAAATCAATTTCCATATTCCGAAGTGTTTTTAGTATCGTTAATCCCCGGACAGTGGCCTAGAAAGAGAGAGCTGCTTTTGCCCAGCAGTAGGACCAACCCGGATAGGAAAAAAACCCAGACTAGACAACAATATGTGGTTGTATTTTATTAGGGTGCAAGTAAATAATTAATTAATTATCATTATGCCACATGAACTCGACATTGTAAAAGTTCTCTGGTATAATAATAGTAGTCTGTCGTAACCTATCCATACGCGTAAAGTTTGTTGTGTGTAATAGACAGTTGCTAAGCAACCAGTTGTTATGTACTTATGATAAAGCGTGATTATTATTGTAGCTTAACTCAAAAAATGCCACTATTTAGTAATAAATTCTCACCAAAAACTATTTCAGTGAGGAAACAAGATACCTCAGTGCTTAAAAATGAGTTAGGCAGCGATTATGCGTCGAAGGAATTATCCCTAGACGTGGGCCCTCTAAAGTTGAAGTTGGGCGACTTCGAAATTTGTTTTGAAGAAGGACAATGGATTCCAGGTAAAGTTGTGCGGACATTATATTACCTACATTAAAAAAAAAATGATTTTGTTAGGTTTTCTTAGACTGACCGAAAATAACCCCCAATTTTCGGTCAATTCCTTCAACCCCTAGTTTCGGTACCTACTGAACAAGGAATTTTATTTTTCCTGACGACGGCATTCGGGATCGGGCGTGTTTGAGTATAAAGTAGACGAAAACTTTTTTAAACTTAATTCAAAGTATGTATTATGATATAATATTACTTACATAATTCAGAAGCATCATCATTATCAGCCTTCAAAAGCCTTGGCGGAAAATACCTATTATCTTAATGACGAGTGTATGTAATAGAGTATAGTTAAGTCGTTATCTAAGAGATAAAAGATTTAAAAACTGACTTTAGTGTAGTAGTCTTATGGATTATACGCGATTTACTTACTTTTACTTATATTATACGCGACTGGGTTCGATTCCCAGTGTTATTGGTTTTTTCTATTAATTTCACAGTAGCAGCTCAGAAGTTTGGATTTGTCCCCGGTTAATGGCAATAAGCTCGCTCCCTATTACATGATGGCACTTCAACTTACCGGCGAACTATATGGTTGTGGACAAATTAATACACCTTTGCCTAACCCTTCGGAAAATACATGTGTGATAGTATTTTATATATGTTAATAATTGACGTTTTTATTGTATTTTGTCTACACAGCTTCCGGCAAAGCTGGTACCGCGCACAAAGAGAATATCCGCTTAAAAAATGAACTAGAAAGGCTTGAAGAAGAGAACAACATGTTACGGTTGAAATTCGAAATATTACTAGACATGATGACTGACAAAACAGTGGAGGCAGAACAAGAGATGCAGAGAGCGCAGAGTTTAGGCAATTTGAAACAAAAGGCTAATAAAAAGAAATGGTAGTAATAGAACTAACAATTTAGGTTAGCATGTGAAAGACGCGTTGTGTATATAAAATAAAAATCTATTAAAAACATACCTGTATATGGTCTATGCTCATTATTGTTTATTTAAAGCTTATACCTGTTGACGTATAACTTGAATGAAAAATAAAATATAAAGAAAATAGCAAAATTTGTTTCAATGTATTTTTACTTAGAGTAATTAAATAATTAACAACATATAATCTATCACAATAACTTTAGGGAGCCGTTGACGCTTTATTTATATTAATTAATAGTTAAATATACAAAAATAAATAAAGCTCCATCATATTTTTCGACACGTGGTCACAGATTTTATTGCTGACACAATATATATAATTATGTACAGACGCCAGCAAGTCAAGCTATCCAAAACTGCCAAATTTTCCCAATTGAATATGAACCTTATAGTTTTGTATTAAAGTTGAAAATCAATTAAAGAAATTTGACAGATTGTGGTAGCTTGATGTGCCGGCCTCTGTACATTATATTTAGAATAAAAAGTGTTGTACATTACACTATATTTGCAATCACTTTTTGTTGTATTGCTTTGGCAGTTGTCTTTCAACCGGATATACAATGTCTTGACATGAGCAGTACTGGCTTGTAGCCCATTTATTCTGCGTTAGGGCATCGTGTCCTGGTGTGTCCGGGCTGCCGACAAAGGCTGCACAGCCTGGGGCCGCCTCTTGCCGCCCCAGCCCCCCCTGCCCCACTCGCCCCGCCCGCCCCACCCGCCCCACCACCTCGTCCTCGCCCCCGACCACGATTAGTGTTACTCGTACTACCGCTGCTACCCCAATCTACGAAACGGAGAATAAAGCATATGGAATTTAACAAGCATGTAGTTGTGGATAAATTTAAATTATCAGCAATTTAGTGTCTTGGACAATAGCACATAAGTCTTGAAGAGGACCGAGTACGATATATTCTTGGTATACGATATAGGTATACAATGTATTCGATATCAATGTAGATGGTGTTATAAATAATATTTTGTCATAATACCTGTAGTAGATCCACTGTCAGCCCATTGGAAGAAGGTACATCTAGCACCAATGTCTTTTACACAGCCATAGAAAGGACGACCTTTGTTTGGTCCTTCCTTATGTACCGTTATTCTGAAACAAGTTGCAAGATGAATATCATCTCCTCTTGTAAACATTCACTTTGTATACTAATTACAACTCTATATCAATTACATTAAGACGATATTGTAATTGTAATTTCTAGAATGCTCAAGCAGTTCTTCGCTTAATAATGTCAATCTGTTCGAAAAAAGCAGTAACCTACTATTTTCCGGTGAAAGAAATGACACAATAGGCCTCACCTGAGGGAACTTCTCTAATGAAGCATGTTTTTGATTTAACCTTTTGACCGCCACGGACGTGTATAGACGTCAAATGAAAACTTGCTCACGACGCCAACAACGGCATGGCACGTCAAAAATACCACTTTCTTTTTAGTTCAAAATAAATACCTACCTATAAAAAAAATGCTGTTTTTTTGAACTATTATTAGATACTAGGATTTGTCGCTTGGCGTAGAGAACACGGATTTTCGTTATTGACGTGGCGGTCAAAAGGATACTCAGTTCTAATTAATACCCCTTCCTTTTTTCCTTCAAAGAACACAATAGCAGTTTTCCCCTGTATACTAAAATGACTTACTTTTTGCAAGGTAGTCCACAATTGCACTTAACATCTTCATCGTTCCCTCCGCCGCTATCTCGAGAGTAGGTTGGTGCTATCCCCCAACCCCTTGTGGTGTTAGCGGAAGGTTCACTACTGTCCCACGTACTCGTCGGTGGCGTATCGTATGGGTTTTGTACAGGGTTCTCAGACTCGGGGGCCCAAAGAAAAAAGTCGCAACCGCCGTTATCTCTGCCTGCCTGACATTTGTAGAATTGCTTTCCTAGAGATATGTTAGTTCATCATTAGAAAAAAATACTATGTCTACCACACGGACTAGAATGTCGGCTACGTAGGTCCTTTGACAGACAGGACCATCCCACTGTCGCTTCTTGTTCAGCTATAAAAGTCAATAAAGAACAATTTTTACAAACAAGGCAGTGGATGATGTGGAAACATCTCATGGGAATTAATTTCTCACACTCTGTACATAATCAATCTCTTTAACATGTTCAATGCATATTATTTTCGGCTGTCCCAATAACAATTCAATAGGTAGATTTTTACTAAACAATATTGACATTACTTGACTACTGATTGATTTTATCTTTTTGTATTTTTTGGCATTTTCCATGCTAAGATTTTTAAGTTATTTAGCAAAGGAAAAAATTGACAGCAGGCTTTTCTATAGGAGTTACTGACGTCACCATAAAGATGTAAATTAAAAAAATTCGACATGGCGGGTAGGACTCGCGGTGGCTTAGTGGTCATAGCGTCTGGTGTACCTAACCAGAAGACGCAGGTTCGAATCCGGCCCGTGGTCGAATTTTTCCTTTGCTAAATAACTACTGATTGATTTGTTATTAGAAATGGCCGTTAGAGACACAACTTACCGCAGTTAGCATTTTGTTTTCGCACAGTTAACAGAATAGCTGGTTTATTGCAACCACACAGCACATTATTATTATCACCATCATTATTCCGTGGGACTGGCATTCTCGGTTGATTGTTCATTGGATTTTGAGCTATATTTGCAGTGGGTGGAGGTACAAATTGCCTAGGTTGTGCTGTTCTAGTATTTGCTGTATTGTTTCTTTGATTTTGTCGCACTGGTACTGTAGGGGAGATTGTGTTGATAGGGCTGCTACTATTACTATTAGATCTACTATTTGTTGGATTTGTTCTATTCGTGTTAACATTTTGCGGTCTCGTATTGTTCGTTACTTGTGTGGTGCCCGAGGCTGGTCTAACGCTGCTAGGGTTTATTCTGAGCATTTCTAAGAATGTTTGGTCGCAACCACCGATACATCCTGTGTATGGAGGCGGGTATAAATGACTCAATTGATTATTTTTCCACTCAAACTTAAGCATTTTGTAGTTTGGACCACACTGTAAAACAATTAATTAATAATAGAGAAAAATTAGTAATAACATGAAGTTTTAGTTATTTTTTTATTGCTCCAGTATGAACTTTGAAGTAAGTAAATATGGAGCGTTTGTGATGATTACTTACTTGAACAAAAAATAAAAACAGAAAAGACACTAAAAATATTAGTGAGCCGCTCAAAATTGACACAATAAAATTGTAATCATGTATCTCACAATGTGGATAACATTTGAAATAGCTATCTATAATGACGGTTTAATTATTTTTACTGGTGTAAGTGGCATGGCTAGGTATTCAATGTTTGTGTAATTGCTTTTATAAAGTAAAAAACTTACAACAGAACAAGTTTCAGATAAAACTTGTATTGTTTTGACTAGGGACGGTAACCATACCGCGTTCTTACAATTAGGATAAGCCATACAACTTATGTATAATTCATCTGCGTTATTCTTTTTCTGCCGTACAACCATGTCTGTCCCGCATTTTGGACATTTTAGAGCTGTAAAAAAAAGAATTGATTTAATATTGTGTTATTTTAACTTTTAGTTCCCCTAGTCTTTTTAGCTGAAATATAGATCGCAAATTCGACCTATCAATATCATAATACACATTACATTAATTAAGGAGTGTTATATGTATTTGATTCATGAATTCATAAAAGGATTGGTATAGCATTTGTATTTATAATATATTTTTCAATGATTATAATTATGATGAACGTGTACCTGCAGGCATGTCGACCGGTAGTGTCTCAGCTGTAGGGACATACTCATTAGGTTGTTCACTAAACCGTTCAGCTAACGCCGCGTCGATTTTATTTGCTTCCAAAGCAACTGTTCGGTAAACTTCCTTGTACTTTGCTATCTGAAACACATTCGTTTTTAAATAATAATAGGGGATGTAACGTAATGTCCGTGCGTCTTCTAGAAATACCAATGTCTGTTGGATAAAACAGTATTAAAGTAGTAAAGCACCTTTATTTTAGCCCACCTATCTTTAATAGCAGCAGTATGTATGTATGTTAACGTCCATATAATTTCATGTTGATTTTTCAATTAAGGCGGGACTACGGAAACCTCGATCTGCTATAGTGCTTTTCGGGTAAATGATACTTCATTTCGTATCAGAAATATTTTTTTATGTCAGGTATTATTTAGCTAGTCTGATCACACTTATCCTGAAAAGATGTCCAGGAGTGTTATTATGTGCATTACCTGTTCAGCTAATACTTGTTGGGGTTGCCTCCTGCCCTCGCTGATGGCCTTAAGGTCGGCCTCGAGCTGCGCGCGCAGGTGCGGCTTGGAGATGGTGAGCCCCATGGCGTCGTAACCCTCCACCAGCCCCATGCCCAGCAGCCCCGGGACGAAGTGGATCGCGTCCGCCAACGCCACGTACGATCTGTTCTTTATAGTTTCTATGTGCTCTGCGTGTGTGGCGTCCGTTCCTGAAGTATGGAGGTCACTTCAGACACAGCGTTTAAAATGAGAGATAATTTTTCATGGAACATAGGAATACTTGTTGGCGTCGGTCTTCCATGCGAGGGAGGTAGCCTGGTAGATCAATAGATCCTAACGCCAAGCGTGCTGGTTTTTTTTTAACTTCTACAACACGTGTTCCTTCCCAGTGAGGAGTGATGGAGAAAATATAGTTTTGAATTTTTAGCAATTAAGGGAAAATACGTAGTGTAGGTCGCCCTCCGGCAAAATGGAGTGTAGATTTGCGAAAGGCTGCTGGTAGAAGCTGGATGCAAATAGCCGAGGACATGGCGCACATTAGGGGAGGCCTACGTCCAGCAGTGGACTTATATAGGCTGATGATGATGATGAAGGGAAAAGAAAACATTACAAGTAGAATCGTGAAATTGCGAAAATCTCATCAAGGGATCCATCATGCCAAACTGATTTATTGAGTGTCTAACCATTTTGTAAGTCACGATATTTTCGATTCACAGAGTGGACTGTATTTCAATATGCAGATGGATGGGGACGAATCCATAGTTTTGACAGTCAAATATAATTTACCGATTCCATGCTTCTCCATAAGACCGATAAGATCAGCTTCAGTTAACAGATTTGGAGGTGATGTGTTGCCATCCAACATATCTATGCTGGTTGGATGAAAGGTTTGTCCATTCTGAAACAAAATTTAAATCAAATTTGTCACTAAAACGTTAGTTAAAATGTCTAAATATCAAGCATCAAACTTGATAGTGGAGCTACGAAATTTAGCTTTTTACTAACTTCATAAACGTGAATTTCCTTTGAAGACCACTTGTCATAAGGATAGACATCCAAATAATTTCTGGCTGTGATCATTAGGCCACTTGCACTAAACTTTTCACTAGCGACATCTATAGAGACGGTGGTTTCTTGACCCTGGGCGTCTTTGGAACAACACGCGAGAAACGACCGGACTATGAATTCATATAGTCGCTGCTCGTTACCTGTTAAACCTGCATAAGTATAAAACTGGCTTCAAAAGAGATTTAATTTCAAAGAACACGTTTCGTGAAAATTTCATTTGATGAACAATATTTATCACTTTCGAATTATGATACCAAATCATAATTCGAAAGTGATAAATATTGTACAACAAAAAAAAAGATTATACAGTGTATTTCACAAAGTCAACCAAAAGACACTTAAAGACGTAAATTCAGGAATGTGAAGGCAAATTTGGACTGGCGGGTGGGACCCGCGGTCGCTTAGTGGTCATAGCGTCTGGTGTATTGAACCAGAAGGCGTAGGTTCGAATTTTTCCTAGGCATAGAATTTTTCCATGTAAAATGCAAAAAAATACAAAAAGAAAGTCAAACAAGTTTATTGATTGGTTAAATACTTACTGTTTGAGTATTTTGTTGGGTGTATCGGTGGATGAGCTTTGTCGCTCTTGTTGCCTTGGCGCGGTGTTGGACCACCGCTATCTAGAATGTTCTGTGCAAAAGAACCCCAATTAGGGTCACCAGTCTGGTGTCCCACTAGTTGTGCCAGGTTCATCTCTTTGGGAAACTCATTGGTTTCAGTACGTGGGTAGCTGATAAAACCTTGAGTGTATAATTTCTCAGCCAGTCGCATTGTTTCTTTTGCGTTAATTTTTAGCTTTCTTGAAGCTAGTTTTTCAAGTTCCTGTACAAGGAAATCTGTACTTTACCATAAACATTGGTTGAACTAATAATTTATTTTGCTGCCTTATTAAGTCTATGATTACTCACCACTGTATCTAAAGGTAATGGTCTCCACTTGGACTTTGGTTTGGTCTTGACTTCACACACCTTGGCCTGGGGACTCTCTAGACATATGTCATGTATCACTTGACAAGCTTCTTGGTCAAATAATCGAACTCTGTCCCATGTGAAATCTACACTTAAATTGTTCATTGTGTGGTTTACTAGAAACAAAAACTAGTTACATAAAAAGTTTCATTGCAACAGTTATCTGTTTTATAAAATAAGGTAATTATAAAGTTTTATTCTTTAGATGTTTTCTGAGGATATTTAAAGTGCCTTACCTCTTATCTTCCAAAAAGGTTCTGAAACAAAATTCTCCACAGCTCTGTACCTCTCCACAACAAAACCCAGTGTTGGGAACTGGCATGAACCATAGCTAACTAAGCTATCTGCAAGTTTTCTAGGAAAAACCCTTTGTAGGCGTAATGTCTGAAATCTTGTGAATGCTGCACCTATATTAATAACAGTGAAATAACTTCGTATTACTTTTCACATTTATACACTTGTTAGGATGCAATATTCTTTTCTCTAAAAGTGACATTCAAACACAGAGCTTCTGTTGTCATATTAGTATTCCCAGACTAATATGACAACAGAAGCAGTAAAAGACTAAGGCTGAAAAATTGAGCAAATGTGTCACCTATCCTTAAATCCAGCTCCTGTCTAACATCAACAGCATCACTGATATTCTTATTAGGTTGTTCCAAGTTCTGCAGAGCTCTCCAAACTGAAACCCCAGTAATCTCTGAGAACTTCGCTCGGAAGATTCTAAGATTGCTCTTCACTGCAGTGCATACTTCAATAATTTCAAAACCAATGTTCTCTCCCTCTCTATCACAATCTGTCCAGATGATCAAACCTTGACAACTTCGCACTTCTCTTTCTAAAGTTTTCTGCAAAAATAAATGTGAAGTATAGATATAAATTAATCTAAATAAGCAATTAACTTGTAAAATATCATAATATGATCACCTGTTTCAAAAAAATTCTCAAGTGTGCTTGTAAATAAAATAATGTAATATTATGAAGATATTCATAAAATAGAAGGTTTAAAATAAATTCCATCATTTCTAATATGAACTTATCTTAAATTAAGATATTTTGTCAGTTTTTATATCTAATTTAAAACCGCTCAACAGATATTAATGAACATTTTAGGTAAAAAAAAAAACAAAATTTTTTAATGTATGATCAATCTAATATCTTGCATGATTCAGAAGATATGAATTTAGATATTTGTAAAATAACTAGATTAACAATATTATAATCAAGGTGTGATGTATACCAAATTATTATTAGGTAATTACCTTAATTTTTTCATAGTTTTCAGGGCAGTATTTGAACACAGGTGCATCAAACAGAACCAGTGGGTTGCATGATTGCCAGTTTTTATAGGCACCTACAAATTCTAGCCCTAGTAGATGTCCAGACACTGAGGTCATGACCATCTGACATTTTTGTCCCATTACCTCAGCCTCAAACTCATATATTTTGTTATATTGCGATAGTCCTTCACGCTAGAAACAATAATTTTAATCAAAATTGTAATCAGTAGGTTCAGAGGAAGAGGAAGCTGTATCTTCCTCTTTTCTCATACAAAGGAATTTAATAAGTAGGTAGTATACATACTCTTCGGGAAGTGCCTCGAGATAGGTGTTGCGAAATATTCTTAGCAGCATCATTCTTTTCAGCCACATTTAAATATTTCATAATTTCAATGTTACAATTACTTAATGTTCTTAAATAAATTCTAAAGTATAATCCACTAAATATCCGTTTTAGGTTAAGGCTATTACGGAATACAATATGCATATTTCACCAGCTTATCACATTTTACTAGTAATTTCCAATCGGTAGTTTGCAATTGTGGTGTAAAACACAGATTACTTTTAATAATAGTGGCTAACTAAATAAATCTAAGATTCATGAAAGAATCAAGAAGGTAAATAAACAATAAACAATCCCGCCCGCGGCCCGCTTAGCACTCGCAGCTACAGATTATATATTGCAGTCAATTGCAGATTGCAGTAATATATATTATTATTAGTCTATGATATATTGAATACCCGCGGCCACGCCCACAGATTACTGAACTTGAATCTTGAACTCGGGACTAGTCGGGACCATATTCATAACCTATGTTTATTTATCTGTATCACATAACTGTCAATAAATAAATATGTCATGTTTGTTTTTGTTGGAATTTCATAATTTTCGTTCGTAACTTTCGTAGCTTTTATTATCTTATAATGACAAGTTTATAAATAACTTATCACTATCTGCTCTGCGGTTAGAAACCAATACTATAATTATAAATTGAAGACAATGGTGCTGTGGCATTCATTCGCCCAAAAGCCTGTAACTTATACAAAGATGTGTTTTCTTGTAAACTGCCTCAAACGATTTAAGAGTTCGCAGCAGTGGTTGAGTCGCCAGAAGGCTGATCCTTATGTTGAAAAAGCTAAAATATATAACTACAGGTAATAGTAGTTACTTATATTCCCTTTAGCGTAGTAACAAAACAATGTCGAAAACTACCAGTAACATGTAAAATCTACAGATGCCGCAGTGCTTTCAAGTTATTAGAAATGAATGATAAAACAAACATCTTGACACCAGGTCTAACAGTAATTGACCTTGGTGCGTCGCCAGGGTCGTGGACACAAGTTGCAGTCCAAAAAACAAACTCTGATGGTGCTGACCCCACTAAACCCAAGGGAATGGTTCTTGCTATTGATAAACTACAGATATTTCCAATTGAGGTAATTATGATAGTTTATCTTCAATGCTTTTTATGTTGTATTACAAAATTATCTAAGTTACTATGGAAATACAATGCTAGTAAACCTATATTTTATGTTACTAATCGTAATATTTCGTTTGAACAGGGAGCATCAATAATGAGCAACATGGATTTCTCTACTATAGAAGCTCATGATAAAGTAATAGCAGCACTTGATGGTAGAAAAGCAGACTTGGTCTTATCTGATATGGCCCCTAGTGCTACTGGGGTTAAAGAGTTAGATAAGGATAGAATAATTGGCCTGTGTTACATGGCCATAAGGTTTGCTGCTCTAGTCAGTAAAGTTGAGGGTAGTCTACTGTTCAAAGTGTGGGATGGTAAGGAAGTGCCTATTCTACAGATGGACCTTGAAAAATTCTACAAAAATATTAAGATTATGAAACCCCTAGCAAGCAGATCAGAGTCTTCAGAGAAATTTATACTTGCTAGAGGGTTTAGAGGTATTCAGAGGCCATTACGTAATGGCAGGTGGGGAGAGTAACTAGTCCACACACATACTTTGTATAGAAAATTATAAAACAGCATAATTATTACTTCAGCTAGGTTAAATATTAGTTGTAGTTGTTAAAAATAACATGTTTTTTTACTGTGTTGTAATAGATATTTTCATATAGGACATTTGTAAATACAACCATCATGTGTTATAGATGTAGTTGAAAACAAGTCTTCCAGACATTGTCATGTCTAAATGTATTGTTTAAATATGAATATCTGTTAAATACTTAAGTGTAATTCTTATTATGTTATAGATAATGATAATTTAGATTGGTATTGTTACATATTAAGATTTAAATGAATTATAATAAATTCTGTTCATGAGTAGAAAAATATTATTTGGTAGGTGTAAAGGAAACAATATTAAAAGATTAAATGTTTATTCTTTATTAAGCATATTTTCTGAAGCACTTTAATAGAATAATGCTTTAGATACAGCAGCTGCTAGGTCTCTAGAATACATTAAAATTCAATGCTTTTTAAAACAATGTAAAATTGATTAAAATCAACATACCTCCATCTCCTGATTTTTTATTGCCTGATTATTTAGTTTTTGTACCAACAGTATTTATAATAAATTTAACAATAAGCCACTTTCATCAAATAATATCACAATTAGTAATTTTAGTTCAGAGTATAATGGTAAGTATCTAAGCATCTTACTAAGTAATGCACTAATTTTTCGGACGTAAATAGATCTTTTAATTGATCACGTAAATATTTAAACACTATAGTATAGTTTTCCTTACTTTAGGTAAACTTCATTCAGTAAGGAATTATGTTTCATCTGTAAACATCACCACCAAGCGTTGTATTTTAATGAATAAGATATAATTGCTACCTAAATCAGATAGCATTTCTTATATTTATAATACTTTTCTTTCAAATATTAAGCCAACATACATTGTATTGGTGCATGAACACGACTAAATACCTATATCACGGGTTAATAAACAAGTAAGATATTAATAATAACAAAGCAACACATAATCTCACCCAGTGTTTACGAAATACGGAAATACCCAACTATGAATAAGAAGGTACCTACACAAAATTCAAAACATTATTAAAATCTTAAAAATCAAAATGTATACTAAGTACAATATAAACTAATCTATATACATCACAGAATAACTAATAGTACTTAACTACAATTAACCATATTAAATTATCAGAAAGTAATGTGAAGTTTTGTAAACTAACTAGAATTAGCATGGTGCGTTCTGTAACCGTAACGTAACTAGCTAGCTATCTATATTTGGCATGTAGCATTGTAGAAGCCATGTGGAGAAATTGTAGCGGCTAAGGTTTCTAGACGAATTGTGTACGTGTGCCGCTATTTAGTTTGTTGAGTTGTGCGGCGGATAGGAGGCTGGAGTGTGCAGCATGGTCGAGCAGCAGAAGGCGCTCGCCCCTCTCGTCGCTGGCAGCACGGACCGTTCGAGCGCACCGTCCGCTGCCCGTCTCCAAGGCAAAGCTGCTCACAGCGCATATGGCGTATATGAATGTTAGTACGAACAGAGCACAGCCGAAATCTGAAAAAGAGTACAAATCATCAAATGAAAATACCAGTCCACACCTGACTGAATGTCTCATTGGAAAGTGGTCACAAGCACGCATCTAAACGTTAACAAAGAAACTGTAACAACCGCACTTGCAAATTCTATAAAAGCCTGGTTAACAACATCTATTTGGCGGGAACGAACGATACGCTATACAGGACTTAGGATTATGTACCTACATAAATCAAAATTTTCACGCGCGCTAACACTACCTCCGAGTTCCTACAGCCATACATCAAACTAAGGCCCTTGGAGTATAAGCTGACTGCTTATTTTACGGAACCTATACAATACGAGGTCAGCTTATACTGGAAAAAACAATAAGGCCATTGACACCCACAACACCAGAGGGGTTGCAAGTGCGTTGCCGGCACTGACGTCTATTATATTATAGAGGTCAGTGGTTGCCGGCCTGAGAAAATAGGCTAAAAATAATAATAAACACAGAAACTTACGATAAAGGTTGTGACCACCGAAAAGGTTGACAACACAAGGATAGCCGTCGCCGACGACGATGGCGACAATGAGCAGCACTACTCCGATGCATGCAGCCATGATCCAAGGCAACACATACTCGCGCTTGTACTTGACTGCCCCGTGCAGCAGCGAGATACAGCACATCAAGTAGATAGATGTTAAAATCGTACTCGTGTACAAGAATATTACTGTCACTGGAAATAAAAAAATAAGTATATTAATATCTAGATACTGGTAAATATTTCGGCGGTTTAGTTATGTGATTCCGCAGTTCTATGACACCTAAGTACTTTGCTTTTGGTTGTTAGTCGCCACTGGGACCCACTGTTACCCATGGCATTCATGCAGAATACACGATCTATGCAGTAAGCTACAGATTGCCCATCTATATTACTTTAAATCATATTTAATTTTACATAAGCACTGAGCTTATCAATTATCATAGTTTATATACCTGCTTATAATAAGAAAAAATAATAGAAACCTGATGCCAGATGTTGTGCCTTAGCAAATCTACGTTGATTGTTAGTGCTTATCACTTCTCCGTTATGATAGTTGAGGTGATCCCCGTAGGCCAGTTCGTATAGCCCGCGCCTGTCGGCATCGTCTTCCATGTCGTTGTGCAACATAGACAGCATTTCCCCGACATGAGATATACCAACTAGCAAAATTATTAATATGAAAGATGATAATGCCTGCAAATATCAATTTCAAGTCATTATCCCTTCACAATCTTGCATAAATGATTAGCACTCTCTACAGTCATACTCACGATTTGATGGACGGCAATAAGAATTGTGCCTTGTCGTAAATTGAAAACGTACAAAAAATTGTTCAGACGAATCATCATTTTGTGTGAGAGATTACATTGCTTAGTTCTATCAAACATTTGTATTACTGTACCACTAAACCATTGCCCGAAAGAATTAAAAACATTGTTTGGACACAGCCCAAGTCAGACACTACATAGCGACTGCGGCGCGCATGTTGTTTTCTATTGATTTTATTTTTTAACTTGTGCGTAATGCGCATGAATGTATCGTAGATTATAAAACTAGGGAAATCTGGTGGAACGGGAACGTAAAGAACACAAGCGTTTTTTATAAATTAGTTTTATTTCAAGACTTACGTAATGAATAATAGCAATAATAAAATTATGACTGTAATCAACCTAAACCAAACTTTTAGTCGGTATTAGTTATTTGGATTGTTATATTATCCACTATAGCTATCACAAGTAGATGTTATTTATAAAGTAACCATAAAAGAAACATAATTATGTGTATGTACAAAGGTATAATCACGTCACTTCATTTTATTAAAACTTATTAGAAGATTTGTATTTTCATAGTTCGGAACAAAAATTTAAAGTTCATACTGTAAATAAATACAATGTCAATTAAAAACATGCATTTGTGAAAATAAAAAAAACTAATATATTTCAACTAAATTTAAATAAAAAATGACGCTGGAACAGTCGACTATTTCCCATATAGCATTACTCCACTTGGAATTAGAAAACGTGTTTACAGCGAGACAGTTCGTAAACTTGCTTGTAACAATTTTGTTTCGGGTGCGCAGTGAGCAGCCTGCATTACATCTTAGATTGTAGTTACATACTCGCGTGCAAGCCGATAAAGATCTCCTTGCGCACCCGTGGCGAACTCATTACAGCGGCAACCAGATTGACCGATTATCTCTCTGAAATCACGCCCAATAATCCCTAATGATACAACTTATCAATAAGCGTAACAGTGTACACATTATTTTGTTTCCCCAGTTCGAATGTCATAGAATTCGAAGAAAGTTAACATAAAAATGTGTAACTACAAACAGCTTCTATTTTAAGGGGTTAAATAAACAATATTAAAGTACTATTGTAAAAAATAAAAACGTGGAACAAATAAAAAGAACAATTTATAAATTATTAATCAAACAAAATATTTTCAACACGCCACTGACAATGAATTTTCTATGAGGTTTTAATTATTTTCTAAGGACGGACTGGACTAAACAAGTATTGATTGACACACTTTAATGTTTTCGTTGTTATCATGTTGTTGGGACGTGACGGAACAAAAGTATTAAATGCAAAATGAACTATGTATTTTAAAAGTTAAACATACACAACCACATAATAAGAAAATATTGGTATCATACATGAATGTAGTAGTTACAAGTCCTAAATAATAAATTACAGTAAATAATATAATATGAATATCTGAAAATAGCCAATATTTTTAAGACTATAATTTAGAATGAACATTTGGTATGCAGTGAACTTTCGTAATTGATACAAATATAGCCAAAATATTTACACATTATGAGACCTTAAGAAGTATAATACCTTACAAATAATGGACAATAAGATACTTATACAATTCGAAAGTTATATTATCCAACACTGATATTAATTATATAATTATACCGAAATAGAAAAACTGTACTTAGATAACATCCCAACTGTACGGATATCTCTTACACGAATATTATAGTAGCGTCTTTATCACGTTTACATAAAATAATATGTGACCGTACAAGACTCGCAATATGGTTAGTGTTGACACATTTTGAGAAAAATGTGAATTACGTAGTGCCCAATGTGTTGATGGCACTTCTGTTGTGTTTATTATTTATTTAATTATCACCAAAGA
Organism: Acronicta alni; assembly: GCA_964056405.1. Classification (NCBI taxonomy): domain Eukaryota; kingdom Metazoa; phylum Arthropoda; class Insecta; order Lepidoptera; family Noctuidae; genus Acronicta; species Acronicta alni. The sequence goes on from OZ043920.1 coordinate 6,011,285, forward strand.
CTAACAATAGTCCTATCATATCACTATGCACTAATTATGTTAATCGATAATATAAGTAGGTGTTACACGATGGACAAACATAGGGCTAGATGCCGCGTCAAAATATTCACATATTACAATTAAATAACACAATATTCACATTATATTCTGTTAAGTAACAATATCTTAGCCTAGTCTCTAAAAACTAGTCACAAATCCGTTGTCAGTTACAGCCTGTTTTGTGTTAGGATTACTCGGTATTTGAACAATATTTTTCGAAGTTTCTATTATTTGTAGTCAAACTTAGCTTAGCGAAAATTTGTAGGACAACTATTTTCTATTATCATTTCTATCTATATTATCCTTAACATTACCATTGGCAGTCACAAACACATTATTATAAATGTGTCGTTGGTTCTGAACATCTTTGTTAAGATGCAGTTGTCTGTTAACATTGGCAGGATCACCGTCATCGTACATTGTAATATAGATCGAGAAATAATTAGGGATTATATAATCTTTACAATTCAAATTATATTAGGTTACGTTTTCACTGTAAGAGGTCGAGTGATTCGACGCAGAGACGAACGTCATAGATCCACCAGATTGTTTGAAATGCAAATCTCGACTCCACCATGCTTCAGCAGAAACGCACCTTAATGATTAGGCATATATTACATTACCTATATTACAAGGTTATTTCCGGCTTGGCTTTACGCGTAATATTTTAATTTAACAATTACAGGCGTTTCTTAAGGTTGTTAATATTTAGCCACATTGAAATGATTATATGATACAAGTGCAGTAGTCAGGTGGCCTGGGTCGCGACCTTCAGGCGATGTTGCAGGAGTTCCGCCCGGTGCAGTTGAGTCTCGTGTGGTGCGGGTGCTTGTGAGTCCGCGCGCGGTGCCGGCTCGGCGCCGCAGAGATCGCGTACGACTTCAGGTGGGACTTCAGGGTGGTGGGCAGCGGTAGCCGCTCCAAACCATACACCGATGTGCGCGCCACTATCGCACGACAACATAACTCTTGGAGACTGAGAACTGCAGGCAAGAGATACATGTTGATCAATCTTGCTCATTAGATCAAAATAGAACAGTATCTAATAAGAAATCATATCGAAGTCTACTTCTTAACCTGACTTTATGTGCAAAATAAGAGATTAACGACATCAGAGATAGAAAATAATACTCCCAAAACCAATTAATCTTTACCTTTATTGCTTCTCCATAGTCTCTCCATACCGTTTCGATGCAGCGCCATTCGGGAGAGTTCGCAGAAACTCTCTCTGATGTTGAAGTCACAAAGTGGGCTCACTTCGAAAAACGCCATGTGATTCTTGGCGGCGTACAGTTCCGCATCGCGTTCTTGTACTTGGCGTTTAAAGGCAAGATGTAGACGATTGCCCACTAAAACCTTAGGAACTCCCGGAGCATGCTAAAAGAAACAGAATTCCATAAGCATAACTGTGTTTGGTAAAATCTGTATAGCGCATCTGGACTATAAATTCACTAAAATAAGGATCAAATTAAAAAAAAAAACAATATTTTAATGAGCACCAATTCTTAGGGTATAGGATTTTTACTTTAATGAATTGTGATTTGTGGCAACTAACTATTTTGACTAAAAGAAAAAACTATATCTTTACGCCTATAATGTGGCTACTAAGAAAACTTAATGAATGGGAATATCCGCCAAGTAAAATGGACCTTGGGTTTAGATAGATTATGGACGAAAATCACACATTCCGTGACCCGCCATAATCTATAGCGACAGAGACAAGCAAAAGTGGCCACGATCCGAATAAAGCTAGTATTATTTCTACTGTGGGTAGTGGAACCAGTAGTGTCGCTTGTAGCGGCTGCTTGTCGCCGGTGACGGAGTCAAGCCTTTTTATTTGATGCACCAGGAACAGTCCTATTTCTGTTTTCTCTGGCAAAATGTTAAGATACCAGTTTAAAAACTTATACACACCTTTTCAACTTCTTCCAACCACCTGTCAATACTGTCAAACGACCACTTGTTAGTGATGTCATAGACGAGAAGGATGCCCTGCGCCCCGCGGGAGTACGATCGTATTATGGTGCAGAAGCGACCTTGTCCCGATGTGTCCCATAGTTGGAGCTTCACTCTTTTACCATCCAACAGTATTGTAGTAGTCTTGTAAGCTGCAAATAAAACATGATTTCTAAGTTATTTCTGCTTCCTATAATCACCATTACTCTACCGAAGACAGTTCCTGTGTAATTATAAGTTTCTTAAATTTTTCATATGAAATTATCTGTCTGCCTTGTAAGATGGCATCTTTTAACTGACTTCACATTTGTTTTACCTGCATGCATGGTAATTGACAATGTTACATAATACATACAGCTAAGCTTTAGGCCCCAAGAAATTATATTGCATGGTATGATTACATACATTGTTATTACAGGCGCACCATACAGGACACCCAAAGGATTCCACTCAGTATAATGTTAGTCTCTATGATGTGTTCTGTTGATTGTTATAAATAGCATAGAAAGATAAACAAATGATTCACTGAATGGTATGTTTTCATTCCTAGACATCTAAACTATGTTCAATAAAATATTTTATGGTAGTAGTGCTCTATTACAAACACACTTACAATGTTGTTTATTCCTCTAATAAAGTATTTTTAATATCATCACTGTATTTTATGGCTTCCCTACTACAGACCACTATTATGTGAAAATTTAAAATGTAATTAAATGTATTATAATTATTCAATTGTTTTTAAAACTGAATAATATGAACAAGGAAACTAAGAACAGAAAAATGCATTCATCATAATTAACATAATATATTATTGCATGCAGTATTATCCTGTTGTTCAAATCTTAATTAGGTATATTGCTTAGAATTAGAATATATGTCAATAAATATGTACTTAAATAACATCTCACTCCCAGTAAAGCTGTTCATTCTTTACTTCGGGGTTTTGTTAAAGTGTCTATCTAATCATATAATATATGGGTTGGGTCTCACAAGTTACAAACCCACCTTTGTTTTTAATTACATTGGAAATATGGGTGGCAGTACTCTCTTGATTACTTATAGTAATATCAATAAATAGGGATCGCAAGTCATTTTCTTACTCATAATAATTGTGATAATCCCATTCAACCAGTCATTGTGAGGCCCAAGTAAAGGCAAATTATTATAATTATCAGTTGATTATTTTAGCTGTGCCAAATAATATCAAGAGGTTACTTGATATTGTACCTAATTAAAATTTTTTATATCTATCAAAGCAAAAAACATACTTAGCAATCTTACATTTCAATGATGTAAATTTGAAATTTTTTTTAACTTATATATTGTATAGTCAGCACAGGGAACAGGCTATGGTTAAAAGGCTTGGCCCTTTATTATGTAACTATAAAGACTTTTTATTTTATTTTTGTATTTTTTCATGCTCAGATTATGAAGTTATTTTAGCAAAGGAAAATTGAACTTTCGGGCAGGATTCTAACCTGCGTCTTCTGGTTAAATACACCAGACGCTATGACCACTAAGCCACCGCGACTCCCACCCGCCAGGTCGAAATTTGCTTTCACATTCTGAATTTACGTCAAACACATACCACATGTATGTACCTATGTATACATATAAACCTCCTGGAAGGAATTATATTGTATAATAATATGATAGTGAAAACCATATTAAAATCCATGGCATAGTTTAAAAGATCACATCATGCAGAGGGACAGACAGCAGGAAGCACCTGTTTTATACTATGTAATGTTGATAGTCATTTAAAGTTTGTACCTATTCTATTTTTCTAAGCATTTTAAACTCATTTTTTTTGGCTTAATTTAATCGTATATGAGCATTTACATACAATAATGTTGTTAAAAAAATGATAATTATACAAAATTACTTTTGAGGAAGTACCTACAAGATTATTTATTTAATTCCTAGATTTTTCATAAAGCTGTTTCCTAAGTAGGTAGATACTGGACTTACTATGTATATACTATAGAGCCAAAATGTAAGATACACAAAGTAAATGAAAAAAAAAAATGTTAAAATATTGACTTGTAAAAGATCTATTTACAGAAATAAATATCATTTATCATGTTTCTTCAGTCTGTTTTACCAGTTACTAGTATAAAAGGCCTAGTATGTTATTAACATTAATTTAATGGAACCCATACAGCTTTGTAATCAGATTAGCATCAAAACAATAGGGCATACTTATAAAGGCACAAGTGAATAGATAATAATGCATGTAAGCTTACCACTGCCACTACAAAATGGTGAGTCAGCCGAGCCATCCTCTAGATCTTGAAGTATCTCTTGTTTGCCCACATCAGAGTCACCAACCAATAATACTTTCAATAGATAGTCATAAGACTTAGGTGCTGCCGGTGGTCGTCCTGAAATAACATTATGAAATCCTCAATTTAGATAGTATTTCATCCTGCTTGCCTAGGGATGGATACTTAATTCTCTATAAACTGTATCATTAATATATTGTCTACTGAAGTATTGAATTCTACTAGGTATAAGAATAGAACCGTGTAAGTGCAGCTGTATCTTAGCAGGGTGCCCGGTTAATGCAATAGGCCCACCCCTTATAGGTACATGGGACCTAAATACTGATGACCTGTGGGTTCACATTAGTACACCTCTACATAATCCTTCGGGGAATATAGGCGTCATTATATTGTATGTATGTTCATAGTGGGGAAGTGACAGTTAGTCTTATCTAATTTGTATTTACCTGTTCTTTGATGATGCGATCGAGGTAATGTAGTACTTCCATTTTGTGTGACCTGACTAGTTCCTTGTTGTGGTGTGGCTACCATTCCAGACGATGGATACATAGTCATGGTGAGCTTGGAGTCACTCGCCTGATCTCCAGGTGGTGGATACCACACGCAAATTTATACATAATACCGCTGAATTTAGTATTTGTGATGATCCATCAAGGTAAACTTTCATAAAATATTATGGCCCATTCTAACAAAAAGCAATCAAATCTGTTTATCAAAACAAGAAATAAATTCACTTTTTCTTGTAACTGCCAACCAAAATATTCACGATCGTGTAGACAAGGTCGCAAATTATTGAGGTTCAACGGGGTGTTTAATTAATTCTTCCGTTCTTTATTTATTTTAGACAGTGTAAAATTTAATTTTCACCATAAAATTGCGTTTTCAATTACTTTTATTTGCGATATCGACAGTCGACACAAAAACAACCCAATTTTCACGGAATATGAATGACAGAATGAATGATCAATGAACTAAATGCAAATGAATGAATGATGAATAAACAATTTAAAAAAATACCTTCTTTTCATGACTTTAGTAACTAGGGTTTTGAGCCATCTGGACTTCTCAAAATGTTTTCTCGAAGCTAAAGATGTTTGCTATGTAGACTTACTATTTTTTATATTATGTGATCGTGGCTGCTATTACAACGTTGATCAATCGATCTGCAAAGTGCAAGGTCAAGTTCATCACTCACTTAAATGGTGAAGGAAAACATCGTGAGGAAACCTGCATGTCTTAGACTTCCTCGACGGTGTGTGAAGTCTGCCAACCAGCGTGGTGCATAGACTAATATTGGCGTGGTGGACTATAGCCTAATCCTTCTCATTCTGTGAGAGGGGGATCTGTGCCCAGCAGTGGGACAGTATATGGGTTGATGGTGATAATGATGAAAAGATATACCTCCTTGCTCTACACTTGAGGTCTGACTTTTTGTCTTACAAGTAATAATTGCACAACACGGCATTTTAATGAAGAGCTCTGTTCCACAGAGTACATTCTCTGTTCTCTGAAATAGTCCGAAGCACACAAAACGCAGTGAACGAATAAATCGGTCAAGTTATGATTGTAGTAATGGCGCGCCTCCGGGTACGCTCACATTACCAATCCATTTATAACTATTCCGTGGTTGCGCTAGCCGCGGTCCGCCGGGGTCGGTCCCGGTTAACAATGTTATCATACGAACACCTATAACAATTGTTAACCCAGCGCCATGGGGGTGGAAAAGTGTTACACGGACGTTGGGGTGGGTCTCACTGACCCCGTTCATGAATATCAAAATTATTCCAATACTTTATAAATAATAAAGATTATATTTATTCATGTTTAGTTTTTTGGGTATTTGAAGTGAATAAATGAAACACAAATAATATGTTATATTATGTTTTAATTATATTTAATAGAACTTTAAAAAAACAACGAAAATTGTCAACAAAATTCTCTTCTACTTAAATCTAATATATAAAATTCTCGTGTCACAGTTTTCGTTGCCATACTCCTCCGAAACGGCATGACCGATTTTGATGAAATTTTTTGTGCTTATCGGGGAGGTCTGAGAATAGGCCAACATCTATTTTTCATACCCCAAAATTTTTTTTTTATGGCAAAACAACGTTTGCGGGGTCAACTAGTATAATAATATAATAATAATTAACAATCAGTCTTAACGTTTCAATGACACTTCTTTGTAGGAAACTAAATGAATTTTAGAAAAAGAAATTAAATACTTGGAATCTTTGGTTTTGCTAGAATACGCTGTCGTTCTGCCTCTTCACGGTCCATTTTTTACTAAATACCTACAAAAAATACATTTAACTATATTATAGCCAGCTATAATTGTAAATAACAACAAAAAATCAATTAATAAAAAGGATATAAACACAGATAATAAGTGAAACAATATCTATTCAAAATGGCGCAAAATTGTTACACTGACTGCGGGGATGGGTCTCACATACCTTTTTCAACTTTGTGCACCTGTATCCCCCACTGCGGCTGTGGCATGGCTGTGGCACGACTAACACGACGCACAGAACAACTCAACAGCTCCAGCTATTGAGAAGAGCGGCAACGTCACACGCATAGTAACCGAACTACAAGCGAATTAAAATGTGACGGGTCGCACAGACCCAACCCCCATGACGCCGGGTTAATATTGGTCAGAAGCCCAAAGAGCCTGATATCTAGTATAGCGGATATCGGTATTGTCTAGAAATTGGGTTGCGGTGGTCTGATGTAGACATGCGCAAAAAATCACCTTATGAAGTAATGTGATGCAACATTACTTTTTCTGTCAGGTGATATTATTCGATAACATTACGCATTACTCGAAACATTACGCGACGTATTCGAAAGATCTGATAATGTTTGTGCTTCGACTGTACTATTACTTGAAGTGATACGTAATATGGCATCACATTTTGAAGTAATATCACCCGAGTAATATTACGCGCATCACCTACACATGTCTAGTCTGATGGCAGTTGCTTCGTGTAAAATACTGATGTCAGCCGCATCTGGTTGGCACGGAGGATGATGCGTCTTTCAATCAAAATTACTGATTTGATAAAACAATTTAGTCAATTTGTTTGAAAGATAATCAGGATTTCTGACCTGTTTATCTTTTAAATAAAAATATGAAACTTTTAGTGGTTACTCATAAACGTAATTAGTCTGAAGCTAAGTAACTGTCTAAAGAAAAATCCAACTAAATTGTTAGGAATAGAAACCAGAACTTCTTGCACAGTAATCGGTCAGACTAACAAAAGCTTGCATTCAGTTCACACAGAGTGGCAGCAATCGGCAATTTTGGTATTGAACGTGCTTACCACGGGCGGCGGCGTCGGTGGCGCAGTGCCTTTGTGTGATTTGAGCATATGTATTCGATTTTATATAGGGTAAAGGTGATTCATAATCATGTTTTTATAATATGTCCATATTTATTAACACAGTAGGAGATTCTTAAATAATATTTTATACTTAGTAGCTTTTTAAGGCACAATAAAAACAACGACATCAAAATATATATGTCGATGGAAAGTCGCAAAGATATTAAATGCATTTTAGCATAATTCATATCAATTTATGGTTTCATTATCAGTATGTCTCAAAACCAGGTAGTGGGAATGTTTTGCTGAAGCTTTCAATTTCTTCCTTGAGGTTATTGATTTTCGTCTTGAAGTCTGCACTCTGTTCGATAGTTTTGTTGAAGTCAGCCACTTTGGGTCCAGATACCTTCGTGATCTCCTGGGCGAGTTTGAGACATTTGTCAATGTATCCCACTACGACGTCGATGTCAGCTTCTTTCAAGCCCCTTGTCGTGAGAGCGGGGGTACCTATAAACAATAATAATGTAATTACTCTTACTACCACTTTGCCTGTTTTTTCTTTGCTAATTTAGTCTCGTTATTCAACATAATTATGCAATTGCCTGACAGAACTTCGTAGAAAGACAAAAACATAATTTCCTCTATATTTCTGACGGAACTCTTTTAATTTTAATATTTTAAAATTTATTTTTTACGGTAGTTAATGTTGATATTGTAATTCCTTACCAAGCCTGATCCCACTAGGGTGGAGAGCGCTCTTGTCTCCGGGAACCGTGTTCTTGTTGCAGGCGATGCTGCAAAGCTCCAGGATGCGCTCAGCTGGTGCTCCTGTGAGTCCGGTGCTGCGCATGTCAACTAATATCAAATGTACATCTGTCCCACCAGTTGCGATGGAATAACCGCGGGACATTAAGCCCGAGCACAATCTTTGCGCGTTTTTCACCACCTAAAAAAAAGAAAAGTTAAATACATTTTGAATATGTATAAGCAATAAAATTGTTGTATTTATATCCGATTTGAGATTAAAACTTACGTTACGTATCTTTGTCAATTGATCTTTGAACCTTAGTTATATTGTTTATAGATAAGAGAAATTTAAGTATGTTATTACAAAATACATAATTTATGTTTTACCTGTTTCTGATATTCAACAAATTCAGGCGTGGTAGCTTGTTTCATGGCCGTTGCGATAGCAGCAATAGCATGGTTGTGGGGGCCACCCTGTAGTCCAGGGAATACTGATTGGTTGATCTTGCTTTCAAGGTCGTACATGACCTTTTGGCCATTAGCCTTTACTGAGCGAACTCCTTTGCGGAAGAAGATGATCCCAGCACGAGGTCCACGCAGGGTCTTGTGTGTGGTAGTTGTTACAATATCACAATATTCAAATGGGCTGGGGATGATTCCTGAAAATATTTTTTTTTATAGTTATATAGATTATATTTCATAAACAAGCTATAATAAGATTTTGACAAAGTCTATTTTATCTATTTAATTAGCAATTCAATCAATCACGTTAGTTATCGGGCACGTTTGGCGCAGCGGCTGAGCGATCGGCTTCTGCGCCACGGGTTGTGGGTTTGATCCCAACATGGAACAAATATTTACGTATGGCCTACAGGTATGTCTGTTGTTTCCAGTCCGGGTGTTGGTGTATGTGAATATTTTTTTTTGTAAACGCACCCACAATACAGGAGAAAATCTTAGTGGGGAAAAATTGAATAAAAATTTGGCAATTTCGCTATCAAGCGCTACCTGGTTACTTCTAGGCAGTCTTTGAATAGAAGCGGAATAATACAAGAAGAATGAATGTTTAAATGTTATAGCTTACCTGCAGCCACAAGGCCAGATATATGCGCCATATCACCCATCAAGTAGGCTCCATTCTCATCAGCGATCTGTCGGAAGCGCTTGTAGTCCAGACAACGAGAGTAGCAACTGATGCCAGCGATTATCAAGCGAGGCTTGAAGATCTTTGATGTCTCAGCCAACTTGTCGTAATCTATAAGACCCGTCTTAGGGTCCACCTACGAAAAATGTACAGATTAATTATTTAAACTGCAAGTGGATGGCAGCTTGTGGTACAAGAAAACTAGTATAAGAAATAATGTATTTAACATTTTAGGCACATCGAGACCCTTCGCGTATCGAAGACTGTACAGTCAGCAACGAAAGTAATATGTCCCATGTAATAGGTTCCCTCCACGAAATACGACAAAGGTTGACATTAGACTCAAACATGGACACTTTGATTATATACTTGACAAGTATATAATCAAAGCATGGACATTTGCATAGAGTTCATATTATGAATCTATTGCTTCTTTCTTTCGCTATTTTTTTACGTGATATAGCTAAAATGTAGAGTTCGGAATCATAACCGTGTTTCCTTGATCTAAATCTTTATCAGAATCTGTCTTGTTAGTCCAGGGTCATGTTATTACGTTATTTTTATCTGTAGAACGCAAACATTAATTGAACTGGACTCTATTAAGATCAAGGGTCAAAGTTACTTCATTATTAACGAGAGAAATTGTTTGTATAGATTACGTCAAACGGGTGTGACCAACGACAGTTATCAGTATAGTTCAATAACAACAAAGAATCGATGATTACATAACAGATTTATGTATTGCTTCATCATAAAGAAACAGAAAGCTATTGTATATATTTCGTTCATTTCACGAAAACACGTGGATAAATTCGATTTGAATTGAACCCTATGCTAATGACATAAGAATCATGGTGCGCGTCATCATGAAATCAAGCTTATAAAGTGAACTTTCAGTTATTTATACAGGGTGTTACAAAACTACCCGTAAAGCCGAGAGGAGGTTAAATGGGGCATTATAACGAGTCCATTCATAATATTTAAGAACCGTAGTAACGCTGTATAACATACACCAAAAAAAGGAAAACAACAACATTTATGAATGAAAAATAGAAAAACTATTAAAGTAGACAATTATTAGCTAAAATAGGCTTCTGTTAAATAATCTGGTTCTCTGACGTGACAGTTGACAAAATTTTTGGCTTTGATAATTAATTATATTTTTTAAGGGGTATTTTGTAGTTGTGCTGCGTGTTTACTTTTGCAATACTTTGCACCATTACTAAGGTATACTAGAATTTCTTATCTACTATACAAATGCTTATCAGCTAGTTTCGTTACATGTTGAACAATTGCGGCGCGGTTATATTAAAATTGATTACATATAGGTTTTTTCCTAAGCTAATATTTACCTTGTATGGCATGCTTTCAAAGAAAATTGATGTAGCAGATATTTTCTTGGTTGCAGTGAAGAAGCCATGAGTGAGATGACCACCATCAGGCAGATCTAACCCCATGATCCTGCCATGGGGCTCTACAACACCCGTATACACAGCGAAATTAGCTGGAGAACCTGTAAATAATTAAAATCGTTTATGAAACATGAACAAAACAATACAATGTAACTAATTGATTGATTCAAGTAAATGGGCAGGTATACATATTAGTATGTTTAGTATGTTACAATCTTGATAAGGGGAATGTTTTTCAAAGTAGTCTCAAGATAACATTAATTAAAACACAAATGCTAGACATTATTTGATGGGAATGATATAGATTTTTATAACAGGTATCATGATAGAACTACCATGATGCCTGTAATACAAAACTCTGAAATGATTGGAGTCCAACACTCGAACTCACTCACTCAGACTGAGACTTTAAAACTCATTGGAACTGTTTTTAGGGCATAAAAATAATACACTACTCTTAATATGTACTTAAATTATTATGTTTTTGAGTTATTTGCTCTATTATCAAAGAATTAATCATTTTTATTTTATCTAAACATATTTCAGAACTCGAAGACTGAGGTTTTATCAACTCTGCATGTGTAACTACATTAATATAGACTTAAATACCTGAATACGGCTGTACATTGACACCCCATTCTTCAGGATTTAGCCTGTAAGCTTCAAGAGATCTCTTTTGTGCCAGTAATTCAATTTCATCAATAAATTCATTCCCTCCATAGTACCTGTAACAATACACTTTTCAATCAAAATCATGTATAAAGTACCTATAATATTTTGACTGGTATGAAAGATCAAACAGTAAGACATAACTAAAGTACAAGTAATAAATGAGTACATTGCATTACATCCAAAGAGTATAGATTACATCAGTATAGCCTTGACCTCTAAACTAGGAGATCTGTGTGACAGGGTTTCAGTCTTCTCCAGTAACAAGGAACATTGTTTATGCAAATTGGTAGGTTTATATTAAATTCATTAATAGTTTATATGAACACTCAAAAATTTTGGCGTCGTATAAAAACGCCCTTACAATGATGCAAATGAAAACCACCAACAAAAATGGAGAAAAATAACTATTTTAGTTACCTAACTATATTGGGATAACAATACCTACTTCAGCACATTGTACTATTAAATACTCACAAACTCCCATGGATGGTACAGAAAGACTATACAATGTGAGTCTGGAAGTAAGTTTATATAGTAGAAAGTACTTGTCTGAAAATAAATTACTGAACTTTTGAATAACTTCAAAACATGGGTGCTCATATTTAATAGCCAAAGTTCTATGAAAGTTTAATTTAATATTGCAGCTAATGCAGAAGTTAGTTTAAGATATGCTAAAAATGGATTTAAAGATTTAAATACAATACCTTTGGTTTGGCATGCCCTCAGAATATTTATTATGGAGGCATGTGCTCAGGCATTGCAGTACTGGTATTGATGTGAAGTTCTCAGAAGCAATCATCTCGAGCCCAGCTCTCTGACGCTCCTTCTCATTCTTGATGATGGAGTACAACTCGGGGTCAGTGTCCCACAGGTTTCCATTGAGGATTGAGTTGCTCATTATCGGGCTGTTATGTATTTGTCTAGCAAAGTGGCAAGTCTGGAATATTACCCGAGTTTTAAATTTAAAAGGTTCCTAATAATACTGGTATCTAATCTATGTTTATATAAGTTAAATAGCTAAACAATAAGACCAAATAATAGTAGTGTACTATTATTGTAACTCTTAGACAGACACTATAACCTTATAAAACAAGAATACAAACTGAACTCTATTGCCCAGCATAGTGTATTATAAAGGAGAAACGCTGACCTCAAACTGATAACTATGTAGATAATGCAATCAAAAACAAAAGTTGGTTGTATTTCCCTTAGTTTAAGTATTGCATTCAGCGCGCGTTTCTTCACTAAGAATGTTATCGTACGCTAATAATTATATTTAAACTAAAGTAAACTCGTGTATTTTATGCTTCTATACTTACTTATTTACTTACGGAATGTAAAGAAGCTTAAAGACAAAAAAAAACTAAAGAATAGTAATACTTCTTAACCTAACAATTTTTTACAGCATGTTGTAACAGTTTATCTGTATCATTACGATCAGACGACAACGTGCAGTTAAACATAACAATAATTGAAAGCAATTAAATACCTCAGAGTGGATTTTTCCGTACACCGCTTGCAGGGGATTCACAAAACAGTATGATGAAAATTTACTACATTTTAGGGGTAATGTATATAAACATGTTTTAAATAGTATCTTGGACATAATAATGTATTTTAAAAACCAACTATTCCTTCGATTTCACTATAAAATGTGTTTTTATTTGCGCAAACGCGCTAAGTTTTATCAGTATTGATAACCCATTATGAACTCTACGGGCTGGTAACTTGACGTTTCCAATGATTATGACACTGACAGACAGACAGATGTAAATATTTATAGGTAATATAGTTTTTAAAAAGAATGATGTTGGGCACTGGTGATCGCTAGACTGTCTACTTTGAAATTGAAATAACAAGTGGAAGTGGATGCAGTATATGCATACTCTGGATGTTTATTTAAGATTGGTGCTTACAAAACATCTCTTTCCTTATCCTAGTTTGTACGTATAGCTTGTTAATCAATATTGTATGATGTGTTGATTGATAATTTTAGATTGCGTTATTGCGTACTTGTTGGTTCTGGTTTCGGGAAGAAAATCAAATGCTTGCAGCTGAGCATGAGCATAGATGGTCTGAATTTTTAAATCTTCTTGCTGAAGCCGCAAAGGTCACACTCAATAGTATTCTACTCGAATATCTACACTTCTCTACCTACCTACACTACCTATCTTTGTAATTTTTATTGATAACGGTTTGAGAGACACATTGGAAATAATTTTAAGGTAGCCCATTATTCCAGACCAGCGACGGATGATAACTTTATGACTGCCCAATTACAGTTACTCCTTAAAAAGTACTAATTACAATTAAGGGTTGTACCTGCATATGCGGAATATATTGAACAGTTGCATAACTAGCATTTTCTGCCATTCCATCAAATGATAACAATAAAAGATAGGCAGGTAGGTAGATTAGATACTGCTATTTCTATTAAAACCGACGAGACTTTGCGACCTATATTAATTTTACGAACAGAAGTTTTAAGTAGATAGGATTTCCCAACATTCACCAATCCGGCTCTAGTGAGTCTAGTCTTTATGGGGCCATGTCAACTTGTATACATAAGGTATGATATTATTGGATGTAATTGTTTTTTTTCTCCGCTATTGTGTACCAACCTGCAACATGGCTGTAGTTTGTAGTGAAAGTTTACCAAACATCAACAGAGGACAAGTATATTGACAGCGCGACGGACGGTTTGCCAATACAAATGTTGGCACAATTGCATACTGTGGCAGTCTCCATTATCTACACACAGAACTGCGGCTTTATGTTTTAGGATAATAAATTTCCTTGATAACTTGACGGTTGACTGGCAATTAATTACAAGCAGAAAGGTGGTTTGCCGGCTGTCCGTGATTGCATATCGCGTTTAGAAATGTACCTAACGTAGATGTACCTACTTAGCTGTTCAATGGCTGAGTAGGGTTGACAAAGGTCAAGAATCAAATTATATGATATTACTTATACGATTAATGGCCAGGGGGTGAACCATCTTCGTTTTTGTATTCTTTAGTTGCCAGGTTGCCAGCTCGCGCTCTAATCAATGTCAGTTGTTCGACTCTCACTGAAATTGACTTAAAAATGGTGCTGCATTTATATTATACCATCGGATTTCTAAACAACGTTTAAAATTAGTTTCACTTTTTCGAAAGGTTCAAGTTAGAAATGTAACTCTGTGCAGTGTAGTAGGTAGGTACCTACGAGGTGGGTGGGATATTAAGTTTATGTTAGTCACAGAGTAGATAGGTTCTGTAGAGATCGCTATATGGCATCAGCAAAATACTTTAGCTACCTTTATGTAAATAACCAAGATTGTGATAGGTATGATAAAATGTTATAAAGAAGACAACTCTTCTTAATAGTGGAAGGTAAACTTACCTTCCACAAGAAATAAACGTTAGGTGAGTATCGTTTACTGGGTTCATTCTGAAAAATCCCCTTTGTCATTGAGACAACTTCATAGTTGTTCAGATCAATCTGAACACTTCGTACATCCAAATATACCTACCTATCAGTATGTGATCCAAAAGATAAATGAAATAAGTATGAAAAAGTCAAAATAGTGAATATTTATTTTCTCAAGTTGATATGTTCTCCATTATCAAATTTTAATTACATCGAGTTAGATCTGGCAATAGTTATCTAGACTTGAGAGGATTAGGTTCGGCATTCAAATTTTTATACCTGAGAAGTGTAACTTAAGTCTTATCGGGACTAACTTGTCACTTTTTTAGATGTTGTGTGCTGCTATAAATGAAAAAGTTATGCGGTCTAAATCTAGTAGGATGCAGTTTCAGAGCAATACATCGGAGAACAGAGAACCATTTCAGAATAATTTAAAATTATATAGATATATTAAGAAGAATTGATAATGTTGTTGTAGTGACGTCTCACTACAACAAAATTATTAATTCTTCTTAATAACGTTTGTCGTCGGACATAATTTCGAGTCAACGCAACAGCTGTATGAAATATCAGGATCGCCAAAATATTAAATTACTTATTTTACATAATCATATAACCAACATACGCTATACCTACCTACATCAAAGTGCCACATAAGTACAACATACATAATGTTATTGTTATATTTTTACGAATATATTAAATGTATTATGCTTTATAGTGACAGAAAATTGGATTACTAGGTATACCGGACACCATTCAATGAATTCAATGAATTTTAGTACGTTTTTAAAGTTCTAGGTTCAAATTTAAGCAATTCTAATATTCTGGTATATACTAGACTCTTTGCATCCTTCGCCCACAAATAGTCGATGTGATTAAACTTTTTAAAAGGCACCTGATACATATCCATTACTTTTGGTAATTTGTTTTTCAACATAATTACATCTTTTACATCTGATAACCAATCGTTGCTGCTATAGAATAAGGCAACCGGCGCTGTAATGTTCTCCACCTTGTATTTTGGGGGTTTACTAGATCCATACACTTTTAGATTCTTGTCTTTACCATAATTATATTTTCTAAATGATCCTGACGCCATATTTTGTAAATAATGAATATATTGTTTGACGGAAGCTCCAGATGGCATGTGCCCAAAAATCACGGGTCAATTCGTCTTATTCAGTTGTTCATAATCGAAACCACAAAAAATGAATGATATTGTGATGCAAACTAAACCATTACCTATTTCACACAGTGGAGTCTGTAAATATTTTATCTTAATAGGCTTTGGAAAGATTTCGTAGATTTTAAACAGTTTGACTAGGATCATCTCGTAATTATTATTACTAAAAGGAGCTACCATTCTCGCTAAAGGGCTCTTAATATGCGAGGTCCAAGCTAAAGGCGATAATGCGATCATTGTCGAAATTTTGTCATTATAATTAGGTTTTTCTGCGCACATTACGAAGAACGTTGTAGTTCCCTGTGAATGTCCAATGTATGCCATTTTTTCTATACTAGTGGTATTAAGCACATAGTCGATCATTGCTGGCAAATCCATGCGGCCAATGTCATCCCAACTAAAGTCCCAGAACTTTGGGTTTTCTGGTGGGATGCTTACGTGTTGCCTGGAGTGTTTGTTTCCTCGAGCGTTTCCCATCCAAACATCGTAGCCAGCTGTTGCCAGCAGATACGCTAAACCGTCTTCTGGTCCTGCTGTCACCCAATCATCAGCACTCATTAGCAACCCATGCATTAGAAAAACTACCGGGCCTTGCTTGGGGATCCTAAACATCGTAAGATTATAACCATCAGCAGTCTCCACATGATGTTCTTCTACAGGATATCCATATTTGGTGATCAACTGGGTTATGTTTAGATCAGCATCTTCATTGTTTAACTGTTTTCCAGCGATTAAAATGTCTATGATTGCCGCAAATTCTTTTGTAACGGCTTGAGTATCGAATTGTATTTCATGTAATAAGATTTCATTGGAAAGGTAACATCTGAAGAATATAATGTTTATTAAAATTCCCGAACAGTGGAAAGGATTTATCATTATAAGTATTTCAGTAAAAATGAAATGGTATATCGTGACGGTTATTTATAATTCAACAAAGTCAGGTGAACCTACCTTAGGTATGCCTACCATGAAACTATTAAGTGTAAAATTATATGGTTAACTAAGTAATAGCTATGTTCAGCGGTGTAGCTCGTTTTTTGTTTTTAAGGACCCTGTTTAATTTAAAGTAACAGTTACCAATGAGTGGTATATACAAGTAGATATTTACCGATATTTATTTATTGAACTTTTAATATGGCGAAATATATCAGACAGATTGATCTTTGGAATTAAAAAATGGAACATTATGTTGACCGTATGACGAGAACAACAAATTGAATATGCAGCTCATCACCACAGAGTGGTACCATTTATGTATTTAGCCAATATAATTAATGAAGTAGGTGAACATGAACAACGATGAACACAAATTTGCTGACGCTGCTGCCTGCATAGGGTACCTACACCGTACACGATGGGTGTTTGGAGATAGTTAATATTCATTTTGAGTGTTTTTTAAAGTAGCTAATAATGCATTAAAATATTGTTGACGTTTAGGTTGAGCCACTCTGCAATGAGGTATATCTAATCACAACACAAAACATAAAACTATTACCACCATATTAGCAATTTAGTGCCATGTTACATTATGACTGTATAATTAAAACCGCTGACTGCAGTCCACTGCCACAATTAAAAAACATTAATTCTACAGGAATTATATGAATTACCAAGTAGGTACTGAGGTAGGATCTCTGTGTCATTTATTATTGTATGATTTGTTTTGACACGAACAGAAAAGTGAATTTAATTTATGGTATACATTTCGCCGCATAATTGTGCCTTTTTATGGCTATTGAATATACTTAGTTTGTTGTTTAAACTAACAGGCTTATGAGTGTTCCTCTGGTGATACAGGTGGCACGGCCAGGCGAGAATGTTATTATATAATCATAATAATATTGAAAATTATTTAGCATTGGATGCAACGCAAGCATCCGTGCAATGGTATTTAAGGGGCAATAAATAATAAAAATTAAGTTATGATTTGGATGAACTTATTTAAAACAATGAAGGAAACATGTCCTATATTGGATTACCAAGGTATCTCAACATCATCTACATTTTTTTAACATCTTATCTCAACCGCCTTCAGTAGTTATAGACACTTACCTACCGGCTCTGTTTATATTATGCTAAGTAGGTAGGTACGTCTATTTTTTGGGGCGAAAGTATCCATTTAATTTTAATTATAAGGTTGGTGGTGAAAAGCAATTAATTACCCGATAGAATCCCAGTGTAAATTGAAAGGGTTAATTCCAAAATAAAGGCGATAAACGGCGAAATACGAAAACGTTAGATACCTGCCGAGAGTATCGTATGGTTAGCCGTGTTATGTTGTGGCTTGGGGAATAATTTTTGTAATTCCATGAGCAGTTGATATAATTTTTAAACAATGTAATAAATAAGGTTGTTAATTAACCTTTTGACCGCCACGGACGTGTATAGACGTCAAATGAAAACTTGCTCACGACGTCAACGAGGGCATGGCACGTCAAAAATACCACTTTTTTTTAAGTATCGCGGTGGCTTAGTGGTCATAGCGTCTGGGGTACCTAACCAGAAGACGCAGGTTCGAATCCTGCCCGCGGTCGTATTTTTCCTTCGCTAAGTAACTTTAAAATCTTAGATGGAAAATACCAAAAAATACAAAAAGATATCTCGGTTCCCTGCGAAGTATGTGCGGTGTAACTCGGAATGACAGATTGAGAAATAGTGTGATAAGAGAACATTGCGGCTTAAAAGACGATGTAGTGACGAGAATTGAGAAGAATATGCTGAGATGGTTTGGGCATGTCGAGAGAATGGATGAAAGGCGACTAACAAAAAGGATTTATATGGCGTATGTCAGTGGAACCGCCGAGAGGGGGACGCCCTAGAAAAACTTATACCGACCTTATTGGTGAGGTTCTTCAAAAAGGTCAGGTGCGTAGTACTCGCAACCGGCGTGTATGTATGACAAGATGTATGATTGTGGTCGAAGCGAAAGAAGTATGCAAGAATCGTAGCAAGTGGCGTTCTTTAGTTTCTGCCTACCCCTATGGGAAAAAGGCGTGAGTGTATGTATGTAATTCTGGTGCAATCAGCAACATTTAGTGAAGAAATTCACGGTCATTATCTCATGGTGAACCTATCCAAAAACCAAGGAAAACTCGTGTTCTAAATTCTAACAATTAAATATCTTAGATGTATAAAATCGGATTATGATCACACCTCATCTTAAATCCGGTAGACCGAAATGTTAAGCTTAGGATATTGAGAACGAAGTCTAATTAAATGTGAAAATAGTCGGGGGCTAAAACCAATCGTACTAATAGGTATTATGTTGATCTCGATAAAGTTAAGATAGGTATATTAACCTATGAGTCTATTCTGACCACGATAGAAGGAGTAGGTATAGTTTAGATTATGAAAAGAAACTACATGATGAAGCACTATATCACCTAGATGCAGATTAAACTGCGGATAAAACATAGCGTAGGAAAAGTTTGAGTAAGTAAGCAAAGATATTTTAAATCGAACATGATGCAAAGTTCCCGTGAATGTGAAAATGAGGTTAGTTTGGTCTCATTTCGCTACGGCAACCGAAGATGCGGTCGAAGGTAGAACACATTTACCTATCTAGGTGAAAACTCGAAAGTTTACTCGCGTTCGACTTCAAGTAGATTTACTGAAAAGTAGGTCGTAAGGTAGATATTTCTGTGTGCACTCTTGATTATTCAAATTAATTTAATAGTCAGATTAAAAATATAGATTTTCTCTATTTTATACTTCGACAGCCACTTACGTCATTGATTGTAGCGAAAAATATTGTTAAATGTTCTTATCTTGTTATTCATAAATGAGATCTACGTCTCAATCACATAAGAAATATGTTAACTTACTACGTATAAGTATGGACGAACAATATGAGCATCACAATTGTCGACATGGAATCAATGTTGGACTGGATGCTCAGTGCGTCATCTTTTATCGACATCTTAATGTTTATATTTTGTTGTAGAAATAATAACGGTACCTACTGATGTAATTTCATGTAAACGCAATAAGTTAGGTTTAGGTATATTTAATATCATGTACATACCTCATACATCATCAGATATTATAGGGTGTGTGTGGCTAGGGCAATGGATGGAACGGAAATTGATTAATCACATATCTTGTAAATAGATCTTTTAAAGACACAAGTCAATGTTTTAAATTTTCCTTTAAGCTATTTTAAGCTGCTTGCCGGAGCCATCTGCTCCAGCAATTCCTAACTGACGACCTCTGAAAAAAAAAAACACGGAAATAAACTTAGAGAATCATAGTCTCTTTTAAAGTCCAAACTTATTAGTAGTAGCAAATATGTGAGTGTAACAATACAGGACAATGTCTGAAATGGCCTTTTGAAGAAAGAGACATATAGCGGCTTTGACCAGTCCCAGCCGACGCAGCGACCGCGACGGCACGCATGCATCAGTCATTATGTAGCTCGACCATAATTTAGGAAGCTCAAGCTCAGTTACGAACTTTCGTTTATATGAATAAATAGTTACAGATTCATGACACTGCTGGAACCAAAGTGTAATCCAGCGTATATTATGCACAGAATAGTTGAAGGAAAATACAGCTAAAGTGATTTCATAATTACGAGCCAAGAACTGGGTACTAGACAACGGATATATAATACTTATATTCTTTTTTGTTAATACATACTACATAAGAAACACCCAGCCAAACACAACAACCTTTAAAAATATCATTGGCAGCGGTAACTATACTTAGTTGGTAAGCAAAAGTTGAGCCAACGTAACCTCTCGTTTTGTTCCAAACAAGTCGATATTTTGTAATGTTTAAGAACATTATTATTCCAAAGGTTAACGTTAAAAATTAAACAACACTAAAGATAAATGTAAATTAGTATATATAGTATAATAGGGAGAATGAATGAGAAATCAGATAAATCTGAAACATTTAATGATTTCATAATCCAACCCTATAAAGTTTAGTTTAGCTAAAGTGCTAAACAATAAAATTAAAGAACAGCCTTACATTTTCCCTGCTGGTTATAAAGACACCGGGGCAATTGAGACTTTTGTCAAAATCTTTATCAGAGCACCCTATACCTAGTTAATTTTGTTTGCTAACCAGTTTCGCATGTTTGTGAATATAACCTCGTTAAGATAATATTGTATAAATATTTTGATTAAAAAATGACCTGGTTCAAGTGCGTTGCTATGTGTTATGATTACTTAGGTACATAATTATTTATTGTTCGACTCTAACGAAGTTTAATAAGTACTTATACTGCGAAAAATATAATCCTTTGATATCATATAAGTACGCGATTTTTTCAACTCCCCATTGTGAAATATACCTAATACAAACTACCAAAATTCACATATGCTTCCATATCCTTCTCTCGTATACACCTAATTACCTGTGTAATATTAAATCATTAAATCATTTTAAACACTTTTACAAAATATCCGATGTTAAAGTGTAAATCACACTTCAATGGCCCGTGATATATTGATAATACAGTCGACGGGCCTCTTGTGGACAAATGGAGTCTCCCATGGGCTAATGTGCAAAAGGCCATTAAATAACCTGCTCAGGTAAATATGATATCCAAAATAGGTTCTCTATACTTTATTGTTTTTTTTTCCTTGGTGAGCAGAATTTATCCGATACAGCTATGCGTCCCGGTTGTCATAAGAACACATATGACAATCATTAGTGGTAGGCAGAAGCCCAAAAACCTTGATAACCAGTCTATCCGGATATTCAGTATTGTCCAAAAGTTGGCCCACCTGCACCGCGGCCCAGTAGTCACTTCGTGTAAAATACTGATATTCAGCCGCATCTGAGCAAAAACATTGATCGGGAAAAGGCTAAGACCACAGTATCAGTCAACCTCAGTTTATTGTAAGAAATTTGTGAAACTTTATACCAAACGTCCATTTGGTATAAGCTCAATTAAGTTGAGTGCTTTACTCTTTACCACTTCATCTATCAACAGGTCGTAGCTAGGCAAAGATTAATTGTTCATTCGTTATGAATTAAGACTATAAGGTGCTTTATTGATATTACGATTGATTTAATCACGAAAATTTTAATATTGTGTTAGATAATAAGACATCAAAACAGGTAACACCGTGAGACAAACTTAGTTAAAATGCCAAATATCAAAAAGTTCCATAAAGGGCGTTGACTTCTGCTTAGAAGGATTCTCACAGGATTGTCAATAACCATTTGATTTATAGATTGCCATTAATGCGGGTAGTTATTTATAATATTACAAGTTATAGAACAATATCAAAAGGCATTACACTTTATCGAATATCTCGAGTATCGTAATAAATAATCACCTCGGGGAGAGTCCATTAAGGCAAAGCCAGATATACATCGGAGCCATGAATTTATATTATGACGAATGGGTACGCTTTATGGTTAGAAACGGCGTGATATCAATACAAATGGTACTCCTTATCTCCATGATAAGTTATAATTATTATGTTAATAGTAATTATAATCTAGTACCCACTAAGATTGAATTTGCTCTCTTGAAATCCGATTCACCCGTGCAACACGAGGAAAAAAGAAAAACAATGTTTTTTTGATTGAAAATTGTTGGAATTTCCTTAAACTCCAATGTCATTATGGTTCATGCGAAACTTTTCAGAAATAGTCTGTAGCAAAAGCCTGGAGAAGAACATAGGGAACTTACTCACAACACTTTACGAGTGATTGTGGGAAACTAGAGACAGCTTTTAAAGGAGATAAAAACAGTCTATGGGACCGCCGATAAAAAGCTGGCAAAGTCGTAACAACACTGCGACATAAGCTATTTGCTTTTATTGTCCAATGAGTATAGCTACGGTTTACGCGGCGACAAGTTGGCCATGCATCACAGACCGGTTGACACAGTTCCTATCTGCAAAGTTTTAAATTTGGAACCTTATTGTGGACATTGTGATTGGCCATTAACCAAGTTAGGACAAGGTAAAGTGAAAGTAAAAAGGCGTTAAAATATTACTAAGACTGAAAAGGATAAGGAGATTGGAATATCCGAATTATCATGAAAACATTAAAAAGTTTAAATTAGCGCACAGTATCATCAAATTTATAATTTACTGAAACTCTTAAATCTTAATCTTAATTCTTAGCTGCATATTTGTATACCTACCTACTTTCATAAAAAAATAAACGTGTTACCTTTAATCTATCGTTTAGAATTCGTTGGGCACAAATATTATATAGATTTGTTACAGTTAGACAACTCATTTGACCGATACAGGTACGAGTTCAAAAATTATCTCATTTATTTGTTACAGTTATGTTAATTAATAAATACTGAATTAGCATTTTGATTATATACGATCGCGAATGATTTTATGAATATAGTGCTTACCGAGAGTTATTTATATTTACATGACCGTGTTATAGAGTTATAAATAGCCTCCAGATATTTATCTCCGCACAGTTTTATTTCTTAGTAAACATAGGCATATATTCAGAATGATTAGATTGGTACCATTCGCTTTAATAGGGATTCTTTATTTTGTATGTTCGTCACGAAGCTACGAAATACGGCATGGTGAGTTATTGGCCATTCAGGAATTTCACAATTATCTCAAATTCACCGAGGATTCCAACCTGTTCACGAGTACGAAGATTAAACCTGACCTACAACTATATAATGCTGGTATTGAAAATGAAGACGTGCATCTAAATATTACTCAGTTAATACGAAAATACGGTTACGACGTAGAGGACCATGAAGTTAAAACCAAAGACGGTTACATACTGGGTTTGTTCAGAATACCGAGTAAAGGGCCTGTTGTGTTTTTAATGCACGGATTGCTAATGAGCGCCGACGATTGGGTGACGGCGGGCCCCCAGAGTGGGATCGCCTATTTACTCGCAAATGAAGGATATGACGTGTGGATGGGTAACGCTCGAGGCAACAAACATTCAAGGAGACATGAGAGCTTGGCGCCCTCTTTAGTCTCATTTTGGGACTTTACTTGGGACGAGATCGGACGCTACGACTTGCCGGCTATGATAGACTACGTTCTAGATGAGAAAAATGAAACACAGTTAATTTACATAGGCCACTCACAGGGTACCACGGCCTTCTTTGTTATGGGTTCTGAGATACCTGAGTACAACGATAAAATATCACTTATGGTAGCGCTATCGGCCGTCGCAGCAATACCTAAATTAAGAAGTCCTTTCCTCAATTTTATAAAAATCATAACACATTTCCATCCCGATAAATTATTTGCACTTGTTAAAGAACTCGGTTACTTCGAATTTTTGCCAAGCAGTAAATTAATGAATTTTTTTGCACCAAACATATGTGGCAGAGCAGACCTTGCAGAAATAATTTGTAGTAATATCGTGTTCATGTTATGTGGTTTCGATGCATCTCAGTTGAATATAACAAACTTGCCGGTTATTTTTGCTCACACACCAGCTGGAGCAGCTACCAAACAAATTGAACATTATGCGCAGACTGTGATATCAGGTGAATTTAAGAGGTTTGACTATGGAGGCATTAAAAACGTTGAAAAGTACGGTTCTAAAGCAGCTCCGGCGTACCCCGTGGAGAAAATAACTGCACCCATCGCCATATTCTATAGCGACAATGATTGGTTGGTATCGATCGATGATGTTGACGATTTGCGTAAAAGGCTAAAAAATGTAGTGGAATTTTATCGTGTGCCTCATCATAATTTCAATCATGTAGATTACTTGTTTGCTAAAGACTCAAAAGAATTGGTGTTCTCCAAATTGCTGTCAGCACTGAAACAACGTAGCTAAAAACATTTTTCATTTCATTAATTAACCTAAACATAAAGGGATCTTTGTTGTTACAAGAAAGATAAAAGACATGTTCGTGTTACAGCTTCTGAAAGTAATTAATTAAAATGTACAAATACTGGTTCACATTTTTTATACAATATTCCCCAAATAATGCGCAACACAAAAGTAATGTTCGCACTTCTTATTTATAACAAACGGAATATCGATAATTAAATTGATATTTCCTTTAAAGAGAAATTGAAACAAAGAGCAAGAGTGTAAGAGACAAGAAAAAGTTCTGAATATTAACCCTCGACATTAGACAGTGAATTATTCAGAATTTTCTTTGTGGGCCTTCGACAAACATCTTTGAGAAATATACCTTAAATAAATAAACTGCAATATTTTGTTTCATGTGTCCGAAAACCATTTAGATATATTTTTGAACACCAATTGTTTCGGTTTCGGTACAAGTGATGACGTAATCCAAAACTCAAAAAATGACTGAACAACATTTTCATTAACAACATTTAATTTTATTTAACCTTTTCAAAGCATAAAAGAACGAAGCTTAAATACAGTGACCGCAAAATTCTCTGTAAAAATAAACTTCGATTCCAACATCTAAACTCTATTTATACAGGAGTTCAAGACAATATTTTGGTAAAAAGTTTCGTTGTATCTGATTAAGTTACGCGTGCGAATAGCATTCACCTCTAGTAAAGCCGAAAAGCAGCGTAGAAAATAATATAGACAGCGAGAAAATCTTGATACAGACGGGGCCGACGTGACTCTCCTTACGACCGTATACCTACAAAAACTAAATTTGCTCGAACCCTCACATCCCTGTTTATATCAAGTAGAAAAAGACGAAGACGGATTGCGTGCCGAGATTCACTTGCCGAATAACGTTTGCAATTTATCACTGTCCCTATGATGGTAGTGATGGCACTGAGATGTCTCTGTCTCATCTGCCTCCATTAGAAACAAATAGTCGACTGACTGTCCTAAAAATGTACAATGAATTCCATTAGCCTCACTAATTCGAAATATTTTTAAAATAAATACTGGTCATTCTTGCTCAAGTAAAACGTAATAAAAAGATAAATTCTCTTATTCGGTTCTACGAAAATTAAATTGAAAGGACCTTGTCTGCAAAAAGGGTTAAGTACATACTTTATATATTGCTTTTGGAAGATTGATTAGGTTAGGCTACAGAATAAATAATAGTTGGTTGGGCATAAAATCAATAAATGCAGCCAAACGAATTGTGGTCTTTGTTCACTAGGTATCACCACCACTAGGTGTGTACCAACTTACTTGTACGGTTAACATATTTCAAAAAAATTTGTGTAATTGACTGATAAGAATTGAACAGCTCTATAAAGTTTGAGAGGTTTTGAATTAGGCTGTTATTCTGATTATGAAAGTTCATTTACTCACTACCAGTAGTTTAATACCTATTCTGTTTAATCGAATTTATTAATGGAGAACTCTTTACCTATTGAACCATCTTCGCAAGACACCTGGATACCAAAATGACATTTATTTAGAAGCAACTTCATACATACATACATACCTCTTATATATCATAGATACCTATGTAATATATTAATACTGTAGTGTTCATACAATTTTGCGTATTTACAGCAAAGTTTTATACAAAACCGTATCCAGATGTTATCGACGGAAATTGAATCGACACAATTTCCGTTCGCATCATCATTCCTGTTAATGTATCAGGTGGATAGGTAAATGATCCAATAACGTAGTTCTTTATCTACATAATGAGGGTTATGCGCTTCATATGACGTTATTTTATTTTTACTGTTACTGTGACACAGCATATAAGTCCAATGCTCGTTTATTATGTTAAAAACAGTAGGTATTTGAGTTTTATTCCTGAAATAAGTACAGACGCCAGCAGGTCACGCTGTCCAAAACTGTCAAATTTTCCCAATTGATAATGAACCTTATAATTTTGTATGAAAGTTGAAAATCTATCAAAAAAATTTGACAGAATATGAGATGACAAATATTAGCTGATAATAGCTATTGATGTGCTGGCCTCTGTTTCCTGTCTTTCAAAAATGTTCCGTACAATAGAAAAATGATTACGTTTAGATTCTCATTTTACCTATCTTATAAAAAAGCTAATTTTATACAAGAATACAGTTCCAAACGATTATCTCTACTGAGGAGCTAAACTAAAAGAGAATTTTACAGATTAAAACTTATGTCAAAATCAAAACGTTGCTATATGTCAAAATGCAGCTTGCCGGTTAATTGCCAACTATCCGCTGAATTTTGACATAAGGGAAGGCAAGGTCTGCCGATTACATGGTTGTCTTCGTTTCTTTATAACTAATAAATTATTTTCTAGAGTACACAAAAATAGTAAACACAAATGTGCCAAATACATTACGGTTCACATAGCCGCACAGATTGAATTTGGTTGATGGCTGTATGTTTACGAGATTTACAGATCAACTAAACACATTAATGTACCAGCAAAAGGGGCTGCTCTCTTAGAATCTTGCAAATTTTGCAGATTTCCAATAAAATTATTCCGAGAAACTTTTTTTATTATCTGCTAACTGTGAACGAAGGGAAACCGGCTGGAGAAATGAACGTGGCGTTGAAAAATAGCAAGATGGTTCGCATTTATGAGGTGGCGGTTATTACTCTTGCCCAATAAAATAGAACAGAGTTTATCAGCGTGAAAAAAAAACATTAGCTCTTATCAGAGCGAATGTATTTTTTTAGCTAATGATTAGTTTTACAATAGGTAATACTAATCAGTTTTACCTATTGTAAAACTATAATTAGGAATCTTAAATTACCGTGTCATGCCTACGTAACAGGCAAATATGGGCTAACCCTTTTCATACCGTGGCATGGGTAGTGTCAGAAGTGATTTATGAATGAGATCAGGTAAAATCATAGATATATAAAGTTTATTATATATCTATGGGTAAAATACCAGAATATAAACCTGTGTTACCACTGTAGGTAGACACTTGTATTTCTTGGTTTGTTCTAGTGATCAATTGCTGAAGCTCACAAGTAGTTGGAGTGCTACCCATTGGCATGGGTTAATAGTCGTATGTAGATACATACCTAGAAAATACCTAGAAAGATTTCTAGGCTGATTAAGTTAACAGTGTAACAAAGGACTGAATAAAAATTATTTTTATTTATTATTATTATTTCCTACCCGTAGACACTAAACTACTAAACAGTTTGTACTACCGGCTATACTCCTTACATACGAACTACGTCCCCATCTAGCTGACCCAGTTCCGGGGTGAGTTAGTGTTTGCTCTCATTGACTTCCTGTTCCATTGGAGTACAATATCAGCCGTACAGAAGGAAAATTCTCACGTTTCTTCTACATTTTCCGAACTTAAGGGTTATTTGAGTCAGAGTAATGTATTGTTTTAATGTGTTGCGTATATCTACCTTCAATACAGACTAACGACTTATTATTGGTATGTTTTACTTTTTGTCTTCACCAATTGGTCAAGAAATGGTACTGGTAAAAAAAATGTTATCCTTACTACTTATATACCGAAGAACTGGATTTTACACAGATTTTATTATAATTATATTTTCAACGAGGCGTGTTCCCAAGCGAGGAAGCTGGTTTTCAGAAAAAAATACTACATGTTAGGTCTGCTTTTATACTATAGGAAATTCACTCTCAACTACCTACGTACTTGTAAAACCAAATCGTATTTTAAAAATTCTAGAAAAAGAACAACATCCATTGCTATTAGGAGACGTCTGCGCTTCCTACAAACTGATTGGGGAATGAGGAAGCCTTCATTACAAATGCTAAACAGAAAGGCTTTAAAAAAATAAAATCCTAGCAAGAGAAAAATACGAGCCGTGATTCAATGAATAATTTGTCACGGAAATCATACCTGTTGAGTCTTGCGAATCAAAATCGATAGTTGGATGATAAGTACGATACTGAATTGAGGAATTGAACATAGAATTTCACAATTCCTCGTACGGAGGTACACTACGTTTGCTCGAAAAATTGCATTGATTCATTCACATCATACCAGTTGAAAGCAAACGAAAGAAATAAAAGATTTTATAATAACGTAAGAATATAAGTAATCTTGTACTCGTAGGAATAAATGTTTTGTTGGTACATGTTTGTTCACCGCCGGTTGAACATGGCTGAAACTAGGTGGGTTGGCAAATTTCGATTGTCAACTGTTAATGAAATTGTCTACCCTTACAATAGTGGGAGTGATAAATCGGATTTGTAAGTCAGTACACCGCATAAGAAGCTTAAGCTTATTAATACGCATAATCTCACGCAATGCTTTAATCCGGGAGATATATAGGTATACACAATGTAAATTATACTCAATTTTATGACATGATGGCAACAGATTTCTGCTAGAGCCGTTACACTGGATTTCTTTCTGCAGATCGCTTTTTCGCAAGAGGCTTTTAAGTAAGTACAGAGGCCAGCACATCAAGCTACCACAATCTGTCAAATTTCTTTGATTAATTTTCAACTTTAATACAAAACAATAAGGTTCATATTCAATTGGGAAAATTTTACAGTTTTGGATAGCTTGACCTGCTGGCGTCTGTACATTTCTTTCTCTGAATTCAATAGAATCAAGGATTCTATTAAATTCTTTATATAATATTATGAACAATATTTAATAAACAAATTATGAAGTAATAAATTTAAATTATGTTTGCAGATAATCATGTCAATTACTAGCTGATTGACTTCACAAGACACTGAACACATAAACTGCTTGAACTTCATGTTTATCTTTACATAGCTAAGAAGCCAATTAGACTCTTCACCGAAATTTGTGCGGTAATTTGGCCCAGGGAGAGAGTGTGGCACGGCGGTGGTGACGCGACGTTTCGTTATCAAATCATCTGCGTCAGTAAAGGTTCATTTTGACAAGCAAGCAGCCACGGTTATTGTTTTCTAAGCTTCACGGGCCGCTGTAACGATACTCGTCCTAGAATGTTATGACCTCGGGTTTATTAGATTAAGCTACTTATATTTTTATTATTGTCTTCATTAGACAGTGCCGAGGTCGTTTTTTGAGCTGATTTTAATTGTATTGTTTGTCGCTTATGAAGTTTTGTTTACAGTACAGGGTTGTTATAACTTTAATTTCAAATCTGTTAAATTTTCTTTCAATATATCCTGATTTTTATTCCAATAAATGTATATTGTTTCTGCAATGTTGCTAAAACAAAATAAATTCTGTAAATATTAATATAATAATTTGGTAAACAATATTGTCCAACGAAGTGGCTAATTAACTGGCATGTATCTACCGGTGTGCCGTGAATTGCGCGCACTAAAATATGGGTCATATGGAACACAATGTTTTAAAACCAGCGGGACGCGAGATGTAATGTAATAAATTATATTTAATTTCGTAAATAGATAGGTTAAACACACGTTTTTTTATTAAACTAGGTATGTGGTGCCGGAACATTGCAAAATGTCATGTCTTACCTGACCCTTACTGATGTTTTCAAAGAAAAAGGCTGACACTTTAGAGGACACTCATTTTATATGTGAAATAATTTTAAATTTCGGATTCATCAAGATTATTTTTCTTGTTTTCTCCTATACAATTCCTATTGTGTATATCAAAAAATCAACGCCCCAACGGCTGACTATCTGCTGTCAGTTCAAACTAAAAGAATTTCCAAGAATATCAACAATTCCCGCATATTCTTGTCGAAAAACCAAATTGATTTCGTCAGCAATTGTATTTTGCAGACGTAGCTTTGCAAAAATTCGTTTGTCGCTTTTGATGTAAATGTGATGTTCATTCCATTTTGTTTTTAATATTACAGTAATTTGAATGAGATTCGTTCAGTTAACCGTTTCGCAGAAAATTATATTCCAGTTTTGACGATAAAAATAATGTTTCGAATTATTTTTATTACGAGTAGGTAACCTAGGTATCTGGTGTCGACTTAAAGCAGAAGTGTAAGTATATACTTTGACATTTATTATTACAGCTTCTCTGGGAGATATTTTACTTTTTGTTTAAATAAGACACTAATGACACTTACAATTAAGATAATTACGAATCATATATACATCGTAGGGTAGCCCCTTATTTTATTTATTTTATTTATTTAATACTTTATGCACAAACATAGTACAAAGGCGGACTTAATGCCTGAGGCATTTTCTACCAGTCGACCTTAGGGTGATGCAGAGACAGAAATTGGTAGGTGCACTAGCGGTGTTGTTATATAAACAAAGAAAAAACAATATTTATTATTGTACAACTAAATATATGCAATTTATAAATATATTACATACATCACATAATTATATATCCATATGCATACATAAATAAAAACACATACATAATATAATACAATACAATATATATATGTATATATATATATATATTAACATTTATACAAGGAGAGGTTAATGTTAAGAATCTGCCAAAGAACAGAGGAGATGTTTCCGAAGTTTACTTTTAAAAGAGTAGCGACTGGTAGCCATCCTGATCTCCCGAGGTAGCGCATTCCACAGGATTATGGATTGTATGAAGAAAGAAGATTGCATGAAGTCAGTATGATGAGACGGACATCGCAAGAGACGATTAAAAGAAGACCGAAGATTTCTATCATGATTTGAGCATATAAATTGAAATTTCGAAGTAAGGTAAGTAGGGGAGGTGGAAGAATCAAGTATAGAGAATAAAGTGGTCAATGCCCTTTGCACTCTACGCTGACGGATGGGCAACCATTTTAAAAGCCTTCTATGTGCTGAAACATGATCATACTTACGGAGGTTGAAAACGAATCGAATGCAGTTATTCAGAAGACGGTCAAGTTTGTTGAGCAGATCTGCATTCAGGTCATAGTAACACACATCACCATAGTCTATAATTGGAAATATGAGGGTCTGCACAAGCATTGCTTTTGTGTTGGATGGGAGTAAATTTTTCAATCTGTAGAGAGACCGCAATGCTCCAGTAACTTTTTGGCTTACATTGGTGACTTGTGATCGCCAGTCTAACGTAGCATCTATAAGCAAGCCAAGGTCTTTAACTTCAGTGCCAAAGGGAATGGTTGTTCCATTAAACACCATAGAAGGCAAAGTTGCACTATCCACCTTGCTCAAAATGCGTTGACTCCCCACAATTATTGCTTGGCACTTTGTAGGATTTACCGCAACACCGAATCTATCAGACCAATTCTTGATAGCTGCCAAGTCACGGTTCAGTTTGTCGATTGCCTCCGGTATACTTTCAATTCTTGCTTGACAATAAACTTGTAGATCGTCGGCATACAGATGATACGTACACTGAAGTTCAGGAGTAAGGAAATTAATAAAAATTGAGAACAAGAGAGGAGAAAGAATACCGCCTTGTGGAACGCCAGTTTCTAAGTCAAACCAGCTTGAAGAGATCTCACCAGCTTGAACTGACTGCTGACGTCCCTGAAGATATGAAGAGAACCAACCCAGTGCCTTATGTGAGATCATAAGATAAGAAAGAATTGAGAGAAGGATATCGTGACTGACAGTATTGAAAGCATTGGAGAAATCCACCAACACTAAAACAGTGACTTTGGTGTCTTCCATACCAGCTCTTATATCTCCAGTCACTTTAAGGAGAGCGGAAGTAGTACTGTGCCCAGGTCTAAACCCCGATTGAAGTGGGCTAATGAGGCCATTGCTATGAACAAAACGAGATAGCTGTTTGTGAACACAAGCCTCAAGTACTTTCGATAAGAAGGGAAGGATGGAAATTGGGCGGAAGTGGCTGGGAAGAGACGGGTTGGATATTTTCGGTAGGGCACGGACGTAAGCTTTACGCCACAGGGAAGGAAATGCTCCAGAAGTTAGAGAGAAATTAATAATGTGAGATATTATAGGAAGGAGTTGGTCAAGGATTGTCATAATCATGCGACGGGTAATGCAGTCACACCCCACAGCATTGGATTTAATGGAAACAATTACCTTTTTGATCTCTCCGGGGTCAACTGGGAAGAAGTGAAAAGAGTCAATATCAGGACGCGTTAGACCAGTTATGTTCATGAGAGTTTGTTCTTGGGTCAAACGATCCATAGTAGGTACAGTAGAGAAATGACGGTTGAGATCGTTTAACCCAATAGAGCTAGGTAGATCTAAATGCCGCGACTTGCCAATGCCCAGAGTTCCAAGGAATTTCCAAACATTTGCAGAAGAAGAAGAAATGATGTTTTCGAGAATATGGCGGCGTTTGGCGTTACGTATCATCTGATTACACCGATTCCTGGCAGACTTGAAAGTAGCCCAATTTTCATCAGTGCGATCTTTTTTAAATTTCCGAAAGGCGCGGTCCCTACGCCTCATGGCCATACGAATGCCTCTAGTCATCCATGGCGCAGGTGGGCGCTTCAATTTAATTTTCCTGATCGGAGCATGCAGATTATATAGCTCGAGCACAGCGTCATTAAATATAGAAACTTTATCGTCCACTGTAGAAGCTTGAACCAATGAGTCCCAGTTTATATCAGAGGCATCTTTACGTAATGTATTTACATCCATACGCGCAAAACAACGCCTGTACAGTACCCTAGGACTAGGTTTGGGAGGTTTTAGAATATAGGAAAGGAAAATAAGATCATGATGGGAAAAACCAGGAGCAATATGTTGACCATGGGAGGAAACGAGGGAAGGGTTTGAGGTAAGAATTAAATCAAGCCAAGTGTCGTCACCGACAGTATTGTGATGAGTGGCTTGAAGGGGTAGGAGGTGTAAGCTAGCCGACTCAATTAAGTGACGGAGTTTACAGGATCTGGGAGAGCTGTGGGCAAGGAGGTTTGTATTAAAATCACCCATGATGATGTGATGTGCATACTCAGAACCCAATGATTCTAATACAGATTCGAATTCTGTGAAGTAATCAACAGTGGGGGGACAATAAACTACACCAACTATAGTTTTAACTCCTCTGACATTAACCTCAAGAAAAAGAAACTCGGACGAACAAGTGTTAAAAGACGAAGACGCTATAATTTTAAAAGGGAAGTCGCTACGTAGATATATTGCCACTCCGCCCCCTCTTTTACCAACCCTGTCGTTCCGGATAAGAATAAAACCAGGGAGAGCGTAAGTAGTAGATAGCAGATTTGGTTTGAGCCAACTCTCGGATACCAGGACGGCATGAACATTGCAGTTGGAAAACGTATCGTAAAGTTCATGATAATGGCTAGCAATACTCTGAGCGTTGATATGGCAAACATTCAACAGTTTACCTGATCGACCATTAAACTCGCTACGTAAAATATCTCCAAGAGTGTTGGTCAGCGAATTGAAACTTTCATCTCCAGAATTAGCAGATTCATTGGCAGAATAAAAAGACTCGTTATCAGAGTCCATAAATAAATAATACAATAAAATATATAATATTAATAAATATTTCAATATTCTTTATACTCTTTGCCGTGCGTGAATTTGATGCATCTCTGCACCACCCGCCAGCTAACAACATAATTAATCACAGTCAATCACAGAAAGTTAATTATGCACTATAATGTTAAGAAATAAAAAAAATAATAATAATAAGGAAGCACTAAGCAGGCGAAAAAAAAATATATATATAAGAAAGAAGCTACTAACGTTATTTTTATTTTAATATTATTTTGAGAACGCATCCGAAAATATGTGTGAGTTTGACAAGTCATCGATTAGTTTGACAATTCATAACTAAATGACATTTGACGTTGACAATCACGACAAATTCATTCCAAAAGTTTTAAAATAATGTATAAACACGACCGTCCGAAACAGAAAGAAAAAGTAATATTAATGTACTCAAAAGAAATAAATTATTGAGGGTATCAGCAAAGCGAGATGAACTGTTTTGTTTTAGGTTTAGATCATATTTAGATACATCACTAAAAGTATCCATAATGTAAAGAAAAAATAAGTTACACTGAAGTTTGCGGTACGTTATCGGTAGGTAATAATATAAAAAATAAAAATGTACATTACACTATTATGTAGTAAACAGGATCAGCATATTAGCATTTCCGTGTATTTTTCAGATGCCCTCCTGCACCTTCGATACCAGTCGGCCTACTTGATTGAGATGGTTGCATCTTAGGATACTTCAGCAACAAGGGATTGAGTTCATCGCCAGTGGTAATCTTGTGTCGGCTACCATCAGAGGCTTTTATCACAATAGCCCCATCCTGTGTCCAACATGACCTCATACCAAAATGTAGCCGCCCTTGACTGAAGAGGGATTGCCTGGATTTTGTTAGAAATTCTTTCACTGAGATTCCCGAACCCTTCAACCCTGTTTTGGCGCGCCAGACTGCAGATCTGACATCTGTACTGGAGAACCACACTAGTATGGGCCTGTGATGATCCTTGTTAGTGGTACCAAGTCTGTGGCAAACCTTTAAGTCAGATGCAGACAGATTCTTCAGGGACATCTTATTATTTATAACATCCAGAGTGACTGCTTTACTGTCCTCACCATCAACCTCAGTCAGCCCCTGGAAGATTAGTGCCTTCCGACGGTGTCTCGTCTCCAAACTGTCAACCTGCCGGACACACTCACTAATTTGCTGTCTGAGTAGCTGGAACATATTGAAGATGAGCTCCCGAAATGTGCGGAATTCTTCAGCCACCTTCGCCACAGTATCCTTTGCAGGCCCAGCAGACTGTATTTGTGATTCAAGCTCTCCCATCCTCTTTGTGAAACTTGCCTCAAGACTTTTTTGCATAGACAGAATCTCAGCAACTTGAGACATTATGCAGTTGGTGTTATAGTGCTAAGTGACAAAGTAGTGCAGTTGATGAGCTGGCAGGTGGTGTTTAATTAGTACTTAAATCACATTAAATGTTTTGCAATTGTAAGTACCAAGCTTATTGATGTTTAATATCAGCAACCTGTTAAATTTTCTAGCAAAAAGTGATAATTACTATTTTTAATTGAATAAAAATATACAGAGCTGTGTTCACTTTTTAACACCTACCCACTGACTATCCTACCCATAGACCCATAGACCCATAGACTACCCACTGACTTATTACATGGGACCTAAATATACCGGCGAACCCTTTGGGAAATACAGGCGTGATGGTACGGTCATCAACAAAAGTCGCGCAAAATTTTGATAACATGAGCTGCAAAACTTGTGAAGATTTTTTTTTATTGTGAAGGTAAGATCAATATTTAATGGTAAATGACCATTTGACGCACAACCTTCACAGGCCAGTAACTTCATGTTAATCGTATTGAAGATTGTAACATGTTCAGCGACTTTCGTTGCTGACTGTACCTAATTCACTAGGAGGACTTTTTACATTTCTTATCTATTTTGTTTAATGCCTCTTGTTTTATGTATACCAAAACATACCCATATTTTAACGAAAGTTCACACTTTCTTCCTTGAGCATCTAATCTCAGTAAGTTTCGTAGTAAAGTTCGGGAAAAAAGGGCACATTAAATGGTGTCATTTCATTTTGCCACTTGCTGAGCTGGGAAGTTTGGAACTAAGTGTACTTATCTGCCGCTTCCTTTTTTTTCGAATAAATTTGGAGCTTTGAGATAATTTAACTTTTGTGGGAAGACCACCAATTAATTACCCGGGGTCATTGGATGTTGCTGCAATGAAGCAGACTGGAGAGCCATTAATTGCCATAGACTAACAAAATTGGGTAAAATATATTGTGTAGAGCTTGAACTTATTCTACCATGAAATTTAATATTCATTCCAGTTTTTAAATTAAAAATTTTCTTCGCTCCACAGAGCGGTTAGGTAGGTAGGTACTTTGAGAAGATTCTCATTGTTATAATGAGGAAACAGGGACAATTTTTTAAGGAAAATTAATTTTGATGCTTTTTTCATTCAACAAAGACTGTTATTATACAATTTAGCTTTTATTGTCTCACTGCTATCCCTTTTTTACATGAGAGGAGATTTTCATAACGTTGTAGCTGTTCAGATCGTTTTGGTGGGAAAATAATAACTAAAATAGTACCTACTCTACTAGGCATGGATGATTCAAGAACTGAATGGTGCGATTCAGGAAAGTGAGCAGGCATATAAGGGTGTTTTATTGGAAAATTTCCTAGTCTGTAAATACGAATATAAAAAATACAATTGGAAAAGGAGAGAGATATATTATATATAAGGTATCAACACAAAGTATCAACATGTATTGATCGCATTGCAACAGAACAATGACCAACGTAATCAGAAGGTAATTTTAAAATATAAATATCGGCATGGATATAGACAGGACCACCCCGGAAGCTTGGTGTGACGTGTCCGAGCCGAACAAGCTCATCATCAACCTATATACCGTTCCACTGCTGGGCACGAGTCTCCTCTCAGAATGAGAGAGATTAGGCTATAGTCCACGCTGGCCTAGTGCGGGTTGGCAGACTTCACACACTGTCTAGAAAAATCTCTAAGGCATGCAGGTTTCCTCACGATGTTTTACTTCACCGTTTAAGAGAGTGATAATTAAATTAATACGCACATGAATTAGAAAAGTCAGAGGTGCGTGCCCGAACACGAGACCTTTGACTTGGCAGTCCGATGGTCACATTACTAGGCTATCACGGCTTAACAAGCACATGACTGAAAATATATTCATCGAATGAATGTGAATGAATGTAGTAGTTACTAACTTACACTTTCTTTTAGTGAAGTACTACTTAATTAAGTAGTAAAAAAACAACGTAAAAGTATACCTACTTTGTGTGAATAGGTAAATTACAAAACCAGGAATCCAGGTGAGCTTAGAGAGATTTTAAGAAAATTTGATAAATTTAAATTAAATTTCTTTGTACACATATAATAATATCACACTCTCATGAGTCAAATAAAGACAATATTTGCGTTTTTCAACTAACAATAACAAAGTACAACCTATTTCTACTTAAAACACTTCTAACTAATAAAAAAATATTGATTTTCTTTACACACATTTGAAAGCTTTTGGTAGACTTACTTATAATTGTAAATTACCTACCTACTTACCAACCTACAATATTTTTAGACAGCAAAGAGATGGTGGGCGGAAGGAAACGGTGAAGAGGAAGATTTAATGGAGGACGCAGTCTTTTATTGTTCGAAGCTTAAAATTAAATAATTGGTTGTAGAACGTTTGCATCAGTATTTTTTAACGGTTGCTATATTGGCTCAAATGCTCGTTATCATCAGTTATTTGTACGGACTCTTTGAATATAAATGTAAAAAACCTATAATAGCTACTTTTGTGGTTTCAGGAATGCTTTCAAAGTTAGTACCTATAAGAAAAAGTTTAATCAAAAACAATTTGAAACCACTTCCTCGGGTAAGAGTAACTAATAAACACAACTGTTGTAATCAACTGTGGTCAACAAAACCATTGCAAGCTGCAATTATTATGATGTAATGCAAAAATACAAGTCGACACAGTTCAACAAATGAGTAAACTTCCCCAGTCTAACCAGATAGTAGAATTTTACATGGTGCAACTTTTCAAATTTTTATTCGGCGATATTGATAGGAAATGTTGATATCTTCGAAGCTTACCGATCAGCTAGCACATAGTCACCAACAAAGGGAGAGTTGCAGAGCAGGCTCTGCGGCTTGACTGGGAGAAGTCTGATACCCAGCACCTATCAACATACATCATACATATCCTATATAGGAATGAGCCAGATTTTTTTTAAATTTTTATTACCTAAGTTATAATCATTTATGGGACTGATTGTAGCAAGCATCTTAATCCCCAAGATCGAATGACCTCCTTAATTATCACCGCAGAGCTTACACCATATTATTCAAAGATATTTCACTCGTGTTCACATTACTGTTTTGTCAAGCTTAGGACAATACGGTTCCCAGTTTGAATTGTTCAGTTCTCAAACAGGAGTCTGTATTGTAAAAGATAACAATGAATTGGCTCGCGCTAAAGCGTATTCATGCTTGATGCGAGATTGTCAGCAATACTGTAACAGACACGAATTATTGTTTGTGAAATATAATAGGCACAATCATTAAGCTTTGAACTTTTGTGACTGGGATCGGAGTACTTGGTATTTACGTACGCCTATATTCCCCGAAGGGATTGGTAGAGGTGTACCTACTACTCTACACCCACAGTTCGCCGGTATGTTTGGTTTTAATAGGGGTAAGTCTATTTCGTCAGTCGCCAATTGCACTTGGCCCTCCGGGAGAGTCCATCAATGGACGTCTGCGGTGGGATCGCGGATCAGGCGAGAGCGATTCCCGTGATCCCACCACTATGTGAAAGGAGTGAGTGGTAGTGGTGATAGGTCTAGTCGGTATGCTAGCTACTTGGCCGGAGAGCCCGTCATAACCATCCCACATCACCTTACAGTACTCGAAAAAAAAAAGAGGGTGATTGACAGGGCACAAATTCAACTCGAATGCTACTGAGAATTTTATAGAAAAACCAATAACACTACTTGACTTGAGAGTTGTGATTAGACAGTTGGTATTATTAGTGCAAGTATAATGTAGGGATGCTTCTGAACCGTAAATTACGCTATTGTACTTTTATCGAATTTACGCCAAGTAAATAAGTGCAAAGTACACTAAATTCTAATTGCTTCTACATGGTGCTTGAGAGCCTGTAATATTTAATTATATGTAAAACTCCTCTCCATAAATTGTTTCGATTTTAAAATAATAACAGCACTCGTACACACGACGGTACAAACAGATATACAGTTATCCCTGTGGACAAATACAATATGCATTGCCACTCATTGTCACTGCTATTTGCCCCATTCACTCAATTTCCAAGAAAGCGTTATTAAAGGACTTTGGAGGCTTGCCAACAGTGTCCCATTAAACGCTCTCTGCGGTTCAACGTCAAATACGTCTTGACCTTGATTTTTATTCATTTGATCTCTCAAGTATTTGAAGACATCGATGAATCGTCGAAGTATCATTTTTAAAACGAGTAACCATTTTCTATTTAGATTAAGGTCAATGTCATTTTTTTTTATAACTTTCTAGATAAGTAAATGCTCCAAATTTTAAAATGCGAATAAGTATGTGGATATTTTGACGCCTCATAAATACTTTCACTGTAAGATTCAAAACTTTCTCTTTACTACTTTAGGATAATAAGTTCTGTAAAACCTGAAAAAAATGGATGAAAGAAGGTGGTGCGAGGTCCCTTTAATCCCGAAATAATTAACTAGATTAATAACTTGATATTATAGCTTAAACATTTCAGTTTCCACTCGCTTTTTCGGCATTTTGTACCGTAATGAACATAAATGTTTTCCTGTCAAGAACTGGATTGAATTGAATAACTTACAGTAAAATAAGAAATATTTTTCCTTTGCATCGTGTCAAAGAATATTTTTACGCTTGGATTAATTTTGAGTCGGGTATAGATGTACGACCCGTTTCCCGATTCCAATGTATTTTTATTAAATTACCAGAACACTATTACCATCAGAAAAGTCGAACAAGCTAATCTAAAACAATGTTACAAAGGCCCGTACATAGATAGGTATTGTACAATGTACGTACATGTATTTGAATAGCCTAGATAGCGGCTTGAGTCCTTGACTGATGATCATTGTTCGTGTACTGTACACAATGAACATTGGGCGCATTATACAAATTGATCTCTTGTAAAGCAATCAGGCCAAATTTCTGGCGCAGACGCGAAAGCACTTTATTAAACGTGCCAACTGTTTGTTCGAGGTAACGAGAAGTAATCGTTTGTATTTCAAGTAGGCGTTTCTTTAACTGCTTGCTTTTTTTTGTTGACATTGTAAACATGATAATATAAAACCTTTACAGTTACTTGGTTCACATGCCTTTTTTTCATTTAATTCGAGAGACCGTGACTCACGTGGGGTTTTTGTATTGTCTGCTAATTGTGGCTTCAAAGATTAATCTGAAAGCTATGCTAATGCATTCGTTAAAATGCACTTGAGCACCGAAGTTGAAATTTTTGTAGAGCACATCTAGGAAATAACTAGCAACAACTAGTTTTGAAGATATCATTTGGCTGTCTAGATCAGTAGATTCCTGTTAAACACTTAATCAAGGTGACTTCATATATAAGTTCGGTAAATTAGCAATAAGTAGTCTACTATTGTAGACTTGATCACACCTTATACGGTAAAAGACATTTTTTTTTGTTAGGATTACAGATTATGACATCATAATCTGACTGAAGAGGTTTTAAAGGTACTGTCTCACTGCTAGGCACGGGTCTCCTCTTAGATTGAGAGGGATTAGGCTATACTTCAATACGCTGTCCTAGTGCGGGTTGGGAGACGAGACTACACGTCATCGAGAATCTCTAAGGCATGCAGGTTTCCTCAAGATGTTTTCCTTTACCGTTTAACCGATTATGATATGATATGAATCGTTGAAGCTAAATCTATACATTATAATATAAAAATTAATCTCTATTTCTCTTGGTCATCGCATCACGCTTAAACGGATGGAACAATTTCGCTAATTATTTTGTGTTAATTATTGTCAGGAGAAGGTTCTTATGAAAGAAAATATGAAAAAACATTGTGCAGGAAATTAGAAAAATTAAAAAACTTGAGAGGTGTCAAGGGACACCCGGATGGAACGAAGTTCCTTTCATTAAAATTTAATAATTAAAAATAAAAAACCTGTATACACTCAACAATTCACAACGCGCGAAATTCAAATATTGTCATTCACTCAATAATATTTGAATGCTTGTCAACATTATTTGAATTTCGAAAAAAGTGTCGTGACAACTTTTCGTATTTTTTCCGTCTAGCCCCCTTTCACAACGCGCGATAAGGAACTTCGTTCCAAAAAACTTTAGATAAAATAAAAACTAGATACTTTCAGGTAAAGTCTACGCAGACGAAGTCGCGGGCAGAAGCTAGTGTATTATAAGATTGATTATAATTCTAAGCTACCAATGTGGCTGTAGGATTCAGGCTGTGCAAATACAGTAACATCGTAAAAGAATCAAGTGGCATTGCTTCAGGGCAAGTCGTTCCACGTGACTAGGCTGCCCGACTTGAAGAAGAGTTGGCTTTCTTTAACATATTCCGAGCACGTTTTTACGGTAGCGATATAGTACTTCTAGTATACGTAAGCACTGAATAATATATAAGATTATTATGCCTGCAATTTTCTTTAGATTTCAATAGTTGACTATGTATACATATAATATGTAACCTCGCATTGATCGATGTAGTGACAAAATATTCATATTCAAACATTAATTT
The DNA here is from genome assembly GCA_964056405.1 of Acronicta alni. Lineage (NCBI taxonomy): Eukaryota > Metazoa > Arthropoda > Insecta > Lepidoptera > Noctuidae > Acronicta > Acronicta alni. The sequence continues at coordinate 6,053,442 of OZ043920.1, forward strand.
ATTTAATACTATCTGCTACTCTCTCTCACTGCTAACATTTAACATTTATCGTTATCGTGTCACCATGAGCTTTGCATGAGATTGATTTTCAGACTCATTAAAAGCTGCACTTTTAAGTTTGTCTTTGCAATAGCAGTATTGATTGAGATGGGGATGTGTTGCACTGATGCATTTCGGTTCGTCTCCATATCTAAAAAATATAACTTAATTTTAAAATTATACCTTATTAAACTCAAACAAATAAACCAATTAACTTATCTTTATCTTTAACAATCTTCCAATAGCGGTATATATTCTGGTTTATATATATTGTAGGATATAGTTTTATAAATGTTAGCACCTTAAGATATAGATATAATATATAAAATAATAGAGAAATTGCATTTACGCGCTTATCCTAGAAATGTCCTTCGGAGTTATTGTGAATAATTCAGTTTGAGTATTATACGTCATTGTTCCTTCAAATACACCCCGACCAGGACTCAATATTATCTGAAATAAAAAGGATGTAACATCAATCAATCAAAATGATGTAGGAAGGTTTCAGACCTGACCCATTTCGATGAAATCGTATGTGGCGCGTGTTGAGTAGACGTCGATGTTAAGAATTCTTGTAGTTGAAACTAGGATTAAAGTAGGTACGCCATTCGTTCTAAAACGTTCATGAAACGTGAGGTGACTGAAGAGGTTTTAATTCTATTCACATTCATTTCACTTCATTGATTTCGATGAGGTGAGACAATTCGATGGAGTGTGAGATTTAACTAGATTGAATTAACAGGCGCTCAATATGCGTTTTAGATAAAAAGGGTTATAAAGCTATCAATTTACCTTAACTTGGTAACATTCTTTTAGTGCTTTTGGTGGGGCGTGTTTAGGGTTTCCCAGAAATGCATCTTCATCCTTATCGTAGCCATATCTTAAGGCCTGACTGTTTACATTTTGTTGTAACACCGATTCTATTGACATAAGTTTTCTTCTTGCACATTTTGATCTGCAATATTATTGATTTAAAAGGGCTTTAAAAAAAAGTTATACCTAAAGGTCAGCCCATGAACTTTTTTGTCAAACTTTCCAATTTATGAATGGACATATTATTGCTAGCGTATTGCATCGCATATACCAGGGGTTGGCAAACTTTTTAGACAAAGAGCCAGATGGAAAAATATCGATTTTTCGGAAGCTCAAAGAGTCGCAGATTTCTGTTTCAGGTTTTTCAATGAATAGTATGAACATAAATTGATTTTATTAACTGTCAATTATAAAGTTTCGTTACTATAGGTACCCACATAATATACTGTTGTATGCATACAATCAAATAGTAACACAACTAAACTAAGTAAACCAATGAGAACGACGACCTTACATTTTGTATCTTGCACTTTCATAATGAATGAATATTTGGTCACATTTGCGCCCAAAATATTTTTTTATTAGGGGTACTTGAAGAGCCGTAACTGACCCTTCAAAGAGCCGCATGCGACTCGCGAGCCGCAGTTTGCCGTCTTTGCCGACCCCTGGCATATACGTTCTACGATCAGTATATTATGCTAGGGCTCGGCAAAGACGGAAAAGTATAATTTAATCTGTAATCTTAACTTATGTTAAGATTACAGATTAAATTAGACCAAGGAATTATTCCCTTGGTCACTTTTGTGCTTTATGGCCATGCAAGTATCTTATAAAATCATTAAGCTAATTGTTTGTACATCTTGTACTAACAGCCGAATCTCCTAAAATCTAATATCCGTGTATTTAACGTTCATTAGTGTGATCCTGAACTGTCAAGTGGGCTCAAATGGCTTTGATAATTCGCATAAGCTGATATCGCATTATATGTATGTAAACGAAGGTCGTCTTACTTCGTTCAATTTGTCTTTGCCGTGTTTGACTGACATTGATTGTCAAGACGGAAAATTTATTAAAATAAATAAATTATGTAAATTGTGGAATAATAGCTTTAAATGTTGTTTCTCTAATTTCAGGTAGGTATTTATGTTTATTTTTTGATAAAATATGTTTATTGTGACTATAGAAACATTAGTGATAAATAAATTCCTCTAATTTCAGAGCAACACGATTGGGCCTTTATTTCAACATAATATAACACATTATAAAACAACATTTAAAGCTATTATTCCACAATTTACATAATTAATTTATTTTAATAAATTTTCCGTCTTGACAATCAATGTCAGTCAAACACGGCAAAGACAAATTGAACGAAGTAAGACGACCTTCGTTTACATGTATATGCTTTTCGTACAATAAAAGGTCAGCTTATAGCTTTGATTATATACTTGTCTAGATGGAGCAATGCAAACAAACGACACGCGAAAACTGGGGCCAAATTGCGTGATATGTGTGAGTACCGCTTGTGTACTTATTGTAGTCAAACTGTCAAGGTGTGCGTGTTATGGATGCCTGCTCCAAATTATTAACTTACCTTTTCTCCATTATTTAATGGGATGACAGTTAAACGAAATAGGCTGAATAAAGTAATTATTTTGTAGATTAGTGTTTCATTTATTTTAATAAAAGCAAAAAATACAATGAAAAAATATATACAGCAATTTATAGATCAAAATCCATCTCTTTGTATTTGTTTTCGAAATAGTTTTTTTTTATATTTCATTTCGTGTCCGCTGTATAATGTCTCTCCAGTCTTAAGAAATCTGAAACCCAAAATATTAGAAAGAACTAACAAAAATACTATTTAGTAATAATAAATAATAAATAATAAAAATGTTTATTTCATCAACTTATTATGTTATGTATACATTTGATTGGAGTCACCTTTTAAGCAAATTATTATTAAATTATTATTTAGTGAATGACTTCATTTATTTTGTGAAGGCATTCACTTCACATTTCATTTTTTTATTATTTACTGATCAAATAAATTATGTAAGTATTAAAATAATAAAATTTTCTCCTGATCGAAAGATGATGACTGATATTTGCATTTTATCTCCCATAGTTTCGCCAAATCTCCCTTGTAATAAATTGACAACACCGGCTAATCTGTCGAACCTACAAATTATCGAATTGAAAAATCATGTTTTCATAAAATAATAGAGGTTAAATAACAAAACTTACCGATGTAATGTGATCTTAGTGTAATTATACGGTTTTCCCACATAATTGCGACACAATTTGACAGCACATACCGACATAATTAATTATTTTTCTAGAACTCCACACCCTGAAGTGATCCAAATGACACTGACGTAAGTGAGAAGAGAGTCTACCAATTTTAGTAGACTTTATTTGGGCCGTTCTGTGCGTGTCAATGTGGCATCTAGACAAGTATATAATCAAAGGCTTATAGCATATTAGAGGAAGTTTTAAGGTACGCCCAATTAAAGAAAAACTATCTAAACCGCGCCAGAGCTGGTATGGCCATATAATGAGAAGACCCGAAAAACACATGACAAAGCAAGTCCTCATATGCCCTTTTCGCTTGGATGTCTGTTGTCAATAATGACCTGATGTAAGCTTAAGTGAATGACTCGACGACCTAGAACCGAAACGTCAGGCGAATAATGACGAGGAGAGCCGACCCCAAATGAAATGAGATAAGGCTATGCAAAGAGGATAGGTAAGCTTATATTGGATATAATATGCAGCATGATGATTAGTCGTGTATACGCAAATCATATTATGATTCAAAACAAAACTAACCGTTGTTCTTGACTGATACGGTCTATATACTCGGCTAGTACATTGGCAACGTAGCTGTACATTGGACTAGTTTTCGGGATTTCGAACCATTTGGTGCAAGCACACCAATGTTGAAGAATACCAGCCTCACCACATGATCGTGTTTTAGGTATCTGAAACAAAATACGATACATTCGTATATCTTCATAGATATCGCAATATATGTTACTATAGGTACACCAATAACTCAGATGGCATTCGAATTCAAACCCTTTAACAATTCAATCAATTAACTCAGCCTATAATACCTCTGAGGAACTAGAGGGACGATAAAGCAATATTAATTAAATTTTGATACAAACTAGTGGTGCCACAGAAGAGCCTGCCAGACTAATCGCTTATAGTGTTCGAAGATGAAAATGATTACCGGTTCTAATAAACTCATAGCTCGTGGTAGATCAGATCCGGGGACTGTGTACTTATTGCTCTCGCTCTTCAAATCTAATACGTCTAGTAGTGTGGTGTGTATATCAAATGGCGTCGTTAGCACATCACTATTATGTTTTAGTGCTGTTAAAGCGTTAGGTCTGAGTCGCTTCAGCCTTTCAGGCAAAAGGAAAGCCATAAGAGGCAGTCGTTCCTCCAGCTTTCCTTGGTATGTTTCACGTATTGGTTGAAACCTAAAATATTCAATTTAAATCTGTTAATGGTTAGTAATTACGTAACTACTGTAGTATATTTCAACCTATACCGTAAACATCTAGTTTTATAGCAAAAAAATTGGAGTAACCGAGATCCATGGTCGCCCATTACTAAAACGAGGGTATCCTCAAGCTGTCCTCTCGCAATCAAGGTCTCCAGGAAGGAGACAAGAGCTTCGTCCGCTGTGGAGATCAAGTTAAAGTTTTCGTGGCATATATCTGCTATCATTGTGAAGCCGAATTTCTTGCCATCTAACTGTAAAAACTAAAACAAGAGATAAAAGAAGAAATTCAGTGAGTACAGGCTAAAAAAATATTGGCATGATTTAAATAAAAGGCTTAATTTAAAGACCTCGTCGGACAGGTTCATCATCAGCTGATACTGTGGAACGGCCCCTACACAGTAATCAAGTTCCCGATGGTTCATGAAACTAAAGCTCTCTTTCGTTTTCTCTGTGAAGAAAGCTCGAAGATAATGATCCGCAGGTTGGCGACGGAATCCGTTGAAACGGTGCTGGAAAGTTCCTATATGTGGCGAGTCTTCAAAGTAGGCTGTACGATACCTTTGGAAGAAATAATAACTCACCATAAAGACGTAAATTCTGTATGTGAAGGAAAAATTCGACATGACGGGTAGGTATCGCGGTGGCTGAGTGGTCATAGCGTCTGGTGTACTTAACCAGAAGACGCAGGTTCGAATCCTGCCTGTGGTCGAATTTTTCCTTTTCTAAATAACTTTAAGAAATAATATTTAAAAAAATATTATTTTGATGCCCTTGCTATTTACAATATAGTGTTCTTGATGTAGCAAAGTCAGTTTGTTACTCTTTACGATAAAGGTATTAGGATGTTAGGATCTCGGGGGGGCTAACAAATTATGAATTTCAATGAAGTATGATATAGAATCTCTATGCTCAGCATAGAGATTATATAAAAAAGGTGCTGCCGAGGAAGCTATTACGAGATTTCTACTAAAAAAAAGCTTACCCATATTTCTTCAGTAAATAAAAAATAAACATTCTGTCATCAATAAATACTTTTTTTTTAATCTTCTTTCTTGCGTCAGGGATTTCGTCTTCAGCTTTGCCTGTTAAGAGTGCAAACAATGCTGCAGGAGTGCCATCACCCACTACATTATAACTGAAAGAACTGTCTCATTAGTCTAGGGGTTGTAAGCGCGACTGCTACACTAGAGGGCCTGGGTTCGATTCCCAGGTCAAGAAAATTGAGTGTTATTAGGTATTTCGATTAAATTTTCAATAGCAGCTCGGAGTTTGGATTTGTGCCTGGTTAATAGCAAGCTTATTACATGGTACCTAAACTTTCTAGCGTTTTGTGGGTGTACATTGGTACACCTCTGCCTAACCCTACAGGCGTGTAGGTATGTTATATTATGAATCTACGTAAATGCCTACTCAATTTTACAAAAAGAAAAAACAAAGTGGCACGCGCAGTGTAAGTTCACCGCGAGCAAGGCCATTATGCACTTTTATAACTTTTTCTAATCATCTGGAATAAAGAATTTTTATGTACCTCTACCTACATAATTTGTAGCCAACTCAATGACGTTAAGATTGGCTTCGCAGAGATCAATCTTACAATGAGCTACAAGTACCTAAAACATTTGAAAACTCATAAAAAATCAGCTATATATGCTAAATATACATGATACGCTTACGGTCTGTTATTAATAAATTAATCTTATGGATATCTTATACCTTTTCAGAAAAACGGCTCGTTCAGACAAATATTTGTAACTCTTTGGCATTTTCCTAATAAATCCATTACGTGATGCGGAATCGAAGGCCAGGATCATGACGTTGAAGGAATCTTGACGATTTGGGGGAATTGGCTGAGTTGCTACCGGCCGGAAACCTACCTTGATGCCATACCACCGGGAAAATAGTATACTGTATCTGAAACAGAGGTACGCTATAAGAGTCAATGGATTCACAAAAGATAGGCGAGATGAAGAACAGGCCTTTGGCCAACAGTATTGTTACGGGTAACAATACTGTTGGCTGTTGAGACAAACCGTATATTTTTATTCTTTTGCTTTCCTAATTCCTTTCCTGTTTATTTAATCGTAGATTGGTATTTGCACTCCTTTGAAGTAAAGAGTTTTCCAGTGTTAGTTTTCCAAAGAAACGTGATGATGATGATGACGTCTTTGGAAGATTGTTCTATTTCTGATTGTTTTGTTTCTCGGGCTCGGATTCATAGATATTCATTATCAACCCATATACTGTCCCACTGCTGGCTTCGGGTCTTCTCTCACAAATTGAGAGGCTATAGTCCACAATGCTGGCCTAGTGCGGGTTGGGAGACTTCACACGCCGTTGAGAAAATCTCTAAGGCATGCAGGTTTTCTCATGATGTTTTCCTTCACCGTTTGAGCGAGTGATCATTAATTATTAATACGCACATGATTTCTAAAAGTATAAACTAACCTGTGCATATCTGTACCACTACAAGATACTTTGACATGGTCGCTTCTGTTTAGAATATATTTATTGTCTCCTCTTACTTTAGTATAGTCGGATACAAAATATATTTCATCATTTACGTAAAGAATATCTCTATAATTACAACTGATATCGCTTATGTTATTCAAAACTTCTTTCACGACGTAGCATTCAGATTTCTGTAATATAAACTAAATATTTTTATTTGTACTTTCGTTTGACAATTGTATAACTGAGAACCGAATTATAGCTTTAACAGTAACATTAAATTTAATATTTTGCAGTTCATATCACCAAATATTTCTTTACTTACATAACAATTAACCCAATCAATGCCCTGGCAAGTAATTTTTGGTAAAAACTCGTTGAATTTCATAGCTTCTGCAGAAAACGGATCAAGTTCTGGCATACTGCATCCAGTGCCCTTTTCTTGTAAAATGTACTCTTTCAATCGCTTTTGTACGAGTCTGTAATTAAAGGTCATTTATGTTGTTCGGTCACTCGTTCCGTTCGATATTTGATTTCAGCCGTTGTTAGAGTGGAGAGTTCGTGGAAAAATATTATTATGATAATAAATCTGAGCTAATGGCTAGTTAACGATTTATTTCTGTAATTTTTAAAAGCGAACTAATATGTTTGTAATTTAAAATAAAACCATTTCAGTTACAAGTGCAACAGTACCTAGCGAGTAGTGATATTAGTTAAGATGTATGTAATAAAAGCTCGGCTCGTTACCTGTGAGTCTCGTTCAAGCCAATTATGTGATTCTCTCTCGTAAAGTAGTGGGTAGTAATAATGAGGGCGATGATAAACACGGTGAATAAAAACAATATTTGTCGCCGTGAGCTGTAGAGCCTCTTCGAACATATTAATGCCTGAAATTAATACAATACTAGGTATTTTGTGCCCACTCCACTCATTCATTCAAGAGGAGTTTTTTATACATTTCAAAAGCATATGTGAGAAGCCTAGCCCTTCTGACTCTGAGAGGAGACCCGTACCCAGCAGTGGGACAGTAAACAGAGAGGAGCGAGTAAGCGAAACCGAGCACGGTGGCAAGGTAAGGTGGGAGAAGCGGCGATACAACGGTCTGTTGTGAATCTGTTGCCGCCGCTGTTGCATAGCGCCATGGTGACGCATCACTCAAGTAGACAGGGACTCCGCTCTCCGCTATACTTTTCCGTACTGCTCCCGTTTCACTATTCTACTGTTACTGCTTCAGTGAAAGAAAATACCGAAAGAGAAATGCCATACACTGTGTTTGCGGCTTTAGCTAGTATTGGTAACATTTTTAACTATTGAAAACCCACCAAAGATTTAACGGTTATAAAAGCAGAAACATCATAATACCTTGCAAATTCGTTTTAAGCATATTCTAAGTAATTTTGTGTTCATGTTTGTATAGCACAGAAAACAAATACTTCGTAATTAAACGTTAAAGTTCCAAGATCAAAATATTATTTTCTGTTTTGATTAGTTGATGGCTCAGCAAAGGATAGATTTGAAAGATATTATTTAATCACAGATTATCTAGATCATTAAAAATAATCTGCTATCTATGGACACATTCCAAGAAAGCTTTTGTAATAAGTCTGGACTCGAAAAATATACCTGCTATAAACATGATTTTACAACTTATTTTGATTAAATTACTTGATTTGATTAAATTACAACTCAATTTACTTGACAATTTATTTTGATTAAAAGTGAAATAATAATTTAATTATTATAATTATTTTCTACGATTGAGATTTTACATCATCATTATGAGGCCTCACCTTTTTATGAGATCTCAATAATTGTTGTCTCATCTGCCCAGTAACTTCACTGGCTACATTGGCCTTCAAATCAGAACACAATTATGTTAGCACATTATTGCTCAGTGGCAGAATATTATTTGGCAATGCAGTGGCTCCATCCCGGACGACCTCTGCACCATGATCAGAGACAAACCTTAAAAAAAGTGTTATATTATAATATTATCGTACGTATGTAGGATCAGACCATTAGTCCTGTAGCCTTGAAGACATGGCAGAGATATCTACTGATGTACGCCTACACTTCCCTGGTATGTTTTTAAGTTTTATAGGGGTGACGCCAAGATGTTAGCAACATTAATTACTGCTTTAGCCAAAGCATCTTAATAATCCTTACGTAAAATGTTATTCACACTGAAGAATACCCACATTGATCAGCCACCTTTCCGAATCTGACCTGAAAATTAAACTTTTATTTCTAATTTAATGTCAAGTGTATTTAATTAATTTAGGATTCTTGAAAACTGTTGCGTGTCATGGCAAAAACTTTCAAAAATCCTATTTATTAAATTTGTTCGAAATGTTTACAAACGAATTAAATATAATTGTGTTTTACGGTTTCGCATAAAACCTCTTTGTGTGTCTTGACCAAGCTAATAAAACACTCACATAATACAAGCGTGTATTATAGAGGTCAGTGTATTATAATAATAATTATGAGGGTTAGCAGTATCTTTGTGACGGCTGAAGTATAGTAGAACTGGAAGATTACGGACTAACTCCAGTATTATCCGCCATAGTTAATAAAAGGAGATAAAATTAAGACACGTACTTATACATCATGTATTTAATTGGTTTCTAAAAAATAGTGAAATTATCAGATAAAAGTTATGCTCGGTCAATAAGTACAGAAACAATGTATTTCACTAATAAGATTCATACCGTCACTTAAATATTTGTTTCGGAGCTGAAGATTTTAAAATACAAAGACAAGTATCGGTTCGTTGTTTCAACGTCAATAACAATATTGTCCGTAGAGTAAGTTATTACAAGTTGTAAAATGAATTGTTCTACAAAGAAGATGGTCTCCAAGAACACAGTCGAATCGACGTTATTGTTGTATTTAAACTGAATTCACATTTTATTTGGCCTTCATTTAGACAATTTATTTCAGGGAACCTAAAATGTTTTATAAAGGTAGGTCTGTTTTTTACAATGTTTTACCTAAATATTATAATGTGGGTTAATCACATCATGGCGTACATACATAATAGATTAACACATTTATATTTCGATATCTAATTTGGCACGTACAGTTCGACCTAACAGTCATTTATAATTAAGTAAATTATAAGTACATTTATATTATAATAAATTTTATTAATCTTCTTATAAAATTCCTGTAATAATTAGAACATCCAATTTTATCAACTATTTAAGTATTTATTTATTTTTTTATAAATATTTATTCATTTATATTTATAACATTAATTCTGTAACTATACAAGTAAACAAGGCTGTGTTAAAAAAGTATTAAAAGCTCGAATGTAGCATCGGAAATCTGATAATAAACGCTTTGAAAAAGATTCTATTGCTTGAATTGTAGCGATGATTCTTTGTAAATGGGTTGCCAAAGGACCAATAATTAATTATAGCTCCAACCTGAAATCAATAGAAATTCTCAGTGCTACGGCGTAGCGCGCTACGAGCAAAACGACAAACTATGTCGTCACGATGTTCACCAGAACTTCTATTTCCATATAATTCAAATAAAATTGTATCGGGTAAATTTAGTTAACCCCTCCATCCAATATTCTATCACAGTTAAATGGAATTCCAATATCCTTGCCTTTGTCCACGAACCTCCAAATCTGGTCTGACTACAAAATTTCTCCAAGTCTACTACGAATACATATTGAAAAGATTCTTGGGTTTATATACAAATTTAACTTTAATAATTTTAATATACAGATAATCAAATTACCTAAATTAAAATTATATACACATTAAATTAATGTCTTAACAGTTACAATTAGTAACATGTATTCATAAAAATATGTTCGATACATCAGATACGTATGATTAACACATAATTCTCATTTCACTATCATTCGATGTTTATATACCTATTTTCTAAATATACATTCACATTTAAACTATATGATACAGCAATTGATTAGTAATGCATGTAGATACAGACTTTCATATAAACTCAACACATTATCACGCGTTGATATAGATATCTTCTTTAGATTTTATTGGATAGTCCTTGGGTGGTAATTTGAAGCTTTTTCTTATGTAGGAGAAGCGATGGAAATTATAGAAATATTCTTTACCGTCCGGCGAGTATTGAGGATAGAGTGTGTAGGCGGGAAGCTCGAAGTCAAGGTCAGTGAGGGAGTCCGCGAGCGCGTGCTTTGCGAACTCCTCCTGGTATCGTCATGATTGCTCTCGATACGCTTTTCTTTTCAAACATTTCTCCTTCAATATGTAGCAGAGAGCTATGGCTATGAGAACAGCTATAGCGATCGCCATACTTATGCTAATCCAGATTATCTCCTCGTTGATGCCGCTCGTCGATTTTCCTGCAGGCAAAGAATATTTTTCAGCTTTAATACGAGTGTAAGTTGCAGCTTAAAATTAAATTAATGCCCTAGTGTCTCTCAAACTTTATTGCACGTTTCAAGGTCAGTATCAGTTGTCTTTTATAATACTAGCTGTTGCCCGTAGTTTCACCCGCATCCCAAAGGGTTTTTTGAGACAAAAGGTAGACTATGTCCTTCTTCGAGGTCTAATCGATCTTTGCACTATCATCATCAACCCATAAACTGTCCCACTGCTGGGCACGGGTCTCCTCTCATATTGAGAGGGATTAGGCTATAGTCCACTACGCTGGCCTAGTGCGGGTTGGCAGACTTCACAAACCGTCGAGAAAAATCTCTAAGGTATGTAGGTTTCCTCACGATGTTTTCCTTCACCGTTTAAGCGATAATTAGTTATTAATACGCACATGAATTCGAAAAGTCAGAGGTGCGTGCCTTGGGTTTGAACTCGAGACCTTCGACTTGGCAGTCCAATGGTCATACCACTAGGCTATCTTTGTACCAAATCTCATCAAATCGGCTCAGCAGTTTACGTGTGAAAGCGTAACAGACAGACAGAGGCTTACAGTCGCATATAAAATTAATAGGGAACATATAAAGCAAACTTTCTTTAATTTAATTTTTAAGAAGAACATTTTGTAAGATGTACCTACATATATTTGTACATTGATCATGGATGGATTTTGCGGTTGTACTTTGTACTACGAACGATGATCAGAAAAAGATGCCAATTAAAAAAAACTGCGATAACAACCGCGAGTAGATACTTGTTCAAATAAATAAATACGTATAGACCCGCTTAAGAAACAGGAAGATGTTACTGACGTCACCAACATTTTCTGATTCTTTATTTCGTTTACATCCTTACCGCTATTTATCTCGGTTTCATAAAAAAATGTCGCGATGAAGATCTGTTATGGTAATCGCTCTGTCCGGATTTCTTTTTAAATTTTCGTGCTGCTGAAGTTGACAGTGAGCTTAAGTTAATAACTTTGAAGAAGACTTACTACTTTAATGTTCTTGAAGTTTCTGAATAATGTACATTATGACATTGTATGTATGTATTAAGGTTATGTAATAAGTTATGTAATTTTTTTTTATACTACTAAGGTGGCAAACAGGCGTACGGTCCACCTGATGGTAAGCGGTTACCGTAGCCTATAGACGCTTGTAATACCAGGAGTATCACATGCGCGTTGCCGACCCTGTAAAACGAAAGAGGAATAGTTGGTTTGGCAGTATAAGGGTCAAAGTCCCCCCACTGCCAACACAACGCATTCATTAATTATAGTGAACAACTTGCTCGTAGGATGTTGTACGTTTTCAATACGGTCGGAGTTTTGATTATAGTATGATAAAGGTTGTGATATACGCCAACAGATGTTAACTAGCTAATTACCAAACTCCATAGTAGCGTTTAATATATTCTGTTGTGTTTGTTTTACGTATTCACCGGCCTGAAGTACATCCGAACGATATTTGTTTTACGCCGACAAATGTAAACTGGTTAATTATTAAACTCCGTTGTAGTTTCATAATATCCTGTTCTGTGGTTTATGTGCATATTCATCAGCTTATACAATATTTGTTCTAATGGTGTCTATGAGATAACTTTTTTTAAAGTGTTTATCCGTGCGTGAATTGTAAAACGAGGCGGTACGGATTTTAGCATGCCTACTGTCAATGATAATCTATTTTTCTAAAATGCTCCTTACTGTTTATAGATAATTAAGATATTATAATAATTAATTAAAATATTTTTTAAATACACTGTAATGTTAATAAGTGGAGTTGTTTGTATGATGAAAATAATTGGATTGGATTTAATGAAATGAACGTTTTCAACGAAAATCTATCTTCATTTCAACTTAATGAAAACTTATTGAAATTTTGAGTATCTATTAAATACTAGCTTCCGTCTGCGTGGAATTTGCTATAAAAAGGCGTTAAGCTCCGAAATATTCCAATTTCCTGCTCAAAGAACTTTCAACAAAGTAAACTTAACAAAAAATATGGATTAAATCGGAAAGTCGTTCTTAAGTTATGGCGTCACCTAAAGAAACAGTATTTTTTATATATTTAAAGATATATCTTTTTACATAAAGTAAATATTGTTATAGTATCTTTTTGTATATTTTTGGCATTTTTCATGCTAAGATTTTAAAGTTATTTAGAAAAGGAAAATATCGACCGCGGGCAGGATTCGAACCTGCGTCTTCTGGTTAGGTACACCAGACGCTATGACCACTAAGCCACCGCGATTCCTACCCGTCATGTCGAATTTTTCCTCCACATACTGAATTTACGTCTTTATGGTGACGTCAGTAACACCTATGACACGACTAGACACGACTTATTTTAATACAGTTAGTTCAATGTCGAACGATGCCATCTTACCTTCTAACTATCTTTTTGAATATTTTTGGCATTTTTCATGCTAAGATTTTAAATTAAGATTGTTATAGTAGAGGAAATAGAGGTCACGGTAGAATATGGGTCTTATGATGAAACTCGTGATAAAACTAAAACTAAACTTAAACCAAAGGACGTGAGCAAAATGTTTCCTTCAACAGTTTTATGCGACGTCCGCTCAAATGTAGCGAGAAAGATGTGTTCGTCGAACTATGTCACGTGTCAGCAAAACCTGAATCACATTGCGAGCGGTAAAAGTATGCTATAATGTCATTTACGGACAAATTTACTAAAGATTTTGCAATTGGGGAGCTAAAAGGCCACATTGAGTAGGTAAATCCTCTGGAATGCATATTTTGAAGATCCTCAGCGATTATAATTGATTGTGCTTTTGTGATGTTAATAATAAATGAACATTCTGGGATATTTTTACTAAGTACCATCTAGACCCAAACTAAGCAGAGCTTGTACAGTCAACAAAAGAGTGTGGTATACAGGTAGCGAACGAAATCTGCATCTTTACACCGATTGTGATTTAAATAATTACCCGTCAAAGGGTTTGATGTGTAGCAGCTTACAATACCTCCGTTTTGACACATATTGCGTGATACACAATTACACAATCTTTAAAAAAACACGATGTTAAATTAGCTGCCTGTATACTTAACTCTTTTGTCGACAGTACTATGGGTACTAGACCATGGTTATAATACTTACATACTTTTTTTTTGTAAATACTCATTTATAAGAAACAGCCAGAGAAACACAAACGCTTATATTTATCACATAAATATTTGTGTCCTGTAGGAATCGAACCCACGACGTCTGTGGTCTAGTGGTTTATGTGTCAGACTACTGATCACGAGGGTTCGATTCCCATAGGACACAAAATATAATATAAATTATGTGATGAATATAAGTGTTTGTGTTTGTCTGGGTGTTTCTTATGTATATATTTACAAAAAAAAGTATATAAGTATTATATCCATTGTCCAGTACCCATAGTACAGAGTCCAGCACATCAAGTTACCCCAATCTGTCAAATTTCTTTGATAGATTTTCAACTTTAATACATTACAATAATTTTCAACTTTTAACATTAAGGTTCATAGCTGATAACTTGATATTCTGGGGCCTGTACAATACAAGCTCTGCTTAGTTTGGGACTAGATGGTGATGTGTAAAATTGTCCAAGAAATTTATTTATTTTATCTAAAATCAACTCTAACATTATTGGCAAGACGATATCAGGGTGATGATGAGAATGATAACTTCATTTGACCAGGATGAGAGGATATGAGCACCAAGTCCGCGTTAAAGTGTTTGTTCGTTAGAGTCTATTTGCCTATTCTGTTGACCCTGCTCTCTATATTGTTTGCGGTCATCCGAACCTAAACACACAAACGCACTAGATAACAGGGGACATCGGCTACTCCTGTGTAATATTAAATTACGTAGTATTTACATTGAATCTCGAGAAGTTTGGTACGTACAGAGGCCAGTACATCAAGCTACCCCAATCTGTCTAATTTTTAGATTGTTTTTGGAACGAAGTTCCTTATCGCGCTTTGTGAAAAATCGCGCTAGACGGAAAAAAATCTTACGAAAAAGTTGTCACGACACTTTTTTCGAAATTCAAATATTGTTGACAAGCATTCAAATATTATTGAGTGAATGACAATATTTGAATTTCGCGCGTTGTGAATTGTTGAGTGTATACAGGTTTTTTTATTTTTTATTATTAAATTTTAATGAAAGGAACTTCGTTCCATCCCTTGACACCTCTCAAGTTTTTTTTTTTTAACTTTAATACAAATAATAAGGTTCATTTTCAATTGAGAAAATTTTACAGTTTTGGATAGCTTGATCGGCTGGCATCTGTACCTTATATCCATAGTAATATACTATGGATAAAATACATAGTAATATAAATGGGAAAAAAATAAAATAAAAAATTCGTCAAGGTAGTATTGGAAATAGTTAATAAAGGCAGACAGTGATGGCGATATTTGTTTGAGCTACGGGTAGTTATTCCGGGTCTGGACGTTGATGTATGTAAAAAAATGTGTTTGCAAATGCACCCACGATACAGGAGAAAATGTATGGGGTGACATATTTTATTATAGATAAAAATATGAACTAGTATTTGAAAAGGATTGAAATTAGGAATGGCAAGATAATATAGTCAACACAATTTAACCATTTAAAGATCGGACGCACCCATTCGTATATTTTACTTATGTTATGAATTCTGTTGAATAGTAATTTTTTGATGGCATTACAGCATATAAAGATATAAATTTCCGATGTATTTAACTGGAAGGATACAGATTCGAATCCTGCCTGCCATTCCAAATTTATATCTCCAGTTATTTATGCAATGCTGTAGTGATACCGCAATAATGGGTGATACCTAAATAAACAATAACTCCTCAAATAAAAATGGCTATCTTTATCACACTGTACACAACACAGGTTATGTTGGATTACCTGAAAAATAGAAAAACATGAGCCAAACAAAGACATTTTATCTATATCTACAATTCGCGAAATCACATTATTTACCGAAACCGTATTTTGTATTGGCACAAGTCTTATGAAATGTTAGCATTCGCATTTTTTCTTTTCGCCGAAGTTAACCCTTCGTCAAACCGCTGAAAATGCGCGTTTATTTTAATAAAACACTGTGTCTAATATTAGAGAAGAATTTTCAGAATATATGCACATAATTTTATTTAATATTGTTCAAATATTCTTTCTTATTGTAACCTACAGACTGAAAAAGCAATTATGTTTGACAAATATTACAGTTTATCTTTGCTACTGAGCCTAAATTATTCTGCGAGACATTGAACTTGGTTTTTCTTGTCGAAATACATTAAAAATGTAGATTTTTATTTTTATAAGTCAAGTAAAAGTAGGTTAATTATGTACAACACCAATTCAGTCCACCAGTCTCAGTGTAGTATGGTACTAATTTAGTTGCCAGCATCGACTATGTACTTAATACTTATTAATTAGTCTAAGAAGCTCAGTAAAGCTTTCACAACTAATTTTCAAGAGACGATTGAACACGAAATTTCCATTATTTGAAGTTTTGAATGGTATCTAGTCCGTTGTAACTAAGTGTATCTACAAAGAGAAAACAGTATTTTAACTTATTAATATTATTAATCATTTAATATTAAATTAGGAATCATTGTATTTTCTGCATTATTAATCTAACTAAATTATCTACTAATAAACTAAAACTTTATCCCTAGATGCGAAAGTAACGCTGTCTGTCTGTGTGTTACGCTTTCACGCCTAAATCGCTGAACCGACTTTGATGAAATTTGGTACAGAGATAGATGAGTCCTTGGAAGAAGGACATAGACTACGTTTGTCTCAAAACCCCATTTGGGAAGTGGATGGAACCGCGGGCAAGACCTAGTAAACTATAAAGTAATTAAAGCGAAACAAGAATATTTATAAATAGTAAGGAATAAAATAATTATTTTTTGGAATCAAAATTAATTTGCCCTATTTATTTTAAATTTATTATTTATTACATACTATTTATATACCAACGACCTTACAGCGTAAGTTTTTTGAACTCATCTTTTACTCTACGTAGCGATTAAATAGCTGAGATAAGAAAGGGATGAGGAAACGTCCTTGGGCTACAACTTTGGTAAGGGGTCGTAAATGTAACCATACGTAAATGTACGATAAGATGTAAGGACTAGACACAGAAGTAATTGTTAATTTTAATTCATTTTTATGATGAGATTTTTAATTTTCCCAGTAAGTTCACCTTTGAAAGTTTACAGCCTACTACTTTTCGCAGTGAGATTCCGTTTACGGTTATTTGATGTAACACTCACTTAACAACGGAGTATGAATTAAGTATTTAATCAAAGTCGTCGGCTTTAGGTGCTTCATTCATTTGCTCCCGACGTACCGTCTTATTGAGGTGATATCCATACATGGGTTAGCAAAAAGTGATTTCATTGAAGTGTAGCTGCACGAAAAAAAGTAGTAGGTCTGACTATCATCCACTTTTCAACTTTAAATAAAGGGCATAAAGTCGATAACTGATCATTCACCAACGTACTTTACTGTAGAGAATACCTTTGATAATAATAATCTTTGATTGCAATCGGAAGATTATACTTAGATTTAAGTGCAATATCAACTTGCCTCCCTTCTTGTTGGAGTAACCACCCATCTTGCCAGCGACCCTGGCCGAGGCACCACCCACCACCACCAGCACTACCGCGCTGGTGCGCACCGTGTAACCTGAATATGAAAGGAAACTGAGCGTCATCAACATGAAGAAAAAAGATTATATTAAGGGCGATGATAAATGGATTAGATATTTGTGACGAAGTGATTATATAATATTACATAAACACCATCACGCCTGTATTCCCCGAAGGGTTAGGCAGAGGTGTACTAATGTACACCCACATTTCGCTGGTATCTTTAGGTCCCATGTAATGGGGAGCGAGCCGCTTCTGAGAATTTCATAGAAAAACCTAATAACACTGCTCGACCTTGGGATCGAACCCAGAACCTCTAGCGTAGCCTGCCTCATTAGTCTAGTGGTCCTAAGTGGGACTGCTACGTTATATAATATTATGCATTTATACATGCGCATATTCATTAGCTAATATTTATTTTTATTTATTTATTTTTATTTTCACAAAAACAGTGGTACAGTCTGTTACAAATTAGGATAACAAGTTAGCTATTGATAACAGTTAAATGAGTAACAATAGAAATACAGATCTGATGCCCTAGCTAGGTTACAAAGTAGCCTGTATTAAGGACAATCAGCACTCATTTCCCAAAAGTAGGATCGAAAATAATGGTAAGACTGCAAGACAAGATTGAGCGAATGAACAACAAACAGTTAAAAACCATAATCTATTGACTTGACAATTAATTTTATTATGTGTGAGTTGAGTGTGTGTGTGAGTTTGTGTGTAAGTGTGTGTTTGTGCGTGTATTGAGTGTTATATCAGTGTTGTAAGTAAAGATATTGTAGATGTTTGGCACTTTGAACCAACAAAAACACTGCATCGTGTTCGGCAGTGGCGAAGGGTTAATTGAGGAGGGAACCGTAGCAGAAAATTCTTGACTTTAATATAAAGCAACTGTTCAGAAGGGAAGCCGGTAGAAATCAAGATATTGGTATGGAGCCTTCGCCTCCGATGTTCGTAAACTACTGTTGAGTCTGAAATTATCACTTACGCATCATGATCGCCAACTTGTCCGCTCACTCCAAGAAGTCGAAAAAGAGAATGATCTCTTTAGTTACATTGATACAGCTATTGTCTCTTCTCATTAACGCGTCACAGCACCTGCAAAAAAGCAACCTACTTAATAAGCAGAATAGTAGTACCTATATAGGCAATCTCAAGAAACTATCGCAAAATTTAATAATGCACCACGAAATGGCACTTCGTCGTCACTTAGTAGGTAGGGTTTCCAGACACTTAGTATTCTCACAGTTCTTTGATTTACAATTTTGTTTGATTATTCTGTCGTTCTACACTACCAAAAAAATCAAGATATACCTACTTAACTATACTTTTATGTTTTATATATATTTAAATTGGTAATATTTTTTTAATCAATTGGGGGCAAAATGAGGCCATTTTAATCCCCTGACAACTTTTAGAGATTCGTCTAAATCAATTAATATTTTGAGCCCGTACAATTTCTTAGCAATTTTATAAATTTAATGATTTATGATTCATCGAAAGTAGCCATTTTACCTCCCAGATTGTGAATTATGATTGTTTTGCAATAATTTAATTACTGTTTATTGTATGCAATCAATACAAAATAAATAATGTTTATAAATTATCTACATAGATCTGGAACTTCGGACTTGGCAACCCTTGTTGCAAGCACATTGGTCGTAAGTTCAGAATGTAGGTTACGTAGGCATACATAGTAAGAACAATGCATGGGTAAAATGTAGTTCTACCTATTCTGTTGATTGACACGTGTGGCTCTTTTTGTTTATTGTACTAGACTGCCTTCAAACAATAATGGATCGACTGATTCCGCTGGATTGGACTAATATATTTTGAAATTATGAAATTGGAAAGTTGTTTTTCCTCTCATTGCGACTTTGGTTAAATAAGGCTACCTTAATAGCGTATTTAAAGCTGTTGACCACATTGCTTGCGTTAATATAATGTTTGACCGCACTCAAACTCATCCATACCTTTAACCGCAAATTATTATTTTTGGTACTACATAAAAGTATTATCATAAATAATTTTAAAATGTATTATCCGCTCTACATCGTATAATTTGTGTTGCAGTAAATCATGATCATGTCAAATGCTTCCTAGCGCCCGCATAATGTTTATCTTAGAATTACCCGCTACCAGATTGATGTCATCAATCAAGGAAACCGAGAGCGTAAGCATTAGAATTACGTATTTCGCTTTTCCGAGTGAACAGAGAGCTAGCTATACAAAAAACTAACTGTTCTCCGCCGTGCTACCCGCAATTGATTTTATGTTTGCCAATCCTTTGGGAATTTTTACAATTGATTTCTTAGCTGATGTCTAAGCTTTATAAGCAACCTACATAGCAAATTACTAGTTTCTAGGTATTATACATGGTTTCTAAGATTCCGTAGTTATTCAGTGAGTGGTATTTAATTTGATTTATGTATATATTTATTATGTAGATAACGACAAACACATATTTTACTTTACGTAGGAACGACATAAAATATGCAACGATAACACGTTTTCATTCCTCTTGGTTCATATAACTTTCAGCGCGTATTATAAGTGACTATTAGGAACAGAACGGAGATTTTTTCGTGAGACAATATTGTTTTGCAGGTACAGTTGAAGTTGACAACTTTTGTCTCAAAGGTATGTACAACTTCTTCGAAACGATTCAGTCTATTATCATACCATTCAGTTTTAAATACGGATAAATATCAAAATTTTACAACATAACCTTACGACGGCTGTGTTTCGGTCTGCTGAATTTCGAAACATAACGACAGCTTAGCGTTGAAGCACAGGGGTGCCTTGATGCGTAATCGGTGTACGCATGACAGCCCAATCGCAGCCCAATCTTTTAAATTGGGCGATTTTCTTGTAGCCGTTAACTCTGATTCTTAAGCCGGTTTAGCACATAATACTTTAGGTATATTGGGATCTATCTCGGCGTTATCACATATTATATTGCTATACTTTGAAAGGTTTAATACCAGAAAGAAACAACAATAACATAAGACATTAATACTTTCGCTCGTTCGCTCAGAAAAATATCTTAGAATTTATCTCAAAATCCAGTATGCGTGACACTAATGATTGATGCTCAGTTGTTTTTGCTGCCAAGCTTGCAAGAAAAATGTCGGCCCCTATTCGGCTAATGGGAAATGTCGATATATGCTTATATCAGAATAATCTATGCCCGTGTATTCTTATCTGTTTATGTATATGAGATGCTGAGGTACCTAGCAACTTAGTAGGCTAATAGGAACGATATGATAATCAAAGACTTAGCTCTCAAGTCTCAGATACTTTTATACTACGTGGGTATTTTACGCGTATTCTCCTATCACAATTATTTTCAGAGTTATTGATGCGATATATATATACTTAATATAGGAAGCGTGTCGGTTAATACGTCATGTCACGTGCAAGGTGTCACGTAAGCGTCTTGTGTGAGACCACCCAAGCGTAAATTGCACGAGCTTCGATGTCATAAAAATGTACCTACATATAATTTTTTCAAAGAAATTTGTATTGTTTGTGTATTTTTTATTTCAAAAATATTCTTCCATATAAATTAAAATCATTTGCCACATGTATGACGGAGTATTAGTTGAGAACGGCTCTACGGATTTGGCTGTTTTTTGTTGTGTTCGAAATGGACTAAGTTTGAACAAGAACATTTGGGAATTCCCACGGAAGTGAAAATTAATACGAGATGAAGTAGCACCGCGGAGTACAGCTAGTAATATACACTATATGTAATTACAAGCAATAAGATTATTACAGCACAAAGTTTAGGTATATAATGATACGTGTTTTTGTAGTATTCATTAGACGGGGAGGTGGATACATCCATAGATACTGTAAAAACTCGTGGGCGGCATGTGAAACTCATTGTCTTTGTATGCTACCGTATCCTAATAAAACAAAAAGGTTCAAACTTTTATCTCACGTTGATGTTTTTTCAGTGATGTAACAACTCCGTCGCTTCCCTGTTGTCAATAATAAATAAGTAAAAGGTTTTTTACACCGAATACTCCTTGTCCTCCCTGTCCACGAAATATTACTTTTAAGAGAGTCAACAATATTCAAATAACGTAATTGCGTTTTTTTTTCTCAAATGAAACACAAATGTTTCTGTTCATCGCAATTAATCTCATTAAATCTACGTTACCCAAATTAAAATTGTTTTCCAATAGTTGAAAGCGCTATACGCAAAATTGTTGTTGGGTTTTCCACAATGAGATAGGCAAGTATTGTTCAGAATTGGACAAGCCTACAAATACTAGAGATATAGATCAGTTCTTTTTCTTCTTAGTGTCAATGGTACGAATTTTAAATGCTGTTCGCGCAGGACTTTACTACTTCCAATAAGCGTCGTCAGCAGCAGCGGAGAGACTCGCTATGATTGCAAGTTTTGGGGCACAGAAGACAGGATAGGACGTGTTGCAGGGTTTGCAACACCACATCCACAACTCGTAGCCATTTCTCCAAGGTATCCCCACTTTATCATATTAGTATTACACCTTCCCACTTGCGGTCGGAGTTGGTCAGTTATACCTGAATTTCAATACAATGAAATATTTCTAAAAAAACTATTTAACAGGATTTTTATCGAACTTGTTATGCGTATGGTATCCGTTGTAAACAATTGGGTTTCCATTTTCAATAAAAAGTTAAATTGTGTATATAATAAAATATTGTTATGCACAGTGGGCACGGTGGATGCAACATTGAACAATCAAACAAAACCATACAAGTGAAAATACTTTTCGTTTTTAGTAAACATGCGGATAAAAAATTCATTTTAATTATTAACTTAAGGGCACTTAGGCTTGAAAGGCTTTGTGCCGTTTATCAAGTGACACGAGGCAAAATTTTGTTCTTATAGGGGTTTGTAACTAGTGCTGATGCTAAAGATCAGTGCCAAAAGTGCTGCCACAAAAGTAGATGAGATTATATAATATTTTGCTCGATATTGCTCTATAAAATATTTCCATTTCGCTATACCATCGTGTTCGGTAACACAAACGTCAGTGCGACAGATATTTCACTCTTTTATTAAAATAATGAACCGGTAGATATTCAGCACAAGGGTAATACAGCGTATCAATGTGAGGTTGACCCAATATCGTTACCGACATCAAAATACATTATCTCGTAATCACTCAACGATCATGCTAGTGATTTTGAAAAAGGAATTCCTAAAAAAGGGTGCTTTTGAAATTTCCTTTTATCCGATTTCTTCTTTCTCCGAGCCGGCTCGGCTCCAGTCGGCTTCCAGTCTAATCAGATGCGGCTGAATATCAGTATTTTTCACGAAGCGACTGCCATCAGACCTCTGCAATCCAATTTTTGGATAATACCGATACCCCGAGGATAGACTGGTTGTCAGGCTTTTTGGGATTTTGACCACCACTAACGATTGTCATAGGTGTTCGAATGATAACCGGGACAGACGGTTTTACGTGCACTCCGAGGCCCGTCGGGGTCTTGATGTCTCTTGGATCATATTGATGTACTTAAATGAAGAAATGGGCACGTATCTTTCAAGCGAAGGTACACCTAACACCGCCTATTTTTCAGGCGAACGAATACTACCAATTGTTCGTACGTGGTGGTTTTTATGTATATGCAATTGGACAATTGGTAGAAAACTAATTGAAACTGTAGATAAACGGATTTCAAAGAAATTACGAACTTTAGAATTGGTTTACCAACCACAATGTATGTATGAACAATTATAAAAGTTACGTACGTGCATACGTGTGAAACCTCGCTGTCATTGAGTAAAAATTAATTGGCTAATTCGGATTAACGTCACGTGGCGCCGACCATCTAAAGCAAATGTAAATCTTTTTGTTATTGAGAGTCGGTGATTGTGTATGATGAAAAACATCACAAGAATGTGTTTTATTTTATCTTATGATAAAATAAAACATAATATATTATATAAGTATTTTATATGTATATATATATATTATATATGTATAGGGCGTTACAAAACTACCCGTAAAGCCGAAAGGAGGTTAAATGGGGCATTATAACGAGTCCATTCACAATAATTAAGAAACGTAGTAACGCTGTATAACATACCCTAAAAAAGGAAAACAACAGCATTTATGAATGAAAAATATAAAAAACTATTAAAGTAGACAATTATTAGGTAAAATAGGTACGTAGGCCTTTCTGTTAAATAATCTGGTTCCCTGACATGACAGCTGACAACATTTTTGGCTTTGATAATTAATAATATTTTTTAGAGGGTATTTTGTAACACGTTGTATATACAGGCTCTGACTGGTTGGCACCAACGGTACCTATTACACATTAAATTATAATTTTAGGTGTGTTGAAATAGGAGGAAAGGGGATTTTTTACTTTCCCTATAACAAAAGTAGTGAATCGTTGCCAAGCTTTGCATTTGGCAACAACACTGGAGTTTATTTTTATTACTTAGGTAAGTGTATGTACTAGGTAGTTAAAATATGTATGCCTTTGATAAAAGTACTGTTAGAACTATTATTTTATCCAGATAATTAAGAAATAAAATATTGTTGATTTTACCAAAGATATTGTAAAATAGGAATAATGATGAATTCAGAACTGAATTTGCTTAGTCTTCGAATTTTCGATTTTATTCAACTATCTGGCTATTGATAGTGGTAGTAATAGTATAAAATATTGTGCATTGAAAAGATCTATGAAATGATTTCAGTTTCATATCCACGTTCAAAAAGTTCATACCTACATTTTAAAATGATAGCAAAACGATAGCAATTGAGTAAGAAAAGTATTTGCAGAGTAAAATATAACCAATATACACCGTTAGTGAAGCCGCGCTCCGAGCCATAAGGCTAATCTCAAATGAAAGAAACATTACTTACGACTCACGAGGAAACGTTGTGTTAGTAGTGGGGATCTTTAACCCTTATACTGCCACCCCAACTATTCCTCTTTTGTTTTACAGGGTCGGCAACGCGCAAGTGATACCCCTGGTGTTACAAGCGTCTACAGGCTACTGTTGTTTGCCACCCTAGTTGTATAAAAAATACCTATTTAATCCAACAGCAAAATTATGATTCAGAGCATATTTTCTGATATATTTTGAAAGGTACAGTTTCCATTGAAAAAGCTGCTATGAGAATGGGTAAGTAGCAAAAAAATAAGTCGCTGAGAGTGTTAAGAAAGGTGGTATTCGGTAACATACTTTCAAAAAATATTCTAGTAACTATTAAAGAGGTACCATCTCGCCTGTATTCCCCGAAGAGTTAGGCAGAGGCTACTGTTACACACCCACAATTCGCCGGTATGTTTAGGTTCCATGTAATAGAGGGCGGGCCTATTGCCCTATAGCAGCTGTTTCGGAGTTCGATTTATGCCCGGTTAGCGGGCATAAATCGAACTCCGAAATAGCTGCTACTGAGAATTTCACGGAAAACCCAATAACACTTTTCTCGACCTGGGAATCGAACCCAGGACCTCTAGAGTAAAATTCGCGCATAGGACTAACGAGGCATTTTCATCAACCAGTCATACAATTCAATTATTCAAAGGAATTATTGCCAATAAAGCGATATTAATACGATTTGTTGGCAGATTAATATTAGAACAGCTGCGAACAATCCAATAAATCTTAATCGGAATTCTAAAAGCCCGTTTAAAGTTACAATAAGTAACCAGTGATATTGTATCCGAACCTTTTTAGGGGTGTTCATTCTCCTTGTTAGAGCAGTGACCTCGAATTAACTTTGGCGGTTCTTCTCCAAGAACTTATGGACTTGGCAGCTTTACAATACTTTGAGATTTTATATCAAATTGTATTTGCTAGAACTATTGAACTCGTTTATCTTCGATTAACGATGCGGTCCAAGAAATCGCCAAAGATAATATCGGCTGAATAAACTTCTCTGCTGTTATTTAGGTTCTGAGCAAAGATTTATTTCTGAGACTTTTACGAGTTGTCAGAGCCTATCTTTGACACCGTAAGGTAAAGATGTAACTGTGTTAAAATAGGGTTGTTCTCACAAATGTGATAAAAGACAATTACATCCATTAAAGATTATGGCAACGTTGGCAAACGATATGCTTCTACGTTGTATTTAGTAAGGTACTAGCAACAACTTTATTGTTTTCACAAGACCGCCTTCCAAGCATAATCACGGTTGTTTTAATTTTATTTCGTAAACTCACACTTAATATTTGTCCTTAATTAAGTTTGTATCAATAACCCGATCGTCTTGAAGGTCGGCTTAGGCCTTAATAGGCACGAAAATACGTGACGTTGAATTAATGGTTGGGCCGAGATGTCTTACTATATATAGGTACAGACGCCAGCAAGTCAACCTATACAAAACTGTCAAATTTTCCCAATTGAACATGAACCTTATTGCTTTGTGTTAAAGTTGAAAATCTATCAGAGAAATTTGACAGATTGGGGTTGCTTCATGTGCTGGCCTCAGTACCTACGATCGTTTATTTCACTAGCTAGATAGTGTTAATAATGGCACCCATTTGCTACCACAAAAGGTTCTGCCTACCTGATTTCCCCCTTTCATTTTAGGCTCTAAATCATCGTACGACCGATAACGTTGGTAGTAACACAAAGGGAAATATTCATTTAAGTTTTCATCGTTCCTATGAGTCATTAATTTTCATCGAAATTAAGTTTATTTATCGAATGTAATCAAACTTTTGTGCTTATTCAATAGAATGGGGTATTGATTCAAATATAATTAAACATTCGATAGATGTCGTTGATTGTCTTATACATTTTTCATCTTATAGGTGACCTATAAGATGAAAAATGTATAAGACAAGTTTAACATCACAGGCAGTGGCGTACTACTAAGCTACCGGCTTTGTAGTTAAAACGTCCGGTGTACTTAAACGGAACGACGCAGGTTCGAATCCTGGCTGAGATCGAATTTTCCTTTCGCTAAAATATATCTTTAAAAATGTTTAGTATGCTTTAACGGAAAAATAATAAAAAAAACTTTAAATAAATAATTTAAACAGTCGCCGGTCTCAACAGATCGCAAACACAAACTTATACAATATTGAATACAGGCGTAAAGTAATTCGCAATGGACTCTTCAGTACGACGATAGAATACACAAAGTTTCGGGTTTCATTTTACAATCCATTAGGTTGCTGTCCACCGTCTATGGGTTTATGTATAGTTAGTCTAATGGATTGTAATACTAAGTTAAAAACTTTGAGCCGCGTATTTTATAATATACTAGTTTCTGCCCGTGACTTCGTCCGCGTGGAAAAGTTACTTTTAATTATCGTTGTACTCGTTATAAATTATAGCCTATATATGTTGTTCTGATGTATAAATAATAATACTGTAGAGTTTCATCAAAATCCGTTCAGTAGTTTTAGCGTGAAAGAGCAACAAACATCCATCCATCCATCCATCCTCACGAGCTTTCACATTTATAATTTTAATATAGTAAGATAGGATAAACAGCTTCTGCATATCTTTTGAGAGATTAGGATACTAATGAAACTACAATGGTATTGTCATAATAATCTACCTACCCACAAAACTTAGTTTTTTTATAGTGAAGTATTGAATGTTAATGGCATAGGCCATTAACATTCATTAACATTCTAACTGGTTGCTGAAGAAAAAATTAAGATTTTTTTTTTTTTTCATTCAACAACTGTACATCACTGGTCAGCGAATAAAGGCTTTTATTATTATTATTATTGAATGTTAGTATTTGCTCCGTTCATTGGTAGTTTAATTCCTACCATAATTTTTTAAGTGTAGAAAAAGTAAAAGCTGAAATACTTAAATTCTTTCAATCTTTAATTTATTTTCAACTTTAATACAAAATAATAAGGTTCATATTCAATTGGGAAAATTTCACAGTTTTGGATAGTTTGACTTGCTAGCGTTTGTACATACGACAACGACAGCGTCTGTACATACGACAACGACGGCGTCTGTTGTGTAGTTGTTCGAGTCTTGTGCTGCTCATGGGGTCGTGGGATCTATTTCCACAGGATACAAATATTTTTATGATGAAAATAAGTGTTAGTGCTTGTCTGGATGTTGTTTTTTATTTTATTTATAACTTTTAGGAAGACTATCAGCTAATTAACTAAAAAAACAATATTCAAGTAGTAACATAAAGCTATTAAAAGTCTCCACTGGTAGAAACAATATACAAAAAAAAGAAGAAAGCCCATGAGTGTTACTAAGTTAAAAAAAAAAAAACACATATAAGCGAAAAAAAAAACAATAAACAAATAATACCTGCCAATTAAAGTATAGTAATAGTAAAGTAGTTGTTTATTTATAAGTATGTGTTTACAAAAAAAAACTATATAAGTATTAAATCTATTGCCTGGTACATATAGTGCAAGCTATGCTTGGTTTGGGACTAGATGGTGCTGTATAAAATGTTCCAAATATTTATTTACTTATGAAAGGGTTATTAAGCATCATCCTCATCATCCTACTACCCTTATCCCAAATTACTTGTGGTCGGCGCAGTATGTCTTTTCCTTCCATTCATCTCTTTTAGCCATCATCTCATCATTCACTTCCTTTGTACTTGTCACTTCCATAATTATCATCTCGCACACAGTCCAACCATCTTTTTTCCTACTAAGGTGGCAAACAAGCATACGGCCCACCTGATGGTAAGCGGTTAACGTAACTTATAGACGCTTGTAACACCAAGGGTATCATTTGCGTGTTGCCGACCCTGCATTGAAAAAGGAATAGTTGGGTTGGCAGTATAAGGGTCAAAGTCCCCCCACTGCCAACACAACTTTTCCTCGTGGAGCACTGGCAACCTTGCTCACCGTAAGAAACATAACACAGCTCAAAGCAGTGTTATTTTACTTCGATTTTCTGTAAGACCTCCGTACTTCCCCAGTCGGGCAGCTCCAATTTGAGTGGAATTACTCCCATTATGCTCTTCCTCTCTTAAAGCGTGTCGACCGTTGCCCAGTGCCTCGCGTTAGGACTACTTTCGCGCAACTTCAATTTGATGTTCTTGCCCCACATATTTATAATAAAATCCTAAGAATTCATAAGGACTGTAAAAAGTGCACAAATTATCAATTTAAGGCCTTATTGGTAAAATGGCTAAAAGAACGATATAGAAAACATTATAAATAGTTAACGGCTCATACATACGCACACCCAATCAAAATCACACACGCACACAATCTCTCTCTCTCACACATACACACACACATGCACACGCACACACACACACACACACACACACAATATACACACGCAAACACACCACACGCGACCACAAAATGTCTAGAATTAAGCTTTATTTATTTATTTAACTCTTTATTGTACACCAGAAATAGAAACCAAACAAAACAAATTATATCTAACAACAAATGTACAATGGGCGGCCTTATCACTTAAAGTGATTTCTTCCAGGCAACCAAAGCGACATGGATACACTGGACAAGATAACAGGTATATACGTGTACAAAACAAGTCACTTTTAACACAAAAATAAAACAAATAATAAACTACATAAATAGATATAATTATAAGTATAAATAAATACATACATATAAATATATAAACTATATATAATTAGTAACACATACTCAAGTCAATAACTGTTGTTGTCCGAAGTAGTGCTTTTTTAGGAGCTTTTTAAACGACGGCAAAGATTGTGCACGTCTTATTGTAACTGGTAACGCATTCCACAATCGGGCCGCATGTACACAAAAGGATTTGTCAGTAAACTTAGTGGAATGCGTTGGGATTACAAGTTCTAGATTTTCTGATGACCTCAGGGGCCTAGAATGTGTGTCACAGAGGAACTTGAAACGTTCTTTGAGATACAAAGGGGTTGATGATTTAGTTTGTAATCATTGCCTTTTATGACATAATTATAGTATATTTTGAAAGGCGAAGACACTGGTCCCTGAAATACAGTTTGCACTAGTTTAGGGACCAGAGGTTTCATATGTATTATACCCATTTATGTCAATAAAGAATTTATTATTATTATTAAAACTCTTTTCTTTGCTCTCCCTCTTCCCTTATATCCATTTACATTCATGCTCAGCACCTTCCGGGTAACATGCTCTTCATGCTTTAAAAGGTTACTAGGCTAATTAAACTTAAAGAGTTCGTGAGTGCGGGGGTAATAATGATTATTAGATATTTTTCCCCTCAAAATTGCGCGACATGGAGACAGCGCTCAATATCTATATTTTTGACAGCGTGATTACTGTCTGACCTCCTCTCGACCTACATGAATACTGTGACCCAAGGTCAAACTACTTGCCAAATTTTCCAGGAGTTAAACTGTCCGTGACTTGTCTTGTGATACTTGTAAGCAGCACTTAGGTCTCCCAAGCTAGAGGTATTTACCGCGACCAGACGTAATTAAGCTAAACTTCGCAGAATTATTAATCTGTACATAAGTAAGTGTCCAGTTAAACTCGTGACCCTACTTGTAACAACTTTTGATATGTCAGGAGCGAGGTTCAGTGAAAACTCCGGCTTGAATCTTAAGGGTCAGATGAAGGGTACCTACGACATACGCATAAGTATATCCACTCGTTAAAAAAAGGGACCTTTGACTAAATGGACATACCTTAATTGCCTAGATGAGGGTCATCTCGAAGAGAAAGCGACCGCTCATCCAAGTAAATTCTTTTCAGAAAGTTCGATGACCGATCTATGTAAATAATCATATTATCTTTATGAAATTCGTTGCCCGCATGTGTTTCGGTTGAAAGCCAACTGAGTTAATTACTTAAGCTAGTTCACTTTGTCAACGAATTTTCGAATTAAGTACGGAGAAACGTTGCTCTTGCTGTTGATATAATGTGAATTTTATTATATTCGTAGTACGCTACGTTTGTTCAAATGAAATCAAATCAGACATAGTTACAGTGCATAACATGTTAAATTTATAATATTGTTAAGAGATTGATGATTTTTTATAAGACTACCGCCTATTTTATAATTTCAGTGTCTTGCGTACTGTATAAAAGGAAGGCGCAGACAGTCACTAGCCAGTAAGCCACATTGGGTTTCTGTCCGATCATTGCGTATTTATTGTTGTGTGTGTCTTAATGTATCTAATCCTAACTCTGTAAATTATTACTTTGGACTACAGCAATATTCTTTTCGTTTTAAAAGTTACTCGAGGTCTTTATTTCAAGAATATAATATCCTATCAATAAAAAAAAAAAACAAAAATTATTCTAATTAACATAATAAGTAATAATAAGCACATTTACATTTACAAAGTCAAATTTAAAAAGTCTAATAAAAATTAAAAAATAAGATCTGAACATTAGTCAGGCTCTGTGGTGTTCACTAGGAGAGGCTTACGTTCATCAGTGGACGAATATGGGCTGATAATGATGATGTCATAATAGAAATAATTAATAAAAATAAAATAAAATAAAAAATCAGCCAGTGAAAAAGTGTAAACCAATGAATACTATATTTGAGTATCATTTAGAAAATCTTTAACCGTGTAGATAGTAGCATTGTATCAGTAGACAGTTCTTCAGATGGTTTTTATTACATAACTGGAATACTGGATTGGATATAGTTTGATAAACTACGGTTATGTAGTTAATATGATGTAGGTTATGTAGGTATACGGTTAAAACTACCGGTACCTACTGAAGACGCTTTGTGGAACTGGATGGTAGTTGCATTCAGGAAATATGCGCCAAGTTTCATAATGTCAACAATAAAACCTCTCGTTTTGTTGAAATCTGTTCTAGGTAGGATATTAAATATTCATGTTATTTAAAGATAATTCACAAATGTTCTAGAATGGGAAATAAACTATCCATGAATATGAACAAATTTTGTAATTTGACTTTAGGAAATACCAAAAAGAAAGAAACGGCTTGCCATAAAAACGTGATAAATAGACAACTCATGTTGTATCAATCACAAAATGAGTTTTGGTATTACAAAAAGCAATGAAAAATAACACACTTGGACTATGAACAATATTTATCATTTTTTACCAACCATGAATACGCCTTCTTCTGATATTGAGAAGAAGGTATGAATGGAGAGGTCTTTAAAAAAAAAGTAAGACATTCAGTAGACTTCATTCTTAATTTCAAATTATTCGTTCTTAAAAGTAATATTTCATTTGCTATTTCAAAAGCATAGCAATAATAATTTGTCTTTCAAAGCTCTGAAATATTGGACTTTTAAGGGATCCGCACCAAAATGGTTCCAGGCGATCGATTAGTTGTTTGTCTGAGCGTTTCGGGTATTTTTATGCTAATATTACGGTTTTGTTTACTCTGTAGGTTGAAAGTCAAATTCAAGGATATTTTAAATTGGTTTCAGGGGGGTTAAAATCGCTACTTTTGTTGAATCGCAATCGATTCTCGGACATACGGCTACACAACGGGCCATACAGTTCCATTATAAGCTGACTTAGCATTGTATAGGCTTTCCATACACTTCATCATGAACCCATATATTTTCTCACTGCTGGGCACGGGACAGGGATTAGGCTCGAGGGCTTAGAACTCGAGACCTTCGACTCGGCATTTGTAAACGTCATATGTACATGTATACTCCAATGGTCATACTACTATCACTGCTTTTTACTAGTACTTACATTTAATACTCAAAAAAAAGTCTCTCTCGCACGAAAGCGTAGTAGGTATTTGGTACCGAGTATTTTTGTTTTTTTTTTTAGTTTGGTGCATAGAGAAGTTTCGCACTATTATCTATAGAAAGGAACAATTCGTTAACATTCGCTTTTGGCGAGTTTCCAACAATATTTGCTTTTTTTTGAATTTTTGCGCCAAATAACCGTGGCGCTGAATTTTCACTTGTGCTTATCCAGAAATTGTTTGTTGGAGCGTTTCAAGAAATTTCATTACTATTCAAGCCGCCTTATTGATGAAAGCTGTGTCAATATAAATTATAAACATAATTGACCTAGCAAAGGTCAATTATCAGAAACATAGAAAGTTTTAACCCTCTGGAAGGTCACGGTTTTTTATAATGAATAAAATAAGAATAAGGGCAAACTAAAGTCATTTTTTACCGATTTCACTTCCGATTTCATGTAGGTAAGTATCTCCAAGAAAATAATATCTCAGTACCAAATAAGGTGTATGATCATACAATAGTGTTTTATGATTATATAAATGTGTGTGTGTGGGAGTGACTGAGAACTTATCCTGCGAATTCCATGTAATTTAATTCAGTATCTTAAAATCACAAGGCTTGTTCAAGTTAAGAAAACATAATGAAATTAATTATTCTGTTAAGAGAGTCCCAAATCCCAGTGGATCTCAGTGTTATCAATCAAAGAGTCATTTGTTTTGTTGAATTTCTGCTTTTCATTTTATCCAAAGGTTTAGCAAGGACAGACTTAACTTTAGCAAGTGACACGACGGTTTTTGTTATGTCATTTGGTATTATTTAATCCCCGTCCCTTTATGTTTAAAAATACGTTAGTCCCTCGCATCAGGCTTGATGTGTTCACGCTTCATATATTTTATTTACTGTAACGTAACGATGAAGCACATAAAGAATATGTTCTATGTATTGTTAGCCTTGCTAAACAAATATTTTTATAAACGGCCTACGGTTTTTCGGATAATTATTTAGAATGTCTTAATTACCCGCTCAATAAACAACACCGGTAAACAAATAATTGGCGTCGTCTTCTTGTTTGTTATCATAATTATCAAGTTAATTAATAATGCCTCCATTTCGTATTACAATGCTTCATTTTCAAATAATAACGCTTCTCAATCAGGTTGAAACATGAACCTTAATATTTTGTGTTAAAGTAGAAAATCTATCAAAGAAATTTGACAGATTGGGATAAAACTTGATGTGCTGGCCTCTGTACAGTTGATAAAAGAGTTAGGTGTACAGGCAGCTAACAACATCTGTGTTTCGACAAAGATTGCGTGATAATTTATCAAGAAATATGTGACAGAACCCAGGTGGTGTTAGATGCCTACATACCAAACTAAGGCCGGTAATTATTTATTATGCAATCTTCATATGTTAAGACGCAGATATCGTTCATATAACCTAACTTTCTTGTCGACTGTACAGTTCTCTAATAAGGAAAGGGAGGCGTTGCCTTATGATGGGACAACATCTTACTAATATTATAAATGTGAAAGTTTAGATGTTTGTTTATTTGTTACTCAATCACGCAAAAATGGCTAAACCGATTTCCATGAAATTTGGTATACTAATAGTATGTGACCAGGAATAAAGTATAGGCTACTTTTTATCCCGGAAATCCTGAAAAAAGGATATAGAACTACAAACTCGTTTCTAAACATATTGTTTTAATAAAACAATATGTTTAGAAACGAAGTAGAAAGTAAGGTAATAAAGTAACAGATGTTTAATGGGTTCAGTAAATTAAAATATATTTCGTTCTCAAAGCGCCTTGACTAGAACCACATGCCGCTCTTGAAATGTGATCAAGAATAAAATTGTTTTATCTAAAATGAAATTGTTTTTCAAAAGAAGAGAGAACGACTCGAAATAATTGTGCTTGAATGAAATAAAACACTATATAACGACATAATTATTCTCGTACAGAAATACTCCAAACGAACAAAAAGTTTTTATTTAAATATAAAAATATTTTGCGGCCCATATTGTTATTTGGAACTTATCTATATAAAACACAGTTTGCCCAGAATGTTATACAAGTCAAAAAAAATATTGCCATCTTGTAGGTCTGTTTTCATAATGACTTAATTAAATAGTAATTGCGTAGGAAAAAATATATGCAATTACTTTTTGCAATTACCTAAATTACACAACAAAATGCCAATTCTTACCTCTCTCAAGAATCTTTCTAGTTACGTCTGAATATTAAATAGGCTTCCTTTAAAATTCTATCTTGTTTCTAAGAAGGGTCTTGTAATTCCTGGATCAGAAATATTTTTTAATGATGACTTTAAAGCGTTAATTTGAAATAAAACCTAGTTTAGCAATGACGTATCTTATCCATAGTACGATTTATTGTATTTAGTCCTTACAGCTCTGTTATAAATCATACTAACGACGCCATTTAACAATTAAATGCGTCTTTCATCTTGAACTTGATTTTCAGTGATTCATAATTTGAATAGCATATGTTAAGTAAACAACAAAATTGTTAAATCAATAAAAATTACATACCATTAAAATCAATTGCTTATCCAGCTGTCTACATGATAAAAAGCACTTGCGAGAAATAATCGCGTACTTAGCACTCGGCACAGCTACACCACAATCCGATCACTTCACATTTTCCATCGAGCGCCATCAAACGCAACGATCCCGTTTGTTTCCATTGTACCTACGATTGTTGACGACTGACGAAGTTAGATCGCGGTGCAAGCGACGGCCGGGTAAAGCGGTAGTGGTGTACTCGGGGCGCCGTCCGGGAGAGTACTGGTCGACCCGACCCGGGTGCGCCCGGCCGCGCCCGGCCTCACAACGCACGCTTTCAGATACTCTCGTGTTTTCACCCTTGTAACTTCAACATTTAGCGGCACCCTGGCACGTTTTTAAAAGGAATGCTGTATGAACTATTGAGTGGTTTCCAAGCACATGCGTTTCTGTTTAGAAATGCTTTGCGAGGTTTCTCCGGGAAATTTATGAATGGGGTCCGGAGGTTGGTTTGGAATACGAGAGATATACCTAAGAGCTCTCTGTACCTGAGCTCTCCAAGTTAGTATAAGATGTAAATCAGATAAGATGCCAACGTAATTAGTTTCTAACGATAAGTATCTCTCCCTCACTTGTCAAAACTTAATTAGAAAATCCCGTACTGTCCGTCTATTCTTATTTGCTGTTGCAAATAAGAATAGACGGACAGTACGGGATTTTAATCGGGATTAAGCCCGACCTTGACCTTCACCTTACATATATTTTGTTTCACTGTTGTTCTTTTCTTTTATATTACTTTTCTTTAAGCAGGTTTATTCATAAATTCATCATAATAAAAATATCAACTCGATTAAAAATCTATCTCGCAAACATTGGAAACTAGAATAATATTTTTCGAAGCTTTTCTCGTAATAGCTGAAGTAATGGGCGTTATTGGGTTTCTTTATTACTTCGAAAATTTTATTGGAATTGATTCGTGTTTCACTATATGATTTCTTTTTAACTATACAACATTTTTAAAATACTAATATATAATATAAGACCAATCAGGTGTGAAAACAGATATCAAGGCTGAGCAGTGAAGGTATGTAAAAAAACACATATTTGTAAATATATTCAGGTTGTTGAAGGCAATTGGTGTCTTTTAACTACTCACATCCAGGAGACTAAGAAAGGTTCATTGAGCACTATTAAGCAATTCACCTAAAATTATTTGTCCTAACAAAATTTTAATGTGAATTTTATTATATTATTATGTCATCAAAAGCGGATTATTGGCCCAGCAGATTCTGTTAGTGTTCTATAATCATGACGTTTCCTTATTATGATCCAGTTCAAAATTATATTAACCAATACTTGCATGGTACTACTTAGAATTAATATAATTATTTTGACAGATTACAAGCGCAGACTTATGTGCCGTAGTAACAATGAGTAATGAGGTTTTGCTATACCGTGATATTACATTTCATTAGATAATGAAATTCGTAACCATATACCTTTTGCGGTGCGGTCTTGTATAACTCCAAATTGTAGTTATAGTTTAAAGAGTAGCGGTTTATCATCCAATTGGCCTTGTCCCAATTTATTTGGGGTCAGCGTAGTATGTGCTTTTCTTCCATTTATCATTAGCAGTCACATCATCGTTCACTCCCATTTCTATCATATCCGCATTAACACAATCCAGCAGTGGAATCATCACAGCCGTCATTATACCACTGCTGGGTATAAGCCTCCCTCAAACTATGCCATTTGCCTTTGTCTGAAGCTACTGGCCTTCAGGTTGGACCTGAGTCTTTTGCAATAGGTCGCTACACAGGTCCTCTGCTTCACATCGATTACCGCAAAAAAAGCCATTTCTTATAACCCATCTTAATAGAAAATCTAATTCTAAGATGTCGGGACTCTAGAATTTGAATGTTGGAGAACTGAGGACACCGTGGCATGTCTCCTGACAATCCTCCATGACGTGTCCTGTACTCGGTGGCGTCGTGTCTTCCACTCTGCCAATAGGACCTGGCGGAGCAAGGTACTATAAGTTATTATACTGATCTATGCTAAGGAATACATATAATGAGTAAAAATAAGTGTTGATTTTGTGAGAGTTTACAAATACCATATTATCGCTGAAAGTGCCACCGTAAAACTGAACAACACCAGAATAATGGAAGAACAACAATTACTTTAACATGAAAATATCTTAGTAGTAAGCCGTGAAATCCTTGGAACGAAGGAGACACTAGAGCATAATTACTTAGACGGAGCAAAATTTTTACTATTATAAAACCTAAGGATCACAGTATTAAGAGATAACAACTGTGTAAAGAATTGAGATTGATAGCTAGAAAGCAATTTGTAATGAAAAACATTAATAGTGTTGTTGGAAGCGAACCAGCTCAACCTGATTAGTGTGTTCCACATTTATTGTGATTGCAAAACAATGAGCAGCAAGAGAATGTAGTCGGATCGTAAAATTGAGAAACACAGATATCATGCAGCGTCCAGGACAAAAGTTTTGAAATTACGGGAACAATGAAAGTTTGTAAGAGCTTCCGTGGAATTCAGGTAATGGCCGTTAAAGATACCTTTTTATTTCTATAATATGTTATTATTACGTTGATATAATGACAGACCAACAATATTAGTATATTCATATGGTTTTAACTGGCTCACCAGTTTAGTGATCGAAGTAGGGCTGCTGAGCTAGAGGTTCTGGCCGGAAGAAATTGTATTGAAGCAGTTACTCGTACAGTAACATAATATTTCCATAATAGCTGTATTCTAAAAATATTGTTTGAATTAAAATTGGAATTGATAAAAAAAATATTCTATATAACATATCATCACTTCTGTATTCTCCGAAGCGCAGGGTAAGGTAGAGGTGTATAAATGTACACGGTACGTTTAGGTCCCATGTATTATATGAGGGCGAGTCTATTGCCATTAACCTGACACAAATCCAATCTCCGGGTTGCTACAAATAATCGAGCGTAGCAGTCGCGCTTACGACCACTGGGCTAATGAGGCCGTCTACTGTTATTGAACTCAACGTGTCTACACAAACCGTATAAACGATTAATATCAAAAAGCCTGAATCACATTTGATTCAATTCCTAACACGATAAAACAGCCCACCGACCGCTCATTCTGTGGAACAAAAACACCTCGAGGCAGAGACAAACAGAATGATACATAGCCGTAGCCATTATTCTTTTACGCTTGTAGAGGAGTTTTATTCAGGCAACGCAGTGGCGTAGCAGCGTAGCCTACATTCAGTCACTCGTAGCTCGTAGCTCGAGGGCGGGTGAACTACATCAGTAAAAACGATTGCCAGCTATATTTCTACGACCTCTTCTTTAACAATGACAGGAGGACCTACTCTTAAAACGAGATTATCTTATCTGTAATTGAATGTAAGAAAAAAAAGAAAAAAGAAAAAACTTATCAATTTCTGAAACTCACGCGAATGTCTAACATTGAAATAAAACAACTTTTGACCGATTTTATCCCGTTATATTGATATCATTAATTCCAACGTTTTGTTCCTTTTACATAATATCAATGATAGAAATTAGATTTAAATCCATAAAAAGTGGTTTTATTTCAATAAAGAAAAAACATATACCTACTTGACCAACGCCGCGGGATAAATAACACAAGAAAGAAAAATAATAAACAAACTAAATTATATAATTATTGCATTTACCTAGTCACTTATTAGTTGTTAATTTTCGAAATAATCGCTTCATGGTATACGGTATATTGGACACAATTGATATCAATTATTTAGAACTTACTCTTTTGTTTTCGATTCTTGTTGTTGATTTCCATAATATCTTATATGAATATGGCAGAGTTTTACTGATAAACACACAGGTAATGTAAACTCTACAAATACAACAAAAGCGTGTCATGTCAACGAGTACCGCTTGACGACAACGAGTCAAGCTTTTGATGCAGCATAAAAGAGATTCTTGAGATTTAATCGAGACTTAGGTAGCTATTTAGTTATAATGACTATCGGCACTAAAACTGTGGCATTATTACTGTCGAATCTATTATTTCCATTGATTATCGTATCGATTAATATATACATTTTTAACACACTGTACGGTACAAAGAATTAAAAAAATGGTATGCATACATTTAAAAAATGTGAAATGTAAAAATCAGTTTTAATAAAGTATTGAGTAGAACTGATTCATACCTACAATTTTATCCTAACCAAATGGCGACGATGTGAACGGTTTGTTCAAATTCATGGCTCAAGTCTGGTGAAATTGCAATTGTTTAGGATATGATGGAACTGACATACACTATACTCATATAACAAAAAAAAATTGTGAGCGATGAGACTACTCTGCACGTTGACATTTTCGTATTTATATACATATATCTATATCACAGATACTGAAAGTGCTTAGTGGGGAGGCACAACGGATCGGATAGTCACACAGCATGAATAATGAAGCAGCTGATTGTACGAATTACATGAAACGTGCTAACTGCGTGTTGTTCTTATATATGAGAATCTATGCAAAATAATAGTCTTTCCTACTTCAAAGTCCGATGAGTTCCAATTAATTAAATACAAAAATATTACGAGGTTTTCTTTTTCGTGTAGATGGTAAGAATTTTAAATGATATCAGTTCAGAACCTAAAGATTTAAATCTCTTTGATTAATATATTATGAGCAGGCAAACTAGTTTCCATCGAGATGAACGAAGTCACTTGTTTTATTACATGCCTATTTTTTCTTCTAGATTTTGATAGAATCGAGATGATAATGACATGAACGCTTGAAACTACAGAACAATGACAAGGGATAGAAATCACATGTGGTGAAGGTATCACAAACAAAACAAACAATATCCCTCAACATAAAGCTAAAATATGCTGTAGTACTAAATACACATTCGGAGATCGGTGTTAAACTAGATCTGCTTTATTCTGCTTTATTTATCATAGTACCAAATACTATACGGATTTTTTTATGAAATATTCCGAACGAATTTTCCAAATACGTTCCATGTGCTTTACCACGAATCAATAGGATCAACCTTTCAGTTACAGGCTCTTGAAAATTTCGTATTCCGTTAGATAATAGTATAGCATTGCAAATTGCGGGCAAGCCCTAGTCGAGTTCGTCGGCAATCTGTTTGCTCTGTCGACTTCATGAAAATTTTATCAGAAGATTCGTAGAGACTCGACGACTGACCCGGCCGAACCAAGTAGTCGGATTAGCAACTCTTTATTACCTACTAGCTTCTGCCCGCAACTTCGTCCGTGTGGAAAAGTTACTCTTAATTATAGTTGTAATTTGGGTTATTAACTCAAAGTTGTTATAATTATAGTCTATATGTTATTTTCATGTATAAATAATAATAATATAAAGTTTCATCAAAATCCGTTCAGTAGTTTTAGCGTGAAAGAGTAACAAACATCCATCCATCCTCACAAACATTCACATTTATAATATTAAGTAGAATAGGATAGGAAGTAGGATTTTTAACTTTAAATTGTTACTGATTACCAGAGTATTCATTTATTATCTTTTTGTATTTTTTGGCATTTTCCATGCTAAGATTTTCATCATCATCATCAACCCATATATTGTCCCACTGCTGGGCACGGGTCTCCTCTCATATTGAGAGGGATTAGGCTATAGTCCACCACGCTGGCCTAGTGCGGGTTGGCAGACTTCACAGACCGTCGAGCAAAATCTCTAAGGTATGCAGGTTTCCTCACGATGTTTTCCTTCACCGTTTAAGCGAGTGATAATTAATTATTAATACGCACATGAATTCGAAAAGTCAGAGGTGCGTGCCTTGGGTTCGAACTCGAGACCTTCGACTTGGAAGTCATACCACTAGGCTATCACTGCTACTAATATTTTAAGATAACTTTATTCGATTTTTGTTTAAATTGCCGTATTCTGCCATAATTGCCTTTTACGCTTGTTTAACAAAAGTTAATCTCGGGATTAGAATATTACAGCAACCACAAACCATAAATTAAACGGAACATAAAAAGATAAATATTGCAGGAGATATCTTCTACATAAAATGGTCCTGCGTTCCGATGTTATATAATATAATGAAAGAGGTATAATTCAACAATCAAGATTTAAAAAAAATCATTTGTTGTGTCTAATATTACCAAAAATTACATCTTATGTTCCAGGAATCAATATTCAAATGTGTACCTATGAATATATTAAAACAATTAGTACATGTTTATTACACTTTTACCCATAGACAAATAGGGAATATGAACGAAGGTCCGCAGCATAGATAATGGAATATTTTGTCAACGTGAGCATTTGAAAGAAACGCTCGTAGATCCACATATCGGAAATATCTGCGAGTGCACCGTCATGCCGGCTCAAATATCCCTTCAGGTGAAAGGGGTCACGCTGAGTGTATTATGCTATCAATATCTGCAAGGCATCGATATTATATTTGACTAGTATATATAAATAAAAGTAAGAATACTGATGTGAATTGGAAAAACCTCTGCCTGTAAGTAAAACCGCAATTTGCTCAACTTAGGTTTTTTTGGATTTCAATAATGAATTTTGGTGTATCAATGTAAATAATTTCGGCAACTTTCATCACTTGTATTTAAAGCGTTGTATACTTACGTATACGTCTACTTCCCCGTAATACTTCAGATTAAAAAAAAAAATGAAAATAGAATGCCACTCACTCGTTGTGCATTCAGTATTGAGGATTTGACCTCATCGAGACACGGAACGTTAGCCGTCGGCGACGGAATTCTATTTGACCGCGGTTTGCCGCCCCGTTTCCATTAGAACGGACAGCCATGTACTGAATGAGCTCATCGGGGACATCATGAATCACGACGCCTTGGGGTGTCGTAGAAATCAGATTGGAAACTGGTAATTGATGAGTTAATTAATCTGGTCGTTAATAAAATTATCAAACATTCATTAAAATAATAAGGATGAGAGGAAGGAGCGGCTCGTGACTTAGTTATAATTAAGCTGATTAACTGATCAGCAAGGTTAAGCTGCGTTAGTCGCGGTCATTATGTGGATGGGTGACCATTCTTAACCCATCGAGAAACCTCCGTGCCTCGAAGAATAAGTAAATCCGTCGGTTGTCAATGCGAACACCTATGAAAATTGTTAGTAATTAGAAGCCCAAAAAGCCTGACAACCAGTCTATCCTCAGGATATCGGTCTTGTCCAGAAATTGGGTTACGGAGGTCTCATAGCAGTCGTCTTATGTAAAATACTGATATTCACCCGCATCTGGTCAGACTGGAGGTTAACCCCAACATAGTTGAGAAAAGGCTCGAAGGATTTTGATAAATAAAATAATACCTAAGTAAATATCAACGGTTTGAAAATACGTACCTGCAAACTCAAATTCTTGAAGTGTAAATACAGAATAAAAACATTAAGAAATGTTCGCCTTGGGTTCGTCCATATTGGAAAGCTTAATAGGATTAAATCGATGAAAGATTTACGGGTATAATCAGTGAGACGAGAAACCAGCTGCGTTGATACCGTCTACAGTATAAATCAGAATATTCATTTATATTCCATTAACTGAATACGTTGAAACTGAATACGTCATTAATTTAATACAGTTTACATAGCGGAGTACGCAACGTTGCAAATATTATGTTGTGTCCACCAAGGACCTCGCCTCAGCACAATATATCACAATGGAGCGCGGTCGTTGTATGCAAACTTAAATAAGCAGACCAGCCAATCTGGTACACAAACATAGAGTATAAAAGAAAATGTTTTAGGAACTTAGTTAACAGTTTTATAATTAAAGAAAAACATTTCTACTGTAAAAGAATAAAAACAACGGGTGCTTTTGTGAACTGATTTTTTTATTTATTTATTTATTTATTTAGGTCTTCCCACAGCTCGTGTATACAATATATTATAGATTAAAATATATAGAGGTAACGGGCTTACACACTAGCCAATTACGGGCTAACCAGCATTCACCATATTATATGACAATATTAATATTAAATAAACAATCGGAGTCTACAAATAATCATGATTATTCTGCAGAGACTTCAGGATTTTGGATCTAAACGAATTAAGTGGGTCATGGTATATGTCAGCATTACATACATTTTTATGTAGTATTTATGTTACATGATTACATTGCCTTGTTAGTCTAGTGACTAGCTTTTAGTATTTAGTATATCGGATCATAGGCGAGTCTGCCGAACATCTTAGGTTCAGTTCACAGGTCAAGTACGGTGTTATTGAGATTTTCCGCGAAAGTAGCAACTTGTTAATCCTAATTTGCTTGCTTGATATATATAATTTCATTGCTCGCCCTTATTACATGGAATCTAAAAACATATTATCAAATTTTGGATGTAGGTACAACAGTATATCTATGCCTAAATTTTCAAAATAATAACTTCTTAACTTCGCGCGTTATTAAATGGAAAAGGATTAAAAAGGTATGTGCAATATGACTGCTGATTGACGAATTAATAGCAAAACAATAGTCAGTAGTTTCCGTGAGTTTCTTTAATTTATTACCGTGGTTGATTTAATAAATTATTCATACTTTTACTACAGTAGAAAGAAATTTTGAGTTAGCAGCAACGAAAGAAAATAACAAGGAATATCAATTTATATCACAAACTTTTGGA
This sequence comes from Acronicta alni, assembly GCA_964056405.1. Classification (NCBI taxonomy): domain Eukaryota; kingdom Metazoa; phylum Arthropoda; class Insecta; order Lepidoptera; family Noctuidae; genus Acronicta; species Acronicta alni. The sequence goes on from OZ043920.1 coordinate 6,097,086, forward strand.
AATATGACAGTAAATTGCGACGTGTCTGGTGGAAGTCTAATAAGATGAGATTAACTAGAGAATTATAATACCTCTCCAGCTGATTAATGAAGACGGAATCTTTGGCGTTCTGGGTACCTTGTACTAATTCAGAAGCTGTCACCGTCCCACGTGCCTATAGACCGTTGCTTTGACGAGGGTAGCTTCAACACAGTTCTGCGAACAAAGCATTCAGCTACCTAGGGACCTGCTCAATACACAGTGCTATTAGAGCGGTCTTTATTCTTTCATCTCTATTTTTTTATACCTTCCCTATAAATAGCCTGACGCAACAATGTAACAATACCTCCAATTCCTCACATTCGGCAACATATTGTTTCAATATAATATATAAAAAATATTAATGTTTTGTTTCTTCGTCGTTCATGCGTCCATTCTATATCATTCATCCGATTACGATTAAATGTAGGTGGGTTATTACTTGACCGCTTTAATATTGAAGAAACGGCATTGCAACGCATGACACAGATAGAAATATTAAGACCTTGTTCAAGAAGATGACCACAGATGTCATTAGTATGGAAAATAAAGAAAACAATAATGTGCTGAGCTTAGCATAATATAGTCTGGATATTCAGTACATTGAAAAAAATACCCCTAGTAAATTAAGAGCTTTAAGGCCACCATTAATCTATGTTACGAGAATTTGGTACGGCTAGATTAATTCAGTCTCAGGTACAAAGCAATTAACGCACTATGTACACAGTTGTACTATACCTATGTGGGATGAGAATATCCGTCTTAATTAACTCAATATAAATAAATAGAATCATCAGAGATTTCCCCTTTAATGTTGTTTGAGGTTAAGTTGAGAACTTATTATTTTGTCGAAAACATCATAATTTAGTTCTTTGCATGCCCTTTGAAAAAGTGAAAATATACTAATAAAATGAATTTAAAAATAATTAGCGATCATCTGCGAAGTGCTTATGCAGTATTTGCTCGGTAGGTCAAAGGGAAGTAGTTCCTGTAAATTAATATTATTAACACCACATATTTAGGATTGAGCACTTGAATATCATGAGTGGCGTGTTATTTATGATTATTTAAACAAATCATAACTTTATTCCGATTTCTAAATCTGTGAAAAATGAGGGCTTAACATAAAATCCCTGAAACTCTAACAAGCTAGGAAATTTAGTGTTATAAGTCAAATAGCTGTTACAACAAGAACACGTTTTTATCGTAGTCAAGTTTTGTCTTTTTATACATATAACATCACCAAAAGCTTCATATTTTAAAAATTGAGTTTATCTCCGAGGTAATAAGGATATCTTATGCAGAGGAAGCTGTCATTCTATCACTTTTGTTTAAATTTCGGAATTTCCTTCAAAATAATATTCACGTAATAATACCATACGCTTTTATATAATTCTAGCTTCTTGTAAGACAACCTTTGTCCGTTCTCCGTCAAAACATAATATTAAGTAGATATTGAGACAGAAATTCAATAACTGTAGGGTTTTCATAGGCTTAACTGGGTAGGTACCTAACCTCACTTCTATTCTGTAGGGACTTTATGTCCCGTGCTGATTCGTTGCACCTTAAATTTTTTGTGTCATATACCGAACTTTCTCCTGATTAGGTTGTCTGGTTCACCCTCTAAAAGAAAGTGACAACGTGGCTTTTTCATCAAAGTAATCGTTGAGTTTGAGTAACTCGGCGTAACTCAATTGTTTAAGCTGTCTGTTAGAATTTACTAAAATGAGAAGTTGTTCTTATACGATTACGGTCACGAATAGCGTAGTTACTGAATTTATGTAACTATATCATAGGTAGGTAAGCGCTTAAGAGAGGGCAGTCTCTCAAGCTGATCAACCGATCTGCAAGGTTAAGCTGCGTTAGCCGTGGTCGGTTTGCGATGGGTGACCATTCTTACACACTTACACCCCTCGTGCCTCGGAGAGCACTTAATGCCGTCGCCACCTATGCCAATTGTTAATGATAGTCAAACGCTCAAAAAGCTTGACAACCAGTCTATCCTTAGGATATCACTATTACCTAGAAATTGAGTGGCAGAGGTCTGATGGCAATCACTTTGTGTAAAATACTGACATTCAGCCGTATCTAGTTAGACTCGAGTCTAACATTTTTGGGACAAGGTTCGGGGGAAGAAGAAATTTATAGCTAAGCGTAAAGCGCTTGTTGCAGTAGCGTAACTAAGAAAGTACTTTCTAACAAGAAGTTTAGAAAGTACACTATGGAGGTTTAAGTAGCTGGTATTTTTTCTATAATGTACCCTTTACCTGAGTATTGAACTACTTGAGGAAATAAAATCGCTATAAAGATTCCAGAGATAATATAGCTTCTATTTGTTTCAGTTATTGACCGTAAGTAACGGTTACCTAGTTGTGCGATTGTATTTAAAATAGCCTTAACATTCAAATGAACTGGAGCTCCCAACTCTGAATCTCGGAACTATAGCTATTAACATTACCATAATGTGGTCACCATATTTTCTCTTGATAAGCTTGCCTCCGGCGAAACGCATAAGGAAAATGGGTTGTGATTACACTTCCTTCGCTACTTAATCACGGATTTCCTTCCTCGCATAAATTTATAATACTTACGTAGTCTTATAAATAACCTTTCAATCTGTATGATCGTGAGGCTATCAATCGGTAACAATGGATTAGCCAAGGGTTGCCCTTTCAATTACACAATCCGTATTTATTCATGTTCTCCTAGTATTTTCCTTGTTTACCATCTAAGGTATATTCAAAGGATTTGCAGATTTGCTTCGGTCAAGGGCAGGGGTAGATTACAAAAGGAAAATAAATGCTTGAACATTATTTCAGGACACAATATTGTAATAGTATTTGTAAATACTAAAATAATATAGTCCTGTTATCTATCGAACATATTTACATCTATATAACTTGATACTTACAGCTTTTAATATATAGGTAGGTCTACTTACAAAATAATCTGCGACTTGGCGGCGCCTAATATAAATTTTGGTATTTTGTATAATAAATTATTCGAAATTCATTATATATCTCCCAGGTCGCCACTTACAATTGCTGAAAGAATCACATTATTCTTTCATGATTATATAGTCCACTGAACATTTAATTTATCGTCTCCCATGGAATTTTGGCGAGAATTGCTAAGAATAAGGAACGGTGTTAAGAGAATATACAAATTTATATATTATGTATGTACATACCTACGTTACGTTAACGTTTATTGTTATAATAAAGCGTTGTTGTGCACTCGCTCAACAACTCGCAATACTGTTTCATAATGTTATGCAGTAAGACTCCTCCGATGTACTGAGCTCGTTTCACAATGCAGTTGCTACAGCTGAACAAATACATCACCTGAAAGCCGCTATTATTCTGCATACTTATAATCTGTGTAAACTGTATTTGGAGATTTTTATTTTTACAGTTATACTTGTACAGACGATAGCACGTCAAGCTAACCATAATGACATTTTTTTTCAATTGAATATGAACCTTATTATAATGTATTAAAGTTGAAAATCCATCAAAGAAATTTGACAGTTAGGGGTAGCTTGATGTGCTGGCCTCTGTACATATTTCATCATCATCATTTGTTTCCCCAAATAAAGTAAAAATAAAATACCAAACTGAATAGAATATTAAGAAAATAATTAGAGGGTAGAAATAGAATTATTTATTTATCAATTGAAATCTTTTTAATTAAAATTTGTGAAGGTAGCGGCCCTGCAGAAACTCAATTCAAGATTCCGTGAACTTTCCTTATCCGACAACTTTTGGTACAGATCTTAAATTTCGTTAAGAACTGTTGGTTTTCATCATTATCGGTTTTATAACTTCTAGTGTTTCACTTGACTGATAAAATAAAGTGAAAATATCCGGGACAAAATGTAACTGATATGATTGTAAGTATTCAATAATTAACTTACGTAAATTCAGTAGTAACTGCCTCGTTAGTCTAGTAGTCTTATGCACGACTGCTACGCTAGACATCTTGGATTCGATTCCCAGGTTAACCAAAATGTTATTAGATTTTTCTATGAAATCCTCAGTAGCAGCTTGGAATTAAGATTTGTGCTCGGTTAATTGCAATGGCGTCGCCCCCAATTACATGGGACCTAAACATATTGACGAACTGTGGGTGTATATTGGTACACCTCTGCCTGACCCTTCGGGGAATACAGGCGTGATGCTATGTATGTATTCCATAATTAATGTTAATATAATCTCCCTGACAGAATCTTATATTTCAGACTTCCATTACAGAAAAATGAGTCTGTATCTAATTCATGTTTTATCATGATGCATGTCAACGAGCTACAATCGCTTCTGTGGCGAGCGGCGGAAACTACGCCCGCTACGACTAACCGCTACGCCGTAGCAACTAGCTACGTATATTTCAGTGTGTCGACAAAGGTTGTAATGATCCTGCAATGAACTAGGTTTGTGGCTATGGAGATATTAAACACTAATAGTTGAGTAAATTATTTATCTAAAATCAAACTTGGAATATAGTAACTTAATAAAAAAAGAGTTCAAAGACTTTCAAAATTTGCTAAAACATAATGTTGTACCTGGTCAGTTACTAAATGGATATTTTAGTACTTCTAGATAAACTTATATATACTCGCTATAAGTTATGGTATATAATAGAGATCACAAATGTAATCTCTATCACTGCGATCCCAAAACACATATTTTCAATCGATTCTATTTTACTAGAAACATTTGCAATTTCAAATCTTTGTTAATTGCATTTAATCATGTAAGTATAATGAATGAAACTCTTCATCATACATATGTGAGAGTTATAATTCTGATATATAACCACTAATCATCCCATAAAGGCACGATATTTGAAAGGCAAAACGAAAAGCGCCGTAAAGAGAACGATGAGAGCACATCAAATGTTCGCAGAATTAACCATAACTCGCGCACGATGTAAATCTTCAGTAAACGGAGCGTAGCACTCCGGTGAGTGCGTTGAAATTATCTCAGCCTTTAATTCTGACATGTTTTCAGAATTAAGCAAAAGGTTTAAATAAGACTTATTTATATACGAACTTTATGGTAAAAAAAGCACGCCTGATATTTTGTTGTCTGTTATCGAAAAAAAAATCTGGTCTGGTACTTCATTCGGGATTAACAAACAATTACATTTTATATTAAAACTAAAAAAATAAACTTTATATCAAGTAATTACTAAAAGATAACATTTGAGATATTGGCACTGAGATTAGATCCGAGTTATAAATATAAACCTATAATAACTACCATTACAGGTCATCAGATAGAAGACTAGAGTAATAAAGACTAAAAATAAAACCATAATTCTTAACAATAATTAATATTCTCTTCGCGCAATAGGTATTTAGTTAACGAGCCACTTGTACACCCAAGAAACGATGGATGTAGCAGTGTCTCAAATGAGTTATTGCGTACAATAACCATTAAAGTTACGCTATAGAAAGAGCGGGACGTAACTTTTTAATTCCGAACTATAAAAGAGTTCAGACTACTCTGTAAAATGAACATTAAGCTCCCATTTTTAAAAGGTCACACGTAAAGCTTTTCCGCTGATTCTCTCGTTTATGGGCCAGTGAGTAAATGTCGTGTTTGAGAGAAGGCTTTTGTGAACGCTTGCACAGCAATAGTTACTGATTGCTACTAGTGACTTTGAACTCCTTTAATTTTCTAATGTTGTACTGATGAAAGTTGGTCAAGTATATATATATATATATTTTAATATTCTCAAGAGAATCTTTGTTAGATTATTATCGCAATAATTACTAGCCGAACATAAATAAAACCGGTAATATCCAGGATAACCGTTTAGAGAAGTTGCTTAGATTCTTGCTGAAATTCAAATACCTACTTATTTTGCAGATACAAAAAATGCCCAAGTTAGATTACTTCAGGAATTATTATCATTATTAGGGAAGTCATTTGTAAGCTGCAAAATAAAAGTTAAATAAATCAAACGTAATGTATTTATAATCTTGCTGACGAAAGTATGCTTAATAGCTTACCTTTATTTACAAAAAAAGTATGCTTAGTTGGACTAGACGTTGCGGTGTGAAATGTTTATTTATTCATTTATACCGCGACCGCGGCATGAGTTTACATTATTATGTCACGATGAAGAAGAACACGAATTATCTTTCTCCTAATCCACTTTTATATAATCTTAAAACCTTCAAGAGACGGAAGGATACCATATCATCATAATACATCACCTCTAAACCAAGGATAGCTAACCTTTTCGTCAGTAGGTGTACATTTTGTAAAGACAATTTTACGTCGAACCGCACTGGTAGTGCTGCCCTAATGGCCCGGCCATTTTTTTCTTGAATCAAACCAATTAAGAAATAATATCGTGTTCTTCTTCAGCCATTGCTGCAGGTCGCTTGTTGACCAGCCCTGCTCTAAACATTACTTTTATATTTTATTTGTATAATAGGTTGGCACCCATTGTTTTCGCATTCCTGCATCTTTAGGTAAATGCCACGAACCCCTGGAGGTTCGTCATTGTTATATATTAAATACTTCTGCCTCGCTCGCCTGTTACATGGTTTCAAAGGGTCATTTAACGTATTTATTTTTAATTAAAACCAACATCGTTAGCAAGATTAACCTTTTAATTATAACTTACGAGTTTTGCGAGATTAAGTTACTCCATTTAAAAGGTGTAAATGTTGTACGTGTATTATAATAGTAATTGCAGTACTTAAAGTTCATAATAACCATTAAGACCTTCTAGTTAATTTTAATAACTATAATATATTTAAATTAATATAAATATTTTAGGACATTAATATCCAGAATAACACAAATATCTAACTTAAAATTGTGAAAAGGTAATGTTCCGAAATCCTTATATTTTGCTATATACCTACCTCAATGTTGGTATAATATTTCACTAAAGCATAAAGTGGGCTTTTCATTTGCTTTGGAGGCGATTTGGAAGCGGTTTTTCAAATATCACTTTATATACGAATCATCAGCCCCTACCTAGTAGGACATTATATACTATCCCATTAGGTAGGGGCTGTGTTCGGGTCTCGCCTGTGAATGGGAGGGAATAGGCTATAGTCCACCACGCTGGCCTAGTGCTGGTTGAAAGACTTCACACGCCGTCGAGAAAATATCTAAGGCATGCAGGTTTCCCCACGATGTTTTCCTTCAACGTTTAAACCAGTGATAATTTATTAAATTATTAAATTATTAATAAGCACATTATTTCGAAAAATCAGAGGTGCTTGCCTTGGATTCGATCTCGAGACCTCTGACTTGGCAGTCCAATGGCTTTCACTGCTTTTTTTCAAAGTGACGTGCACTCTTACGTGAGAAGTTTTTTATATGAAAACAAAGAAGTGTTATTTCTCTCAACCATACAGTAGGATTGCTGCTGGCGTGCTGCCAATAACAGTCACGCGATTCCACAGGTGAACGCAGCTTTACATTAAAAATGCTGATTGAGGTTACCAGACAAGTCAAATCTCGTTTGACATTTAAATTGGATAAATGCAAATACTTGAAAGCCTATCAATGCGAAACATCTGCGTCTACCTCTGAAATTGCGGTAAGCTAAATATAATTTCGAGTACCTTCCACCGATCAACGAAAGCCAAGTTTTATTTAGGGTACTTTGTGAGCAACTGTTTGTTTGTGACGTTGGCTGCACGCCAGTAAACTTGCACTGAATTCAACAAATTGCACGCCGCCGGCGCCGGTGCAAAGTTGATTTAATATCACGTCACTGTCGCGCTAACGACTTGCTACTTGTGACAACTTTTACGTTTTATAACAAGTGAATCAAGTGACGGTTCCTTCTGGATGTTTGTCTGTGTCATTTGTAATGTTCAATATCTACTTATGTAGCAACATCTTGGATAAAACCAGTTTAATTTATGTTTTTTTTTCCCTGGGGAATACAGGCGTAATGGATTGTTATGTTGTGTTTTCTTTTTTACCTTGTTCTTGTTTACTTCTTTATACTGCTTAGTTTATAATGAACCAGACACTTATGGTACATTTACCAAATTGAACAGAGGAATATGCTAAAACCCAACATTGCACTGCATTCTACTACTACTTATAGCGTTGTTTTGAATAGCCTGTCAATAAAAAAAAGTATTATATGATGTGTTTAAGTGCGAATCACAAGAATGAATCAATTTTATCCCATGTTGGGCCTTCACGAATGAGCGTAACGTTTTAATTTTCATTTGAGCAAGGTAGAATTCTAGACGATTAAATTCCTTAAACTTTAAGGTCCAAATGAACACACAAATGTCGAGCGAGCTTTTACGTGATGTCTTATGTATAACACGACATATGATGACAATATTATAAATCTTAACTTAAAAAATAGCCTTTGCACTATTTAGATACGAGTATTAAAACTATTCTTTATATATTGGGCCTATATTATAATTATTTGAAAATAATTACTTCTGATATTTTATACAATAATTATGCAATCTTAAATTATCACTCACTTAAACGGTGAAGGAAAACATCGTAACGAAACCTTAGAGATTTTTCTTGATGGTTTGTGAAGTCTGCCAACTCGCACTAGGCCAGCGTGATGGACTATAGCCTAATCCCTCTCAATCTGAGAGGAGACCCGTGCCCAGCAGTGGGAAAGTACATGGGTTTATGATGAATGAAGATGAATCATGCAAATTTACAACTTATGGCCCATTTTGTGCGAAACAGGGTTGACTTCTTTACATTTTAAAAAGATAGAATAAAATTAACATAGATTAGGCAAAACTGCGCTGTAAAGGATTTTGCTATCTGTCTGCTTTGTACTCTGAATGTAAGAGTTAAATAAGTTTTATCAAAAATGTTGTTTCACCACGACGACGACTGTGGTGTCACTACACGTTGGACTGCTGATCACAAGGTCGTGGGTTCAATTCCCACAGAATACAAATATTTATGCGATGAACATTAGTGTTTGTGTTTGTCTGGGTGTTTCTTATGTATTATAAGTATGTATTTAAACAAAAAAAGTGTCTAAGTATTTGTATCCATTGTCTAGAACCCATAGTACAAGCTCTGTTTAGTTTGGGAATAGATGGTGCTATGTAAAATTGTCCAAGAATATTTATTTATTTATGTAATGGGGGAATAATTCCTCAACATGAGGCTTCCCAGTGAGTTGGTTATCAATCAACATAGTCATATTATCATATATAATAGCAACAGCGTCAAAAAAATTTTAAATCATTTAAATCCGTGAAAAAGTTTAGATTACTTTTAATAGTGGATTAATTTTATGCTTCCAATTTCATTAGTTAGAGGACTCTTCGGTTCTTCGCTTCTGAGATAGGTTGGTCCAAGTCGTTATTCGTACTAGGAAAAAATAAATATTTAAATTGCGATTCCCGCTTATCGATATGAACGTTTTTTCCGAATCTTCAATGGCAAGCAATTTGCAATATTTTATCTGGCCAAACTCTGTACTGCAAAGTAGACAATCATCCCAAAGTCCAACGATTTTATCTCAAAACCGATAGCGAATTTGTGTTGGCGTAAAATCTCCGCGCGCGCTCTCAACTATGATTAAAATTTTCCGACTTTGCGATTAATAATAATAATAATTTATTGATACAAAAGGTTACATTGTCAAGAGAACAAAATACAGCCAAATAAAATATATCGCTAAAATTCACTAAATCAATACAAAGACATCTGTGTGTGAACTAGATAAAAATATCTGTATCTCAGACATCAGCGCTCTTCCCTATGTTGTACATAATTATAGTTTAATGCTATACTACTGTAAAACAGAGATATCACCAAAATTACAAATTAGTTTTTCTTCTCTTAGGTAGTAGAAATAAAAATCATGGACAATTAAATTAAAATAGAATTACATTGAAAATTAAAAATTATAAGATTTATTACATTATGTAGATGAAAATAAAAATAAGTTAAAAGAAGTGTTTGTGTGTGTTTGTGTGTATGTGTGTGTGTGTTGTGAAATTATATAATGCATCCTTACAATACCTATAACAGCTCACTAAAGGATTAACTATTACGTACACTAAGGGTTAATTATGTATGAAGGTGAATAAAGGAGTGAGTAGACGTGAGACAACGCCCCACAATATCAAGGTGTTCCCCGATTTAAGTCAGATTTATTGAGTTCATACGAGCTATAAAGAAACTTGTAAGTACATGCTGTATATGCATATGGAAATTCCAAGTGATCATATTGTAAGCTAAACATCAATCTTAGATCTTTCTCTTTTGAGTCTCTTTCTTCCCTGTGTAAAAGATATTAATTAGGACAGGATAGTTTAAAATTCTTGAAAATATAATAATACACTATTTTTAGATTTGTGAACAGTAGACGGAGCTGATACCTCCTAACTGAAGACCTCTGCGAAGATAAACTGAATTCCAGACATCGAAGGTATTCATTATTACGTGTGTAAACAACGGAATAATCAATATACCATACTGAACTATGAGCTACTAACTTATAATCTACCGCGTAGTAATATAGTTAGTAATATGATTCTAGTACTGATAGGTACTTCAGCAGTTCCTTTATCAGGTACCTAATGATGTGTTTGCTACTACTGAACAGTCGCCTTCTCTTCACAACATTCATGCGAAGCGCCAGCTGTTGACGACAACCTCATTACGTTCTAGAACGATATTTTCCTGTCATTAATTTTACCGAATTTTACACTTATGAGTAAAAGCGAAAGCAAAAAGGTTCTAATATTTTGTAGTGTAATTATGTATCTTTATAAATATTTTTTGGAAAATTATAATATATAATTTTTTATACTGGAATTTAAAAAAATATAATATGTACGATGTTGTTGTATTGTTGTTAGTTAGAAGTTCAGTGTACCTTTCACTGTACTTCTAACAAAGATATTTCAAAACAAACTGAGAATCTTGATCTCTTTTAATTCCAGACAATATAAATAAAACAAGATTTTAGTATGGAATTTTATACGCTTTGTCTCGTTAATTTATCTGCCTCCTAGTGAAGTTACCAACCAAAAGGACAAAAAAAATGAGAGCCCTCGGGATTGTAACGAATTTATAACTTTTTTCAATCTACAGAAGTTTTCTTCGTTGCTGGAAATAAGGCGGACATTATAAATATTGTGTACCAGTGAAATATAAATAGAGATTTTTATTCTATTGGAACTGAAAACTATTTATTTCGGACAGTTACGCGAATATTAGACATTGAAATAAAACTATTTTTACAGATTTTATCGCGTTACGTTGGTATTATTAATCCCGACGTTTCAGACCCTTTACCATGGTCACGGGTAGACTCTACCTATCGGGGACCACAGGGAGTCTACCCATGTCCTTGGACGCTACTACATTTCAGCTGATTAAATAATCAGATTTAAGAATACAATATGTTTGAGTCCTATGTATTTACAAAAAGTAGTTAAAAGTAGTAGGTACATAAAAGTATTATATCAATTATTGTCAAGTACAAACCCATATCAGTTCTACCTTGTTTGTGACTAGATGGTGCTGTATCACAAATTGTTTTTTCAAGCGCTCATCACTGCAAAAGGAGTCTTTATCAAGCTGATAAATTTCTCATCGAAGATGATAAAAATTGGCTCCACGTTAATTTGGCAACAGTTTTTTCTCATTTATGTAAAACCAAATAAAATCACGTATAATAAAAAAAAGAAGAGTCATTAGAAACTCAAGTGATCACTTGAGCTCAGCATTCGCGACCGCCTTTTCCTCACTTCTCGAGAACTACTTCACAAACGCTGAACTAACAGAAACTAGGCTAAAAACTTTATTAATTAGTTCATCTAATGAGGTTGGCAATATTAATACAAGCATACAACATTGAAACAATTCAGTTAAATAGTAATTAGTTTGCAAATAAATATTTGAGTTTGAAAAATGTAAAGAAGCCTCTAGCTATTTTCAAAAATTACGAAATTTAAATAATTATAACGGATTTATAAAAGTATACTGAAGCAGTTATTTTTGTATTCCTTTGATTTATTGCGATTTCTCAGAAAAAATAAAGCCAATATACTTACAATTTAGCATGTAGGCTCCTTAAAGGGTATAGACATCAGCTAAGAAAGGATTTTGGTAAATTTGCAAGCGGTTAGATGCATGGGGCACAGTGTGAGTAATTCCACCTAAAATTGGAGCTGCCCGACTGGGGAATTTCCTCCGTCTTGCAGAAAATCGAAGTGAAATAACACTGTTTTGAGCTGTGTTGTGTTCCTTACGGTGAGCAAGGTTGCCAGTGCTCCGCCAGGAAACATTATGTCGGCAGTAGGGGGACTTAAACCTTTATACTGGCAACACAACAATTTCTCTTTCGTTTTACAGGGTCGGCAACGCGCAAGTGATACCCCTGCTGTTGCAAGCGTCTACAGGCTACGGTAACCGCTTACCATCAGGTGGGCCGTATGCTTGCAAATATTGAACAAATAACAAATATCCGATTTAGATTATGAATTGTGAATGAAAATATTTGTGCAATTAGTATTGTCGGATGGGACACTACCTTACTCTCCTTCAATTATTGTTAGCGTGAAGTTTTCGGCAAGGCTTCAGTAACTCAATTTGACTTCGCGAGTTTATTTCTCCGCCTGTTTATAGCTACTGGTTTTCCGCTGTTTCCCAGGAGTATAGAAAAGTTTCTCATAATTGAATTACTTTGTTAAATGTGTGCAATCAGTAACATAAGGTAGTTTGTACTAATTAATTGGACGTCTACATAATGCAATACCTATATACGAGTATGTAGATTAAACTATGTATGCAACGATCGTTTAATTAATACAGTTACTAACAGTACGATTACATTACCTCTACAGAACGAGCTTTGCATAAATTACATTTACTTTACATATGAGATGCGTGATAATCATAGTTCAATAAACATAACACATATACATATTCAAAAAATTTATTTACGAGTATCTAAAAATAAATAACACAACCATTACAATATTAATTAATAATTCATATATATTAAAAAAAAGAATTCATAGATATACTATATTACATATCTTATTATAACATTTATACCCTTTTGCACTAATAATAATAATAATCATCACTGACAGGACTGTTGTTGCCAACAAACCTGATATAGTGTTGATAGATCGATTAGAGCGCCGCACAATGATCATCGATATCACTGTCCCGCATGATGAGAACCTCACCAAGGCTGAAAAAGATAAAGAAATTAAATATCTTGATCTAGCCCGTGAGGTTGTCGACATGTGGGATGTGGATTCGGCAATTATTGTGCCGATAGTTGTTACAGCCAATGGTTTAATAGCCAAGAGCCTCGACGGACATCTAAGGAGGCTCTCGTTAGTCGGCTGGATCAAGGGCTTGATACAGAAAGCGGTACTCCTCGACACGGCACGCATTGTGAGGAGGTTCCTCTCTCTGGAGCCTTAACCACCGGTAGCTTGGACCCTGTTCCCGATATCGGTGCTCTGACTATTTTTTTATATTTTTAAATGTTTTTGTTTTTAGTTTTTGTAAAAATATAATGTAAATAAGAAATTAAATAAATACGAGAATAATAATCATTTTATTTCAGACAGTAAATCAGTCCATATTTTTCTAAAGATACCTACAATTAAATTAAATTAAAATTAAATAATATAAATAGTAAATAACGAAATTAGCGAAATTAAGTAGTAAATGAATTAAATAATGTCAGAATCATTTAATTCATTTACTACCTGCCCCAAGCTTGATATATGGGTGCATGTAAGGCCTGCCAGTTCTGCATGAACGGCCCGTCCAACCTGCTGGCAATAACTGAAAGGAGACCGTTGCCGCTGCCCCGCACTCTACTCGCTATCGAGGTGGCCCTCTTGCGCATACTGGCATAAAAACAGTCAATGCGGACGCTCGCGAACATTCCCGATGCGCTGCAGAAGCGAGGCATCTGGAGCAGCGCCCTCAGCGCGTTGTTATACTGAACGCGGAGAGCGCTGTAGGATCAATAGGTTCTTAATTTTGTTTCTGCTATTTTGATTAGATACTTGACATTTCGGAGGATACATATAATATGGAGGATTTTCTAAGACCTATTCCACTAGTCTCCACGACCTTACTATTTCCGTAATGTGAGAAGTAAGCTATGGAAAGTACAGCATCCACCACCACACGAATATGTTCGACCCAAGGAACACCTGCCACTCGGACGTGATTTACAGTAGACTGTATGAGAGACTGTAGGAGAGCATTCAACCGACTGTGCACTCAAGTAGGCCGCTGCAAACAAACACAAGTTGTGTTTAGCATAGCCCCCATCACAGTGTGCGAGTGCGATGCCCTGACCAGACTATGCTACACTTGCTGGGGTGCCCAAAATGCCCGTACACCTGTATCGCAATTAACGTGGGCTTACTGGGCTTAAGTAATATAAATAATGTATATACCATCGACACGAAAAGAAGAAGACTATTTCTGTACTTCAGCTACTGTTCATAATATAATAATCACACAAGGTCAGTACATTCTCACCGATGGCCTTAAAAGCTGTATAGAGAAGCCCCTATACAGCTTTTAAGGCCACATCAAAGGCTTAAACGTTGCACACTGTGAAATAGACTATAATTCCGCTCTTTTACCTTTTCCACTTTTTTATATAGGTAATAAGAGTAATAATCTTTATTATCCAAAAATGTAGTACGAACTGATCTATCTTTGTAAAATATATTGAAAAAATATTTGTATTTTTTACAAGGTAGTATTAAAAACTTTGTGACAAACAATACATAAAATTAATACAGGCCACTATTATTCTGGGTAGCTAGAGACGAAAAACTTAATCGCATTCGAATACATTCCTTTCTGTCAGGACATCTGTCAAGTCATTTTTTATGCAAAGCTGTATTGTATTAATTTTTATGTTGATGACCAATGACATTTAGTGTAACTGAGTAAATATAAAAAACTCGATAAAACAATATACCAAAGAAATGTTTGCGCCGCGATCGTTTATTATTCGTGATTACATGACTTCATTAACAAGATATATGTCCGAGCGAAGTATTGTAGCACGTATACGAATTGGTGAGTCACTGCCTAACACTGATTTGTACGAAGATTGTCCCACAAACAAAGTGAAAGTTCATGAATTGACAAAGGGAAAGAATGTTGTCATATTTGCAGTTCCCGGTGCCTTTTGTCCAGGATGTTCGAAGAATCACTTGCCTGGCATCATAAAAAATACTAAGAAAATGAAGGGAGATGGCGTTGATGAGGTTGTATGCGTATCTGTGAACGATCCGTATGTTATGGCTGCTTGGGCCTCCAAGCATGATACAAAAGGAAAGATACGGATACTCGCAGACCCCACCGGCACCTTCATCAGTGCGATGGGCCTCGGTATCCACCTGGCCACACTGGGTGGATTCCGTGCGAAGCGTTTCTCTATGGTCATACAGGATAACAAAATTATGGCGCTGAATGTAGAGCCAGACGGCACTGGATTAACATGTTCCCTGGCCAGCCAGCTCGATTACAAGCCGCATATTAAAAAGTTAGAAGATAATAAACAAGAGCACACGTAAAAGTGTAAGATATTTGCTGAAGTTGATACAAGCTACGATTCTGGTTGTTTGACACTTTCTGTTTCCTATATCCAAAGAATAAAAACTGGGCTATAAATGATAACACAATATGATTCATATTAGAAAATTACTAAGGAACTACCATAGATTCTAAATATGAATTGATTTCCAAGACTAACGACACTGCCAGTATGAAGTGCTCAAGCAGTCCCAATAGAAGCCTTCTCATAACTGCTTTACGAACTAAAATAATCTGGATAGAAATAAATTGTAACACATTTTATCATTAAAAATGAATCAATGCTTGTTGCATAAGATTAACTTAAATTGGTTCGAATTTGTTCGCATTTTAGTAAGTTCTATTCCATGTCGTCAAAATAAATAAAACCCCTGAAGTTAGCAGCACCACGTATAATACAATGATTATACTTAAGTTATTTTGTCAGTATTTATATGCTCTCGACATTGGTAACTTTGTTTTAATTAACTTGCTAATGTAACTTGATTTATACCTTTGACATTATTTAAATAAACTTGCAAATTATAATTCTTATTTATACTCACACTTCAAACTAAAAGAGTTATCCTATGAATGTTCATTCCCTTCTCATTTAATTAAAGAACATAATTCGTTCTCTAAATTGGGAAAGATTTTTGCATCAGATAATTTCATAATAAGAGCTTCTCTTTACGCCAAATAGAAAATGATTTATGATAGACAATACTTATCTACTTTGTAAGTGGACTCGTAAGTAGTCGGGGAAATGGTGAAAAACCAGCTAAGGCAGTCCAAAACTTCTAGCACTGACCTCTTTATTACAGGTACGCTGGACTACAGATGTCAGTTCAGAAAATGAAGCCACTTGATTAATCGCCATTTTGGCGCTGATAGCAACATGAGCGTCCACAGAACTAATAATAGAGATGTTCAGTAAATAAGAAGTACATAAAGAGTACATAAATAGTACATAAGGGGTACATGAGGAGAACATAAGGAGTACATAAGGAGAACATAAGGAGTACATAAGGAGTACATAAGGAGTACATAAGGAGTACATAAGGAGTACATAAGGAGTACATAAGGAGTACATAAGGAGTACATAAGGAGTACATAAGGAGTACATAAGGAGTACATAAGGAGTACATAAGGAGTACATAAGGAGTACATAAGGAGTACATAAGGAGTACATAAGGAGTACATAAGGAGTACATGAAGAGTACATAAGGAGTATATTACTAGCATTAAATACTCTTTCTTTTGTAAATATACAGCATCATTATTAGTATATGCGAAACCTGAAACACGTATCTACTATTTTTATGTAAAGAATCTATGTACAACATTTCAAAACTGTATCATGAAAAATCACAAAGTTATAAGTTACCTGGTTGTCCGTACAAAAACTGCTCATCACGCGCGGTTCGTGCGCCACCGCGCCGTCCCGCGCCCGCGTCTGACATTTAACTGATGATACATCACACTTCCCACATTTTCCATCACACTTGCAGTCTTTGGACTGTCGTAATGGTCAAGTGTAGGTAGACATTAATAAGTACTTTATTTGTAAATGCAGCCGTAAGTGATTAAATGTAGTCAATGCGATATGTTGCACCTTATACTTTGGTATAAGGTGGAACATATCGCATTGACTACATAGAGGTTTAACACTTTTCATCCATTTTGAACTTAAACAGTGAAAAGTGTTAAACATCGCATTAATTAACCACAACAGGCTGTAGGTACAAATAAAAACGTGTGTTCATGTGTGTGACGATACTTTAATGTCAGATAGCTCCTCGTGCCGCACTGCCAGGAATACGTTATCACTTATCACCACAAACCGCTAGTATCCGTACCATTTCTTACACGAACACTATGCTTTTTACATACGATAGGTACACGTCAACCGAAACACAACTGCTGCGCGCTCGCGTTATCACTATAAACCGCTAGTGTACGTACCATTTCTTACACGAACACTACCTATGCTTTTTACATACGGTAGGTACAGGTGAACCGAATTGCCGTGCGCTCGCGGCCGCGCTCGCGTTATGTACCTACTTATCTGAACGGGAGCGACATACGTGCACACTACCCTATAGCAGCCGGGCGACTGAAGTGGTGGGATAACCCCTGCCCGCCCCACTGCGCTCGCGCTGAGCGCTCAGTGAGTCAGTCCAGTCAGTGCACCGTGACTTTGACCTGTCGTGACCTGTGTTGCGCGGACATAATTGCGGATAGGTACTTAGTGTCGCTCGGTATCCTACTCGTAACATTTTTTAAATGTTTTTGGGACAAAATATAACATGATGTAAAAATTAGTGGAATCGATTTAGTCACTTATTCTGATAATGACCTTGTTTAAAATACATAAGAAACACCCAGACAAACACAAACATTTTATGTTAAATATTTGTGTCTTGTGGAATTCGAACCGACGACCTCGTGATCAGCAGTCCGATACTCGGACATTAGACCACTGAGGTCGGCAAAAATAAAATAAATTAGAAAAAAATATTATACAGTTCCGACCATACGGACATCAGTCATATTCCACATCTATGGCTCGGACCTACCACCAACCACTGATTATGTAGTTAGCAAAGGAAAAATTCGACCGCGGGCATACATACAATTTCACGAGTTACAATGGAATTCAGTATTAATCGAATATGAATCTTCCTACATTCCTGTATATTTTTTTGCATTTATAAAATCCAATTGTAACATTAATCGTGAAAATACGCTGAATGATGAACATTTCACCCAATACCTATCTTCTCAAAATACAAACTGCATCCGTAATGATGCCTGAATGAAATATGGTCCTGTTTATTTTGGAACACGGTAGCCTCCCAACAATTCTACACGTTGGTTGGTGTCAGGAAACTATTCCGTTTGTACTATATATAACTTTCAACTGGGTTGAAACTTGACCTGACAGACTTAATTGATACCCTTTACTATTGGATTCAAAATCCGAAATGTCGTGGTTGAGTGACGAAATTTCTAATTCTGTCGTAATTATAGTGATTGTAAGCTCTAGTTCATTAGTTAAGTGGTCGTAACCGCGACTGCTATGCTAGAGGTCCTGTATTCGATTCGAGGTTCCAGGTCGTACGCTTGCCATATTACATGGGACCTAAACATACGGATTGTGGATGACCATAAGTACACCTCTAACTAATCCTTTCAGGAATACGGTGTCCATGAGTGACACGGCTGACGAAGAATACATAAGTAATCACTTCTATGGCCTAAGGCCACTTCTGATGAACCATAATATAATTCATATTAGAAAGTTCCTATTGATTTTACATATGAATTGATTCCAGAGGAATTGCTTTTCAGCCCTCCTGGATTTTCAACCTTAAATGAATTTCCTTCAAAAGACCACTTCAGACAATCAATACCCTATATTGTCACACTCGCATACCTTCTACCAACATGTCTGAACTTTAAAAGAGACCATGGATTTTTGAGTATGTCTCGGTGTCTCTTCTCAGTCATCAGTTAGCAAATGCCGGCGTCATCTAGCAAAAAATAAACTAAAATCTTCTCTAAAGTTGTAAGAAAAATCCCTAAAGATCTTCTGACAGAAATAAAAAATTTATTCACCTGAAATACCTATTAGATTGAATATGGCTGTGTTTGAAATAATAAAATTCCAAGCCAAATCGTAGTTTTTGTAAAAAAAAAAAAACATTTTATGTGATTATTAAACGCTCGCTGTAATTGTAGTCCATGCTGTTCTAATTTTTTAAGCCCATCCGACGCAATAGAAAAGGAAAAAGTAATACCGCAGCCAAATGAATATATTTTATATTCATAGGATAACATTGAGGCTAAATAATGAAGCTCTCGTGAATAGTGCGAGACAAGAAGAGAACTCATATTTGTTTCGCAAGGTCGTTCTAACTCATACATTGTAGTTGTAAACAAGCTCATAATAAATATTTTATAAGCAGTAACTTACTTTATTGTTTTTAGTTGTACGAGTAGATACATAGTCATCTATATACAATTATACATAGTCGTTAAGTAACACACCCTGCTCGGTAAAACCTATTCAATTATCCCTCCACTATACCAAACTAGGCTCACAATATCGTCCGACCATCTAACTGATGATCTGCCCTGAGATTATCTAATATGCTTTAACCACCATTCAGAAACTGTTTGGTCCAAAATACATCAAGTGACATACATATTTGATCTATGCGCATATATTATTTGTCTTTTAAGAGAGGTAGGGCATAGTGGGAGTAATTCCACTCAAATTGGAGCTGCCTGACTGGGGAAGTACCTCCGCCTTGCAGAAAATCGAAGTGGAATAAAACTCCATTGAGCTGTGTTGTGTTCCTTATGGTGAGCAAGGTTGCCAGTGCTCCGCAAGAAAACGTTGTGTGACTTTGACACTTAGGGCGCAGAAATGACCAAACCAGATCATTTCAAGGGCGCAGTCATAGAACGAAACCGGACATAAAAGGCTAGTTATGGTACTGCCTGACAAGGAAATGTAATATTACCCAAAAGGAGCTTACATTAGGTATTTGTTTATATTATACACTTCATCATCAACCCATGGACTGTCCCACTGCTGGGCACGAATCTCTTCTCAGAATACGAGGATTAGGCTAACTATAGCCTACTAACTATCGACTACAACTCGCTTTAGGCCAGCATGGTGGACTACCACCATGCTGGGCTAAAGCGAGTTGGCAGACTTCACACTCTGTTGAGAAAATCTCTCAGGTTGCAGGCAACATTCCTCACGATGTTTTCTGTCACTGTTTAAGCGAATAATTATTAATTAATACGCACATGATTTTGAAAAGCCAGAGGTGCGTGCCTTGGAGATGAACTTGAGACCTTCAGTCCAATGGTCATATCACTAGGCTTTCACTGCTTTATTTAAATACTCTCATAAATATATAAATAAAAAATAAATATGCTTAGATACGTAGATGTATACAGGCAATCAGTCAAGGTGATCACTCAATTAGGATTCGCTTCCTGAAGATAAACACACTGTCGACCCTCGTCAAAGTTGTGAGAATCATAAATTCACGCACCAGCTTAATGTGTTCTCGGTATTGATGAATCGATATTTTGACGTCCAAAGTGAACAACAAATTTGTACTGCGACGTCGAAACACGAGACTTCTTCGCGCTCATAATTGACGCAGAATTTTACCAAAGATTTTTTTAACTTACTTGTTCAGGTGTAATGAGTTCTACAAATATTCTTGGACAATTTTACACAGCACCATCTAGTCCCAAACTAAGCAGACCTTGTTGTACTATGGGTACTAGACAGAGGATATAAATTATAAACTTTTTTTTGTAAATACATACTTATAATACAACACAAACGCCCATGTTCATTATATAAATGTTTGCGTTCTGTGGGAATGGAACCCAGGACCTCGTGCTCAGCAGTCCGATACGCGAACCACTAGACCACAGACGTCGTCAGTAGAATAAATATATAAATAGACAAAGGAGACTTTTGTACTCCGACGTCGAAACACGAAACTTCTTCGCACTCGTAATTGACGCAGAATTTTACCAAAGAATTTTTGAAATTTACTAGTTCAGGTGTAATGAGTTCTACAAATAGACAGATAACACCTTCTAGTTAAGGACTGTTTTATTTTGTTCAAGTGTAGGATTTATTAAAATGTTAGGATCAACACTTACAGTACAATATTAACAAATGAAATCTGAAGAAAACATTTTTTTAATTAATAAATATTATAAAAGTAGTAAGTAAAGTACCTACCATTTTGATACAGAATAGACTTAATTTCAACTAAAACATCTAAAATCCCTTAAACGATTAAACATAAAGGTCTTTTAAAAAATCTATCAACTAAACTCGCTCGCCGACAATTTCGTTACTTCATTGAGAGCCTGGGCACGAATTTCAAGCCTTAATCTAAACAATACCACGACCTTTTGCTAACCGTATTTATCTAAGTTGTTCGTAGTAAAAATTTAGTTACTAATATTTCAGTAAACAATTAGGGTCACAAGTTTGAAAAGTAGGTACCTGCTTAACTTATCAAAGCCAGATGCCATAGTATAATAAATTACTTTTTAATTTAGTTACGTACCAACAGAAGAACTTTAATAACAAACTTTTGTTACACACGATATTTTAATGATAGCAAGACATTTCCAAAGTTTGCAAGAATAAATTATTTTATTGCTGAATTTTATGTTTGCAATGACTTGACTTAATATATCCCGGCTTAGTTTTACGAAAGCCTGCTCAACCCTCATTGTGTCGGACAGTGACTTGACAACATAACACCTCGGAGCAGAACGGTGCCTTTGTTTATTTTACCATCGCGACAAATAGATCGAGCACAAGATAGTACGCCTACCATCTCACTTGAAATTAATGTCGCCTACACCTACCGTGGGAATTTCAACAGAAGACTAAGTAATTAAGTTTGTGTTTCACGTACTTTTAACAGGCTTAATTCTACAGACAAATTTTAATTCACGTAATATAAATGAGGCGTCTTTTCTTTTTTAATACTGATCTTTGAAAGCTGAAATATTAATATAGAAGAATTATTTAAAATATGTTTAAAAGTTGGTATTAATTACACTTATTAGAATTGTTGCTACTATAAAATTTGTATATGTATTTGTATAATGTAATATAGTGCTTATTACTAAGCACTATATTACATTATATGTATTTGTATAATGTAATATAGTTCTTATTACTAAGCACTATATTACATTATTTACTAAGCGTCATAGTATTCCTCGGCATCGCTGTCGTCCGACGGTATTAGATATAATTTAAAAACATGATCGGAATGAGATTGTTTCTCATTAATAAATTAGAGTTAAAATATTTCCTATACCTAATGCAAAATTTAAGATCAAGTCAATCTCACCATCTGTAAGAAATGTTCATGAAAAACCAAACTTTGTCACAGACAAATAATAACGACAACAGCATAATCACCGAAACAACCATCTCCAATACTCATCGTCACTATTTGCGTTGCTCTCTTATAAAGCAATAACCTTTCATTGTGTTCGTTGTTCCGATGTTTCCAAATAATAGGAAATTAGTACTAACGAGGTAATAAGTCTTTGAAAACGCTTTTTCTATTATCTAACTGTCTCATATTGCTCAGCGGTGGTAATTTAGAGCTGTCAGTGTTAGCAGCTCGAAGTTTTGAACTGTGCCTCGCAATAGACTCGTCTCCAATTATATGGGACCTAAACATACCCGTGAACTGCAGGTGTACATGAGTGTACACCTCTGCTAACCCTTTGGGAATTACAAGCGTGATGGTATGTCAGCTTAGAAAAAACGTGTGAAAAAGTAATAAAACTAATAAAAGACAGTAAAAGTTTTATAGAAGGTCAGCGTAACAGGGGTCTGTAAATTAATGTCTACATCTGTATTTTTTTTACGGGGAGAACATCAACACCTTTACCCCAGATTGTCATTATCTCTATATATTATTACTAGTCTCTGCCCGTGACTTCGCCCGCGTGGAAAAGTTACTTTTATTATCATTGTAATTTGGAAAATTAACTCAAAATCGTTATAAATTATAGCTTATGTGTTATTCTGATGTATAAATAAAAATACTGTAAAGTTTCATCAAAATCCATTTACTTAGTAGTTTTACAGTGAAAGAATAACAAATATCCATCCATCCATCCTCACAAACTTACATATTTATAATATTAGTAGGATTTCTCAAAGGTGTTTTTATGTCGTTATGAAATATCTCCCTTAATACAGTATCCAAATAAATGCTTGATACGTCATTTTGTAGTAATCTTTCCATCTATTGACAAAAAATAACATACCATCACGTCTGTACTATGCACTGTACTCTGCGAACGGTTAGGCAGAGGTGTACTAGGTAATTGTACATAGACATTTCGCCGGTCCCATGTAATAGGGTGCGAGCCTATTGCCATTAACCAGGCACAAATTCAAATTCCGATCTGCTACTGAGAATTTATAGAAAAACCCAATAAGACTTTGCTCGACGGGACCTGAGAATAGCACCCAGGCCTTCTAGCAGTCGCGCTTAAGACCACTACACTAACGAGTCAGTTATTTTAGAATTCTAGTTATTTGTATTGTAGTTATTGTGCTCACCTGTGGAGCCGTGTGACAGTTATTGGCAGCTTGCCAGGCAGCGCGGCAGCGGTCTGAGAGCGGGGTGCGGTTACCTCCCGCTACAAACAATTACGCAGTAACCTGACCTGGAATTAATTTTCCCCGAAGCTATTAATTTTACACTACATTAAAACTGATAACTATAAGCTATTAATACGAGCATAGAAAAAATATATGTTACGAAGTAAATAAATGACTATGGGTAGGTACATGCAGTTCGCACAGGAGTTTAAATAACATGCGTAAAAAAATATTTTTACCTCTTTGACCTTGCTTGCCAGTGTGCGTTAGGAAACACTCTACCGTTGAAACAAAAAAATATAAAACAGAATGAGATTAAAAAACGTGCGAACAAACACACAAAGGACAAGGAGAAGTCACAAGCGCAGGCAACGTCTGGGATCGAAGCGAAACAAAGCCATGTTCATTTAGCTTCTATATGATAGCTAAGCGAGCTAAACGAAGTGGGTTCACACCGGAAATTAAAGTCAAACGAGTGATGTAGCGATGTGACGGCTTGTCGTGCTGCACTTCAGCCCCGCGCGAGACCGGCGCGAGACCGGCGCTTCGCTTCTAGCGATCGTCGAGTTCGCGAACTCGCAAGTTCGCATAGCTCGCGAAGTTTAGCTTTGTAGTTCGTGGTGTGAACCAAAGTATGACAAGACGTGGTAGCTGAGTGAAACTAAACGAACTTAGCCTCGTTTTTCTTCGATTCCAGTATAACCTGCGTTATAAAGTCTAATCAAAACTAACGCATGTTAAATTGTTGAAAAAGCGCTCGAGCTCAAATATGCATTTTTTCAGGTTTCATGTTTCGTAACTGCATACCATACCCAAGTTAAGCCGGGTGTACATTTCCAGATTCCGTCACATAGTTTTCGAAGCTCGCCAGAAGGCAAAAATATCGGACAATGTGCGACTGCCATTAATGTGCTCATCGACGATAATAACGCATAATTGAAGTTCAAATCAAACAAATTGTTCCCATTCGGAATCAAACAATTAAATTACCAGCCCATTCAGTATCATTTTATGCAAATAGATGAGGCTTTCAACAAAATATATATGCAATACAGCCGTAGATATTGTGGAATGAGCGAAGGACTGCAGAACATTCGCAAACAGATAGCATATTTCCGGGTTGTGGAACTGAGTACACAGTAATATCTACTCCATAACATTTACATAGTAAATTTAAATTGTGCCATCATACTTTCCTCATTCTTACCTACTGGCTCTTCTTCAAGAGAGGATATATAAATATGGAGTGCTGTATAATTACGAAAAATGACGGAATACTTTCGGCATGAATACTAATCCACTGAATAGAAACAAAATTAATTTTGAATATTTTTTATTAATAAATTGGTAATTACAATACTACAAGTATACTTACATATATTATAATTTGTTATTTATCTATAATTATTGTGGTTGACAATTTGCCTACGCAATTTCTAAACAACAAGGGTAGCGAAAACAAATAGGCGAATCCCTTTCCTGATGTATTGTTAACGATCGTGAGGACCGGGTAGGGAAAGATTCACAACACGCATTAAAAATTCATTTTCATATGTCGGCGGCCATAATTGTTTTAAAACGATTATTTATATCGCCTCTCATTTTAAATGGCGTGTATAATTATTAAGACCCCTACATCCAGCATTGGATGACATCATTTTGAAAAAGAGTAAGAAGACTCGTAGAAGTTCCTTTAGATTCAATCATATATTGTTCCTAGATTATCTAACATCATTATCCAATACGCATGTATACAGCAAGCTTTGATACAGAAACCTAGACATATTGATCGCCAACATGTAATAAACCAGGGTATTCGCTTCTATTCTGTCTAAGACCTCTGATAGAGCACTTTAGAATATTATATTGGAAAAGGTTTTAAGTATTAAATAAGCATATGGTACCTACATCATTACAAAGTTATATTAAACGTCAAATAAAAAAAGTAACAGAACCTTTAATCACATTCACATCCCAGGTCACTGAGTTTCGTAAGTCGATTTACGGCCTTTAAGCGTTTACGCTGTTTGATATACAAGTGGAGGCAGCGCCGGTGCGCCGGTAGAACTTTGTAACTGTTATGTACTCGTATGAACGCATAATTTTAACCGTAGCGGAAGCAAACGACTATTCGAGTTAGCTTGCACCGCGCGGCGATACGTGATTCCCATTTTCCTGTACAACTAGCGTTCGAGTATATGAACTATTTCTGCGAACTAGTTGATGAACTGTATGGATTAGACAAGAGAGAACATAGTTGAAATGGAATTTCAAAGAATTTATGCCATTATTATCCCAGTGCGGGGCTCCTCTCTGATTGAATAACATACATATTACATATGGCTTGCCAGGCTTGGTAGGCGTGTAACAAACCTTAAAGAACTTCATAAGGTCCTCCTTGGTCCTGAAACACATCTAGTGTTTCAGGGCAATGTAACTGTTATGTATGTGTGCATACCGCGGCTGCGTCCCGGTGTATAACCTGTTTTATTGCAATAAACTAGTGTGTCATTAGCTAGCGCGTTTGATGGTTGTCCCCTCACCTTACATATCTAACAGTGGCGACGAAGCGGTTAGAATTTTCGAGTGCAAAGATGTCATCGTTTGATGTTTCTTTTGGGTTATTATCAAATTTCGACCATTTGTCTCAAGATTGGACTAGTTACAAATCTCGGCTGCAACAATGGTATATTGCCAATGATATAACGGATGAGTCGGACAAGCGGAAGGTCAAACGAAGGGCAATTCTTATAAGTGCCCTCACCGGACCTACTTACATGCTAGCAAGGGATCTGGCGCTGCCTAAAAAGTTGGAGGAAACAGACTATGAAGATATTTTAAAACTTCTAGACCGTCATTTCGAGCCGAAGAGGCTCGGATTTGCTGAGAAGTCTGTTTTCTACGCGGCGGTACAGCGACCGGACGAAAGCCACACTCAATGGGCGGCCAGAATTAGGGGATTAGCAGCACACTGCGGGTTTAAGAACTTGGAGGAAGCTCTTCTCGACAAATTTATTATGGGCATGATGCCGGGACGGGAGCGAGACAAGCTCTTTGCCCAGGACCAGACGGACTTTACCCTGGCTAAGGCGGTGGAGTTAGCGGAAAGTGTGCGGTGTGCGCGGCGCGCTGCCCTTGCCGCACCCGTACCATGTGGCGCAGGCGCGACCGGCAGCAGCATCGACGACGCCGGCGTAGTGTTCGCGGTTAAGGAAAAGTGCAGTGTGTGTGGTTATAGCAATCACAAATCCAGTCAGTGCCGTTTTAAAAACTATAAATGTAAGAAGTGCAATAATAAGGGTCATTTAAAAAAGATGTGTACAAGTGACGTAATCATAAAAAACGTTGTTGAAGGTAAAGTGGACGATGAGGACGACGATGGTAAGTTGTGCTTAAATATTCGTTGCAGTAAGGGACGACCTATGACGGCAAGCGTTACTGTCAATGGGCTGATTCTGGAGTTTGAGATAGATAGTGGTTCCGCAGTGAGTATTATTTCGCAACATACGTATAGCCTGCATTTCAACAAAGTGCCATTATTAAGTAGTAATAAAAAACTATATAGCTATACAGGGCAACATCTCGAAACAGTAGGCTTCATGAATTTAGAAATAGAATACTCCAAAATGAGGCACAATCTGAATTTATTTGTTGTTCGTCACGATGGCCCACCATTATTAGGTCGAGATTTTATTAATAGTTTTGGTCTAGAACTTGCACCTACAGTTAAATCCATTCGCGAATCGAAAGATGATTCTATAATGGATTATTTAGGCTCTAGATTCCCTACTGTCTTTTCTGGTAAATTAGGAAAATTTAATAAATATGCCGTTGAATTAATATTAAAATCAGATTCGAAACCGATTTTTTTTAAAGCTCGCTCGGTTCCTTATGCCTTGAGAGAAAAAATTGACAACGAGCTGGATCGGTTGGTTGATTTAGGAATTCTAGAACCAGTCAAATATTCAGATTATGCGTCACCAATTGTCCCTGCCTTGAAAAAGGACGGTGGAGTGAGAATTTGTGCCGATTTTTCCGTCACCATTAACAAACAACTAGTCATCGATAAATACCCGTTACCGACGATAAACGATCTGTTTACAAAGTTGTATGGTGGCGTACAGTTTAGTAAATTAGACCTGTCTATGGCCTACAATCAGTTTTGTCTTAAAGAACAATCACAGAGCGTTACTTGTATAAATACTCACCGTGGACTGTTTAAATATACAAGGCTAGTCTTTGGGTTATCGAGCGCACCGGCAATTTTTCAACGTGCTATGGAATGTATTCTATCAGGTCTAGATGGAGTAGTGTTATTTCTCGACGATATTTTAATAACAGGTATTGATAGAAAGCAACATATGGAAAGATTAATTGCGGTACTGGAAAGGTTAGCGGACGCAGGTCTGACGATTCAACAAAATAAGTGTGAGTTTTTCAAAAATGAAGTCAGTTATCTTGGGCACATTATTGACAAGAACGGTATAAAAAAATCGCCAGAAAAAGTCAGAGCCATTGTCCTTGCACCTAGACCTCAGAACGTGTCACAGCTGCAATCCTTTTTAGGCTTAACAAATTACTATCGAAATTTTGTGCCTAATGCTTCAGCTGTTCTTGCACCATTATACAACTTGTTACAGAAATGTACTAAGTGGGCTTGGACAAATATACACGAAAATTCTTTTCAACAGATTAAAAAACTTTTAGCCTCGGATAAAGTGTTAGCTCATTTTGACCCTACGGCCAAATTAATATTGACGGTTGACGCATCTCCGTGTGGTTTAGGTGCGGTGTTATCGCAAATTGGGTCCGACGCATGTGAACGGCCAATTAGCTATGCGTCTAGGACATTGACAGCAGCAGAAAAAAGTTACGCTCAGATCCAGAAAGAAGCTACAGCTATAATATTTGGGATAAGGCGATTTCACCAATACTTATACGCTCGCGCGGTACCGTTTATTTTGCGAACCGATCATCGGCCATTGCTGACTATTTTCGGGCCACACCGTGGCATACCGGAGGTTTCAGCAAACCGTCTACAGCGGTATGCAATATTTTTATCTGCTTATAATTATGTAATCGAGTATATTAGCAGTAAAAACAACAGTGCCGATTATTTATCGCGCGCGCCCGTCCAGGATGAGTCATCGTTATCTGATTCAGGTAGTGCAAATGCGAGAGCCAGCGGTGGCGTCGCGAATGAAGAGGTGGGGCGAGCCCAACTGAGTACCGCCGGCATCGACGACCGCGCGACATATGTTTACTTCGTCATTGATGAAGGGCTGCCTGTCTCGCTATCAGAGCTACAACGTGAAACCGAACTAGATATAACTTTGCGAAAAGTATGTGAATATGTTAAGTTAGGTTGGCCAAGAAAGGTATATGATGATAATTTAAAACCGTATTTTTATTGCCGTAATCAACTATCGGTTGAAAATAGGTGCTTGTTACGTGGCCACAAGATTATAATACCGGAATCATTAATTAATAGAATTTGTAATGAACTTCATAGCTCGCACTTTGGCGTAGTAAAAATGAAAGCAGAGGCGCGTAAGCGGCTG
This sequence comes from Acronicta alni, assembly GCA_964056405.1. NCBI lineage: Eukaryota > Metazoa > Arthropoda > Insecta > Lepidoptera > Noctuidae > Acronicta > Acronicta alni. The sequence goes on from OZ043920.1 coordinate 6,126,428, forward strand.
TGGTTTCCAGGCATAGACGGTACACTGGAGCGGCTAGCGCACTCGTGTGCAGTATGCAGTGCGTTGCGGCCCGCGCCACCTCACGCACCACTCGCACCGTGGCCGCATCCACCTCATGCCTTTTACAGAAAACATTTAGACTTTTTAGGGCCCTTTAATAACCAAATGTTCCTGATCGCTGTCGACGCATATAGTAAATGGGTTGAAGTTTTTATAATGACTACTTCGTATGGTTCGAAATCAGTCATCGAGAAACTTATCGAGTTGATGTCGAGATTCGGTATTCCACATACTTTGGTGACTGATAATGGCACTTCGTTTGTTTCGCAGGAATTTAGAGATTTCTGTTTAAAATTGGTATAAATCACGCGCTTTCTCCCGTATACCATCCGTCAAGTAACGGACAAGCAGAAAGTTTTGTGAAAATTGTTAAAAAGGGCATTAAAAGCATCATTGTAAATAATTCAAAGAAAAAGCCTTTAAAAGAGCAAATTTCAAAATTTTTGTTTGACTATCGAAACTCCAGAAACAGTACAACTGAAAAGTCACCTGCCGAACTCGTGTACGGGCGATCGCTGCGCTCGCGACTCGACCTACTTACGCCGACGGCGTCCGCGACGTCAAACTCCTCGTCCACTTGCCTCACTCAAACGGTTGGGCGAAACCAGTGCTTACAGGGTAAATACTATAGAGGAAAGATTCGGGAACAGTTTAAAGAAAATGATTTAGTGTGGATAACAAAACATGTAAACAATAAAAAGTTTGTTTGGATTGAAGGGCTTATTAAGAAAAAACTTGGAAAAGTATTGTACACAGTCTATGTTCCTGAATTTGATCGCTTAGTAAACAGACACGTGGACCAGATAAGAGCACACAGAAAAAACCATTTGTCTAAGGGCAACAACAGCTGGGATCCAGATATCATTCCTGACATTCAGCATAATGTTGCTGACGACCATCAAGCAACACTTGAGGATGGGCACCAGTCTTTGAACGGTGGAATCGGAGTCGAGCCAAACAACTTTAGCGACAACTCTGATTTAGTCGTCGTAGGTACTCCACCTTCAGAACATTTTGTAGTCTCGCCATCCAGTACCAGTACTCCGATTAGAGGGAGAGGAGAAGAAGATGAAGTTGGATCTGAAGGGAATGTGACCTACGCAACACCCGAAGTTGACTCTGATAACTCAAATAATGAGCCATCAACTGGGCTTATAATTAATCCTCGACGTCTGGAGTTGTCGCCTGATAACTTTACCCCTTAAAAATAGTAGTTCGTTAGTTAAGTGTATTGCTGGGATAATTGTCAATTAAGGGGAAGGGATTGTTATGTATGTGTGCATACCGCGGCTGCGTCCCGGTGTATAACCTGTTTTATTGCAATAAACTAGTGTGTCATTAGCTAGCGCGTTTGATGGTTGTCCCCTCACCTTACATATCTAACAGTAACCTTCGTTGCTAAAATAAATCAAGCAGCAATTCCTAATACGTACATGAATACGTAAGTCGGTGCCTGACCCGAATTCAAAGTTCCGAACTTGGACAAAGGTGTACAGGACCAGGGGGGCTAAAACAACCACTTTTCATGAACACTAACTTTTAAAATGTTATTCTCATTAATCAAAATCCGTTGAACATAATTTCAGTTCATGTATACATGAGTAAAGAACAGTAAGAAAGCGAAATAAATTACTCGATGCTATTCGGGACGTTACACAAAGAAATAGAATTGGCATGATAAAATCGACAATCGCTATAAATCCTTGACGAAATAATGTGGAAAGTTCAGAATGGAACCTTAGTCTCAGAGATTTAGGAGCCTTTTTTGTCACCAAACTAAATAAATAGACTTACAGCTTATTTATTAAGAATTGCCCCACACTATGTTACAGTTTCCTCCATTAAATATACCAAGCAAAAACATATTGATATTACCTACGTAACATTACGTATGTAGGCTGTCTACAAAGCTGTGTACTACAGACAAATTTTACTCTGCTATATTACTCTATTAAGTGCCTCCAGTCAGTACACTGCCAGCAGTACTTACCTGAAATCATTGCATAATCAGCCTTTATGTGCCACCAAACGTTGCGCGAAATCGACGAAATGGAATTCTCGAGGTTACGCTGAAACGTTAATTTACCTGCCAAATTACATGTCAAAGCCTGTCAATTTTATAATTTCGAAACGTTTGTTTAAAGATCATGATTAAAAAGAACTTACCCTGCAGGAGACCCAAATGACTACTTAGAAGGGTAACGGACATCTGAATTAATCTACTCAGGCTGAACTTCACCCAAGAACATTAATGGTTCTCGCGAACTAACCTGTAACCTAAGGAAAAGTGATTTTTTCTGAAAGCAAACTTTAAGCTGAATTTATAAGAACTTTTCTTTACCAATTCATTTTTAAAACTACCGATGTTTGTTAAACTAGGATTAATAAAACATTATTTAAATTCCTTTGCGGAAATTCAATTATGTGCGGCATACCCGGAACAAAGGTAAACTCAAATATTTGGACGCTTCCAAGACTAAATACTTATATTATCATATCTGCCCGAAAACAGAACTATTAAAAAATGAAATGGATAAAGTCAAGTGGTCGGTAGCCCGGTTGATGAAAATGAGATCCAGGGTTCTGTTCTACTCCCAAATCAAATAATAGTATCTCAATGGTATAAAATTCTCAATAGCAGCTCTGAATTTAGATTTATGCCTGATTAATGACAATAGACTCGCATAATCTAGGACCTAAAAACACATTGATGAACTGTGGGTGTACAATTGTACATACACCTCGGAAGATCAAATTCAGACAAAGTACAGAGGCCAACACATCAAGCTAGCCCAATCTGTCAAATTTATTTGATAGGTTTTCAACTTTGACACAAAACAATGGGGAAATCTGACAGTTTTGGATAGCTTGACCGGCTGGCGTCTGTACGCAGAACATATTAGTATTAGTAGCATGACAATCAAGAGCACGTGAGCTTGACCGCTAGTATCACGTCCATAGGCAGCCGAATACTTTATGCACAGCATTGTGTTTGGGCTACCCTCGTCAACACCTCAGACTATAGGCGCGTGGGACGGTGACAGCCTCTGAATTAGTACAAGGAACCTACGAAGAATGCTGAAGATTGCGTCATCATTAATCAGCCGAGAAGACTGATTCATTTTGATTTTATGGTTAAAGCGAAATACCATTCGCTTACACACGAACAGGTACTGGTTTCGGGTCTTGGTGTTTGCGGAAATTTGTGTTAAAAAGAACTTAAGTACCTACTCACTAGTTAATCTCACAAGCTATATATACTTTAACTTAATTTTTAAGACGTCTGTAGTCTAGTGCTTCAAGGGTCAGACTGCTGAACACGAGGTTTTTGACCCACACTAGGATTTTCTCCTGTATTGTGAGTGCGTTTACAAACACAAATTATCACTTACGCAAACATCCAGACCCGGAACAGATACCTGTAGCTAATACAAACTTTTTTTCCGTGCGGGGATCGATCCCATAATCCGTGTCGCAGAAGTAGATTGCTCAGCCGCTGCGCCATAAATCGTCAAATAAGTCGTGGGTTCGATTCCCAAATATTTATGTGATGAATATACCTAAGTGTTTGTATTTGCGTATGTGAATCTAATTTATGTTATAATTTATAAGTACATACTTATAAATTATACCGCTACATAGCGGTTACCGTAGCCTATAGACGCATATAAGACCAGGGGTATCGCTTGCGCGTTGCCGACCCTGTAAAAAAGAGGATTAGTTGGGTTTGGCAGTATAAGAATCAAAGTCCCCCCACTGCCAACTCAACGTTTCCTCGTGCAGTTTGAGACTAGATCCTGCTATGTGAAATGTCCCAAATATTTCTTATTTAGTAGTCGCTAAGTAAAATTTTTCCTATGGGATTTAAAAAATGAGCTCAATGCGGATAACACTGTAGGTTCACATCTGGTTATATAAATAAATTCAGAAGTAAAAGAAATAAAACATAAATGGTTTTTCTTTCTCTCCGATACAGAACTAACTCTCAAGTCGTGACCCGCATTGAATAAGCATTACAGTCCAATAAATCAATTTTGAAGAGCTTTTTGCAAGTTAGAGAAATTTAAAAACTTTAATACCAGTGATATTGTAATATTGCGGTTTGAGGTTGTACAGCCGAAAAAAAAAGAAATTTATAACAATTCCTACATAGGTAGGTAGTACGGGAAGGTAGTACGGGTCATATAAAAACTGAAGCGAAAAACGAAACACAATGCGAGTTCTCATTAGCTAAAAGATATGCATCAGCAAACACGACTATTTTGACTTATTTCTTATCATAATGTTTGAGGCTGAGTGTACTATGCGAATGTACTCAATACACAGTAGGTAGTGGTAAAAACTCTGTCCATAGTACACAAGGTTTTGTATTGTTTCCTCAAAAATTAAATGAAAATGACTAAAGAAACAAAACAATGTGTTATGTATGTACAGTGGCATGGCGTCAGAGAATACATGAGGGCTACATATGTCGGCAAAACGACCTTTCCCGCACTGAACTCTAGTGATAAAGTACCACTGTTATTGCACCCGCAAGCGTAACTAAATAGGCGCTCCTATGTAAAACAGGATTTGTTCAGGCCCGCGGCCGCCGTGTGGGATTGAAGAATACTTATACAAGACTTCGTGTTGAGTTTCAGTAGGTAAGTGCAAAAGTGCTAATGTTTATTCATTTACATGTTTTTTCTTTTCTAAACTTTCTTGGCGGCTAATTAAAATTTTTATTAAATCTTATATTCACTGCAATCGTGCCGTGTGTGGATGGAAAGTAATGGTGCTCCGGTTCCCGCGATCTTGAGTTGTTTAAAGTAGCTCAGATCACCTCAATCTCAGGATATCTTCTTATTACACATACCCGTGATTATCCATAATTCTTTTCATTTTATTGATGAAAACCTTTAGAGTAGGTATTTGTTACTTCATTTGCTTTGTATGGTTAATTATCATGCTCATAGGAATTTATAAAAATTAAAAATCTATAAACCAAGGTGGTCTTCAAAGTTGATTATATGAATATTTTGAAATATTGCGCTTGATTTCTTCGTAGTACCTTGGTAAGAATGTTGGTAAAATATGATCGCGGATTTAAAGAAAGCGTCTTAAAAGCAGGCCTCAAGTACCACTTCCAGGGTTTTATCGACCACTTGAGGTGCTACAGACAAGAGGTTCCTTTGCATCGGCCCTCGTGTTGAGAATACTAAGCGATCTCGTTGCGGTTCTTAGTGTCTGCTACAAATGAACAGAATCTCATACAATTTGTGCTACTTTGTTTTACGTAGTTACGTGCAAGGAATACATTGCTTATTTTGCTTAATCAGTTGCCAGCTTGATCAGCAAATGCAGCAAGTTGTACTTTCTGTATGAGGAAAAAGTATTTCTGTGTATTAAGCAGACTATAATGGGTACGTAAGCGAAGCGAACAATAAAGATGAATAATGTTCCGACTAAAAGTTATCTTCCGTTAAAACAATTATTACTGCCAGCTACCCACTTAAGGCTTGAAAGATTTTGTATAAATCTACCTACATTTAAGATTGAGACAATACCTACAAGTAAAACCTAAGTTGCTCTCCTTAAGTAATCCAAAACAGACGGAAAATAAAAGATTTATTTGACTAAAATAAAATTTATGGTTTGTGCTACTTTGACACTCAGCCAATACGATCGCACATACCCACTTCCTTATCCGAAACCATAATACTACATTTCCGGTGTCGCAACTTTTATATTGCCTCCACTTCGCAAGAATCAGAATTGATTTATTGGGATTTAAGGTTTGACTATCACGGATTGTGGCTTTGGAATCCAAGTCTTGTTAATATTATTTATGAAACGGTAGTACTAGATGGCACCGACGTTGTGCCTGCTTTTTTCAACGTTAAGCATAATTTTTATTTAATTTTGGAAATACTACTAGAGGGTAGCAGAAACTCCTCTGTTTTAAATAATCGCGGGTAGTCTTCGCGTCCATCACTAGAAATATTGATAGGTTTTATTTTTAAATCGACGATTGTCCCTGCGCACAATCACCAGAGTTGGCTTGTTTTATTACAGTGACCTTCAAGCCACCACAAACTATAGTCTAGTTTAAAAAAAATCTAAGATCAAATTGAACGAACATTTTTAAACTTTAAAATGCTCTCCTTTAAAATTTGTCATTTGTAAATAGGGTATTAGGGACCGTAGAGGGAGGGTCGTAGGGACCGTATGAAATGTTACTGGATTAAAATAAATGTAGTGAAAAATTACAGCAAAATAATATTAATTTTCTACCATCAAATTCCTACTTATAATTTCAAGGCGGCGAGGCAGCGCAGCGCCCCACCATCCGTAGTTATCTACGCCTTGCTGTATTGAGTCATGTCTGTCCGTACGTGTCAGGTAAATTTATTTTTTGTCGAGAATACGTGTGGCTCCTGCATTTATCGAGAAAATTCTTGCATTTTCCTAACAGAACTGTTTGTTGATATATTTCAACATATTTTTGATTGATTTCTGACACGCAAATATTAGACCTTGAAATAAATTATTATTAAATTGGATTACCAGTAATTAACAAAAATAAATATGAAATAAATATTTTCGGTCATTTTTTACACAAATTTACGGTAGCTATCAGTAATTATAACATCAATACGCCCACCCAGTCTACTCGTGACCACGGACGCTGTAAAGGGTCCGAAACTTCGGGATTAATAATATCAATATATGAAAAAAGAAAGAAAGAAACATTTGATTGCTACAAAAAACAGTGACTTGTATAAGACAAGTAAATAGTAAAAAGGTAATTAATAGATACAAACACGAAACAAACAATAGTAAACCTACGATAATTGTATGTCGCCGTTGTTCTCAGCGTAATGTGGCAGTCGCTTCAGCGCTGATTTTCAGTGGGCCCTCGATAAAATCCTTAAAAAGTAGGTAGTTTTATTTAATTTTTTTTTAATATTTTCATTTTAATCTATAATATCTATAAAACAAAAAGATATAGTAACTGTAACGAATGTTTCAAAAATAAATAATATTTTATCGAAGGCAAAAAATAAATAATTAATTTAACTTTCTCAAATTTTTATTTATTTATTTATAAATTAGAGATTATATTGACATATGAATATGTTAACTGTATGCTACCAGTAATTTTATTTAACTAAAGCAATTAGAAATAATGTAATGTTCATACCAATACCTATATTGAAAACATACATAAGTACACATGTACACATGTAGGCATTAAGGATACTGAATTAAACACAAAGGCGGGATTTCAAAGCGCCAAGTTCTTACATTAAGTGCTTACTTTATGGATCATTTCTTTTGTAACTGTGGTAAACCAACAATAGCAAAAAGGTAACATTTTTTACAGATAACAATTCCTTTTTAGAGGAAAACAGCAGAAAAATACTTATCCTTACAGTAACATAGGACCTATGTTTATTTTTTCCCTCTTTTTATTTTTTTTTCTGAGTGGACTTATTAATAATATTTACTGAATCATTAGACGATACCATACTGAAATCATAACTACGTTTTCTAAAACGCTAATAAAATACAAAATAGAGAAAAATTAATAAAAAAAATATGAAATAACAAGAAAAAAGATACTATTGTTGTAAGTGCATAATAGTGTTAAATCTGGTATGGTATAGTAAATGGTATGGATGGTAATAATAGAAAAAAATACTGCTCCTAAAACTAAACGCACCACGACAAGCAACGACTTGATATTTGGCCAAGGTCATCCAGCATTGGTTGACCTCTTGGCCAAATATTATGTTACACCAAGGTCATCATCAATTTCTGTTGAAAATGTGTTATGAAAACCATGCTGTGGTTTAAGATGCTTCAATTTTAGGGGCACACTGAGACGACCATTAGAAGGGATAAGTAGTAGTATTAGGAGATGGAAATATTTTTTAATATATTATAATGCTATCATCATAAGTGACGTATGCTTCTATGAGTGATATGAATGAGTTCAAAATTCTGTGACATTGTACTCTCATACCATGCACATAGCGCACATTATGTTTTACGTAGCATTTTGGTGTTTCTCCAACCTCTGTTCATAACATTAGTTAGAGATTTATTATGATTGTTGGCAATGTATTTAACACGCGTATTTCATTGTTTGCGTTTTATGGGGGTATTTTTCATCCTCCTTCTTTTGGCGGCAGTTCTAAATATTCCTTATATATTATTATTTATCACCATGGTCATCCAATTAGACTCTTTGTGACCATATTGGAGTTAACTACGACTAATTGCTAACTAGAATAGAATATCTGCTTAAAACATGATGATGAAATTATTTTAATATGCGTAAAACATTTCTTGCTGCTCTTCTTAGAAAGAAGAAAGAAATATAGTATAGTTTTGACATTATTCCCATGATTTTTTATGTTATAGTGTAGCACGAATGGAAATACAGATAAGACTGCCTCATTAGCCTAGTGGTCTTAAGCGCGACTGCTACGGTAGTCCTGGCTTCAATTCCCAGGTCGAGCAAAATGTTATTGGATTTTTCTATGATATCTCAGTAGAAGATCGGAGTTCAGCTTAATTGTGCCCGGTTAGTAGCAATAGGCTCGCCCCCTATTACATGGCACCTAAACATAATGGAACTGGTGGTGTATAATTAGTACACCTCTGCCTAACCCTTCGGGGAATACAGGCGTGATGGTATGTTTTAAGGAATGGAAATACCTTTTACTGGTGTTTTCACAAATTCACATCGCATTACCATATCACTGCGTTTTACGCTTGAATAGAAATCATCCTATCTCATAAGCAATCTATCTTTATATGACTCGAGGGCAGCTATAAATTACATGTAAGAGCCATATGAATATTTGATATTTCTTTACGGCACAGATAAGGGTGCTATAAAGTCCAAGTCAAAGTCAAAATAATTTATTCAATATAGGCTACTAGATAGCTTATTGAACGTCATTTTTAAATTTAGACAGCCCCCAAAACTCCCGCGCTTCACCACCTCCTAGTGTTTTAGCTGGGAAGAAGAAGCGACGCAACAAACTCCCCAGCAACACATGTTATAATATTTTAACCTAGCCTATAGCAACATCTACCTAACGATAAAACTCTCGATGAAATGTGCCTATAACTGTATTTACGACTTGATGTCTGATATTACACAGTAAAGTATCGATGCTACCGATAATACCCATGTCATCAAACTCGTAATCTGCAGATTACCGGGATAGTACACAGTCTCGGTCAACGATAAAGTTATTAATAACTTTAACCGTAACTGCGGGATTAATCAGCATCGTTTACCTTACTATGTTCTAAGTTAAACTAACAAGCATGAACAGTTTCGAATTTGATTTCAAAGTATATATATATAACTTTGGTTTGATAAATATTTATTTGGTTTTTATGCTATTAGCTTCTAATGAATATTATTATATCGTTTCCTGTTATCGTTCTCTTTAGTTGTTTTTGTGGGAATCGTGAACTACTTTCTTCTGCTAGTAATAAAGTCGTCAATATATTAAATTGTATAGAATAAATCCATACGAATTTCATAAACGAGAAAGTAACTCTGTATGTTTTCTTGTTTGTCTATTAGGTACCTAAACTACAGGCTAGATTTTGATAAAATTTGGCTACGATGTCATGGTGAGAAGGTCATAAGCTAGCTTTTCTTTAAAAAAGCATTTTTGGGTGGCGAGTGAAACCACGTATTCCTATTTTCCCAACGCAAGATCAAATCAAAACCTGTAGATTACTTTTATCTCCATTCCCGGAGAAAGGCATCCAATCAAGAGTAAAGTTCTGTTGTTTTGGGATTAGTTTGCAACACATTTAGTAAGATTAACTTTAGAGCCGACCATTACGCTCATGTACTTATGGCTCTCCAAAGTACAGGGGGTGATTGGGATTTTCCCGGACCGCCTATAAATAGCCAGTTATTGGGCTTATCCTTAGGGATACGATTCCTCCCAGATTTCGGTGCTATCTCCGTCGTTATTTACTCCTTGAGTGCTGCCTCAGATGGCCCCTGAGGGAATTCAGTGCGTACCAAATAAAAGTACTTTCCTCTGTAGGTAATTTATTTTCCATAATGTTCCCACTTGCAGATACATTGCGGATTGTATGTTCTTTCTCTTTATTTATCTTTACTTTACTTCTCTTGATTACATTTTATACTCATTCTGGTGGTTTAGGTATATTGGAGTAAGGTCACATAGATCTACTTATAATTAAAGCATTTTACAATTTATTCATACCTGCACTCAAAGAAAATACGAGTTGCAAATTATAAACACAATAAATTGAAAGTAAAATTGATACAACCCTAAGTTTCAAACAAAGAATGAATTTTGTTTACCTACACACAACGAAGTTTATTAACGAACTCTATAAAGAGAACAAAATTGACTTGAGTGTTTTCACTGCCACGTTGGCGCGCCCCAAGGGCCTTTTGTTTACCTTTGATTCGTTGTGATCCACAAGAATTTTCCTTTCATAATATTTAACGCAACCCACCCACGATTGAAGAGAAAATCCCATTGGTGAATCATTTTTTAAACGATGGCTCGTCAAACTTAATATAGCGTTTTTAACGTTTTCAATCAGTCAAGGAACAATTTGAAGACTCAATAGAAAAATAACAGTTATGATCCTCTGGATGGTAAAGGTTCTTTAATTAACACATCACTAAATGGGTATACATAGATAGATTAAGTACCTAAGTATTTATTACCCTAATTAGCCCCTACCTACCCTAAACTATTACATAACATATTAAAATAATGTTATAGTTTAATTATATCATATTAGACTTAATTATTGAGTACACCTTCAACCGCCGTTATCTGTTTCTTTTCTAGATTCATGTCCATCCAATGGTTGTCTGTAAGAAATTGCGATTAGCGATAAGACCGCCAATTGTACTCTTGTAACGTTTGCATATTTTTTTATTCTGATATTCTTGTCCTATGGTGTACAATAAAGGATACTCTATCTGTCAACATATCTAGATTTTGTTTGGTCAAAATTTAAGTAACATTAAAAGAAAATACATTGGACGTAGCAGCGATATCGACAAACGAACTGAAAATATTTAGTGATCGGACGCTCCCGTGGGAGCATATTTCCGTAAAACGACTCTTTAATAACATCTACTTGCCTTCATTAAATAGGCGCAGTTCATGTATAAGGAAATGTAAACCTTAAAACTATTAAAGGTAGGTGCAGATTCACTTTGTACTAAGTTTTATCGATTTCATAGTTCCGATAATTGGTTTATTTATTCTATATGCACATATATATGTGCATATAAAGGGTAATTTTAATTGGTACAAAAAAAATTACCCTTTTTGAGACAAAAAAGTAACGTATATTCGTATAGCTAAAGCAATTTGCAATATTTTATCGATCTTACTACCAATAAAAAGGGAGAATCTTCCTTACCTACAGTCAGAAAGTGCGCCTAACTGCCATGTCGGCAGGAAATACGTCGCCAGCATTACTACATACTCTTTTTAAACGTAGATTCCAAAGGAATATCAAATCCAAGCTTAGGTTTATGTGCAGGTGACTACGGCAATTATGTTAATATCCCTTCAGTCACATAATACTTTCTACCTATTTCTATATTAAAATGGGTAGAAAATCCCTGTCAAGATTATAAAATTGTACCAGTAAAGTTGATGATGATGATGGACATTTTAAGACCTAAGTTGGTGTTGCTTAGAATATGCTGACAATACAATAACCTCTGTGAATTGTTTAGAAAATCAATCTCAGAAGTCATGGCCATAGCCATTTGTAATTAATTATGCATATCGATATTCTGGTGATGTTTTTTTTTTTTTCTTTCTATTCTACTTTTACTCTTATAAGATGTAAAGATAATATTATCATGACATGTATACTCTGAATAAATAGTGAATGCTTCGTATACCTGTAATGTGCATATCTACATATCTAATATATATTATCAGCACCTTTAACATTTCTTATTTTAGGTAATAAATACTGTTGTTACTATTAAGTATTTAATTTACTGAAAAATAACATGGAAAGAAACTTATTTATATTAACGCGTAATAATTCTAAAAATATCAATGGAATATACTTATAATCATAAACGGTCTTGTGTTTCCGAGCCGAAGTTGGGCTTTGTCCTAGAAACAAATCACACGAGCCGAATGTTACTAACAATTGAAAAGTATGAAAAAAGAAGTCATGTCCTAATGAACTAAAATGTGAACTACAATTTTTTCTAATTCGGTAGTTTCATCGTCAGCAAGTAAGATGAAAGTGTATGTAAAATTAAACATGAGATTTCACCTTGTGCGTTTGCTATTTAACGTTACATTTTCACAGGATTAAGATATTAGTCACGTTCAGAGTAGGTAATAAATACCAAAAGCGCTCGACCAAACAGTCCTACTGAGAACTAAGTACCTAAATACTAGTGCGGATATTTAGACGTTTCTAGCAAATTCCGGGGAAGCGTTAATCTACTTATGTATAATTACATTGTGGTTACTTTCAACGAGGAATGCAGATATTACTGCAAAGTTCATAACAACATAATGCTATGGACTATATGTCTGAAAATAAAGATTATTATTATTATAATTATCTCTGTCGTAAAATGGACCAAATCCGATTCTGATGTCTCATATAAATCGGTATTTAACTAAATAATATAGTGATATGTTGTGTTACTGCTGTTATCGTATCAAGAAATTTTAATTTCTAACATCTTACGTCAACTACTCGCTCACGGAAAAGGGATCTCATATATTGCTTTAACATCACGGCTGACATGTACGGTACTAAAATTGTCTTAATTTATTAGCTTATAAGCTGCTTTGCGTTTTAAACGTAAGCTTGGGGTTTATATAATGAGACAGACAGAAATGGATTCATTGTGGGCCACGGTTCCTCCTATCAGATAATCAGGAACTATGGTATAGTCCACCATGCTGGCCTAATGTGGGTTAAAAACTTCTGACACCCTTGAAGAACGCTACGGAATCGGTGCGGGCAGATGAAATCAAGTGCGTTATTAGTCGGTACGAGTCCGATATACCCTGCCACCTCCCCGGATGGCAGAGGATCCATGAGGATTTTCCGTACTATGAAAAAAAAAGTTCCCTTTAATAAGCCTTCCTTCACCATTTTGAAGTTAGTGATCTGTACATTAACCTACATAGTCTTTGGACTGAGTTCCAATACATTAACCGGATTGGATCACCGTGCACTCCCATGAGCCTTACCTGTTCCGTTGCCTTTTTTTTTATTTATGAAACTAGGCCTTTGTTGGATACAATTCCATAATCACTTCTTACTACACTTCTGGGAGACAGACTAAGCTGGAGTATTTTAAGTTTATGTTTACCACAGTGTATTTTGTACGTAACTTAACTGGCTTTCCCTTGGCATTAGACCAACAAAAGCGTGTTTGCTCATCTTTGCACGAGTGGCATAACTTACATGCCACGCACAAAGTTCTCTCATAGGCGACTTAACGTCACAAGATAACTTACTATTCTCAGTAATGGATCTACTCAAGTAGGGCTACCACTCCAGTGAGATTATATAACTCGGACTAATACTTTGATTTATATGCTGAGGATTGCCTTTTAATTTTTAGGATTAGTGTAAGTCTTCAAAGCGTTAAAATCACAGAAGTGTTGTATTAAAGGGTATTTAAAACTAGGAGACCTATTTAAAACTCAAACCGCAACCCTACAATTACGATATCGGGATACTTAGTTGCAGAGCTTACATCGTACGTATTGGAACATTAATTTAGCTTGGTAATGTGATATATGGTGGGTGTAAATGGAGGTAATAACCTCAAAATCGTAAGTCACACGTCACGTAGCTCTGACGTGCGTCGTTATCAGTCATGAATTCACGATTAAGTTAAGGGATTAACATCTTAATTTAGACGAAAATTAAATCTAGTTTTATGGATTTTTGTGACAGGACACTGTAATGAGTGGTGGACCGTTTTAATAACAGGCTTAAAAATATTAAACGTTCTGAATGCTTAAATAAATTAATAAACGGATGAAACATAATCCTTTTGTAAAATAATTTTATGACTTGGCAAGGCAACTGCTGTCATTGAGCAACAAAAGATCCTGAACTTCATATAGAACCATCGCTTAAAACTTTCCATCCATGAAGTGAAATTAAAAATAAATGATATTGGAAAGCCGAGATTGCAAGGATTACAACTTTATTTATTTCTCTTGACAAAACTTCGGAAAATAGATCTACGGGTTTTCAAATCTTTATATTTATAAATAACGCAAAATGCTGTATAAAGCTATTAGTTACCTACATACTTTCAAATGATATACAAATATATGATACAAAACAAAGATATATTAGATAAAAGGACTGGTAAAACTGCCTTTGTTACTATATTATTATTTTCTAGCGTTCTTGAGTCGTTTCATAGACTTTAATAACGTGTGCAATTTGCATCGTTATTTGCTGACTCACTATGAATAATAAGTAATGGTGTCAAGTTGAAATGCATTTCTACTGCTTGTCACGTCGTGATGGAACGTTTCATCTCGTACGAGGAACTTGAAGAAAGGAATAATAATCCTGTGTAATCAAATCTATCAAAAGGATCCAGACTTAGGTCTTCTGTACTGTAATGATGAACCTTAAAAAGTCTAACGATCACTTAGAATGATGTTCGCAGTATCCTTATTCTCGACTCACCTCTAGACAACTTTTTTACAAACGCTGAATCATCTAAAAGTAAACCAAAGATTCGTTCATTTTTTTATAAAAAAGTCCGTTTATCATCTTCCAGTCATCTATTAAGCTGTTAATCAAGCTTTTTGTATCGAACAATGCAACTTTATTAATAGCTATGTAATATTAAACAGCGATTAATATTATCAGGAAAGTTTCTCGATCAGACTGCTTTTTTATTCCGAGAAAGGGCTAGCAAAGTAGGTGAGTAACAGTCACCAAGTACACAAAGTACACCCCGACTCGAAACAAATATTTGTGAATCACAAAAAGATTTGTCACAGGTAGAAATCGAACAGGCGACACGCGGCTCAATGGTGGTGGCCAATCGTGCAGCCACAGTTCAATCAAAGTTCCTTGTAAGGCATAGACATCAGCTAAGAAAGGATCTTGGTAATTTCCCAAGGGATTGGGAAATACGAGATCAATGCGGCTAGCACCGCGGGGCACAGCTAGTAGTATCAAGAAACCAACTTGTTTTTCTGATTGTTTATTTAACAAAACATTGTGTAGATTTACGCATCTCTGTGTAGCTTTTCGATAAAAGCTATCGGTTTTTTTCAGGGATTAGCCTTCAAGAGCAGAAGATTTATGAGACACAAGTATTTATGTACTAGTTTGTTTGGTATTTGCGTCACGTCGGGGTTAACTTAGCTCGCGTTGTGTAACTTCGCGTAGGTACAAGATACAGGATCATTTGCACTAATTAGGTACTACACTAGGTTTAGATTGTTTTTTTTTTATATTTATAACATATACACAAACTGAATATACATCACACGTGATTAATGAAACTATTTTTAATACACTGATGAGCTGATGTGTGTACTTTATGTTGAGGTGATGCGGGAGACGTTAGCCACTCAATTTTGTTCAAAAATTCGAATATATTGCAAATCTATCACGTCACGTTTAGTAAAAATTAACATAATACATACTAATATAATTATAAGGAATAATAATCACTACAAACTAAAACAAAGTCGCTCTCTCTGTCCCTATATCCCTATGTATGCTTAAATCTATAAAACTACGCAACGGATTTTGATGCGGTTTTTTTAATAGATAGAGTGATTGAAGAGGAAGGTTTATATGTATAATACATGTATATTGCACCCGTGCGAAGCGGGGGCGGGTCGCTAGTAATATAATATTATTTATTATATTATAAGCATATAAGAAATATGTAACTATGAAATAAGTAAACAAGGAATGGATTAAATAATATATCAATTACAACGAAATCTGAGGTGACCTGCACTTAATATTTTTTAAAAGATGAACATGTCCACCACGGGCACTGATTTCGATGTAATTAATTATCAAGGAACGTATCATATGTCCATAGTTTTCTATATTTTTTTTGTATGAAATGGCACTCATACCATTACATAGGTAATAACTTGTCTACTCATATGAGTATAGTATAGAAAACTAGCTGACCCCGCAAACGTTGTTTTGCCATAAAAAAAAAAATTTTGGGTTATGAAACATAGATGTTGGCCTATTCTTAGACCTCCCCGATAAGCACAAAAAATTTCATCAAAATCGGTCAAGCCGTTTCGGAGGAGTATGGAAACGAAAACTGTGACACGAGAATTTTATACATTAGATATAGAAAATATAGCACAGAAATAACCTAGATTTGCATGCAAATAAAGTTCTAATGTATGCTAAAAATATGTAATAGGTATGTTACTTTCTGGCCTATTTGTCTTTTTATACAAAAGTAAATATTTAATGACGTCAGTGGTCTAGTGGTTCGCGTGTTGGACTGCTTGCTGATTACGAGGTCGTGGGTTCGAGTACCCATAGTATACGCTCTGCTAGTTTGGGACTAAATGGTGCTGTGTAACATTATTTATTATTATATGACAAAATGTATAAATCTAATATAAGACGTAATCTAGCTATGCATCATTCACAAAAATATTTTTGTACCCCCACGCTCTGCTTCGGAAAAGAGAAAAGGAAAACAGAATAATGTCTGCTGTTTACTTTTACCACCTCCAACATTCCGAAAATAATTGCAAAAATATTCCACTTATTGACACTCCTGCGACACTTGAAAACATACCGCTAATATAGGTGAAGGAAAACATTGTGAGGAAACCAGCCTGCCTGAGAGACTTTCTCGACGGCGTGTGAAGTCTGCCAACCTGCACTAGGCCAGCGTGGATGACTATAGCACAGAATAGGATTATTCTGTGACTATAGCCTAACCCCTCTATATTTATGGTGTAAAAATGATTTTGTTAAACAACAAAGACGAACTGACTTCGCTATACCGGAACTTTGCAATATATCAAATAAAGCTAATATAAAAGTTCTAATTATTAAATCTCTATTTACTAATGAAACTTTTAAATATACATATAATTACTAATAACACTTTCAGGTATATACCTGCCTATATTATTTCAATCATAATAAAGTGAGACGGTACTAGAAGTAGTCTTGGACAGTTACGAGTAAATAGTTAAATCTCATGCACCACAATAAACAATGCAAATTATGAACATTCGTGTTCAATTCCCTCAAAATTATTTGTAATTCAATGTAAAATGACATTACGTAGATTTCAGGAAATAATTTCGGTTTGTTTTTACTAAAGTACAACGCGCCATCAGTCTTTGTAACAAAAGATTTTAAAAACGCACAAAAAAGGGTTTACTTTAATCTTCTACAGAAGTCCTCTTCTGCATTATTAGTGTCTTTCTTTGAATTGTGTAGTCAAATTATATGTTTCAAGAAAAATGCGAACGAAAATGTAACTTAAATATCTCTATAAAAGAAATGTTGTGTTTTGAATTTTGTTAGTATTGCGGCTAGTAATTTTGCATTTAAATACCTAGTGAATAATACCATTACAGAATGCTTTTATGGTATTATAATATTAGTATTATAATATATTAATATTATAATATTAATATAATTTAGATTTTACCGTCTTTACATCCGCATTAATTAATCTTTGAGTCTTCTTAGATATACACCCAATGAGAAACACACAAAATAATTATATTATGTCAGTGAGTGAGTAAACGACATTTTGATTTTATACATAGAAGAGGTAGAAAATAGCAAAGGGAAGCACTAGCCTTATGTCCCATTTTGTTATTTGTTTCGGTGTTTCAACAAGACATTTACTAGCTTTTACCGAACTCAATTTGTCTCCACGAGTCTGTTTGCACATTTCTTCTTATCTCTGATTTTTGTCGTTTCTTCGAGGATAGAGAAACGTTAAGTAATTGACTGACATTATTTGTCACCTGTAGTCAGAAACAGAAGGTACTAATTTATAAGAGCTCGTCCAGTTTTCCTTAAACATCTACAGCATTACATTAAGTTGTACATTTTAAAATACTCTTGAATAACGCAATAAAACAAACTACATTTTATTCTAACTTGATATAAAACTCCCTTCGGAGCCAAAACTTTTGTCTGTGGATATTGTAGATACAGTTGTCAACATTTGTAGATTTTTCAAACGAGCGCGAAACAGCTGGCAAAACTAATTTCCCCTTTGAATGAATCGCTGCAATTTGTATGTGGTGCACGAAATAAAAACTGTGCTGGATAAATACGTGTGCTTGTCAACTAAGTATGTAGTTTATTTAAATATTTGAGGAAATTCGCCTCAAACTTGTAACAACAAAAATGTTTTCTGTAAATCTGTTCCGCTGGACGTCACTAGAGCTTCGAGTAATTAGGCCACGTCAAAGGCCTCTGATCGCCGCACGTATTCGCTTTGAATCTCGAATATTCAGTGATGTGAAACGGTTACAGGTTATCAGTGTCAGAACATGCTGTCACAGATCATAACTATTTCAGTTTTTATTCAAATCTAAATTATATAAATAGGTAATAATATAATAATAATATCAATATAACGCGATAAAATCCGTAAAAAGTAGTTTTATTTCAATGTATAATATTCGCATAAATGTCAGAAATCATTATATAAATAGGTTAGTAATTTTATTTTATTATATTATATAAGAATAAACTTAACTCATAGCTTGATTTTAATTATTTTATAGCCTGTCCTGTATGAACTCTCCTTATTGTACTCTTTATAATCATAGACTATTGTGGGACTCTCAAAGTCCCCACACCGCCATCAATTTACTATTTTCCGGCGTTATGTAGGGGCGACGCTTGTTACATGAAATAAAAGAAACAATTTAAGTACATCGGAAAGTTTTACTCTCTTGGGCCCCACAGAAGTCCTTTGAAATAGTCACTATGTGGCGAAATTCGAAATATTGTTTGCACAACCTTTGGATATCCTCATTTTTTGGCCAGAACTTCCATTCATATATTTGCTTGTTCCAGGATCGAATGATCTTCCCGGCTAGCTACCATCCTTAGGACCAGCGCCAATCACTTTCCTGTATTCCGCCGTGTGAATGTGAAAGCCATAGGCCAAGAGGGTATTTACTTGAAATTGCGTGCTCCAACTTAGACTGTATTTGCTTCACTCAACTCAGACTGCATCTAGATATAGATAGACAGACATCGTAGTCTCACCATATACATCTTTACGACACACGCATCCTTTTAGACATTTTCGGAACCTTAAAACCAGAAACCTTAACTCTAACCAGAAAAGAAGTTTATGTGTTTATTTTGAGTTAATACTAAATAAGGCGTAAGAATTATTAGGTATTGTATTTATTGCAAAAATGATATTATTGTTTCTTTTCCGTACCAACATGGAAGGCGGTGATGAAATTTCGGCACTTTCCTGTTGCTTTTTAACTTAAGCACGTTGCATGTCAGCTGACGTCAAATGTGTTGCTCTCGTGTACATGAGGGCCGCACTGCCACGTGAACACGGATTACTGCTATTTTGTACGAATCGATGCGGCTACGTGCGCTTAGAAAATATGTGTTACTTTCTTCTGACTTTCCTTTTACTTGAAAACTATGATTTGTTTTTTATTACAAGTTAACTCTAAACAATGAACGTTTGTGACGTTCTCCACAGCAAAAGTACGACCATTTCTTTGTCACTTATTATGATAAAATTGATGTAATTTCTATGTTATTATACATTATTTTTATATTCTTTAGTATTATATAGAATAATAAAATGTACATAATATTAGATATTTTTATGAGGTCTAGTAGTCATAATGTCGCAAGGCACATTTTACCAACTGCTCAAGAGACAACAAAATTCTAGATAGTCTAAATTTGAACGGGCTTAGGCTTGTGTAGCATTAGTATAGTTAGTTGAAATGTAGGAAATAATATATTTATTTTGGGTTATTTCTACACAATACCATCTAGCCCCAAACTAAGCTTGTAGTATGGGTATAATACTTATATATTTTTTTTTTAAATACATTCATATAATACATAAGAAATACCCAGACAAACACAAACACTTATATTCATTGCATAACTATTTGTGATTTGTGGGAATCGAACCCACGACCTCGTGATCAGCAGCCTGACACGCGGACCACTAGACCACAGACGTCGACCCTTTAATTACTAAAAAAATATGGGCTATTAAATAGCCCGTTATATAGTCGTGCGTCCGTACCCAACATAATTATGTACATCTACAATTACATCTAAAAAATAACTAAAATCATTATTATTATTTTTTTCTCTTGCTCACGCCTCACATAGATAAAAGCCTATATAAATACATTTTCATTGCTTTTCCGGGCGGCGCGGCGACGATTGGTTTCGCCTGTTTTAATCGAAGTCGAGAGTGGCGCCTCGTAAAAACGAAATAAACATTTCATCACATCGGTATAGCCTTGAATAATATGAGTATTGATATTTTATATGGCGACGAAGCATGACCTAACAAATTTATAAAATGTTGAGCCACAAGAAGAAGCTGTCGACGATCGCTTCACTATAGCGCTGGCAGTGGAGTTAGGATTGTTGTTTGTCTTCCTTTTTTAAACAACAATACACACACAAGTATATTTTCTCCACACACTGAAATCTGTAAGCCATACTAATATTTGTTAAGCGGGATCAAATCTACTACCCTCATTACAACAGCCAATTGCTCAACTACATTCTGTCCCTATCGAGTCTTGTAATATACATAGTATATATCGAGATATAAATATAGTATCTCAAACAGTTATTTTAACTTAGAAATAGCTCGCTACCCATCACGCGGGACCTGTATCACGTTTCTCAAAATTTATAAGTATTGTATGTGAAATAGTTGGATTTTGTAATCAGAATTTCCATAAATTTCCAACCAAATATTTAATATCGGCGTTCACCTAAATATGTGCTTAATAATATAGTGGATTATGTAATACTATGTACCTAGTAGGTATGTTTGCTTTGTAAGGAAGGAATTTGCTAATATAAACTCGTATTAAAAGTAAGCAGGAATTTAATAGATTGTCAATCATCTTGATAGATGGCTGATGTTACAAATTCCTGGGATGAATTATGTACAAATATTTTTCGAGTAGGCACTGTTATATAGGTAATTATGGAAGTACGTTACATACAATCATAAAAAAAACATTATTTTCCTATACTCATGAAAAGAATGAATATTGGCGGAGAAATTAGGTACATTTATTCATCAATAATAATTTTGCCATCATGATAATGCTCCAAAATATATTGAAGGTAGTTCCCGGATGCCCCTTTTATAATATTAATTTCTATCAAACTTAGCCACCGTCCATTCATATTGTTGTATTGTACGGCACCTACCGCTTAAAGTTACCATGGAATTAATCATAGCAAACTTTGGCGCCGCATTCAATCAAAACTTTAGTTCTAAGTATTATGATATATATCACCTTGTAAAATATAAGTTGTTCGTTGTTCACGCTCTGTTGGGGAAACATTGAAAATGACTGCAGTTGGCAGCACATTAGACTCTATTACTCATATCAGGCTCCGAATAACCTTAACAGAGCATTGCTTTAGTAATGGATGGGTGCCTTAACAGTAATGATATAAGCATTCTTATATATTTCACGTAAATAAAATATTGCCAATCAGCCGCATCTGGCTGTAACGGAGACTGATCCCAAACACTTTGGAATATACTAGGCTTATTAGCTATTTGATATTGTTCATACTAACTCAATACTGACTTTTTGCGCGTACTTTGTGGAAATATATCGTAAGCTCGGGTCTATCTTCACCCAAGGTGACTTACTAGTTTTGGAATTATATCCTGTCTCAATAGTATCAATCAAAAGTTAGACGGTAAAAAAGGCATTACTTACTAAACCCTTAATAATGTAATGTAGTAATAGCAATGAAAACAAACGACGAACAATAATAAAAGCAAAACCTGGCTACTGCAACTATTACTCAGTGGCCAATTAAATAGTTTCTGCCGACTGTCGCATCTGCCTTGTTTGACGATAAATTATTGTTTATCAATAAGACAAATTATCTTCTACATGATCATTTAACGATTTATTCGAACGAAAGATATCGAAGAGTAAATATATTTTATAACTAACTCAAATGGACTGTGGAAAGTGATAATGTAACGTGTTCTCATACAGAAACTCAAAAACATTCAACTTGATAACGCTGAAACATAATAACTTTATCCTATAATTAATTTAACTATGTGAATATGCAGATACACACGTTTGCGAAAGCCTCGTTAGTGTTTTATAGCGTAATTTCAGTTCTGAATATCTGAACTTTGCGGATTCTCAGCAAAAGAGATTCACTCTATACTTGTGGATAATATTTTTCAGCTTGTTAATTATTAGATTGGTTTAATGGGTAATATATATTTCACGCAAATGCTTATTACTACTGTAGCAAAGAATCGTTTATAAAAAACATCCTTACGTTGTATAGAGACTGTTGTACAGAGAGAATTTAAACAGCCTAGACATTAATTATTTATTACTTCGCCGAGACCTCCGTTGTAAAACAAGTAGTATATACAGAAAACGAGATTCTTTTATAACTGAAGTTAAGATGTCTAAATTAACTGATAAATATTAATTAGGCAAAATCTAATATTCAATTAGGCATATGTTACTGTCAGTTTTTGTGGAACATCGTTATATCGAAAATGATAATTTAGGTCTTTAAATACTTAAAGTTATTTAGAAAAGGAAAAATTCGACCGCGGGCAGGATTCAAACCTGCGTCTTCGGGTTAGGTACACCAGACGCTATGACCACTAAGCCACCGCAATATCTACCCGTCATGTCGAATTTTGCCTTCGCATTGTGAATTTTACGTCTTTATGGTGACGTCAAGTTAAATTCCTACTTTTATAGATTATATAATAAGGTAAGTAAACGTAGTGAGCAAGTAAAATAAATTCGCAATTACTTGACTTTTAAATCCTGGATTGGTGTTACAAAAGCCTCCTGCTCAAACCTCGTTGTGTCGGACGTAGACTTGACTAGTATTTTACCATCGCCATATATTCATCGAGCTGAAGATAGTCCATTTACTCTGTAGCTGGAAACTTGTGCCTATCTATCGTGGAAAATTCAAACTTTTCTTGTATCCACTCCACGAGCTAGGTAAACTTTCTAACTAGGAATAATTAAAATGATTTTCTTGCCTAAATAATAAATTATAAGATGAGCAGGATATTATCTCTAGATCTTTCTTATAAAATAATATGATGCATCCCTTTGACAAGTTTATCAAATATTTATCAGAGTGGATCAGAAAAAGCGAAGCGACTTTGTTGTTAGATACTTAAGAACCACAAGATGGCAACCAACTTTTACAACATAGAGATCACGTCCGCCCATGTCTTTCTTACGTGACATTTAAACAATACAAAGGTCACTTTCATGTTTTTCCACATCATTAGCCGTCATTTACCATATATAAAATTAATCAGCTTGCCATAATTAAAAATAAAATTGAATGTACTAACATGTTTATAGGGCTAAGTATTTATAACCAGTCTTAACGAACAGTGTATAACAAAACAACTATCTCCAATTACGCCATTATTCGTACGTCCTGTATTGTGAAAGCAATAATCGAACTGTACTTTGATTGCGTCCGTTGTTTCGATGTTTCCAAATAGAAGGAAATTTGCACTAACGAAACAATAAATTTAACAATGCGGTGAACAAGTCAATAGTAAAAATGCTAAGCTATTGTTTAACTAGTGGTCGGCCAGAGGATTCAATCTTTCTTTACATATAAAATCTGCGTTTATTTCATCGACCATTCCACCGTTTATGTATACCGGGAGAGGCTCAGATTTTATGTGTTTGTACCCAAATTTAAACATTGAACTTGTTTCTGACAAAAAAGAGAATTGCAATTTATTTTTATTGTCCTTGCATAACGATGAGTAAATTTTGTTATGAAATACGCATTTTAAGTAAATAAAATTGCTACATTTACAATTACGTAACAAGCCTACAATAATTATCTCCATGTTAAGTACTTTCACTCAATTAAGTAGTTCTTTCATTTCATGTAGAAGCAAAGAAAGGAGCGTTCTAACATTAATAAACAAAATTGAATAACCGAGTTGTGAAATGTTTATAGAAAAGACGATATAGTTCATAATTATTAATTACTTAGTTCTCACTAACTAACCTCTTCCAAAACAGAACAAAAAAGATAAAGAAGAAGCCTTTTTGCAAATTGCTTGGTAGTGTTCCAAATATCGTTAAAGAAATATCGTATGATTTATCTACTAGCTACGTGGCACAACAAACCCATTCTCTAAAATCATGATGAGATTTCATTTCTCATGTTTTTGGATCTTAACGATTTAACTGGGTTCTTAGAAACCCATCTTCCACAAGCGTTCGCTAAAAGGGTTCCCTTTAAATTCAGAGCGGAAAGGTGTTCTTTAAAGAGATTTACCTACCTACGTGGGAATGAGTTCCCTCAGTAAGTGCGTATATATGAGTAGTGACTGGTAAACGTCGCCCTTGTCACGTACAATACACGTGTTTTAATCTATCAGTACCAACCGGGTTGAGGATTGACTGTAGAAAGTTGTGTTTCTCTAAAAAAAATAACTAAGTAGGAACTGCAGTTAAAGCATTCGCTATTCGAAAAAAACTTCCATGATTTAATACATTTTTAAGCCTTCGCAATTAAAAGTATTGACGACTTGAATTAAAAAACTGAACCCTTTGAAATGACATGCATTGTTTTTATTTATAATTTTAATGTTTAATATTTAGATAAGATTGAATCACGTATTTAATTCCTACAATGAACGTAACAGATTTAAGTGCGACACTATAAACCCTATAGATAGTGAAGAAAAATGTAGAACATCCTCAAAAGAAAATGTATGGACGCTTCACATATTATACCAGCGAGAATCAATTACACGGGTAGCCGATCCAGCTCGTTCGATGTGCCTCGTCTGACACAAGCCGCCATTAGATTAGACGACACCCATCTCTACCCACTACCCGCGCCGCATAGTCAAGGAGCTTTAAAGATTTTATGTACGTCCTTAATGGACGGGAAAGAGTAACAGCTCTAAATGACATCTTTAAAGACGTCCGTAAGTTTAAATAATTATTTGCTTTACATCTTGTCACTTTTTGCAAGTTGTGTTTCATGTTTGGGTTCTACGGTCTGTAATTATCTGGTACTGCTATTTATTGTAATAGTATTTCTCTAATAAGCTTATAAATGTGGTTGTAGAAAGGGTAGGTCTACAAAAAACCAAGGCGAGAGAGGTGAACAATATAAAGAGTTTAATTAAATGATCGCTGTCATTAATCATAAATTATATAATAAACATACATAGCTATTGTAATAAGTACTCGTGTAATACCTAGCCCTTTGTATATCATTAATCTTTATGAAAAGAAAGATACGCAACAGTGATATTTGTGATGCTAGTCGCATTTACATCTTTTCCTATCTTTGGTTCGCCGTTCAAAAGCCGACATCGTTTTTGAGCCACACGATTTTTGGCCTTATTCCCTTGTGTACAAGTCTAATATTATTTTTGATGTCTAGCTCCAAAACTAAGCGTCGGATTTACGAGTGAGAAAACCTTTTCTTTTTGCTCAACCTTTGTCTCCTCGTTTACATGAGAACGGATAATTTAAGCATTAAACCTGAAACTTATAAATCTACTAAAAATCACTCGGTTCGCTGTTATACTTGGCGACCTCTCCGAACAAACATATTTGTGTAACCATGAATACTCACCCGAAGTTAACATCGATTTATAAAACTAAAAAAGGTATCTTCTGAATAGGGATGGCCTAGTCAAAAATTTGTAGACACAGATTAAAAAAGGTTATTTCAATTCTTTAGACGAAGTAAATTAGACTTTTCCTAACTAAGTTGGTATAAAGAAACAAAGTTTATCTGCTTTTTTAGATGCTCGCCAAAGCACCGATAGCGTTAATTATTTGTCAGAAACCATTCTAATGCACAAGATAAATAACGTCAGCTGCCGTTGTTAAATTTCTTACTCCAAGCCTTTTGTAACTATGTTTGTATTGGCTTCCAGTCTAACAAGATGCGACTGAATATCTGTATTTTACACGAAGCGATGCCATCATACCTCCGCAACTTATTTCTGTATAATCCTGGGGATGGACTGGTTGTCAGGTTTGTTGAGATTCTGACCACCACTAACGTTTGTCATAAGTGTTCATATAACAACAGGGACGGCTTTAAGTGCTCTCCGAGCTACGGAGAGGTCTTGATGTGTTAAAAATGGTCACCCATCCACAGACTGACCGCGACCAACGCAGCTTAACCTTGCAGTTCAGTCTTAGTTATTACTGAGCCACGAACCCATAATAACATTTGTGGGCAGAAATTCCAGCTACGTCTAATATTTAAGTTGATAAAAGAAAAATCTACCCCCTCCGTGCCTGCCGCATAGTATTTTTCACTTATATTGTGTATTGTATTTGTATCCCTTTCAATATGAGAGGAGATTCCTGCCCAGCAGTGGGACAGTATATGGGTTGATGATGATGATGATTGTGTATTCCGGTACAACAACCGTTTAAGGGTTCTATTATAAAACATACTACAAACATTTAATTATTTCATTATGAGGTTTTATGGCCCTTAATGAGTTATGACGGAAAACAAAAGATAAGAGATCTTTTGTTTACGACCATATTATTGACAATGGTTTATAGCAATAAACAATAGCAAAATTTCCAGGTTATATTTTGGAAAATATATCAGAGGTATCTAAACTTACGTGTTAGTGAATGTAGCTAAGGTAAATAGGTTTGTTTATTGTACAGGGCACTTAATGTATTGTGAAGATGAAAAATGTGCCAAAAGCATAGATAGATAGCGGCATTCCAAAAATAAAAGTGAGAGCCAGCAAAAGGTTTCGTGGAATTTGTACAAACGACAGCACATTTTAATAACCCTTTTCATTTCTGTATGCTCATAATTGCTACAGTTTCACTTTTCTACATACAGCTCTACTGAGTTCATGATTATTTTTATCCCGGTTTTTGACAATTGTTATCATGTACTATTTGTGTTAATCCGTGTTCATATTAATTCAGTTCACGTTTTCACAATGATGTGGATTCTAATTTAACAACTTTTGTATTTCAGCCAGTGTACAAAAAAAAGAGTATGATTCATATGAGCAACATTTACATAATAGGGCATTATTAGTCACTAATAAGTTTTTGAAATAAAGCAACCCTTTATGGACACGGGCTGACTGACCTGTCAGTCTAGCCGTGGTCCATGGACGTTATAAGGGGTTCAAAACGTCAGGATTAGTGATGGGTCGAGAGAATGTTCTCCGTTAGAGAATTTTCTGTCACCGAGAAAATTCTGCAATATTGAGAATGTTCTCAGAACATTCTCTGCCACTGACAATTTAAAATACAATACTATTATTTTTTTGAAACTTATTTTTAAATAGATGTAGAATGAAGCATGTTATCTCCTGTAAAGTTTAATATAAATAAATATATTGTTTTGCAGTCATGTTGAGTTACAAATAATCCATTCCGTACATACATTTGAGTAATAAATTGAAGACAGTTTACTAACTTTTGTTTTTCGGGTTACCTGATTGACCTATCATGATTATAATTATTTTCTAGTAATGTTTTTTTTATTATTTTATTAGTAGTATATAGGCAAGCAGTTAAGCAGTACATAGGTTAGTATATAAGCAGTACATTGGTAAATACATAAGTAGTACATAGGTAAGTACACAAGTAGTATATAAGTAAGTACATTAGTACATAAATAAATAAGCAGTACATAGGTAAGTATACTTATGTACTCCTTATGTACTTACCTACGTACTACTTATGTACTTACCTATGTACTGCTTATGTACTAACCTGTGTACTACTTATGTACTTACCTATGTTCTAACCTATGTACTTACCTATTTACTACTTATGTACTCCTTATGTACTCCTTATGTACTTACCTATATACTTCTTATGTACTTACCTACGTACTACTTATGTACTTACCTATGTACTGCTTATGTACTAATGTACCTACTTACTTATATACTACTTGTGTACTTACCTATGTACTGCTTATGTACTAATGTTACTGCTTATGAGCAGTACATAGGTAAGTACACAAGTAGTAAGAATGTTCTCGCTGAAGAAAATTTACCGAGAAACATGGTTACAGCTGGTAGTATTGAACGTAAATTTCAAAAACATTCAAATAATACAAAATCTTTTTATCTTAGATTAGACATAAGTGAAAACAGTCATCAGAAATTTATATTCTCATTAATCGACCAAGAGAATGTTCTCAAGAACTTAACAGCTAAGTTCTCGATGTTGAGAATGTTCGTGAGAATTGCCCATCACTAGTCGGGATTAATAATGTCAATATACGCGATAAAATCCCTAAAGGATTGTTTTATTTCAATGTCTGATATTCTCGTAGGTGTTAGAAATCAATAAATTCTGTTTTTATAAAAAAAAATATCTATTTCAGTAGCTGTGTTCTTGCCATTACCTCGTTACAAAACTGCCATAATAGAACAACACAAAATAAATTTCGTAAACATCGTAATAAGTGTCAGAAATCAATACACTAATAAGTTTATTAAGACCACATACATTTAACGTAACAAAACACTAACAATAATTATAATTAATAAAAGGTATTACATAAAATAAAAAAGTTTGCGAATTAATCAACGCCACGTAAGCCACAACCTATTAAGGTAATTTATATCCATTAACCCAAATCACATTAGGCCCAAATAGCCGACCGACCGCGGGACCAATGGAAAAAAAAATTATGTACATTATTTTATCAACCAACTAAAGTTTTATTTACATGTAATATAATATGTTTGTTCTTATGACCATTGACTGCCAGAGGTCAAGTTCAGATCCAAGGTGCGCACCTCTGACTATGCGAAACCATGGGTGCATTACTATTACTAATTATCACTATTAAATGGTGAAGGAAAACAGCGCCAGCTTTAGAAAACCAACCTTGAGATTTTCTTGTCGGTTCATCCGCACTAAGCTCTTGTGGTGGACTGCAGGCTAAAAAATCTGATTTTGAGTAAAGTATTATTATAATAATATATTCCCGTGCCCAGCAGAAGAATAGAAGGGTTACTTGGTTTTTTATGGGTAACACTGAGGTTTAGCGTAGCAGCGTAGAGGCGTAGCGGCGCAGAGGCGTACAGGCGTAGCGGTGTAGCGGCGTAGAAGCGTACAGGCGTAGCGGTGTAGCGGCGTAGAAGCGTAGCGGCGTAGAAGCGTAGCGGCGTAGAAGCGTAGCGGCGTAGAAGCGTAGCGGCGTAGAAGCGTAGCGGCGTAGAAGCGTAGGGGCGTAGAAACGTAGCGGCGAAGAAGTGTAGCGTCACTCACACAAGTAGTATCACTTGCGCGTTGCCGACTCTGTATTGAAAGAGGAATAGTTGGGTTGGCAGTGTAAGGGTCAAAGTCCCCCCACTGCCAACACAACGTTCCCTCGTGGAGCACTGGCAACCTTGCTCACCGTAAGAAACACAACACAGCTCAAAGCAGTGGTATTTTACTTCGATTTTCTGAAAGGTACTTCCCCAGTCGGGCAGCTCCAATTTGAGTGGAATTACTCCCACTATGCCCTACCTCTCTTAAAAATGATCTCTTATCTACTCGGGTTTTAGTTTGTTTGCCGGTTCTCCTCCATAAGACTCACTTTTTGGAACCATACAACTAGTTTTGACTTTTGTGTAGTAGTGTGTATAATGTAGTACCGTAATGGTCTTATTGAAATAAAGTGTTTGACTTTGACTTTAACTTATATTTTTAGTATATCTATTTTTATTGGTTTACATAAACTATTATTACAGTGTGGTTTTGTTGAGTGTGTCCTGGTGAAAAAAAAATCCTATCTTACTTTCAATTTGAATATGTTAGAATTCTCGTCACATAAATATACACTAAAGTTGTTAAGACAACAACATTTTAATGTGAACGTCTCCTCTAAAATAATCCATAAAATGGCCTGATAGTTTCTGGTTTTGGTATGAACTCACAGTGCAGTGAGTTAGTTAGTAACTTTTGCTCTCTACATTATTCAATAGTCCATTAGATTAGTAAAAAAGGCTAACATACCATCACGCCTGTATTTCCCGAAGGGTTAGGCAGAGGTGTACTGATGTACACCCACATTTTGCCGGTATGTTTTAGGTCCCATGTAATAGGGGGCGAGCCTATTGCCATTAACCGGGCACAAATCCAGACTCCGAGCTGCTACTGAGAATTTCATAGAAACACTCAATAACACTTTGCTCGACCTGGGGATCGAACCCAGGACCTTTAGCGTAGCAGTCGTACTTAGAACCACTAGACTATGAGGCAGTGCTAACATATACATTCCAATATACATTTTGCATTCCAAAATATATATTATGAATGTATATCCTAAGTTTAAAAAATAAAGTAGGCTATTGGATAGATTTATAGAACTATTTCCCGTTTATTAATAGGTTTGCAGCGCATACTACGTAAACTGGTATATTATATCATCGTTTGAAGGTGTATGTACTTCCGTAAATGGAAAATA
The DNA here is from genome assembly GCA_964056405.1 of Acronicta alni. Classification (NCBI taxonomy): domain Eukaryota; kingdom Metazoa; phylum Arthropoda; class Insecta; order Lepidoptera; family Noctuidae; genus Acronicta; species Acronicta alni. The sequence continues at coordinate 6,157,238 of OZ043920.1, forward strand.
TCGGCGAATGCATCATGTGTTATGCCCGCGTAGATAGCACTTTAGGTGGACCGGGTCGCTCTCGTGTATTTTGCTATCAACATTTTCACCGTATCTTTATCATTTACTTGCATTTACGAACAGAAATGAACATACATATAAAATGAATTTCTAGACTTGGCAAGTCAGAGCCAATCATAATAATTATTATACTATTTGAGTGCTGCTTTCTTTATAGTATTGGGTAGATATAGATTTTTAACAGTTTAGTACTTACGTCACAGTAAGAAATCCAAGCTGGAAGTAAAAAATCCAATATTTATATAATCATCATATTCAACCCATATACTGTCCCAATGCTGAGCCCGGGTCACCTCTCAGAATGCCCTCTCATTCTGAGGGTTTAGGCTAGAGGGAAGTTTAGATGGATTAGGCTATAGTGAACAGAGCTCGGTGGCATAGATTCATTATGTATCGCTTCTGTGACTCAGTATTCACATTTATATACTGTTTACAAGAATTCTTCTTGTTTCGCAATTTTCAAGCTATAGATAGATACACAGTATGTTGAATGTTTACCTCAGATTGTCTGGCAGCGTTATTCAACTACTGCGGAATTCTATTTGACCGCGGTTTAACGTCCGATTCCATCGAGAATGGTATGTCAGCTATGTAGCTAATGTCCCACTGGCCCCACTGTCTTTACTCTATATTACCAGAGCACTTCTTTGACCCAGTTTTAAAATCACTACACAAACAAGAAGCATAATTAATTTATTAAACTTTAGAAGTCTTTCTTTAACGTTGAACAGATTTTCTAAAAGAAAATTCAATCAAAACTTTGTGCTATCTTACAAAATCTAAGAATTTAAAAATGAAATATTGAAAAAAAAAATATTAATTGTGATAAAAGAGTAGTTATCGGCTGGCTCTTGTCCAAATCATGATTATACGAATCAACCATGAGTTTGACAGCCGATTGAAAATATTAGAACACAAGATTTCAGAAAATAGTGGTGCCTTATCCCAAATTGAACAGCTTGAAAATAAGATATGTTCCATGGAGCAACAAGCAAGGCAATGCAACATCGAAATCTCGAACGTACCGGACAAGCGAGATGAAAACCTCATAAAAATTATAGAACGTTTAGGGGACGCAATTAAAACACCTATACGGCCTTCCGACATTATATCCGTGCATCGTGTCCCTCATGCCGATCAGAGTGACAGGCGTTATAAGAATATAATAGTCAAATTTACTAATAGAACACTACGTGACAATGTGGTGGCCGCCAGTCGACAGACCAAAGGATTAAATTCATCATCCTTGTCCATAGCGGGGCAAACTGTTCCTTTTTATGTTAACGAACACTTAACACTGAACAACAAACTGTTATTTCGTCAGTCCAAAGAAGCAGCAAAGAAGTACGGCTATAAATTTGTTTGGATCAAACACGGAACCATACTCGTACGTAAAATGGAAGGAAAATCCACCTTTGCCATCAAATCCATCAATGATATTGCCAAAATCAAATGAACAAAACTTTCCTTACAAAAATCAATATAAGTGTTTTAAAACTTCTTTTGAAATACCCCAACTAATTCACAATAACCTGTTTGTGCGCACGAAACTTATGTATTCTAATTATAAAAACTTATTTCTTATTTACCTTCATTTACATTTTTATATTATTGTACCCGTTTTGTGTTCAGATGCCTGCAGCTATGACAAACAAATGCAAATTTATAATCATTTTAAAAGATTAATCCTTACTTACCTGATTAATTGTATCCGTATGACCTGTAAACAATTATTGTTATGTTGTGTACCAATATGTGTGTATCTAGTGTCAACAACACGAAGCTACCTATTGTTATCAACCTGTTTGTTATACTCAAGTGCAATATATTATATTTTCTTCCATAAAATTCAATACTATTAATAATAACGTAATATCAGTCTACTACCAAAATTGGTTGCGAACGAAATTAAATACCATATACATGAACATTTTGTCACATAATTATGATGTTATAATACTGACCGAAACGTGGTTACATGACGGCATACTAGATAATGAGTTTCTGGATGCTCGTTACAATGTATTTAGATGTGATCGTGACCGCACCGCTACTAATCGTCGGGACGGTGGCGGGGTGTTGGTGGCTGTGCTATGCTCCATATGTGCCGTGCGCTGTGTACCTGCGCCACCAGCTGCCCCGCTCGACATTCCGCGTCACATAGACAATATTCTATTGGAATTGCGCATAGATAGGTATACATACATGATAAGCGCGTCCTATATACCACCAAACACAGATTCTGATGCATATTTATCTTTTTTTAATAGTTTACAAGAGTTTATACAGATAAAATGTTATGATAGATTTTATTTGATAGGCGACTACAACTTACCACACTTTGACTGGCTTGTCAATGGGACTCATGCGAAAATTAATAATATAGAAAACCTACAGCCGCCATATACGTATTTAATTAATTTTATGCTCGTGCTTAACTGCATACAGTTGAACATTTTTAAAAACAATATGAATAGAATATTAGACTTGTGCATCACAAACTTATATAACAGTAAAACTTTTTCGGCGCCCATCAGCCTGGTACCACCCGACTTACACCACCCGCCTTATTATATTCTAATACCAATTGACACTAATTCAACCAAACGTATGTCGATTAGACCTCACACAAAATACTGTTTTAATAAAGCTAATTATGAATTAATTAATAGTGAGATGTCAGAAATCAATTGGTGCGACTTATTTCAAAATAGAACCCCAGAGGGCTGTGTTGAGTTATTTTATGAATACATATTTAATATCATTCGTAAGCATGTCCCAACTAGACGCCTCTCAAATTCTAATTTCCCCGTGTGGTTTACACCTGCGTTGATACAAATATTTAAGGACAAAACAAAGGCTTGGATTAAGTGGAAAGTATACAAAAATCAATCTGACTATTGTGTATTTTCCACGCTGCGTGACACCTTCAGAAAGGAATCGTCAATGTGTTACAAGAAATACATGAACTCAGTAGAGGACAGCATAACGAAAAATGTTAAGTATTTTTGGTGTTACATACATAATCGTAAAAATCAATCGGGTATTCCCAGTAGTGTTTACTGTAACGGTAGCGAGTCGAAAAGCCCTGAGAATGTGTGTGAATTATTCTCTTCCTTCTTTGAATCTGTCTTCCAGCCATCTGAGGTGTCCGACTCTTTTGACGTGAACAATATAAGTAATGTGGATAGGCATACTGGTAATAGTGATGTAATTAGCGATATTCATATATCGGAAGTAAACATGCTGAAGGAGTTGAAAAAGCTTGATTGTACCAAAAGTGCAGGGCTCGATAACATTCCACCTGTTTTTCTTAAAAATACTGCGATCGCGATATGTAAACCTTTAGTGATACTGTACAATAAATGTATCAAGGAAGGCACATTTCCCTCAGTGTGGAAGGCAGCAAGGATAACACCAATACATAAAGGAGGCTCAAGGAATGATGTGACTAATTATAGACCTATTTCAATTCTTCCAACGTTGTCAAAGTTACTAGAAAGGTTAGTGCATAATGAAATTTATCCATTGCTACACAAAGTTATACTTCCACAACAACATGGTTTTGTCCGCAAACGCTCAACTATTACTAATCTTATGGTTTATACCTCGGACTTGTTTGACAATTTAGATGCTAATAAACAAACAGACAGCATCTACACCGATTTCCGGAAAGCATTCGACCGGGTAGATCATAAAATATTGCTGGAGAAGATTGCTTTCAATGGTATTCGTGGTAACTTGTGGAGATGGTTCAAATCATATGTAACGAATAGAACTCAAAAGGTAGTTATTAATGGGTATGAATCTAGCACGGTAGTCATTACTTCTGGAGTGCCGCAAGGGTCTATCCTCGGTCCCCTATTATTCATTTTATTCATTAATGATATACATAAGTGCTTCAAATATTCGAACTTTCTGCTCTATGCTGACGACCTTAAAATATACCGAACTATAGGCACCCACGGCGATCAGGTTATATTCCAGGAAGATTTAGATAGATTTACACATTACTGTCAAATTAATAAAATGCAGCTCAGTATTGATAAATGTAAAGTTATAACTTTTACTAGAAAGCGTTCTGTTGTAATGTATTCTTACTACATAGATGGACGGTCCATCAATAGAACACAGAACATTCGTGATCTTGGAGTCACATTGGATGCTAAGTTGACGCTAGACGCACACATTGATAACATTTGTAGTAGAGCTTACAGAATGTACGGTTTTGTTCTGCGAGCTAGTAATGATTTTGTACGTCCCAGTACATACATGCATCTATACAAATCTTTGATCCGTTCACAATTGGAATATGCAACATGTATCTGGGATCCATTATACACAACATATTCTGACGATCTTGAAAGAGTGCAAAAAAAGTTTTTAAAATGTATAAATTACAGATGTTTTCGTAGATACGAACCTTACATTCAATTGTTACAAAAATACAAAATCTTAGATTTAAGATCACGAAGACTACAACTACAAGCTATGTTCCTATATGATGTTTGTCATAACAGATATGATTGTATCGAAATTATTAATAAAATTAGCTATAGTGTTCCTATCAGGTCATCCACAAGATCTTGTCGTAGATATAAAATATTTGAATTGCCTAAATCGCGCACTAACGCAGGAATTCGCTCGCCCATCCGTCGTGTACTCTGTACTTACAATAGTTGTTTTCAACATATTGATATCAACGGTAATAGCGTGGGCACTTATAAAAAAATGTTACTTGAGAATTTAAATCTAAATGAATCGAACATAGCGCGCTAAAATGTTTTATCGCAATGAGTTTGGAACGGATGGCTTTTATTGAATATTCAGTGAATGCTATTTGTTTTAAATTTATTTAAACACCACTTTGGCAAGTCTTGCATATTATATACTCTCAACACTGTACTATTGTCAACTTATCTGTTAATTAGTGGTAAACGAAGTGGATATCACAATTACCAACATTGTATGCCTAATACTAAACTTATAAATGAATTTATTGTGATATTGTTTGTTACCCAAATAAATGAAAATGAAAAAAAAAAAAAAATCGGAGAGCTTATAAGATTCAATCGATGAAAAACGGGTATTATAAGTGAAACGAGACAAGAGCTGTGAATATATTTAAGAGAGTGGACGCCTGGCTTTAATAATGAACCGATCTGCTAGGTTAAGCTGCGCTTACCGAGGTCTGTTTATGGATGGGTGACTATTTATAAGACATCGAAACCGCTCGAAACTATAAGTAGGTGGTAAATAATCTTTCTAAATAATCTGTCTCACCCAGAATTGGTAGACAGAGATCAACATTCTGTCAACATAGATTGAGAACGGCTAGCATATGATGATGTGTATACACAGTTAGCCTACATATCGGAGTGAAACAATGTGTTGTACCCCTGAGATATCCGCCTCCGCTCGATACCAATGCAATGCTCGATATCAATGACTAGTTCACAATGGAGTGGGTGGTTGTATGTAAACATAAATAAGCAGACTAACCCATCAGGACCACAGAGTATGAAAAACAATATGAATTGAAGAACAAGATGACGTTCCTGAAAAAGAAACAATTATAAAAAACTAGATTTTATCTGAATACTAATTGGTCTAGTAATCATGACCTTGAGCACGATTCCTTGATCGAGAAAAGTGTAATTGACTTATTGGAGCTCGAAGTTTGGATTTGGCTTAAAAACATACCGGCAAGTGGTGGGACGCATTATTTAAGGTCCGTCTAATTATTCAAGGGGGTTACCGCGAGCGATGGGCGTGATAGTACTTTGAATTTACCTTAAAAACCCCTTTCTACATTTATTTTCGAGAGGTAGGGCATAGTGGGAGTAATTCTACTCAAACTGGGATTGCTCGACTGGGGAAGTAACTCCGCCTTGCAGAAAGTGAAATAACACTGCTTGGAGCTGTGTTGAATTCCTGTGAGCAAAATTATTGGTGCTCCGCGAGGAAAAGTTGTGTTGGCAGTGGTGGGACTTTGATCCTTATACTGCCAACCCAACTATTCCTCTTAAGTTTTACAGGGTCAGCAACGCGCAAGTGTTGCAAGCGTCTTTAGGCTACGGTAACCGCTTACCATCAGGTGGACCGTATGCTGGTACGCCACTTTAGTGGTATAAAAAAAAATTGTAGACGATTATACACAAATAAATTATGTAAATCAACTGGAAAAGCTGTTTCTACAAACACCCATAAATATAGTTCTGATTTGTGCATCCCGCAATAAATAAAGAGAACCGTTGTCTGATAAATTATTGTTTTATCTTTGTGGTTTGGAGCGCGGCCAGTTGTAAAACTTAAATAATAAATCAATCTCCGAGAGATTTTACAGGCGATTGTGTGACGATAATAGGTACCTATTATCATGTTAATACCCAATTAACTCTACCTTGTACCTATTTACTAATAAGAAGTAAGTAAGTAAGTAAAAGGTAGAGTTAATTTTGTCATAGTTGAAAAAGTCGGTGAAAAGGAAGTTATATCCGCCGTTTTTTTTTTCAAATTTTATGCGAGATCAGATACCCGTTAACCAGATGGTTCCAATTATCGATAAAGTTAATATAATTTGTTCCCAGGTCGAGCAAAGCGTAATTGGATTTTTCTATTAAATTCTCAGTAACAGCTCGGAGTTAGGATTTGTGCCGGGTTAATGGCAATAGGCTCTCCTCTCTTATTACAAAGGACCGAAATATACCGGTGAACGGTAGGTGTATTACCTAAAGCCTAACCCTTTGGGAATACAGGTTAGAAGATATATTAATATTTATGTTGTGTTAGGTGACCGGGGTGAAACCATTAGCTAGTCTAGGCTTAAAATCCATACCTACCATTCGCTTCAAAAAATATTACTATAACTTACTAAGTACATATTACTTACTTACTATATCTTAGTCTCAGTTTTTTGGATGAGAGATAATAATGCTATTTGTATTTATGAATTGACCTAACCTAGATGCATATAGTGTAAAAAATACAATTTAGACTTGTACTCAGTACAGGCATCTACTACTAAAACAGGGCTCTGGCGAATGGCCAATATTGCGAGTTGTGATTAAGGTATCTAGATAGTTTAAATTATATAAAAGTAAAATGGGTTTATTCATGGAAATTAAGTTAATTATTTACCAAGACTCGTCATTAAAGCCTTTTTTTATGTCATATTGTGCAAAATTTCAGTCAGTCAATATTAGAGTATTATTTAGTAGTGTTTCGAACGCCGCAATAGCCTTATAAAATGCTGTTTTCTCGATTCATCACCATTCACCATCGGCCCTGGGACGTCAGATTTAAAAATAATCGAAAATTGATTCTTAGAACCTCACTGATTAATATAATGCAGTGGGCTGGAAACACCACTTTATCTATCGGCACTCCTTTAACCCAAGGGTACGCTGCTCCATCGATTATAAGTAATTCCATTATTAGATACCTTCTCTGCCGATACTGGCCTGTTTGCAAATAGACAATATTATGCCTCACGATAAAAATAACTAGCTGCCCTAGATATCTAATCCACTGTATTCACACCCTTGTTTTTATTAGATGGTAATAAATATACAAGTTTTATTTTCGTTGAGCAGTGCGGGTTTTCCTAACCAGTGAATATATTGCAAATTTATTGAAACGCTCTTCGGGTAATCAATGAAATGAAGCACGTGATTCTAGAATACTCGTCGGTTTGTTCGGTAGTAAAGCCTGCTGACGTGTGAAAATATGTTCTGAAATACTTTAGTTGACAATGGTAAATTAGAGACAAACTTTCTATTTGTATGGCAAACATGATAAGTGCTCTCTTCATATTAGAGTGAATTAATAGCATCTACATACACTGGGTCACTTTTAAAAAACTTTCAAAATTTTTCACGCCTTGCTTTTATTTATGTACAGATCCCAGCACATCAAGATACCACAATCTGTCTATTTCTTTGATAGATATTCAACTTTAATACAGCACATTATGGTTCATTTTCAATTGGGAAAATTTGACAGTTTTGGATAGTTCGACCTGCTGGCGTCTGTACGAATGAATCCTGATGAGAATCTGAGTATCTTTTTTATTACCTACTAGTATTATATAGATCATTCCAAAAAGAAGATTTGAGATTTATAAGAAGTAATGTCAATTTTCATAATATGTAAAAGTAAAGACCACTTACCTAAGTGACATTAATTAGTTTTTAATATATAGAGTTTATGAACTTGTTTTAAACCAAAACGATGCTCAAAGAAATGGTGATAAGCAAACGTGGAATAAACTTTTGCGTTGCTTGCTAAAGTAAAAAACTTGATCATTAATAAATTAAAATTAATGTTATAAAATAAGGAATAAAATTTACAATGATAAAGCACTACATAGAACGTAGGTTACAAAAACAGACACCCTCACGTACGTTTGAGCGTAATGTCGGTCGTGTCAAAATATGGTTGGGCTTAACAAAAGCGAAACGTACAATGTTATTAATCAAAACACAATCTCTATGGAACCGACCAACGTCTATGTAACTCAGACATTATATGAGAGTGTAAGTATAGTGAAATAAAGCAAAACCTCAAATTACGCCCACTGTTTCTTTCTTTCTAGTTAAAATCACGTCTCAGAATATCGTGTACTCGTAAAGTGGTTACCAATTCCGGTACTTAGAGAGCTGAGAGCATTGACGACGTTATACGCTATTCTCGATTCTCCCCTTTCTCCTACTTATTTATGATCACATTTTAATTTTATATGTACTATTAATAATAGATATCTTCGCTCTTCATTTAATCGTCTCTTACAATGTCCTCCTCATCATTCTGACTTTCTGCATTCTTCTTTCTTCGTACAGTCTATACTACTGTGGAATGCGCTCCCTTTGGAAATCAGGATGGCAACTAGTCGTTATTCTTTTAAAATGAAAGTTCGTGAGTACTTTCGAAAGAAATTGGCAGAATCATCTCATCATTGATATTTTGTAGTATTTATTATAATATATATATATATATATTTAAATTCATGAATTTGTTAGGTATGTATTTATTACTGTTTAGATATGTATTTTTATTTTATATAAATGAATACTTTATGTATATATTATAGTATATAGTAGATATATAGGTAGCATTCAATATGGATCAACGTTTTTTCAGCATGACTGATTAATGCATCTGCCACGCTTTGTCTCTGTATCACCCTACGGTCGACTGGTAGAGAATGCTTTTAGCATTAAGTCCGCCTCTGTACAATTTGTTGTGCATAAAGCATAAAATAAAATAAAAATGATTAAAAATATTGTAATTCCCTATCATATTACATATAATATTTATATCATATCATATATTATCATATTAAACGTAATTCAGGCATCATTATTTTTAATCATTTTAAAAATAATTTTAAGTTATGAAGTTTTCAAAATATTTTAAAGGAGTATGTGACTGAAGGTTTAAAGGCCCGTCACGGTTGCAAGACACTGGCATTGCTAATTTGGTATAAAAAAAAATTCATTGTGATTGTAAATATCAGCACATACACTTAACTAAATTAATAGGCAATATATTTTTTCTTGATCCAAAGTGACAATACTGAAAGTGCAGATGTTTGCCTCGATGTAATGACTAATCTTGTATGTCATAGTATACCTCTATGATAACGTTGTTCTGTTTTACCATAAGCGACCGCAGGAACTACAGAACGTGCCGAGCTTGGAATATAACATTGGAATATAATAACTTGGAATATAACAAGCCAGTTTAATCTCTTTATTATCTGCAATCCATTCTCGACCAACAACGCCACAATGGAGTTTTTAAGTACCTACGTTAACTTGTCAAGTCTGTAGCTAGCCCATACTATACCACTATATCCTGAACTATATCTAAGAACTGAACATGGCACTTTCTTGTTATCTATCTATATGTATTTATAAAAAACAATGACTGTTCGTTAATCTAGCTAATACTCAGAAACAGCTTGACCGACTTTGATGAAATGTTTTGTATATATAAGCGTCTCTTGGTGTTATAGATTGAGTTGCAGGTCGATGTCTGAGTTTTTTCCAAACAATGAAACGTTGTGCCACTCTAAGATTTTCACTTCACACACTCACGTGCTCATATACGCCAACCCAGTACAATTAACTATAGGCTATACAAATATTGTCTCCGTGCGGATATGCAACCAGAACCCATAGCGTAGAAGTCGATCACTAGGCCACTGCGCCACTTGTGCTCTCGTATAAATAATGTATGTGTTGTTGGCTCGCTCCGTCGTCACTTATAATCACATAATGAAGATAAAATACGACGCTGCTCATATTTTAGTGAGAACAAATTAAAATTTACGCCCATTTGCATAATAATTATCACTCAAGGCCCTGACCTCCTGCAAAGTCAACTCCAGACTGGTTCTAAATGCCATAATAACTCTTAATGAGCTAGGCCGCAGGAACAGATTACGACTAGTTTGGGTCCCAGGGCATGCAGGCATTATTGCATTAAAGGTAATGAGAAGGCCGACGAGTTAGCTAGAACCGGATCGGCAAATGCCATGATTGGACCAGAACCATGTATGGGACTACCAACATGCGCCATCAAGAAGGCCTTACAGGACTATGCCGATACAAGACAAAGAGGAGTGGTGCAATAGCTTAGGGCTAGAGCACTCAAAAAAATTTTTCGGCAGCAGCACCACACGCATCTCCAAATTCATACTCAACAACAGAAGGGACAAAGCTTGAGCTGTCATCGGAGCCCTTACAGGGCATGTTACAACAAACAACATGCTCCAAAAAATGAAGCTGACCTTGAATAATGATTGTAGAGCTTGTGGTGAATTCAGGGAAACCATGCAGCACATCTTGTTTGATTGTGACGTCCTAGCAACGAAACGAATGAGTCATCTCGGCAACTGATACCCGAAGCCAGAGGACTACAGATTCCTTCCTCTTAGTGGGCTAGCCGCCTTCATGAACCACGTCTTTGAGTAAGGAATGTACCATGCTAGGGACAACACAACAGATCACATTTGGTCGAAGTGTTGCTGGCCATGCCCGCCCCCACTGCTAAGATAATATAATAATTATCCACATTATTAGACCGAACTAACTTGACGTCGGAACATAATTTACATTTTTGCAGAATGGGAGATTACAGATGTGTTGGTATGCGTGTGAGTGTGTGTAGTCAGATTAGTCTCCCTTAGCTTCATATAAAGAATACTAATTATTAGCTAAAAAGAAAGCTTAAGGAGATGGAGGGGAGACCCATGCTCAGCAGTGGGTTTTTTTGTCAAACCTAGGTATAGGTGTAGGTATGTGAGGTTAAATAAAAAAATATTACCTAATATTATATTAGCTAGAACGCATAGAGCACGCTGATCGTTTATATAGCTGGGTTTGGAAATGAGAACCACCACACATCATGCCACCGAATGAGTTACTTTAGTTCATCATCATCAACTCCTATACTGTCCCACTGCTGAGCACGGGTCTCCTCTCAGATTGAGACGGATTAGGCTATAGTCCACCACGTGGCTTAGCGCGGGTTGGCAGACTTGACACATGTTTTCCTCACGATGTTTTCCTTCGCCGTTTAAGCGAGTGATTATTAATTATTATTAATACGCACATGAATTCGAAAGTCAGATTCTAACTCGAGACTTTTGAGTTAGCAGTCTAATCATATCTCTAGGCTATGAGTGCTTTTTCCTTTTTGCTTTAGTTACTTTAGATTTTTTTTTTATTTGTTAATCTTTCATGGACATATGCATACACCTCTCAAGATCCAGTTTGTAGATAGTTTGTGTTGTCAAACCGTAGCGACTTTTACTCAACGATTATCTGGCATCTCACTACCACATTATTTAAAGAAAAACATTCATTGTTAAGTTCCCTCTTATCAGATTGAACATGTTGATTGAGTGTAACTTTGAGTCGTAGAATCCCAGAAACTTATTAAGGTGGTGATAAGAACAAATGTTAAGCAAGTATTATAACATACCTACTTGAACATTAGAACGGAGCTTAAATAAGTTTTGTTGGTAAAGTTTCCTGTCTTGTATTCTAATTATATAAGTTTCCACACAGTTAAACATCCTCCTTCCCAGTGACTTATAGAATAACCCCCAAAACTGGGTTCACTAGAATAGAATAGAATAAAACTTTATTGTACACCAAGACAAGAAGCAAACATTCTGGAATTTATAAAACTAAGGGTACAATGGCGGTCTTATCGCTAATAGCGATATCTACCAGACAACCTTTGGATGGACAGGAACATTTGAAAAAATGGTGGGTAGTCAATGGTGTACTATAACCAACTTAAACATAAAATATATTATAAAACAACTAAAATAAATATAAATTTAGTACATCGTATGAGATAAATAAATAAATATAATTATATACATATACTATATACTTATATCTATATACATATATATATATTATATTATATGACATATAGCAGCGTAGGTAGTCAGAAATACAGCATAAGCAACAATATCCATCCATACCGACATGTAAGAGTGAGACTTGAAATATTGAGAATAAATGAGAAAACGTCAATTGATAATTATAGAAGAAAGGAGCAGTATACTTGAATTAAAGTGACAAGAAATGGGCATGTACCAATTTTTTAAAACTTATTAATGACTGAGCACGTCGTATGGATACGGGCAATGCATTCCACAACCGCACAGCCTGTACCGTAAAAGATTTAGCATAGAATGTTGTAGAATGCATTGGCGTTTCCAGCCTCAAATTCTCCGATGATCTCAGGTACCTTGTATGTGTGTCATGGAGGAACTTAAAACGTTCTTTGAGATAAGAGGGAGTGGCGGGATTAAATAAAATACTATAAAGTAATGATAAAATATGGGCATTCCGACGAAGGCGGATTGGAAGCCACTTGAGCTTAGTGCGATATTCAGAAATATGATCATATTTGCGTAAACCAAATATAAATCGAATACAAAAATTTTGAAGGCGCTCAAGCTTATCTAATTGTGCTTCAGTAAGATCAGGGTAACTGGCATCAGCATAGTCAAGGATAGGAAGAAGAAGGGATCTGGCAAGCTCAATTTTGGTGGCAGTTGGCAGAAAATTACGTAGTCTTCTCAAGGACCCACCTGCAGCAAATACTTTTCGACTTACTTCTTGCAACTGTGCCCCCCATGCGAGATTTTTGTCAATATATATCCCCAAATTCTTAACGGAATCGCTATATGGAATTGTCATACCATCAAAGACAACTTGAGGAATACGTGAGAAGTCTATCCTGGATGTTAGCCTGGGGGTGCCGATGACAATGACTTGCGTTTTTATAGGATTCACTTTCAAACCATAAGCCGTACTCCACTCAGATATAGATGCCAAGTCAGTATTCACCATTTTAACCGCCTCCGACAGTTCGTCCAAGGGTGCCTGAGAGTATATTTGCAAGTCATCTGCATATAGGTGGTAGGATGAAAGAAGCTGATTGGAAATGGAATTAATAAAAATTGCGAAAAGAAGAGGAGAAAGTACGCCCCCCTGTGGTACGCCGGCTGAGGTATCGCACCAAGAGGAAAAAGACCCCTCAATACAAATACGTTGGCGACGGCCACACAGGTAACTTCGAAACCAATCATTCGCTATCTTTTTGACGTCACCATAAAGACGTAAATTCAGTATGGGAAGGAAAAATTCGACATGACGGGTAGGAGTCGCGGTGGCTTAGTGGTCATAGCGTCTGGTGTACCTAACCAGAAGACGCAGGTTCGAATCCTGCCCGCGGTCCAATTTTTCCTTTTCTAAATAACTTCAATCATTCGCTGTTGGAAATATGTTAAGAGAGCTGAGTATGCCATTCAGAATATCGGAATCGACAGTGTTAAATGCGTTGCTAAAATCAAGACTAGAGTGGGTTTTAACGTCCACTAGAGTGGGTTTTAACGCCCATTGTGTTATTTAGAAAGTAATCTAATTTAGTCTTAAAACATGTCTCATTTTTTAAATATTATGTGTATATAAACTGTCAAATTTGATCGATTGCTTGTTTATTTGTGAATTTATTAACTGCCTCGTTAGTTTAGTAGTCCACGCGAGCCTATTGCCATGGGCCGGCAATAAGCTCGCCCAATATTACAAGGGACCTCAACATTCCTGCGAACTGTGGTTGTATATTTGTACACCTCGACCTAAACGATGGCTGGCATGTTGTTGTTTCCTCGTTAACAATTTTCCCGCAAGCGACAATGTGTTCCTTTTTAATGATATTTGTAACGGAGATATTTATGGTAATCAAAAATTAGTACGAAGTGGAACATTACACAATAAATAATTACCTTTTAGTCAACTCAATTATACGTAGCTAGTTGCTACGGCGTAGCGGGTAGTCGTAGCGAGCGTAGCTTCCGCTAGGCATGTGATCGAGCGAGCGACCGACACAGTGGCAGTGGCTCGATGACATGCACCATGATTAAAATAATTACGGATTACATACCCAAGAATAGCGAGGCAGTTGGCGCAAACTGTAATTTTCACACAATATCACTTTATAAATGACATTTTCGCAGACTGTCATTCGACCCTTTTATTTCTCGGGAGAGACCTATAATACTAACACTGCAGAATCGGGTAAGTAATTTTTTAAAAATTAAAAATTAAAACCAAATTTTTATTACATACATCATAAGTATAATATGGTCTAGACCCAGAACAGTACCAGAAGTAATTAGCTGTGTAGGGCAACGGCACGACAAATATAATACAACTACCTTATAGTTTAATGCTTCACTCTGCAATTTAAATTGAGTCTCCAGTTAAGTTGTTACACACAATATTATCACTAAGATCTCATTATATGATAGTATTTATAGAAAACTGCCGGCACTTACAGAATCGCGGGTCACAGGAGAATTTAAATTGCTGATAAAGAAGATTTAATGTACATAACGTTACTATGACTTCGACGCGGCGTGCATCGCAAACAAGTGTGTCTGTCGCGACTAACGTAGTCAATGTCGACGAACTTGTTAGATAATGGAGCAACCATCTGTACTTGAGTACATTGGAAACTTTCACTGAATTAAAGTTAAACTCGGTAGGTATCTAATTCTACAAAAAAGCAGTGAAAGCCTCGTTATAAGTATATAAGTCAAATGTCTCGAGTTCGAATTCAAAGCGAATTCATGTGCGAATTAACAATTAATTATCACTTAGGTACTTAAACGGTGAATGAAAACATCGTGAGGAAACCTGCATGCCTAGATAGGCCCAGGTAGAATAAAAAAGCGGACTGTATTTCTAGATTATATTAAGTCTTTACAAAGGTCAAAATTTAATTAAATAAAAATCATGCGATCGTTCGGCTCGCGAGCTGTCGTTCAGCCGCTGCGCTTACACGCCGCCCGCTCCCCTCTCCTTGATGACGCATGTGTGTCTTTCTTGACGATGTGTGAAGTCTGCCAACCCGCACTAGGCCTGTGTGGTGGACTATAGCCTTATATCTCTCAGTCCGTATATGGTGATGATGATCTAATTTTAAACTCCAAATCGTCAGTGCAATGGATCTACTATGAAAATCAACCTAGAAATTTCGACAGACGGATCGCGTTTTTATGGATACCTACGTACCTACATACCCAGGCCCTCTTGCGTAGCAATAGTCGTAAACGTGAAATACTGCCTTGTAGTCTACAGCTTATTTCACGTTATATTTCGTTATTTTGATAATTATTTATTCATAACTATATGTGCCCCAGTGCTACCCGCATAAATTAATCTGGTATTTACCAATCCTGTGGCCAATTTCCAAATTTTCGTTCATATCTACAACAATAATAACAATTACGAACCCAACAAAAAACGCATAAATTAATCTGCCAAATCGGTCGAGCCGTTTTCACATGATGTTCTTACATCATCATCATCATCAGCCTATATTAGTCCACTGCTGGACGTAGGCCTTCCCTAATGTGCGCCATTTCACCCTGTCCTCAGCTTTTCGCATCCAGCTTCTACTAGCAGCCTTTCGCAAATCATCACTCCGTCTTGCCGGAGGGCGTCCTACACTACGTTTACAGAGTCGCGGTCTCCACTCGAGAACATGTCTACCCCAGTGGTTGTCGGTTCTTCTACAGATATGGCCAGCCCACTGCCACTTGAGCTTGCGAATCCGGTGTGCTATGTCGGTTCCTACATACACGCGGCAATTGATTTTTAGATAAATATAGATTGAATCGTAATATCAGTGTGGGTCGCGCCGTTGCTATCCGAAATGTGGACGTTAAATTTTCCTAGTAGGATCAATTTTAATATAAACGACTATGGATTATTGCTGCGTCAACGTGGTAAGCAGTTTAAGCGCTTACATGGAAAATGAAAACTATACCTACGCAGTACTGCTCTGTTTAACACGTCATATAAAGCTGTGATTCTTTAAATATACTATCTTATTTATCATCTTTAGTTAAATCTTACCATGGGTAGGTTAGGTACCAGAGTTCAACGCTACACCTGTATTACATTTAAGAAGATAAGTATTTGGAATACAACTTTACATGTGTAAGCGTCCACAAGTAATTGAAAATAAAAGATTAATTTATTTTATTATATAGTAGATAATCACCAGTCAAGTTTTGTCAACATTTATCTCTCTCTAAATATTGTACTACAACATTCGATTATTCACTATGAATCTATAATCTCATAATAAATTATTATGTCGGTACCTAAAAACAACCTAGTACAGGGTTAATATAATATTTCAAGTTTTACGCAATTTTCCAAAATATCAAATAACTACCTTGCAACACGTTTTCAGTAGGTACCTCGTAATGTAAAATTCCTTTTCTAGATATTTTTTACATCAAATTATTCGTATGTTGTTACTCTACTCATTTGTGTCTTTTTTATCAAAATGAAAGTGTTCTAGAAAGAAACAATCAAGATTTTTGTCGAGTGCACGTCAAAACTAAAATACTTGAGTTGAGTTTATATTCTTATTTATATGTAGCGACGTCAGTCCCCATTATTTGATTGATAGAATTTTGCTAAAATGTTTTTATGTATATGTTACGGGCAACGTGATTAACTGGGCATTATTTATAAGGACCGGCCATTATTAATAATGCCCGAGAGCGATGGGCAAAGTGATTAATTTATCACTTTGATCGGCCATTATTAATAATGCCCGACGGCCTGTGGTCCATGTAATAAGTCAGTGTTTGAGATAGCTTGAATTTATCACTTGGACCGGGCAGTATGAATAATTCCCTACTTGTAGCCGGGCAATGTAATAAATGTGGGGCACAGAGGTGTTAATATAAAAAAAAAAAGAAAACAGACTTCATCAAGTATTTTGTACATAAGTAACGCTCAAGGACCAAAATCAGCTCACAACGCGTTGTGGTCCATTATATTAGTTGAGCTCCAATATGCAAGGAATTATAAAATATAAATAAAATTAAAAAGTCGTACTTAGGCCTAACCTGGCCTAAGTACTACTTTTTAATTTTATTTGTTGTTAGGTTTTTTTTTCATTTAATAAACAAAAACACTACAGTTCACCTATTTTATTACTTTGCCCAAGATTGGGTGGGCATTATTCATAATGGCCGGGGAAAGTGATTAATCATGCTGTTTTAATCACATTGCCCAATTGAGTCGGGCATTATGAATACAGACCGGCCATTATTAATAGTGCCCGGACTTATCAAATTGCCCGTAACATATATAATTGTTCTAAATTAATTTATATATCTCTATATTTCTGTATATCTTAGACAGCTTTACAGCAGACATTTTAGCGGCTAGCTACCTCTAAGAAGAAACGCCGAAATTAACTCGGAAAAAATAGATGAAATATTCATAATATCGTTGAGGTGACCTTTCCTATCCAACAGCACGTGTAGGTACTTACCGCACACATCCATTAACTTGTGAGAGCTTATAATTAACATCAGCTGGAAATTTCGTCATAAGCTGTCGCCTGTCGTTTTAAACTGGGCGACACTATACCGCGACTACTTTCCAGCAAATTCATTCCAGACCTGCGGCTTTATTAAAACTACCTTTAACAGATTTTGGATGGCCCTTATAAGATAGGCCATATTATTAAAACAATTTCTAACGAATTATGTATCATATCATTTATGATATGTAAGTAAATTTTCGCCAACTCGCACTAGGCCAGCGTGGTGGACTATAGCCTAATCCCTCTCAATATGAGAGGAGACCCGTGCCCAGCAGGGGGACAGTATAAGGGTTGATGATGATGATATTAAAATTAATAATGAAGCACATTATTGACTTCTTAAATGGAATATTATTAACTAACGAAACTATTTTATGACAAAGCAAACCTACGCTGCTACGTCAGAATCACATAATAGAAGAAAGTTACTCGCGACTACAGGCTGCAGAAAATTTAGGCCGAGATAAATACATAGTTGCTAGAACCGATTACTGGCGGTTTAATCGGCATGTTCAACACGGGCAATTAGTCATTTAAATTATCTGAGATTAGTGAAAACCGAAGATATGGCTCTGTGGCGTTCAGTCGTTCACTAGAACAGGCCTATATCCAGCACTGGACAAATATAGGCTAACGATGATGATAACATTTATTTAATAAACCCATCAAAGTACCATATAGGACAAATAATTGCATTTACAAAAAATCAATATTCTAAAGTGTCAACTGAAATAAAATGGTTCAATAATAATCTAATATCAGTTTATTACTTAATCATTACAAAATTTTATAGTTGATTAAAATGTATAATTGATTTACATTTACTTATATGTATGATATTTATTGCATACTTAAGTGTAATAATTATCATTGATAAATGATAATACTAAAGTTATTGTTAACAATAGTTTGATATTCATCGATTATTATATAAATATATAAATGCAATCTTTTAAAAATAACCGATTCCCTGTTGGGTTTCGTATAATTTCACGTCGTCTTTCTTCAATGTCAGTTCGGGTCTGAAAATAAATTAATTGAATTAGTATAAGTACAATTAAATCGAAACGTTTTTAACTTTCTTAAATCATAATAAAAAGTTTAATAACTTACAGTGTCAGTTCCACAGTTTGTTGTTGAACTGAAAAAAAAATGAAAGGTTAAAGGAAAATTATTTTTGTAGTGGACAATCTTCGATGGTGGGTACAGACGCAAGCAGGCCAAAACTGTAATTTTTTTACAATTGAATATGAACCTTATTACTTCGGATTAAAGTTGAAAATGTTTTAAAGAAATTGACAGATTGGGGTAACTTGATGTGCTGACCTCTGTACATTATTATGTTGAGCCGAATTGCAACTGAACCTTGTATTATAAAATATACACACTATCAAATCTTTGTACTATCGGGGTAGTTAGGTAATCGGGTAAATTATAAGATTCCCATACGGTAGTATGATATAGATTTCTCTCCTAAATAATTAAAACATTTTTGTAAAGACGACAACTTAATTGAAAGAATTTTTATTATGGCTATTTGCTTAGGTGATGAAAATTCTAAAAACACTTTCATTTCAAGTAACTGTGTTAGATAAAAGTAATATACAGTATATGTTTTAGTTAACCTATTGATTTCTGACATTTACGCGAATGTTAGACATTTAAATAAAACTACTTTTTACGGATTTTATCGCGTTTTGTTTTTACAGCGTCCATGGTCCTGACGGAGTCTACTCTTAACCATGGGCTCTGTAAAGGGTCCGAAACGTCGAGATTAATAATATCAATATAAGATAAAATCCGTAAAAAGTAGTTATATTTTCTTTTTAACGTAATGAAAATAACATTGACTCACCCATTTGTTGCTGCTGCGGTATCATGCCGACATCGGGGAAGTACAGCGCGTGGTTGGTGATGAAGTCCTTCGGCTGGTCGATGTACGTGGTCTGCACGACCGGTACTGTCTGTGTGATGGTCATCTCCTGCGCGCGCCACTTGTCCATCTCGTCGGTCTCCTGCAGTTTCTGCATTCTTTCCACTTGTTTGTATGTAGGCTCGCCGCCGATGTAGTCCCGCTTCATACGGTTATGGCTCCGGATTTCGTGTTTGCGGAGGTCCGACCTAATAACGTGTTATGGTTTAATTTATATGCTGAATATAAAGTTAATTTCTAAAATGGGTACTTTAGAAATTAACGTTGTATACAGACTGTAACATAACGAAAGCACCTTGAAAGGTTCTGCAATTTTTGGAAATAAGTACCACAAAATAAAAAGTCATTTTCTCTTACAAAATTACCGATTATTTTACAGTTTTATTTGGAACATTTAAAAAATATATTTTCATATTATGTATGGATCTTTATAAAGGACAGCTGAGAGAGTGGATAATTTAAAACTCTGTAGGGAACTACTAGTACTTTAGACAAAGTAAGATAATATTACACAACATAAATGTACACTTTAATTATACTTTTTTTAGTTTTGTAGTATGAAATCCAGTGCGCGTATTAAATTTATCGTTTAACACTGTTTCAGTCTAGTTTAAACTAAACCCTTTAGCTGTAACATAAGTTTATACTATTCCAATGTGTAAATGTATTTCATAAGAACTTGTTGGCACTTACTTGTAACAGAAGTCACGTCCACAGTAGTTACATGTGTGTTTAATGTTCATGTGAGCCGCCTCATGGTGCTCCCGAAGCGCCGTGTTGGTACGGAACGCCTTCTCACACAACATACACTAAGGACAATTTGAGCAGTTATTTCAACATACTAAGCATCCCTGACAATTAGAAGCTCGCAACATAGAGGTGAATGTGAAATGAAATCTATCATCTAGCTTGATTCTCTTTGCATCATCCAAAGGAACCATAAAATTATATTAAAATTACTATCTCTTAAAAAAATACATCTCATGATTATTTTTTTGTTAATTAAGTGGTGTTACTTTGAGATAACAAGAGAGATAAAGCCAGAAACCGGTGTTGTGGATTGAAAGAATTTACTTTCACTGGACAATAGAACTATTTTGTATCTCAACTCCCTTGTCAATCCATATCACATTTTACAGATGTATAAGCAAGAAATGTTAATAAACATTGATATATTTGACATCAAGAGCAAAGGAGTTCGACAGTAACTTACTTTAAACTGCTTGGCCTGGTGTGTCAGCTTGTGTTTGTTAAGATTGGACGGGTTGACGAAGGTAGCAGGGCACAGTGCACACTTGTATGGCTTCTCGCCCGTGTGCGTGCGCATGTGCATTACTAGGTAGTACTTATGCTTGCACTTGTATGGGCACAGGTCACAGAAGAAGTTGAATGTGTTTGTATGAACCAGCCTGTACACAAAACAAAACCACTGAATATTCCACCAGTGAAATAGAAAAAAAAAATTACATTGAAATGTAATTAACCTGTCAAGCAACAATTAGCAGACAATAGAAAAATAATTGTTACGACCCTCAGGAGGGTCAAAGTTGTGAATGAATTATAGTTTTTTTTTTATATTGGCCTAACTTTAATTTTGCAAAGGGGTCAAACCTAGACCACAACACTCAGGACTTTGGACTAATAGGGAAATGAGGCAGTCTTTATTATAGATTATTTTATTTACGAAATACTTACATATGGTTCTTAAGTCTTGCAATGATGGGGAACTCTTTGCCGCAAGTAGGACACTTATGTGGCACACTCTGCTTATGTATATGACGCATGTGTTGTGCAATGCTCAGCACCAGTTGACCACACACGTCGCAAGCACGACGCATGCATTGCCGCTCCCGCCGGTGAGACATCAGCTTCTCCTAAACACCCATTGATATAAGAAAAACCCATACATGCATTCTATAAATTGTGATGCAAGTACAGACGCCAGCAGGTCAAGCTATCCAAAACTGTCAAATTTTCCCAATTGAATATGAACCTTATGGTTTTGTAATAAAGTTTAAAATGTTTCAAAGATTATTTGACTGATTGTGGTAGCTTGATGTGCGGGCCTCTGTACAAACCTGGAATATGAAAGAAGATGAAATGATGTGTCAAACAGACTTTTTAGGCTCAGAAGGGTCAGAGAAAGATATACTGACACACTGCAGATTGCTGGTATGTTTTAGGTTCTATCTAAAGGGTGAGACTTAACGACGACGTCTGTGGTCTAGTCGTTCGAGTGTCGGACTGCTGATCGTGGGGTCGTGGGTTCGATTCCTACCAGACACAACTATTTGTGTGGTTTAAACATAAGTTTTTGTGTCTTGTCTGGGTGTTTCTATGTATTATAAGTATGTATTTACAAATAAAAGTATATAAGTATTATCCATTGTCTAGTACCCATAGTACAAACTCTACTTACTTTACTTGGGACTAGATGGTGCTGTGTAAAATTGTCCTAGAATATTTATTTATTTATTAGACTTGTCATCAACCAGGCACAAGTATAACCTCCCAATATGCTACTGAGAATTTCCTAATAGAGTACCTAATATCGCTGTGCTCTACCTGGGTATTAAACCCAATACCTCATTGACCACTGAACAATTATTATGCAATTGTTATTACCTGCAAATAGGCTAAAATCATTAATATTATTATTGTTTCCACATAAACTATCTGCAATGTAGTGAAGGGGAGAAAAATACAAAAAACAATGATTTATATTACCTTATTGGGGAATGTCAAGTCACAAGGGGAACATTTGAACTGTTTTACTTTCGGTGACTTTTTTTGCTGCAGTCTTTCTCTCCTCATTTGTTCTTGGGCCATATTTTCTTCTAGCTTTAACCTCTTTTGTTTTATCTGATGCAGTATCAATTGGAAGTCATGCTTTGAATATGGATATGATGGTGTTATTGCATTTCCTGCTCAAAACATAGACCTCATTATTAAATTTTATGTTTATGTGATGAGTATAACTAGGCAATAGGGACAATAGGGACAATCTGACATATATTGAGTACCTATGTCAGATGGTCCATGTCTAGTTTCAGTTAATAATTAAAGAGTTATTTAGTAGCTAAAAAATACAGTTTAACATAATACAACAACAAACCTATTTAATAGTCTCATGACAAATATCACGCAATTGGTATTTCTTCATCAGCAAGATTTAAACACCTACAAATTATTACTCAATGCAATTGGCAACAATACAATAATATAACAATACAACAAAGACAATACAAAACAGAAAATTAATTATATATTTACCTGTTGGGTGTAATATTTTCCTGAATTTCTTATCGGATATCTCACAAGTTCTTTTAAAGTTCAGAGCGAACTTAAGTGATGAAAGACAATTGGTACAGATATATTTTGGAAGGGAATCATCAATTTCTATCTGTAAAAAAAACATTGGTAACTATGGTATTAACCATTTGCTTTCTATCTCTCTCTCTCTCTCAATATTCAGGACAGATTAGTTATTATAATCAATGTCAGAATAAACTACAATATGGTAGTGAATACAGGATAGTTAGGGCAGAAACCAATAGATTTTCTATTTGCTCTACAGTTATCTGTTGAAGTGTTAACAACCAACGAACAACACTTATGTTACAAAATTATTGTTTTATACCATGTAACTACTTACAGTTATATTGGTAATGCTCCGTATAGCACCCAGTATGTCATAGCCATCAATTTGCTCACTGAGAGGGGTGCAACCACTTCTAGCACACACCCTGCATATCATATCTTTCGCTAAATGCACAATTTTCTTACTGTAACCAACAGAATAATTTTTTATACTTCAATAATCTCTGAACTAATCTATACAATTATTAGGTATATGCAGTTATATACCACTCACTTTCGTGAAGACTAAATTATGAAAACTCAGATCTCCTATGAAGAATAGGCATCAGCTAAGGCTTTTAGGGTTAAAACGACAATTAAGATGACACACTTACTTTGTCTCCATTATGAGCTTTTGCCAATGATCATCACTACTGCTTCCTTCATCCTCAACAGGTGAACTACACGGATACTTAATTTTATTCAACTTAGACAGCATCTTCTTTGTTAAATAAACTGCCATTATAGTAACGTTTATTTCACGCAACTAATTTATATGATTAGTTTTTTATTTACCAATTATTTCATTTTTCAAATAGTGACAACATGACCAAGCGTCGACGGTTCTTTACATTCTTTTCATAAATTTGCAGTCAGCTGTCGCTGTCACTGTAAATCAACTGTCAAGCAAATCGATGTCCGAAGTTCCGAACTCTCTGAAGTCCGAACCGAAGTTCGAAGTTCCGAACCGAACTCCGAAATGGGGTATAATTTTCAAAGACGGTGTTACATAAAACTATATCCGTGTGCTTAATCATTATATACTTATTAAACTTTATATAATACTTTTAATTATTCTACAAAACGCAAGCCTTTGTAAAAACTTTAGTAAAGAAAAAAATAAATATACTTGGACAATTCTACAAAGCACCATCTAGTCCCAAACTAAGCAGAGCAATGGATATAAATACTTAAATATACTTTGCTTTTGTACATACATATAAGAATCACCGAGACAAACACAAACGCATATGTTCATTATAAATATTTGTGTTCTGTGGGAATCGAACCCACGATCTCGTGATCACTCAGCAGTCCGACACGCGAACCACTAGACCACAAAACGCCGTCAAAATGCTATGTCTTGCGGTCCCTAACATTGAGGTATGCATACAATGTGAGTTAGGTATGATCACAGAACAGAAAAAACAGTATGATAATTAGGATCACCGAGGTCACTAAAGTACGATCTGGAACTTTAGCTTGTTTATATGTTCCAAATATAAACTTAAATTTCGGTACTTTACATCATAATTATTATATTATTGTCGTTTGCTATAGATGACGACGGGTAAAAAGATGACACGAAAATCTACAATTTTATAATTATTGTTAGTTAATTTCAATCTATAAATTAGTTTTCTTAGAAAAAAACAAATTTAAACAAGGCAACAGAAGCTGAATGTCATAAATTGTATAGTTAAATGTTGTAATATCATGGGATTTTATTGATCGATGATTTGAAAATCGTATCAAATGCATGCGATCCAATCCGCGGATCGTGATCCATTACGAGTATTAAGACTGATTACAATCCACAAAATCAGATCGAGCATTTAAAAAGCACACCAAGAAAATGTCATTCACCAAGGCACCAATTGACACTGACAGTCTGACAGGACTACAGTACAGGACTGACGTCTGGTCTGACACCAAAATGGAAATTGCAATGTATTGGATTGAATTGGATTTGTTGAATGAACTATAGGACCAAATGTAAACAAAAATAAAATACATCCGCTGAGTTCGACCCGAAAACATCAAGTTAAGTTATTGAGAGGTTAACGAGATAAATCATATTAAAAGTCGTGCTTGCGCTTCATCAATCATAATATGTTTTGTGAGCATTCGCATTGTATTGAATTCAATTAATTATAATGACTTCTCTCTTATTACTAAAATCTATGCTGTTTGCTAACGCTCTCCAAAAGAGTAAAAAGAAGAAAAATAGCAAGATCAAGAAAACGTATGTATACATGAACATTTGATTTTATTGAAAACTGCGGATTTTATCGCGTTATATTATTAATCCCAACGTTTCGGACCCTTTACAGCGTCCATGGTCACGGGTAGACTACTCGTCGGGATTAATAATATCAATATAATGCGATAAAATCCGTAAAAAGTAGTTTTATTTTGTTTGTTTTTTTATTTTAATTTTTTTAATTTAATTTATTATTTACTATACGTTTCAAATAAGAATAGGAACGTCAATGACCTCGAATGACCGCAATCTCTCAAAAAAGTACAGCTTGCAAAGAAAATTAAATTTCTTCTTTTGAAATTATAAAACTATAATAAGATATTTATAAGCATTAATACCAAACCCAGAACTCTGCTAGTTAATAAAAATCCACAAACTGCCAAAAAACTGTAGTATAGACAATATTTTAAACTCGCATGGCTTTGAAGTTTTAATTGAAATCCAATTGAATATAACTGGCACTTGATTAGCATATGGTGGCTGACAATAATGTTCAACAATTACAAAGCCAAATTGAGAATGTAACATTGAAAACTACTGATTTAATTACCAGTGATGATTGGCAAAAATAAATTAACCACATCAAATGAATTGAAAAAAAATAAAAGGAAATATTTCAAAACAACGATAACTTTAGTTTTAATATAAACACAGGTAATAGAATATCTAATTTTCTTATGTTATGTTAAATATTCCACAGACTGTTGTCAGTGAAATATTTTAAATACCTATAAAATATTATTTCAATACTTAATATCTGTTTTGTTCACCCTACATATCTGGTTTGAATTGACAGCTATGACGTCACAAGATGGCTGGAGGTCAGTTCTATTCTTATTTGAAACGCATAGTACCTATTTATTTAGGATCTCCAACGAAATATATTTTGATGTGTACTCCTTCACTTATATGAGACCACAGCTTGTACAATGGAATTA
This sequence comes from Acronicta alni, assembly GCA_964056405.1. NCBI lineage: Eukaryota > Metazoa > Arthropoda > Insecta > Lepidoptera > Noctuidae > Acronicta > Acronicta alni. The sequence goes on from OZ043920.1 coordinate 6,183,741, forward strand.
CACAAAATTAACTATGATTATCAGATAATAAGTCTATTGTTTTATTTCTAGCCACAAAATGAAGAAAATAAATTTAAGCATGTGCAGAATATGCAATGAGGAAAAGGGAGATATTCCAATATTCCACAATTTTTTACATCCAGATATTCCTGAAGAGATACAAAACTTTTCTGGCATTGCTGTAAGAACATTCATAATTGTTAAATAAACACTAATAACACCTTTTTTTTATTATAAAGTCTATATTGAAATATATTTTTCAGATAAATAAATCAGACAATTTATCAAAAAATATGTGCCAGAGCTGCTTGGACTTGTTAAATGGATGCATTATGTTTAGAGAAATGTGTCAAAGAACTAACAAAAAGTTAATTGAAGAATTGTCAATAAAGAAAGGTAAAGAATTATCAAGCTCAGAAACTAAATAAGTATAGGTCTTCCTCTACTCTTCTAACCTTAAATTATACATACACTATATGTATGCACACCAAAAGTACTGGCACTTTAGTAATTTTTATATTGTGCATAAACTTGGTTTGATTCCTGCATTTCTAGATCATTAGCTCTAAACAAATTAATGCTGCTTTTTATAATAAGTTTTGCAAATTATATTAGAAAATGAACCTATGTAATTGTAACCTATGTAAATTTTTTTTTTTTTTTATAGAAAACAATGTGGCCTATCAAAATTATTTAGAGTATAGTGTCAAAGCCGACAGTGAAGACTCTTATAACATTCCATCACCAACATTCTCAGAAGATAACTCTGAACTTTTGTCTATCTGGGAGTGCTCTACATGTGGCAAAGAATTTCATGTTATGGTTAGTCCAAAATATTTTTATTAATTAATTAGATTATAGATCAGTGGCAATAATTTCTACACTGCTTGACATGCTCTTTTAATGCATTGACTATTATCTGCAACTCAATGACAGAGCATATTACTTGTGCAGGTACCCTAGAAAGTAAGATTAATGTATTGAAAGGAAATCACCTGCACATGAGTTGCCACCTGAAAATGCTAACCCAATCTGTCAGTATGAGCAGCATACTTGGGGACAGAATGGGCTAGTTATGGTTTTATGAAATATGAAGAATGGTTCACACATTCTTTTCCTCTTTAATACCAACCTTGAACAATAATCATTATTACCTTCTAAAACCAAAGAATACTAAAATATTTATTTACTTTTTAACAGGCATCCTACAACAAACATATAACCAAGTGCACTGCCCAATCATCAGAAGTGTCAAAACCAGCAGAGGGAGTAACAAAAAGAAAATTTCTATGTGACATCTGTGGAAAGACAGCATTTTCTAATGCTAGCCTTCTAGTCCATATGTAGGTATTTAAATATTTTATCCCTTGTTTCTATGTAGTGGTCAGTAAGTCATTAACCCATTTACTGTCATGGATCTCATCTCAGAATGAGAGTGGTTAAACTATAGTCAACCATGGTAGCATAGTATGGATTATCAGATTTCACATGCCACAGAGATAGTCTCTAGCACATTCAAGTTTCCTCGTGATGTTTTTATTCACTCTTTCAGCATGATTGTGATAATGAATTATGAATATACATTCTATTTTCTTCGAAAAGTGAGTGGTGAGGCCTTGGATTTGAAATCGAGACCTTTGACTTAGTAGTCCTGTGGTGTCACATCACTAGGCTATTACAGTACTTGAAATCCAGTATCCAATCAACATGACAACTTACTATCGATATCAAAGGCGTTTAGTGCTCTGAGCTTTGTTTATCCACCTCACCTTATATGGGTTACTTTTTAATAAGGAGTAGTACTACTAAATCAAATTATCAATCAAATGGCAGAACACCTGTCATCAGCATATATTTGACGTTCTTACAGGGCCATCCATGAAAATGTATTTCCTTTCAAATGCGATGTTTGTCCATACCAAGGGCGAACAATGGATCTGCTGAAGGTACACAAGAGATCGCATATGGTCGACAAACCATTCAAGTGCACACAATGTCCTAAGGCAACCACTACGTCCAGTAACCTCGCCAAACATATGCGACATGTACATAGTACTACAAGACCATATAAGGTACATCTTGATTTGAACTTTTTCTACTACATTCCACATGCTAATATTTATAGAAAGAAATGTTTATTTCTTGCATGTAGTCTTAGTCTTAGATAAGACTACCCACAGTCACGTTAGGCTTTTGACTCATTTTGACCATACATTTAAGTAATTTAAGATTTTATCAAATAATTTTATAAAATTTTTATGTAGATAAACCATAAATATGTTATTATTTTTCAGTGTACTTATTGCGACAAAGCATTTTCATACCAACATGATATGAAGAGGCATGTCAAAGATATACATTTAAGACAAGGCACAGTCAAATGTGATATTTGCTCTAAGAAATTTAATACCAAGTAAGTACAATCGCATATAAGCTTAGTACCTGAGAAGACGCTTTCGATGCGTTTATACTCATACTTGCCGTATTAACGTAAAGGTCAAGTAAGTCTCTATAGACTTACTTGACTAAAATGCTAATAATAATTATTCTATAGAGATGATTGTATCGATAAATCTCGATAGAATAATTAGTATTTTAATAAATAGAAGAGCGATTGAGATTTGCAAAGCAGGGTTGCTTAAAGCTACAAAAAGTTTAAGAACCACAAGCTGGCATTTACAGTTCTGACGTTTATTTATATCATTTACATACGGACGCGCATGCTTTATTTGCTGTTATACCTGTATACATAATTTTATGACATGTCTACATAATCTAAATATCTTCATAATTATAGTATCAATTTAAATTCGGATGGATCCTTAATTTTTGTAAAAAAATCACATATTATATCAATCTTTTCAGTTTTCACACAAACACTAGATTAGTATACATTTCGTATCTTTTGTTGTTACAGGAAAATTTTACAAGGTCACAGATGGAAAATTCACAAAATTAAAGGTGAAAGGCAGGGTCGCCTGCCGTCATACTTACAATGCCAAATGGGAGAACACAATAATGAGAACAACATAAATAAAAATGAAATGAATAACTGTGATGTTAATGAATGATCCTATTGATTAAATTGTTTGATTTGCTGTCAAAATCATACAGAAAACAACTGTGAACAGACACCGATGTTTTTGCCTAAGTATATAATATATACCGTTTATAAATAGTATATGAAGAGAAAGAATTATCCCTGTATATTCAAAAGCCGATAATGAGTACATATATTTAAAGGTAACATCCAATTTTACATAACGGAAGCCGTTGCAGCTTTGGTAAACGACGGCGAAATAATGTACAATTTGTCTGCATGAAAATACGAAGTTTTACAAAAATACGAAAAGTTAGTAGCTCATAATCGTGATAACACACTGAATTTTAAGGGGTTCAGCAGCCCGAGGCGAAATTAATTAAAATTTCTGCTGGAACCCAGACCAGCTAAAGAAACGGGAGAGTTGATTTCGGACCTCGCCGGGCACCGAGAACAGATTTTAGAATTATAATCAGGGTAGGTATTGAAATTGAATAATATGATTGAAAGACAACGCTTGTTTTTAAAATTTTAGTCAATATAGTGTCGCACGTCGCCTCTAAAGCGGTAACGGCATTCACGACCTAATAAAACAATAATTGTTATAGCAAAATTGCTTTGTAGGGATGTTTTGTTCCAATAGGTCTAGATTTATCATGAACCTTTATTTCAAACAACCTTATTTTATGTGCAATATATTTGTTTATATCTAAATTGTATACAAAGCAATAGAGAACAAAAGAGGTCACTGTAGCAGTTATTATAGTAGGCAATAGATAAGAAAACATATATATATATATATTAATTTCACAGCAATTATTGAATAAAAACTGAATACTTAGGTAAACAACTTGGATTAAACAGTGTTATTAACACATTTTTTTCAATTTTGTTACCTCTAATGGTAGCTTAAGCACTTTCGATAGTTATGTGCAAATTTTAGCACACAATGGACTATGTGTAGAAGTCCCTAACTTTAATTAGATTCATGTTGAAATACGCATTGAAATGCAAGTACTTATAATATTTTGAGTTCTACGTCACGTGTCAAGAAATCACCCATCTACTATTATTTCTTGAAAAATAACCATAATGGCATCCATTAGGAATAAGCTCAAAATGCACTACTGATATGTACTTAAGTATTAGTATAGAATATATTTGATATACATATTTATTCCTACATATTTAGACATTATTATTATTTACCTATAGCAAATAAATTGTTAACGTAAGTACATAAATTACATTGTAGAGACTATGCAATTATGAAGCTATCAGTTTTAATAATTAATGTATTTTTTTATAAATACATAGTATACTTTACTGTCGCAGTTTACATTTATTTTATGAGTTATTATTTTTCATAATGCTATTAAGTCGTCGGTTCTTAGGGGCAATAAAGCAATAATTTAATGAACACTGATTAGGGTTTAATTTAACATATTCTTGACAATGGCCCTTGCGCAGTTAGTCACAAGTCAGCAAAGGAAAGAAACGGACTTGTGAAGACAGTTTGAATTGAAATTGCTAATTTGTTTTAAAATGGGAAATATTAACGTAGTCATATCGGTGCTGTTGTGTATTCGAATATGTTTCACATTTGACATACCGAAAGAAGCCTGTCGATCGGAACTGAATATCAACAACAACCTGTATAACTTAACGAATACGTATCATGTTGGCGACACTTACCCTACCGATGCGCACTATGATGTTTACGGCAATCTATTTTTCGTTCAAACTGGGCAAAACGAAAAGGGCTACTACTTTAATGCTAATGTTATAAAATTCAAAACTACCGCTCCTGAGAAAGTACCAGGTAAGATTATCTTATTGTAAACTTTTGTAAATGACTAAATGAGGTCAGGGGGTTTTATCGGTACCTGGGACCCATAAAAGATATTAGAACCGGCTGAGAAACTTTGGATGAGGGGAGACCCGTGCCCACCAGGACAGAATATGAGTTGATGATGAAACTTGGGATAAGTCAGCCAAAATAAATGTAATTGTGGGAAAGACTACAATATGGTGGGATTCCGTTAGAAATTAAAGTATTTTAAGATACCTAGGTACTTCTATCATGTCAGCACTAGATAATTACAAAACTGAAGGTTGATTAGAGGGAGGCTGCCAAACAATAAAATGGTAGTGTAACCGGACGATCATTGTTGTAACGTAACGTCGTTCCTGGAGACTTCGAATGCAATGCACATTCATACCCATTTACTACCGCCACGCTTGTACTTGTACTACTTTTTACCCGAAAGATTAGGTATAGGTACTGCTGAACATCGAGCTTACACAGTCGGGCTGTTTTTAGGTCCCATGTAACAGGGGAAGCCTATTGTCATGTACCGGACATTCAAATCGAATTCCGAGCTGGTAGGTCCTACTGAGAATTTCTTAACAGAAAATGCTAATTTTTATTCATAGGTTTACCAGAAGACACCAGTTATTCAGTTGCAGTAGATAAGAATGAGAAGAAAGTATACTTCGCCACAGGACAGGGTATTTATAGATACAATTACGAAAGTCATGATGCCACTCCAATTTCCAGTAGTACCTTCAAGCTCGACATGATATTTGTAGACAAGGATAGTAATAAATATGTTACCGAAAACAACAATGGTGTCGAAGAATTCTACTTGTTAGATGGAGAATCTATGAAGAAAATACGTTTCAATAGTCTTGAAGCACTGGATGAATTGGCTATAGACGACAAAAACAATTTCTACTACATAAAAGAAGAAAAATTGTTTGTATTAAAATCTACTCTTTCGTCACCAATTTGGATTGGTAACATCACCTATGATGGCATGGCTCAAATTGCTGTCCACAATCATCATATCTTTATAGCGAGTGATGATTTAATGTATTTTCACGAAAATGATACGGGGAATCTAAAATTAGTCGACAACGCTCCTGAAAATGTAACCGCAATAGCGTTTGACGCTACTGGGGACTTTATACTCGGAGTTCATGGTAAAATTTTGAAATATAAGAAAAATGTTTAGGAAATAAATGTGGAAAATAGGTAGGTACCAACCACTGTACTTTGGATACAACTGTTTTCTGATAGAATTGTACAGAGGCCAGTACATCAAGCTACCACAATCTGTCAAGTTTCTTTGATTGATTTTCAACTTTAAAGCATAACACTAAGGTTCATATTCAATTGGGAAAATTTGACAGTTTTGGATAGCTTGACCTGCTGGCGTCCGTACCACATTAAATTCTCAGGCCGTCATTAAGTAGGTATCTTAAAATCAAATGTATATATTTATATAGTGCACCATTACGGGTAACTGAATTTTCAAAAACTAGTACCCAATGTTGAAGAATTTTTTGTACCACACCTGGCAATGTATACCGATAACGACGATGTAATAACGAGCCATCATTTTCATTATTTAGTGCTATTTATGAAACAATAAAAGTCTATAGTATCAAACTTATCTCTTTTAATATTAAAAATAAATTACACACGTTGTTTACCTAACTTTTCGGTTACAATACACAATAGTCAAGCAGGGTACTAAAAACCGGTACTTAAGTATTAAATTTAATAAGGTAAGAATTTTTTTTATTTATCAGCTTAAATTATATACAGTCAGCGTCAAATAGTTAGTGACACTCAGAGTATTCAAATAAATAGACGCAACCAAAAAGTCAATAATATCGGTACAAACAAAGTTTCCATAATGTTGTCAACATTATAGTCGCTCAAAAGGTCGAGACGTTTAAAACGTCATATAGATAGGTTCAGTCAAACCGTCATAAATATGGTTACAGTCATCCCGCCAAAGCATTTTATGTGTTCAAAAATATGGAAAACCTTAGAAAAATAAACTTTACTACTATACATTTTAAATACCTATTATTTCTCACATCAATTAATGTGAAAACAATTATACAGAAAAATGAAAGGAATAGAAACTACTGTTGTCCTTTTCATTTTAAGCATGACGTCATAGACATGTCTTTTGTTTTTTAAAGGCTCGTGCATAGCCTTTTACGATACTTGTAAGCAATAAACAGCTGACTGAAAATAGATGTACCTAAACCTCATTGATAGTGAGCATGACTATAATATTATATCCCATAGAGCTCTTGCTCTATCTATCTATATATTTTAATTATACACTCTTGTGCATAATTAAAATTTAAATGATTCAATATCATGATCATTTTATTTTAACAATGAACGTCGACAAAATTACTAGACTCGATAGTGCTTGCAAAAAAGAGGTGCAAGCGATTTTCAACCTTATTGACTATTATTCAAAAACCGCTATTTAAAACATAAACAAGGTAATAGAGTGGATAAATAACTAAAAATAAACAATAAAATAATGTCAATAAGGTCGATAATCGCTTGCATCAATTTTTACAACTAAAATCGTTTAAATTAAGAAATCCAACCATTGTTTTTTCAATTTTCTCTAGTTTTTGGCTGCTTACCATCAGGCGGGCTGTGTGCTTGTTTATACATACCTATATTTATAGGTATGTATAAACAGTATATACTTACCTATAAATATAGGTATGTAGTGCGAATATGGTTACGGAGACACCTTCCTCCCTCAAATATAAATTCGATGTTTTGTGGTGTCACTAATGCGATAAGTAACCATATTTCTAGCTTGCTTTAGTATTGCACTTGACATTGATATTACTGACAGATAAATAGACATGCAATTACAACCCTAGATTGCCTAAAGAGGTTTTCGTCTTTGGGAAACCGTTTATTTCTATAACATGCTGGTTTATTTTTCTAATGTGTTCCAAATTTTTGAACTAAGTGTTCAAAAGTTTAAATGCTTGGATACCATTGGCGGGATGACTGTAACCATATTTATGACGGTTTGACTGAACCTATTTATATGACGTTTTAAACGTCTCGACCTTTTGAGCGACTATAATGTTGACAACATTATGGAAACTTTGTTTGTACCGATATTATTGACTTTTTGGTTGCGTCTATTTATTTGAATACCCTGAGTGTCACTAACTATTTGACGCTGACTGTACAGAGGCCAGCCAGCACGTCAAGCTACCCCAATCTGTCACATTTCTTTGATTGATTTTCAACTTTAGTACAAAATAATAAGGTTCATATTAAATTTGGAAAAATTGACAGTATTGGATAGCTCTACCTGCTGGCGTCTGTACCTATCTAATAAAAATAATAAAGCATCATAATGATCATACATCATCAACCCTTAAACTGTCCCACTGCTGGGCACGGGTCTACTCTCATATTAAGAAGGATTAGGCTATATTCCAGCCTAGTGTGGGTTGGCAGACTTCAAAAACTGTCGAGAAAAATCTCAAGATATGCAGGTTTCCTCACGATGTTTTGTGATAATTAATTATTAATACGCACATGAATTCGAAAAGTCACAGGTGCGTGCCTTTGGTTTGAACTCGAAACCTTCGACTTGGCAGTCCAATCGTCATACCCAATAGGCTATCACTGCTTATTATGATCATACATGAAACATGAAATACCAGATGAGAACATAATCACAGACGATTTAACAATAATTTGTTACATGTGTGAGATGTAAGAGGTGTGAAGTTATAATCATAAATATCACACCAAATTATAAAAAAATTTCACACCAAAATCGCAATGAAAAATAATTACAAATAGAAAAAACACAATCGCATATTATAAATTATAATATTGGATGAAAGAACTCCTTTTGATGTAAAAATCCTTCACGAATGCAGTGCTCCGGACTTTACAACCTTGACATAGAGTGTACTGTAAAAAAAATATAGGTACCTATCGACAATAATGTAAAATACTGCTTCCTTCATAACTTTTCGAATATATTCCGGACTGTCACGAATATATGCTTAACTTTTATATTCAGCCTTTTTAGTAACTGAACACCAACATTGCATGTTAAATTCGACCTGATCAAGCAAATTCTTTTTTTTTTGCTATTTATTTATCAATTCAAACATAATTGCAATGATTTTTTTAATCATGTATTGTATTACATAGGTACCACAGTGATTAAGAGATGTGACAATTAATTACAAGATCAAATTAATAGTTGTTTCAATGTGGTAATATACTTTGTGACATCATTGGGAATGTAATGGGCTGAGCCTGAGAGTTAGGCAATGCCATAGGCTGACTAGTGCTTGAGATGGTAATTTGTTGGGTGGATGTTTGATGAACAAGCTGTTGTGCTGAGGGTACCAGCTGTTGCTGCGCTGATTGTTGGGCGGCTAGTTGCTGCGCGGACTGCTGGGCCACCATCTGTTGAGCTGATTGCTGCGCGGCGGCAGCCAGTTGCTGCGCAGACTGTTGCGCCGCAGCTGCCAAATGCTGAGCTGACTGTTGCGCGGCCAAGTGCTGTGCTGATTGCTGTGCAGCCAAGTGTTGTGCCGATTGTTGTGCAGCCAAGTGTTGCGCTGACTGCTGCGCCGCCAAATGTTGCGCTGATTGCTGGGCAGCTAGATGTTGTGCAGATTGCTGAGCTGCTAGATGTTGTGCAGACTGTTGAGCTGCTAGATGTTGTGCAGACTGTTGAGCAGCCATATGTTGTGCAGACTGTTGAGCAGCCATATGTTGTGCAGACTGTTGAGCAGCCATATGTTGTGCAGACTGTTGAGCAGCCATATGTTGTGCAGACTGTTGAGCAGCCATATGTTGTGCAGACTGTTGGGCTGCTAAGTGCTGTGCAGATTGCTGAACAGCCAAATGTTGAGCAGACTGCTGTGCAGCTAAATGTTGAGCAGATTGTTGTGCAAGGTGTTGTGCAGATTGCTGAGCAGCAGCTAAATGTTGCACTGATTGCTGGGCTGCATACTGGGTTGCTTGATGCTGAGGTGCCAGTTGTGGTTGTAGTGCTGATTGCTGAACAAGTTGTTGGACAGTAGTTTGAGATGCATTACTCATAAGCTGCTGTGCGGGTTGCGCTAGAGTTAGCTGTGCAGGAACTGCTACAACAGTTTGTCCTCCACCCATCAGTGTGCCTGAATCACTGACTTGCATTAATTGCTGGGCACCAGCACTGGTGACTATGAGGGTACCAGAATTACCCATAAGCTGTTGAGTTGTACTCACTGTTAGGATTTGTGGGGCTGGAGTTAATAATTGTGCTCTAGAAGCAGCTGGAGCTAATGCTAAGTTTGGTGTTGCTGCTGTAGGAACTAATCCTGGGAGAGCACCAGCAAGACTTACAACAGGTGTGACACTAACAGTTGCCAGAGATACCGGTGCTGAGGTGCCATGTCTTGAAGTTATCACACAAGGTTGACCTGTTCTCACAGTAGCTGTTTGTTCTAATAAAAATTCATTCATAGAAGTTAACTGAACATTCTTTTCAGTTAAGTCTGCAACTTTTTTCAGTAATACACTTATATTTTCATGAAGTAGTTTTATTTTATGGTCTGAAGATTCACAATTTGAACATAGATTTGTTGTTGTTAAAACCTGCTTATCAAGTCCATTTTCTTCAAATGCAAATCTTCTTATTTTTGCCTCTGGAGGACAATCATCATCTCTAATAGGTGGTGGTGGGTGGCAGTATTGTTGTGGTGGTTGCATATTAAGTGTTGAGCCCGTCTCATTACCAGCTACATCAGGTGGGTGAACATATTTACAGTCTTTATTAGAGCACACACTGAGTACATGGGCTTGGCATACTGGTGGAATCTGCGTGTTACGGGGGTACATGCCTGTAGCATAGAACCTGTCTTCGTCTTCCACGGTACTGTGTATGAATTTGCAGTTTAGTCTGTAACAACCTTTGTTTTGAAAGTCATGACAGAATTTGAATAGTTCTTGTAAACACTTCTTTGGAGGTATCTCATGAATGAACCTGCAGTTTTCCCGAGTGCAGTAACCACGAATATAATCTCTACAGTAACAGCTGGCAGCTGCCACAGCCTTTTCGCCAGCATCAGAGGCACCCATTGCACTATTGGAATTTGGTGTTACGATCATAATAGTTAATGTTTTGGTAGTATTATATGTAATCACATGTTCTCATCCTTTGCACAAGTTATAATCTCAGATCGGCTCAAAATAAGTCGCTAGTCGTAACCTTGTCAATTCCAGAAACATTACAAGACAAGAAATTAAATGCTCTTGTAGACATTATGGAAGATGTTCCACCAATCTTACAGTTTTAAACTTTTCAATGCATGTTACTGTAATCACTTCTATGAAAATACATTTGAAATATTTTCTTTGACATGTCGTAACCGTAAAGTTGTAGAAAAAGAATTAAAGAATGAAAATGTAGGTAGGTAAATGAATATAATGAATCCCATGAATGGGTTCATGGGTTGTATTGATGCTTTGCTATGCTGACGTATATTGTTGCCGATTGATAGTCGACTAACGATAATCGATAATCCAGCACAAGTAATAATGCTGTTGATAATCGAGTGTGAATTTATGTAATCGATTACGTGACCGATTATACTAAATAATCGTCAATATTACTGACTAATTTAAAATCAGAAATGTATTTTTTATCTACACAATTTATTAACCAAAAGCAGATTATACTAAGCACAATAATACTGCGACTCTTAAAATTGTGAATAATACAAATTATAAGACGAACAGATAATGCCTGGAGGAGTTACTGGTCCATGAAGGAGTTTTTCAAGGGCCCATGAATGCCCATGTCTCTGAAGCGTAAGTTATTGGACATGTGTATTCTCCTCATCTTGACCTACGGCGCACAAACTTGGTCTTTGACAAACATCCAAAAGTCCAAACTCAAGGTCTGCCAAAGTGCTATGGAGCGCAGTATGTTAGGTGTTAAATTAACAGATCACGTTCGAAACACTACACTGCGCTCCAAAACAAAAATTATTGACGTGGCTCAAAAGGCTGCCCAACTTAAATGGGACGGGGCAGGACATTTCGGTCGCATGTCCAACGAGCTGAGGGCCCGAAAAGCTCAGGATTGGTGCCCTGAAACAGCGACACGGGGTCGCGGCAGACCACGAAGGAGATGGCGGGACGAACTGGATGTCTTCCTTGAGAATTGGAAAGAAGTAGCGCACTATTGCGACCATTGCAATGGAGGGAGGCCTTTGCCCAGCAGTGGGACAGCACGGGCTAATAATAAAAAATAAAAAATTCTATGGATTATAATTTATTTATTTTCAAAATGTTGGTGAAAAGATTTTCAGATTTGAGTATAGCATTACATAATGAAACTTGAAAGTTATTCAGGAAATATTTTAATTTAATTTTGGTTGCTATTTTTGTGTAAGGGGTTTGAACCTTTTTGTATGGAAGCTAGCCTAGCGGACCCGGCGCCATTTTTTTTTTTTTCGAAATCGCGGCGCACGATAGCTGTGATAGGTATGGCTAGCGGATATATATACGAACAAAAAATGTCAGTAACATGGTGGTACCCAAAAATGTCACGTTACTAAGATTTTTTGTTCGTGTGTCCTCTACCCAAGTACTCAATTTAACTATCAACTATCACAGTGCGCCGCGATTTCGGAAAAAAAACAAAATGGCGGGCGGGTCGATATGCCAGATAGGTTCTATCCTCTTTGATAAAGTTTAGGTATTTTTTCAGATTAGAACATATCAATCAGTTTATTAACCTAGTTTTACTTATTTACCGTAATTTCGGCCAATTTTAATGTAGTTACAAAACTATTTAGATAATCGATTAACAATCGATATTTCAATCTTATGTTCAGTCATGTTAATTATTTATCAACTTAAGTACGCTGTATTTTATTTTTATTTCTGGCTGTATATCGCTTTCAGCGATAAGTCCGCCCTATATACCATTAAATGTGTGGTGTGACATCGCCACTCGCCGCTCCTTCTCCGCGCCTCAAGCCTCACCCCGCGCGTCGCCATAAATACATTTGCAGACGACGCGCGGGCCTCTTTCCATAGATCAATATACCCTTTATCTCTTTCTTCCCGCTGCAGCTGCCCCGAAGCTAAGTGCCACCCTCTACCGGTAACGCTCGGCGTGGACCGTGGAATTAATTTCTACCGAGTCCACCAATTCAATAGTTAAACGAATTAAAGTGACAAACGGATCGAGTAACAACTAACAATCCTCCATGTACTGGACGCGTCTAAAACCAGTCCAGTAAAGGCGTAGACAGAGAAAAGTAAAGGGTATACCGATCTATGCAGTCCAGGTCCACTGCCCCATATGATGATGAAGCAGACAAGGGTTACAAGACTTACAAGTGGTTATAAGTATTCTGTATTTATAATGAAGGCTTGAAAATATCGATAACATCGGATGTTTCAATGCGATATTATAGATCATTTAAAACCATTTCAAAAAGTTGTTAGAAATAGGTAAATAAGAAGCAAATAATATTTTTATTCATTAAAATTATCAGGTAAATAATCGGACTCTAATCTAGACTAAACTCGCAATAAAATTCCCAATAACTCATAAATGGAACCTAAAAAAAGTATGATAGATTATTTTTCTTAATATCTGATTCCTGCTCGCCGCGTGACAGTAACTCTTGCCTTCGAGAATTACGTTTCCGCTGGCACCGATTTAGCGAAGTATGCTCAAAGCTGTTTTAATTAAATTTAAATATGTTAGGGTTGAACACCATAGACAAAAATCGATCATAAAACAAGTGTTATAGTCGGTAGGACTGTTGATAAAATATCGATATATCGATATTATTATTTAGAAATATCGATATTTATTATTAATATTTATTTGAACGGTATATCGATATTAAAATGTAGATATCGATGGTCGATATTTTTTTTTAATATTTTTATTTTTTTATATTTTTTTCGTAAATTATTTAATCTACAAAATCATCGTAAACTTAATCTACTGTACTTCATTTACAATATATTATGTTTTTTCTCTATTCCTAGTTTACTTATTATCTAAAAACGAAATGTAATTTCTTATAAATATACCTCTGTGGTATGAAAATTACTATAATCTATGGAGTATCTACTTTACTTACAGTAATTGTTTGCTGTCACCTATTTACCTAATCTCCTATCAATTGTATGGACGTATTTAAAAAAGTTGATACAAGAAGTGTTTCCTGCCCCTTATCATGTAGTACCCATATTAGCCAAATAAAATATATTTATCTTTATCTTAGGGCCCTGCTTTGGCTACAGTGTAATCTACCCTATTTAAACCATGAACTTATCCAAAAACGGGAAAAATTATAAAAGCAGCGGAAATACAACTAATTTAGCAACCCACTTACAAAGCAAACATCACCATCATGCAATTTAGGACTGTGGATAAAATATCGATATTTTTTTTCGTTAAATCAAACTCCGATATTGATATATTTAAAAATATCGATATAACGAAAATCACATATTTAAAAAAATATCAACAGCCCTAAGTCGGGGTGGGTCGTTTGAATTACAGGGTCTTGTTCATTAGTCATAAAACTTTAATAAAACATCATGAAGTACACAGGACACATACAAAATAATAATAAAAAACAGACAATAAAAAATAATAATTTGGCTTTGATGTTTTATTTCTAGCTACAAATAACTTAGGGCTAAATAAGCCCTGTAGGTAGATAGAGAACATAACTCTTCTGGCGCTGTCTGGTAAAAACTAAGATTTGGGGTAAAATAATTTAAATGGTAACCCTAAAGTTACAAGTACCTTTATTTTTTGTCCCGCTCAGCGACACGCTAACATAAAGTCTATAACTTTTCTCTGTCTACGAGATACACTGATAAAAAGATCTATAGAACTATTTGAAGTACCTGTACAACTGAACTAATGGACGAATGACGAGACCAACAGTAACTGAAGTAGTCCATTTGAAGCATTCATTCGTGAACGACTCACCTCTATCACTCAGCTCAGTCAGAAAGAAACCAAAAAACAACACATCACACTCACTGCTCACAGTCAAATTTAAACAAAAAAAAACATGGCGTTCGCGACGAATTTCGATCTGCCTGCATAGTGATAAACAACGTCGTGCTGTTTGTTTGTTGTATTATAAATGTAAAACGCATATAAAATCAATAAACCATCTATGTAGAACAGCATCAATGTAAAACAAGATTCATCTGATAAGTTGATAACACACAATGAGGTGTGTTGGTCTGTAGTTTAATACCTTTAAAGAACTACTTATTTATTCTATATTATCCCACGTTGCTTTGTTTGTTTTCATTTTGTGTAACAAATAATCAAATTTTAGGTAACAGTGGAAAGAAAAATGTTCAAACAACAACTATCACCCCGCTCGGTTCACCCTTACCAAACGACTGTAGTGCCTAGGAGTGAACAGCAGTTTGCATCTGCTGCTGAACAAAGGGCAAAGTACCCGTGGGCGGACGATATTAACACTCCAGTTTATCAAGTTGCTGGAACTGACAGCTCCACCTCAGACAATGCATACCATGTAAGTTCATGTTTCACTTAATCTTATTACGTATACAGGTATACTACTTATGGAACTCACTGGTACAGAGAGAGTTTAGGGTCCTTAGGGTTTGCATGAAAGAACCTAAATCGCATTACAAGTCATGGCATCACACTAATTGTGTATCAGGGAAAATCTGAAAATTTTGTTTTTATATGTTTTTTCATTTCAGATGCCTCATTATTATAATGGTACTGTGAGAGACTATGGGCCACCTTCACCAGTGTATCAGTCGCCCTATGGTGGGGTAGGGTCTTGGCGTAACTACACAAAAGCAGAGAAAATTTCCACACACCGGCCGCCTATAGAAACATATACGTTTCCACAATGTGCATCTGCCTTTTCTCTCCCATTGTGTGATGTGGAGCCCCGCTCGCAAGCTGTAAGCCGTTCCCCGGTGCCACCTCTACCTTCTGTTAGCCCTGAAGTACCTATAATAGGAGCTTGTGGAGGACATTGCCCAGGATTTGAATATGTTTGCTATTATATTTTACAGGTAAGAAATTGAGATTTATTTATACAGGTACATTTTTACTATATTATGAATAATTTGATTAACTGCTTTCATAGATACTTGTTGGAACTGTTTGTGGAATAATTTGTTTATCATCATATATGTCATTTGTGTGTGCAATATTTTATTCTCCAGGAGTGGCCTACAGGCTAAAATAAATAAATATTCTTGGACAATTTTACACAGTACCACCTAGTCTCAAACTAAGCAGAGCTTGTACTAGTACTAGACAATGGATATAAATACTTATACACATTTTTTTTTGTAAATACTTATAATACATAAGACATACACCCAGACAAACACAAACACTTATGTTCATCCCACTAATATTTGTGTTCTGTGGGAATCCAACCCACAACCTCATCATCAGCAGTCCTACACATGATACTCTAGACCACCCACAGACATTGTCCATTGTTTAGTGGTTACTATTATAATACTGTAACTATTGGTGGTTACTATTACTAAACTATGACTATTTTATTATTATTTATCCTATCTTAATTAATGTCCTGTGGTGTGCACACTTAATTATCAATATGTATACTTAATTATTGAAAAATTATATTATTTTTATAGCTGTGACATTCTTTCAGGTTATTTTTGTAGTTGGTATTCTGACTGGAATTTCTCTTTGTATTGCTGGAATTGTATTAAGACGAACGAATCGTAATGGAGATCTTGGTGTATTGGTTTACATAGGTAAGTTAAAAATATTTGTAATCTAATGTTACATATTAAAATTCATAACTCAAGATGATTATGGAATAATTTGATTTTATTTAAATAATTTAATAAAAATATTGATTTGTGGTGTCAAAAATATGATATAAGGAGCTGCTCATCAAATAAATTTAGAAGAAAAAAATTAATGTATACTTGGTTTGAAAAGTATTTGAGTCCCTGAACTGTTGAAGTCATCCAGCAAATATGATCAACATTGTCAGTCATGATACTTGTATTGTTTGTTATATTATGACATAAATGTGTGAAGGATAAGTTTTAATTTATGTTTTCTAAATAGGATGTCTGTCTTCTTGTGTGTGTGGCGTATTACTTGGTGTTCAGTGCTGCGTCCGCCGCGAAATTCGGCAGAGAAAACTGCGAGCCCATATGCACATACCAATGCAATCTATTCAGGTAATTGTATGTATAATTAACTCTTTTAAACTTTATAGACAGTCCAGTTACATGTTTAGCCAGGAATAGATTTTTCAGTTGCTTTGATTTATGATGATTTTGTGTCAAAATCTAATATCTTTAATTATAATTATAAGTGCCTACATTATACTACTTATATCTATATTATTACATTAAAATCACTTTCAGTCTGAATTCTGGGAATTTTCTCATTTCGATTTCTAGATCAATAAAGTTTATAGAAATAGTAATTAAATCTTCAGAAGATTGTGATTTTAATATTACGATATTCGGTTTTTGCATAGTAGCCACGAAATATTATTATTAGTAGACCCTTCTGTAAATAGATGAACATAAAAATGTACACTAAAAATTACTTATTTGTTTCTTTTTCAGGAGCCGCCTGCCACAGCTTGCCCATTATTGACGTCCACATTACCTCACAGTCAAATATATAGGTAGGCTTTGTAATTTTCATATAAAACACTGTTTATGATCAGGTGTAAATGCCGTACCATTCAAATATGTAATAGGTAAACCAAATCAATAAGCACCTCATTTGTGTAAAAAAAAATAACAAAATTCCTTATTTTTTCAGACCCACTATAAATATATGTGCAGAAGAAGATGTGACTGGAGTTCCTTGGTGGCGTCGAAGTAATAGAGACTGACTAGGTTAAGTTCATACTATATACAAGTGTATTTAATTATAATTTTGTTTACATAAGAATACAAATAATACCATGATTTTGTTACTTTTACATTAAAATGATGAATTGATTGTATTTGACTTTTTATTTTCCAGACAAGTCTGACATCACATAGTATACAAACATTAAAAATGACAATAAAATTACAAAACGTCGTATTGTGCGTGCTCAATTATTCAATATTGATCGATTTTTAGAAGGGCACGACATTTTCATGTATTTTTTATACGCGATAATACGTGCATTCAACATGTAACATCTTTGTATTGCCGACAAATCTATAACAATTTTAAGGGTAGTTTATAAAAAACCTATAAGAAATACCCTCGAACATTTCAAATATCGCTACGCACAGAGGCCAGCACATCAAGTTACCCCAATCTGTCAAATTTCTTTGATAGAGTTTCATCTTTAATAAAAAAGTAATAAGGATCATTTTCAATGGAGAAAAATTGTCAGTTTTGGATAACCTGATCTGCTGGCGTCTGTACTTGAAAAAATTGACTTTTTGCACTAAATTACTACTTAAGACCACTGTGCGATGCTCGCAAGGCACTACATTGGCCATAAGAAAAGGAATTACAATTAAACAAATATAATAATTAAGAATAACTTTATTCAGCATTCATTCAAACATTTGACATTAATTATAAGTACATAATTTAAAATATAAAATCGTATGTACGAAAAATAGGTACCTGCAAATTACATAGCTACGCAAACAAAGTAAATGAACTACATATTTCGAATAAGCATCTGTTAGAATGGTTTACTGTAAGTACACTATTGTGATATGATTTAAGCTTCGAAGTATATTTAAATTGGAAATATGTCATAAATAAAACGTTCTTATAGTTAATAACTTTAAAATATTTAAAAAATGCACCGCTAAAATAAATAAACAGTACGGAATACCTCTAAATAAACTCAACAAGGTAGTAAAAAATACCAAATATATAAATTAAAAAGTACTAGGAAAACGCGTGTAATAAGTTACAAAGAAAAAAAAAATGATGTTAGAAGATGCTTTTAACTTACGTAATTACGTTACTATAAATTTGTTGGAAGAATGTTTCCTAAATAAACACACGCAATAAGATAGTGAAAAAGTCTGTATGTAGTATAAGTTTCTTCTATTCTAGATTATTTTATTTATTTTGGTACTAACATAAGTACTTTCTACTTTTTATACATATCTTTCATGTTGTAGTGACAAAACTGTGATGTAAAATATTGCAAGTTTATTGAATTAATATAATACCTACTTATATTTTTTTTTAGAGAGCTCGAAATAAATAATATCAATTTTACAATTAAATATATTCATTAAATGCTATGCATTCCGTCCCGTCCGACAATGCATACTAGAACAATCTTAAAATTACCACATGGCCCACACTCTTAAATCTAAGGACGGTCAAATAAAATAAAACGGTCTAAACTATAGTACCCCATAAGACGAGATAATATTTAATAATATTGGCGCCTAATGGCTATTATTCGACAAAATTAGGGAATTTGCTATACTTATGGTGGTACGGCATCGTTAAAAAATATTATCCTCAAATATTTTAATGTTTCGAGTCTTCTTATTACTAAAACGTCTTTTAAGCAATTAAGCCAAAGAGTGTTATAGCGGACATTAGGAACATTTTCATACAATTTTTATCGCTATTTGATTTATAGAAAACAAATATTATGACAGAGAAATGAAACGATATTTACAGAAATAAATATCATTTCATTTCAGAGGCAGCGATTTATTTCAAGTTGGTAATTTAAAAGATTACGATTTTGTTCGTTATGACCCGCCTATTGCTGGTAATATTTAAATAAATGTCTTTGAATTAAACCAATCACGGAATTTGCGACTCGCTCAATACAAAATCTATAAATTATTTTTAAAAACTATAAAAGCTGCCTATGCTTGCTTACAGATGAAACTACAAGCGAAAATATTATAAGGTGTTATGATCTACCGATATCGAATAATGATTGATTTGCTTTAGAAAGAAAAGTAAAACACAGAGGCCTGCACATCAAACTACCCCAATCTGTCAAATTTCTTAGATACATTTTCAACTTTGATACTAAATAATTTCAGTTCATATTCAATTGAGAAAATTTGACAGTTGCGGATAGCTTGACCTGCTGGCGTCTGTACATAATCTTAATAGGTACGACCAAAGATTATCTTTGGGTACGACTACATAACGTGTTTAGATAGTGGACCGCCAAAATGTCATTTAATGATGACCAAGGTTGTTTATTTCTTTTCTATACAATTTAAAACCGACAAATATTGACAAAATTACACAAGTTACAACTGCATCAAATTGTTTACATTAACCACAAATTATTATAAGTCAGTGTCGATAAAAACAACACAAATATGTTGATTAACTTCCCTATTATAAGTTTTAAAATTACTATAATTTTAAAGTAGGATTAGAGGAATGCTGAAAATAATCGTTTTTTTATAATCATTATTAAAAATAAAATCAAAACATAAGTCACATTCTCAAGAACCCAAATTATATCGATAAATTCATAGAAAGTAATCAGAAGTAAGTCTTGCAGCGTCATGGAAAAGTTAATTTAAAATAGACGAAGCTCGAGAAACTTGCTACATAAAAAGAGAACGCTGAAAATCCTATGAAAGTAATGTGTAGATTTTTTTTTGAAAATTATGTAAGGTAAGTAAAAAAATAGTACAGACGCCAGCAACCTATACATAACCGTCAAACTTTCCCAATCAAATATGAACTTTATTGTTTTGTGTTAAAGTTGAAATTCAATCAAAGAAATTTGACAGACTGGGGTACCTTGATGTGCTGGCCTCTGTACCTGTGTATAATAGGCTAGTTGACTGATTATTTTTAGTGATGTTGATAATCGATTATCCATAATTGATTATCAACATTACTATCACAGCATTGAGATGACAGGAAGCAAAGGTAAATAAATCTTTAGCTTCATTCATTCATGATTATTGATTACTTGAGTAAGATATGTATACCTTTGAAATAATTAAGATAATTTTACCTGTTTCAATCCATTATCAACATCACTAATTATTTTTTATGGCTTCATGGAAAAAATGATTACAAATAGAGCAATCAGAGCACATCTACAAAAAAAAATCAGTTAAAAAAGAAGAGAATAGTTTCTGTGGTGACTACAGTCACCTAGCACGCTTTAGTGGAACAATTTTAATGTTATATTACGAATATGTGACGTCAAATGTTCCTTGCGCTATACAATTATATACTAACACTCGTTTTTCGGAAAAAGCGCAGAGTATCCACTCATAATCCTACCATAAACTTTATATAAATTAACACAAAAAAAAAATATTAGGTCAATTTGTTTTTCTTTTCAGTAAGTGTAATTATAAATTATAATTAATTATATTTTTCACTAAGCCTGTTAATAAATCAAACAGCAGTCAACTACCCTATTATAATAAATTCCCAAACAATAATAATTATTATTTAGGCTTAAATATACTCAATTTAATTTGCTACCTACACATTAACATTTATTTAATATTATCCGTATACTTATTATACTTTACAATAGAATACAATTGCCTTGTTTTTTATGAAACGATTCTAATTTAAGAGTTTTCACATTGCGATTAGAATTAATTTCAAATTTTAATAATACTTGAGACTTCAATAAATGAGATAATGATATTTAATACCTTAAGATAAATTGCATAAATCCACATTACACTTCAATAATTTGGCCACTTGTATTTTACTTATTATTCATAAAAATAAGGGCAAATTGGACCAAAGCTTCATATTTTGCAAAATAGTGAGAAATACTTGGTACATAATATTATGTACCAATCGGGATTTGAACATATTTAGTACTTACACATTTATATTATATGCATAATAACCATCCGTGAGATTATAATATTAGATCTGAACACTTTAAAGAATACTTATTAAATATAATTATTATCTTAGACAAAATAGTGATCTCGTAAATAAAATAGTTACTTACCTACATAAACTGTATGTAATTTACTTGTAACATTTGCTCGTAATGTACCTAAGCATTATTTTTCTCATACAAAGGTCAGGGTGGTTGCCTTTGTCATGTAATAATAAAGTTGTTAGTTGGTATGCTCATTAGTTGTATGTGCCTAGACTTACATTTAAAATTATATTACAAGTAAACGTTACTATAAGTTTAAGATTCGCGTTTTAAATATAAATGATTTTCAACCTCAAATGCTTAAAAAAATATTGTCACGATGGCGTGATAAAAAATTAAAATATCAAATTATAAATTGATAGAGGTGTGAATATTACAGTACACCATAAATAAAATTAGTTATCACACGAACAAGCACACATTATTTGCGAATAATGTAAATTATTCGCTAAAGTGTTATTAATTTGTGAAGTACTTCTTTACTTTGTACCAAAATGCAATCTTAAGTTATGGACACGAGACTTGACGAGATGGAGCGGCGTTGAAGATATATTCCTGTATTCACGATAACAAGCCTTATACAGTGAGATGAAATGTCATAAAAATAAATTCTATATGTTTTCATGCTTGGATACATATTTGTAACATATCTCTAACACCGTTCATTATACAATTAGGGGGACATTAGGGCTAGCCTAAGCTCGTGAGAACAATCTCGTTAAATAATCGAATTTACGCAACTGATGGCCTGCCATCCAGCATCTTATCGCTCTCCTCTGCGCTGCTCAAGCTGAAAATAAAAAGGACTGTCACGTGTGGTATTGTTGAAATTGGAACAAATCGTTTGGTCACGCGTTAACGGTTAGCTATATTTTCCAGTACAAATAACGTCGGTGGGATCAGACTTGTTACCGCCTAGGAATCGTGAGGTAAACAAGTGAAGACAATGGTTCGAACTTTAACATCGCTCCGAGCGACGCAAGTATTGGTAACAATAGTCACGAGGTGCTGATATAGTTTTAGCAAACATCCATCTTATTTTCTTCTGTCGCAAATTAGCAACTTTATGGAGTAAAATCTAAAACTAGGACTCTTGCATTAGCAAGTCCACTTTTAAATCATCTTTCTTCGTGCAGTCTTATGAAAGGTAAAAGAACTTTTTAAAATTAGGTAAATGCTTCGGATCTTCTCCAATTCCAGTAAAAATGTACATACATAAAATGTTATTGTAGTAAAATTATATGTACGGTCGCGATCTCGAACAAAGTTTAAACTTGTTTAGAAACACGACCTTTAAATACTCACATTTATGTTATTTTACATCCTACGCTACGTTATATGCAGTTAAACTGACAAGAAAAACGGGAACGTTATAACAATGAACTCGTATACATTATTGTTTCATTAGCATCGCGACCCTAACAAGACGGCTAACTACCGTTAAGGGTTACTCAGCACTCAGGGTATTGTGTCGATTCACCTTAGAATAGGTACTTTTAAAAGTTGCACAAGACTTGATTATTTTGTGAAAACGCTAAATGCAAGTTTGGCTCATCATCATAATTTCAACATCTGGTCGTGCTTAAATAGAGGACTAGCATGATCATTATTTATGCTAGCTAGCTAGTTAGTTTTATTTAAATTGGCACTCATGCATCCGTTCAGTGAAGTAAAACTAAAAATAATATTTAATGAGAGACGAGAAACGAGGTAATCAGCACAGAGTTTAGCGCCGCGGCGATGTTCTCTACTAATTAATAGAAACAAAGGTGCTGCCAAAAGTTTAAAACGACCAAACCAATTGCTCTAGAATATAGTTTTTTAACTGAACTTGCCCACTACATAAATACTTCAGAACTTTGAATTTGGTTGTCTGCCGCTTGGGGAAGCGGAAGGGTATGTCGAACTCAAAACGACTAAAACCGCAATTGCATTCCCTAGCCCTCAGGGCGCGATCATGGAATTCGTGACATGCGCCACGAGAGCAGTCTCCTAAAACAACAAATCTTAATTGTCCTCACCAGTCCTTGTTGTCCATGAGATTGCGCATCTCGTCATCAGGCGCTGGCGGAGCATCGCGTACCGGTGCGTATTGCGCTGCCACCAGAGGGTCCGTCGAAGGGTTGAGAGCTGTGAGGGCAGCAGCGCCACTCGACGGCGCTTCTTTACCGTTGCCCCATCTCGATATATATGACGTAATACCTAATACTGAAAAAAGGAGGCTCTTAGTTCTACCCACAGATATAATATACTTATGTCTACATATTGTTTGAATTCATTATTAAGATGGTAGGGTCTGCACATGCTATAGAGTTCGTCTGGGGTGGAACCACCGCTACGCCAAATATTCTGCCTCTTACCAATAACGTTCTACTGGGCTTAAGAGACTTAACAATTGAGGTCTCAAGATGACAATGCGCGAGTGTCTATAGGCTGCGGCTGCCGTATTACCATTAGCGGTCCGTATGCTTGTTTGTTTGTAATCTTGTCACAGAAAAAAATACATTTTTATGTAAGACCTTGTGCTTTCTTTAAGTACTTATCAGTATTAATATTTGACGTGTAGGTAGGTTGTGACGTAGGTATATGGAAATAATACCTATAGTTTTACAGTGTAGCCATTCAACCTTGAGTATACACTACGCCCATAGTTATTGTCACATGATGAGGAACGCATGAAATATATGTAACAATACGCTTTCTTAATATTCACTTTTCAGTGTTCAGGGCATCAATAGATAAACGTGTGCATTATCATGTAAATACACACGTTTCTCCACCTCCTGCCTTAGAGTGAGATGTTTTAAACGTTTATCAAGTTTGAAGTATTTTTTACTGTTATGGAGAGGACAGATAGTATTATTTTTTAAATAGTTTTCAATTAGGAATCCTGTTTTCTGAATGATTACCTTCCATATTTCTTCCATAAAATGTATACCTAGATCCATAAGTATTTATCTGAATTGTGCTGAATAAATTATTTTTCTTTCTTCTTCCTTTTTTCTTTCACTCCATTTTCCATTGGGAGGGCGACGGTCGTAATGTCAATTAAATGCTTGTGAATAACTTTCAAGATCAGGGGTCAATCCAGACTGTTACATTGTATAATGTGCTTATAACCTTATATAACCCACTAGCATCTTGGATGTATAATAGAGAATTGTCATTTGTCACGCAAGTAATCTCAAATAATAAAACCCATTGATGATATAAATCACAAGGGTAAAGATAGACAGTAAAGGTCAGTATAGCACACAGTCGATAGAATCGTCTGGGCAATCTCCAAATGCACCTTATCTGTTCTTACGTAAAGGTCACTGAGAGGCTCGGCTGGCTTTAGATCGTAGATTATGAACTGTGTAGAAAATAAAATAAAGCAAAAGGCAAGGCAGACAGAGAAACCCAATGTGATAGTAGGCCGTTTTTCATTTAGCAACCCAAACTGCCAACCAACAACTTTCTGATATCAGCACCTCGGTCACGCTGATATCGGTGTGAGAACTCTATGATTATCAACCTGCATTTTAGTTATGGTAAACAAATCAACCTTGACGCTGTGCTCTAGTTTTATTAGTAAATTACCCCCAAGAATAATGGCAATATTGGGCCAAGATTCGGGGACGAGTCTAAGCATAAACTTCTAATTTGGCATAATTATAGAAACAATAAGTACCTATAGATACGTTTAAATACAAGTATCAAGGAAATACTTTGATATGCATTTATAATATAATGAATGACTCCTTGTTATCTAAAGGTTTTTACTAGAACACTCTTGGTGTCATTTTCTTTATCTTCTTAAGTCGATCACTCGCAGAATGCACAAATATGTAAAATTCACATCCCAGATTTCCAAATTTCAAGTCGTCAGACATCATAGTCATCACGCAGCTGATGTCGCGGTCAGTCTCGATTGCGTTGTTATAGACAAAGCCATTACTAAAGCTTTAATTAATAATTCTTGGCAAAATAGCCAACAGCCGTATCTACAAATGTAGATACGGTTGTTGAAATTGAATTATTTAAATTGAATTTTACCTACATAACATCGTCGTCAAACAAATAAAATCTAACAAAGATAGCGAATTGTAATTATGTATCCAGTAATTATTGTACAGACGCCAGCAGGTCAATCTATCCAAAACTATCAAATTTTCCCAATTGAATATGAACCTTATTATAATTGTGTTAAAATGCATCAAAGTAATTTGACAGACTGTGGTAGCTTGATGTGCTGGCCTCTCTACATAATGTAGAGGTGAGTGACTCTATCGAAAGACTACTAGTAGTTTGCAGTACACAGTCGTAGTATTATCTACCACCTAGGACGATTAAACCGTCCTAGTCCACTACTAACCAAAGTATATACTTACAGCCGGCCACCATTCCTAAGCATATTAAGACGCTGCCTGCAACCAGTTCGCCGACGCCGTTTTCGAAGCTGTGTGGGTCGGGTTCAGTCGCGTTGGAGAATTTCACACCTCCCAGGATAATTAGCACCATTCCTGACGACAAAATATCCTTAAATTAGATAAAATAACATGTGGGACCATAAAACAATAGTTGTTTATTAGCCACCTTGATGTTTTAGAAATAACAATAGGCGAGCCTACTTGTTTTTTTTTGTTTTTGCTTAGAGATCGCGACGTAATGCCACAGTATAGGAGATTCCTACTCTACACAGCATTGGAATTTTCACCATGTATACCCAGTGTACCACAAAGTACGAGTTGGGCATCTTAAATCAATAACAGCTCATTAATTTTAATTAACGCTAACCTTCCTTTATATCCTTGTTCTGTGAAATGAAATATTTAGGGGCTACTTCTTTTTTGTATTAATGGTAATTCTACTTACTAATTTATCATAAATATTATGGATCCTTAAACCCATATTTAGACCTACTCGTGTAACTAGAAGCACTAGAAGTCACAATTATAAAAGCTTATAAAATATGTTTTAAGCTATCGTAGATCTAGACGAAAAAAATAGTTATAGGTAGTAGTAAAAAGAAAATGTATTTGATTTTTTTACTGACTACAGGATTAGAATAAACTTCGCCAGATTTTATGTAGAAGATAGGACCACAGTGCCGTAGTTACACACTCCGGCTGTCGTAACGTGGCTAAGCATCAGTAGAGAGCGGTATGCAGATAGATCAAAATCAATTACTTAGTACATACATACATACACTCACGCCTTTTTCCCATAGGGGTAGGCAGAAACTAAAGAACGCCACTTGCTACGATTCTTGCATACTTCTTTCGCTTCGACCACATTCATACATCTTGTCATACATACACGCCGGTTGCGAGTACTACGCACCTGACCTTTTTGAAGAACCTCACCAATAAGGTCGGTATAAGTTTTTCTAGGGCGTCCCCTTTCGGCGGTTCCACTTCGCCATATAAATCCTTTTTGTTAGTCGCCTTTCATCCATTCTCTCGACATGCCCAAACCATCTCAGCATATTCTTCTCAATTCTCGTCACTACATCGTCTTTTAACTTTAACTACTTAGTAATCTTCTGATATTCTGATTTTCACAGAAAGTTAGTTCGGCCCGATTTTATAAGTGGACTCATCAAATCGTCCCAGCTAGCCCACGACGCATTGGAATATTTTAAAAAATAGCATAGCATGTTTTAAGCTATTTCTCTATACACATATGCGACCTATCAAAAATAATAATCATCATCATCAACCCATATACTGTCCCACTGCTGGGCACGGGTCTCCTCTCATATTGAGATGGATGATTAGGCTATAGTCCACCACGCTGACCTAGTGCGGGTTGGCAGACTTCACACACCGTCAAGTAAAATCTCTAAGGTATGCAGGTGTCCTCACGATGTTTTCCTTCACCGTTTAAAAAGCGAGTGATAGTTAATTATTCGAAAAGTCAGAGGTGCGTGCCTTGGGTTCGAACTCGAGACCTTTGACTTGGCAGTCCAATGGTCATACCAATAAGCTATCACTGCTCTTCTACTATCAAAAATAATGCGAACAATTTATCGACGGCTCTATCTACACCACAGAGACCAATACCAGACCAAAATAAATAGTTTCTTATGATCAGAGTCTCAATCAGATCGTTAGGTCAATGTACTTATACCTGTTAACATCTAGTACTTACATGACGTGAAGTATGAATCACACACTATATGCTAATTAAAATCGCATAAGGTTTGCTAACGTAGATAAACCAGTATTGAATTTCAATAAATGTAAGTATAAATACTGTCTATTCACTATTGCTATTGTCCATATTGGATATTTTTTAAACATACCATCACGCCTGTATTCCCCGAAGGGTTAGGCAGAGGTGTACTAATGTACACCCATATTTCGCCGGTATGTTTAGGTCCCATGTAATAGGGGGCGAGCCTATTGCCATTAACCGGGCACAAATCCAGACTCCGAGCTGCTACTGAGAATTTCATAGAAAAACCCAATAACACTTTGCTCGACCTGGGGATCGAACCCAGGACCTCTAGCGTAGCAGTCGCGCTTAGGACCACTAGACTAATGAGGCAGTCGTATCTATCGTATTTTTTAAACTGGATACTTAATACGTTTATGTAAGAACAAGTGCATACTTTTATAATAATATTTATCACAGAAGGAAAATAGCGTGCATGATCTATATATACTATCTACAAAACTTTAAGAAACCGACACAGTACAGTAATATTATATCAACGAATGATATGAAACGAGTGGGTATAACCGCATCTTGCAGCTGCAACCGCATATGGAATTTGCGCAAAACCAGAAACACGACACACCATATTACAACAGTTTTTGCAAGACAGTAACGTAAAACATAAGTAGGTAATTGCGTTTAATGAAGTGTAATTATAGTTATAGTAAATAAAAAACACTCGAAGTACACCCCTGTTAAGTTTTTAGACTGCTATTACGAATGAACTTTAAAATGAAGATGTTCCATAGTTTCGAAAGATATTTAGGATTTTTCAGTTTTCTTAGTTTTCTTCGGTAATGATGTAGGGGAAGCAGGTACCTCAAATATGACGTCATTTTTTCAATTTACGTACAAAAATAATCTGTTTAATAAATATGTAGAGAGCTATGCTTGGTATTTCTCTATGCGACCACATCAGAAATGAGATCCCTAGAATGAAAGTTGCCGGTACAACGTACAACTAAAAAGGTAAAATTAAAAAGGTTCTCGAGTGGAGAACAGCACCGGAAAACGTGTATAGGACGGCCGCCGACGAGATGGACGGACGACCTGGTAAAGGCCGCTAGAAGTCATTGGATGCAGGCGGGCGTGTGGCTGATATGATCATGATGATTTATTTACGAGTAGGTGAGTATGTACTTAATTGTTAGATCGAAATGGCAGAAATGTGGTCAACCGCCACGAAAATCATTAATTTTAAAACATTCGCGATTTTAGTAAATAATAAAGCTGATAATATTAAATTAAAACATCAGATAAAGAACCAATTCACCTTGATAACTCGGTGTTGGCCGGACGCGGACTATTTACTTGTATCATGTTAAATAATAATAGCCCTGACTAGTTTGTCTCAATGTTGACTGGTTTTAAAACCAAACGTCATCAATGAAATCATTTTCACATTTTGGTCTCCAACGATCACCATCATAAGGTTTCATAAAATAATATTGTATAAATTGCTGAAGCAGAAAAGAAAAGCAATATTATGTATCTATAGTAAAATATTTTTCACAGTTCCGGTATGTTTAAATCCCAACTCCGAACTGCTACTGAGAATTTCATAGAAAAACTCATTAAGACTGCTCAGTGCTCTGGAAATGGAACCCAGGACCTCAAGAGTAGAGGTCGCGCTTAAGACCACTAGGCTAGTAAGTAGTATTTTTCATTAGACGTGAATGTCGAAATTAGAATTTCATTACGGGTCAGTAATTAATGTTTTGCTAATGGTTATGGAAAACAATGTGACGAAACATGTGTTTGTAAGAAGGAAACGTGCCATACCGAACTAGACCTTAAATCCACCGCCCAGCAGTGATGAACCTACCGCCCAGCAGTGATGTATTAATAACCTACCTAGAAAATAATTTATTGTTATTTGTCAACCAGCGATGAGACGATGTAATACCAGTTAACTTCATGACACTAATTACTTTAATTACAGGAACTGCATTAATCACAAAGGAAATTAAACCTAATTTATTTGGACCATTTCTAATGTCACATGTTGCTTGTCGATTTTATTTTGGATTTTTTGGCTATGTTCGATACTTTGGCTCGGACTTAGTGTACCCTCTAATACTAGCCCATCAAACTAGTTAATTTTTAGATCTACCTAAATATAAATCCGTAAAGATATTATGACCCAGGAAAATTGTGTTAGTTACTTAAATTAAAATAATATTAATAAAAATAAACAGATTATTGGTAAAATAATCTGTATTTTTTTTAACTCCTAGTGTTGTGTTTTCAATTCCTAATATAAATCTGTGGTGATTGCTATGTTACTAATACAGTTGACTCAGACTCATCACCCACCTAATACATTATCACGTCAGCACAGTCAGATTAAAGATTCAGAGAAAACAGGTTTCACGAAAATGCATTACTTATAATGTTAAATTCACTCATGCACTCAAATAAATTTTGCTCAACGATTAGTCAAGGTGACAAAGTAACGTTACCCGACTTTGACGATGTCTGTCTAGTGGTTCGAGTTTAGTCTATGGTTCGAGTGGCGACACTAGCAGTGCGAACTACGATCACGATCTCGTGGGTTCGATTCCCACGGGACACGAATATTTATGTTATGAACTTATGCGTTCTATTTGTCTGGGTGTTTCTTATGTATTATTATAAATATACATTAAGTATATTTTTATCAACCGACGAAAAACAAAAAACGGAGGAGGTTCTCAATTCGACGTGTATTTTTTTTAATGTATGACCACGCATAACTTTTTACTGTGTAGCCCGATTTTGATAATTCTTTTTTTATAAGAAATATTGAGTCGGCGCCAATTTTTTTGGGAATGTTAATGTTTATCGCTGGAGATTTCACGTTTCATTGTTAACTTGATTTGGCTATTTCTTTAAATTTAAAGTAATGTCTGATGCTTGTTCATCGATTGTTTGGCGCCGACTTAAAATTACTTAGGTTTACTTACATTAGTATAAGAACTTAGTATCGTTAAATAGGAAACGTTTATTATTTTTTGCTTTTCAGTTTTTAATTTTATTTTTTTTGTTAAAATGTTTTATTTTACAATAAACAAGTGTCTAGTATCCATAGAACTTGTACCTAAGCTCTGTTTAGTTTGGGACTAAATCGTGCTGTGTGAAATGTCCCAAGTATTTATTTTTACCCGCACCAGGATTTGTGTCGTGTATCACGGGGGACGTTAAAAATATTCAATTATCGGAAACAAAGTAGACCCCAGACTCGAAATAAATATTTTTGGATCACGTAAATATTTATCTCTGGTGGGAATCGAACCTGCGGTACTCGGTGACTCGAGTGTAGCGGCCAAACGTCAATCACTAGTCAGGCACTCAAACTACCGTAGACTCGTACTCGTGCCTTCCCTTGCCCTAGTCATGGCCATGGGATTTGTGCTATACACAACGACCATGACAGGTGAATAGTGTAAACCTAATTAAGTAGGTAAATATTTTTCTACTTTTTTGAATTAATTTATAAGTATAACCTATAATGTTATATTCATAATATTCTATGTCAAAGGAAAATAACTATACCTAAATATATTATACCAAATTAGTAAAAAAACGTTTCATTTTAAATAGTTGATGATTTGGAGTAGAAGATAAAAAACAAAGTTGTATGTATGACGTAACCTTACACTAATTTAATAGGAAATACGTAGTTCGGCACGAACCGAAGTGCTGTTCGGTAGATGATAACCGGTTTCAACTTTTAAGTGAAGCGGCATTATGCTAAGCCCGGATCGTTGCGAAAATGGGGCACTGCAGCGGAAGGAGTAGGTGAAGGCAGTGGGCAGCTAGCACATTAGTGATTCATTAGAACATGGCAGCTTTCACTAGCTATGGAACTAGAACAATAAACACCCGTGCGGTTATCTATAGCTGGTACAACTACTTAGAAACAATTTCATATTCCAATAGCATTGTGCACCTACTGACACAATGCCGTTCTTCCAACATATAAAAATGAATCCTCGGAAGAAATTCCTAAGTATATTTTATTGCCATCGGTGTTCAACAGAAGACTGGCATGTAATAGGTATTTGTATTTAATACTATCTAACTGCTTCGTTAGTCTAGTGGTCCTAAGCGTGACTGCTACGCTAGAGGTCCTGGGTTCGGTTTGAAAAGCATCGCGTGAATAAGCCGCCCGTGTTTACTGTTTTAACCCATGATGCTTAAAAAATATATTAGTTAGATTTACCTAGGTACCTACCTACCAATTTACAAGCTTACTGGCAGGGTAGGTATGAATAAGTGATTCCGGGGAGCGGCAAGACTTAGGTATTCACCTCGTAAAATATTTCATTTTTCTCTATAGACTACGGCGTGTCCAAGGACTAAAGTGGAAGTGAATTAAAGCACCTATTACGGAAACGTCATGGGCACTCGACGCTCGGTGGAGTTTGTCGACCTTCGTTCGCAACGCCAGACATCATGTTCTACAAGACATGAAACTCTTATCAATTAATACATACTAATTATAAATGATATGAAAATGAAAAATAAATAATTATACTATAAATACATTAATTAATTTATATTATAGTTATTTCGAAAAGGAAAAATACGACCGCGGGCAGGATTCGAACCTGCGTCTTCTGGTTAACCAGAAGACGCAGGTTCGAATCCTGCCCGCGGTCGTTTTCTAAATAACTTTAAAATCTTAGCATGGAAAATGCCAAAAATATACAAAAAGATAGTAATTTATATTATTTTTAAGATTGCATCTAATAACTTCACCACCACGACCAACAAATTCCACCGAACACTACATTCTTTTTAAATAATAGTCCGAACAAAGTATGTCCTATTATACCTATTTAGGAAACTACAAATCGGAAAAATCTTTTTTTTTTTTATGTGAATTTATAATACTTAATATGATTTATCGAGATTTGTACATGACAACGGCTGTGGGGTCAACCGGTAACAAATAAAAATAATAATTCAGACTTCTGTATACATTTTATATTTCTATGGTTTATCGTGATCATAATATCACGGCGCACGCAGCCACCGGATGAGTCACCGTCAGCGGCGGGCGGTCGCTAATGCCGCGCACACCGGACACCCGATACCTTCTACGACTACTACCGCTCATTGTGTACGATACGCAATTCACTCGACTCACTGAACTTATCGATGCTATGCATGCTACTGTGTACGCGCCATTAGAATGATAACATCGTCCCTCACACGACGCTCAATGAGTGAGACTAGCTGCCTCACTAGTCCAGTGGTCGAAAGCGCTGCTGCTCTTGAGTTCCTCAGTTAATTTATCAAAAAAAATCTCAGTAGCAGCACAGTTTGGATTTGTGGCACAGTTAACAACAACAGGGTAGCCGCCTGATACATGGGACCTAAACATACTGGCAAACTGCGGGTGTACATAAGTACACTGTTGCCTAAGCCTTTGGGGAATACAGGTTATGAGAAAAGCTCTGTGAAGGTGCCATTCATTTACATAATAAGCATTGATTAATTATAGAAACATTAATGAAAATTAAACCTAATTAGTCACCAGAAATTCTCGAAACTAGTCATTTAACTAAGGTTTTGTCATTGCACATATTTAATTTAACTTGGGTTTTAAATAGGGTTTTGTCGCCTTACCAGTTCACCTGAACTTGTTTCAAAGGTGGTTTATATGGACAAGTTCCAGGGATTATTGAGGACTTGGGAGAGACTATAATATTTGTAGCTGTTAGATAAATCTGTACCTAAGTACAGATCTATCATTGTTTGTTAGCTCAATAACACATTAATATAAGAACAAACTACAATATCGAACTATGGTGCAAAATAATGTGTGGATAATATGATGTGTAATCCAGTTTTAGGAAGTTTTTTTATAAAAAATAAAGAGTATTCTTATTTATTCATTTTTTATGATTAGACATAGAGACTATCATCTTCTATACTATATCCATTATATAAAAATAAATTGCTGTTTGTTAGTCTGTCTGAAACTCAAAAACAACTATTAAAGACTGATTTTGTTGACATTTTTAGTGTGTGTGTGTGTTTGAGTAGGTCCCTTGATGGTTTAAATTCACAAATGGATCCAGTAGGTGGCACTGCAATAAAATTGGATTTCAGAACAATGTTTGCCTGCTAGTCCATAATAATAATAATAATAATCCCAGCATGGAATGAATATTCATACCACCCATAGTAGTAAAGGAAAAATTGAATTTGTAAACACACCCACTATACAGGACCAAAATCCTAGTGTGAGACAATGCTTTATTTTTTTTAAAACAATAATATCAAATTTAAGTATTTTGATTTTTAAATTTATTTAAAATGTTTTTGTTTTTTTTTTACCTGCCTTGCTGCAACACTAAGCTACATCCAGATTTCTTTTTAATCATAGGCTGTGTGATGAGTAGTAAGTAATATTTATTGAGATGTTCAAATATTTCAAGTATCTCACATTCTTTCATTCATTAATTCACAATGAAGTTCTGGCATGTTCAATAGTTTCCTGAAGTTATAATGAAGTTGGTAAGATAATTATTATGTATGAGACAAACTACCAAAAAAATCTAATTTGGATTCCTGTTGGATTTATCATCTATTTTTGTTTTTGTCAGTTTCTTAGGAAGTTTCACAATGAAAACTATAAGAGTTACGAGCTTATGAAGCCGTTTCAGTTACCTGCTAACAGTTTAGGAAATCTGATTAAAATTGCTTGCTTGCATTTTTTGCATCGACACGCTTAGGACTCTAGGACAACAATTATTATAATATGTAACGCGGTAACGTTTGCTTGTTCTTACCGATAATAAATAGCGTGCTGCCCGTCAAAGACAATCCAAATCGCATGCAGACTGTCCGGTTCCAACTAGAAGCCATACGCCGAGAAAAGTAACTGATCGGACAGTTCCAACGCTGATCCGTTGGCTGCTGTTCGTAGGTCACAGTGGTAGGCTGATATACTGCACTCGTAGGCATTTTGAGAGACTTGTAGTCAAAACTCAAACAGACTATTTATCACTTTTTGTTACAATTACAATTGAAACACTTCACGTTCACAAGACAACACGACGCAGGCCAAGCAAGTAAACACAACAGACTACACTACTACACAGTACACACACAGGAGCAATGACGACAAAATCAAAAACATCGATGGAGCATGTTCGTTCGTCTCAAACTCAATGTTGGTAGTATAATTTATTTTTTAATTTTTATGACGCGCGTTGCGTGTGGGGATTAGGGATTGGGATATGCAAATAGTATCGATTTCAATGCCCTGACGTATCGATACTTTTGATACAATACAGGTATCGAGTAAAGTATCGATACTTTTACAATTTTGCATGTCCCTACTTGCGTGGTGTTTTGACTTGTCTTGTGTACGGTACGGTACTAAGAATGGTTGTTGATTTCCGTAGTGTCGTAGTGTTTAGCAGTCTGATCCGATACTTTACATAATCGATATAACATGATACGATACATGTTTAAACGACACAAAAGTACAAACAGTTACACACGACACATACATCAGGCTTTTAGAATTCAGTTATATAAAAAGTACTCCTAAATACTCTACTAGCGTAGCTTTATTAGCGGAATTAAATAAGATACGTATCGATTATTGGAGAATAGAATTTGATGCATTGTTACAAAGTATCGCTAAAAATGCGAGTATCCTCTGTCTACGATCGTGCACCCTTAGTTGGTTGCCCACAGATTAATAATATTATAATAACTGATGAACCGAAATAATGGCGCCACTTACGCATCGAGATTAAAATCGCATTGAGATTACAATCAATTAATTACAATGGAGGCTACCGTTTGTGTGCTCACAAGCACCAGTAAGCGTCACGGGTGAGTAAGCCCTGAAGTATAGCTAATGATGTAAAGAGCCACTAAAATAAAACATTGAGTATGCCCTGTGGCAGTTGCGCAGTTCCATAAGTCTTAAAAAAAGGGGGACGTTTCAAGACCAAAAACTTGTAAAGCATTGATCCGGGACAACAGTATTTACAACTAAACAATTCAAAACAAACGCGTGTTTAAAAATAATTTTAACCCTACCGACAATAATATGCGTTATACGTTCACGCTTGGATTGAAGAATTCAATTTTCGTAATCAACATCTAGAAACCTTGAAAATTATTTAAGTGCTTGATAATAAATATGCGTTTTCGTCCCAAAGTTGACTGGTATTTATGAGGCACAGCTTTGGTTTCAATAAAATGTAGCATTAAATTAGCACTGTTCGACACTGGTTCTGGGAATCGAACCAAGGGCGTTTAGCGTAACCATAGATGTAGTACAGCAGTAGGTGTTGAAATTGACGTCACTTCAAACTTTAATAGGTACAGCAGTCGAGTTTAGTACAGTGCAGTTACTATAAAAAACCGGCCAAGTGCGAGTTCCGTACAAACCTGTAGGTATACTTCTGATTGCGTTGACATAGAAGTTTAATATTGTTACAGCTTAAAGGTATTATAGACCTGAGTATTTGATATGAATTTCAATTTAATACCTCTACGCGTTCATGAGGAACGGGGTAGTAACTGTAAAATTATAAAAAAAATATTTTTAATATATGGTTTAACAAAAAATTTACGGTTTTCACAATTTTTCCTTTATCTGTGCCACTGCCAGTTGCTTCGTACGAAATTTCAAGATTCTGAGTTCACGGGAAGTACCCTGTAGGTTTTGATTCCCTTGCGAGTTTCGAAAATTTGCGGCCTAAACGGCTGTATCTTTTGATTGCATTTGCTTAGAAGTTTGATTTTTTCACAGCTCCAAGGGATAGTAGACCTGAGTATCACTACATAGTATAAAACAAAGTCGCTTTCTCTGTCCCTATATCCATATTATGTATGCTTATATCTTTAAAACTACACAAGGACTTTGATGCGGTTTTTTTTAATAGATAAGAGTGATTGAAGAGGAAGGTTTATATGTATAATACATGTATTTTTTTAGTACATTGCACCCGTGCGAAGCGGGGTCGCTAGTTTGATATAAATTTTAGCTTGACACCTCCACGCGTTCTTGAGAAAAAGGGTCTTGACAGACGGACGGACGGACAGACGGACAACAAAGTGATCCTGGGTTCCGTTTATTCCTTTTGAGGTACGGAACCCTGATAATATACTACATGAATATTTTGCCTAGTGGTGATCGATGCACTTCAGTTTTTCTAATATCAGATATTATTTTAAATTTTCTGATATGCACACGTAACATGGATTAAAAAAACTCAAAATTAAAATATTATGACAAGAATAAAATAAAAGAAAGAACAATAATCAAATAAATATTGATATTTATATATTTAAACAACAAGATAGATTTAAATGTCTCGTATTTGAGTTCTGGTCACATAGCAGGCAAGCACTTACAATAGTGTAGTTCCTGCCTGTATAAAGGTGAGTATCAACAATACGAGGCTGCCTGTAGTGTGGAATCGTTGTAGCATGTGAGCGTGCCTTGACAGCAACCTCGGAATGTCGATATCCGGGTTTAGAATAAATAAAACCAAAAGCATTTTTGAAAAAATAATGTAATAGTTAATTTTAAATATTCATTATCACTAATAAATAGTTTTATATCACTAGACAGTCGCTGCTTTATAATTAGAGTCATATATTTTAACAGGTAAAGGCACTGATCCTTCTTATAACACTATACTAAACCTAAAGCAGCAGTCACGTCCGAGATTGTGTACAGGTTAACTTCATTCATTGGTAGTAAATACTTAACAGTTATGTAAGACATTGTTCGGAAAATATAAAGACATGGCATTCAATGAGTCGGACTCGTTAGGCGCAGGGATTTGACCTGAAATCATCTGCTTAAAAGAACATTACTATTGGAATCCCATAATAGGAGCTAAAATATTAATTTTACTACAACTGATCCCGAGGTCAATGTGGCGTCCAGAGTGCAGGCGGACTCATAGACAAACTGGATTCAGAGTAAACACATTTATTCTATTATGATTATTGCATACATACATACTACAATACATAGTCTGTAAAGTAATAAAAAATGCCAATAGCCAATGTATATAAGATACCCTCTACATTCGTAACTGCTTACTCAATAATTTTCTTTTAAATTACTATCGTTATGGAATTGAGTGTCTATATTTAGCATAAAACTTCAATAGAAGAGACGTAAATCCGCCTCGAAATATCATATTTGATCAAAATACTAAACAAGTGTAAATGTTAGCTAACATAATATGAATAAAATAAAACTTGATTAAAATAATATGCGTTAATATAATGATGCTTTTCGAGTTATTCTCCTTAAAAAATATTATCATTTCATTCGGAAGTTTAAAATCTTGGAGCCAAATAAAACGAAATATTCAGTCCGAAATAATAAGATCAATTGCTACATTTTGACATTGAAAATACAATTCTTATGTTTCTATTAACATAATAATTAATAAGGCACCAAAGCATGAGCATTTGCCTAACATATTTTCGAAGAATAAAAGGAATTACAATGCTAAAGTACACATGTAATATAATATCAGCATACTTTTTCATTTGTACTGATTTATTAAAATCATATACAAATATATTCTACAAAAATATTTCAAATACCTAATTTAATATTATCTATTTTGTACATGCAAAATAGAACTTATGTTATTATGCATTTTATATTTATAATTTGACTTAAATATATTGTAAGATTGCTATTGCTTTGTTTAAACTTGAGAGTAAGTGGAAGCCCAATAATTGTTTGCTTCACTGGAATTGGTGTAAATAGAATATAACAATATGGATAGATTATTCAGATTATTATGGCGAAGGAAATATTTGACTGAGGGCAGGATTCGAACCTGCGTCTTCTGGTAAGATACACCAGACGCTATGACCACTGAGCCACCGCGAGTCCCACCCGCCAGTTATAAATTTGCCCCCACATTCTGAATTTACGTCTTTATGTTGATTAATTTGCATGAATAATGCAAACAAATACAGAAAGACAGATTATTCAGATGTTAAGACTATATTAAATTGAAGAATAGTTAATAAAATCATTTGAGCGTTATTACAGCTAACCATAAAGCTATTAAATGTGCATAAAGTCATCTGACGTGCAATTATCCCTTCATTGAAGGTCCCCGTTCTTAAATAATTGATTTTTAGGTAAATATATTCTTCTAAGCCTCTGCTGCTAAAAGAATGTATTTAGCTAAAAAGATGGGACGGACAAGATGGGAATTAGTGTAGTTAAATTATGAGTTCTATCTATGGCCTTGTTTTAGATATTTTTTATTACGTAATCATTTCATAATAAACTCTAACCTTGTCAAAACAATATTGTCGTGACACATCATTCAGAAATTCTTCAGTCTCATTTTAGCTGTCTTTAATTCAATACAATATCCAGACTAGTTTTTTAGTACGCAAATAAAATTCTTTAGCAATATTTACAACGTACAATGACATAATATACCAAAACGGATAAATTCTGAAAGGCGATAGATTTAAAGTGAACACATTTTGAATTAAATTCTTTACACTTAATATAATACCATTATTAATAATATAGTAAGCAAGACCCTCATATTTAAAATACTTGTATCATTCTACAGCAAAGCCAGCCGTTTCGAGCACGGCCTGTTCAAGTTTATCGTGAAGTTTCTCCTTGGTCGGGTAAGCGGGTAAATCCAGACGATTAAAACAAGTATGGGCTTTTGGAAGAGAGTCGGGAGACGCGTCCGCTACGAGGTGTAGCGTGAATAATCTGGGAGCCGCGGCGCCTGTAGAGCCCTGCAACGCGCGGAAACCGGCTAATGGGACACGACGGGATCCTGTTACAAATTGTAACAGCCTAGCTCGCATTTCCGCATCAAACTCTTCAACGATCTCCCAGAACCAGGATACGATGGGTGCGTCGGGTGTAACGTGCTTTAGTCGGGTGTGTCGGCGCCAGTCGGCCGGGTCCAGGTCGGCGCGGCCGGCCAGCAGCGGCTGCAGGTCGCGCGGGGACAGCGGCCGCAACAGCTGCGGCGGGATGATGTCGGCCAGGCCGCGCTGCAGGGCGAGCCACTGCCGCTCGGCGCCGCGCGTGAAGCGATGCGCCACGTACAGCCGCACGTAGTCTCGCTTGTTCGCATCGGTCACAGCTTCGTTCGTACCGCCCGGTCGCAGCTCGACGCTGCGGACTGCGCCGAATGACGAGCATTCGACTGAAAACGTAGTGTCTATCACGCCAGCAATGCAGTTTTCCCTGGAATCAGAAAATAATATTGATTAATAATACATCGAAACAAAAGTTTAAGCAACTTTAGAAAGTACCAAATGCACTAACAGCATCCAGGAGAGCGAACGATGTAGTTCTGGATCCACGTCGCGGATGTCACGGAGCGTGATTGGTCTACCAAGCAGCTGCTTGTAAAAGGGTGCAGTAAACGCTGCATCGAGCTGATGACCATGGAACAACGCTACACCGAGAATGCGTCCCGCAAAGTGGAAATATGAAAGATGTTCTGGGTTCACCTGTAAAGTAAATGGGTTTTAAATACTAGCGAATAAAAAATACTTTTGTTAATATGAATTAATTTGAGAAAGGTCAAATAAGCTCTAAATACTATTCTCTCTAATCTCTAGACTCTATAGAGGAACCTATTATAAAATATTTTCTATATAATATTACCCCAGAATCAGCATTTATTTGCAGTGCATATCGGTCGTCCCCTGCGTTCGCATATTGGAACAGTCCGTAGTGTGGGTTAAAAAGTTCCCTGCCCAGCAGATGGAGCCACTCGCGTGCTACGCCGCCGTAGTCCAGGCCTTCTTCACCGCGGAACTTCACCAACAAACGTTTTCGAAGCTCCTTGCCTCGTAACTTCATTACAAGCCGGTAGGATTCCTCTAATATTTCATTACGTGATACCTGAAAATCAAGAAAGGTGTTTTGATATCGGAAGTAACTTAGGCGCTTCAAATACATTCAGGAATCTTACACCGATATGGTATAACTGTTGTCCACATCTGCACGACAGCGCATTTTACGTGATTTTTAATCAAAATGACAATAAAACTTTCGACATCACATTTTATCTTCACGTTCTTTACCAATTTTCTTCACTTTCTTTCATAATATTCTGGTGGTGGACCTCAATCTTCACTTACCTCTATTCTACAATGTCCAGTTTGTGGCTGCAACGCTTGAAGCTCAGCTCTCAATACTCTCGCTTTGGCTGCCAAGTCTCGCTTATATTTCGGCAATGCATCTGAGTCTAATGGTTCTGCAGCAGCCTGAGCTGGCGTGGGCGTCGCTGGTGTTGACTGCGGTATTGTTGCGGGTTCGGTCAGTGGCTGAAGATGGTTAAAATGAAATATTACTAAACATCTCCAAAAACGACAGCAGGAAGATAAGCCTGCCAAGACTAAGTTTTTGTTACCTTGTTAGTGTGATTTCAGTATATTTACAAAAAATCTTAATTTGCGAAACATTTTGTCATGTAAATTAGATTTTTACAACTCCTTGGATCATGAGTCACTCTAGTTACAACTAACAGTGTCAGGATAGGTAGGGTTGAAAGTAAGTACCTAACCTGTTGAAAGTAAGTACTTAATAAGTAGGTATATCTTGACAATCTCAAGAAAATAATATGTTAAAAACTCACAAGTCTAGCAGACAACGCTAGTCTCGGGTCGGTGAACTGCGTGGTCCTGTTGTTGTGGTCCACGAAGTATGGTCGGCCCGAGGGCGCGTGGCGCATCTCCCAGCCCGGAGGCAGCGGGCCCGCCGCCGCCGCCGCCGCCGCCGCCGCCGCGCAGTGGCGCAGGTGCTGCGGCACTCGCGGGTCGTGCCACGTGGACGCGCCCGTCGCGCTGTTGTAGAAGTACACCTGACCTTGAGCGGTGGTGCGCATCTCTGTAACATAACATGCAATACCAACAAACATTACGTCACAATCACGATTACACTGATGCTCTCCCGCTGCTGGACGAACTCCTCCCCCCACCTGACACAAGCATGTAGTTCTAATCTGCATTTGTGTCAAAATCACATCACATTTACAACTTCTTTAATACATTATTACCCTTAGCTAGAGGCAGTATGTAAAAAAATATTTTGTAATGAAAAACCTAATCGTAAAATTGTAATCATATTTTGAATTCATTAAAACTGAACAAAGAATTTAGGCAGCGCCAATTGTAAATCAATAAATCAATGAGGCCTTAACAATGTATCGTTACATCCTTATGGGAGTTTGTATATGTAGTTATACAATTGAATACAAATAGGCATGGAGCCGCCTAGTGGTTTTCGGAACTGAATGATCAATATTCTTCCTATCTTTGCGAGGGGGTACCGTAGTATAAGCAAAAGATTGGTCGATTGGGATAACTTAGAGCTCGGGAATATTTTTTAAGTTTCAAGGCGTGCCTGGGCGCTACATTGGAGTATTAAAAGTTCAATAAAAATTCCGTATGCAAGTAACACAGGCAGACCTTTTCTGGGATCACGTCGGCGTCAGTCTGTCACATTGTACTGTACATCCAGGAAAAATAAATAAGACCGGCGGCGTTTCGAATCATAAACGTATTTCAATTTTCAGCCTATATCAGTCGTTTAGGCTTCGGTTAACAAACGTAATATTTGTAACACCTATCACATATTACTTATACGGACTATAGCCTAATCCCTCTCAATATGAGAGGAGACCCGTGCCCAGCAGTGGGACAGTATATGGGTTGATGATGATGATGATCACGTATTACTTATACGTGATAGGCTGTAGGTGTGTATGTAATACGGTATTACATAAAAACCAAGAAACAATTACGATTGCGATTACAACTTGTAAAAACAATCAATAAAATACCTACGTTGTTATGAAATATTTGTTTGTTTAAGAAACGGGACATGTGGGACACTAAAATAAAATGTTACGTCGCGGGAGAGTACCACTACTGCCTCATAAGTGATTGCTATGTTAGATGCTACGACCTCCCCGAGGAGCAGTGTTATGCTT
Organism: Acronicta alni; assembly: GCA_964056405.1. Lineage (NCBI taxonomy): Eukaryota > Metazoa > Arthropoda > Insecta > Lepidoptera > Noctuidae > Acronicta > Acronicta alni. The sequence continues at coordinate 6,226,713 of OZ043920.1, forward strand.
TTTTCATTTGAAATTCTCAGTAGCAGTTCGGAGTTTGGATATGTGCCCAGATTATGATAATGGCAACAGGCTCGCCTCCTATTACTTGGCACCTCTACATGCCACTAAACTGTGGGTGTATATTATACTTCTGCCTACCGCTTCGGGGAATATAGCCAGGAATTTTTAGTGAACTATACAAAATCCTCTAAATGTGTTTTATTCTGACACAGAACCATGGCCAGCCCACCTTTATCCTGTAGTAGATTATGGCAAGGTCAATGTACTCATCAATAAAACCAAAAAAACTATTGAGGAAGCACCAAAAGTTCACAGAAGTTCAAAGCGTATAATTATAATAATAAAATATTGCACAATTACCAATCTAAACCTAGAAAAAAGGCTAGGATGATAATAATATTATCAATCGACTTTGACATAATTATTCTGAAGAATAATTTCTTGTGTCATGTAGGCACAAGCTTTATTTAATTTATCAGAATTATTACAAGGGAATAATGTTCAATATATTATGAGAAAAGATCTAATATGCAAAGTTTTCTGCAATGGACAACTATGGGCTGATAAGAAAATCTGTTATTATAAGCAATTAATGAACTGCCCCTGGTTTGCATGATTATGTTGTTTTTAGAACTCAGTAGATAGATTGTACATAGATAGCTTTAAACTCAGCTCAGCTCGATGGGGAATAAAAATGTGTAGTGATGATTATATTCTTACCATAACCGGGCGGTAAGTCGGTGGCAGCTATAGGAGTGGTGGGTGTGGTTGGCGAGGCAGCATTGCAGGGTGTCGAGCTAGCAGGCGGAGACGCGGCCATCGGGATACGTGACCGCACTGCCGTCTGCGGCTGTGGCTCCGGTCTAAGGTAAGTCAAATTCCATTAAAGCACAGTAAATTTCAAGATTATAACAACTGCGACACAATAATTACTCCTCAAAATACTGGCCCTGTTTCTGAAATACTATATATTATATTATTATTATATAAATATACCTTAAAGAAATAGAAGTGGCATGGTTGACGTCTGTATCCGAAGATGGAGATGCTGGTGACGACGGTGATACGGGGGATGCTGGTGTGGATGGAGTAGCAGCCGGCGTCGGTGATGACGGCGGTGACGAGCCAGCCGGGGACACCGGGGACACCGGCGACACCGGCGACACCGGCGCCGCGCTCTCACACGTGGGATGCTCCCACTGCGTGCGGCGGGAGGCATGGTTTACGTAGTAGGGTCTATAAATTACAATAAATCACTTTATTGTATTTAATTAATGGAAACCATACAATAAATCTAAATGGGACTGATTTAAATTTTATATATGGGTCATGGATATATTCATGCATAAATCAAATCTTCAGCTGTTGCCCTATTAGGTGGCACTATTTAAAAATATAATATCTTAGCCTATCACTAAACTAATCATATTACATTCTCGAAATTACTTATAAGGTAATGAAACATAGCGTAACATGACGCATGTATTCCCAGAAGGGTTAGAATGTGGCCTAACCCTTCTGGATTTACATACTTATTTACACTCCCTGCTCGCCGATATGTTTATGTCCCATGTACTAGCAGTCGAGTCTATCGCCAAGCACCGGGGACAAATTCAAACTCCGAGCGGCTACTGAGATTTTCATAGAACAACTCAATAACTGCTCTAAAGGTTAACATAATTAAAGAAAATATGAATAAACCTTAGGTTGTGCATACCACAGGGATCTCGAGGATCCACTATACCAATAGCAAAGATTGCTGCTATCCAATTCACCAAGCAACGTCAATGATAAAGCAATATTTACCTGCCGCTAGATGTAAATCGCTCTTCCCAGTGCTGTGGTAGTGGATTCCTCGTCCCGTTCTGAGTAGGAGCTGGGTCCCGAGGGTCTCTAGGCGTGCGGACATCGCCAGCCGGGCCGACCACGGCTAGTGGCGAGCCCTCACCAGCCGCCGCCGCCGGCTCCCCTCGTGCCGCGTCTCGGGACACTAGTGAAACGATCACTTGTCCCCGAACGCCACAGGTCTCTCCTGAACCCTCCTCGCATAATTCGAGGCATTGGTCTGTGTATGTCACCAATTTTATAACATCATCAAAAATATTATCTTTCATTTGAACTTTTGATATGGTCCCACCATATTTTAATGAAAATCTACAAGATGAAGGTTAAAGTCATTGAACTGGAGCAGAAAGATAACATAAAAATACCTTATAGAGTTTTTATACAATCTCTTTCATATAATATTTATCATCATCATTATCATCATCATCATCATCATCATCATCAACCCATATACTCTCCCACTGCTGGGCACGGGTCTCCTCTCGTATTGAGAGGGATTAGGCTATAGTCCACCACGCTAGTGCAGGTTGGCAGACTTCACAAACCGTCGAGAAAAATCTCTAAGGTATGCAGGTTTCCTCACGATGTTTTCCTTCACCGTTTAAGCGAGTGATAATTAATTATTAATACGCACATGAATTCGAAAAGTCAGAGGTGCGTGCCTTGGGTTCGAACTCGAGACCTTCGACTTGGCAGTCCAATGGTCATACCACTAGGCTATCACTGCTTTTTATAATATTTATACAGAAGCTTATTGCAATCCCATAATTTTTTTATAACTGTTGTTAAGTCATGTACAGTTTTATTTTTACTGGACTAAAACCTCCTGGCTGGCCATATTCAGCACAATATTGGTGAGCTCGGGGAATTAACTTCTAGGACCCAAATAGGAATCTTGTGCTACATCTATAAGGGCTTGTTCCAGCGAAGACCGATTTCCTATCCCATCTCTGTGCGCTGCACAAAGAGTTACGCGTCCATCACGTACCACCGTTATCGTTAAGGTTATTTAGTGGACGCCCAGAACCCCTAATCTATGCGCTCACTACCCCATCATATCTACTGGTTATACTGTTTGTATGCTTCAATCAAATCAAACAATAAAACAAATTCAATAAACTTGCAAGAAAATATATTATTAGGTCAGGTAGGTTTCTGTCACATTGATTGTTTACAATATAAAAATATATCCTACTAGCTGACCCCGCAAACGTTGTTTTGCCATAAAAAAAAATATTAGGGGTGTGAAAAATAGATGTTGGCCTATTCTCAGACCTCCCCGATAAGCACAAAAAATTTCATCAAAATCGGTCAAGCCGTTTCGGAGGAGTATGGCAACGAAAACTGTGACACGAGAATTTTATATATATCCTATGTAAATACCATCACACCTATTCACTGAATGATTAGACAGAAGCATACCTGCATTTCTCTGGTATATTTAGGTTTAACCAGACACATAATCATAATTTTGGGGCACTACTTATAACTTCTCGATAGAAAGACCCCATAAAACTGCCCAACCTAGAAAACAATCCTAGGAGCTCACACACAGCAGTCAAGCTTCTGTTCATTATTTATACTAAGTATCAATAAAATATGATTATAATATACATATAATTGGTTACAAATTAAAAGTAATAAAAAAGATAGCACATTTTTCAACTTACATCCTGTGTCCTTTAATTTATGCACTGTAGATGGCTGAATGCGAACACATCCAAGGAATCCTGAACCTTGTCTCTTGTGGACTTTGCGTTGATTCCATACACTGTGAAATAAGGAAAAATCATCTAGGTAAAGCAAACCACATAATGTTGAGTCACTTAAATAGAATGATCTCCAAATAGGTACTATAGTACCCTGAAGGGGTACTCGGAGGCCTATTCAAAGAAACTCTCGGTTAAAAGGGACTCTGCGACTTTATTCTTCAAAGGTCAAGGGAAATCTCACTGACAACCATTAATCACTTTGACTAAACATTCTACCATCATTTCAAATGATTACTTCTTCTTAAACCAGCCAGTCTCACGCTGACTCCTGGTAGCGACCTCTACAGTACCCTATTCAAGTTGTTGGTTCAACCACATAGATACCACCCTATGCAAGGTCTGTACTTTATTGTGGAGTTGTAGAACCTCCATACTATAGTCATAAACAAATGAAGTCTGCACTACTTAATCATTTCCTTTTTTTTGTGGTTTCTTAGTACAACAGGGTCAGTTTTAATGTAATACAATTTTTTTTTGTACCAACTTATTATTCATAATTTGCAATTCATGTATGCTAGTTACAGTTAACTTGTAATAATTTTCGATTGTAAGCATTTTATCTGTAACTAACTTCTTTAATGAACTTCAGCAACATTAATTCAAATTCAAATATCATTTATGTCAACCCCTTTTTAGATCCTATTATTCATATCCCATTTAATTAAAATATGTAGTATGTGTATATAAACATAATTGATAAATAATATAAATTAAATTATAATTATAAAATATTAATAATATGCCTGCTTCTGAGTAATTTGTTTTGTTAATCATCATTAATTTTTTCATTCATAAAATAGTGAAAGTACAATTTTAGCATGAAAATAATAATCATGCTTGTCATTATTGCTCCTGCAAGCCACTGTAATGAACACTGATACTTTCACTTGAGCCTTCAGTATCTGATGTGGTACGTCAAATATCATTGATAACAATCTTACGAGATATGGTTTCATGAAAGGAAAATAGGTCAAATTATTAAACAAATATGGACTAAATAAGATAAGATGATATTGATATACTTTGAGATGGAGTTATCATTTTTCTGCTTGGAATAAAAATTTCATTTACAGAAGTCAACAACTTATCTGACAATCATACAAGAAACTCATTTAACATCATATTATGGAATGTATGTCACTTCAATACTGTGCAAGTTTAAAAATATAAAAACACTTGGTCTAATTAAGGACAACATAAAGCTCTTAATTATTTATTCAAGGACTCGCAAACAACACATATTATAATGATGATGATTATAGGACCTCTCAACTTACCTAATAGTAATGCCATCTCCTTTGGTTAGATACAGATCATAATGTGTATTCCACTTAGGATCAAGAGTTGCTTTCACAGTATTAGTAGAATACACCTGTCCACTGCCATCTACAGAGATTTTAGCAAATGGGTCTGGCAAACCTGAGAGAATGTAGAATTGATCAGTACACATATTACAAGCAAGGTGGTTTAGCACAACACAAACAATATAGCCGACGTTACGCCGGAGTTTTTAACAATCTTAAAATACATTTTTAAGATATAAATGCAAGTTGTATGATCCTCACCTTGAAGATACAAATATGTAGGTAATGTACTCGACAACTATTTTAGAATACAAAATGGACTGTACTTACGAAAAAGATCCCTCCTAACCAAATTCCTTGCACACAGAACTAAAACAAAATAATGCAAGTTACAAAGAATATTTTATGTATTTGAAGCAAAATATTCACACCATGTAGCGGAAATGGTTGGATAACAAGGCACTCACTAGTTAACCGTATTTTTTGGGCTCCGTATTTGCGGTTGGACACGGGAGTGGACATTTTATATTACTAAAGTTTATTCATATGGATAAAATGTTTTTACAATAAACTCTTACGATTTTCATAACTTTCAGCCACCATTTTTATTTCGATTTCGAGCCTAGCATAGATTGTTAAACATCATAGTCTCACTCAAACCGTGCTATGGCAACTTGAACTTAAAACAAATTCGACGGTTCATGAACAACCGCGCCATCTATTATCGGTATCAAGAGAAACTTGTTAGAATTTGTTTACTGGAAGCTACAAGAAGTAACATGAAAATTAGTATTTTTTAATATTACCATGCCATGTCATTCGGGCATGGTTACTTGAATGCTGACATAATCTTTTATTTTTTTGTATGGCAATAACCAAGTATTGATTTTATTGTTTCCTTTAATTGACTGGACTTGATAAAATTTAAAGTTGTCCGAGTTATCAAAATTAGTTCCACTCATTTCCGTAGGAGTTCTTTCGTGAGACGGACTTTACTCTTATCTTCATACAGTCACTGATCTGTGTATAATATTATATCTGTTTGGCCTTTGATTGTTGATGTTACTTCGTTCCGTACTTCGTTCACATCAATACGTCTTATATGTTTATTTTTTTTTTCTTAAAACATTTTTATTTTATTTATTACAAAGTTGACAACTTGACCACGTAATGTGATAAAGTTCGCGTCCCGAGGTTTTTATTTTTATAATTCCTCAAGTTCTCTTTCTAGACATAAGGTAAACTAAATTACCCCGTAAGATTATAGGCCTGCCACATGTCCAGGTACAGTGGGAAATGTTCCGGTTTTGGTTTTTAGAATGATCGCGTGCATAATCGCGCGTTTCTCTGTCGTATGGGTCATACGGTCTACGTTCATATAATAATTGTGTAAGTCCGTTACTCCGTAATCAGGTTAACAATGATAAACAATGCGATTCCATACATAACTGTTAGTGTTGCCAAGGAAATGAAATCAATACACCCATTTCTTAAAATAATTATTCCGTAGCAGACATGAAAACATTTCAACTAATGAATATTCATAGATTTATTTTTATTAAATTTTATTAAGATAATGATATTAAATGGTTAGAAAGATACTTATTTATATTCGCTATATTGAATTTTTAAACTACTTATAGTTTTTATTCTGTAAAGTAACGTCTAATATTGGTTCGTAATTCCGATCTCTAAACTCCCTTAAGAAATTAAAAACAACCTGAGTGTCGCGGTGGCTTAGCGGTCATAGCGTCTAGTGTACCTAACCAGAAGAATCCTGCCCGCGGTCGAATTTTTCCTTCACTAAATAACTTTAAAATCTTAGCATGGAAAATGCCAAAAAAAAATACAAAAAGATAACAACCTGAGTGCTTTAAAAAAAAAAAATTGGAACGAAGTTCCTTATCGCGCGTTGTGAAAGGGGGCTAGACGGAAAAAATTCTTACGAAAAGTTGTCACGACACTTTTTGCTTGTCAACAATATTTGAATTTCGAATTATTGAGTGAATGACAATATTTGAATTTCGCGCGTTGTGAATTGTTGAGTGTGTAAAGGTTTTTTTATTTTTAATTATTAAATTTTAATGAAAGGAACTTCGTTCCATCCGGGTGTCCCTTGACACCTCTCAAGTTTTTACATAAATATTTAAATTGCCAAATGCCAATTTGCCACATGGAAAAGCGCAAGAAACCTTGAAGTAGGCGGTCGAATTTTTTGGCGCTCATAAATTTTAATTTATTTATTTGTGTAGAAATTGGATCTTTTAGGCGGTAGCTTAAATAAATAATCTTAGTAGTATAAGTATAGTGTTTATTAGTTTAGTTCAAAAGTATACTTATTGGTAAGTTTTTTATGTTTTCAATATGAGTGTTCCAGAAGATCCGGGGGGGACTTCCCTCCAGGTATCTCATGTAGTTACAGTCACATATGATGGTTCGGAGATGGAAACCGAAGGTTCTATTTTAGATACAGATGCTTCGGAACAAAAAGAATACTCATTCCAAACGTAAGCGTGCTGTGTCTCGTAAAATTTGTAAGCACTGTAACAAAAAGAGGAGGCGTCATAAGTCTTCTTCTAATATTCATTGTGAGACTGATTGTCATTGTGAAACTGTTTCTAAGAATGACTTTCCAACTGATTCCAAAGAAACTTGTGAGTCAATTCTTATCCCATCACCACAGGTTGTCCCTCCTGATGTTAATGATGCCAATCCTGCTGACTCGCGTGTAGCAATAGGCAGGAAACTTTATCAATCATCTGATGCCGCACCTTATAATGTCCATATCCAAAAGGTCTAGTCTAGCCCGAATGATAATGTTGTTATTCATCCTATTTCCTTTGGTTGTTTCCTTAAAAATATTTTTATTAAAAATATTGTGAATGGAAGCCTCAAGAAAATAGGAAGAAATAGATTAGTTTTATCATTCAACAACTATGTAGATGCTAATTGTTTTATTGAGAATGAAGCATTAACCAACAACTACAAAGCTTATATACCTACCTCATCAGTTATTTGTATGGGTGTTGTTAGGGGAGTTCCAATTGATTGGTCAGAGGAAGAAATTTAAAAAAATATTAATGTACCTCTTGGATGTGGAAACATTTTAAAAGTTCGGCGTATTAATAGGAAGAATATAGTAAATGGTCAAGCCAGTTACACTCCAATTGAGACTGTGGTGCTCACATTTGATGGCCAGGTTCTTCCCAAGAGAATATTTCTATGTTACAACTCACTTCCAGTTGATATATACATATTTCTAACTATACAGCTTCTGCACCGGGCAATGATGGTATTCCATATTCCTTTCTTGTTCACTTGAACGACTCGAGTTTAAATTATTTACTACACGTCATCAACTCTTATAGACCAATAGCCCTTGCCTCAGTGATTTCTAAGCTAGCAGAACATTTAGTTAAGAACAGATTAGAGTGGTACATTGAAAGTCAAGGTCTACTGTCCTCAACTCAATATGGATTCAGAAAAGGCAAAAGCACCATGGACAGTTTAGGGATTTTTACTACGGACATAAGGCTTGCCTTCTCGAATAATGAATCCCTGCTTGCAGTTTTTCTAGACATTTCCGCCGCATATGATAATGTTGATCTACGCATTCTAAACTCCAAATTATCCACATTAAAAATTCCTCCTGTATTTTGTAAATTTATTCATAATCTTCTTTCGGAAAGACAACTTCAAATTAATATGGGTGATTCTAAGTTTATCACAAGATTTACATGGAAAGGTCTACCCCAGGGTTCGGTGCTGAGTCCACTTTTATATAATATTTACACCTACGACTTAGAATCGCATATTGCATGTAAGGCTAACATATTGCAGTATGCAGATGATTTAGTTTTATATGTTTCAGGACGGTCTACTGAAAAATTAACCGACTCTTTGAACCATGCTTTGCAATTTTTGAAGGCTTGGCTAGACTCGAATTCGCTGAGTCTCAGTGTTAGCAAAAGTTGTGCAGTATTGTTCTCAAGGATGCGTTTACCTCCACCTTATACTGTTTTATATAATAATCAACCAATCCCGGAAAAAAACGAAACAAAATTTTTAGGTCTCGTATTAGATGCTAAAATGACTGGTGTATCACACTGTTATTATATTGCGGCTAGATGTGAACGCTTGCTTAACATTTTACGATGTCTTGCGGGTGTTTGGTGGGGTTCTCACCCATTCACGATGAAACTATTGTATAACGCAATAATAAGAAGCATCTTAGACTATGGAACATACTTTTTAGAGCCTTGTAGTGTAGTAGGTTTGTCTAAATTAGATGCCATCCAGTTCAAAGCTCTACGTATTGTATCTGGAGCCATGAGATCTAGCCCCGTAAATGCCCTGCAAGTTGAATGTCTTGACCCCCCTTTAAAATTACGACGCCAGTTCCTATGTGATAAATTTTTATTCGGGGCTTTTCAGTTTTTAAATCATCCTCTTTATAAAAAATTACAAGAATTGTCACTTATAATAGAAAGTTCCTCATATTGGACTCACAAATCTCTTCCATGCTTGATTATTAGTTTTCGTAAATTTATTTCATTGCAAGCTCCCACACATCGGTCTCAGTTTCTCCCTTTATTCTCAGTCAGCTACGAAGCGCTTGTTAATCCTCCTAACATAAACTATAATTTTGAAATCCTAAAAAATGATCTACATTCTAACATTGCCATAAAATTTGCAATCGAAACAGACTGGGCAGATCGTCATTATATTTATTGTGACGCTTCTAAACCTACACTATTTAGTACGGTGGGGGTAGCGATTTATCATCAACAGTATAATATCCACCAAAAAATCAAATTGCCTCCTGAAACAACGGTGTTTTCTGGAGAATGTTTCGGCATTCTGAGATCTTTAGAGTACATTTTACTTGCAAAACTCCACAAGTCTATCGTTCTTACAGACTCAAAGAGCGCTTTACAAGCTTTACAAAAATTTCCATTTAAATCTGTGTCAACCTGTGCTTACGTAATGGAATGTAGACAATTATTACTTAATTGTAAAATAAAAAAAATTGATGTTCTTCTTGTGTGGGTACCTGGCCATCACAATATACCTGGGAATGTTAAAGCTGACAAATTTGCGAAAGATGCAGTAAACAATGGCGATATGTTTCCATATAAAAATGTTGCGTCAGATCTTGTCTCCATTCCCAAAGACCAATTACATAGTTCTTGGCAGAATGACTGGAATGATTCTAGCCATCGTAAAGGCCGGTATTACAATTCTATACAGCATGAAATTCCTAAGAAAACATGGTTCTCCAAAATTAAGTTTAGCAAATCTGTGACTTCAATGATCATTAGAATGCGTTTGGGCCACGTTTGCTCTGCCTCACATCTCGCTAGGCTTGGCATCATTAATAGCAGCTTGTGCGCTTGTGGTGCTGATGAAGAAGAGGATTTAAATCATATTTTCTTTGGTTGTCTCCTCAATGATTGCTCCTCTTTCATAAACTCTCTTATAGATCTCCGCATTCCTCTCCCTACATCGGTTCCTACCTTATTATGTTCTATGACATTAGATATATATAATTTAATTTCCAAGTTTATAATTGATAATAATATTAAATTGTAATTTTATCTAATATTCAACCATTAAAATTTGTATGTATAATATTATGTTTAATCTCCCATAAATCAAACAACATTCTTACTATTTATTTAATATTATTTACTTTATTACCTAACGTTTTTTCCTTGACCTACCGTGATCCTATATTCTATTTCAATCCCTAAATTCCGTTTCCATAATCTATTTATCCCAAAATAATGGTTTCCCTACCTTTTACACTTGTAATGGCAAATGCACAAACCGTGCGAGCCAAAAAAAAAAATATAATTGCCACATTTTTGGGATAAGCTCTGCACTGTTATTTCATGAGTCCTGCAAACAAACTTAAATGCGGTAAGAAGTATAGGTACACTGGCGATGGGCGGATTCGGCGGCGCTCGCTTCATTCATACACGTAAATAAGACCAGCTTCGGATCGTATTATTCCACTTTGCTGCCCCACAGATGGGGCAAAGTGTATGTCTTATAGTTCGCAGTGGAATCTGCTCTACTAAATAGATTTTAGTGGGGCAGTTTCCACCAAATTTAATAACCTTACTGAACCATAGCTGAACCATAGTGTTCAAACTTTGAACACACCTATAGTTCAGCAGCTGGACCTACTCAGTCACTGAGGCCCTGCCTCGCATCCTAATAGAAGGCTCGTGTGTGGCGAACAAGTGCGCCGCCTACTGGGGCAATTAGGTATCTAGTCGGGCGGCGAATGCCCAATTCAGCCTAGAGAGGTAAGGGAGTAATTCCACTTAAATTGGAGCTGCCCGACTGGGGAAGTACCTCCCCCTTGCCAGAAATCGAAGTAAATAACACTGCTTTGAGCTGTGTTGTGTTCCTTACGGTGAGCAAGGTTGCCAGTGCTCCACGAGGAAACGTTGTGTTGCCAATGGGGGGACTTTGACTCTTCTACTGCTAACCCAACTATTCCTTTCGTTTTACAGGGTTGCCGACCCTGTAAAACGAAAGAACTAACGCGCAAATGATACCCCTGGTGTTACAAGCGTATAAAGGCTACTGTAACCGTTTACCATCAGGTGGGCCGTATGCTTGTTTGCCTTAGTGGTATACAAAAAACAAACCGTCCACAGGTCACAGCTCATGGGGGCCGGAGCGTCTACTACGGATCGAGAGAGGTGGACAATTCTCTCTCCCTTATCGCCGCCTATTTTGCAAGCATAACTTGCTCTTAGTAGGAGCCGGCGACGGCGCCGGCGCGCGGCGCGGCGGCTTCATCCCCTTAACCTTAAATCAATAATTAAAAAGTGTGTTAAGTACTAAATAACGTAGCTCAAAATCTTATATTGCATTTATACCGCAGCGTATTAGAGTACCCCAGTCAAGTCTGGAACCCATAATACAATAAATATAAATCCGGTCTCGAAAAAATTCAAATGAAAATAAAATAATTTGCTACCATTACTACCATAGATATAAATGTAATAATTATTCTTCAAATGATTAGGTAGGGGAGAGTGGTCACCATTCGTACGCGGGGCACATTCATACAGTTAGTCTAACAGTCAAACTAATCGGCACACAAGCGCGCGTTTGCTTGTGTGCATAGACACACCGGCCGCCATGTTGCTAAGCAGAGTGTCGCGCCTGTCGCACCACGGTGCATCGGCTGACAAGACGTAAAGCTGGGTACTCACTTAGCAGTGTAGCACGTAACGTATCAGATACAGTATCAAGTGAGTACGTAGGCACGAGCCCGCTGCGAGCCGCTCGCGCGTGGAGCGCTGTAAGCTCGCAGTGACCCGCCGAGTGGCGGTTTCACTGCGAACACAAAGGCGGCTCGCAGTGTGCTCGTGGACGGCGTCACGACCGCTTGTGTAGTGAGTACGTACGCGCGAGCTTCAAACGAACTTACGTATTTAATTATTCATTATGGAGTGGACTGAAGACTGCCAAAATCGACGTGGGCTTTTATAATTATCTAAAATATTATACATGAATATGAATGAATAAATGGAATTATCCTAAACCTGTTAGAAACAAAAAAAAAAACAATAAAAGAAGGAAACCGGGTAAATCCCGTATATATACAGATACACCTGAAAAAATTGAATTAGAAGAGAGACATAGACAGAAAGAATTGAAAAAAATAGAACAGGAAAGGAAAGCCAGAGCCAAAGCAGTGAAACGTAGTTTGAAAGAACTTAGTTCAAGACAAAAGAAAAAGAAAGCTAAGCAAATAAAAAGTGATGAAGATTCAGAGGCATCTGAAGGATCGGAATTTAGCTTGCGGGAGAGTTCAACATCTCCAATCGGTTTCGAAACGGACGAAGAGACTAATGATTGCAGTAGCGATAATAATTTAAATGTGACACCAAATAAAATCAAAGATAATTGTTTTGTTTTGGTAAAGTTTGAAAAAAAGACTTCTGTTGTTTACTACGTCGGAAAAGTTCTTAGTCATTATTCGGGTACGGAGCTGAAAGTATCTTATCTTCGGAAGAAACCGGGATCATCATGGTCATTCTTTTTTCCTGATATAGAAGACATACACACTCTGTGTATCAGCGATGTCGTCATGATCCTACCTGATCCACAACCACGAGCGGGCTGTACAGCTAGAATGGCTAGACTTTTTACTTTTGCAGTTAATTTAAATAATTATAATGTGCAATAACTTCTAAAGTAACAACCAATTATGTATGATTATACTCTAAAAGTTTAGATTGTCAAAGACTGTGCAACATACTCATAAAAAATGATTGCAAAGAAATCATTAAGACTGATTGTTAAGCTAAGAATTATCAATAAGTAAACTGTGGATAAACGATTTAATTTTTTGTTATGTTTCTAAAGAAACATTTATCGACTATGAGTCAAGTCAAATATTTTAAGTTAGTTCTTTAATAAATAAAAATTTTTGTAATAATTAATAAAAAATTAACGACTAATAGGCTTTTTAATTACCCTGTATGAATCTACCCCATGGCGTATGAAAGTACCCCACCTACTGTACGAACGTACCCCGTACGTGGGGTACGTTCGTACAAATATCTTATCGTAGAAAAATTACTATAACTCTAACCTTTTGACATAATAGTTTCGGATTTTTTTGTAACAAACTACAATATATTTGTTAAGCTTAGGTATATAAACTAGATAAATTCAACAATCCATCATAAATTAAAAAAATAAAATAAGTATAAAAAGCGTACGAATGGTGACCACTTTCCCCTACTTGCAACTCTGTGCTAAATTTCAAATAAATCTCAAATTCGAAACACATTCAGAAATCAACAACCACATTTTTGAGTATAGATTTATATAATATTTACGTTAAGATATACATTGATTGTTACTTGTAACATGCATCCACACGCTATAAGATAGGTACGTCTACTCGCGAAAACATGTATTTGTTATTAGCTGGATCATGTGGGGTCTTCCATCATCAAATAAATAAATAAACATACATATTAAAAAATGACTGACTGATGTGGTTGTTAAATTTAATACTGTACTTGCAGCTGGTTTTATTCTGACACTGTTATTAAAATAAATTGTAAAAAAATTATCACAAGTTTTACTTAAAATACCTATATAAGTACCCATTTAGTTCAAACTGAACACTAACTTAGGACTAGATAAAAAAAAACTATAAAAACATTGCCTCAAATAGGTAAAATATACAAACACAGACCTGGAAAACCTATTTGATTTGTAATCATATACATACCTGTAGCCCTTCCAATATTGTACTTAAATGCGAAAGTAGCTCTGTGTCTGTTTGTCTGTTACGCTGTCACGCCAAAATCACTGACTTGATAAACACAATTTTGATGAAATTTGGTACAGAGATAGATTAGACCTTGGTGAAGGACATAGGCATCCTTTGTCTCATGAAGCCCTTTTGGGATGTGGGCGAAACTGCGGGCAACAACGAAGTATATAATATTTATATAAAATATTGCACAAAATTCACTTAGCCACTACACCAAAGAAGTTGCGTCCCTATGATAATAATATAGTTGATATTTATTTTCTTACGACTCTCTACGTCTGCTTTTCACGAGGGTTCTATCGACTATCCCGCACGACACAAATATTTATGTGATGGAATAATGGGGTGTTTGTGTTTGTAGAAATACCCAATTTCTTATTTATTATATGTATGTATTTACAAAAAATCAAGTATACATGTATTATATCCAATGTCTAGTACCCGTAGTACAAGCTCTGCTTAGTTTGGGAAAAGCAACTTACAAACTGACTAACTTTGGGTGATGCAGTGGCGATCAAAGTTGATGCAATTTCATACTTAACGAAAATTACAATAGAAGGAATAGCAAACAGTTTGCTATCAAATAGATAATTATTCTGTGTGTTCTTAGGTAAATAGATACTTTTGTTTACCAATTCAAATTGATATCACAATATGTGTTGTTGATAGTGTCTCGTCACAAGTGTTTTACTTTACAAGTTTAATCAGTGTTTACCAAGCACACACGGTGAGCGCTCGCTTCATTGCAGGAAAATATTGTGTTGTTAAAATGATCCCCATTATAATCGTGCACGGCGGAGCTGGAGATATTCACCAGAGCCGTGTAAAAGGCAAATTGGACGGTGTGAAGGCGGCTGTTACAGCAGGATACGAGTGCTTAATAAATGGAGGCAGCGCCTTGGATGCCGTAGAAGCAGCCGTTGTATCTATGGAGAAAGATGAAAACTTTAATGCTGGTAATCATAATATTCATTAAATTAATTCCTTTTTGTCACACAAAATAAAGCTAAAATAATAACATTGAAAAATATAAACCTAAAAGGGTCCAAGCCTAAAGCTCCGGTAGTGTAGCCCCAAATAAAAGAATCTCGTAACAACACGTTGATTGTCTAATCTGAGTACCTATTGCCTATATATCAGATCTCTGTTCCAGCTACCTAACAAGAGCCTTACGAGTACTAATAAGGCTTATACGTAAGTATTAGTAGCTGATAGTTGAGGCCGTTGCCTATAAAGCCGTTGACTGTCACAAATACCGGTACAATGATTGTGGAGTCTTTATTGCGCATATCGATAATCTCATCCCATGTCTTTGTTCATCCTACTTTTCCTTTACGGACCTTGTATTAATAATCTATATATGCTTGTATCTACTACTAATTATAAAAATCTGCTTCAAAACAAACTAAAAAATATTTCGTATTTTTTTATCTTTTCATAACTTAATAAAAGAGTCACGTTTGATATCAGCTAAAGCAGAGATCTTAAAAAAACACCTTTTCTCCAAACGACATTTCGCAAATTTTATACTGGATAACGAGGGCTGAGTACAGTCAACAAAAGAATTTGGTATACAGGTAGCGAACGTAATCTGCATCTTTACACAGATTGTGATTTAAATAATTACCCGTCAAAGTGTTTGCTGTATATCAGCTTACAATACCTGCGTTTTGACACATATTGCGTCATAATTGCACAATCTTTAAAAAAACACGATGTTTAATTAGCTGCCTGTATACTTAACTCTTTTTCTATTATTAAGATCATCGTAATTTAAATACTTCCTTTGTATGTAATTGAAGCCAATGATATCGTACGTCTGCTGACGCTTATCGCGAGTACAACAGCCCCATCACCGTCCTTATCACCATCGTATTTGTACACAACCGGGCAAAAAATATTCATTTATGACGACCTCTGTGGTCTAGCGGTTCGAGTGCCGCACTGCTGATTATGGGGTCGTGGGTTCGATTCCCACAGGACACAAATATTTGTGTGGATAAAACATGAGTATTTGTGTTTGTCTGGGTGTTTCTTGTGTATTATAAGTATGTATTTACAAAAAAAAAAGTATATAAGTATTATATTAAATTAATTAAATAAAGAATTGATTTATTATTATTATATTCATCGTCTAGTACCCATAGTACAAGCTCTGCTTAGTTTGGGACTAGATGGTGTTGTGTAAAAAAAAAAAAGTCCCAAAAATATTATATTATTATATATTATTATTATTTAGTTTTTCTTTCAGGGTATGGATCAGTTTTAAATCTGCGAGGAGAGGTGGAAATGGAAGCAAGCGTGATGCGTGGCCAGGACCTAAATGTGGGTGCAGTTACACTGGTCAAGGACTTTTTGCACCCCATTAGTATTGCCCATAAAGTTCTTACGGACTCGCCGCATTCTCTTTTAGGAGGGGAGGGCGCCAAATTGTTTGCTTTAGAAAAGGTAAAGCCATTAAATAGAACTTACTTTATTTTATGGTTGTAATTATCTATAAGGTGGTAAGGTCTGCTCGTGCTGCAGAGTTCGGCTGGGGTGGTACCACTGCCACTGCATTGTCAAATATACCAGTGACATTAGGTACTGGGGGCCTGCGACATAAACAACTGAGGTCTCAAGATGACAAAAGCCCGAGTGATGCCTTTTTTAGTTGGTTTTGCTGGCGATTGCAGACTGCAGTTACCACTTGCCACCAGGCGGCTCGTATGCGTATTTGTTATTTAATTATAATAAAGAAAGATTTCCGATGAATGCATACCGTGGCGTGTGAAAAGAGTAACCAGTCCGCAGGTTTGAGCAGTTTTATAAATATAATTTACAAGACATTTATTTTGTAGGGGTTTAAACCTGTTCCACCAGAATCACTGATAACTGAAAATGCAAAACAATCATTGGAAAACTGCTTAAAGCATGGCTGCTTTGGCGTTTCAGAAATACCACCAAAAGATGAGGTAGGTAAAGATCATCGTCAAGACTTTCGATTTTATGCAATGTTTCGAGGCGGGGTAATAATTATCTAGTGTTTATGTAGCCCGTCAAATTAAAATTATAATTGTTTTTTTTTGGAAGTTGTGGGTCTTTTAATAGGCAACATACCTACCATTTGAGTGTTTATAGCAACAACAGTTGCGCACTTGCGCCTTTATGTATACCGCATTTACGATTTCATGATTCTGAATAGCAGTACTAATATTTTTAGTCTACTTATACCTACTCTTAGTTCGCCGATATTTTTTAGGTTACGATTCCTAACTTATAATAATATACGTTTGACCTGATAAAATTGGATTTGGCGGACACCCGAAAGCCTACATTATTATGGCATAGACAGACATGACGAAGGCGTTTGTGTTAACCACGAAACGCTTTTTAAACAAATTAAGTACATTATGGTCTTAGGAGGAGATGTGCTAAATCTCTTAAAACCACATCTCGATAATCGAATACTTTCGCAGAAATCTTTAAAATAAAACAAGGCTCGACAGTAAAATCCTTAGATCCGTAGATTAAATACAACCTGAAATAGACTATCTTGAAAAACGCTCAGAAGGGATTAAGGAAAATAGGCAACAACAATTAACAATTAGTTTTATTAGTTCCTCTTTACAAGATTGTCCAATAAATTTATTCACCGTGCTTCACACTCCAACGTTCGCAACTTCGCATTCGAAATTGGCGGGCTGTCACTCGGTATGTTTGACACTGACCGTCGCCTTTCATATCTGTCAGTGTCAGACATATTGAGTTCAAAATATAATTAGTTAACCGCGAATAATTAAGTGGGATAAACATTAATCAATAAATGAATGTAACAATCTATATGTTGTATGTATGTATGTTTGTTCCTTTGTTAAAGGGCCGATTTTGATGATTCTTACGTCAATAGATTTCTTCAATCAAAATTCAATGTGGTGTCAAACAGACGCCATATTTGAAATAGAAAAAAAAATAGTTGACGCACTAATGTTAAAAATTAAATTGAATAGGTATTTGAAAATAATCTTTAGGTTTCTCTTATCATTTTTCATTTAGTATCTATAACGATTTAAAGTTGGTTAGCAACTAGTTATTCTCATTGAAATTTTCAAAACTTAAACCAAGTAAAAGTTTTTATATAATCGGTGACTAATAATTATTACCAAAAAGTGAAAAATAACCGCCTATCAAATCCCATTAATGGTTTCAGACTGTTAAAACTCGCTTTGTTCTTGACGTCTTGTTTTTTCTTTTCAGTCGGGTTCTTTTAATTTTTAAATTTACTTTTTTATATATACAGGGTGTTTGGTAGAACGTTGAACATACGAAAATGGTGGTTAGTTGGGGTCATCTGCTACCCACTGGGCCCAAATTATTTAACCTTGGCCGCACCGTTTTTTTTTTACTTTTTTTAATTTCACAGAAAATTATCAGTTTTTTTTTAATGCAAGTCAAAGTTATGCATCGTATTTTTTTACATCTTTTTGTACCTTTAAAGACTCATAACTTTTTTTCCCATTAAAATCTGTACCAAACAATATTTTATGAGAGTCTGCTACAATTAGACATTAATACAAAACAACATCCTGCCTGTTTTAGCCGTCACAAGTAAAGATATTCGAATTTAAAGTTAAAAAAAACTGGTAATTTTCTGTGAAATTAAAAAAAGTAAAAAAAAAACGGTGCGGCCAAGGTCAAATAATTTGGGCCAAGTGGGTAGCAGATGACCCCAACTAACCACCATTTTCGTACGTTCAACGTTCTACCAAACATCCTGTATAGCTATATTCTAGCTATATATTATTATTCTATTCTATTCTATGGACCGTAACATTTTAAGGGCGGAGTGGGGACAGTTGGTGCTGTGGCTGTAGATAGCCAAGGTCACGTGGCCGTCGCAACTAGTACGGGTGGTATGAGTGGAAAGGCAATTGGCAGGATCGGCGACACGCCGCAAATTGGTAGCGGTACTTACGCTGATGATAATATTGGTGGTGTTTCTACAACAGGTACCTACCTGATATTGCTGCTTTGTTTATCGGTATAAATAGCATAATTACTTTAGATTATCGAAAGTCATCATTTATATAATGAAACGAATGCAGTACGTTGGTAGGTAAGTACTTACTTAATTGATCTGTGTATTATGTTACAGGTCACGGGGAGTCTATTCTGAAGTATTGTTTGGCACATAGTATTATTAAACGTATGGAAGGTGGTTTAGATGCAAATACGGCCACAATGAATGCAGTAAACGGTAGGTCGTATTCAAGTTTAAAGTGTCGGGAATGGATGCTGGTAGGAGATCAAAAAGTAGAAAATAATCATATTTTTTTCTTTTAAGGTATGACTTCTCGGTTACATAATACTGCAGGAGCGATTACTTTATCAAAGGATGGTGATGTTGGTGTTCACTTCAGCTCGCAAAGAATGTCTTGGGCGTATATAAAAGATGGTCAAATTGTTTACGGCATCGACCAATCTGAAGTTCTTAAAGAGAAATATAACCCGAAAATGAATAAATAAAGATTACATAATAGTCATAAGCTTTTAATTAATTTACAGTTGCGCTTTATTATACTATATTTATATAATGTACGCTGGATAATCTACCTACATATTTTGGTGGAATACTTTAGTTAGAAAGTTATACCAATATAAACATAATTTCAAGAGAGTTATTCTATTAAAATATAGTTATATTATATGATTTTTTATTGTATTTGGCATCAACGCATGCTACACGGAGGGAACCAGGTTCAAACCCTGGTCTGGTCGAAAAATAATAATACATGAATAATTAAAAATACACCTAGGCATAAAATAAAGAAATAGACAGTTCTCACATTTACAAGGGATAGAAATATGAGAGCATACCATCACGCCTGTATGCCCCGAAGGGTTAGGCAGAGGTGTACTAATGTACACCCACACGCCGGTATGTTTTAGGTCCCATATAATAGGGGGCGAAAAATATGAGAGGTCACTAAGATTTTGCGAAGTTAAGTATAATGCGAATTTAGGTAGTAGTTTCACGTAAAGATAAACAACGAATAAACCTACTTGCAATAAGAATCTTGGTTGCCCAAGAAATGAGTTCGATACAAGTTTTATTTATCCCGAAAAAAATGGGCGAGTTTCCTATTAATCCCGATATTCTGATTGTGGTAACACGATTATTGTCAGATTATGGGTCAGCACGACAAGGACATCAAGGTTCAATCTGAACCGACTGTTTATTAATCTAATGCGCTCGAATATTTCAATGTCACGATTTTTATTTGTATTTTCAAAAATCGGCCATGAGTTTTGGTCGCGTTCAAATCTTCAGTAGGTTTTTTGAATAGGAGCTCCCATATGGTTGTTAAAGCTCACATAACTAACATCCGTTCTGAATAGGTATCTAACTCACTCGAACACTTTTTTTACAAACCTATACAAGCTCCCCCAAACCAGTGGCATTAACCTTTTTTAGGGTTCCGTAGCCAAAGGGTAAAAGTAAAAACGGCTTAATAAGACTTCGCTGTCCGTCTGTCTGTCACCAGGCTGTATCTCATGAACAGTGATCGTTGAAATTTTCACAAATTATGTATTTCTGTTAACAGGATAAAATAAATATTTAAGGGAAGCTCCCATACAAATTGGTACAGAACCCTTCGTGTGCGAGTCCGACTCGAACTTGGCTGGTTTTTCTTTTTAGAATTTAATCTTTACAATCCTATAGATGGCCTTCGCCTCCCCTACTATAATACTACTGGACGTCAGTTCAATCTGTTCAATACTACCTAAGTACATACCTACATTATTCTATGATATGAACAATATTTGAAAAGGACTTGATATATTTTTGTATGGCGGCTGGGCTTTTATTCTAAACTATTATGAACCGCGACAAGATTTAGTTTTTATGAAAGTACATAAATTGAGGAGCCCTTATATTTTTTTTACATACATACATACACTCACGCCTTTTTCCCATAGGGGTAGGCAGAAACTAAAGAACGCCACTTGCTACGATTCTTGCATACTGTGTATGTATGACAAGATGTATGAATGTGGTCGAAGCGAAAGAAGTATATTTTTTTTATTTTTTTTAAAAGCACCCTTTCATTGTTATTATTATTTTAAATTATTATAATTTAATAAATCAATTGCAACTCAAAGTAATTCTTGATTCTGGCAACACTGTTCTATTAGATGTCATTATTGTCATTGTCAACGTCAGTCAAGTGTCAAATTCAAAATATTTTAGTAAGCTTTCTCAGTTTTAGTTTTATTCTCCGCCCGCTAGGAGTAATATTGTTCTGTGATTTTATTCAGATCAAGACACCAAAGCAATAAAGTACATTACACCTATTTTTTGATAAAATTCTGTGAATCTGAATTGGGAGGAGATAATTTGTAGTTATTACTGCAGCTGAATCATACGGAAGCAAACTATCGGAAGCTGTGCTCATGTGATGACCATTAATTACTGACATTATGGTATATTGGATGGGCTCGGCATCGAAACAATACTAAAATCTTTGATTATATACTTGTCTAGATGGAGCAATGCAAACAAACGACACGCGAAAACTGGGGCCAAATTGCGTGATATGTGTGAGTACCGCTTGTGTACTTATTGTAGTCAAACTGTCAAGGTGTGCGTGTTTAGGGATGCCTGCTCCAAATTATTAACTTACCTTTTCTCCATTATTTAATGGGATGACAGTTAAACGAAATAGGCTGAATAAAGTAATTATTTTGTAGATTAGTGTTTTATTTATTTTAATAAAAACAAAAAATAAAATGAAAAAATATATACAGCAATTTATAGATCAAAATCCATCTCTTTGTATTTGTTTTCGAAATAGTTTTTTTTTTATATTTCATTTCGTGTCCGCAGTATAATGTCTCTCCAGTCTTAAGAAATCTGAAACCCAAAATATTAGAAAGAACTAACAAAAATACTATTTAGTGAATGACTTCATTTATTTTGTGAAGGCAAGTTATCATTTACTGATCAAATAAATTATGTAGGTAATTATTAAAATAATAAAATTTTCTCATCGAAAGATGATGACTGATATTTGCATTTTATCTCCCATAGTTTCGCCAAATCTCCGTTGTAATAAATTGACAACACCGGCTAATCTGTCGAACCTACAAATTAACGAATTGAAAAATCATGTTTTCATAAAATAATAGAGGTTAAATAACAAAACTTACCGATGTAATGTGATCTTAGTGTAATTATAAGGTTTTCCCACATAATTGCGACACAATTTGACAGCACATACCGACATAATTAATTATTTTTCGAGAACTCCATACCCTGAAGTGATCCAAATGACACTGACGTAAGTGAGAAGAGAGTCTACCAATTTTAGTAGACTTTATTTGGGCCGTTCTGTACGTGTCAATGTGGCATCTAGACAAGTATATAATCAAAGACTAAAATATAGTTCCGCCTGCACAGTTTCGCGATAATAAATTGTAAGGGAAGAAATTGAAAATGAGGAAGCTTTTTTAATTAAGCTGCAATTTTTAACAGTATTTTATTTCATTACTATAGGTACACCTATGTTCACCTATTTCGACCTACTGGAGCGACTATGTATGAATGGTTCACTGGTGCATTCTAATCGCTCGTCTTCAAAGAGTCGCGTCGGCTTAGTCTAGCTAGCCATCAGTAGTCGTTCTGCAGACCAACTTGATAGTCTCAAATTGTAGGAAAAGAAATCTTTAGTACCTACATAATTCACCATACAACAATATATCATTTGTTCGTATTTTAAATAATGGCGCTTAGCTACGGTAATTTATTAATACAAAGTCGTTATTATCTAATATTTAGTACGGTGAAGGTACGGTGTCTGTCTACTGTCTTGACTCAAGACACTGTGACTAGGGTAGGGTTGGGCAAAAATATCGAAATATCTGATACATATCGTCGATATTTTTAATCTCGATATATCGATGTAATTTATTTTAAAGTATCGAATTCGTATCAATTTCGTTTTTTTTAAAGTAACTGGTACTTGGTATCGTGTTTAATGCTACTAGATACGGTGGCTGCGTGCACGAAAATACTATTACTTAATATTAAACCATCACTGTGAGACGTATATGGCCCTGAAGTTAACAGATAATTAATAATTATCGTTTTTTTTAACAAATCAAGAAAAAACAAATAAAAATATGCACATGTACAAAATTAAGAAACTATAAGTATAACTTTTATGATTTCTGACGATATATCGATATTTTTCATTAGATAATTATTCATACTGTTTAAAAGTATCAATACATTAAATATCGATATAGTTTTATCACTTGCCCATCCCCAGTACTGTCAGAAAGGTAATGTTTTCATTAAATTCTGTTGAAGCAAAGGAATCTATGCCATAAATCCAAATTATTATTTTAATTCCATTTAATATTATTTTAAATAACACTATGGGGTATGATTATGCTTTTAGAAATCATACACGTTAGTTTTTTCTTTGTGTCATTGTGTAAAAATATTATTATGCTAAAAAATATTTGACATTAAAATATTAATTTATTAATGATGGGTGCTTTTAATATTTTTTTTGTTTTTGTAATCATATTCTAGATAAATTTCCCTATCAGAAAAACCGCACATGGTAGTGGTTCAAAGACTAAGCCTATTTCATAACATGGCCTTTTACATCAGGGACTTGAAAACGAAATTTATTTCGTTCCGTTCCACAAAATGTTATCTCATAACGTTCCAAAATTTATAACGTTACTGGAACTTTATGCATTGTATAACGTTATAAAATTATAACGTTATAGAATAACATTTTAGCAGATTAATATTTCTGTTACGTAACAGTTCCACCTGCGTTATAGTTTAACGTTATTCTTTCACTCCTGCACACCGTGCGGCAGGGTTGCCAGATGTACGATTTTAATCGTACTCATACGATTTTTTGGCATTTTTACTTATGTACGATTTTAATAAACCTGGAAACATTTCATAAAGAAACACGTCATCCACCAGCAAGCATGAAGTTCAGGGAATTCCCAACTACCTAACGTGTGCCTAGATTTTTTACTTGAATGAAGACCCTTTGTGATGTGACAAAGGCTGTATTTGTTTGTATTTTTACGAATTTACATTAACATTACTCCTAATAAAATAAACTCCTTATATCAAAAATATTTTAATAAATGGATTCAGTGACTGGGACCGCGGTTCGAGTTAATTGCGGTCCCGGTCGCCGGAACCTCATTATTCAACCAATGTGTAGAAAAAATATAATCATATAAGTTTAGTATTTACGTTTATATTTAGGTACAGTACTATTATAATAAGATTAACACTATTCTACTAAGAATCAACAAATTAAAAACGTAAACAAACAAACAAAGTATAAGATAAAACAATGTAAACAAGACAACTATACTATAAAACTATATTAACCTAAATACCACTTGTACTGTTCTATTTACACAACATTAATAGAATACTATTATTTGTATGTGTTACTTATTGATAGGTTTGAAGTCAAACAAATGGAAACAGCTGACTGTTTCCCTAAAATTCACTTTCGCGGTCAACGCCGGCCTTATATCTGCAAACGCGATGCACTTAAAACCTTCACGGTTGAACAGTTTTCACCTTTATCTCTATAAGAATAGAGTCGAAAATTAATCAACGGCCAACGATTTTCAAATCAAATTACGGGTTCGATCAATAGTAAACTAGAAAAGATCGGACAAGATGTAAATACGAAGAAATTATGCTAGGTTGCCATTCTGCACACGGGAGTCGGGAGACGCGGCGAGGTGTGACCTTGCCGGCCTAGCGATAAAGCTGGCAACAATAACTTAATAATAAGTATTCAAGTATTTATTGCTTACGTTTTGAGATATATTTATAATGTTATTATACATATATCGTTCCGTTACTAATTTCTTCCGTTATGTCATAGAGTTATAACAAAATAAAGAATTTCGTTCCGTTACCTCATAAAATTATAACAGAATAAAGAATTTCATTACGTTCTTAGTGGAACGTTACAAATTAACGTTACGAGAACAGTACATAACGTTATTTTCTATAACGTTTCAAGTCCCTGCTTTACATTACACATGTACATTTTTTTTATACTACGTACTGTTCAGAGTACAGACAGAATACTAATAGGTAAAGTGTCCTAACACCCTGATATTTATTGGTAAATTACCTCCTGACCATAGCGTCAAGATGCGACTTTGCGACTTCCTATGTTGGTTTTATCTATGCGGTTATGCGACTGACAGACTGCCAGTGCCAGGTGACAGCCCAGTCTGACTCTGACAGTGACAACTGACAACTTAACTTTTCGACAGTTTACGATTCACAATGACAGACTTCTGTCCTGCTGTCAGTCTTAATTTTGACCACAGCAATAAGCCGTTAATTATTTTCAATTTCATTTTAAAGTCGAATTGCAGTTGGATTTTTAATTTTTTTTCGATAAACTTAAAAAATCAATAGACATGTTACTTAACGGCAACATGTCGGTAAGATTCAAGCCGTTAGAGTTGAGTTGTTTCAACTGGATATACAGCGTCGCACCATGTTTTCCAGTGAATTCCTCCAAAGTTAATATTATAAATGACCCTAGAAAATTTTACGATACCCTTTGTGAGAGATTTGGAAATGCTAATCGGAGAATATCAGTCGCAAGCCTTTATCTTGGAACTGGGAATATGGAACAGAATCTGTTAGAGGTTACCAAACAAAATTTAGAGAATCACGAAAACTTGAAATTCAAGGTGCTTTTAGATTATCAGCGAGGCACGCGAGGTGAAATAAATTCTGTCACTGTATTACGAGACTTTATCAATGACGCACCTCAACAGTTTTCGTTGAATTTGTACCAGACACCTAGATTACATGGTTCATGGTCAAAAGCCCTACCCTCTCGTTATAACGAACTGGTTGGCTTGCAGCATATGAAATTGTACATAGCAGATGACTCTGTGTTGTTGAGTGGTGCTAATTGTTCTAATGACTACTTTCAACGAAGACAGGATCGCTATATTGAGATTGAGGATGCAGAATTAGCAAATTTTTATAGTGAGCTTATAGGTACGATGACTGTAAGTTATTATTACGTTTTTTTTATTTGGTTTTTATGAAAATTCCTTTTCATTTTAATAATTAACTTATTTGTATGTATGACAAGGTGTATGAATGTGGTCGAAGCAAAAGAAGTATGCAAGAATCGTAGCAAGTGGTGTTCTTTAGTTTCTGCCTCCCCCCATGCCACCAAAAAGGCGTGAGTGTATGTATGTATTATTTTAAATTTATATAAGTACTGTTTGTAAAGCAACAGCCAGAAGAATAAAAAAAATATTGTTAAAGCCCTGTAGGGGCCATTTTTTAATGAATTAATTGGGCCATTTTTTCTCATATGCCTCAATATTATGAAATATTGAGGATATTTTTTAAAGACATCAATTTATTTTATATTATTCTACTTGTGTAATAAATGTGTAACACAAAGTTAATAAATGTGTAACACAAAGATATCAGCATCTTTCTAATTGTTTTTATTGTAGATGAGGTAAGCGACTACAGTAAGTGTTGTTCGAAAAATGGCATACAAGAAAGGAGAGTTGTGTCAAAAGAGGTATTGGTTCAAGAAATGAGGAAGAAGATCAATGATTTTATTGTTAGATGGAAAGAGCAACAAATGGCTAAATTGGATTCTTCACATGATATTGATGGTATGAGAAATGTTAAATATTTTTTTCCTTTTTATTGTTTATGTTTTCTCTCACTACTGGTTCATGGCCTCCCCATTCTCCTTCCAAACCTTTCTGCTTTTTGCAATTTCTGACCATGTCTAACTAATCTGTAAAAATATCTAGCTTGTGCGCCAACTTCAATAAAGTAACAGAATAACTCATATTATTACAGGGACTGATAGAGACACCTGGATATTCCCTCTTATTCAAATGGGAGAGTTTGGAATCACTCAGGATGAGCAAGTGACCAGCAAATTTCTAGCATCAGTACCACAAGGATCCTATATTAAGCTAGCAACTGGTTATTTCAACCTTACAGATCATTATGCTAAAAATCTGTTGGAGGAGTGCAAGGCAAATATTAGCTTACTGATGGCACATCCCAATGTAAGTGATAATAGTCTTAAAGGCATTTTGTCCTCAAACATGTGAACATTAAAATTGGGTGTAATGGTTTTATTTGTTTGTGAGTGCAATAATCTCATAAGTTTTAAGTAATATTCAAAACATATTACCTATCATACTATCTTTCAGGCAAATGGGTTTTTAGGTGCTGCAGGTCCTGCTGGTGGAATTCCACATGCTTATTCCTTAATTGCAAGAAAGTGAGTTAACTTCTTTCATCCTTTATTTTTTTATTATAATATATTTTATTTACTTGCACAGATGCAACAAAATATTACAATGAATTTATATTTTATAACAATCTATATGTACATACATACACTCATGCCTTTTTGCCATGGGGGTAGGCAGAAACTAGAGAAAGCCACTTGCGAATTATTCCTGCATACTTCTTTCACTTCATCCATATGCATACATCTTGTCTTACACACACACACACCGGTTGCAAGTATTATGCGCCTGGCCTTTATGAAGAACTCCAGCAATAAGGTGGAAGTCTCTAGGAGTCTAGGGCGTCACCTTCCAGCAGTTCCACTGACACTCGCCATTGATATAAATCCCTTTTGTTAGTCGCTCTTTCATCCATTATCTGGACATGCACAAACCAACTCAATATATTCTTCTCAATTCTTGTCACTACATCATCTTTTAAACTTCCATTTTATATGTAATCCATATTTTTACAGGTTCTGGCAAAGAGTAGTAGATTACAACCAGGCTAATAGGGTAGAAATGTTGGAATATGAGCGCTCTGG
Source organism: Acronicta alni (assembly GCA_964056405.1). Lineage (NCBI taxonomy): Eukaryota > Metazoa > Arthropoda > Insecta > Lepidoptera > Noctuidae > Acronicta > Acronicta alni. The sequence continues at coordinate 6,254,845 of OZ043920.1, forward strand.
GTGGACATTCCATGCTAAAGGATTATGGTAATAGCTTTTAACTTCTAATACATATATAGCTAGTAGGCCATCCATGTATTTTGTCCATTATGTTATTCACTTTTTGACAGATGGACAACAAAGTTGCAGCAACTTAACTCATAACATTTTCTATTATTGATTTGATTATTGGCATTTAATTGGTATGTAGTATTGATTGATTATCAACTAGTTTGGTTGTTTAAATGTACAAACCCACAATTTAACGCCGAAAGAAATTGCTTAATTTACATATTTTCTTGATATTTGAGTGGATGTAAGGTTTTGCGTAAACTGATTTACAAATTTAAAAATTTCGATTTATTTACATATCTTTTTTTTTTATAAAGGAAACTTACGGTACTTACGGTATCATAATATACATACTTACCTACATTATCATTCACATTATAGAAGTCTTAAATAAGATTAGGCAATTTACGTTATTTTTTTTACCCATTTTGAACGTTACATAATCTGGAACAGTTACGTTGTAATCCGACTGTCAAAAGTGAATAACCAAGTTAGAGTCCCAACCATATTAGAGTCCCTTTTTCCAAAAAACTATAATTATTAAAGTTGAAAATCACTCAAAGATTTTCATTGCATATTTACCGATAGACTCTTCTCAAAACTCAGTAGACCGGGTGTACAAAATTTATTTTGATGTTCAGGTACTACCCGCCTGGATGTGGAGTGCCATGGGCTACAATAGTTGGTTCAGCAAACTTAGGTGAACGTTCCGTGCGACGCGATCTTGAAGCACAGGCAGCTATTTTCACCATTTCTCCCGAGTTGCAAGTAAGCTTGTGTGCTTAGTGTTTATGCAGAACTGCTTGTATGTCCCACTCGCTTGTTTAAATTCTACTGTTTCATTGTATTTTCAAGCTTATCTTCTCAAGCTGACATCAACTTTTTCCAAGATTGAATTATATAAGAACAAAATATTTAACTAATTATCACTCACACTGAGCTTTAGTGGGTACTATGTATAGAAGTGGGTATTTATTTATTTATTCATAAAGTACACCAACAGCAAATACATACATAGTGCGTAACGTCTATAAAATAAGATATTTTCTCTTATGTATATACCAATTTTATAGGTAACATAACATTTACATATGAAGTCAAACAGATAAAATGAATTAATTAAAATAAAATAAAAAATAGTTGAGGTATCATATTAAGTAGGGTATAGAACCTGGAAATCCCGGTCCCGAAAATCCCGGGACTTCCCGGTCCTTTTCACTTACTGGAAGAACCGGGAATTCAAAATGCGTATGGGTATATTATATAAAGCAGGATAACATAAAAATTTGAATTATTTTTATTTCCAGAGCAAGTTACACCATGAGTTGAAGCAGCTGCATAACTATGCTTCCGAATGCAGCAGTGAACTACAGAAGAGGGAGACACCCCTATGGGTACGAGCCACGGTCGGTCTATTTAGAACTTACTTTTAAATATTGGTCATTTAAGTTTTAACTGTTATGACAACTATAAATACGATTATATTGTCATGTGCTATGTCAGGTATGAGTATGGTTCTGAGTAGTATTTTTTTTCTTTGCTTCAATCAGTGCACATAGTAGTCATCAGTCATTTTATGTTTTTACGTGATATTATTTTTATTTCAACATATTTTCAGAATTATAATGTTTAAAAACTGTGCCTAAGCTACTTGGAGATAAATCAAGTAATCTGAAAGAATGTAGTAAAACGAATTAATTCATTTTCCATTGAATAATGAAAATATTTTATAGTTCTTAATTTCTTATATTTTATAATAGTTTCGGCACATAAAAAGCTACTTATCGCTTTTAATGAATAAAACCAGTATTATTGATTAAAGGCTGATTGGAAACCCCTGGAGGCCTGAAGATAACATTCGATAGATATTTATTGAACAAATACTTACCAAAGGGATACATTTGTTGTTTTGTAACGTGTTAGGTAGTTATTTACGTCAATATAATTGAAATATTTGTTATGATTATGACTTGTTACTGTTGAAAGGAATAATGAAATATTTTTCATGGTGATCTTTTCTTGTTTTATTGAGAAACTAGCTTTTACCCGCGAAATCGTACGCGAAGACTTAGTAACACAATAAAATTGTTGTAGGATAGATTTCATGGGATATGAAGTACTCAATGTTAGTTCTGGTCACAAAATTGTTTCCAATAATTTGCCGCTTTTTTCCGGGATTGGAAATATTCATTATGACAATGATAATCACAAACTATAAGTGTATCAAATTTTCACTCAAATCTCATATCAGCTTTCTGGGAAATTCCCGCATTTTTCTGGGATAAAAAGTAGCCTATATGTTATTCCCGGTCACATACCACTTGTGTAACAAATTTCCTGTGAATCTTTCTAGCCGTTCTCGATTTATATATGGTGTAACTAAGCCGACTTTGTTTTTTATTATAACTATTATAGTTGTTGCTCGCGGTTTGACCCGCAAAGGGCTTTTTAAGAAAATTGGTATATGTCACCTATGCCTATGTCCGTCTCCAAGGTTTAATCTATCTCTGTACCAAATTTCATCAATCGGTTCAGCGGTTTAGGCATGAAAGCGTAACAGACAGACAGAGTTACTTTCGCATTTATAATATTAGTAGGGATAAGATTATAGCGTAGGAAATAACAACCATGTTTTAATAATTCTCAATTATATTCACTCTTATTTTCATTTATATAATCACATAATCATAATTATTTCGATTCACACTTAAAATAATTTTAAAAAATAAATTAAACAAGAAAATATTCTGCAATAATTAATACAAAAACTCAGTCGTTTCCTGACATTATTTGATTAGGATTAAAGTATACGATCAAATTTACAATAATAGGAATCAGGCACATTATTAATAATAAAACTATTAACTAGTGAGTAGTAAGACAACTTGTTACACGTTGGATCATAGGAAACAGGACGAATACGAGTTACGAATGGAAATGGACGAAATCACAATAAACAATATTATTTGTTAATATCAGCAAATAATTGATCCGATAAAATAAAAAAAACTCACTTTTGAGCATATAATCATTTCTGATTAAAATAATCATTGCGATTGAGCAATTTACACAAATACTTAAATAACGATAATTATTCACGTTAGAATCAGTTACTGAGGCATACTTATAGTATTTGTTTAACAGTGAGCAATTTAATTAAAAATCTATGTATTCATATTCAATCAAATTTGAAACAAGGAAAGAGTAAGGAAACTTCCACTACTCGAGCGTGGATGCCGTTTATCCTAATCTTTGGTGTGCTGGGCATAACTACGCTGAGCTGAGTGGCTCTACTAAATGTGGTGTAGTGTTTAAAGAAGCTATGTATTACTATTGTTATTGAATAAATTATGTGACACCACATTCAGTAAAGTCCGTCAGTCCACACGGGAACATTAAAACTGTTGTGTCGCGGTAACGCCTTCGATCTATACACTACGGACGCTGATAGTAGGTACAAAAATAGTTCACCTATTCAATATAATTAAGACTACTTAACAATTAAGTATTGCGAGGAGGCCCTATGTAAAAGGAATTTACGAAAGTCGATAAAATTAATCTCAACGAACATAAGAAATGACTCGATAGACAATACGTAATGTATAGCTACTGACATTCAGGCACCGGGACCTCCTCGAATCATAATACTACTTATAGCAAATCACACTAAGGTAAATTGACTAGGCGTGTTGTGAGTGGATCGCTCTGTCCGCGAACATAGGCTAGACTTTGACGTCGAAAATAAAGGTTGTAAGAATACCTATCGATGTGGTACGGTCGATGAGCGAGGTATGCGAGTCAAAGTCTAGGTGTGGGGCGGGGCGCGTCAGAAGCCGGCGGCTCGGGCGTCGGGCGGCGGCTCGGCCGGCAAGTAGTGCAGCTCGTCCACCGGCGCGCTGCACACGTTGTACAGCACGGCGAACAGAGTGCACGCCGCGTACGCTCCCAGCGCCGCCCACCACAGCAGGCGCTCCCACAGCCGCTGCTGCGCGTGCTTCAGCACCAGCAGCCCGATGGTCAGGCCGGCCAGCGCGCCCGCCACGTGCGCCGCGTACGACACCGGCGGCGCCTCCTGCACACAAACATTATGGATCAATACGATCATCTTTTACACTTCTCTCTTAAAAAAGTAATAGGTTGTTAGTTAGGCCTGGGATTTCATAGTATGGAAACGTTATTTACCTTTGTATACCTAGCGTGAACAGCAAAGCCCACATCACATGAGGCGACCGCAAGTGCGGCGACGAGTCTCACGGCTCCATACCGCATGGTATGGAAGTTCAGCAGAGCATTCGCCAAGTGCGCGGCGAGCAGCGCGTAGACCCCGCCCGAGGCCCCCGCCAGGCACACGTCGGGGTCCAGCACGGAGGCGGCCAGGGACCCGCCCAGGACCCCCGCGAGGTACACGGCCGCGCACCGCAATGCACCGTGCACCATCTCTAGTGGTAGCCCCACCTAAAAGATAAATTGAAGATAACAATGTAATATCATAATAATTCCAAGTTACTACTGCCAAACTACTGCAAAGAAATAGTATGTGACCAGGAATAACTGATAGGCTACTTTACTCCTTTTAATAATAAAAACACGGCAACAGATTTGCATGAAATTTGGTACACGTATAGGTTGCGACTAGAACATACTTTGCATCCCTAAAATCCCGGGAATTTTATTCGGTAATAATAGGGCAGTTATTTTTAATTACTCAATAGATGAACTATTTAGACTTTAATTTGTTTTTATTTATTCCCCAAAAATAGTTTAATAGTTTTGTGACCAGTATTAACATGTAGAGTACTGATTATACAAATGTCCGACTGTACTGTTAACCCCATGAACCCAATTCGGCAAAAACAAAAAATGTGTTACTAAATCTAAGCTAGTTATAAATTATTTACCGCAAGCTGGACTAGAAGATTGAACGCTAGGTGCAGCCAGCCAGCGTGCACCACACTGTAGGTGAGGAATCGCCATAGCTCCCGGCGGCGGTCCGAGCGGTAAACGAGCGGCGAGTCTACCGGCACCGGACCGGCCGCCGCCGCCACGCCGCCGGACCCCCACGCGTACCACGCGAATACGCCCAACTGACGACAAAAACGCATTAGTTAGTATGCAAACGCATTAGGTAGTATGACAAATTGCTTTGGAACATAAACATTATTCGGCTTTCAGGCACCATGATGATCATTTGTTTGGATAGTCCTTAAAAAAACCATTATAATATTTTTGGTCTGTCGCCGAGTAATATTAGCATATACTTATTATATCATCAATAAATTTGGTAAATAATAAATAGAATAGAATAATAATTTATATACACGTTTTAGTAGTTAAATTACCTTGGTATATGTACACAATAAGCTGTACAGACAGAAAATATTTTATGGTAGGTATTAATTTATAATAAGGATAAATAATAATTCAGTTTAATTGTAATTTGCGTTCTAATGACGTTCTATAACGTTATTCATAGAGGGGAAAACCGTTAGCAAGAAAGCTGCGTGCGGTATTGCGGAGCATCGCGGAGTTGGTGGGATCTATATGCGTGTGCTCGCGCGCACGCTCGTGCTAGTCGCGGTGAATCAACGTGTGACGAGCAGCGAGCACCGCTGTCCGATTGTTATGATTCACGTAAACCGCTTGTTTGCACGGATGTGAAATCCGCTATTATAATTTTTAATTAACCGAAGTAACTAGAGCGGGGTTTGAAGCAGCACTAGGCACGTAGAAAGTGATAATTTTGTTCGCCTCCGGTATCAATGGATGTAAAAGATTTATGTCTCATAGAGGTTGTATAAAATCGATGTTTCAATACCGTAATACCAGCTGTTACCCGATCCACGTTTAAACACTAAATTTGGAAGTCTATCTACAATTTCAGTGGATATTTACCTCTAGTAGCGTGACACAGATGATGAAGAAAGGCGGAGGGCAGCAAGTATACCTTTCCTGGTAGTACTTGCGATCCCTTTCCTCCGGGAGCATTTCCATCGCTACTAAGTGCACCATCCTGAAAGAACAACGACAAAAGAACTTATATTAAATAGAAAGCACGGTAGCTATATCATTTGTAGATATTTACAAATTACTGTTGGGAATTTTTAATCAGTTTGGAGGGCAATATTCACACGCATTTAGTGCAAGTCTTCTACTTAAAAAATAATACGTTTGTACGTTATCAAAACGATTGAATAACCTGCAGCATAGATCAAATCCATTCCAAGATCAAGACGTAGTATAGTTGTATGGATCTAAACTTTTTACCTGTATTTTCAATGATGAAATATATTTTACATTCCTACTTCAAAACCGTATTGGAAGCAATCAATCAATTCGCTTTCACTATATTTTCGATCTATATAAAAGCAATTTATTATCAGTTTTATTGTATGAAAGCACACCACATGTCAACGTGACACGACAAGTGAACATAAAAATATTTTTAACGACGGCAATCGATACTCTGACTATTATTTCACTGGAATAAAATAAAATATTACACTACATAATTTAGTTTAACTGAAATTTTTATTTAGATAACATAAAGTTACATTTTACTGGGAATTTACAAGTTGTACATCGATAAAGGATTAATGTTTTCTGGAAGATGACAGACGAGTCACGGCATACGCGATTTATTTGAAAATTTGTTTTGAAACAGCTTCAATGCACTCACCTAATGGAGGGTAGTAAATATTTCTATAAGCTTTATGTAATGAATAGGTTTTAAGTCAGCTCCCTCACCAAGGAACAAGAAGGTACATCATATAAAGATCACAAACATACAATATTTAATGGACACAAGTTGACCAGACTTGAAATAAATGTCTGTGGATCACCCAAATATTTTTTACGGATAGGAATCGAACCCACAACTCGGCGCTACCGTATGTGACTCGACAGGGTAACCACACTGCGTTTGGAATAAGCATAATAAAATTGTTATTGTTTTGAACATTGTTTTGGTAGGTAAGTACATTAGAAAATTTTCCTGCTTTATGACAATTTGTGACGTAATTGATTTTAAACAAATACAGGTGGTGTGCTCATGGCTGGTATGTTTACCTGGCAAATAATGTGGGATCCTCTAGGAGTAGATGGAAGTCGTTCTCAGAGCTGACCTCACGGTCGCGTTGGTGTACTGCACATCTATAGCTGCGGGTGCGCTTGCCGCTCATCTGAAACAAACACAATACCTGTATTTAATCTGTGACCTTTTTCGAAACAGGAGAGCGATAACCTTCTTTCTCCGAGTCTTTTCTCAAGAATATTGAGGTCGGCTTCCAGACTAACCAGATGCGGCTGAATATCAGTATTTTACACCAAGCGACACAGCAGTGATAGCCTAGTGGTTAAACTAGAAAATTTAACCGTGTTAAAAATTAATTGAGGAACACGATAAGCAACAACGTCTTAATCACCTCGCTTTAATGAATAGTGAATATCGGTATGACCATTGGACTGCCAAGTCGAAGGTCTCGAGTTCGAACCCAAGGCACACACCTGACTTTTTTCGAATTCATGTGCGTATTAATAATTAATTATCACTCGCTTAAACGGTGAAGGAAAACATCGTGAGGAAACCTGCTTATCTTAGAGATTTTTCTCGACGGTTTGTGAAGTCTGCCAACCCGCACTAGGCCAGCGTGGTGAACTATAGCCTAATCCCTCTCAATATGAGAGGAGACCCGTGTCCAGCAGTGGGACAATATATGGGTTGATGATCATCATCCACCAAGCGACTGCCCTCAGACCTCCGCAACCCAATTTTTGGGCTTCTGAGTACCACCAACGATTGTCATAGGTGTTCGTATGATAGGTGGTGTACCGACAGCTTTACGTGCTATCTGAGGCGCGGAGGGCTCTCAGTGTGTTTAAGAATGGTCACCCATCTACAGACTGACCGCGACTAGGGCAGCTTAACTTGCAGATTGGTTGATCAGCTTAGTTATTACTTAGCCACGAGTCCCTCAGACCGTATACTATACGTATAAAATATCAATCATATGGTGCTCAATTAAATTACAGATAAAAAGTTCCACAAATGCCTTCTACATAATATTATTCAGTATAAATAAACCTTGTTTGATAATGTACTAATCCGTTCCCGGAAAGTCAGTTAAACTTAACGCATGTTCCCCTGTACAGTAGTCATTTAATCTCCTAACGTATAGATTATTATTCGTCATCATCATCAACCCATTACTGTCCCACTGCTGGGCACGGGTCTCCTCTCATATTGAGAGGGATTAGGCTGTAGTCCACCACGCTGGCCTAGTGCGGGTTGGCAGACTTCACAAACCGTCGAGAAAAATCTCTAAGGTATGCAGGTTTCCTTACGATGTTTTCCTTCACCGTTTAAGCGAGGGATAATTAATTATTAATAGGTAGGTACGCACAGGAATTCGAAAAGTCTGAGGTGCGTGCCTTGGGTTCGAACTCGAGACCTTCGACTAAAACACCTCCGTCTTTCGTTTTTGGGTTGATCTGATTATTTTATGAATGAGTTATGAGTTTTATGAATACCTACTCTGGGACCATACAAAAAACCGTCAATATTAATACGACGAAATTGTCATATCAAGCAATTATTCTTTATTAGGTATGTATACTTACGTCCTTAGTGACGTTCAATAAAATTAACGGTGAGAACTTCCACTTTAGAGCGGCGAGGCGAGGGTGTATTTATGATTGTCGCGGCGCTGGCGGCTGGCTCGTGGCCAGCGCTTATCGACCCCGCTGCGACCCCCCAGTATCCGCCCTTGAGACGACACGTGCTTTTACAGTTCATTGTTAAGAACTAACACACATAGAGGAACATAGCCTGAAATAATACCTAAATCTGCCGTAACGCCTCCGCCGCTTAAGTTGGTCAAAGGCAATTTTATTGTATTCTCTTATTCCAGAACTTTTCATAGACTGATCGATTGAAACTTAGATTTCAATCGATCAGTAAAAAAACTAAAGATAACCGTTATTTTATTATACATATAATTTACAGCTGCTTTCAGGTAGTTTTTTTTGTTGATTAGTAGATTCATCAAGTGTATGAAGTTTTGCTTTTAATAAAATCATTACTACGGTGACAACTGTACCTACTTATTTGGAATTCGGAAGCGATATTGCATACCTTCAACCTTCCCGCGCTAAGCATTCTATAGGTACGTGTTTTGAGTGTAAAGTCGTATGGATAAATCAAGTTTGGTGTTTCAATAGAAGCTGGCTGAAGATGTTATGCGGGACGTGTGGTGCAGCGGTGCTCGGCAGCGGGCGTTCGATGGTCGGCGCTGCCGCTATGCCGCACGGGTGGGCGGTGGTCCGGTGAACGACTGGTCGCGATACTAGACAGCCGCATTGTCTCTGCAGTCGTTCAACTCAGTTTCCCACGAGACTGCGAAATGTCCAATGCCAAAACCCAAATACAAATAGCCTAGACGCGTCGCAGACACAGCTAAATCTGTCTCGGCAACAGTGTCCGCGTTAATTTAGAAGACTGCGTGTAAGATTGTTCGCAGTCATTGTCATGATAGCGTTACGGTTGTAAACTCGTCATGCCGATTTAATGGTATCCATAAAATGTGTTATTTTAAGGAAGTCAGCTTTACTAAGCACACGGAGCGTAAGAAATCTGTCTACTTAGGTAATAAAATATGGCCAATAAATATTTTGTATTCGGTCAGTAAGCGAAGAAAGTTTAGGAGTCACTATTATTAATTCATTACAAATGTTGTAAACAAATGTGCGAAATTAATTTAGAAAAATAAATAAAGAATTCATAGGTTCCATGACAAAGTTAATGATTTAACTTGGATTAACTAATCTTGATCCTTAATTTTAAAGTAGATACAATACTTATATGTATTTTTGAAGTTTTAAACTATCGTTTACTAGTTTTTGAAACAAAAGTTTTTTTTAAAACCATAGAATGCAGTGTGTAGCAGTGGGCGCAGTGGCGGAGCAGCGCAGCGCGGCGGCGGCGACGCGCGCGGCGTGGGCGCCGCGTGAGTCACGCCGACATCCGACACGTCCGATCCGTATCCGGAACCACTAACTAGGCACCTATTGCCATTGCCAGTCAAACGATCGCACGAGCCTACGCGACATACCAGTTATTTTAATAACCCATATTACCAGATATTTAATTTTTTTAGTAAGTAATTGAAAACAGAACCTCACTTTTGTTTTATTTTTATTTTAATGCTTTTGTTAATTCGGCCTGTTTTTCACAAATTAATTAAATTATAGTAAATAAAAAGGGCAAAATAACAAATAACTCGCGGAAAGTAAATAAACAACATTTCCGGTTTTATGACTCATATCAATCAAAATAATTAGATTTGCAGATTTACTGTTCGGTGACTTATGGACACCTACGCTGTAACGCTGCATAGAATTATTACAGCTTTATGAATGGGAGTATAATTGATTTTCTATTATAGTTCATTCACTCGTATTATTCATAATACGAGTTATAACTAACTAATAACTTTAAGTATTTATATTTACCATGTCATAGACCAATAAATATTGTATGTTATAAAATGTTTTAGTTTTTACTTGTCGATTACTTATACTTATTGTAGCATAAAATCCTTCCTTAGGTATTTCCTCTGGACGTCATTTTACATAGGTAATCCTTGCAAAATGTATCGTAATCTGTTCAGCGGTTAAGGCGTTAAAAGGTACTAGACAAATAAATAATGAGCTGTCTCTTTATCTATTTGTTTACTTGCAACATATATAATATTCGTATGGATTTTTAGGTCATTAACCATTTACTTCCTGTAGTTACCTTGGGTACCTAGCTACTTATAACTAGAAACCTGGTAAGGATGAGTATAACGCTAAATAATACTTAATTGAGACTTGATTAAAAGGCTAATCAGGTAAATGTAGGTGACGGGTGAGACAATGAGATTAATAAAAATCTTTACAATTAAAACTAAATTTCTCAAGAAGATAGAGAGCTTGGCTCATTGAAGCTTTGAAGCATTGTACTTTCATTGCAAATAATAACTTCATCAAGATGTGCAGCTTTTATCTAAATCTAGCATATTAATGTAAGATTTGGTATGGTAGAGCGATGTACCGGGCACGTGAACTCTGGGAGCGTTCCCACGCACCCACCTCCGCACCATTATGTTCTAATCTCTTGTAGTCTCTTTCCATTATTACGAAGCCGTGAAAGTAAGCTATTCGTTTTGCAAGTGGGAAGGGTAATAAATACACATTGCGGAATTTGAATGCAAAAAAGATCTGATAAAATTATTTATTAAAACAAAAAAGGAAAAGTATCAAGAGGAACAATATTATTAAGTACCTTGCCCACGTGTGCTTAAATAATATCAGTATGTGGTTTATGAGGCTAACGTAAATTGGTTCTAGCGGTGACTGGCACCATGCCCAGCCCGGTGCGCGTACCCGCGATTTCCTGTCGGAACTTCCGGCGGCGGCCACTATGTGCTTAATGCCAAACTTTGTACTTTTGGTGTGGTGAATACATTAATAAACGCTGATTCTAGAATATATATAATACTAGCGAAAACCGTGGTTTTGATGAATTATATAACCTACTTAATATTTAAACTATAATGCTTATTTAATATTTTGTATCGGATTTTGCCCTTGAACACACAGTACACGGTGCGACGCACTCACTTATCCTGGTCGCAACATGTTCATACACGTTACTATTAACCTACTGATATTTACCTACTATTATTAAATTGACAAAATCAGTTGTTAAAATAAGGGATTGGGTTGAGGCAATAATAAAAATAAAATCGTAGGTACCTAATTACTATAATGAAATCTATCACAGAATGCAAATCTTGTCATTCAACTATGTTAATTAAAATGATGAAACCGAACTGACAGTGAGTCAGAAGAATGTATGATATGTATGTGTTTCAACTTGGACAAGGTTACGTATTTTATAATATTTCATTTTATCAGAATTAGTAAAATATATATTTAAATGTTATGGTTAAAATAATGATTTATTACAAAGTAGATAGATATTTATACCAAACTATTTCAGTAGTTTATTTTAGAAAATTTATAAGTTAACATAACACATTAACATAACTTGCAATGATATGATATATTAGTTGCAATTTTTCAAAATTAAATATAAAATGTTAAGTAAATACCTGCTTACTACTAAATAATTACTATGTAGTAAGTTAAATTTAAATCTAAAATTAATACCTTACCATTTGGATTTGTTTTTTAATTCACATTTATCTTTTTTATTTATCCAGAAATAGAACGACACTGATCATTTTATAAATCATAATGGATAATTGTAATTCCTGATCACGATTTTGAAATCGCTTAATTTAGGCCATTGATAAATATCATACAATAATTTTCGGGTTTATTAGACTAAGTTAGATTTAAATGTCTAGATTATCCTCGACTTAAAATTATAGGATGTTAAGTCGAGGATAATCGAGACATTTCGATCACACGAGAACTGCAAAATAGTAACTACTTATGATAAAATTATTTGTTAATTTTGCATGTTGTACTAGTTGAATACCCTTAGTACCTATGATAAACAATAATATACAATAATTAAAATAAAATAATATTAATTAAAATAATATGGGAGTATGGTAATATAAACTATTTTATTGCTATAGTCGCGCCCACTGTGCGTAGGCAGGTAGATACTACTGCCTACGGTGTCAAACTTTATTTGACCTATTTATCAAATAATGGCAATAATGAATTATTATTTCTAATCAAACAACAATACTCGTTAATATTACCTATAATATTTCAGATTGTTAAAGTTATGATCATTATCAAAACTTCTGTATACGTCATTTTAAGACGATTTCTTACATTAATTTACGTAAGATCACAATAAAAGTAAGTTGGTAGGTAGGTACATAATAAAATTATCAACGTAATAATTATTTAGGTACTTGGTTCGTGCTTTTCCATAATTAAATGTTAACACTTATTCATTGTTGAATTAAAATTCGTAATTAAATATATTTAAGTACTTATAATTTATAATTTTGCAATTACATAGGATCAAAACTTGTTCGTCGTTGTATAAAGTCCCTTGTCATCAGCTATTTTGTAATGAGTAAATTTTATGTCAACATAATCAAAACTTCAGAACATAGTTATTTATACAAATTTTACTTAATTACTACAAATTCTATCCTAAAAAAGGGACACAAGATTTCTGTAAATAATAACTGAGCATCACATGCGATAATGTACCTATTGTAAAATTGTAAACATAACCTGTTACTTTAAAAATCGGTTCAAATTAAATTGAACGTGGATTGAATTATTTTTAATTAAATAAATGTTTAAAATAAGCTATTATTTTAACTTACTTTTACGATAATTACCTAAGTATATTGTTTCAAAAGACTTACCCATCATTTTCCTGATGTGTATATTCCCAGTTCAAACAATTATATTCTTTCTACTATAAATTAAAACTGCTTTCACGTCACTAATAGACACAGAGTTTATAAGCGTGAGGTAGGTAATTGTTTATTTCGTTAAGTTTTGTACACGTTTGTAAAGACGCGTGCGGAATCAGCTGTGCTGAGAGCACAGAGCGACACGAACTACTCTGAGCAGAGCTCCCTACCGACTGACGTGACGTTTCGTTCCGTTCCCTGCTTGCGTTGCGTTTCGTTTTCGTCCGGTTATCGAATGCTTTTTTTTTGCCGTTAGGGACAGGGCAGAGTGGTGGCTAGGGTATTGTTGTAAATATTTCTAAAGGGGTGGTTCCGTTTCCGAATGGAGTAGGCATATTTTTTATAAGTAGGTAGCCTAACACTTATTTAATTTTGCATTCAACTCCTTCGTAGTTTCAGTATGAGTAATTCAGCCTGACAAAATCCCTATGACTGATGTACATATAAATATATTATTAACAGAAAATCAAAATAGCTCCACTTTCTGAAGTTTAACAAAATAAAAAAGTCGTTAGGTATAATGAAAGCAAGAGCTGTAGGTAGGTAAGTGACCTATTTTTGTGAGATTTCTTTAATTCTTATCGTTATAAAATATTCTTAGAGCCAGGTTCGCACATATTTTGCCCTAAAGTTATAGATATTGTTAAGTACTAAATATATCCCTGCAATGTGCATAGTGCACACCTGTCGACCAAATGTTTGACTTTTAGTTATTAGATGAATAAGTCCATAGTTAAAGAATTTCCGCGTAGTCCCTACTTAGTTAATCTTTTTCAGCTGGGCGTCGTTCTTTTGTCTTATTTTATTGTTTAATTATGTAAAATATTTACTTGTTTATTTATGTTTTTTTATTTATGTAAGAAAAAAAAGTTTGGGCTTCGTCGGTATATTTAGTTTGACAGTCGGTATTTTATTTGTTCTTCTTTACGTTTGGTCTTACACCAAATTCTCCATAATTTTGTTAATAATAGGTACTTAGGACTATGTTAGTAGTCACAAAAGCCTACATTGCAATGTCATTCTAATTACTAATTTGTCAATTATTTAATTAAAATTAAATTATACACGTTAAAAATATTGTGAACTGCGTTCATGTAATTATAGTATTATATAGTAGGTACATATTTTTTTGTTATATAACTAACTAAGTAATTAAATTTACCCAATGGCAGTAAATTATGTTAATTAAAATAATAAAAAAAAGAGAGGTGGAGATAGTGGCAGTAATTCCACTCAAATTGGAGCTACCCGACTGGGGAAGAAAAGCAAAGTGTAATAGGTAACACTGCTTTGAATTGTGTTGCGTTTCTTACGGCGAGCAAGGTTGCCAGTGCTCTGCGAGGAAACGTTGTGTTGGCAGTGGGGGGACTTTGACCCTTGTACTACTAACCCAACTATTCCTCTTTTGTTTTACAGGATCGACAAAGCGCAATTGATACCGCTGGTGTTACAAACGTTTACGGTAATCGCTTAGGTACCATCAGGTGGGGCGTATGCTTGTTTGCCACCTTAGTGGTATATAAAAAAAGCATTAGGTAATAATAAATTTTAGGTAAGGTAACTATACATATAATATTACTATTGATTCAATTATTTTGGCTATTACCTATTTAACTAAGGCTAAAACCTAAAAAAAAAACGTTTTGTATAAAAAATAATTCCCAATCCTAAGCAAAAATACTTATTGCACAGCAGTATCTTAGCCACGAGTTATCCCTTTGGCCTTAAAATATTCAGATTTGGTTCTGGCGATAATATCGCCAGAACCAAATCGTTAGGTTAGAACTGTGACCACATATTATGTGGTCACAGTTCTAACCTAACGATCTCTGGTCGCTCAATCAGTAATTATGTCGCTCAATCAGTATTTTTGATACGCGGTTTATTATATTCCAATTATTTTTATCAAATACTTAGTACATATCTACTATTATTGATTGAAGAATACTGTACCTACATTATTTTAACAAGTAAGAAAATACTTTGTGTACACAAACAAAGTATTTTCTTGTAAAATGGTGATACGCAGATACTGACTTTTCCCTGGATTGCAATATGAATCTACTAGATTATGTGGGTATTTTTGTGGCCGGTATATAATTGAAATAAATATACTTATTCATTTATGTTGATAGTATATGGCGTCGCTTACGTGAAAAATTTAAAACGTGTCAATTACAAAATAATGATTTTAATAATATTTCTAGAGAGATATTATTCTGTACATTGAACACAACAGAATAAAATAATTAAACTCGCAATTACTGAAAGGCTAACGGAAGGTCAGCGTCTCACAAAAAAAAAAATCAAGCAGATGGTTCGACCCCAAGTCCCGAGCTCTCGACATAATGACATTTCACGCTTATTGGTTTTGACTGAAACTTTACGGTCCCAACACGTCACGTCACGTCACACATGGACTGTTGGCGATACACCGTACAATAATGGCAGGTGGACGCTGCTACGTCAGAGGGATCCACTAATTTGCCCAATATTTATTCGCTATAGACGTCGCATGCCGCTCACACAAGTCGAGGACCCTTATGGACCATTTGGCGTTGAGCGGCGCCTTTGATAATGATTACTAATTGATCCTACTTTGTTTACTTACTTATAATTTATGTTAAATTATATTCTGGCTGGGTTGGTGTATAAGAGTTGGATTATTTAATGAAGTTATTTTCTTGGTATGAGCGTATGCGCACTGTATGCTACCTAATTTGCAAGTAAGAAATAAGTAAATTAAAATAATATTCAATATGATGTTAAGTGAACAAATTATTTTAATTATTATTATGTTAGCAAAATAAAAACTAATTTGTTCGCTAAATTAATATCCTTACTAAAAACATATCTATTTTATTATATACCTAATGTTACATGATGTATAGGTAAGTAAAGCCATTAAGAAAAAACAGGCACAATTATTATTACTTATATAAAATGTAGGTACCTACACACATCAAGGCTCAATGACATCAAGTTCGCATTAAGGGTCGTATAACGTTTTTAAGTAGATTTCTCATCACGACCCTGGCATATGGTGGGCCAGGCGTGACCACGGCTGTTGTGTTATCAAAAATTTGTTAATTCTACTCAAAACAGACAGTCATCCCGGCTGCTACCTACGAGGCTACGATGTTTTTCAGATACCGCTCTTATTATGAAACCAGACCCTGATAGCTATTATAAAACCCTTGAGTGAGTAGGTATTTAGCAAATGAAATGTATAAAAATCTGATTTGTATTTTCAATATTCACACTTGTACGCCAAAAGAAAATTAAATCTCGACGTGTGATGTTATGAATGAATGAGTATGAAGCAATGATTTTATGTTTCCTATATTTGAAATGTTCCTTTTGTGTATGTTTGTTTGATTATGTAGGTCATACGATGAAAGTTTTCTGTGTTATGCACAGCTTAATAATATAGGCTAGAGTCATTCAGCAGGTCTCCAATTATTTCATAATATTGTGCAAAGTATTTTTTTTTTAGATTATGCAATATTTGCTAGCTACTTTTCTTAATATTTGGAAATACAGTTGCAATATTATTTCCAACGGTTTTAGTTAAAGAACATCTGTCAACTGTAAACTTACAGTAGGCAAAAGCGCAGGTGCTCAACAAAGGGCCAATATTTAAAAAGGATATCGGGAGAATAACCACCACCGTTCATATTACCACCGGTCTCATAATTTGGACAAATCGATTTAGATCGGGCGGTGCGTTTGTTCCATGATTTAGTAGCACAGACAAATTGGGCTTTACACATCGATCCGTGATCGATACACTGCGTATAAGTACGTAATGTGGATGTTGAAGCGGTACCAATTATAAGGACTCGAAAGTAAACGCTCCGTAATTTTGTTCATTCAATCTGGCGCAGTCAATTATTAAAGTCATCTCGGAACACACTCATGTATCTACATAGTTTTCAAGTTTTAAATTACAATTTGAACAAAGATTTTTGAAAAGAAAGAATTATTTTGGTTTGTTACATTTAGTGAGACAGGAGATTTTATTGGCATTGTCGTTAGGAGAGTTACAAGACATGCCAACTAACGCTATCGAGGGTTAATTATCCCAAAACGAAGGGGTATTGGGATAATTGACCTTATTATTATATCTAGATTATAAATTCAAATTCCTTTATCATCATCTTGTCTCTTTAAAATTCTTGCAAAGGCAATTGAAAACATTATGACTTGCTGACTATCGGTGACCGGAATTATCATCCTAAATTGAAGCATCTATTGTGCACTAAAGTGATACAGCTAAATGATTATATTTTTGGAATTTATTCAACGATTCTGTATCTAGAGCCCGTTACTATTCATCACCGTAAATGAAATTGCATTACCTAGAACTGAAATTAGGGCATTCTGTACGAAATCACTGTTTCCATTAATTGAATCATATCTAATTTTATATTTATTATTGCAATATTGAGTAATTCCGGATAGGTAGTAGGGATTCTAATATATAGAGATGTGTTTCGGCGCCTCGGTTGCCGTGATTCACATAAGTAGATGATTCATTCATATTACGTGCTGTTACGTCCAGCGCGCATCGTCGTGAGTCTGAGCAACGTGAGTCAAAAGTGCATGTTGTCTATGACTGTAGTATGTATCTAAGTATACTCATGTGAGTGACCGGCCTTGTAAACATCGCTGAAAAATGTGAGCTGCGTTATTGAACAGCTGGATTTCGACTTGCTTTAGGTCAGTCCCGTTTGTTCTGTAGTATTTTTTTTTGCTTCGCTTGTGTTGTAACTAGTGTAAAATTTTGTTGTACTCAAGAATATTGCGTAAACACTATTTGCTTTGCATTACTTTTCCTATAAGACAGTTACTTTTACTTTTTTTTTGTACATCAATCTTATTAAAAATGATTCGTGAGTTAAATAGTTAATGGAGGTTGAATATGCGCGTGACCTGGCCTACTTGGGCTCAAATAATTAAAGTAGTACTTTATATACATATTTCTATATAAGACTTCTACAGGGCAATACCTGGTATTAGCCTACTTTCCTAACAATGTGGACGCTGGAAAAATGTGCGCGTTTCGGCTTTTCTTTATTAATGTAATTGATTCAAGTCTTTAATTCCGCAAAACTGGAGCAATAACTCGTCATTTTGTTTCGTTTAGTTCAATTTGATGGATTATTTGAGTAGCAGGCAGGGCGTTAATAATATGTAGAAGGCTAAACGCGCTTAGTGGTTGCCTAAAAAGCTGCGCGACAGACCTCAAAATGTTTTTTTTTTTCAAACGACTAAGTATTGTTGGATAATTCACATTGAAATTGCTGCGCACGCTATCTCCAACAGTGAGTAACAATAGATAAATTTTCAGCGGTACCTTATTGGGTTTTTCTTTAGTAATGGGAAGATCGAAACCATGCCTGGGGTACCATCAAAGTGTAATGTTCTCAACACGCAACCGGTCAAAATCCTGGTACGATATAAATATGAATGGTCATAACGCCATCGTTCTGTTTTCCAAAAAACAAAATTTGCATTCGAAATTGGAACGCGAATGGCACGAGCGCCTCGGGCGGCGCGCTACCGAAAGCACAATGCACGCGCTCACGCTGATTTTTTGCAATTTTCATAATTCCACATTACCTTCATTGAGGTAGTTAATTTAGTTCTTTATGGTAAAAAAGGAACTAGAACTGCATGCAACGTTATAATAAAAGGAAATGGACATTTATTCGGAACCATTATTGCACCGTTTCTTTGCTCTTAACCTTCTCTAAATGCACTTATTAATATAAAAATTTAATGATGCTGAAATTGTTGTTTTTTACTAGGAAGACATTATCTTCCTTTAGCGACTGAAAATTATAAACGAGATGTTAAATATAACTCCATTTAAGTAGTGGAATGTCCCTTAGGGTAGGTCATCATCGACGTGAAATTCATTATGGGGCAGTATTATCGAAGTTTGCGTGCGGTCGCCACGAGCAACGAGTGTCAACAGTATTTTAGAATCGTTGATTTTTACTGAACAACAATATTTATTACGGTATTTGGTTGGTATTTTGTCATTGTTCCAAAAGGGGATGAGCGATTTTTGGGGTTCTGAACATATTACGATAGATCAAATATGATGTGTAACATTATCTACGCATAGTTGTGTTGAAGACTAGTTTTTTATCTTTTAATTGGTTTTAGTTTTGGTATACTTCGAAGGTCTCCTCATCATCATCCTGCTGCCCCTATTCCTATTATGAATTTAGCATGTAAAAATCAACATAACTGTCTATATTCCTGACTCTCATAATACTCGTATGCCTATTTAAAATGTGACATTACGAAATTTATGAGACTGCGCTTCACAATCCCGGAAAATATATTACAGGATGGTCTGAAAACATCAAAGCCGTATGTTTACATTAAAATTCTATCCGAATCCGAAGGTAATACAATTTATAAAACATTGTGTACAAAACATTGTGTGTGTATGTATAAAACATCAGAGCTCATCGAAACTTGACATGTTAAAGTAAATGGAGCGAAGAAGTGCAGAGCGCACAATTTTTACGCTTTAGAGTGTCGATAGTCGGTAGCCGACGGCCAGGTATGTATAACGAGGCAATTTGTATCATTGCGCAGATCAGTGGTCATAAGGGATTTCAAAGCCGCCGCCGCACTTGCTTATCCGTAAATATCGCTTAATAGCACTCCATTCAATTATTGTGCATTCAATTTAGGGCTCTAATCCGCAATTTTTAGTGAACAATTTTGGTTCAAAATATTTCTTGGATAAGAGACGTTTTAAAATAAAGACCATGATTTTCAGCGGCAAACCGCGGAATGTGCGGCGCGCACGCGGCTGTTACAGTGCAGCTTAAGAAAACTATTTTTTATGAAAGTTATGCAACACGGGGCAGGTTACACACTATACAATACCTATAAATTGCTATGTGTAAAACGACATGAATTATAGATGCACATTGCAACTTGCATTATAGTCTTTCGATTTATTTAAATCAAAACTACTACTTTACGTTTTGATAATTTATTGAGACCTACTTCTAGCACACCGTCATAAATGTATCATCCATGTAGCTAATCTAGTTCTGTGTGTTTAGTCAGCATCGGGGCATCCATAACACGGAATTGTTACCGGCCACAATAGACGAGACGCGACCGTTTACATTAACCACTGACAACCCGATGATTGGATGCTTTCAATAGACAATGACATGTGTCTTAGTATTCATAAACACGATTGTTACCAAAAGAGTTTCGGAATTTTATTTTGTTTTTATTCTCGTTCAGATGATTTCCAAAAGACATCAAATGCAATGGGTGTATCGTCGTATCCATGTTAAGTAGGCATAGGATTGTTGTGTTGACTGTTTATGTATTTCGTAGTTATTGCATTGTACTTTAACCTGAACCTGCAAAGAGGCAAAGTTGGTTTGGGTCGCTTTACTTTTAATGTGTGGAAAATCAGTGAATGCGGATGTGGCGAGGTGCGTCGGACTCATACTGAATAAAAACCACACTTGCCTTCCCTTGCCCTTTAGGTTGGAGTTGGGACCCGTGATCATAATACCTATACTATAATATGGATAAGACCAACTTCCATAGAAGCCTACCAAATGTATATTGTGGACACGTCCAAGGATCTACTTTTAAAACAATTACCTACCATATAATTATATAGATACATCGTAATGAATTTATGACAAACTGGGTTTGAAAAAAAAGCTTATTGTCAGTCAAGTTCGTAAAGCTGTCACGAGTAGCAATATCTATATATATAAAAAATAATTTCTATTTCCCTTGGTCATCGCATCACGCGTGAACGTATGGAACAATTTCGCTAATTCTTTTATTGTTGTGTTAATTAATGCCAGGAGAAGGTTCTTAAGAAAGAAAAAAATTTAAACATTGTGCAAGAAATTAGAAAATTTAAAAAACTTAAGAATCAGGAAATACTTTCAGGTAAATTCCACGCAGACGAAGTCGCAGGCAGAAGCTAGATATTTATAATTCTTAAAAAATCGTCTTACTTCCACCAGGGTCATGATCAGTCGACAGTAGACATTGTGTAGCTTGTAAATGAATAAAATGGAAAGTGATGCAACAAAGGAGCTTTTTATTTTGTTAGAATATATACGTTAGATAGTATCGCAGTGAGTTTCGGAGTCTGCCTTTAACAAAAGGTCTTTTATAAAGAATATTGTTTAAAAAATGTGTCATCAAATTGGTTTTAGACTAAGAACATATTGAGCTGAGAGTTTTGGGAATAAGTAACAGCGTTTCTCGTACATTTAGTATGAGTCTTAAATTACAATCTTTTTCGTTTCCTAACACTATTACCAAATAACACCTTAGCTTAGGTCAAGGCATCTATTAAAAAAAGTTCATTCTGTCCATGATAGAATAATAAGCTCTCCATGTTTCTGTCAAAACCTCCAAACTTATGCTGCAGTGGATGCACAGGCGATGTACAGGCGAGACTTAAACTTAAAAATCACTAAACTTTAAGTTTATTTGTTTTTTACTTATTATGTATTGAGCTTTTTGGTGTACAATAAAGAATATTCTATCTACCTAAACTTAAATACAATTAACAAATAGTTTCAGCGTGAAAGTATAATACGGTTCAATATTTTAAATTCAAAATCATAGTCATGGTCATTGATTAATAGAACACGATTACTTACGTATAAGTTGTATAATTTTAGTCGGAAAATAACTTTATTTATTAATTATCTTTCTTTAATACGATTATTTTTTTACACACAAGTCAGGTTTAAGCAAGTCGCTCGTCACGTTCATACAGTCGCAGCCTTAGAAATTGGTTTCTCTATGCAAATGCGTATCTCGTGCCCGCGACAGGTGACGTGCGGCACCCTTAATTGTTTTTGTAATAATATTCAAATATTATGACGTTTTTTCTTTGAGTTTTTGTGTTAGGCTCTGGCGCGGGTGGCGTACCAGGTGGTCCAGAAAAAAAGGGAACAGTTTCTTTCGCGGTAACAGCCGTTGCTAAGCTTAGGCCGATACAGTTATCGCTATGTACTTGAGTTTATGTATGATGGCGATAAATTACTTGACTACACATACTGATTATCCAATAAAGAAGAAAAGGAAAATGTTTTTCTTGGGAAATCTGAAGAAAATAATGTAAACATCGGAGTCCGTTATTATTATAGCTAATGAACCTTTATTGTATGTGAAATAAAGATTTTTTGTATATCGGGGTTGGATAGTAATGAACAACGCTGACTTACTTTTCAGATATAACCTTCTAAATAAATGTAGTATAATTTACCCTTTTATTATTTAAATGGCCTATTTATTTAAGGTTTGTGTTCCATTTTGATTACAAAAAGCAACAATAGATATATAATATAATTAAAAATATGTATTTCACCAACTAATCTGACAGCTGTTGTGGAACACATGTTTATCACACATTCAAGTTTAAAAAAATATGACCTACGCGTTGCTTAAAACATAAAATATAGGTACTTTATCTACCAAACACGTATTAATTGGATCTTTTGCTTATTAACAGAAGAAAAAGCTTTCAGATTTATGAAATTGTGACGCACCACCAAAAATTAATAACGTGTAACATTGATTTATGTTTATAACTACATTAATTACTCGTTTAAAAACATGACAAGCATCGTAAATTAAGAAATAAGAACGCATGACGCCGACAACGGAAGCAAAGCATTAATTTATTCAAATCTGTTTGATTAGGATCCCATTTTTATGTGGACTGTTATTTTTAAAATGTTAACTTCGAAAGTTGAAAAGGCGTTTGGCGCTTGGCGTGTGCGCTTAGCGTGCAGCCCTCGGCGTCTGCGCACCTGCCGTACAATTATCCGGTCATTAGTCGGCACGGAACCCGCGGAGACCCGAAATTAGTGTGTGCAACTCTAAAACCTTTACAATATGTTATTGTATGAATAGGATTTAAGAGGTGTAAGTTAAATTGATTGTGAATTAACATGAACAATAACATGTCGATTCGTGACATATTTAACTTGTTCCAAATTAAATTAAGTTCTACCTAAGTGCTTAAGTTACTATAATATAACTATATTTTAATAGAATAACTCTCTTGAAATTATGTTTAAAAATATGATTCAGATTAGTTAGATGTCAAAATTAGGCGAAAAGAATAGTTACGGGTAATATTGGTTTATTGCAGTTCTTCTTTCCGTTTGAGCTACGGATATATTATTTTTATTTATTTTGAGTATGTATAGTTTATCTGGAGTTCAGGTGTTGAATCCTTCATTAGGAGCGTGCTGTGTGGGGTGAGGGCGGCCGGTTCTGGGGTTGTCTACGTGTGAAGACACAATGGGTGCCCCCCGCGGTATTGTGCGCTAATGTATGCGCAAGCGCTGTCGCCGACAGCGGCCGCGGAGCCACAACACAAACATTTCAACGCATCTAATTTATTGTCGTGTCGCACCGAGCCGCACCACGCAAAAAATATTGTGTTAAGGTGCAGTGCCATTACGACAAAGTCTCAACCTTTTTATATGTGTTTTTCGTATCAGGCATTACCTACCTAATTTAAACAGTATAACCCTAGAAGAAACAATTAGTAAATATAATGATAGAAAAAGAATTGTTACGACTATCTGTATGGGTTCTTTTTGCTAGTACTACTTAATGCAACCTTACCATAAAACACTTAAGGTCCAGGAAGAAATTGAACTTTCTGCAACACAAAATCTGTAGTCCCTTAAAAATGTCATCATACCAAATTACCAACACATTGGGACTTTTATCATAAATATGTGTCGTTTGTCCCCATCTCGATGGAACGAAGTCTTAAACAAAATTGAATATAAAATCCCGACGGAGGATGACTCAGTCGTCGAGAGCAATTTTGAATATAATAATATGTAAACTAGTTGTTCGTTGGAGTTGTCTCTTCTGCCTCTATAAAATTAGTGACATTTATTAGTATAACGATTGTGTACGGGGGGAGGTGCAACTCAGTATAAATCATTGTATCTGTTGAGACATTCGTAACAAGGCACTTATAAATAATAATTAAGCAAGTATCCATCCTCAGTCGCTTACAGGTCCTTAATCTGAACAGCAAACAACTAGGTTGTTGTACCTACCCACGTTATGATAATTGGAGGTCAGATAAACGATGCCTAAATATATTATCTGCTGCATCTGGTAGGTGAAACGCAGAAGACACTTTCAACGTACTTAGGAACAAGGCCGTTTTTGTAAGTTTTTTTTTATACGGCCCACCTGGTGGTAAGTGGTTACCGTAGCCTATAGACGCTTGCAACACCAGGGGTATCACTTGCGCGTTGCCGAACCTGTAAAAAACTTTTCACACTCTTCTTGAAGAACCCCATGCTATATAGTCTCTCGGGAAAACCTGGACCGGGAACTCTGAGCCGGGAGTCCTCTGGAATTAAGGAAAAATTTAAAACTCATAGCAGAGCAATTTTTTTATGTGAATCATATTATGATTAATTGAAAGCAGCCTAGATCTCCAATTGGATGGTGATCATCATGGTCCAGTAGATCAACACTAATCGCATTAATAAAGTCCAACCAATTACCATCCGACATAGACATTTTCAAATTGCGTAACACTACGTTTCCTGCCTGTAGAAGGTTTTATTAATCAAGGAAAGTTTTGGATACGGTAATGGAAAGTTCAATTGTGAATTCGGTGTACAATAATAATTAGCGGGGATTTACTTAAACAATACCTACTCGGGGCAAAAATACAATTGATTTTTCAAGCTGCTACAAACGTGTTTTTAACACTATATCCAACAAAGCAACAATACATACAACTCATATTTACACACAGCGTAACCAAGAGTACGATCTACGCAGATAGGAGTTGGTTTTCTGCTATTTTTTTTTTCCATTTTTCTCTGGAATTTTAATTCATCCATCGAGCCTTTGTCCCAACTATGTTGAGGTCGGCTTCCAGTGTAACCAGATGCGGCTGAATATCAGTATTTTACACGAAGCGGCTGGCATCAGACCTCCGCAACCCAATTTCTGGGTAATACGGATATCCTGAAGATAGATTGGTTGTCAGGCTTTTTGGGCTTCTGATTACCACTAACGATGTTCATATAACAACCTGGACCGGGCATGGAATTTTATTATTGTAAATAAATATATATTACGAAGCAGAGCTTGTACTATGAGTACTGTGGATATAATATATATACTTTTTTTTGTACATATATTAATTAATAAATTAGAAATCCAGCTAAACACAAACACTTATGTTGATCACATAAATATTTGTGTCCTGTGGGGATTGACCCACGACTACGTGACCAGCAATCCACACTCGAACCAGTACACTACAGACGTCTTCAAATGATCAGAGCTAGTTACTTTGTAAGCAAAATAAACGCAAATATTATGTCCATGTTCAGTTTG
The DNA here is from genome assembly GCA_964056405.1 of Acronicta alni. Classification (NCBI taxonomy): domain Eukaryota; kingdom Metazoa; phylum Arthropoda; class Insecta; order Lepidoptera; family Noctuidae; genus Acronicta; species Acronicta alni. The sequence continues at coordinate 6,280,773 of OZ043920.1, forward strand.
CAGCGACAATGAAACATTCAATAAACAGTTACTTGGCAATTTCATATTACTTATTCTCTTGAATTCCCGTAGTGAACGTTTGGCCACCCAGCACTGGAAGATGCACCTTCCACTGTGCTCTTCAATTGGTAGCTGGCAAAAACTGCATTTGCATAGTGCTCGATGCTTGCCGCGATAGTGGCCGCCGCGAGTTCTACCTTACATACTGGATTTACAAATAAATGGATACGACAAAATTTACATTCGTTTTTAGTAATTATTAAAAAATACTGATTTAGGGAGCGCCGTGGGATAAACCAGAGGACTGAAGCGTCATGGCGCGTCTTTCTGCCATAAGATTAAGGGTATAATCAGAAAACTTTTGCGATCTACCTTTACGGTGGGTCTTAAAGAACTTAAACCCAACCGTCGAGTGGAGACCACGCACCGGAAAGCGCAGCGTGGGACGGCCTCCAACGAGATGGACGGACGACCTGGTAAAGGTCGCTGGGAGTCGTTGGATGCAGGCGGCTTATAACCAATGTTCAACAGTGGATGATATGATGTGGGATAAAAAGGCGGCAATATAGAGAAACTATATTTTTTCCACATACATGGTCAGTTAATCAAATCAATATAATCAGTTTCTTGCAAGATTTGGTTTTAACATACAACCATTATTTACAAGAACATTTTCAGATATTTGCTCGATTTCATTTAGATGAAATCAAGTTGTTGATCTTATGAATTATGTCATTTACTATGTCATCCATCCATACCATGTCATCAAATTGATGGTAAATTTTGAGCTATTAGTCGTTTATCCAAGTGAGCGCTACGTTTTCATTCTTCGCTCAGAGGCGTAGTGGTTTCTGTTGGTCGGTGACAAATGTCGATGCCACCCACTGCACGCACGACCCCGATGGTACGCTGGTACCGAGACGATCCAATAAATACAACACATACAAATATATCTTTAAGCCTTTTATTTCATTCAATTCCTTCGAATTGGGTTTACTTTATATTTCAAGTTTATGTCTCAACTAATAGTTAAGTTGTAAACAAAATCTTCCTCCCATCGAAGAATACCTGCAAGGGTTAGCTCACAGCGTTAATAGATCAGCATAAGTCACTGTTATTAACCCTATGGGAATTTCCCTTTAAAAAAAAATATATGCAATGTACAGATATGCGGAACTTACATGCTCTCCATGTGTATTGGAGATGACGTAATAATTTTACGGTAAAAACCAATAAACAACTGAATTATCTCGAAAAACATTTATATTCGAAAAGTATCCTGCTATAAAACTAAATGTGACTAACAAATTTTATTTACGGGTACCTAAGATTTGATGTAACCCTAAAACACTGGATTATTTATCGTAAAAGTAATTATATTAATAATGTAAGCTCCTTCCAATTCAAACAAACCCGATTAAAATCAAGCATACGTATTATTTCTGACCCACTTAAAATTCTTGTTATAAATGTTAAGCAAATTCCGATATAATGCTTTTTATTGCGATACTTAATTGGCCGGCACGTGTAAATTAGAGGATAATATAAAAATGTTAGAGGTTCAGAGGACGTCCGCGGATCTTGACTTTAATCTTTATAAGGATTAAGGTCGACCGGCAAAAACTTAAGATAATAGAGAAGACTGATTTTGTGTAGGTTTTAATTTGTTTCACTCCCATAACTTGTTATCTCTATATGGATTTTGGAGTTGTGTCTAGTAAGGCTATATGTATATACATATTTTTTATGTTGTTTTAAAATTTCCGCACACAAAGCTTGAGTTATATAACCAACCCAATTCATTTGCCATTCGTGTTGACCTTCGGAGTTTAAAGCCAATTCTGTTTCGAACCATACACAAATGCCTACTTCAATATAAGGGCTTGTACATACACCGTACAGTGAAATCAAACATCAACACGTAGGTATCCTTAGTCCATTATCTGGCCACATTCCTCGAGTCAAATTATTTATTTTGTGCGGGGCGTGAGTTACCGGCCGGCCCGCCCCTTCGTTACTATGTTAATTCCTGCTACCTACAGATCTGCTCTTCTTTCTAATGTATCAACAATGCCTTTTGGAATGTAATTTGGGGAGCCATGTTCAAGTTTTAAGGAATTTATGATTTGTTATTTTTCTCTTGGAGGCATGGTGTGCGACCTGCGTGACAGTTAAAAATGATAACACACATGCATACAGATTGTGTAGTTTATCCTTTAAATATTAATATAATTAACATGATTGTTTTAGACGTATATTTATACGGATTCAAATGTTTTACAAAATTTAATACTTTAACAGATGTCAAAACAATTTGATAGATACATAACATAATACGTGAAATAAAAAGGTTCAGTGGACAATGTAATTGGTTATTAAAAAGCGCATATATCACGGTCGCGAGGGCCAACGCACACGAGCGAGCGTCGCGTGGGAGACCACGACGTGATTTGTGTGGAACCGCCGCGCGCCCGGTGGACCACGCCCCTTCATTAACATGCTAATGCCGATTCTGGAGCAGGAATTGGGACCCTCTTACTGGGTCATTGGTGTTAGTACTTTCTTAAACTTTTCGAAATTCGGAGGAAATTAAAGGATTTTTGAGAAGTAAATCCCTTATGAAAGAGGTTACACTGAGCAGTTGTGTCATGTGTTGTGATAGGATGGGTACAATATCATGTCATTTTAGTGACTAATTTGGTGTGCCCACTGATATGTCCACATTTACGGTGGTGGTGGCGGCAGTTTACGGGTAGTCGATTAACAGGAAGGAAACGATGAAGTGCCGGAAATTATAATTGGTTTCTTAATCGGAAGTATTAATTGTCAATTTAGTTGAATCACTCTTCTTGATTAAACGCAAGAAGCCGTGATAAAAAAAGGATAAATTGGTAAAGCTTTTTGTATTATATTACAAGTTAGGGTCCTACTTGTGCTGCAAACTTTTAACGCGAATTAGGTTGATTGCTGTTAAGAGTCAGGGGTGCAAGTGAATATATCGAATGAATGGTGAGGCCAGCGCGTCACGCGTGCGTGTGGCCGGGATGAGGCGGGCGTCGCGCGGCGCTGCGCGGGCGCAACGACGACAATGCGTGGTGTGGTAATGTATGCGCGCCAGGGAGGTCCCTCGCTGTGTCGTGGGAAGACGTTATCGTCGCGATCTGCCTCTTATACATATACTTTTAGACCCATATATGTAGGTACGAAAGTAAGTACGCCATATTGACTGGATATATTTTACACTTGCTTGTTTGGAATAAGTTAGGTACTTACCGTAGCAATTAATTTTTTTTCTGGGTGTTCAATTCTTGATATTTTTATTAATAAAAATATCATTACACTATATTGTAATAAAAATGTTTAACAACAAGCTTTAACATTCTATACATAAACAGTTCGTAAATATGATGTATGTTTTCGTCAGCGTCTACGCGCTACGTGTTCGTAGCGAGAGGGTTCTCGTAGCGGGCGGGTTGCGTGGCGCCGCCGCCCGTGCGTCGACCGCAAACTCAGAGAATTTGCATAAGCTTTTTGTATTCGGCAATAATGTGGTGCGTATTTTAATTGGCCGCGATTAAATCTTAATAAATCGGTCGGTGTTCCCACACGCGTCCGTCGGGCTGGCTCAGGCAGACTCGGCCGTTCGCAATTACGCTGGCGGCGTGTGTTGTAATTTGGCGACGGCCGCAGGCGAAACTCAGAAATTGCGCTCAGTTTCAGCAGTGCACCTTTGCAGACTAATACACTGGGGCATCGCGTGCAGCGTGCGTCCGACAAGCGCCTGCGCGCCCGTGCCGACCGCAAACCACGGCCACTTGTATGCACTCCCCAATTACCAATCGTAAACGCGACTAAATGAACGATACCCATGTGCGATTTTTACTGGCTTATTTTTAATCGATACTTACAATGGCTTACTTTTTTTGTTTGTACCTGCGCCAAAGAATTCTTATTAAATATTTCTTATTTATTAAGTAAAATATCACCAAAGTCAGTAGACATCTTCACATGGTGAACGGATAAAATCAGCAATCTCTTTTTTTAGTTCAGGTATAATGTGCCGACTATTTCGTCCTGACGTGTTACAATAGATAGGTTTAATTATTGTCCGGATTTATACTATATGTAGGTATATGTAACACCGTAACAGGACATTCCAACAACAAAAAAATACTTTCTAAAGTCGTTCGGCGAGTTATATTTGACGGAAATATTAACAATAAACAATTTTATGTATTAACATGATTCCATTTTTTATAAACATAATATATACAATACATATAACGTCCTACAACTAAGTCCTTTATTGCTTATCCTCCAAAGGTAGTAGCGTCATCATTTATACGAATTAAGAACCCAATGTAATTAAATGATCCATCTAAATCAGTAAACAGTGAAATAGGCAAAAATTACAAATACGGGTGTTTCGGCTTCAGTGTTATTCATTCAGTAGCTAGCAATTTTTTCGTTCAAATATACTATTTACAGTTTTAGCTTCGTTAACATTTTATTATGTGTGTTTGTTAGAACATTTGTTCTAACGTCTTTGGATTAATTATTAAAGAATTTATTAATATTTTTATATCGAGAGCTGTTATGTTAAGCACCGGCTAATTATCTGGGTTACCCGGAGAACTTATTTCGGCACATAAAGCAGCGTCCGTCCAAAACTAATTTATATTGGAATGTGATATATGTGCGGGCGGCGAGTTGCCCGGGGGCACGCGCGCTCGGGCGGTTTTAATCACCTTAACCCTACCTTAACTGCTGTTAAAACACTACCGAAACGAAGAAGGCGAAGCCGCGCCGCCGTTGCAGGCGCCACGGCCGTGTCCGCGCCGCATCCGAACTCATTAAATCCACTTGCGACTCACCAACCTCATCTTCAACTTAACCGCCGGATATTACGCATTCAATACTTTTTTTACTTGTAGTGCATATCTAATCCTTAACATCGAATCAATATGAACCGAAATCGATTAAAAGGTAACTTATTGATCGATAAGAATTGTCATTGATGTCGATGAGAATCGATTTGGTGATTCCCGTGACAGGTTTTTGCGCGTGGTTGTCCCGCGGGTTACAAGATGGTCACGGCTGACGTGTCAATGAGTCCAATTCTCACACAGGCGCGATGGCGTGGCGGCGCCAGCGCCCGTCGCGCCGGCGCTATGAAACGGGTTACGAATTTACGATTAAAGATTAGTTTAGATGGCGATAGGTCTCCGTATTATTATTTATCCATAGAGCACATTTTGTTAAACAAATATAAAAAAGAGATAAGGTAAAAACAATACTAAGACACGAAATAAATACAAATTAAGTGGTTTAACAAGCTTTAACCAAAATATATAATATTATGTCTCAATTTATTGCGGAAAACCATTTAATAAATATTTTACCATTTCGACACAAATCGCAAGCAATCTATATGCATTTACATTTAAGCACATGCGATCGGTAGAGAAGGTAGCAACCAACCACAGGTGGAAGTACCTAATAGCGTGGTTAAGTGTAGACGCCGCGACCTGTTCGTGTGAATGCTTGTGGTTTCCGACTCGGAAGCACAATGGACAAGACCGATTATACGCCTGCTATGAACGCCGACCGACGATCCCGACAGTTTCATGTCATACGTAATGTAACAGACCTTAATTGCCTGCCACCATTACAGTCGATGAAAACCTATAATCAGTTATTTTGAGTCTTTCTTTCTGACGATCAATTTCTTGGCGTTTATAACCTAGACTCAAAGTATTTCGATAAAGAATAGTAATATGGACTGGGCCCGGGACGTCTTTCAGCAATGAATTTACAATTTTATGGTGTGTTAACTAAGTTACTTGCCCATAATACCGTGGCACCATTGTCTACTTATAACTTTCCGATTCAGCTTTATAGAATATGCCCCTCTTTAGAACAGGCGACCCGCCCAACCTTCGCACGGGTATGTAGGTATAACCGATAATGGTTAATTAACCATCTTAGATTAATCTTATAATGGTTAATTAACCATCCTAGATTAATCTAGTTAATTAGCAATCTCCTTTCTTTTGGTGAAAACCTTATAAAAATCTGTACAGTCGTTTCTGAGATGAGCCCGAACAAACATAAACTCAAGCCGGTAGGGTCTTTAATCCCTATTAATATTATAAATGCGCAAGTAACTGTCTGTCCGTCTGTTACGCTTTCATGCCTAAATCACTGAACCGATTTAGATGAAATTTTGTGCAGAGATTGATTAGACCTTGAAGAAGGATATAGGCTACCTTTTGTCGCAAAAAGCCCTTTGGGACGCGGGTGAAACCGAGGGCAACAGGTAGTTTATAATATGTAGTGGTGATAGTGATAATTATTGAATTAATTTATTTGTTTTACAAGTGCCGTTTAAGAAAGACATCATTTTTTTAATATAATTGTAATTATTTTGTGTAATTATCGTTGACATGTCTTTTAAATAAATAAAATAAACAAATAGAAAGTGATATCATCGCCATTGGGCATGACCATTAAACAAAATTGTATCAGAGAAAAACCTTTTTTTAAATAGTACGGAAAATCCTCATAGATCCTCCGTCACCCGGGGAGGTGGCAGGCTACGTCAGACTCATACCGACTAAAAACCACACTTGACTTCACCTGCCCTATATTCATGGCCATGGGATCCGCGAAATTCGCCACGACCATGACAGATCAGAGTTCTCTTACTTTTTTTCTGATTCTAATCTCTGTCGCAGTTCAAATCAGAAATATTGAAATAGCAATCTCTATTTTATAACTCTTAAACGTGGATAAAAGCGTGAGCGGCGGCCTTTATTGTCCACAAGATATCGTCTACATACAATAAAAGATTCGATCAGTGGGTAAACAGGTTCCAACCCAGAAAGATTTACAATTCGAACGCAAAAACGAAACATTTAGATAATTGCATGTAATAAGTACTGCAATATTTTTTTAATATTTGGGACATTTTCCACAGCACCATCTAGTCCAAAACTAAGCAGAGCTTGTACTATGGGTACTAGAGAATGGATATAACATATTATACATACTATTTTTTATTTATTTGTTGTCATAACAGTAATTGTTTGGTTCAGTTAAGTTATTTACAAGCTACCCGTTGTTTTAAAAAATTTTGGTATATTTATCGGTATGCCGACCGATTTTTAAATATTGTTACACATATTAAAATAAGGATAATGTTCATATGTAAGTGAATTAATAATTCTTATGGGAGTTAAATATGTTTTACGGGATGAACATATTATAATTTTAAAAGTGTTATTTTATTGCTAAAACGTGATAATATTGATATGTATATGGATACATAGTTTATCAAATACCATTTGGTCTCTTTCTCCGAGCTATTTCCCAACTATATTGGGGTCGGCTTTCAGTCTTACCATATGCGGCTGAATATCAGTATTTTACACGAAGCGACTGCCATCAAACCTTCGCAACCCAATGTTTGGGTAATACCGATACCCTGAGGATAAACTGGTTGTCAGGCTTTCTGGGCTAACGATTGTCACACTAACGATTGTCATAGGTGTTCGTATGACAACTGGAACCGATGGCTTTACGTGCTCTCCGAAGCACAGAGGAGTCTTGGTATGTTAAGTGTGATCACCCATCCACAGACTGACCGCGACTAGGGCAGCTTAACCTTGCAGATCAGTTGATCAGCTTACTTAGCCACGAGCCCCTCAAATTACTTCTACATATTCTGAAGATGGAGAAAAATATTGAATGTATTCATGACATACATAAATACGCTTTTACTTGTTGTTAAGTAACTTTACATTAAACCTTGTTAATTTTGCACAGTAAGGCCTAACACTGCTAATTAAACAAGCACTGTAAATAAATGCGCCATGAATAAATCAATTGACCATGAAATGGTTTTTATCTTTAAAAAGTTAAATACTATTTTGGTTTTTAACTTTTTCTAATCTCATGCATAGTTATTAGTTAATTTAATTCCGATTATAATTATATTTTTCTTTTATTAAATTATGGTAAGTAAGTAGGTACCTACCTTTTTATCTACATTTACACTAATATAATAATAGAGGAAAGATTAATATTTTTGTATGTTTGTAACTCAAAAATTACTTTACCGATTTCAAAGATTATTTTACCATTATAACATTATCCCTGAGTAATATAGGCTATATTTATGTTTAATATATGCATGTTATTAGGTTGTACATTGCACCCGTGCGAACCCGGGGCGGGTAGCTAGTTGATTTTTCCAGTCAAAAGATAGTATAATATATCCTTCTCCAAGTGCAATCTAAAAAATCATCAATATTACTTGAACAGTTTAGGCGTCGTTGAAATGTAACAAAAACAGTTACTTTCGCATTTATAATATTAATCTGGTATACCATGACATATAAAATTTGTGGTGTACTGAATAATTTTCTAGTACATTTTAAAACTTTTATTTCTTCTCCAGCTACTCTTGAGGATATACGAAATACAGTAAGTAGTCATACGTGTTCACATTACTTGCAAGGCGTTAAAACCTATGACTAACATGAGATTTATAGAATATTTCTTTTTATGTATGAACGTTAACATTATTTTTGTTGTGAATGTCTAAATTATTTTCTCATATAAGCGATTGTAATCTTAATGAGATATAAATAAATATCTAAACATAGCTTTAATCTTGGGATTAGCTCTAGCAAAATCAAATGGTATTTCGCGATAGAACGGCCTAAGTGACCGCGCGACGGTCGATCAACACTCGAGTCGTATATGGGTCGGCCGAGTTTGCTCGCCCCCGCCGTAACGGGCCATCAAATCCGTAATCTTTAACGCGATCTGTGTATTGTTTATATATGATTGGCACTTTATTTGTGCGCTGTGCCAATGACCTTTATGTTTAGGATTTGGAAAGCTCGCTAATATCGAAGCTTAGTGAGTGAGACACGATAGATTTGAAGCAGAATTATCTCTATATTTTGCAATTAGGTTAAGAATTTTCATTTTATATGATCTGATTCTTGATGGTAATCTAGTTTTATTTTATCGAATCTTTATAATTATAGGTTCATTGAGTAAGGATTTATTTAATGTCGACGTCGGGTCGGATACCCATGACAGTAAGCCTCACTACTCATTACCCACAAAGTTCATATTTGATACGATACGATATCGAAGTATAGAATCAATTTCTGCAAGTATAGGCTATGCATTAATTAATAAAGAGCAATAGTCAGTGATTCCTCGTCCAAGTACTTGCAGATTTTTCCCCTAATTGCTATTCCAGTTAACGTGAATGTATTAAAATAAATTCAATTTGACTAAAATGTCCTTAGTTCGCGAATATGTGCAAGAGGAATAAAATAACGTTTATTTATAGTGTCTGTTTGAGACGGGCGCGGACGGCTGTCCCTTCGCAAACAGGACTCTCCAATCCAGGAATAACGGGGCTTTCGTGGGTGACATTTCATACTTCACATGTAGAGGTAATCACGGCTATCTAAACATCAAGCTAAAATTTTCCAGTATAATCTGACCTTTAATTCTACGGAAAGCCTGTATAATGCGAGCGCAGTTTATACTAGATTGTTCGATATTTTTATTATAAATTTTGCTTGATTTGTAGCTCTGTGTACAGTCGACAAAAGATTTAGGTAAACAGGCAGAGTACGGTATCTATGTCTTCTTGACATAGATTGGGTCATAAAAAATATCCACCAAAGGGTTTGGTAAGTAGGTGCCTGACAAAATCTGCGGTTTGACACATATTGCATTTTACTATTCTGCCTAACCCTTCAGGAAATACAGGCGTGGTATATGTTATGTTTAAAATTTCAAGCTCACGTGTGCCATGTCTGACTTTTTTCCTTAGTCTCTAAGCATTTAATAAGTTGTCGGAAATACAGTAAGCTTCTAGGGGAAGTCGTTTTAAATTAGCTTCTCAGTACAAAGTACTTACGTACTAAAATAAAGAAAGTATTTCTCTTCCATCAGATGTAATCAAATATGAGCCTTGTGTAGGTTAGGTATAATATATCTAATTTTATTTTAGTGCCGTGGCTGTGCCAACAGCGCTACGGGTCGCAGGTTCGATTTCTGCACAGACCCAAATAAAGGTTTCTTGTTATTGTTCCGGATATGAGTTTTTGGGTTTGTAAACGCACTAGGATATACCAGAATATCTTAGTGTAGTAGGGGCAACGGTTTTATAAATACAATGAAAAAGAATACGCTTAATTATGTTGATAGCATCGTTTCCAGTCCACTTTATCATGTTTCGATATCTAGTGTAGTCGCGAATTGTCACCGAGGCCCAGCGCGGCGGAGGCCGGCTCCGCGGTGCGCGAGCCGGCAGGTGTGCCTCATGCACCTGTGCTCGATTGTTACATTCCTCGAGTCTCCGCCCGCCGACTGATCACTCCTGATTATCTACTCGGATTCTTCTTCAATCAACAAACACTTTAGTTTATAAGTATTGAGCATGTAAAGTGTGTGTTAGAATGCGCATGTAGTGGAATCAGTCGATACGTAATACGTTCTTAATTGCCGTCACTAAGAACGATTTTTTGATGTAGCAGTTAAAGATTACGTTGATTTTGTATAGGTCTATAATTATTTTGTACAGGTCTAAAAACTTAGTTGTCATAATAGAGTATTAAATCTATTACTACTTAATATATTCTTGAATGTATTACTAGGTAATGCATACGTATGCTATTGCAACGCCGCATGGAATGGATAATCGGAACCATTGTTTTTTTAAAGCCCCTTCTCACACTTCATGGTGAGAAAGGTCGTAATGCTTCACCAGTCTGGCCTATAATTTGCAATGTATAATCAAAGGACCTGCCCATCATGAATGGAGATCGCAAATATAGAAATCGTTGGCATAGTAAGGTCGTACGTCACAGATCCTTGGCGCCGCCCGCCGACGGACGCACGGATGGACACGCCTGCGCTCCTTGAATACCGAGTGCCATAGTTCCGATACTTGTCAAATTAATAATTCTACAACCGGTGTTCCAAACAATCGTACCCATTAAATTGTTGCTCAAAACATTTCCTCTCCCTTTCTATCTTTATTATTATAAATAGAGACAGGACATAAAAATTGAGTATGTAAAGTTCGCGGGGCCGTAGTAAACACAAGTACTACTGTTCGTTCCGGCTCGTAAATTTCGAGCTATTTATGCAACACAAACGCCGACAGTGTTCCCTTTTGGATAGAATGGAGATATAATCGCATTTAGAGATTCGCACAGTAGAGTTCTGGTGTAGTGATTTTCAGGCACACCCTAATACTTAATACTTCTATAAGTGTAATCCTAGATTGATTAGCGGACACGCAAATTTCGGAACACATAGCTACCTATGTTGTATGTGTATCGAAGTTCTCTTCACTCCTGCTTGGAGAACTTGGTGGGATTTTTGACAACAGCTACACAGTTAAACGTCAAAGTATGTAAAAATATAAAAGTTATAAATTCACAGTAATCGGAATTGAGTATTTTCAAATGATTGTTTAAATCGGTACGATCAAGCCAAGTAATTTTACCTCTAAAAACTGCGACGGGAAATAAAAACATTTTTCTTTGAACATTGATCTAGATATAAGACTGTGACAACATTCCTTACTAAATCGCATTAACAGGTAGGTATTTCCTCGGTACAGTGAATCTGTTGTGCAAGTGTCGGGAGGCAGTGGCACGCGGGACAGACCCGCCTGTTTGACGTTCCCAGGCGATAGCTGCTATCTCTTGCAAACACCTCTTGTTTGAGCCACAGCCGACACCACCTTACCACGTTACTTTGAACCATCCCAAGAAACGATCATCAACCTTACACTTATGGACACAAGAGTGTATGTCCAATGACACAACACACACTGTTATGTTTGCTACGATATACTAAGTATATTTTAGGCTGTAGCCTTCTTCGGTCAGACACGCGACTTATCTATTGAAATTTTCAAGTGAAGTCGCGCGTCACTCACTGTTTGTGTTTGCATATCGACAAGTGTCACTGTTGTGTTTCGATATCTTATTTGTAACTAGTTTCAATATAGATAATGATAAGAGCATCAAAAGTTTTTCAACAATAACGTTGCTGTTTACTTTTTTCAACTAAGTAGAACTAGAAATATTAATCAGATTTTACAGGTTTGTTGCAATACTTTTCAAGAATTATTAAGAGAGAACTTCCGTTGTTTGGATTTTCGAGGCAAGTAAGTAGATAGTGGATAGCTCTGTACCCACTGTAGTGTGTAGTCCGCCGTTTAAATTCTATTTGAATTTCCTCTAAACTTCTATAATCTATAAGATGTAGAAATTTTCAAAAACAAAAAATGTCGTATGTATAGTTAAATTGAATTTCTGTTCATAATATCAAACATGTTTTATGATTATTCCAATACAGGTAACTTAGATAGTTAACGTTGGACATTGCATTCCAGAGCATTTACAGTTCGAGTAACTACGGACATACGGAATGGTTGGCAGAAATAATGCTGTAATTATTTAGTTAGCACCTGCTTAAAGGCATCTGCAAGGCTGCGGAATAGGTCAGGAGGCCGGCCCGCTAGCGCACGCGCCTCTTCAAGGACTAATGTTTCAGCTGCTTTATATTACTTCACTTATCATTTTTGCATTTAGAATAACGGTACTGTCTCCAGTGAAATCGTGCGCATGTTCGTTTGTTAATGAAAAACCGCATAAAAGATAATAACTTACTATTTCGAGTGGAAATTCGTGACGCATTCTTACTAATCAATATTCACTTATACTAGAAAAAGAGAATGAAGCTCTCTCTCTTGAAAAGTGTAAATATAATGTGTCATCACCAACCCATTTAAGTAATGTCTCACTATATTAATAATATGCATAAGTATATAGGTAACTGCGAAAAGTGCGTACCTTGGATTTGAATTCGAGAGCTTTGACGTGGCAGTACGATATTACTATTTCACTATTCACACTATTAGGCTATTACTGTTTCCCCTTGGAATCCAGAATAAATGTAGCTTGCCTACATAATGTCCTTAACTACATCCGCCCAGACACCCTTAAGGTGAAAATTTATGCACCTACTACAGACGCCAGAATTAGTTAAAACAATTCGCAACACGAGGGGCATGCTCAGAGCTCGGTGTCGACGCTACTAGGGGTATCCGTTTATTGTTCCAGATATGCTAGACATTCTGCTAGTCTGATACTAAATGCTTCGTTTGGATTTAAATTGCTTAGGCGACATTAATTGCGGTTTATTCTCGGATTTTAGAGCAAATAGTGTATGTCCAAGCTAGCGAGAAATTCTTGCTAAAATAATATGTAACAACTAACAGGACGACTCGTTAAATAAATATAATTTTATTTATTTATTTATTTATATATACTTTATTGTACATCGAGAAATAATATAGTATATCAGGACACAACTTAATTTATAACATACAATGGCCGGCCTTACCAAACTAGAAACGGGGTTGACTATGGTGCAGAAATTTTGTATTTTTTTGCACTTTCCATGCTAAGATTATAAACCGACGTCACCTTAAAGACGTAAATTCAGAATGTGAAGGCAATTTTGATCTGGCGGTTGGGCTCACAGTGGCTTAGTTGATCATTGTGTCTGGTATATTGAACCAGAAGACATAGGTTCGAAATAGTTCGCTAAAGTAACTATATTTATAAATATTTTCACATTGGTCATTTATCCTGTATAATTAAACACTTGGCCGTTGAATTCCTGAAATAGCTCGTATTGAATTTGCATTAGATGCCATTGAAAAATAACTCAAAATGAAATGGCTCCGGCTTTACATCGGTTCCCTTCTAAGAGCTGGGGATAAAACCGTGAGAGATACTTGCATGGTAACCCTTTTCGCAAATCCTTTACGACGGGTTGGGTTGGGTGCGTCTAAATCTGTCGACATCCGCGTCGCCCGACGATCTTGTCGCGGTGCTCTCTTTGCAGGCGTCGGCGTCGCGACGCTTAACCGATCTCACACTTAGGAACATTAGGATGTCGACGAGTAATGATAGACTTGAAGTAGAAACAAGCCGACGATTTTAACTTGATCCGTGTTTTAAAAATAAAATACTGTAAATCTGATGGACTATTTTGTACTGTGTGGAAATGTGTATGAATGATATCGAAGTACAGAGGCCAGCAGATCAGGCTACCCCAATCTGTCAAATGTCTTTGATAGATTTTCAACTTTAACACAAAACAATAAGGTTATATTAGATTGGGAAAGTTGACAGTTTTGGATAGCTTGACCTGCTGGCGTCTATATAATGAAATGCGTTAAGTTATTGCAGTTGCGAAAAGAAGAAGCTAGTTAAAATTTATTTTCGTGGCATGTTGCTCCCTAATGTTGTCTTTACCAAAAATCGATATGTTCGGCTCTAAAACGAATTTAAATGTGAGATGTTGTTTGTTATTCCTCCGATTGTTTGTTTGGGTCGCGATTTTATTGCTCCTCACGACGCCACTGTAAGCCACGCGCGAATAATTATAAATGTTTCGCCGATTTCAGTGTTAAAAATAAACTACATATATTCGTTTGATTGTATTAAAGGAATAACTGGCCAAGGCCACTGGGCTTCTTTTTTAACCATGTAATAATTTTTAGTACCTACCTAGATGTCATGTTACAAAATTTTGCTGTGATGTTCAAATAAAGATTTCCTAATTAGGCTGGAAATAATAAAATACAAAAATACAATATAATGAAACGAGAAATTATCAAATAAATGATTAACATTATTGGTCTATATTCTAGTGGTTCGCGTGACGGACTGCTGTTCACGAGGTCGTGGGTTCAAGTCCCACAGAACACAAATATTTATGTGATGAACATAATTGTTTGTCGTTGTCTGGGTGTTTCTTATGTATTTATTTACAAAAAAAGTAGGTATATAAGTATTATATCCATTGTCTAGTAGGTACCTACCCATAGTACAAGGTCTGCTTAGTTTGGGACTAGATGGTGTTGCGTGAAATTTACCAAAAATATTTATTATTTGTGTGTTTATTATTCTACTGACTGACAGACAGACAACGTACGGCGGATCTGGTCATCAAAATGTCGTACAGTATTACGCCGCGGGTATTATAACGCCGCGAGTATACAACTAGCTAAAATATATGTTTACACAGGCCTTATAACAATCATTTTTAAGTTGTGAACAAAGATAATAAACCCAGTGAATTTATTTTCTTTGGTTGTGAGAGAAAGATGATATATAAAACAATAGAGCGCTATTCCTTCTTAACAACTTAAAAATACACTATGTGTAAATACTAGTTGTTGGTTTAATTCAAGAGAAACTTGACATTGTGGCGAGGCACCAAAGGGCCTTCGTAAGTACGGTATTTCTATCGTATGAATATTTTCTAGCTTAAAAATATTAAATACGATCAGACGCACACAATTCCGTTACAGTATCGTAGTTCGTGTCTGGGACATTTCCAAGCGGATTCATTTTCATACGTAATCCATTTTACTGTAACATTGCGGGCTAGTTGAAAGTTGGCGTGTAACACGCTACGATGCGGCATACGCTTGTCAAATTAGCGCAGGGCTAGACAGTGGCCATTGCACTATGATGACAACTCATTTGTCACAAAGGTCATAATGACCTTTTGATGCCGAAAAAATGTTTCACGTCGCTGATTTAAACAGGGTTTCCGGGAGTGTACGCTCCTTGATGGCAACGACCCAATTTCGTATATTTTTTTAAGTAATTTATTCTTTGCCCTGTGTGAGACGACCACGGTTGGAAAGGAGATAAAAAGATCTAATAAATAATTACTTTTCTATATTAACTATTCAAGTTATCGTCCTACTTAAATGGAAAGTTCCTCAAGGCTACCGTGCGACTTGATTTCAGGAAGTGCCGAGCATACCTACTGCATGCTGCATCTTGATTATGAAACGTTATTGCTTACCAAATGATAAGCAGGTTTAATTTGATATTACGTCACATGAATAGTTTTCAGACAGATATGATGGATTGACCTACAGAGATGTGTATCAGGAAAGCAGAACACGTAGGTAGGTAACCATCTAGTGGGTGTTACAATGGCCTCAGATTATTACATTTGTTAGGAAAAAGATTGCGACTTTTATTAGTCTGGATATAATTATGAGAAATCTTTTGTGATTGAAGTATCTTTTGCGAAATGTAAATAAAAATGAAATGTATTCCCTGGGAAAGATAAATTGTGACAAAAGTTACTTTTAAAGGAACTTTTAAATAATTTATGTGCACAACAGCTAATTTCTGTCTATAGGTTTATGATCAATAACCTAAAACGGATTTAAGGCAGTCATTATTTTTCTTTTATGGCAGCTTTCCATAAAAAAGGCGAATTGATACCCACGTTCATACATATTAACAGCGTATGTAATACGACTGTGATATATAACTTAGTACTTAGCGCCGTGTATTTATATGCTGTTAAAGGCTATATGAATGGCATCTATTGTAAGTTCAAGTACAAGGAAGGTTGTGATTGCTTTAAGTTCGGCATGCATCGGGTGGAGGTCGCCAGTTCCCATGCGTCCTACGCAATGGCATGTAATTATCGTAAGATTGCGCCACACCGATCCAGCATTGTTCGACGTAATGTCTCCTCTAAATCAGAGCTGCTCAGTGCATCATGTGTGTAGTCGGCCTATTGTCGCGCTAGGTTCACACGCACTCACTAAAATGCTCCCACGGATACGTTTGACGCTTGTATGCTTGTCCGATCAGTAGAAAACACTTCCTTGATGCATAAACTTTGTCATGATTGCAAGATACTATATTTTTAAGCCCTGCTCAAGATTCCCTACTTACTTTAGAGTAAGTCCAACGTTTCTTCAGGGTACCTTTGCTACAAAAGGCGAAGAGGGTTAGGTCGAACTATTACCGACTATAACCACACGGTAGCCGTTCTGTGACCTCCAAGGATATGGTTCCAGGGCTATCATGGGCCCTGCTGTGTATTACATCTGCTGTATGAGCAGCACTACTTCATGAGCTGTGAATGCTGATGATGTTATTTGCTAATGACGTAAGTGGATATTGGGATAATTCGTATTGCATTAAATACTCGTTGTTATATATTAAGTATGCAAAAACTGAGAGAAAGTCCGACTTGTTCGATTTGTGTTCCATAGGTACTATAAATTGGAATTTCAGATAAATTTGGGAAACGTACCGAACCAACTTTGTAAACGAACTTTCTTTTTTCTCCAAAAACCTATCTAAGGCAATGCGTCGGCGGCAATTTTAGTTTTGACGAAGATCATAATCACCATTTTAATAATGCTGGCAAAGAGTGCTGATAAAATGTGTAATGTTATGGTATGTTGAAATTACAAACTAACTGTTCCAGCCCACATACAATAGGTACCTTACGTAATTAAAACACGTAGTAAATTCATTATGATCATTAAAATTATAACAATAAAAGCGTAACAGTAAGAAAATAATGTTAAGAAAGCGTAACGAGTAGGTACTTACTACTAACTCGAACCCATACTCGCATGGGGAACTATGTAATTACCTACTTACACCTTAAAATTTTCGTTGCTTCCCTATACATAATACATACCATCATCACAACGATATTCCCTGAAGGGTAAGGCAGAGGTATACTAATGTACCTACACTCACAGTTCGTTGGTATGTTTAGGACACAATTCCAAACTCCGAGCTGCTACTGAGAATTTCATAGAAAAACCCTAGCACACACCAAATAGCACTTTGCTCGACCTGGGAATCGAACCCAGGACCTCTAGCGTAGCAGTCGCGCTAAGACCACAAGGCAAATTAGGCAGATATGTAGAGAATATCTGATATGGAAATCGATATACCTACCTGGAATGATTTCAACAGAAAGTTCTACTATTTATTTATTTATAACTTTAAGCTCATTATTGTACAATTGGCGTCTCCACAGTTTTCAAAATTATACATATATCTATTGACGCCAATAAAGTTAAGGTGAATTATTCAACAACCGAAGTAAATTAAATCTTAGTACTGTTACTATAACAGTGCCTACGTATATGCCGCCGGATATTTCTATAATATGTACTTCAACAAATACACCGATTTTCAAGTGTATACTATACTGTAACGAAGTGTCGATATTATCATTTTCACACTCTGTGGAAATAGACTCAAGGAAAGTCTTCTATATTTTTTTAAATATGTGTGGGTGTAGCAACGTCATACGCACGAGGCGCACGGCGAACTCTGTTGGTATGTGCGGATAAAAACTGGCCAGGATCGAGAGGACACCGGAGGTGAGGTGGTGTGGACCGCTTCTTGTCGCAGCTCAGTTATTAATGTGGCTGTTCATACAACATGCTCGTGTTGGCATGCTTCCTTTATGACAGGAATTCTGCACGTTTTTTATGAATAATGTATTGTTTTTCCATAACCAGTTATGGTTATTTTATTGAAAAAAAAATCTTTCTGATTATCACAGGAAAATAAGACGGTCACCAATTTTTTCTTCTATTATTGTGGAGAGTAACTAACAATGTAGCAATGGTTTTTCATTAATGAATACAGAAAGTGTTTATCACGTTGACATAATTAATAAAATAACAAGATGATAAATAATATCTTGAATAATTCAACGATCACTTTGCAAAGATGTGGTTGGGTTGGTTTTGTTACATTAGTCGTCGCACGCGTCCGTCCGGTCCGCCGCGCAAGCGCAGGTGGACATAATACCCATCCACATTCAGTGCGCACCGCTCATTGTACATTCTCATGTTTTTTGAGTTTCAATAAATAATTATGAATGTACCGGATTGAATGTCAACGGTACCGAAATACCGAAGATGACCGCGAAGAATTGAATAAAAGCAGAGAAACGATTTGCTCTCTGATGTTGTGTGTAATATGAAAACAAAGCGAAACAAACAAAAATAGAAGTTATACCAACAATGTGACGATATTCGTTCTTTCAATCCGCGTTCAATTGTGCTGAACTAATTACGTCAAAAAACAATATGACACTAGAAACGTGGCATATAATTGAATCGCAGTATTGTAATGTTGACGTTTTGTATATAACTTTCTGTAGCAGACTCCCACGTTTTCTTTTATCGGAAGCTTTCTCTGTCAGATAAGAAAGAATTGACAATAATAGCGCATAATCGAAGAAAGTTTACGTTTTATAGTAAACACGCATTTTACCAAATGCTGTATCAAAACATTTTTCCTTATCTTTTATGTAGGGAAGTTTGCAATTTATTCGCTATTTTTACCTAACACTTTGACCTCTTCGTTTCCCCTCTTATTTATTCGTTTCAAGTATTCAGCCGTTTAAATTACTAATTTAAAAGTGGTATTCAAGACACTGCGCATGCCGCAGACAAAAAAATGTTTTGTAAGTTATATCTATACCTACTAATATTATAAAGCTGAAGAGTTTGTTTGTTTGGTTGAACTCGCTCAAGAACTACTGGTTCAAATTGAAAAATTATATTTGTGTTGAATAGTCAACTTATCGAGGAAGGTAGCTATATTACATCACGCTACAACCAATAGGAGCTGTGGAATAAGGAAAAAAGGACACCGAGTGACACCGCGGGGGGCAGCCAGTCTAATTTATGTATAAAAATAAGTATTTGTCTGTTTGTGTCCTCTATGCGTTTCTATACGATTACATCCGATTACGAGGAAAATTTGGTAAGAACCCGCGAAAGTTTCAGGCAAAAAAAAAGGCAAGGCAGGCACGACTACTAATTACCTATAAGGATTGTGCATACGTAACGCTGGATAAGTAATAAGACCATTTCGTAACCAGGTGGACGGCACACAGCTTAAAACTAAAACCAGCCCTTTGTGAAGACTACACAGCTGAGAGGACATTTTCTCCACATAAAAGATTCTACTAGAAACTCGGTCTCAGGCGAAGAAAGGGCGCTCATTACATTTTCATTATGCACTCTTTAGTAAGCACACGAGACCACTTCCTTTGAGCAAAATGGACGCTCGCGACAAGCCGGGAAAGTGCTAGAAAAAGTTAGGTACCTAAGTACCAACGTTGAAACATTTTTTTGGACCACTAAGATTTTCCCTTGTATTGTAGGCACTTTCCGTAGATCTCACATGCATATTTATGGTCTAATAAATAGTTACATAACAGTAATAGCATGGGTTAAAACATACTCGGAACCACATTTATATTGATATTAAGTATGGCCACACACGAATCCACGACTCATACTGCAGTAGTAAACTAAACAATTTTCAACTTTATTATTGAAATAAGACGCGGTGTACTGTAGTTTACCCGTGACCATGGACGCTGTAAAGGGTCCGAAACGTCGGGATTAATAATATCAATATAACGCGATAAAATCCGTAAAAAGTAGTTTTATTTCAATGTATAATATTCGCGTAAGTAAATGTCAGAAATCAACTTTATTATTTTCCTTCTTGGACCCACCACGAAATAGGAATAATTTAAATTAGGTACTTATTATTTTAATTTTTTAATAATAAAAAGTAATAAACTGCCGAACAGATTACACGGCAATTTAAAGAAATTCATTTGTTTAGTTAAACTCATTACGTATTTTATGTTTATGTGGTAATATAAGAAGCCCGCATAACTAATCAAGTCGACTTCCCTTCTATCGCTTATCCGCAATATTTATGTGACCACCATAGCAATTAAGTCGTCGTAACAACAGAACCCATTGAGATTATCCAAATTACATAAATTACACTAGGTATAATTTTTAAAGGGTAATTGTACGGTTTCATGAAAATTGAAAAGTGATAAATATCTTTAGTATGTATGTTTTATTATATATTTTCCGTCCAAACATTAATTCACACAAGGAAATTAAAATAGAAAATTACAGACTGCTTTATTGAAATTGAAGTATTACGTCTAGGAAATATAAATACGGTAGTAACCTGCGATCTTGTTTGTTATGTAGGTAGCAATAATAAAATTTATAACAATTTCAATAAAGACTGAAATGGTATTTTTTTATTAGATTGAATTAGGAACAACATAACATTTTAATTATTTACAACAAAATTTACAGTGTTCGTGTTTCGTATTTAGGAAATTTTATTTTTTAAATAAAATAAACCAACATTAAAGTTAGTTATTTATCAGCACATTAGGTGTAGGCAGCGCGTCGCTGCGGCACGGGCCATTGACCGTGCGGCCGACACGCGCTTTTCTCATTTTCCCCGTAGGTACATTATCGTAGGTATATTTCGTCGATGGAAAATATGAGGTGTAATAAAGCGTCGCTCCAAAACATGCAAGACCTTATTTCAGGTCATGACGCCATTTGTAATTTAAACTCTTGGAAAAATATACGTGGTTTCATGTACTACGTCTCTTAAAGTTAAGAATTCATAAGCTGTTCGTATTTACGTACCTAGTTCGACGAAAATGTTGGACTACATCATAATAGTTCAGCATTTTATAACGTGAATTTTGTACATAAATTATTCAAATATGATTAAGTAGAAGAAGACGGTATAAAAACTATTGTAAATTATTTGAATCGAAAAATTATCTATTTGAGAAATTACCATATTTTTCTTACTTTCCTAATTCATACTAATTGGACCTTAGAGAAGGAAATAGGCTTAACTTTTCTACCTTTCGATGAGAGTGAATTCAGCCAGCAACTATTAAGAAATAATGTGGTTTAAGAACTTTATTTTCTCATAAAGAATTATTACATAAATTCACTTACTGAGAAACCTATTTACAAACTAAAATGAAGGTTAATTACGAGTGTACAAAAAGCAAATGAAGTAAACAAGAAATTATAATTAAGAAATAATAATATGATGCAAAGTATTAATACTTCAGTAATGGGGTCAGAATTCGGGAAATCTCTTTTCCTACCGACAATATTGTGAATTGTCGGTAGGAAAATGCCCTATGCCCATTTCACTTATTCACGAACGATAACGATAAATAAAACCAAAATGGAGCAATAATATAAGCAGCTCATTTAACGAAAACTGACTGAAACAGGAAAATCAAGTATCGACGTATCCGTTAAAAAAGAGTGGTTAGTAGTAAAGTACACGATTTGCTCCCCTCGGTCAGACATGCTACGCTACGCGTATATCGGATTGCAATAAATTCGGAGGGTAAAGCAGGGGTTGTCGCCGTCGCGACTAACGTCTTCCGCCTTTCATGGGCTTCATGTGGGTACTTCAAACTTCCTCGGAGCTACGAAATTCTGAAGCCGTTTATCTGATATTCCAATGTTATTGTAAAAATGTGAAATCAAGAAATTAATACTTTAATATACCGTACAGTAACGTATATTTAATCACCACGTTTTGCTTGAGTGTGTCCGGAACGAGTCCCAACGGAGACAAATACTTGACAGCATGCAGTACAATATGGGAATATGCAGCAGCTTTTTGGCTTCTCCGTATTCGGAGGCGGCTGGGTAATTGTGTGCATTATATAGGTATAGATTGAGGTGCGGAGACACTACTCAACATCAGTTGGGCGGTACCCCATACCACCTAAATTCTTAATTAATACAGTTATGTGTAGATATGTAGTGTAGTACATTGTAATTAGGATTACGGGGCGACATAGTCAATGTTGACAAAGTCCCTTAAATAAAGATTTAAAAAAAAATATATATATGTATACCGTAAGGAATAATTCAATTTTTCAAAATAATCATTTGAATTCAAAGTAACCTATAGATTGGTATTCGCAAAACTTAGCGTACTACGATAAAAATTATGTTATTTTGGAAAAAACTATCTTCAAATCTTTAGTAAGCTATTAATTTTATCGATATTTTTCGCGAACGAAAAGAACCAACAACAAGAAGTCTCGTCAAATTTATTTCAACGATCATCGTGCCACGGCCACGCGACAAAAAATATCAAACAAGATAACATTTACATAGTGATGATGCCTAGCATTCTAGCGTGGATGGCGCCACTCCGTCTGAGCAATTCATGGCTGATTGCTACAGCTAGCCTTTATTTTTGTTAATAAACCGAAACTTGGCTTTCTGACCACCGCCTGAATATATTTACCATTTGTTCTCATCTCATGCATAAAACATGTAAGAGAAGTAGTCGAGATAGTTTTACAAGGCAGCAAATAAGGGTTAAGAACAATAGCATGACTATATTTTAGGGAAATGGATCGCTCTGCAAACTTTCAAGATGTGAGAAAACATCACATAAATAGGTTAGAACGTGCGTATTGTTGGACTAGAGTGATAGGCAATATTATCTCATAAATATACTTTATCTATTTTCTATCTAGGACGCGACAATGATCTATGTTGTTGAGACATGTGAGGCTAGGTGGCGCCGCGCCGTCCTGTTTTTTGCCCGAAAGCTATCTGCTTACTTTGCTAGACTATAAACTACATATATTTTTTTGCATGTGAATAATGATATAAGGCTCGAAACTTGACCCGAACATTTGAAAAAGGAACACTCCACCATCTTCTTTTTGGGGAAATCCTCGTACCTACCTACCTTGATTAATTTTAGGTAAACGTAGTATCAGCGAAAATGGGTTAAAATAAGGGTAATTCAACAAAGTAGGGGTACTCTGTATTCAAAGCCAAATGTCCAATATGAATGCGACACAACCAATTAAATGCAATTACATCGTACAATTGTGTCCGTACTATTGTGCTACAAAAATTTGGGGCGATTTTGGCTCGATTACGTCTACCGTGTAATCACCAAAGCAGTGCTAGCAATTTTTTGAATCAGAATAACATTTCCGCTGTACAACTTAAATGATATACATATTCAGAATAGAATTGTGTCTCTATTAACGGAATGACGAGTGCTTTTTGAAGATTATCTACTAAAATGCGATAATTAGACAGTTTAATAGTAACACTTGCTACGTTGCGGAGTTATGTGGAATTGTTAAATTAATGCTAATTTCCATAAAACTTGGAAGGTAATCAGGTTGCTGGGTCATGTATTAATTATTGTGAGTTATGAAGAGTACGTTAAAAGAGCGTAATACGAAGAAGAGACGCACGTTAGTCCTAGTTTTGTTTAATTTTCATCCATCTTAATATCTATACTTATTAATCTCCGTACACATTCATCGTAATGTAAGTCTGTGCATGATACTGTAGGGATATCATATTAAATTTATTCATAAAACGATACAGTTCATTTGCCAAGATTCATAATCTTATGAGCCTACTTAATTGAATGACGATGAAAATCTGATATGCCATATTTACTCCAATTTATTCTGTAAAGGCGGGGTAAAGCTATATATACAGACGAAGTAATGCGTACTCGTGCTAGATACGAGTACTAACATTAATTCCATTAAGTAATAAACATAATTGCAACATATTGTAGCTTGAATATGTAGCGTAAGGCTTACCCTCGTAGACGTGTTCAATTCGCGAATTGTTTTTTCTAATAAAACTTGCAAACTCCCCTTACGACGCCGGTACTTTATATATTCCGGATCCCCATTGCGGGGTAGTGCTCGGTATTTATGACCGCTGCGTCATGGGGTTATCCTGTAAGTGTTGTGACTTAGTAAACTTAACTATATCACCGCCATGGGGTACTAAAGCTAGTTATAAAATTTACAGATTATTCCGCGGTGTGAAAGGTATACTTACTTATTGTTTTATCTTTATCAGTTAAGTGATTAAGGTATAGATTATGGAAGGAGCATTTTTATTTTTTAAATCGATATATTGAAATATCTAACGCCCGCAAGAAGTATATGTGTTTGCAAAAGTGCTATTTTAATGGTCTAATTGAAATAAAATATTGACTTTGACTTATAAAATACATATTCTAATAAAATTACTCCAAATGTGTATTAAAAAGTTGTAAAGGTTAGTAAGGTACCTACAAATATATAATCGAATGTCGACACATGTTAAATCTGTGCGCGGCGGCGGCGCACAGTGGGCTGGGATTACAAGGTTGGGTCTTAAGAGATCAGATGTATTTTTTTGGTATCTAGGCATAAATTTAAAACGTTTTTATTCTTTGACTTTTTTTAATTTAACGAGTACTTTCGGAGATATAGCCATATCAAATTTGTATGAAGAGTCATGTTATTTTAGTTAAGCAATTTATTCCAATTAAATTGAAATTTAAAATAATGTATACTAAACGGCCTGAAAACCTCAATACCTACTTAGTTCTTAAAAAAAAAATAATGTTCGACATTTTCCACCACCATAGGCAGGTATGACGTAATTTGTTTGAGACTTATTTCCGGGAATCAAGGGATAAGAGTGCGCGAGCGCAACAACAAGTTATGACGTGTCGTAACGTGATTGGTACAATGATAGGGTACCTACGGAATGTTCGGTTGCATTCAAAAGTACTTCAGTGTTCTATTACCCACCATAATAGACGCACTACCCCCACACATTCATTACTTACTTATTTGTTATTTTGTATTTGTGAAAATGTTTGAAAATTTAGTGACAAACCTTGATCTTTTCGTTATTTTAAAAAACAGTGGCAGTATTAAAAATAATGACAGTTTGTGTAGTGAGATAAGATCTAAATTTTTAGTCGAATTAAGTGATGATCACGAAAAGACCTTAAAGTTGTTTTGTGCAAAATTTTGTTATAATTTAAATAGAAGATGGGAAAACGCTTATCGTAAAGAAAATATATTCAGAACTAAAAATAGTGAATGGTTACAAGAAAACATAATATGGCCAGACATTATTAAGTGTTTAATAGGCAGTAATCAAGATCAACCAGTACCGAGTACATCAACTCAGTATGTATCACCATCAAAAGTTTCTGTCGGTGTCTCCACCGAACAAACCCCAAGAAAACCTTTTTGTGAATTAGCGCCTAAACAGAAAAAAAGACGTGCAGAAAACTTTCATTTATCTTCGGACGAAATAAAATATGCATATTTTGAGCAGTTGAAAGCGGATGGGAATGAGGAGGTTGCTAAAATACTAGAACATTTACTAAAGAATCCCCTAGATGTAAAAAAAGTTAAAAAGTGCATATCTGTTAAAGAAACAAAACCTGTGTTTTCTCCGGATGAGGCTTTAGGGTTATTTTTATCACTTAAGCTGACCAAGTGGCAATACAATACTTTAAGAAAAAGTGTTAACGAAAAAGACAGTAATATATTTCCATCTTATTATCAAGTGCAACATGCGAAACAGAAATGCTATCCACCAAAAGATGCTATTACAGTGACAGAAACCTCAGCTAAAATAAAGTTACAAGCTCTATTGGATATAACGACAACAAGAATAATGACGTCACTCGTCATAGATAGTGGTTGTAAAGAATTTACACTAATCAGTAAGTGGGGATTTGACGGTGCTTCTAATCAAGCCAATTACAAACAAAAAATGCAAACAGACGATGAACAAGAAAGTCAACTTGACGATTCAAGCATATTTATGGGTAGTTTAGTGCCAATAAAATTAGTGTGCGGCGAACAAGTTATCTGGCAAAACGATTCACCAAATTCATCTTACTGGTGTCGTCCAATCTTTTTCGAATTTGTGAAAGAAAATAAAATAACGATATTGCGGGAAAAAAGTGCTATTGAGGAAGAGATTGTAAATTTAGTGAAAACAGAAGTTGGAGAAATAAAAATTTCACACTCTTTATTAATGACTATGATAGACGGAAAAGCAACATCAATTTTATGTGATACTTCATCTCAGAGATGCGACATTTGTAAAGCCACTCCAACAGAGATGAATAATTTGCCCTTAATTGCATCAAAACCGACTGATCCAGATCTCTGTAAATACGGATTGTCATCATTGCATACCTGGATACGAATGATGGAATGCATTCTGCATATAGCCTACAGATTAACGATACAGACATGGACAGTAAAGGGAGACAACAAGTGCATCATGGAAAGAAGAAAGAAAGACATACAAGACGCTTTTAAAAATAGAATGGGACTTCTGATTGATGTTGTTAAACAAGGGCACGGCTCCACGAATGACGGAAATACTGCTAGAAGATTTTTTGCATATCCAAACATGACTGCTGAGATAACTGGTGTTAGTGAAGAATTAATAAGGCGATTTGCAATCATTTTAGAGGCAATTTCATCAGGTTACCACATTGACACAGCGAAATTTCACGAATATGCTCAAGTGACCATGCAACTGTATTTGGAATTATATAGCTGGTATTATATGCCTTCAAGTGTTCATAAAGTTCTTATGCATGGTGCAGCTATTATTGAAACTTTTGGTCTAATACCAATTGGAAAGCTATCTGAAGAAGCTGCTGAAGCTAGAAATAAAGACTTTCGTAGATACCGCCAACACCATTCCAGGAAATGCAGTAGAAAAACTACAAATGAAGACATTTTAAATAATTTATTGACCAGCTCTGATCCACTCATCTCAGCGAAACGTCACAAACTTCGCAGAAAACATAAAACTTTGTCAGTAGAAGCACAAAGTTTATTAATAATTGAACAAGCGGAAACATTTGATGATGACGAATACGAAAATTTTGCATTCGTTAATGTGGATACCCTTGACAGTGATTAGATTAAAACAGTGCAGTGGCCAGTAGTGATTGTGATTTTTACTTATTTATTTATTTTATTAGTCCTTAGTGGATTAGGCCTAAAGGGGAGACCACTACATAAAAAAAACGCGCCTAGTTCTTAACCTCTATGGTGGTGTGGAATAGAGAACAAAATTTGAAATTGCGACCAAATCGCAGAAAATCGCAACCCGAGAATAGGCGCTAAAATAGGACAAATATACGTACTATGCATACGTAGAGTCAATTCTTTGAGAAAATTTGAGAATTTCGAGATTTTCACATTTTTTTCTTTTGCTTCATACAAAAATTACTTTGGATATTTATAACTCTGGAAATACTAAGTTATCTGAACGACCCTCATAGAAATAATTACTTATAATCGATAGAAAAATCCAACACAATATTTAAAATTTCAGAAAAAGAAACTTTTTTTTTTTAAATGCTAAGTCCTTTACCGGCCCGTTTCAGCCCACTGTGCGGCGTGGGCGCACGAACACCTTTCCTATTGGTAAATTAGCAGTGTAGTAGCACATGTATCAGAAAAAATACATTAGCAGCCGGCTAATGCCCCAGATCGATGCCGCACCCCACCCTGCGGTAGCGATGGGCGCTACATAAACTTGAAACACTTCCAATACATGAGATTTAAGTATTTCGAAATTGTCATAAGAATAAAATAAAAACAAGCCTCTGACTCTTTTTAAATTAAAATAAATATAGTTAATTATAATACACAACAAGTATGCTAATGTATGTTCTGAAATAAAGATAACAATAAACTTAGGGTCGTTGTAGGTCAAGCAAATCGTGCAATTTTCTATTAATAAGGATATTATTATTATTGTTAAAAGTCTGTAATGTCCCACTACAGGGCAATGGCCTCCCCACTTTTTTTCTCTCGTCCGTTAACTTCGTTACTGTTAAGGACCAGACTTTTTGGAACGAGTCCAGCTCATCCCGCCATCCGATGTCAGAGCAAACCAGGATGCTGTACAAGTTAGCGAAACTAGATTTGAAAAAAATATAAATTGTAATTATTACTAATGTATTCGATTTTGTTAACGGGGCGACATTATCGCACAGCGACAAAGCCCTTTAATAAAGAGAAAAGAGAGTCCCGCCATCATTAATTAGGATATGTATTTATATATTTTAGTTTTTATAAAATCAATTACTATTTTGGACCAACCGATATAAGCAACAAAAAAGTGGCGTCAAGCTTATGAGTGTTCAGCCACACGTGTGTAGAATAATATAATTGAATGGTTACTCTGCAAGTAAAAACACCTTGCCTAACAGATGTTAGAGATTTCGCCCAAATTCTGATGGATTGGCTTTGTCAGCCGCCACTGTTAAATATGAATAACATGAGCGATACAAAACACATTTTGTAGTTATAATGTTTTGGGTACCCACCACGGGCAACAGCTAGTGTGTATCATATGTAGGTATATAATATTCAATAAGATATTCAATAAAAGCTGAAGTAAATAACTCTTGCCTCTTGCTGAATATGAGCTTTTTCCATACAAAGCTATAACTATACCGATAACGTTCTACCCATTTTGTAGCGGGGCTGAAGATTACCATAAAACGATATCGCTTAAGTTTAGAATGACTTTCCAATAGAACCGTCGCCCTTTATAAAGCCTAAGAGAAGCGAGATAGCCCCTCGTATTGAAATCCATTAAACCCGGATAAAGGTGCTTCTATAAACTCGATGTTGTTTTTCTATCGCAAATTGATAC
Organism: Acronicta alni; assembly: GCA_964056405.1. NCBI lineage: Eukaryota > Metazoa > Arthropoda > Insecta > Lepidoptera > Noctuidae > Acronicta > Acronicta alni. The sequence continues at coordinate 6,310,063 of OZ043920.1, forward strand.
CATCCCTTACAAATTAAAGGACAAACAGCACGATGTATGAGATAAGGGCGTAACTGAATAGATTACATAATCTGTAATTCCTGCTACCGTGAACAAGATAAGTGTAAGATAAGGCGGTTTCGCCAGGCGCTAGCCTGTGCTGGGACAATAGGATTACGAGGGAATACAATAGATCATGCTAGCAAAAGTGCGAGTAATCTCGTTTTACACAAGTTTGTAACAAACGGTTTAACAAGATTACACACTTCTTCTTGTAATTAATGTTTGTTAGTTATTTTTTACTTGCCGTTGAAATTGGAGATGCGTACATACCTGCAACAAATAAATTATAGGTCAGTTTTTATTTTGCTATTAAGTAATTTAATAAATTGTGTAAAATACTCTATTGATTATAAAATACAGTAAATAAAAAGGTCTCCAAGAAAATGGGACACCTGCTGAAAATGGATGAAATGGGTGAAAGGGCATAAAAATATATTTAAGAGTTATGTCCGTTTAAATTTTTGAGTAAAATCAACATAATTTCGCATAAAAGCAACTAATTTGTGAATTTTTGATAGAACATATTTTTTTAATCCTTACGAACCTCATTTTGATAGCTTTTCCTTAATAAATGTTTAAAAAATATCCAGGTCATGAACTATCAATCCTTTTCAAAACCTAACAACAATCAATTTGTTATGATGTATTCACGTTGTACCTACTACTTATACCATATTAAGCAGGTGTCCCGTTTTCATGGACAACCTGTATAATTTACTGCATTTTTATCTTTAGAGACATGATTAAGATCAATTGAAAAATTGTCGTAACTTGTTAACCCCAAAATACCTAATCAAGTTTATATTCTGACATAACATAATCGACCCAAAGACCTTAATAATAAACAATAAATAAACTATAACACGATAAAAAGCCAATAAAGCTCACATGATACACTTTCATTCATGTTTACTACGATATAAACATACTTAAGAGTTACGATGTGCGTGTTTAGATAAAAATAACATCAGCATATCGGTGGCGATGGCGGTGCAGTTAGCTACGGGTAGCGCGGTACCTTGATGAGAAGATATTTCAACGCCAGCCTACCAGATGTACACATAACTCGCTTTTTCCAATGTTTTCACTCACAAACTCTGTTATCGATATGTTACATCCGTAAATAAATTGTATTTTTTATTTTGGAAGGTTACTTACGGGATCGCCTCGATGTCTGCCTGTATATCTCAGAGATAACAGTATTTTCAGACTGTTAGTATAATGGTGTAGAGTTATATGTTTTTATATCCGTGCGTAGTTTTGATGACGATACGATAAAATACTATACGATACCAACAAATTCTAGTTGAAAGATGCTCAAAGTAATATTAATAAAGTTAATGCCAAGAATGAACAGCTGTATTTAAGAAAGCTGATATCAACAATTAACATCGATAGCAATGTTTGAGCGGCGGAAGCAGGTTGGCGGAAGAAGGTATTTGGGCGCGTGGCTTTTTGCGGCCCCGCGACGGAGGGGCTCGACGAACGACTCGACAGATGGAAAGGCGCTCCGAGGGTAATCGAATTTCTTTTTACTGACATATGCACTTCGCAGCCGAGGGGTTAACTTCAAGTGATTCAGCAAAAAAAGTTTCGATGGAACTACTTGTGGCTTCCTTATGCCAGGAATGAGTTCTAACAAGAAAGTATGTGAAGAAAAAAACAAATAAAAAGAGCATTCAAACTTTTCACTGCACTTCCAAATAAAATTGTAAGTATCTACTAAAATTACCCATAAAACATTTTAGGTGTCAATGATAATTGTCCGCTTGCTTAAATCAGGTTAAGTGTTAATTAAGAATCGCCGCAAACTGAAGTCAACGCGGAGAAAACCACTTAATGTCTAGTCTGCGTTAGTGATACTTCCTGTAGCGGACATGAGTCTATAAATCGTAAAGCTTTATTAAATTTCCTTTTGCAGCAAACGCTCGGAATTAATAATTCCCGATGCCTACGAGGGACATTTGTCATCAACCAAAAAAGGGAACGCTTCTTTTGTTTCTATTTTAGAAAACATAAAAAACGTGGTAGACATCTCTATAATATGCTTCCGTTTGAACTCGAAACAATCAAACAAAAATTATTGTACAACCATGAACATTTTTTATCTATATTTATTTTTAAGCTCGCGACATGGCTTGATGTGTCCAAAATTAAAAAAATACTTTTTTCAATAAGTCGTCCTCTTCTACGATCAACATTTACAGTCCCCGGAGATCATTTTTTACAAATCCAGGTGATAAATTGACGGAAGCTTTCGGTGCTTCCCCTACTAACAGCCTAAAAATAACATAACGCTTTGCATTTTTAATATCATATGTGTCGTTAAATCTAAATATAACTGTGAGTAGGTATTTAAAAACGCGGACTGTATTTTTAGCATACGCATGCGATAAGTGTCTTTTCTTTATGTAAATTTCATATCGTCTGGTGTACGTCTCGGTTAGCTTTGGAAGCTGTCCTTTATGTATAAGGATATATATAATACCAGATTAAGCATAAAATTCGAACTTACTTGGGCGAGTAATTATTCTAGCCGCATTTAACTGGGACGTCTGTACAGTACGGTAAACAAAGCGGAAATGACCTATTAGATAGCAGCTGGTATAGCGGCGGAGCACGCGCAGCTGCTGCCCGAATTTCGCCGAGATCGCGAAACACGCGCCTTCCGTTTCCGGCCGATTGTACTTGTGCGTTCTCTAAGTGTCCTTAAGGGTGGACATGAATTGACATGCCGCCGTTGCCGTTGCCATACGGCAAATAAAAAATGTGTGCACACATTCACCGCAATCAGGGGAGTGGTAATCCAACAGTTTTTCATTTCGTATTAAAGGTCAACATCAGTACTTATTGTGTTAGCTATGAGCATAATATAATGCATGAACAGCTTGCTAGTGTGCCTAGTGAGTGGAAATTTGTTTACCACAAAAAATAACATCATTTTTTTAGTTATTGGGATAATATAATTAGTAGTAGATGAATTATCTGCTCAATTATATTTTTTTTATAATATTTCTCGACATTAATATTTTCTCCTGTATCTTGGGATTCGTGAAGGCATAAACACAAATCTCGCATAAACCCAAACCCAGAACAGCTACCTGTAGGCAATAAAAATATTTTCTCCGTGCGGGATTCGAACTTGCTAGCCGTAGTGTAGCAGCAGACAGGGCCACAGCGGCAATCGAGTCATCTATACGCGAGATTGGTCCTCATAAAACTAATATTTAAAATCTTGTTAGTGGTGCACAGGTATTGTATGGTGTGAGACAGGTTTGGCAGCAGTGTCGAGTAACATTGTGGCAACATGCTACTTGCTCCACGGTCCACGGTGACTTGCTCGCCATTGTCTAGTGGCGAACTAGTTGCGCGTCTACCGTGACTTTAAGACTTGTTTACATTTATCCTAGAGCTGCGACGATAAAAGTACAAAAGTAGATAGATACTATGTACACTTATAACAGTTATGATTTAATTTGCCGTGTATTGAAAAGAAACAATTTATTTCGACATGTTTCACACATTATTAAAAGATTATGTGCGTGTGTACAAGCTATATACAGTCAAATCTAATAATTTACTGACTTGAGCCAATTGTCATTAAGGATATAAATAGAGAAATAAAATTTCGGTACACCGGCAGCTCTAGCCAACTAGGCTACCTAGAGTCTGAGATCACTAGGTACGTGTGATGTCGAATTTTTCTTCCCCATTCTTACGCCTTTTATGGATGACAGCAACATTTATCGAAGACATATTATAATGTTCTTTAACCTGAGACTATATTACTATGTTCTGTACAAAAGATCGATTTTTTTCACATCCTTAAAAATGTTAAGAAAAATTAAACAAATTGTTTTTATTACCACTATGTAACTTTGTTATGGGGACTAAAGATTATTTTATTTATTAATTATAAAATATGTTTTGTTTCATTGTTTTTGAAATAATAACCTAGTTTTTTTCCAGCCAGCAATACGTTTTCTAATATTCACGTTTTAGAGTACCTATTTACAGAGCTTGTTTTTCGCATTGCAGTTAGTATTTTTAACGCAGTCGGGTTTTTTTGACAAAGCAACCAATGAGGCCATTGAAATGCCATGGAGGTATCTATCTAATGAATACTCACTTGTCATTCATAAGAAAAGCATTCGTATAATCAAAATTTACCCATGTGAACTAAGCTTAAGTTCAACAATGATGTAGATCATATTTTAAGCGAGCACGCGCGTTAATATGAATTGTGTAGACCTCATCATCCCAGTAATAGCCGGACTCAACTACTATTATATTTTCCACATTACTATCGGAGCGTTAAATAATGTAATATTGTCGAACAGGTGGACACAAAAATGTACTTGTAAACCGCAGTAATGTTATAAAATTGTATACCTACTTTCAGTGCTCTGTAGGTACTTATTTCCCAATTATAATAATCAGCTTGCATCTGTCCACCAGGAACCTTTTGTTTATTGTGGTCAGAGGTATTTTTTTTTCGTTTTATATATCATTAGTACATCGCTTGAGTAAGGAATGCTCTATTTTATAGTTACTGACTTTAAATTGATTAGGTATGCGCCAGCGACGAAAAGGTAAAAACAGCATTCCTTCGTCTTGAAACTAATAAGGGCATGAAATCTGTTAACTTGGCGCATTAACGTGCCCTTTTTCAGAAACAAATGTACAAAATATTTAGCACCGTCCAGCTTATTTCATAAGACAAACCATTCATAATGATTTAATTTTGGTATTACAAAGTTCTTTCGAGATGTATATTTATTATTTTCTTAGTTTTTTTTTTACTTACAAGCTGTATCTCTTCACACCGACTAAAATAGGTTTTCATGAAAATGAGTTATAAATGGTCAAAATGGAACATAATTTTAAGAATTATTGAGGTTTCACTCGGGGAGTGAGTTGAGAGCTTGTTGTCAAAATGAAATAGTATACGAATATTTAGAATGATATTGTTAAGTACAGTACAGTAAATAATACTACATAATAACGTATGTACTTTAAAATTATAAAGTACACTGTATATATAAGCAATATTAACATCTCATTCGATCGATCATCATAGTCAACGATCTTAATAATATATTATTGGGTGTGGAAATCAAGGTACTTATGAAATATAATATATATAACAATAAGTTGCAATTTGTTTCTAATATCAAATTATTTATAATAGTGGTTGCTAACTAAAATCATATGTTGTTAATCCTTGCTGGCGTCAAAGCTGCGTCGCACGTGCGCTCGCGCACCTGCCGTCGCGGCACCGCCTTAAGCGGTCTGAGGGGTGATGTGGTATACAAGCTAGTCTAGTTCAAACAATTCATTTTTTGAGACTAAGAAATGTAGTAGGTATCGAAAACTTAAATTAATTAATTTATTATATACATTTATATTTATCTGAAAATGGTCCAGATGTATTTGTAGGACGTTTGTAAGTATCTACGAAGGTAAAGGGAATTGTAATAGATGATACTGTTTGATAACTGTAATGTAGCCCTATTAGAAATAAATAAATTAATAATAAATATTCTTGGACAATTTTATACAACACCAACGCACTAGAAAGATATTTTTTTTTGTTCTCAAATAAAATACCGATTTGCATAAACTTAATAAAAAAATTAGAGGGTAGCAAATAAGTAGAAGATAAAGTATTTAAGTTACAGCGCAGATTAAAAAACTGATAGCTAGTGAACGTGTAATTAAGTACTTCAAACGATCTTTTTAAATAATTTTCTACGTGAAATTACAAACACATTTCCGTGTAGATTAGTTTAAGTCCAGACGAGCATAATGTTTGAGGACAACAACGTTTTGCCTGATCGCTAACGCCATCGATTAAGTATTTTTTACGGCCGCTTAAGCAGTTGTTAAGGATCAATTAGCATTTATCGGACTTCCCTTTTCATGTTGAAGAGCCATTAAATTGGTATACTTAAATATATTGAGTAGTGAGTTTAAAATGGCATTTAAATTTAATTTATTTGTAGATCTGTAAAATGTAGTTTTTGTGTTGTTCTACTAAGTCTCTCATCTATGTTAGCTTCGGGTACATGGCGCCAGTGCAGTAAACTGGCGCGCTATAGACTGTATTTCGCATGTATAAGTACGAGCCTGTAAGTTAATCACATATTGTTGATTGAACATCTCGCATTTTTTTCTCAGATTTTATGATCTCATCTCAGATTTTAGAATACTAAGTAAAGCTTTGGTCTTTCAAAACCATTTGAAAGACGTTTTTAAACTACTGTCTTGCTAAATACTCGGTCAACATTCTAACTATACAAACAAAACAATGATAAACATCATTGTTTTTGATTTTATGAATGAAAGCTACTAGTAAATATTAGTTTATCTCAAATGATTTTATAATGCAAGTATAAGTGTATGACTCACCTCATTCACATGCTGGGAAGCGCATAGTGCACGGGATGCACTTAGAGTACTCATTGCGGAGGTATATATATTTAATAACGAGGGTTGAGGACAATAGAAGGGCGGAAGTTCGCGTGTGTCCGCCGGATGTCGGCCCACCATCGATCATATTGTAAGTACCCGGTTACCGACTGCCGAAGTGTCGACCGCAAAACGCGTCGATTGAAAATAGACTTAATTAGGCACTCTTCGCGCTAAGCATTTTAATCTTTGTGTTTTATAGCTTGTATGTACATAGAGGAATATGTATATGTTTATTATTCGGTGCTTAAACTCATTATTATACTTACTAGTGAATTATTGAAACGTAAAGAAAATTGCATTAAAGTGTCGCTTTCAATATAATATTTACAATGATATTCTGCATGGAATGCAATACGGTTGCGGAATTTACATTATCATATTTGTTGCAGTCAACGTCATTTGTGTGTCCCAATGCAAATGTTTTAAGAGACCTTAGTTTGTTCTCATCTTTTCTTTAAACAGGAAGTATCACAGGGAAGTCAAATTCAAAAAGCCTTTCCCACGGGTTCCACCAAAAACAACAATTGCTTTATTTCACTCAAAAATAATTACGTGACTGTGTGTAAGTTCTACGGCTCAATGTCGTACACCAGCCAATAGATATTCATTGTTTATGACACCTTTTGTATAAGGCCGCCTACTCAATAAAATGTAAAATTTGGTCTGTCGTGTGCCTTCTTTGTACTGGCACGTAGGGCACCTCCTAAGTCCGGGATAATATTGAATTAGAACAAAATTCTCACGTTCTGTATCCATTGTAAACACTAAACACCGGGACACCCGTTACGTTTCGTTTACTGCGCTCATTGTTCTATTATATGAGCTTGTGAAAAGTAAACAAGCGTTGAAAAGTTAACTAAATATATATTTTTTATAAAAAGGATCATTACCGTGATATTCCGAAAAGAAATTAAGATAAATAGGCAAGTTCAAGCCTACTTTTATATTGTGTCTTTGCACTAGACGTTCGTCCAGCAGAGGTGGATGCGCATTGTGGTGCAGCCTGGACGTCTCGTGTAATCGTGTTGCATAAAATCCATGTAGCCGCCCGCGTACTCGCGTAGACGCCGCGTAGGCACTGCGTAGACACTGCGTAGTCATTCCGTATTCACTGCGTAGTCACTGCGTAGACACTGCAGCGCATCACGCATATTACGCCTTTATGCTGCGTAAGCGTCACGCAGATACCGCGGAACAAATCATTGGGCTTAGCGAAGGGACCCTAGGTATAAGAACTTTACAAATAATCGTCGAAAACTATTTCTAAACCAATAGACAATCAATACAAATAGCAAATTTACTTATTTACATCAAGCTCTCCAATGCGTGACAAATCACAGAACTGTATTTGATTACAACAATTATAGTAAACCATTCATTTGTAACCTGATTGTAATTACCAGCACTTCGCTAATAAACTCGAGGCAAAAAATCTCTATCAACCAATGTCATTGTACCTGGCGCGTAGTAATGAATGAATGAATTCATTCTGCAGCTGCTATCCGCGTATCTCGTAGTTCACTCACGTACAAGACGACCGGTTGCCTTTTCAATTCGTTAAACGATATTGATGCCACAGAGCAAAACCTTGAGATTTATAGACACGTCTATTTATTGCGGAAATGTCAATGTATTGTTCTAACGTCATCATTATATACCTGCGTGAATATTTAATCAAGTCTAATTTGAGCGCCGTTGGAGGTTTTGATTTAATACGCTGTGACATACTTTACAAAGTATTTTAAATAAAACAAAGTACTTGATTGATGAAAAACATTGGAACTTATACCATATATATATGCCATACTTACGTCTTTCTGACTTTTTACTAATATATTAATAGCTCTTTATTGTCAAAAAAAAAAAACATATCAACGATAAACTAATTTTAACCGATTCACTATTATAAATACGTATGCACCTTTCTTATTAAAAACGCACAAAAATACCATTTGCATAAAACAAATAGTTATTGTATTGTACAGATGCCAGTAGGTCAAGCTATCCAAAACTGTCAAATTTTCCCAATTGAATATGAACCTTATTATTTTATATTTAAGTTGAAAATCAATCAAAGAATGACATATTGTGGTAGCTTGATGTGCTGGCCTCTGTACTATGCACCCAACAAAATATTTAAGTAGTACACATTGCGTATCTGCAGTTTAGTCTGTGGCACAGGTGCATTGCGGCACAGTACACCTACACCTACAGAACCGCGGGCGCATCGGCGACGTCATTCATGTCCGTCCGCCGGCCTTCCGGTATGCGGGGCGCGTTTCCACTAACCGCCAGTGCCGTGATTCATTTCTCTCTGAAAATCGAATTATGACGATACCTATCAATGACGCTTGAGCTTTAAAAACCTGAGTCAGTGACGCAGGTTCTTAAAGGAAAACCCAATTATGCACTTAATTAATGAATACATTATTTTGTACTAAGTAGCTATAAATTATACAATAAATGTCTATGTAGCATACTCTACATATATGTGATACTGAGATAGCTAACGCCGTGATTTAACTATGACACGATCCCACTCTAGTAATATAATTATAGACTTAAACCATGTCATAGTTATATCCCTCTATCTCGTAATATGATTTTATGCTAATAGGAATATATATATACATATATCACAGATTTAACAATATTAATGCTACATAGTCCAAGCTGCTACTGAGAATTTCATAAAAACAAACCCAATAACATTTAGATCAATCTAAGAATGGAACCCAGGCCCCTAGCATAGCAGTCGCGGTTAAAACTACGAGGCTAATAAGGCAGTCAAATTCTAGTAAAAATAGTAGTCGTTTTTTCGCGCTTTTATACTACTATGAAAATGTGGACCATTCCATAGAGGAGTAAGAAAGCATTGGTATCACCAAGAAAAAAACAATGAAAAGGATTGAATGTCCGCATATTGTGTGTTTTATGCTATTGATAATGTAAAACATTTTGTTACACTTGCGCACGCGGCGCACGCGCCGCGGTCGACATTGTTATTGTTTTGGTGCGGCGCGCCCTTTGTCAAAGACTCGCGCGACCATTCAACGCGAGAGTGCATCCGTAATGTCAACGTTGTGTACATAATACATGTCATATACGGAAATCATTCGAGTTAAATCGCATTGTTGTTAGTTTCATTCAACGCAAGAATGTTCGTTCATAATTTTTTTTATGTACTCAATATTTTTCCTGTGTAATTTGATCAACAATACTTATCACTACTATATCCTTCTTATCACAGAAATATTAATCCAAAGCTCGAAACGATTTTACAAACTTTTTTTAATATTTCAAAGGTAGCACTTGCTTGAATGTGTGAAACAACGTCACCTTATTGCGTAAAAATACCAGCTAATTAATCTGTAAAATTACAAAAAATCCAATAACTCATTGTAATTCTACAGACGAATTGTGTTGCGTTATTGTTTTTTTCAAAAGAAGCTGTTTTTGAACGGCCTGCAATTGTTTACAGAGTTCACATACTGCTCCTCACTTCAGTCGTTGTACTCGCTGTTCACACAAAGGTAGCCTTGCATCAATTTGTGCTTGAAATGTTACATCAACGTTAAACAGTGCACTTAACACGATTCCTTATTTTTCGTAAGCAATTTCGACACGTAATCACAGGATGCAATAACTTTAACTATGCAGTCTTAATTATTTCTTACTTCAAAATCTTTTATTCTTTAGTCTACTGATATCGATGATCACCACCCCAAAACGTCACACGAACGAACATGTTATTCCATACATGTTCGAATGTTATGCACCATTCTTTGTACTTATTTTAAATTATATTTAAAGTTAATAATATTTCTGTTATGATATTCTGCTATGCTTAGGTTCCAATAATTAGTTTCTAAGATGTTGCTGTGCCCTAACAGGGTTCATGTTTGATTCCTAAATATGTTTAAACAACTTGTTACAACATGAATGCAATAAAGATATGATTATGATTACACTGATATTGCATTGGAAAACTAAATTAGGTACATACTTGTAGGCTTGTAAACGCCCTATTATTAAATTTTAAGCGGGTATAACAGGCGTATGCTTGTGCATATAAAAATAATCTGAAGCAATCCGATGAAGATGTCATGTTCCATTAAATATTATAATATGTACCTATAACAACCCGAATACTGTCTACATTTAGTCGTGTTACGTCGTCGTCGTAAATTTAATATCTTAGTTATGCCTTGTTAGTCTAGTGGTCCTAAGCGCGACTGCTAGAGGTCTTGGGTTCGATTCCCAGGTTAAGCAAAGTGTTATTGGATTTTTCTATGATATTCTCAGTAGCGGCTCGGAGTTTGAGCTTGAGCTCGGTTAATGCCAATTGGCTCGCCCCCTATTACATGGGACCTGAACTTACAGTTCTGCCTTATCTTTCGGGTAATACAGGCGTGATGGTATAATATTTTATGTTATGTAAAACTTCGTTACATAATATACCATCACGCCAGTAACTATTTTATTTATTTCGTTCGAATGACATTCAATATTCAGATACCAGTAATGGTTATAAGTAAGTAGGATAACTACCCCACCCTCTTGATACAAAGCCTCTTATGACACCCATAGAAATATCCAACCTAGGCAACAAAACATGTTTTGCTGCCAATACAAACTTTTTGTTATAATAAATGTCTTGTATTTTGGCATTCCTACATTAAACATAAAATGTTTTCATGATTGCCAGCATGACGTGATACATTTTTATTGTCCTTTACGACATCTTCAATTTACATACAATAATAATACTGTATGAAGAGCGAAAAAGGATAAATTGTTTTTACAAAAAGCGCTTCGCTTGATGAGTTATCGAAAACTAAGTACCTACTTATCTATTTAACGAGCCCTAGTTTCACTCATAACAATTTTATGTACCTGTATAATTACGTATTTATACTAACAACCTTAGGAGGTTTTAGTTTAAGTATGTAAATTGTTAGAAGAACGAGACGCTGAAATCTAACAAGAGTTTAATAATTTACACGTGACTAGCAGAATAATTCACCAATTAGTCACGGTTTGATTATAAAATAACATGACCTAATGAGCTAAGGTATGGCCCTTACATAACGAAGTGTGGGAAAACTGACAATAGTTAGTCAGAAACCTATAGAGAGTGTGGTATTTGCAATTTGCACCACGTGTTTGGCACCTTGCTACTTCACACCGACCTCATATTTCTGATGAACTATTTTTCCTTTTCTTAAGTGCACTGTACTCAGAGCTTGAGAATGAGAAGGTTTTTAATTTTAAACAACACACGACCATGTTAATCGTTTAATTCTGATATTTTACGGATTTGGATTCACATTGCTTATAAAGTGTTAAACAACTTAAAATTTCAATCACCAAAATGTCGAGGTAGTCGAAATTCCTTCGCTACGTTACGTTGAACAGACATGAATTAGGGACTAGGTACGGGATCGATTGATTTCGTTGTAATAATTTTACAACTCAAAGATACTCAAGATATATTATTCATACAAAAAATTACATCAGCATCTATTATTTCGCCCTTCTGGTGAATCATGTGAATTGAGATTGACTAAACTTTGGGAATACCTAGCGTCATTTTCCAGAGTCCCAAAAATAAAGACCTTAAATTGAAAACTTATTACAAAGGAACTCACATCGATAGAACACAATGTAACATTTATGTTTTTACGAAACATTCCTGACTAATATAGGCACTTTATCTTATACGATTCTATGAAAGTTTGACGTTGTTGGTTATCATTTGCAGTTTTTCGGCTGTCCTTTGTTCCCCGCGCATTAGCAAACACTTTTATTGCATCACGTCTTAATTATCTTTTGTTTGAGCCGCGTATTGTTAATTCGTTCATTGACCAACTTCTTGCTTCCATTTAATGAATACTCTGATGAGATGAAACTAACGTAAACAGTCTTCGCCATTTAAATGAATTATACCTCATTATTAAAAATGTAATTGCTACATTAAAATATGTAGTTGATTTCAAAGAAAATTGATGAGTTGTATATTTGACTGAATCAAATGAAATTGAGTAGACAGTGTCGTATAGGTCACCAAACACTGTTTAAACATTGATCCCAGTTACAAGAGGGTGTGATCTGTAAGCGAGCCCTCTCTTACGTTTCCACGGCCCGTGGGAATCAACGCACACTAAATTATTAACAAAAATATTGACCCGCTGCCTACTTAAGGGATTTGACCACTAGTTGTTTGCACTGGCAGTTTGCCGCTCCCAACAAATACGGGCAACGGCGACGTGTCGACGACTGCTTTTCTAAGTTTATGGGAAAAGTTCGAGTGCCAGGATGGGTCAATATTTTGTGTTTGATCTCTATGGGAACACACGTAACCTTTAACGTGATTACCAAACTTTATTAAACTTATGATGGGAAACTCTGATCGTTAGCTGCGAAAGATGTGCCATGAATCTTCATTTAAGAATTGATTCCCCAATTTAGTAGATTCAACCTAGTTTTCGTTTCTATCGGTTCAATAACCCTGCTAAGTGAAAAAAAAATCTTTAACTTTCTCAGTTTTTAGCGAACAAGCTCAGAACCGTGTACACGGATCATATTTCGTGTATACGACTGTAGCTCTTATATTTCAAAATGATGTGAATGTTTGATTGCATTTGCCCTAATTGTTTGTTACGTTACGCACGATCGGCCATAGGTGCCGTGGATCTAGTTCAGATCGATCAACTGTGCAGTCCGTTACAGTTGTATCGGTTCGGAATTACCCAGTCAACGGGGTAAACAAAACATCGGACAAGTAAAATTAAAACCTGCATACTGGAGAGCTCGTAATGTTACAAAGAAAATAGTGATACATCAAAAGAGCTAGCTAGACTACTAACATTCCAGACATGATGGTTTCATTTAAGGATCCGAAACGTTTGGAATCATCTAATATATCAATATAAACACAGGAAAATCACTAAAAACAACACTGCAGTGAGTGCAATCACCATCATCTCTATGACAATATTTTATTTGAGCAATTATTTAATTTAGTAATATTAAGTAAGAGATAAGGATTAGGAGACTGTGTTTCTCTGAGTTTATTTCGGAATCATATAGCTTTAAAAAAAATTATGACATTGACTTCTAAATGTGTCTTAAAAAGTTTTTTTTTATAGAAATAAATATAATTTATCATTTAACAACTATTTACGGAACATTTTGGTTAATACCCTTTCAACAATTTTGATTATAGTTGATTAATTTTAATTACTGGCACAATCCACTTTAGTTTACAGTACCTTTCCACATAATACGACACCCGCAGTGATTCTCAGGTGTAACGAGCGCGCGGCATCTAATCTGCGCTTACTTATCCATTAATTAAGCGCACGGAGCTAATTGGGCGGGTTCACGTGGGTAGATGGGCCCGGGGCCGACTGAAAATCACTGCACTTGTTTAAAAAACGCGGAAAAGCGGTCCCACTTCGTTGCCGTCGTAATTTGATGGGAACTCGTCAGTTTGTTGTTTTACGGTTACAAACTGAATTTGCGGTTTGGCCCAGCAAATTGTATTGGTATTTTTGCGGAACGACGGATTTACTAGGTCTCACCTAATTAACTAGTTAACTGTGCGCTAGTAAATAGTCGGGATAAGTAAGTTAATTGGAACAGTTACATTGAGTTGCAAAATTCTTGTAAGACATTGACCGGAATGATGATGTTCAAAGAGAAGTTTTTTGTGTTCAAAGAATTTATCTGTGTGATTATTAGAAAGCATACTTATTGAAATACTCAGAAGATCATAACGTGTATTATGTAGACAGAAAAGCAAATATGAAGCCTTATTAGTATGGTATTATTAATTACCGTACATAATAACTACGTTTACTGAAGGTTGCCGAAACCACCGGTTCTAAATCTAACACAGGTGTAACGAAAAACGTTTGTAATGGATACCGTTCAATTGCATAACATGACGTTCTACGTGGAGTCCTTGACATCTTAATGGAACTGTATAGTTCCATAAAGAGGTCCTTAACGATAGCCATAGACCAATTGTGTGATTTTGGCGTGCACCATAAACAAATAAACCACTTAATTTATGCAAAATGAGTTCTCATAGTCTGTCAAATACGTGGCAAGCGACAGCACGTGTCGTACGTAGCTATGACTACTGCGGGCAATCATTCAATTGATTGAGGCGGGACGCCGCCGCGGGATTGCCTCATTATTCAATAAACACACGGCGCCCGATCTCGGCCACTTTCAATAATGCCACAGATGAGGTAGAAGGTCAAATGTTAATGTAGTTTCCTTTTTCCAATTGCCTTACATTGTCCACGTGAAGCTCTGAAGTAGAAATATTACTGCTGGGGTTTTAACACGCGTCATACAAAGTTTACTTGTGACATTGAATCGTCAGAGGAATTCTTAGTACTTTAAAAGTATAATGCACAAACGGTTATAATCCGTAGGTAATACGTCACAGTATACAACTATTCTTAATAACGTAGTCACTTTCTCAATGACGTCAACTATCAAGGCCAGACAACCAAAAAGGCATTACGAAGAACGATCTAACATTAACGTTCCCATACAAAATCGAATGGTCATAAAAGCTGGTAAATAATATTGACAGGTCTATGTTTTATAATGTGAATGTTTTGTGGCGCCGACGCGACGCAGCCGACGTAAATGCCACAATTACTCGCTATAATTCGATAACCGGGGTCGTATCCTGGAAGATACCTATCGATTTCGCACCTGAGTCAGTACATCTTTGGAAAATTAGTGATAAATCATTTTAGATGTGTATTGTAACGATTAAAGTCTGCATCGAAACGTAACTTATCATTTTAATAACATTGGCAATTTCCAACAGCCTACGTTGCAGCAATTAATTAAAACCAGCTGTTAGCATCTACGCTCTTAGTCTTGTGTTGCATCTATGTACCTATACATATTTATTTTATTTTTATATTTAGATTCATCTCCCGCTCTACAAATCACAGGAAACTAAAAACTAAATCAAAAAATTAAATTAATATAACAGTGAGCAACTTATAAATTATGTGAGTAAGAAATCATTTCTTTAATTGTACATGTACAGTACGCGCTCGTATGATGATATAATGTGCTGATGTGCGGTGCATGTTGTCGGCCGGGACATCCGAAGCATTTCCTCATTGTCGCACGCGCACGCGCCGCCACCGCTACGGGGACAGTTTCTTTTTGTCTTAACTGTGCAAGTATTAACATTAATGAGCCTCATGATTCGCTTCCTGTATACTCACCAACTTTTTAGTTTTGCTTATTAAGCTGGATGTAGATAACATTCTTCACAATTTATTCAGTCAGTTAATGGTTGAGTTTCAACTCAGAAAGTTCGTGTTTATCCCTAGAATTAATGTAGTCATTAGATAGTAACTATTAGATAAATAAAAGTTTACTTTTTAATGGATCATAATAAATCATCCCACTGCTGGGCACAGGTCTCCTCTCAGATTGAGAGGGATTAGGCTATAGTCCACCGACCGCCACGCTGGCCTAGTGCAGGTTGGCAGACTTCACACGCCGTCGAGAAAAATCTCTAAGGTATGCAGGTTTCCTCACTATGTTTTCCTTCACCGTTTAAGCGAGTGAAAATTAATTATTTAATAATACTATTGCCGCCTTGTATTCAACTCGAGACCTGGCAGTGACTTTGACTTGGCAGTGCAATGGTGATATCATTAAGTAATCACTATGTTTAATTTAAAATTTTGTATAATGCTAGGAAGAAATTTTATGATCACTCGCATGATGAATGACAGCTTAAACAAGATCTCATCAAATCAAATATCATATACGAATCTGCCTCCAATCCTGCCTAAACTTGTATTTAATTGCCTGGGGCACTGACTGATGAACGGTTAGTGCGAAGAATCTATCACATGAATTACATAATGTGTTGTGATATCATACGAAGTAGATATAACTGCGTAGGATTCGTCATCTCAATTGTGAACTCAGTACTGTCATCCTGTCTCCAATTCCCGCCTGCTTGCTAGATAGATGCCATCTAACACTGACCCATATTCCAAGAACGCGGATAATCAGGTCGATAGTCAATTAAAAAGCATCCACCGTATTGATCCAGTTTCTGCATTGTTACCGAACCTATACAAATAATGTCTATCCGTCCATCTTGGTAGCAATAGGACGATCTCAAACCAATAATCTCTATTTTTTTCCAAACGATATAACCTTATTTGTCGATTCGGATCGGCATCGCTAAATACAGGGGACAAGGTAAAGCTTTTTGTGCAGTCCCACTGAATCAATTTTGCGTTTTTTGTTCGCGGATTTCGGAAGCCGCAGGTAAGAGGGCCTAGATCCGGGTCTGTCTTTGTGTTTCGCTATTCTTGTGATTTACTAATATTTACAAATTCGCAATTTGGGAAGCAATAACTGTCAGAACGTATCAGCTGCGTCATTCGACCAATTGAATAACACAACGAGCTCCACTTTACATGATGTAGACATTATTTACGCTGTTTACATTTTGTGTATACGCGCACTGAACTTTTTATTGCACCGAACATGAATAAAAAACATAATACTTAATAACGTGATATTAAGTGTTTTTAGTTGTATTCTTGAGTATTGTATTGTATTTTCGCTTCTTAAATCCATTCATGTACATCACATCACTTGGTAACTATAGCGATTTTACCATTTAAAAATGGCATTGAATATAATTGTGTAATTGTGTATCTTCGTGATCCATTGCTAACGATTCGAAAGGGTTAGGCTGCATGAAATTTACTTGACCGTAAAAGATTTTTAACAATAGATTTACTTTACCGTTCGTATTTCGTTCATCATTACGTTATTATCCCCGCGACTTCACACAGGCTTTGAATCGGATTACATTAAACCTACCTACTTATTCAACTTACAAAAATGATAGAATATATAAGCATTCTTATAATTTTGAGACTTGCACAGAAGCTCCTCATAGTATCACATATAAATGACACAGATATTATGTGATACAGATTTGATTCTGTTTTAATAAGTAATGTAAAGCTACTGGGCCAGTATAGGTACCAATACTTCACTGACTTCCCTTAATACTTACGATACATTTATTATTAGTTAATATGTATATCATACCTTCTAACTACGAAAATGTAGACAATTAGGTAAAATTTACATTATTCCGAAAAAATTGATGAACTGAATAAAATTACATTCAGCCGCATCTGGTTACACTGAAATCCGAACCCAATATGGTTGGGAAAATGTAGGATGATGAAAAGTTTATTTATCCATAAAATAACAGTTCTTAACTTCCAATAAAAACGGCACACAGTACAATAATATAACCAGATTAAAAAAATGGAAACAAACAGAAGTGGTGGGGTGTCACCAAGCATGACCGTTGCGTGGAAGTCGAGCGCCCGCCGCGGCATGTGGCGGAACTAATAAGCCCCATTTAACATTTACCGTATTGTACCGTAAAACCGTACAACGCTAAAACACGCATGCTACGCAATCGTGCTATGCAGATTTCGCTGTTACTAATGTGTATAATGCGCGATTACTTATATCTGAGGCCGATGTTGATCGAGCGTGGCGGCATTGACACATCACGTGGAATTTTAGTTATGAAAACCTATTTCGTTTTTTAGCTTGTGGAAAATGTGGAAAATAATACTTAGGGAGTGTGGAAATTATTACAGCTTTTAAACCTAAAATCACATCGTTTTCTTGGGTTATCTATCAGCTTAAAAACCCGTCGCGGTTTCAGGAGTTCAGTGCCACCAGTGAATAGGGGGAAAATAAAGGTGATCGAACCCATTCCAAGTTTTGCTCAAAAGAATATACCATTAAAATAATGTCATTTAAATATACATTTAATTAGTTACCAGATAAAAAAAAACGAAACTTTGTGTTTACGAATAATATAATAATCTCTTCATCCAAAATTGACTAAATTTCCTAAATTTAGCTTAACACATGTAGAGTCAGTAACCTAAGATTAACTGTACCTACATTAAATTCTCACCGTAATATTCCTAACTATTGTTCTAACGTAAATTGCACATAAATGTTTCTGCTTTCATACATGGATTCAATCTTAATTGCTTTTGATTATGTAATTAGTTAAAATTTTACTTGTAATGGTATAGGTTAAAGCTTAAATTATATACTATATTCGTCCACTGCTGGACGTAAGCCTCCTAGTGAACACCACAGAGCCTTCTTCGGCTTATGGCTTGAAACTTGAACAATATAAAGAAATTTCGCGGGTATTAAACACAAATGTACCGGACTCGGAGTATATAGTATGTTATCCCCGTTAGCGTCGCATGGTCGTCGCACTAAATCATATTCACATTATGAACTTCCCGCACAATATAAAACACAAAAACGTTGATGACGTTCAATTATCACTCGGCATTGTTTGTTGTTGGGCCGCTCTGCGCCCGAGCTCGCCGCTCGCCGACGACGACGTAACGGTGGTAATGTTTACTTTGTCTCTTGCGGCACGCTCCCTATAATCCCAAATAACAAATTATGAAATGGATGAAAAACTCAGGTTAAGCTGTCGGCGATTCCTAAACATAATGTTTGATTGTGCTCTAATGACAAGGCGCGGACTCCAAGCCACCTTTTGTGTAAAGCCGACCGAGATTACTAATGGAGCGAAACAAAAAAGCGTTTATTTTGAATGTCGTAAAGTCGAAAGTGTAGTCAATTCGAGATTGCTGTTAGTGTTTCAACTAAGGAGGTCCTGGTAATTGAGCAATCATCTACTCTAGTCCGTTGCGGTAAGCGACGCCGCATCGAAAATAAATGAAATTTATTATTTGTTTTGTTTGTTTCTGTTATGTTTAAATATTGTGAGGAAATTAGTTTACTTCCTTATGTTGTGGTAAAAAAAAGTTCTACGTATTTCAAGTTCTAAAATATGTTTGTAGTGTTTGTTGCATGGCACACGTCGATAGGAGCAATGTAACAAACAGACATTGAGCTTGTACCATAAGAATAAATACTTAAATAAGGTATATACGGACATGGATGAAATGATCGTAGTCTAGTGGTCGTCAGTGTGACTGCTGCTAGATGTCCTGGGTTCTGTTTTTAAGGATCCTCGGTGTACGGTCGAGCAAAGTGTGATAAAGTTTTTTGTGGAATTATTCCATGTGATTTCCTTATCCTTACAACTGGTATGTAATGTATGCATTATTGTATATGTAGGACTATCATCCATCATCACTTGGCAAGGTTTTTATCTGACTTGATGCACGATGATTTTAATGTAGAGATGACATTTACATGTAAATCCTCCTTTCTCATCCTGCTACTATAGATAGAATCAGCTTTATTTTTTTATTTATTTAGCTTGACAACACCAACTATTTTTAAATCTGACTAAAAACAAAAGTCTACCAAAAGACACAATCAACGTAATACAGGGACTAGAAAGTAAGTAAGTAGTACTCAGTCGTAAGCTTTGTATTAATGTAATTGTCTCTAAAAAATGTTATTATTGATAATATAATTGATTCGGCTATTTAACTGGCCCCCAACATAGAAGCACGTGGGATGACGTGAATGGGCAGTCATTGATCGCGTCTGTGATTGCCGGCGCCGGCGACTACGACGGAGTTGCGCGGGCGCTCGCGCCGCACACGGTACAAGCAACGTAGCACCTAGTTTGGCCTAATGCTTCTAAATTATACCGTATTAAACTTAATTGTGATTGCAAAACATTTTATAGTTGAATTTAAAATGTTATTCATTTTATAGTTTTAATCTCGATATATATTTCCGAAATGGTTACCGTTGTGTGCATCGTTTAAATGTTGTTTTAAGGGATATAATATAACATCATATCATAGCTTGTTCCAAAAGTAGATTAAAACTTATTACATAATCTGTTTATGTTGCAAAATAAGCTATTATCTATTACAAAAGTGATGGTGAACTAATAGGTGTGTTTACTAATGATCGAGACAGGATGTAGGTTGCGCGACTGGGTGCGGGGGGCAATAGCACGACCTTGCGAATGTCGCCGGATTTGACGCGGATTTGACTCACGCCGCGGCACGCAATGATTCATGCCATAATTATTTTTTTAGAATACATCACCGGCTACCCCTTCATTTGTAACTATAAATTAAACACAATACACCTGAGGCCCGGTATCTTACACAGTCTTCGACTTAAAAATATCCATTTCGAAGATATACCCAATCAAACATCAAAAGGAACAGTCAACCGCTCGTAACTAATTTAAACACCCGATCCGCAGGATTAACGCCAGGAAATCTGACAACAGGATACGTTAATTTAAACTAGTCGAAACTGAGAACAAATATGCCAAAGCGCACCTTCGATCTATTGTTCTATAAAACGATGGTTTTACATTGGACATCGTAGATTTCTTTTTGAAGAGGAAACATTGTTTTGTTGGATGAAACAAACCCGGTATGTGATGCTGTACATGTTTTAGTGCAGCCATTAGTACGTAGTGTATTGAAGTGGCAGGACGTGAGCGAGTAACAAAGGAGCTCGTCTAAACAGGCCATTAATAAGGAGGCGGCTCGCGGGATCCGCCCGGGACTTCCGCTGCATTCCGAGAACCGCTATCCCGGGACAAGACAGGAATAGCAACGGTGATACTCGTTCAACTTATAAATGGCAATCAACATACCGCACTTGATATTAAATGCAAGTAAAAGTGGATATTGGCTACATGAAGATTTTAATGAATAAATACTACGCTTATCTAGTTATATGAGTAGCTACATTATATTCGCTCTTCTTCAATACTTTAATGATTAAACTAATTTAAGTCTTCTTGGTCTTCACAAATGTGAAGCAGCAGCGGTCATACTGATTGAAAACTATTCGGCAATTTCAAAAATATCGTCATAAGAATCATTTAAAAATAAACAATTGTTTTGTACAAAACATTGTTAAAGCGCGGCGGATCAAAACAGTAAAGAAGAATAAATAAATGTGAGGGCTCAGAGACACCTTTATTATAGAAATGGGTGGAAGGTGGCAATCTCTGAGATCTCGCTATGTGTTTACTGTGCATCATCACGTTTTACAAAAGGAGACAATTTATACGAAACGTGAGAAAGAAAGAGACGCAAACGTCGGTATGGACCACCTTGTTAGTAATAATCTGTTTACGGGGCTTGTCAAAAATTAACTTATTATAAATTATAAACGGAGCTTAGCAGTGGCGGCACGACAGCTTATCGATACAATTTCGCTATAATAACGCTGAGTGCTGAACTGAACAAGCTTCTAACCAATTTTTATTTTTTTTTAATAGTTCAATAAATATAATCGTCGGTCTCCCGTGAAATTATCACATTATTTATAAACATTTACTAATACTAACAGTAATTAAACCATTTTTAAGCGATGCCACTAAAACCAGATTTTCAAATACCTCATGGGTCGATTTAAAGTTCATACTCTTATATCGATAGGCACATGGGCACCTCCCTAGAGGTGCTACCTGCGTCTGATTTTGTGATTTATCAGTATGGCGGAGAGCTTTTGCATTGCATGCTGATGCACCATGAATAAGTTGTTTAACTTATTTTTATCTTCGTGTTGTAGTGGGAATATTAATATCTATCTACAGGAAACTTGAGTTGATAGCGGTATTGCGTTATGTATCTGTCTATATTATATACGTAATCGATCACACCTTTCCGCACGACTTTTACAATCGATTTTTTGTTAAAGACGTGACCGCACTCCGGATAGCGTTTGATATCTCGGTATCGGATTATTTGTAAATAATCGATAGAATTGTTGATCGCTACCGATCCGAAGCGTTACATCGGTGTCCCGCGCACCTGCCGTCACGACGGTAGATCACATCGGTTGACCGGTGACGAATCGATTTCGTAACGTTGACGACTTTATCGGAATTGTGAGGACACACCGATTAGCTTGATACACGAAGTTATTACACGTCGATCCTGTGGACATTTTTCCCAAGAAATTAAGTTGGTTTTGTGAACTCAATTTGGGACGGACGTATATGGTATTTCCCTAGCGTCGTGGCCAAGGGGTTATAAGACCAGGATGTCCTTGTTTGTTTCCGTAGGTATTCTTAATTAGTATAGAGGTCGTCGGTACGAATGGGGAGCACGAGGTCTTGGGTTCGATTCGAGTTATTCCCAGATTGAGTAAGATACTATGGGGTTTTTCTATGAAATCAGAAACAGCTCGAAAATTTTGGATATGCATGTATCCGGGGTCACCTCCAGTTACATTTACATGGTGTCTCAAAACGTACCAGCGAAATATGGGTGTAAATTAGTATCTACAACCCTGCGTAACCCTTCAGCGATATAGGCGTGATTATAATTTACTTTTATGACGCTACGTAAATCTAAATTATACCTACTTTACACCTGGTATTTATAATTTTATTTATAATAATCTGCGGGATTAATATTATGTTGTTCGAGACATGAAACACATTAATAAATGAATGTTCATAACTAGTGGTAGTCCTATATTTACTTATGTCCATTATGATATATCATGTATGGGCCACCGAGGGTGAGAGGACTTCGACCAGATTTTATTAAGATGTACCACTTTGCCGAGCCCGTGTACAACCTGCTAAAAGTATTTTTAATGTAACAGTCTACCAAGGTAATATAATCAGTATTATATATACAATAAAGATCAAAACAGGGTGAAAACTGTGGTTAGGATGTAAAATATGTGTTGCTCGCGATGTATGTGACAAAACAACCGCATTAAAGTTGTCTGATTCGGAACAAGCATAAGTAACTAAACATTATTGTGTATTTTATGTGGAGGGTATAGGATTTGAAATCGTATTGTTTAAACGGATATTATGTTTGGTGTAATTTTTCACGTAAGTGGGAGAGTGGAGCAGCGGGGGGCACCGACAAAGCTCTGAGGCCCCGGGGGGCGGCCACCGCTTCCAACTGCGTGTGCGCATACCACACTGAGATTTGATAATAACATGACACATTCAGAATTAACGCTTCGATATGTTTATTTTACTGAAAAATTAATATGTTCTTTGATTCTTCGATTCGATGTTCTTCAATATTGTCAGTGTGTACGAGTCGTCTACTCGAGTTAACGAATCTTCTACGGGGCGTCAACGAGGCATCTACGCGAATTTACTGGAATTCTACGCAGCGTCTACGAGGTGTCTACGCGAGTTTACGAGTCTTCTACGCAGTGTCCACGAGTCGTTTACGACTCGTCTACGCGGAGTCTACGAGTCTTCTAAACAGTGTCTACGAGTCGTCTACACAAGATTACGAGTCTTGTACGTAGCATCTACAGGGCGTCTACGGGGCGTCTACGCAGAATTTAAGAGAAGTCTAAACGGAATCTACGAGACATTTACGCGGAATTTTTGAGGCATTTATGCGGAATCTATGCAGCTCATATGTTTGCAAACACTTATATTATAATTACGCCCAATGTAAAAGAGATCTTTATAAGCATGTACGGTAAGTACAAACATCCTAACTTCTTGATAATTAATAGGAAATTGGATAACAACAAACAAGAAATCATAAACTTTTTGCTAACTATAAAGCTCAAAAAGTGGCTGTAATAGAAAATAATTAACCAGTGCGGCACAAAGATCGAATCTTGAACCAAATAAATTAGTTAAAACATTTATAAAATTCGAATGTTTTCTTTAAAAAAGGTAAACTTACCGAATAACGTAATGTACGTGTTCAGGCTATATTTTCTCTAATCTCGATTGCTCGCTGCCATATCTGATGCTAATTAATCAATAAAAATATGAAGTACCTAAAGTTTTAATGGCTCGGCGCGACTCGACGGGGTCAGGGCGGCGGCGGCGTGGCGTGACCGCGTAGGATCGCGTTTTGGCCGCGCCCGCCCACGTCAACATAACCTATTGTCTGCCCACGTGTGGACGAGACGACGACGAGACGTGATGTCACTTTATCAAGTACAGATATGTGTGTAATTAACGTAAATAAAATTTGACTTGATGGATTGCAAAAAGTATAACGGAGACGCCAATCAAATTTTTATATACTTACTTACCTAGAACATGAATATTGCCAAACATTACACCGATTTTGATTTCGAAAACTGAACATTTTTGTATGTTATAGGTATAAATAAAAGTGCTCGTGTACCTACTAGTACCTACTTACATATATACAAAAATATTTTCCTTTAGCCAAGTAAAATAATGTCGTCGTAATCCTTCAGATTTGAGGGATTAAGGTTCCAATGGACCTTAAGCGGTATAGAACACGTTTTTTTTTCGAAATACTATTATATTTACGTTCTTTTATAAATGTGTCACAAAGAATTCTATTCCTTTAGCTGCTAATGTAGGGTAAACAGCACATTAGCGGACTGTAACAATTGATTATAGTGTCCGTACCGCCGCCTACGCCGCCTTGTGGCTTATTTCTGTCATTTTCTCGGTAACAGAGGAAAGAAACGACTTGTGTGGCAAGGATCGCACGCACTCAGCTTAGTACTCCGGTCTAAGTGTATTTTTTTTATAATGGCCGTGAACATTTTGCATTAAATAAAACTCTGTTTAAAATTGTTAAAAATAATTAAAATATAGCACACGCATTAATGTAATTTGAAAGTTGAAGAAAGTATTTAATATGGAAATGATTGTGTTCTATTAAAAAGATCCACAATATTTAAGTCACAAAGTTTAGAACAAAGGCTAATAGTGAGCAATAAAGAAGAAAGGCAAGTTGGTCTTGTTCGTGGGCGTGAGAAAGCTGCGCGGGCGGGGGCCGCGCCGAGCCGCGCTGCTAATGCACTAGTCAAACACGCACGGGCGCACTACTGCGAGCTTTTGTGACTGTTCACTTCACCTATACAAATAACACGCAATATCATTAGTACCTAGTTAATTTGATGATTTTTAGCGAATAACGGTAAACTGCACGAAGAGAGCTAATACACCAAGTTGCTTTCTAATTGACATGTTAATGTCATCATCAAATCAAATCGTTACTAGTTACGCGCCTAACTGCCTCAATTTATCGTATGGTCCTAGGCGCGCCTGATACATTTGAGTTTCAAAGTGTCCTTCTTGTGCTTCCAGGTCGAGCAAAGGGTTATTGTTTTTCTATGAAATTCTAGGAAGCAGCTTAGAGTTCGGATTGGACTTGCTCCTAATACATGTAACCTCAGAAGGAGTGTTCTCTGCCGCACCCGAGATACAGTTTTGACAGTATCATAAATGAAACCTACCTAGTTACAAGATCATTTTGACAAAAAAACACAGTAGGTAGGTACCAAAATTTGTTTTAATTAATTAATCTCGAAGGTATTATACATACTTCCCGTATATGCAATCGGCTAACGGCAATGTGTGCGATATTTTTTACTATGTGAACTGGGAATACAATAAGAAAATATATTTAATTCAGTTATGCTGTTAATCCGACTTGAAAAATCTCGTGAGAACTGAGGTAGAGGCAAGAGGTGTGACGGAGTGGAGGCTCTTGGCTCATGTGATCCTTATCAGCTCTTTCTACTCTCACGTCGTCGCAGTGACTAATTGCACTTGCTCACCTACCGTAAAATTACACCATTTAAATACAGATAATTCAAAACAATAATCCGAATTTTTATCATTTAAAAATAAATTGCCACTTTTTTAATAACTATCATCGTAATTATTTTTGTAAAATTGTTTATGTTCACATAGTGTTTCGGTTAAACTGCAGTTTTTTTTAAGTGTATGAGTAAATATGGGGATATTTATCATGTTTGTATGAAGAAAATGTTTTCAAACAACCGTGACAAGTAACAACTCTCCTTCCTTCGCGTTGCTTATAATTTCCTTTGCAGTAAACAACATTCCATCAAACATTTTCTTGTAGGTCGAGGTTCGATTCCGCTGCTCCTTTTAATCGCAGCTCCCTGAGAACGGCACTTTAATTAATACTAAAGCTCGCACGTATGTTATTATCTGGACGTCAAACACATGGTAACGCCAGCATTAGGGGCGTTTACCCTATATTTCTATGTGCATAGCTTTGAATGATAATTCGCGCTTGTGCGCTTTCCCACCAGTAAGTAAATGTATGCATTCATTTATAATAATGCAGTTTCCTATTTTTTTGTTTTAAATCATTTAATTTTAGTACGATACTAATGTTTGTGTTGGCATATCTTGAAACCCATTATTTAGTCGTGTTTATTTTTGTTTGTTTATAGTTCATGTCAGGAACAATAGAGGTATGATTGTGATTGTCCACGGCGATGAGCGGCGGTTGTCTGCGAACAATCGCCCGCGGCTACATGACGAATCCAATTAACAGCACTAACATATTCCGTCAGACGGTCAGTATTTATGTTTCCTCACAGTCGCACTGTAAATATTTAGTCCGGGAGGCGTCTGGCATCGCCCTCGTCTTATCTCTTCATCGGGCGCGTGAACGATTTCATGGGCAACATTGAGTGTGCCTGCAGCGCCGACAACGTACAGGATACAGATTTGTAAATACTGATTAGAAAGTGGCACCTAAACGAGCAGCCCTTGAAAACTTCGTTACGCAGATAATCAGGAAGTTTATTTAGTGGAGCGCGGATGTTAGATAGTAGACACGTGGCGTGGCATCATAGCGCAGATAGCGCAGTAAATCAAGTTTAGGTGCGCGCACGTCGCGATGGCCGCATCGGAGTCGCGTGCGCGTGGGCATCGACAGGTGATGTCGGTCGATTATCTGCTAATTTATACGCGCCGCTCAACTTCTGTTCTCTCATATAATATTATTCATTTCGACACAACGCAAACGAGCTCGCTAAATATAGAGAGCGGCATTCCATGGACAACGCGCCTTGTTCTCCGGTAACTGTCGAATTGTTTTATTATCCTTTTTCGATTACAATTTCTTATTTTAAATGTCAGTTGTTCGCGGACGAGTCAGGATAGCTGGCTCCTATTTGGAGTAGTGTTTGTTGTTACCGTGCTGATGTCACCGTGCCATGCCATCATCATATGAGGGGGCCCGTTTTGGAATCTTTACGATCGCCACCTCCACATATTCGCAGCAGTTCATTCACCGTCGCAAATGTGAATGTCATTGTCAACTCACATTTGTCTATTATAGGTCTGATGAGCATATCCGTGTTATAATGACTTCTTCTTTAGGCATGAAAGTTTTGAGCAGGCTCTATGTAGTAAAGGTCAGTCACATAGCTCAATTCGATAGGTCTATTCGACTCGCTGAACCTACTCAACTCAATGTACTTGAGTGAAGAAGAAGAATTTAAGTTTACAGATTTTAATGCAAACCAGTACGATAATAATGAAAGGTTTAATGAGTTCAGTACATAATTGTTAAACATCTTTTCCATGAATAAACATTTACATAAACAAGAATACGGTCAGTATTCTTGATAAATATGTAAATATTTATTCGGTAACAACAAACTAAGGTAAAATAAGGTCACGGAAATACATCTAGAAAAATACTTATAAGGTGAAGAGGAGAGAATATTTTTGGGATATTTTATAAAGGTAACAATGAATATAAAAGATGATAATTGTTAAAAAATACAAAGAACGAGGTGAAACACTTGAATAGCATTGAATAATAGTTCTTAATATAAAAAGCAGTGATAGCCTAGTGGTATGACCATTGGACTGTCAAGTCGAAGGTCTCGAGTTCGAGCCCAAGGCACGCACCTCTGACTTTTCGAATTCATGTGCATATTAATAATTAATTATCACTGCTTAAACGGTGAAGGAAAACATCGTGAGGAAACCTGCATACCTTAGAGATTTTTCTCGACGGTTTGTGAAGTCTGCTAACCCGCACTAGGCCAGCGTTGTGGACTATAGCCTAATCCCTCTCAATATGAGAAGAGACCCGTGCCCAACAGTAGGATAGTATATGGGTTGATGTTGATGATGATGCTGAATATAAAAAAAGAAAATAAATACTTAACAAGTGTTACAGTTACCGTTGTGTTCCTATTTTCCGTCAAGACGCGTCACTTGAAGGTTCAAACATAGAATGAATATAATTCTTAATTCAAATAGCTGTGTCCCAAGGTGATCCCGCGTTGATAGTGGTTTTCCCAATGTGTTGCAAATTTCCCTAAAACCTGTCTTAGTGGATCGCTGTATTGATTTACGCACAATGCACTTGCTTACACGAATAAGAGAGGTTTGGTTTAGCCACAATACATTAATAATAATTATTATTAATGTATTGTGGCTAAACCAAATAAACAATAAACAATAATTAATAATTATTGTTTATTAATAAACAATAATTATTATTATTGTTTATTAACGACGACGACGTCTGTAGTCTAGTGGTTAGACTGTCGGACTGCTGCTCACGAGGTCGTGGGTTCGATTCCCACAGAAAACAAATATTTATGTGAAGAACATAAGTGTTTGTGTTTGTCTGTGTGTTTCTTATACTATAAGTATGTATTTATCTACAAAAGTCCCATATATAATTTTAATAAATAATTATATATACATATTTGGGACATAATAAACAGCACCATCTAGTCCCAAACTAAGCATAGCTTGTACTGCGGATACTAAACAATGGATATAGATACATATAATTCTTGCATACTTTATTTGTAAATAAATACTTCTATAATACAATGATAAAAACTTGCAGTGATGATAACATTGCAATGCCAACATTACTTCTTAATATACTTGGAAACCAGCAGTGATAGCCTAGTGGAATGACCATTGGACTGCCAAGTCGAAGGTCTCGAGTTCCTCTGACTCTCTGTATTAATAATTCATTGTCATTCACTTAAACGGTGAAGGAAAACATCGTGAGAAAACCTGCATGTATACCTTAGAGATTTTTCTCGACCGTTTGTGAAGTCTGCCAACCCGCACTTGGCCAGCGTGGTGGACTATAGCCTAATCCCTCTCAATATGAGAGGAGACCCGTGCCCAGCAGTGGGACAGTATATGGGTTGTTGATGATACTTGGAAGTTGGTTATTTTTAGCAATTTTTGTAAGCATAATATTTTTATCTATAATCATTGTTAAAAATAAATACCCTGTAAGATTTCCTAAAATAAATAAATGAAATCATGACGTTAGAGCCTCCCATCAGCCAGGAAAAAACATGACTGCAAACGTTCGATATTTCTTCTTTTCATAATTGCTAACTTATTACATCTAAGTATTAATTAATATATTGTTAGAGCACACTTAAATTTGATGCTTTTCATTAGTGATGTTGATAATGATTATCAATAATCTTTAGTAAATAAATCTTTAGCTTCATTAATTCATGATTATTGATTATTTGAGTGATTATTATATAGTGAGTATACCTTTGAGATAATTAAGATAGTTTTACCTGTTTCGAACAATTATCAATAATCGATGTATCGATTATCAATATCACTACTTTTCATGAAGATTACATTTAGCGAACTTTAAGTATAACCAAACTTAGAAGTTTCTCTAGAAAATATGCACGCAGCGTCATCGTACCTAGGTACTTATAGTTAAGTTTTTCGGGTTTTCCGGCTATGACAGCATTAAGTAGGTACATATATAAACTTATACAATACAATATTTTATATTCAAAATAGCATAGCTTTGTAGACTTATGATATCATCACCTGTATTGTTATGTAACCTTATAGAAGTCATTGTTAATTTGTAGGCCATCACAAAAGATACCTCTTGGCTATACCTATAAATATCTTGATTTCAAAATATTTTGAAATGGTTCTATTCTATCGGTTCGAAGCGTTAAATTTAGATGTTGAATTCATCCCTTTTATTAGTTATCTACGTAAACAAACCTATCTGGAGGGCACAGGTGCGTGTGAACTTGCCGCGCGTGAAATTACTGTAAATTTGCTTCGGTGTGGTCTTAAAAAAATCTGTTACGATTACACGATCCATCAACCCCCACGGCCGATTCACTACGGTGACCTCCGTGCACCATCATCGTTTGCCTCCCCGGGTACATTAGCCCTCAGAGGGATGTACTTTTTGTCAATCCTAATTTTTTTAAGGAAAATCTTTGAATAGGTTCAAAATCAAATGATGTAAGTATTTGATTCATTACTACTATATAAATGCTTAAAACTTAAAATTGCTTTCCACCAACTTAGAGTTGTATATAAAAAAATTAATAAACAAATGGAAACAAGCCCAATTAAGTGATTGATTGTCTGGATCACTAGAATACCGTTCATTGTACGCATCTCAAACAATAGATTATATAGAAATTATTGTCCCGATCATTGTCAAACAATAGTCGTTAAAATGTTTCTCAATGGTCAACTCACCCGCGATTTGAACGAGAAAGAATTTTCATTTCACAAAGTAAATCATTAATTACTAAGGAGCAATAAAAAGGCCAACGTTAAATGGATGTTTGCTTTCTTCTTGATCATTCTGCTGTTTATTTACAATAGAGCCTTCATTTTCCGATACCTATGACTTTGAACGAACTCTGTTATTAATCTCGTACAATTCGCTATTTTAAAATTTTTAAGAGTGGATAATATAAAATCACAAATCCGTATTATAAAGAAGGGTTCGAAAAGCATTACATCAAGGGTGGGATCAAAGTGTGGCGGCCGGCGCGCGGTCCAGCCGGGCCGGGCGCCAAGATCGCAACGATATCGTCGCTAGAACAGTAATCGTCAATAAAATCTCAATTTAGATGGCACCGATACCGTGTGAGTTACGGACGGACAGTCAGACCGAACACGAAAACTTACTCGACGATGGAATGTGCCCGTGACAGGACCCGCTAACGAATTAGGTGCTCACAAGTTTTTTCTTTGACACGTCTAATTTAATTTATTTTTTATCGTATTTATACTAATGACTCAGGAAAATTGGCCAAATATTTTTGCATGTGATGCCTGTAGATACTTTTGTTAGTCCCCTGGTCATGGGCCGGGTATGTTTGCCATAGGTCAGCCTTCGTGCCGTACCGCCACTGACCAGCACATCGACTCCGCCACCTCGGATTAATGACGGCTTGACGCCTCGCCGACAGCGGCACGCCTACGCTTATTTATAACAAACCTTTTTGTCTTTTTGCTCCCACCCCACTGGCCAGTCACAGATAAGAAGGACGTCAAAGTGGGCATTTAAAAATAAATTTGTCGAAAGTGATAAATGATGGATATAACTTTTATTATTTCAAATTAAATTAACGATCCAAACGGAACGTCTACCTTTTCTCACATTAGAGGGATCTTATCTGGAATGATTGCTTCCATTACTTTGGAGAACGGACACGTTGTTTTGTAGGTAAAGGAAGATAAAGAGATTAATGCGTAAAGCAATTAATTTTGATTGAGGTGTGTTTTATTAAGTAATTGTTTTTGTTCCCAATGTGGATTTGAAACGCACCATGAAGTTCTGATTTGTTGTCGGTAGGGTTTTTTTCAGCAATATTTTATTAAATTATAGCCGTGGTATCTCAAACAACTAACAAAAGGTATAACGTAGATAAAGCAGTTGTCTATCAAACTTTTGTCACACATCACGCTAATATTTTTACGGTATGGGGTGAAAAAAAAGTTAAAATTAAATGTTATGATTGTTTTGGAACTATGTTGGCCGTATGGCTCGTTCCCACAGTGAGCTTTAATACATTTTCCATGTTCCAGTTAGCGCCCCATAAATTGATTAAGGGTCAGCGGCGACTCACAAAAGTTTTTTGTGACGCAAGACAGGTAATACTTAACTGCGGCCATCCTAGGCCTAGAATACACTTTTATAAGCCTTGGCTGTAAAAATATTTATCACAATGTAGATAGTATTAAAAGTAATCACAATTTTAAGTTAAATGAAATCCTGAGCATGTACTACTCGCATAAATGTAATTACATATTTAGCTTTAATACATTTTGGTGTTAAATCCACATAATGGAGTGAACTAATTTCCTGTTAGGAAATTGCTGCAGGGAACGAGTACGATTTCCCTAAAAGCTTCTGTTCCAGTCACCTCTGCTACATCAATCATCCACGTTCGCCAAAGCGAAAACATTTTCACAACAAAGGAGTAACCAAGCTTTTAAAAAGGTTCCAATCGTTCTATTTGTGTATTGTTATAGTATTCATAACTTTAATGTATTGCTTGATTTTGCCCTTTTGGTATTCTAATACTATGGATAAGTCAATGATTATTTATTGCTCCTGAATGACTTTATTCTGAAGAGATTCGCATGTTGAAGTTGTGCATTTTGGGTAGAAGGTATGGTAAGTATTTGTGAAATGTCGAATGCATAGTAAACTAGATAATTTAAAACAATTTTCCTTATCTTTGACACTTTTAAATCTATTATTACTTAGAATTGGACCTGAAGCTAAAAAAGAGCCGATACAAAAGAATACATGCCAAATTTGGACCGACTCGTCTTCAAGTAAAGCAAAAACTTACACTAGACATACAGAAAGACATCACATTTTATAATAGACAGAAAAAAGATGGAAAAGGCTAAAATATTTCGCTTTTGTGTTATGAATGAAAGTTATTTGGACCGTCTGTCCATTCAGAGTTTTTAATCCCAGAATAACTTCCTTTCATCTGCTAGACATCCGGCCACCAGAGTAGTTGATGACACACTTGAAGACTGCCGAGAAATGAGGCAGTCAGCCGGAAGATACCTAGACTCCGGAAAGAATATCTACGCAATGCTCTAAGTATGGCAGCGTCGTCAGTTTTTTAATAACAGATTCCAAGGTTTTTCGCAGATCAATAAAAATATTTATTCCTTAAACTTCTTGATTGTTTGAATGCATCTGATAACGATATACTTACCAACATGTAAGATATCTGGTCGCAATGAAGTCAGCCAGTAATTTAGGCCGGGAGTTTTGGTAGGTTCGAACAAAAAAGCGCGAGGTGACAATATAAATAACAATTTGGCCCACCCTGTTCGAATGTGGTTCGCTCGGATTAGCATAAGAATGCCGCATCATGAACGCCCACGACCCTACACTGTCCCTCGTTGTCTGTTTATACGTCGAATTTAATTTTGATTTACGATCCTCCACACAATTGTAAGTAAAACATTTTTCGATGAAATGAATATAAAAAAGGCGGCAGCGTCAGCTACAGTACTGGCTGTGACTCTATCATTTCATATCATACCTACTCCAGTTTCTTGCTTTGTTAGATAACAATACATGAATTGAATAAGTAATTTATGTGCTACGTATCAATTCAAAATAACAATTAATAAAAATAATCCAAATTACGTATCACATACATACATATAATATAACTAATATTATAAATGTGAATGTTTGGATGTTTGTTTGTTTGTTTATTTATTTGTTACTCAATCACGCAAAAATGGCTGAACCGATTTGCATGAAATTTGGTATACTAATAGTATGTGACCGGGAATAAAGTATAGGCTACTTTTTATCCCGGAAAAATGTCGGAATATCCCGGAAATCCCGAAAAACTGATATAGGGGAACTACTTACGGGATTTGAATGAAATTTCATACATATACATATAGTATGTGACCGGGAATAAAGTATAGGCTACTTTTTATCCCGGAAAAATGTCGAAATATCCCGGAAATCCCGAAAAACTGATATAGGGGAACTACTTACGGGATTGGATTGAAATTTCATACACACATAGTATGTGACCGGGAATAGCAAATAGGATATATTTTACCCCAGAAAAATGTGGGAATATCCCGGAAATCCAGAAAAACGAATAGCTTACGGGATTTGAATGAAATTTCATACACACATAGTATGTGACCGGGAATAGCAAATAGGATATATTTTACCCCAGAAAAATGTGGGAATATCCCGGAAATCCCGAAAAACGAATACCTTACGGGATTTGAATGAAATTTCATACACACATAGTATGTGACCGGGAATAACAAATAGGATATATTTTACCCCAGAAAAATATGGGAATATCCCGGAAATCCCGATAAACTAATAACTTACGGGATTTGAATGAAATTTTATACACACATAGTATGTGATCGGGAATAGCAAATAGAATATATTTTACCCCAGAAAAATGTGGGAATATCCCGGAAATCCCGAAAAACGAATAGCTTACGGGATTTGAATGAAATTTCATACACACATAGTATGTGACCGGGAATAGCAAATAGGATATATTTTACCCCAGAAAAATGTGGGAATATCCCGGAAATCCGAAAAACTAATATCTTACGGGATTTGAATGAAATTTCATACACACAATAGTATGTGACCGGGAATAACACATAGGATACATTTTATGCCAAAATTATATGGGAATTCCCAGAAAACTTATGTAGGAGACCTACTTACGAGATTTGAATGAAATGTTGGTACACTAATAGTTCGTGATTGGCGCTGGCATATTGAATACTTCTTTTCTCGGAACAAAGCGGGATTTTACCTAACATTGACTACTTCTTATCCCATGAATACAATCCGACAACAATTGTGTTACTAAGTCTAGGCGTACGAAGTCGCGGGTAAAAGCTAGTAACAAATAAATTTAAAGATAAATAAATTAATATGTTATACAATCACATGCAACTTTAACAAGTTTTCTTAGTATATTTATTTATTACAATTACCTACGCTGTATAATTCTCAATTCAATAATTAATGCATGTTTAGCTTGCCTGTACAAAACGGATAAGTACTTCACCATATTTTTATGTATTGTGATCTAAATAAGATGGCATAAGTAGTTGTTGCTGTACACGTACAGTGTACTGCGTCATTAGACTAGTAGTAGCAAACTCGACAGCTACGCTTATCGTCCTGGGTTCGATTCCTAGGTCGAACAAAGTGTCACTCCGCTCGAAGTTTAGATTTTTGCCCGGTTAATGGGAATAGGCTCGCCCCGGAGCCGGAAAAAAGGAAAAAAGGCGGGTGACACCGCGGCGGGCAGCTAGTAATAATTACAATATAGGTATCTACTTAGAATTATTACCTAAGGAATGACATATAAGGAATTAGACTCGATCAACGTACGTAGAGTACAGCTCTGGTAGGCTTAGGATATCCCTAACTTACATTCGTTTGAATGTCCTTTGTTTTGACATTTTAAATTGACGGTCTCAACTTGACTATACCTATTATTAAACTAATTTATAAACCGTTCATATTTACTTATGTTTAAGTTTAGTCTGTTCATTCCTAAACGCTTAACCATTTAATTCTAACAACTATAGATAGATATGTATATCTACCTAATTCAATCTGAACCCCCTTTTAAAAGACTTAATAAAGAGGTCTGGGAATATAATTTATGATCGACATTAGGACGAATTAAAGTGCTTCTTAAGATTCCTTTATGCAAATATTGTTAAAAATATCGCCTACCTCGGGCGATTAAATTTATTTAGGTAATGCTCACATTTGGC
Organism: Acronicta alni; assembly: GCA_964056405.1. Lineage (NCBI taxonomy): Eukaryota > Metazoa > Arthropoda > Insecta > Lepidoptera > Noctuidae > Acronicta > Acronicta alni. The sequence continues at coordinate 6,345,974 of OZ043920.1, forward strand.
AGATTTGTGTATTAATTTGATTAATGAGGGTTACTAAGATCGTCCACCTAATTATTTTAAACAGCTCATAAACAAAATCATTGAGTATTCCTTTTAATTAATGCTTATCTCGGGAATTAATTGAAATGAGGATCGAAGCATGAAAAAATATATTCAGATATGCTCGGAAGGCCTTGAAAGTATGTCTAAGACAAAAAGATCAATGGCTGAACTTGTCCAGTCGCAGCAAAAAATAGAGATACTTTTTAGGCTGTTAGTAATTTAAAATTGCTCTAAACTGTGTCTAAATTATTAAAAAAAAATCTCTTGTCACAATCATTAACGACATAAATCCCAGGTTTTAGTAGGTAGGTACAATTATTTATCTCCAACCTTCCAAAAGCGCTAAGATCTAATCAAAATAAATAAAATAATAAACGACGGTGCTCAGTGTTAATACGCATTTAAGATAATATATTTAACCATACAAAAATAAATGTCCACCTAATAAATCGTGCCGGACCTTATCGACTTTCGAGACGCGACAGTAAGGACTCGATAAGGATGTGGGTCCATTCCGAATGAGGGTTTCGTAACACTAACTTTTTAGTTTACGTTGAGTTTTCCTATACCTCTGTAAGGGGGAACTTCTTTGGTTTCGAATTTGGTTTAAGTGACTTGTAAGTTTTGAACGGGCGCGAGCTGAGCGTAATCGGCGTTGCATCTTAATTTAGTTGTCTTGTATTGTGGGAGGCGGCATTGTGGGACATAACCTAACCCACTGCGGAGGTAAAGGACGCCGTGCTCGACTGACGCATATACCCCTATATTTATTACACTCTTGTGTAGAAACGAATGATTTTATTACCTTAATTGGGATTAAAAGTTCTGTAGAAGATCAAATCACTGCAAGATCACTAACACTTTAGATACGAACAGGAGTTTCTTCTAAAATCTTTAAAAGTAGATAAATAAAACACTTACCACATTGACGAACTCTTGAAATGTAATTGCGTTGCTCGTTGCGCTCTGAGCCTTGTCCAGGAGAATCTGAATCAGAAATTTAATTCTATATATTTTATGTCGGACCAAAAAGATTTCTTATTGAAAAGTACCTACATAGTTTTTAAGTACTTATATAAAGAATCAACAATGTTATGGAAAACTAACCTCACGCTTATGAGTCGGAACCTGTGCCACAAAATCTGGATGTTGAAGGGTTTGTAAAAAATCTGGCCATGGAATTTCACCGAAACCCTCTGGATCAAACTGAAACAAACAAAGGTATTGTAGCATTTTATCCGTGATTGTTGAAGACGCGTGATCTATTTTGCTACACGAAGTGTACTTTAGAAGTAAAGTGGTAGTAGAAGTTCTACAGAGATGGCAGAAAAATTGAAGTTTCCAAGGAAAAAACAGCAACTACTAAAATATAGATGAAGGCCAGGTAGAGGCGTGACTTTGAGATCAGATATATGCTTATTAATTTGGGCTCGTCCCGATACGGTCACGTAGCGTACCCCTTGATTATGATTTCACAGTGTCACCCCGAACATCATAACACGCGCCTGTCCCACTTCACACATGTGCTTCACTTATGATATTTCCTAAAACAGTGGCACAAAAAAAATAAAAGCGCCCCTATCTTAAGTATCGCACTATCTCAATGTCTCCTACGTGACGACACTGCTTTTGATCCGCGCGCCACCGCCTCCTTTATCTACTATAAAACGTTTTATATACCGCTTCTGTACATTTTAATCAGTCAAAAACAAAGGATATTCTTTGAAATTTGTTTCCGTATCCTAAAATGTTTGTGAAGTACGTGGACTTTAGGGAGAAACTTTATGGACCTATCAGTCGCTTTTACGAGCTTAATAAATAAATTATTGACAATTCATATTCAGAAGAGTTAAAAGTTTTCAAAGAATTGATTCTATAAAATTATACATTTTATTATAATATACCCTGGAGTCTAGAGTACCTACCTACTCGACGTACTCCAGACTCCAAGGATTGTGTGGTGCAGTCTTTACTGTTTCACACATTTTTTGTTAATGTTGGATACCAATGTGAGTACTGTAGGTACATAAATATATATACATATAGAATGAAACTGACGGGTCATTGCCTAATTTAGGATAAGGACAACTTTTTTATTTTCCAAGATACTAAGTAAAATTTTATGTTTATCATCACAATTGAAAAAAGATAACACATGACGACGAATGCTAAATAATGCACGTCACTCCTCAACACACCTCGCCTTAAATTGGTTTAGGTACAGGACCTATCTTTTTGACTATTTAAATTAATTACTTACTACTAACCTGTATAATGTAAAGTTATATTGTAGCGTAAATATGCATATTAATTAAGTTTGAATTGAGTAGGTACCAAAAAAGGCAAGTGCTCTTTTTAGTCGGTGCGAGTCGGACATTCCCTGCCACCTCACCTCCCCTGGTGGCAGATGAACCATGAAGATATTTGTACTAGGTACCTATAAAAAAGAATTACCAAAGAACTTTGATACTTACCCTATCAAATAGGAGGCGCCATTTCTGAAAAGCAAGGAAGCGTAATTTAATCACCTATAATTAATAATGTTTTGTTACTCCTACTTACCTAACCATAGTTAGGCATAGTTAGGTACCTATTCTGTTCCTAGCGTATCAACGGTCTTATCTGTTGTATATAATGTCCAATTATTGATGGTTGCCTAGATGAAGTATATTTCCCAGTGCATTGGGGTGATAATGATGATAAGACATTTAATGATAATTTCCCTCTTAGTATTTAAAATTATCCTTTATAAATTTCTTTCCCTTATTTTCTACAATAATCTTGATAGTAATTTAAAATGTGCTGTGTAGTTAGTTAAAGGCATTAGGTACCTAACTCTCAATGGAATGCCTCCTAAAACCTATCAATACTACGACTTCTATTCAAAACAATAGGCACGTACATTCGCACACATTCATGTTTTAAACGTGCATTAACCCTAAAATTAACTGTAATGTAATTAAATAAATATTGCTATGATGACGTAAACGCCTATTGTCTAAAATTAAGCAGTTTGTGACCTCATGTGATAAAGGTCGCAGAATGTTCGTTAACTTACATCATGCATCAACTCCCGCCGTATTTCCGCCTCGTCCAACTCCGAGCCGAGGTCCGTGTGATCCGTGTCATAGAGGGGTTCTGCTGCCCGGGATATAGAGCCGAGGGAGTCCCTGGCCGACGCGAGAGATCCCGTGACGGTGGGCAGTACCCCGGCCTCGATCCCGGACTCCATGGATGTGTTGGTCGAGAGGATAGTGGCGGCGGGCGGCGCGCGCACTTCGCCGCCTGCGCCACTGCCCACCCACACAGACATACTGCTTGCAACACCATCCACCCTACTGGACTTTCCCCCTATTGCAATAACTTCTTCAACATTATACTAAATTCTCTTTCAGATAATCTTGAAATAACATTGAAAATATCTTTGGACAGAGTTTGGGACTGAAACTTTGTATGCTGGACGCGTTGAATATTAAGTAGACTTAGTAATTTAAGTCTAGGATACTGGACAGAAGTAAATTGAATAACAACAACAAGAACTAGATTATATTTGGGTGGAGGAAGATTGTAAGGCACTTTATTAAATATGTTTTGCCTTGTTTTACCTGAAACAAGGAATTATTTAGGTCATTTATATAATACTTAATAAATAATTATAATAGATAATAGTGACAGAATAATTGTATTAATACTTAGATAAATACCTCGAGACAGAAAATTTTATTAGAATAAATACTTTGTTATTAATAATTGATTGTTATCTAATATTTTTTGTTAATTAATGACAGAATTATATTTTTTGTTTTTGCAGCGCCCTTACAGGGTTTCATATTCATACCTAATTATTATAACATCTTTTAAACATATGAAAGCAATAAAGATTTGAATTTGAGTACTAATATGAGGTATGGTTTACTTACGGTAAATCGAAGTACTTATCTAAATAATAATATGTATAATACAGTTATATAACGACCCTCACCCTAATTTTTATTATTTTTTACAATTCGAATATACCTGACCTAATTAAAAACAATAGGCCATAGGACGTTATGTTTAGGCCTTGAGATTTCTAAATTTAAAAAGTTTTTGTGTTTGTTTATATGGGATTCGTGGGTCCCTTTTTAGGGCTCCGTAGTCAATAAAAATCCTTATAAATATTTTGCCCGCGTGAGTGTGAGAGCGTGCCCGTGCGAGACTGCGAGTTAGCACAGATAGTCTTAGTAGATACTAGAATGCAATAGTTTGGCATAGGTGTATACCTATGTTTACAATACAATACACAAGGTAATCACACCAACTAAGTTGTAAAATCAAATCCTGAAATATATATTTTTAGGGTACCGTCCCTACACGTAAGGTGAAAATGAATATTTTTTCTCATCTATCCCATGGTGTGGGGTGTCGTTGGATGGTCGTTAAAAATATTGCAAGTGTATGAAAACCTTTTCTTGATTCAGGGACACCGGAATATTAACTTCTATAGTGTTCATTGTTAAGTGTTAGAATAAATAAATAATAAATAAATATTTGGGACATTTGACACAGCACGATCTTGTCAAACTAAGCAGAGCTTGTACTATGAGTAGGTACTAGACAATGGATTTAATACTTACATACTTTTTTGTAAATATATACTTATAATACATAAGAAACACAAACATTCATGTTCATCAAATACATATTTCTGTCCTGTTGGCTTGGAATCGAACCCACGACCTCGTGATCAGCAGTCCGACACTTGAACCACTAGACTGCAGACGTCGTCACACCTAATTAAGAAGGTTTCACAAGTTGATAGTTGCATATTGTGTCGGGCAACTACGGAACCCTACACTGCGCGTGGACTGGGACACACTCGGCCAGTTTTTTACTATTATCGAGCTAAGTTACCTCAAGCTACACCCCAGATACTCCATAGAAACTTTCCGAATTCTGATGTCAATGCCTACAACAAAAGTTGACTATTGTGCATACAAAAGTATGCGTGAACAGTGTGTTATAAATAGGGTTGCCTTTGCGTCCCATAATTATGTTCTTGATTCGCGTCCGTTCGCCCGCTGATTGAGTTTAAATAGACAAAATACATTACAACCTTTTTTTAACTTTTTTATTTGGGAAAATAGTTATGATTATTAATTAAGCGCAAGGAACGATCTTAAGTTAAGGAAAGTGGAGAGGACTGTGGCTATTTTATAGCTCCAATGCATATCGAGGGTGACGCCTGGCGTAGGTAATAATTGTAACATCATTGCAAAACGTGATTAGTTTAGTGTAGAGTTGAACCTGTAATCTTGACGTAATAAACATAAATATGTAACTTGTTACATAAGTCTGGATTCACCATATAAACAGTAACCTACTAAAAACCAAAAAATCAAGGACATATGGAGTATAGGTACCTACGCGTACAGTATAAAATCCAGTCTTCTGAGCACCGAGATAGCCAATCAGTTGAAGGAGGGAAACGCTGCGGGTCAGAGGGATCAACCCTCTTGACGTTACTATGGCAACGAGCCGCAATTTCATACTCCGCTAAACACAAGGCTTACTTGCCGAACACGTGATTTGTTAAGAATAAAATAACTACTTACCTACTTTAATTTGTATATAACCTTTAGCCGTGTTCATGAAAATATTAAGCTAATATATTTTAATTTATAGTATAAAAATAAGCACTTTAAAAGGTTTCCAAGTACCTGACATTATTTTGAACAAAATTGGTACCTACCTACTAAACCTCTGAGGTCAAATCTAAACAGAAACTCGTAATTATATTACTGTAATAAAATATACGAAAAAGCTGCTTTAATTTATTTCACGATAAAAACACGGCTCGTTTTTTTACCCTTATGAACTTAACCAATATCGGTAACTTACCCTTATTCTTTCTAAACGTTCACACCACTATCATAAGGGAGACTTTACACGTGACTTCATTTCCAAAATATTTTACTTATTTTTGGTTTCGTGTCAAGAACACATTAGACTTCGAAACGCGATGGACATTTAGCTAAATGTCAAAACACTTCGTGTAGCAGTGAAAGTGAGAATGGCGTCCAGATTTCAGCGCATGCGTACTGTATAGAATTACAAGAGGGTTCTTGCTATGAAATATGTATGGGCCCTTTCAAACGCTGCATTTTACCGCATCTGTGGTGTGTGTTGCGATCTTGATGCCTACATAACATACATTTAGAAGCGCTACTAATAAAAAGTTTAATATCGATCTAAGCAAGTTTTGCGAGACCTTATATTTTGAGCATTTTAAGGGAATTTTAGGGAAAGATATTGAAATAAGTATGTAACTATTATTATTATAGTTAGTTTTTAGTAGTAACTGTTTATTAATAAGTATCGTTCATTAGACATACCATTCAATACAGAGTCAGTTTTTAAATATGACTATTATCATAATATTTAAATAGCACTAGGACTTAGGACTTTAGGACACGATTTAATTAGTAATACAAGTAAAAAGCAATTCAGAAATATTCAGAATATACATAATATGCCTGTTATTTTTTTAATAGCAATAAGCATTTGTTAAACTATGGAAAATGATGGCGATAAAAGGCGCTGCGGAAATAATATTTAATGATGATATTTCTAATGTTAAATTCCAAAGTAATATTACTAAGAATTACAATATTTAGGCGTTGTTTCATGACATAAACCTAATATCTAAACTATTTTATACTTACAAATTTCTTATTTTTTTTAGAATAGTTTATTGTTATGAATATGTTTTCCTTTATGGTAACACCCAAAGAAACCATCTGTCAAAATATTTGGTTTCGTTCGTCGTGGAGCTTGCGCATCGTAAATTATGTAAGAAAAACAAAAATAAAGCGAAATTCCATGTTGTAAAATCGTTTTATAGTGATACGTTTTAATATTATGCCTGCGGGGCGGGCTGTTCTGTTGTTGCGGCGTCTCTCGACGGGTGATAACAGGTTGAAAAGTCTCAATTTGAATCAAAATACTACGAAGGAGCCGCTTGTTGCTAACCCGGTGTGCAGTCATAGGGATTTGGGAATGCCAAAAAGGTATCATATTATTTTAATCTTACAGTAAAACTATACACCCCGCTCATAAGGCGACTCTCTGACCCTATATTCTTCTTTATTGACTAGCTGATGTCATAAGATTTCCTTCCCAAATTACAATGCTGTTATATGACCTTGTTTTTGTTTACATGTCGTGATTACGACTATTTGGAAGATAATGGTTTCCTATTTGCAACTTATGATTTAATTATTGTAAGGTTCATGAACTTATGAAAATTAACCATTATAATGCATGATAAAGGTACATACTTCCTTAATATATTATGTAATTGTCAAATATTGATACAAATTTGGTTTTTTAAAGTACTTAATGCTTGGCACTTGTATGAGGAATTAGCATGACTCGTCATACCATCATACCTTTATTCCCCGAAGGATTAGGCAGAACACCCACAGTCCACCGGTATGTTTAGGTCTCAGTAGGGGGGGGTGAACCTATTGCCATTATTTCATAGGAATACCCAATAACACTGCTCAACCTGGGAATCATACCCATATACATACATATAATAATAGCAGTTGCACTTAGGAGTTAGGACCACTAGACTAATGAGGCCTACCTATTAATGTTAATTAATTTATTAATCAAATTAATGATTATAGTATGAATAAGTTTATCTATTAAGGAAATGAACAACAATATTAGAGTAGACACCTACATTACCAAGTTTCTGCTTCCCTATTTGTTTCCATTACATATACATAGCTAGGCATTCAATAACTCATTAATAGTTAAATAACGAAGTTAACATTTCAGCTAACGGAATAACTTTGAAGTTAACTTTAAAAAATGTTGATGGACTCATTAACTTCCATAAAATTTCCCCAAATCCGTTAATCCATTATTATAACTTTGAAAAAAAAATACTTTTTACGGATTTTATTGCGTATGTTTCGGACCCTTTACAGCATCCATGGTCACGGTCATGGTCACGGTGTCACGGGTAGACTGCAAACGCCGGGATTAATAATATATATATAATATACGCAATAAAATCTGTAAAAAGTAGTTTCATTTCAATGGATAATATTCGCATAAATGTCAGAAATCAATACATTATTATAACTGTTTATTTTATTTTGTTTATTTTAAAATGGTAAATTATTTTAATTAGCCTTTTAAACTTAATTTTTAAAGTATATAAAATGAGTAATCATCAATGTACGGCCAACATGGTCATGGTCGTGGTAACCGTTTTAAACAATTTTTAAACTAGGTAGAAACTATAGGTTTAATTAAATTGAATTTGTCTAAATAACTGGCGATGGCGTCGCACAGTGGGCTGAAACGGGCCGGTAAAGGACTTAGCATTTAAAAAAAAAAAGTTTCTTTTTCTGAAATTTTAAATATTGTGTTGGATTTTTCTATCGATTATAAGTAATTATTTCTATGAGGGTCGTTCAGATAACTTAGTATTTCCAGAATTATAAATATCCAAAGTAATTTTTGTATGAAGCAAAAGAAAAAAATGTGAAAATCTCGAAATTCTCAAATTTTCTCAAAGAATTGACTCTACGTATGCATAGTACGTATATTTGTCCTATTTTAGCGCCTATTCTCGGGTTGCGATTTTCTGCGATTTGGTCGCAATTTCAAATTTTGTTCTCTATTCCACACCACCATAGAGGTTAAGAACTAGGCGCGTTTTTTTTATGTAGTGGTCTCCCCTTTAGGCCTAATCCACTAAGGACTAATAAAATAAATAAATAAGTAAAAATCACAATCACTACTGGCCACTGCACTGTTTTAATCTAATCACTGTCAAGGGTATCCACATTAACGAATGCAAAATTTTCGTATTCGTCATCATCAAATGTTTCCGCTTGTTCAATTATTAATAAACTTTGTGCTTCTACTGACAAAGTTTTATGTTTTCTGCGAAGTTTGTGACGTTTCGCTGAGATGAGTGGATCAGAGCTGGTCAATAAATTATTTAAAATGTCTTCATTTGTAGTTTTTCTACTGCATTTCCTGGAATGGTGTTGGCGGTATCTACGAAAGTCTTTATTTCTAGCTTCAGCAGCTTCTTCAGATAGCTTTCCAATTGGTATTAGACCAAAACTTTCAATAATAGCTGCACCATGCATAAGAACTTTATGAACACTTGAAGGCATATAATACCAGCTATATAATTCCAAATACAGTTGCATGGTCACTTGAGCATATTCGTGAAATTTCGCTGTGTCAATGTGGTAACCTGATGAAATTGCCTCTAAAATGATTGCAAATCGCCTTATTAATTCTTCACTAACACCAGTTATCTCAGCAGTCATGTTTGGATATGCAAAAAATCTTCTAGCAGTATTTCCGTCATTCGTGGAGCCGTGCCCTTGTTTAACAACATCAATCAGAAGTCCCATTCTATTTTTAAAAGCGTCTTGTATGTCTTTCTTTCTTCTTTCCATGATGCACTTGTTGTCTCCCTTTACTGTCCATGTCTGTATCGTTAATCTGTAGGCTATATGCAGAATGCATTCCATCATTCGTATCCAGGTATGCAATGATGACAATCCGTATTTACAGAGATCTGGATCAGTCGGTTTTGATGCAATTAAGGGCAAATTATTCATCTCTGTTGGAGTGGCTTTACAAATGTCGCATCTCTGAGATGAAGTATCACATAAAATTGATGTTGCTTTTCCGTCTATCATAGTCATTAATAAAGAGTGTGAAATTTTTATTTCTCCAACTTCTGTTTTCACTAAATTTACAATCTCTTCCTCAATAGCACTTTTTTCCCGCAATATCGTTATTTTATTTTCTTTCACAAATTCGAAAAAGATTGGACGACACCAGTAAGATGAATTTGGTGAATCGTTTTGCCAGATAACTTGTTCGCCGCACACTAATTTTATTGGCACTAAACTACCCATAAATATGCTTGAATCGTCAAGTTGACTTTCTTGTTCATCGTCTGTTTGCATTTTTTGTTTGTAATTGGCTTGATTAGAAGCACCGTCAAATCCCCACTTACTGATTAGTGTAAATTCTTTACAACCACTATCTATGACGAGTGACGTCATTATTCTTGTTGTCGTTATATCCAATAGAGCTTGTAACTTTATTTTAGCTGAGGTTTCTGTCACTGTAATAGCATCTTTTGGTGGATAGCATTTCTGTTTCGCATGTTGCACTTGATAATAAGATGGAAATATATTACTGTCTTTTTCGTTAACACTTTTTCTTAAAGTATTGTATTGCCACTTGGTCAGCTTAAGTGATAAAAATAACCCTAAAGCCTCATCCGGAGAAAACACAGGTTTTGTTTCTTTAACAGATATGCACTTTTTAACTTTTTTTACATCTAGGGGATTCTTTAGTAAATGTTCTAGTATTTTAGCAACCTCCTCATTCCCATCCGCTTTCAACTGCTCAAAATATGCATATTTTATTTCGTCCGAAGATAAATGAAAGTTTTCTGCACGTCTTTTTTTCTGTTTAGGCGCTAATTCACAAAAAGGTTTTCTTGGGGTTTGTTCGGTGGAGACACCGACAGAAACTTTTGATGGTGATACATACTGAGTTGATGTACTCGGTACTGGTTGATCTTGATTACTGCCTATTAAACACTTAATAATGTCTGGCCATATTATGTTTTCTTGTAACCATTCACTATTTTTAGTTCTGAATATATTTTCTTTACGATAAGCGTTTTCCCATCTTCTATTTAAATTATAACAAAATTTTGCACAAAACAACTTTAAGGTCTTTTCGTGATCATCACTTAATTCGACTAAAAATTTAGATCTTATCTCACTACACAAACTGTCATTATTTTTAATACTGCCACTGTTTTTTAAAATAACGAAAAGATCAAGGTTTGTCACTAAATTTTCAAACATTTTCACAAATACAAAATAACAAATAAGTAAGTAATGAATGTGTGGGGGTAGTGCGTCTATTATGGTGGGTAATAGAACACTGAAGTACTTTTGAATGCAACCGAACATTCCGTAGGTACCCTATCATTGTACCAATCACGTTACGACACGTCATAACTTGTTGTTGCGCTCGCGCACTCTTATCCCTTGATTCCCGGAAATAAGTCTCAAAACAAATTACGTCATACCTGCCTATGGTGGTGGAAAATGTCGAACATTGTTTTTTTTTTAAGAACTAAGTAGGTATTGAGGTTTTCAGGCCGTTTAGTATACATTATTTTAAATTTCAATTTAATTGGAATAAATTGCTTAACTAAAATAACATGACTCTTCATACAAATTTGATATGGCTATATCTCCGAAAGTACTCGTTAAATTAAAAAAAGTCAAAGAATAAAAACGTTTTAAATTTATGCCTAGATACCAAAAAAATACATCTGATCTCTTAAGACCCAACCTTGTAATCCCAGCCCACTGTGCGTCGCCGCGTTGTTGATGATGTCGGCATCACTGGTGATGGCATTTTGTGTATGAGTATGAACTGCCTGATTGATGTTGTCAAATAATAAATATAATATTTACTGTAGTGTTTTACATAAACGATTTATTTTAATAAATAAAATCTAGTAAATTATACACCTGGATAGGATTATAACCAGGGACCATACAACCCCCTTTATGAGTTAATTCAATTGAAAGGGTTTCCCGTTCATTCGGTTACCATATGGATGATGTTACCTCTTCGTCCCTGTAACCTTTTCCTAACACCAATGAAAGAGTAACCCTTTTAATATGTTAGCCAGTGGAAGGGGTTACCCTTTCCTTTAAGGTATCCAATTGAAGGGGTTATCCTCTTGATAGCGTTTTTCAGGGTAACCATATGGTTATCATCATAACTTACGTTGCTAGGTAGGGTGAGGAGACTATATAGAAATTTCTCTTGCAAACATCTAGAATAGTATTACTAAGTAGTTTCGTTCATATAAAACTTAATCACGCAGTGCCCTATATCGTTTAATATTGGGTGCTCAATTCTGTAGGTAATTAAATTTAGGTAATTATGTACGTACACAATAACAATAAGAAAATGTATAGAAGCTATATTATGATGGTTTGATCATGATGTAGAGAGGATGGATAAACAGAGATTGATAACCATATTCCCGTATTTATCGAGTCGCTGTGGTCTATTTAGCTCAGAGCAAGTGGCACGTGCTAGCTCAATGCATGCTATTTTGAACTTAATGCAAGGTTACTAGAGATCAAATTAGTGTTTGGACTCGGAAAGTGTTACCCTGTTACAGTGGTTGAAGGGGTAACCCGTTCGGAAGACCCCTGCCTGGAGGAAGACGAGAGAGCGGCCCACATGCTTCTGCACTGTCCTGTGGTCGCTACATACAGGGCAAAGTACCTCGGTAACCCGAGCACTCTCCGAGAAGCTGTCAGCAACATTAAACGCCTGGCGGCTTTTCTCGAAGAGTTAGGGCGGATGGAATGAACCACATATTCCCACCCTCACGCAAAATACGCGCTTTGTCGTGGAGTTGCGGAAACCAGCCCGCTATACCATACCATACCTTACCAACCCATTCGGAACGGCTTACCGTTTAATAGTATAACCCGGTAAGAATTTAAACAGGTAACCAAAATGAAAGGGTTTTGAAGAGGTAACCCATTGCAGCGGCTTATCGGTTTTCACCCATTGCAGCGGTTTTCTAACAACACTACAAAAACCCTATCGAAAACCCTTTCAACGGGTAACCAAAATGGTCCCTGATTATAACAAAATTTATAATGTTAAGCTTAATAATTATTCTAAACTGAAACAAATCCCGCGCGGGACGCGAAACGCAAATCGCTGGCGCTGATTGCGTCAGCTAACTTGCATGACCGTCCTTGCAAATTTTGTACACGTGGGTACATGATGGACGTGTTCAAAATTTCAATAATTCAAAATTTAAATAGCCGTTTGTTTGCGTTGCAGCTAAGTATACGCGGGATCATTCGGTCTATAGGTTCACAAAAAGGGGTACATAGTTTCCGTATATTTTGTTCGATTCTTGATAAAACTTCAATATAGCATTCTTCTGGCTTACGGAAATATGAATAAAATCTTTCTTTATCTTTTCATAATGTCGGTATTAAAGTGTGAAACTCCGAATGCTATGTGTTGAGTAATGGTACCGTGGACCAATTTTCTTCGCTTCTTTCTTGACTTTGAGATTCCTCTTCAGCTACTGCTAATAATAGCAAAACTTCAGCTTCGATATTAAAAGACATCTTTTCATATTGGGAAACTAAAAAATAAACTTAATCACGCACGGGAATTAGCTTCAGTTTATGAGACTATAGAGAACGAGCGAATCGCACTGAATCGCGTGCCGCGTCCCGCCCGGTATTGGCCTCAGTTTAAATGAAGCTAAGCTAAGCTAGCAAAAATAATGTATCAATTACTATCAATGTGTTAAATCGACAAAACTTCTTCATAATTAAAGTCGATTGCTTTAAGAAATGGAATTGGTATCGCGTTAGGGCAACTCTAAATAATTAGTACACAAAGAACCAGGGCTGCCAGGTGCAAAAAAGGTGTGATCGTACACAAACTACAAAAAATTCGCATGCCAAGGAAATTAAATAAAAAATGTACAAAGTTTTTATCAAAAATTTTTGACCTACTTTTCTGTAGTCATATTTTTTAACGTTTCTTTTGTTAGCTTAAACTTCGTACAATTTTCGTTTCTTCAGGCAATAAATGCCTTTTATATGATTGTTGTACAAAATGTCTTCATTCAAATATAAGATCCAGGCACGCGTTACGTTGTTGGGGAATTCCCTGAAATTCATGCTTGCCAGTAGATGATGTTTATTTCTTTATGAAATGTTGTCGGGTATATAAAAATCGTACATTTTCCGTACGATCTTGTTCTAGCGATCGTACATGAGTGAAAATGCCAAAAAATCGTATGAGTACGACTTAAATCGTACATCTGGCAGCCCTGCGAAGAACTGACAAAAGTACATTTTACTGTTGACTTGACAGCTCGTAGTGATGTTCCGATACCACCAAAGTATCGATACCTACTAAAATCAATGATGATGATGCCCTCCAGACCGATTTCGGTCACGGCGACTGCTTCATCTCCTTGTGGATAGTTGTCGCTCGTGTGCCCTCATATGACTGCAATAGCCACTCTTCTTTAAGAAGATCCGTGAGCATTGCGGACATGTGAGCACACCATTGTTGTAATTGTAACTGATTACCACAGGTGGTCGGGCTTTCAGTTCGTCGCGCCTAGTGTCGAGTTCAGACCGACGCAGCTCCTCAAAGTCAAAAACTTTCTTTTTGACCAGAGCCCTCCAATCCGAACGCGAGGCTGCTAGTCTTTCCCACTGCGAGGGCTCGATGTCACATTTTTTCATGTGACGTTTTTGCACGTCTTTATATCGGAGGAACTGACCGCCTTGTTTCCGTTTACCCTCCTTCAGATCGGAATAAAAGATGCGCTTAGCCACCCGCTCCTCCGCCATACGTGAGACATGACCGCACCATCGAAGCTGTCGCCGCATTAAGTAGGCCTCAATGCCCCCAACATTGGCTCGTCGCAGCACTTCGGTGTTCCGCACACGATCAGACCATCGGATCTTAAGTATTTTCCGTAAACATTTGAGGTGGAACTGGTCTAATGTGCGAATATGCCGACGATACATAGTCCATGTCTCAGCGGAGTACAAGATGTTAGGTAACACTATTGCCATATAAACTGATATTTTTGTAGCCAGTTTAAGGTCATGAGATCGGAAAACCTTGGCATCTAGCTTACCAAATGCTGCCGCAGCAGCACTGATTCTGCCGTTGATCTCAGCATCAAGGTCGCACTTTGATGTGATAGTGCTGCCCAGGTAACGAAATTTATTGACCTGTTTCAGTGTGTCCTCGCCGAGGTTCATGTTCAGTATCTCATGATCAGGACCGTTAATGTCTAAGGACATTATCTCCGTCTTCTTGACATTGATCTTCAAGTCAAATTTTTGGCAAACGTCGTGAAAATCGGACCTCAGTTGTTGCAGGCCACCTGGGGATTCCGCGACAAAACATAGATCATCTGCATACATAATCTCAGTGATCAGTGCATATGATACTTTAGTGCGGGCCTTAAATCTGGCTAGATTGAAAAGATTGCCATCGGTGCGAAAACGAATGGAAACTCCTTCGGATGATATTTGCAAGGTCTCTCGAACTGCGACCGCAAAGTACAACGCAAACAGTGTAGGTGCTAGAACGCACCCTTGCTTCACCCCACAGGTAACGGGAAAGTAGTCTGACTGATTGCCATCAACAGCGACACAGCATGCCATGTCATCATGCAGGAGTCTCAGGAGCCTTACAAATTTTACGTGCACCCCAACTTTTCCAGTACAATCCAGAGGGCTTCTCGAGGTACACTGTCGAAAGCCTTCTCAAGGTCAACGAAGCAGAGATATAGCTGACGACCCTGTTCTCTGCTTTTTTCCTGCAGTTGCCGCAATGAGAAAATTGCCTCACAGGTGCCACGGTTAGGTCGGAAGCCAAACTGGGTTTCCGGTAGAATCTTTTCTGATAGTTTACTTAGGCGGTTCAGTAAAACTCGGGCAAAAATCTTTCCAGGGACTGACAAAAGTGAAATACCGCGGTAAGAGTCGCAGTCGGAACGGTCGCCCTTGTTCTTATAAAGGGCACAGATGCGGGACAGCTTAAAGTCTGTCGGAACACGTTCCGTTTCCCATACAAGAACAAAAAGCTCCCAAATGGCCGAATGCACCTCGCCACCGCCATATTTGATCAGTTCTCCCGGTATAGAGTCAACGCCAGCCGCGCGTTTATTTTGCTGTTGTTTAATGGCAAGAACGATCTCATCACATGATAGTGGCTCATCCAGCTGGTTTACTACGGGCAATTGAGGCATCGATCTGATGTGTTGCAGATCAGCTGTTCGATCCACATTCAGTAATGTGTTAAAATGCTCGGCCCATCGCTTCAACATATCTTCTTTTGATTCTAGAAGGTCTTTGCAATCCATAGACTTTAAAGGAACCCTCAATGAATGTTTTGTACCAATCAGTTTTCGAACCTCACTGTAAAACTCTCCAAGCTTGTTACTGTCGGCGAGCCACGTCATGTACCGAGCTTTTTCTTGCCACCATCGGTTTTTTATTTCCCTAGCAAGTTTTCGCAACTCTAGGTCACTTCTTTTGATCTCTGTGTCGCTTACACCTTGCTTCTTTCCGCTATATTTCCTCAGAAGAGCACGATGTTTGCCAATTGCATTACTGAGAACCTCATCATGCTCATCAAACCAATCCTCGTTCTTCCGGACTTTCAGACCCAGTGTACATTGAGCTGTGTTTAAAATATGAGAAGATAAAGCTCTCCATCTTGCATCAGCATCCCCCCTGCTATTATCTATGGATGGTAGCGTACTAGCTAAGGTTTCTGCAAACTTTTGTCTAGTCTCTAGACTCTGAAGCTTATCTACGTTTAAACACGCAAGCTTCGCTCTTCCTGATCTACGAGGACGACGTAGGCAGATATTCAATTTAATGACGACAAGCCGGTGGTCAGTCCAACAGTGGGCTCCCCGCATTACGCGGGTTATTTGGACTTGGGAAATGTCTTTTTGTCGTACGATTGCGTAATCAATCAAGTGCCAGTGCTTTGATCGTGGGTGCATCCACGTAGTCTTGTGCTTGGCGCGAAGTCGGAACATAGTGTTTGTAATGGCCAGATCAAATTGAGCACAAAAACTAAGTAACAATCGACCGTTACTGTTCATGCTGCCTATTCCGTGTCTGCCTAAAACTTTAGGCCAGGCTTCATAGTCTCGCCCGACCCTGGCATTGAAATCGCCCAGTAGTAAGATCTGTTCACTGGGACGTACGCTTTCGAGACAATGTGTCAACTCCTCGTAAAATTTATCCTTGATGTCATCAGACTTGTCCAGCGTCGGAGCATAGACACTGATGACATTAAGATAGTTGCCATGTTCAAGATGCATGCGCAATGTGGTCACGCGATCAGAGATATGTACAGGACACTCCTGAAGACCCCTCAAAAGATGATTTTTGATAGCAAAGCCAACGCCAGACCGCCTCGGTTCAGAGGTAGCAGTACCTTTCCATAAGAATATGTACCCGCCGCCATGTTCCACCCGCTCACCCTCGTCAGCAAGATGTGTTTCGCTGAGAGCAGCTATATCTACATTATAGCGGCGAAGTTCTCGAGCTACAATGGCGGTTTTACGCTCAGGACAGGCGTTGGTATCACTATCCAGGAGTGTCCGCACGTTCCACGCGCCGAACGTCATATCTTTGGATGGTGTTTTTGGTTTATGTTTATATGTGTTGCGTCGACCACGTCAAAATAGATGCAGAGGCAGCCGTGGTTACTACCATCTCTTAGGTTGGGGTGAACATTTCTTTAGGACACCTTTTCTAGTCCCCTCCCTGGCTGAGCAGGGAAAGCAGTGCCTCCCTAAATAGGGCTGCTTTGTCACCCCGAGTGCTGCCGAATCCATTCTGTTGAAAATCAATAGTACTCATATCGCCTTGTGATACTACTATCACAAGGCGATATGAGTACTATTGATTTTAGTAGGTATCGATACTTTCGAGGTACTCATATGAGTAGTCATATGAGTACCTCGAAAGTATCGATACCTACTCCGATTACTTTACGAAAGAAAATAGGATTTAGTGGGTAAATATGTATAAAGGAAGGAAAGAATAATAAAAATATACCATTATAAAGCTAATTCTAAAATTGAAAACTGCTTTAATCTATTGATTTCTGACATTTACGCGAATATTATACATTGAAATAAAACTACTTTTTACGGATTTTATCGCGTTATATTGATATTATTAATTCCGACGTTTCGGACCCTTTACAGCGTCCATGGTCACGGGTAGAACTGCTTTAATCATAATTTTTATCTAAAAAAATAGGCAAAGATACTTTATCGAGACTACCCAAGAAAAGCACTTGGTCTAAATATTTCGGAGACAATCAGTTTAGTGCTTGCGTCATCGTTGATCCCGCTTTCGAAAAAAGCCACTCCGAACCGCCTGTAATTGAAGTCTTGTGACCTACGGCTGCGACGCACTTCCATCTCTATCTATCAATTCAATCATTCATTCAAAAACAAATGAGCGACAGTGAAGTGACACAAACTAGAAAATGCTACCGAGCGAGAATGTTAGAATTAAGGTCTCAGGGCGTCGAAACGGGCATGTGAGGTTACATTCGATTACCTCATTACATTATTTACTGATTCGATTCAACTACTTTTCTTCCGATCCCAGTAAGGTATTGAAAGAAGTAGAAAAAAACCCTCTTTTTTGGTATATATTTTTTATTCATTTGACGTGGTTAATTTCTTTTTGCCAATCGTCACTGGTAATTTAATCAATAGTTTCCAATGTTAGATTCTAAATTTGTCTTTCTAATTGTTGAACATTATTGTCAACCACCCTATGCTAATCTAAATAAATCCAATTGAATATGTCATATCATATTTAAATCACAATTCTTGGGTGGCAGCTTCAAAACTTCAAAGCCATGGGAGTTTAAAATATTGTCTATAATGTAGTGTTTGGCGGTTTGTGTTTTTTTATTAACTCGCAAAGTTTTGGATTTGGTATTACTACTTATAAATATATTATAGTTTTAAAATTTCAAAAGAAGAAAAAATATTTTCTTTGCATGCTACATGCTACTCTTTTGACATATTGCGGTCATTCGAGGTCATTGACGTTCCTATTCTTATTTGAAACGCATATTAATGAGTCTTTGGCACTAGCTATGTTAATCATTATGTTAACAATTCAGTCTAGTGAATTGATTCATCATATAAAGTCTGAAGTCACTTACCCAAGTACTTGGTATCGAAATAAAAGTATCGAGTACGTACTTGTATTTACTTTTATCGGAACATCACTAAGCTCGTGTAGGTTTAAATTTTTAAAATCAATTTAGTGAAATTGTAAAATTTTGTGGCTGGACTAAGTTATCAATTTCTCATAGTGAAACCGATTGAAAGAATAACATTAATGTGATTGGCTAAAACATTTCTTTAGACAATACCGCTAAGGATAGACGTATAATATTGGTGGAGCATGTTTAAAGAAAAGCCAAGAGTAAGGCTTGTTCTCGACTTAGGATACCCTGCTATAAGACATTTCTCTGGTCGAGTAGCTCTTAAAATGTGAGTGAGTTATTGTTACCGAGGTCAGAAATATCCATAATTTCTTACTCTTACATGTTGATTCACTTCCTCTCCTCTCTTACTTTATTATGGCTAAAAATGTATACTCATTACATTGAAATAATACGTCTCCATCCACAGCCAACAAAAACAATATCTTGTTTACTCATAAATGGTCTCATTAAAGAAACTGTGACCTATTCGAGGATCGTTCCGCTTTTTAATTTATATGTAGACTACACAAATTACTTAAACAAAAGAAAAAAAAGCAGCAAAACAAAAATAATACCTATAACAATCGTTAGTGCTAGTTACAAGCTCAAAAGCCTGGCAACCGGTCTATCCTCAAGATATAGGTATTGGCCAGAAATTGGACCCTGTTAAGCAGAAAAGATCCAACAACTTTTTTTATACTTTTGAGTAAATGCAGTTTAAAGTTTTAAAAAGTTTATAAAAATTAATGATTTGAAGATGGTAACTTTGACACAGTTAATATTTTCCTAAGCAAATGTGATAAAACGGCCAGGATCTTTTATGCATATATGAGATTATGAATACGTGTATAACTCCATTTCACAAAAAGTGTGGACTGGATCTTTTCTGCTTAACAGGGTCCAATTGTGTTGTGGAGGTTTGATGACATTCACTTCCTGTTAAATACTGATATTCAGCTGCATCTGGTTAGATTGGAAACTGACTCCAACATAGTTGGGAAAAGGCTCGGAGGCTGATGATGAATCCCAATAAAAAATATGGCAGTTTGCTGTACTATTTGCTAGGATCACATTGTCATGTAAACTTGTATAATTGTACTATACCTTATTTTCTATCAGTATGCTCGGGACAGTGTTGTATGGGTGTTTCCATTTAGTAAAGAATGACCCATGTAAATTTTACGTATGAGTCTATACACTATGTTTATTTTATTGTTTGTACAACATCACAGAATTTGTGATATTTTTGTCAAAGCCTAAGTTACTGATTAAAATAACTGATAAGAAAACCTTGAAGAATTAAATTATTATTGTTGTTATAACATTAAGTGCCACATTATATTATTTTTATAGAACAATTTCCCTAAAATTTCAAATACCAATAACAATTATTATATATTATTTAGATAAATGCGACAACACATTTATCGCAGCGGTTGAGCAATTGGTCTCTGCGCCACGGGTTGAGGGTACAATCCCCACATGGAACACTTATGTTATTGTGTTTTGTAAACACCCACAATACAGGAGAAAATCCAATCCAGTTATTTAAAAAATAACTTTGAGAATGAATGCACTTTCTTATTCTTATATTCATAAATAGCACTTTAAAAAAATATGACCATACCTATTTAAAAATTGAAAGAACCCATTATATTCAATCATAACAGGTTTGATTTTGACTACAATAATGCAGATTATTAATAACTATTGAAACCATACATCTGTACATCTAATGATTAATTGAATTAATTAATGAAAAAATGAAATTAATACAGTAATGATTTACTGAATTTATAATTATTTGTTCTTTCAGGGTATCAACTTACGGACCGAATAATAGAGGTGTCCCACAACTCACAAGGAGTTTTAGTGACAATTGCATTATAATGGCAACTCCAAAACCTGAATCTCCACCCAATGAAAAACCAAACCATACAAATCGCTTAATTTCTGAGAAATCTCCCTATTTACTTCAACATGCTCACAACCCTGTGCAATGGTACCCATGGTGCCAGGAGGCCATTGACAAGGCTAAAAAGGAAAATAAACTCATATTTCTATCAGTCGGGTATTCAACATGCCATTGGTGCCATGTTATGGAGAAAGAATCATTTGAAAATGAGGATATAGCAAAAGTGATGAATGCACACTTCATTAACATCAAAGTCGATCGTGAGGAAAGACCTGATATTGATCGTGTTTATATGTTATTTATACTGGCCACGAACGGCGGTGGTGGATGGCCTATGTCAGTCTTCCTCACTCCTGACTTACGCCCTTTTACTGGTGGCACATACTTTCCCCCGGAAGATCGATGGGGTAGGCCAGGGTTCAAATCAATTCTACTGTCATTAGCTTCGAAATGGTACGATAATCATAAACAGTTCTTGGTAACAAGTTTCAACATTATGGAAGCTTTGCAGAAAATATCCTTAGTTGATGCGGACAGTTCCCATTCCATACCTGGAGAAGCAACTTGGGAGAAATGTGTTCGCAGATATATGAATAATTATGAACCAGAATTTGGTGGATTCGGATTGGCACCAAAGTTCCCACAAGCTTCAATTTTTAACTTTCTTTTCCATTATTATGCTCGTGACAAAAACAATGCGGAAGGTAAAAAATGCTTGGATATGTGTCTGTATACATTAACTAAAATTGCTAAAGGTGGTATTCACGATCACATTTCTAGTGGTTTTGCTCGATACTCAGTCGACAATGACTGGCATGTCCCCCATTTCGAAAAGATGCTTTATGACCAGGCACAACTGACTGTTGCGTACACTGATGCTTATCTGGCGACAAAAGATGATTTTTACGCCGACGTAGTACGAGACATCATAAAATACGTAAACAGAGATCTGCGACATGAATCCGGCGGTTACTACAGTGCTGAAGACGCTGACTCATACCCAGTGCTTGGAGCTGCTCATAAGAAAGAAGGAGCATTTTGCACTTGGGAATTTGAGGAACTAAAATCCCTTCTTAGTGATAAGACAATTAATTCAGTCTCATATTTGGATATTTTCTGTGACTACTTCAATGTTGAGAAAGACGGAAATATTTCTCCTGAAAGTGACCCTCATGGTGAACTTACTAATCAAAACGTATTGATTGTTTACGGCAGTAAGGAAGAAACTGCACAAACATTTAAATTGTCTTTGGAGCAATTGGATCAAGTTTTATTCGAGTGTGTTGAGATTTTGTATGATGTGCGTCAGAAACGCCCTCGTCCACATTTGGATACCAAAATGTTGTGCTCCTGGAATGGCTTGATGATTGCTGGTCTAGCGCAAGCAGGGCAAGGGTTAGGCGAGAAGGCGTACGTAGAAGACGCGATCAAAACAGCAGAATTCATACAAAAACATCTGTATGACGAATCAACAAAGAAGTTGTTACATTCGTGTTATAAAGCTGAAGATGGATCAGTCACCCAAATGTATGTCCTTCCTTATAGTATTTCACTTTTTATTTTCAACTTAAACGATTTCAATTTCATATTCAACATATGTTCCATAAGTGACTTATAAATGTTTAATTACAGTGACAAACCAATTAATGGTTTCCTCGACGATTACGCGTTTTTGATCAAGGGTTTGTTGGACCTCTACGAGGCGTCATTGGACTACCGTTGGCTGAAATGGGCGCGAGACTTGCAACAGCAGCAAAACGACCTGTTCTGGGACACTGTAAACGGAGGTTATTACACCTGCTCGATGGACGATGCCACTGTGGTGTTGAGACTTAAAGAAGGTAGTTTATATTACTTACAGAGAAATTGTTAATGAATATGTGCTCTTTATTTTGAGCTTCAAACGTGAGCAGTATTTTTCCCATAAAGTCCGGCGACACCTTTTACCCGACTGTGCGACGCAAAGGAGGGTAATGTTTTTATCAGCCTATGTATGTATGTTTGTTCCTTTGTAACACTAGGCCAAACGTGTGGGCCGATTTTGATGATTCTTACGTCAGTGCTTCGCCGTATTGAATTTTGATTACTGTCATGTTTAGTGAAGATATAAAAAATCAAAAGTAATAAAAATTGAATACGACGACAACCAGACGCCATATTGTGAAAAAAATATAGTTAACATACTAGTTTCTCTTATCATCATCAGGAACATAGCGACTTTAATAACTTAAAAATGAGTGTTAGTTCGTCGAAATTGTTTATGCTGTTTGTGTTTGTTTACAACTGTTTGAATGACTATTTACTGTTATGTACTTCAGACCAAGATGGCGCGGAGCCTTCAGGTAACAGCGTGGCTTGTCACAACCTGCAACGCCTCGCCACGTATGCCGACAAGAGCGCGGCAGCCGAAGGCGGCGATCGCGAAAGAGATATGGCCATGAAACTGCTGAAGGCATTCTCTAAGCGATTGAACGATGCTCCCACTTCGCTGCCCGAGATGATGTCCGCACTCATGTTCTTTAATGACTCTCCTACTCAGGTTTGTTGTCAGTTGTTGTTAAACCGATTATCTACCCTTGTGCTAAACTTGGTGATAACATTAATTTAAGGAAAGCAGTTACGTGACCGCACCAGTGGTGGATTTTCACATTTCTCAAGTATAGGCTGTCAAATTTTGCCGCCTTTCCCTCTATTGTCCATTCCTGGATTATATTTACAATCGAACATTTTAGTTAAGATTGTACATACGAGCAATAGTTTTTGGAGATATTTCTAAGCTAATCAAACATCTATCATGTACGACTATTAAGGCGGGGTAATATATGCTACTTGCACAATAATATACACAACTACATAATTCGGTCCCCAAATTTGCCGCCCCTTAAATCTGCCGCCCTAGGCTGAATCCTATTCAGCTTGCTGGTAAATCCACCACTGAACCACACAGTAAACTTCACTTATGATGTGTTCGCCAGCTAACGAGATAGAGATACGGGTGATTCATTATACACCAGTCCGTCATCATGAAATGCTCTGACCTTTAGATTCCATTGAGGTCCTATGATTTATTGTGTATAATTACAGGATTAAGACATGCAGGTAGTAAACTTATTTAGCTACCGAATTTTTGACGCCGTACCTTGCTACCGCACAACCGTTTAGCTCGACATGGTTAGTACGTGTCTTCGTGTTGGAGCGACGCGATGTAACAATAGTGGTGTTGTGATTGTGTCAGACGCTGATAGCTGATAGCGTGGTGCGGTCGCGATGTATTGTTACAGTAGTGTTGTTGTGATTGTGTCAGGTGCTGATAGCGGGCGGGCGGTCGGACCCGCGCACGCTGGAGCTGGTGCGGGTGGTGCGGTCGCGATGTATTGTTACAATAGTGTTGTTGTGATTGTGTCAGGTGCTGATAGCGGGCGGGCGGTCGGACCCGCGCACGCTGGAGCTGGTGCGGGTGGTGCGGTCGCGATGTATTGTTACAATAGTGTTGTTGTGATTGTGTCAGGTGCTGATAGCGGGCGGGCGGTCGGACCCGCGCACGCTGGAGCTGGTGCGGGTGGTGCGGTCGCGATGTATTGTTACAATAGTGTTGTTGTGATTGTGTCAGGTGCTGATAGCGGGCGGGCGGTCGGACCCGCGCACGCTGGAGCTGGTGCGGGTGGTGCGGTCGCGATGTATTGTTACAATAGTGTTGTTGTGATTGTGTCAGGTGCTGATAGCGGGCGGGCGGTCGGACCCGCGCACGCTGGAGCTGGTGCGGGTGGTGCGGTCGCGATGTATTGTTACAATAGTGTTGTTGTGATTGTGTCAGGTGCTGATAGCGGGCGGGCGGTCGGACCCGCGCACGCTGGAGCTGGTGCGGGTGGTGCGGTCGCGATGTATTGTTACAATAGTGTTGTTGTGATTGTGTCAGGTGCTGATAGCGGGCGGGCGGTCGGACCCGCGCACGCTGGAGCTGGTGCGGGTGGTGCGGTCGCGATGTATTGTTACAATAGTGTTGTTGTGATTGTGTCAGGTGCTGATAGCGGGCGGGCGGTCGGACCCGCGCACGCTGGAGCTGGTGCGGGTGGTGCGGTCGCGATGTATTGTTACAATAGTGTTGTTGTGATTGTGTCAGGTGCTGATAGCGGGCGGGCGGTCGGACCCGCGCACGCTGGAGCTGGTGCGGGTGGTGCGGTCGCGATGTATTGTTACAATAGTGTTGTTGTGATTGTGTCAGGTGCTGATAGCGGGCGGGCGGTCGGACCCGCGCACGCTGGAGCTGGTGCGGGTGGTGCGGTCGCGATGTATTGTTACAATAGTGTTGTTGTGATTGTGTCAGGTGCTGATAGCGGGCGGGCGGTCGGACCCGCGCACGCTGGAGCTGGTGCGGGTGGTGCGGTCGCGATGTATTGTTACAATAGTGTTGTTGTGATTGTGTCAGGTGCTGATAGCGGGCGGGCGGTCGGACCCGCGCACGCTGGAGCTGGTGCGGGTGGTGCGGTCGCGATGTATTGTTACAATAGTGTTGTTGTGATTGTGTCAGGTGCTGATAGCGGGCGGGCGGTCGGACCCGCGCACGCTGGAGCTGGTGCGGGTGGTGCGGTCGCGATGTATTGTTACAATAGTGTTGTTGTGATTGTGTCAGGTGCTGATAGCGGGCGGGCGGTCGGACCCGCGCACGCTGGAGCTGGTGCGGGTGGTGCGGTCGCGATGTATTGTTACAATAGTGTTGTTGTGATTGTGTCAGGTGCTGATAGCGGGCGGGCGGTCGGACCCGCGCACGCTGGAGCTGGTGCGGGTGGTGCGGTCGCGATGTATTGTTACAATAGTGTTGTTGTGATTGTGTCAGGTGCTGATAGCGGGCGGGCGGTCGGACCCGCGCACGCTGGAGCTGGTGCGGGTGGTGCGGTCGCGATGTATTGTTACAATAGTGTTGTTGTGATTGTGTCAGGTGCTGATAGCGGGCGGGCGGTCGGACCCGCGCACGCTGGAGCTGGTGCGGGTGGTGCGGTCGCGGCTGCTGCCTGGCCGGGTGCTGGCCGTGGCCGACCCCGCCGCTGAGTCGCCCGCCGGTATGTCCGATATACGTGAGTTTATCTCATGATTATATCGCTTGCTTGATACACATATACACTGAAGGGTCTGTAGCATGTACCTAACGTTGGTGAATTTTTCATATTATTTGCGCATCATAAACTGCACGAGTTTGCAATGTGGACTTTTCCCCGAGTGAAGCATAGTATTTTTACTTCACCTACGGGGAAATAAAAATAAGTATAAACATACCTGAAAATAATTACAGATTCCTCCATAACACCAGTTCATGAACCTGAAGTTATAGGTCCCTTACACTTGGTAAAATTAAAAAGTGTGATGTTGATAATCGATTATCAACATCAGTATCACAGCATTCAGATGACAGGAAGCAAAGATAAATAAATCTTTAGCTTTATTAATTCATGATTATTGATTATTTGAGTGAGATATGGTATACCTTTGAGATAATTAAGATAATTTTACCTATTTCGATCCATTATCAATAATCGATTATCAACATCACTATTAAAAACAAAATCACTTTTGGTGTTCTCAGCAGGGACCATTTTGGTTACCCGTTGAAAGGGTTTTCGATAGGGTTTTTACAAAGTGTTGTTAGAAAACCCAATTCATAGGGGTTACACTTTTTAACGGTAAGCCGCTGCAATGGGTTACCTCTTCAAAACCCTTTCATTTGGGTTACCTGTTTAAATTTTTACCGGATTATACTATTAAACGGTAAGCCGTTCCGAACGGGTTACCCCTTCAACCACTGTAACAGGGTAACACTTTCCGAGTCCAAACACTAATTTGATCTCTAGTAACCTTGCATTAAGTTCAAAATAGCATGCATTGAGCTAGCACGTGTTAGTTGCCACTTGCTCTGAGCTAAATAGACCACAGCGACCACCCTTCCACTGGCTAACATATTGAAAGGGTTACCCTTTAATTAGTGTTAGGAAAAGGTTACAGGAACGAAGAGGTAATATCATCCATACGGTAACCGAATCAACGAGTAACCCTTTCAATTGAATTAACTCATAAAGGGGGTTTTACGGTCCCTGGTTCTCAGTTGCAATCGCAATAAAATCGCCTCAAAAACTCAGTAAAACGAGGCCAGCAGGCCAGGAACAACCAGATCTTGGTTGTTCTTGGCCTGCTTATCCTATCTCGTTTGACATCTTCCATTCTGGATGTATATTGTGTGTGTCTACGTGTTAAAGACGTAGTTCAAGGATCGAACTCATTGCAAAAAATACTAGTACTTAGTGAGAAGGTTTAAAGACGTAGTTCGAGGTGTATGTATGATGGTGTATGATTGCGTCGGTTGCAGTGCTGAGCCGCATCAGGTCAGTGGGCGAGGTGCCGACGGCGTACGTGTGCCGGCGCTACGCGTGCTCGCTGCCCGTCACTGACGTGAAGCAGCTCGAGAACTTGCTCGACGAGGCGCCCGCCGCACCCTCCATGAAGAACAAATGAACATTATGGAAAATTATATTGTTTTGTATAATATATCCATTCAATATTCTGTTAATCAATTATTTAATCACCACATATGCTAAAAAATAACTCACCATTTCAAAATCGATGCCAATTTCGTTAACTTTATATTTAATGGGTATATTATAAAAACAACTATGATGGGGCCCTTCTAAAATCCATGGCGTATACAACGGAAAAATGATTAAGTGTAAATTACTCACATGTCATAATAAGATTAAATCAGAAGCTTATTTACCTAGTCATCTCATCATTAACAAGCACGGCACTTGAAATCATCTTTTATTCTTAGTTAATAAAACTCGTGTTAGTCTCATGACAATAGATTTAGTCATCTTTATCAGTAAATCTTACCTCTACCAGTATATAACTATGTAGAATGTGATGTCGGTGTCTATATTTAATCATCAAAAGATGCGGAGTTTCTCTAATATATTGTAACATGAATTTTGGTGTTTATGTAATCTCATTACGTGGAATCTGAAATGTTTAGTCTGATAATGTATGTGATAGTGTTTTCTGAAAGTTAAAGCAGCATTAGGCAGCAAAAATTCGAATTAGAGCTAAAAGTAGCATTATAACGTAAAAAAAAATGTAGTTACATAGTGACGTACAGCGTGCTCGCTTATTAAAATAATAAATTGGTGATGTATTTGTTTTTCTTATTTATTTAAAAATAAATTGTATTTTCGCTGGAAGCAAACATTTTAAGTTGAATTTGTGATATTTTTTATGTAATAAATATTGTTATGAAGTCGTGTTATTTTATTTAATAGATCTAAATCACTAGCTACCATAGTAGCCTAATTACCAAGACAAGGCACACCGACACAGTCCAGTCGAAGCGAAGGGTCAATCTTAAACATTACATTACTTATTGATCCCTATCTCTACAACATAGGTTCGTAAATCACAGACTCGCGCAATTGACGCTTCGCTTTTTTTAATGGATATTGAAACTGGCAAAAATCCAGATACGCCCATGAAGGATGTGGTAAATTGTATGTGTCTACTAAAATCTAGATCTTCTTAAGGAAACTAGGTCAGTGAATATCATAGGAGACAAGGGGAAATGGATAGGTACAACATTTACGATATTTAATTATAGATATCAAATTGAATGTGTAATCGCCTTTCTCATACAACTGATATTAATTAAACTCGATCGGTTTACAATATAAGCAGGAGATCTAGCGAAATAAATAACAAACATTCGTGGGTTTATTTTTATTTCACATTGAATACAGATACTCCATACATAATTATGTATGTAGCCATATTTGACGTTAGGTACGATATAATTAAAACACCAATTCTTATATTGGAACTCTGATCTACATGGGAGTATGAATAACGCGGCAATACAAAACGGACACCAAAAATACAGAATTATGGTTGGCCTATTTGTACATATATTTAATTTGATTAGGTACAGTAACATCGACTAAGGAAATACCAATTACAATATTAATTTTCTAGTAATCATTAACATGTAATAATTAGTCATTTGAGAAAAAAAGGAATATAATATCGCTATGCTCAGAAATCCTTTCAATCACACATTATCATAAAATGGTATAGAAAATTTCCATAATTTTGATTTTTATACCTGTAATTGTTATGTCAATATTTACCAGTTGTAAATGGCGCCTAAACCTACGTTTATTTTTGATCGAGAAGTATACATATTTATTTGAATAACAAATCAATTTTATTTGAATTAATATAAAATAAAAAAATTACAACATAGTAGTGACATTTTGTCTATCACATAATTATAGACTAATATTTCAGATACTTGATTAGGCTCGGATCCAAATTGCTAATAAAATAATTAAATGCAAATAAATCTTTATCAATACTAGCAAATGATGAAATACTTAGGATTAAATTAATATACAAATTATATTTCTAACGTTGCTATGCAAATCTGAATTATGTATTCAAGAATATAAAAATAAAGGAATGTGGTCTAGCTTACTGACTATTTAACTTTGTGTTTAAATGTAGATTGTGATTCCACTAACATGTTAGAGATAAGTAAAAAATTATATATTCATCATTCGCTAGTACTTCCAAGCATTAGATTAAACCAAACAAAATTATCTACTTTCAGAAATGTAAATTCATACGACTAACTACGAACTACGTTTAATACAAGTCATAAATATTAAATATCACATAAAACTAATGTCAGTCCAGTCAAAGGTTACAAACTACTAGAATCCATCTACACTACATACACATGAGCGAAAAATAACAAAAAATAAAACACTCCGCGCACATGTTACTACATGTGCTGAAAAATGTGTAACATAAAGATTTATAAATAATAACATTGCATGTAATTTTATGTGTTGTAATATTGAGAACAACACATATTAACTTTATGTTTATATTATAACTCGAGGTGGGAGACATTATTAGTCATATGGTATTATTAATTACCGTCGTCATAATGAGAATCGCGGCAGCTTGACACAGTACCATAGAATAATTAAAAAAATATATAAGTAAGTATTATGTACAAGTTAGGTTGCGCTCATGTATATTAGGCTTAGAAATAATACAAACAATATTAAAATACATTAGAACTTCCAAACATTTCTTTACAAGGCTCACATGAAATGCAAATAAGAGATAAACTGCGAGGTAGATTGAAATGTTTGTTCCGTAGACGATCGAAATAACATTAAAAGATTTCATACATACACAAACATGAAATAATATTTACTAGGAATGATACGCCAAGCTTTTATAGTTATAGACTTATAGTTCATAGACATAATATTTTTTAAACAATTTGATTTTAAGTTTTTAAAGTATAATAATAAGTTTGAATGAATAAGCGCAATAATGATTTCTCGTTTATGACGAGAAGTACTTAGATCATATTTAAAAAGTACTAACACCTAATACATTTAATCAATGCTTCTTAATAGAGTCAAATGAAAACCTGTATTCAGAAGCTAACTTTGCAGCTCAATAAAGCATACATTAACGTAGGTGAAAGTTGAGAGGCTTCTAATACATATATCTATTTGGTCGGTGATAGACAATGCTTTTAACAATTTTGCGTGTATTACTATTGAATGTTTATCATTTATGTTACTTTAAAGCTTACAACTAACAAATTCGTGAATGATTCCGAAGAAAACATTGAACATGATGATCATTGAGACATCTTTTAAACATCTACACTAATATCACGAGGGGAGATGACTTACATTTTGTTTTAGAACAAAAACATATCCTTTTTGTATACATACATATAGGAAAATCGAAGAGGCGATGCATTAGCATCAGATACATAATAATGACTGAATATTTTGTAACGCGACAAACTTGTTTAAGCATCGCAGTCGTACTCTAGAACAGTCTTGTGATAGAAGAGCAAATACCTGTAAAAGAAAACATTTTTTTTTTCATTATTATAAATAAATACAATACGAATTTTGCTGCTGATTTTTTTAAGAAGACAGTAAATTTGTAAAGCCTTCCACGGTAAGCAAGTTAGGATAGCATCATCACAGGCAATCGGTGAAATGGGAGTGTAGATTGAGAATATGCTACACAATATCGTTGAAAATAAGATTTATTTCTGTTAATAACTTTCACAAGTCAAATGTTTTGAATTTTTTACGATTAGACGGCGCTGGCATTTTCTAAGCTGAGCGGAATCATTATCTCTTTTAGTCCAGATATTATAGTATCAAACAAATATGTGTGTCAAAATGCATGGCAATTTCTGAATGGCCTTTTGAGAAAAAATAAACAGCGGCATGGAGTAGACCAATAGCCCGATTCACGTAATTAAAACCGTAGCGAATGTCGCAGCGACTTAATCGTTGAAACAGTTTTCCTATTCACACCCGTGATCGAATCGTTTTCAAATCGTTGAACTGTGAGATACAGTTCAGTATTAGTACAGTTATTTTTCAATAGGACGACTTTTAAGTCGATCCGATTGACGGATGTGAATAGGAAAACTGTTTCAACGATTAAGTCGCTGCGGTTTTAGTTACGTGAATCGGGCTACAGTCCAAGCCGACGCGACGGCACGCTTGTACCAGTCATTTTGGAGCATGACCATATTATAGAGAGCCGTCTACTTGTCTTCAGCCATCTAATATTATTATTATTATATACAATAATAATCTTAGTATAAAATATGAATACTTACTTACAATAATATAAATACAACTCACCCTTCGCTATCTAAAACCTCACGCAGTGATGCGCGAGTGATCATATGGTCATCACACTTGAACCAGCCGCCCTTCATCTGGCGCACATAAGCAGTGTAGTGGCCGGCGTCCAGGGACCCCACGTGGTTCACTACCGCGAACAACGAGTAGCGATTGTCTTCAAACACACCTTCAGGAGCATTGTTGTTATCAGCGCCAACATCCACCGCTCGGCGGTGAGAAGACATGAATGGAGTCATATCCAGCTCAGCTGGAAACGATACGAAAGCATTGATTTTCCTATCGATCTGCGAAGAGTGTTCGAAACGCTTCAGGTGGAAACTGGCGACAATGGGTAGTGTTTCTAGAGTCAGCTGCTTGGTGGACTCGCGGTAAGCTCGGCAGTTCGAGCACTTTATTTTGGCCCCGGATCCGAGATGTTCTGCTCGAGTGAAGCGCTCGAGGCAGGCCGAAAGGGAACCCGGCCCAGCGACGTCGAGGCTGATGTCCCAGAATGGATCGATAGTGGTGGACACTCCGTGGCATGAAGTGCAAACAACGTCGCTTTGAAGCCCGCCGGTGAATATCTGATCGATGATGCAATTGCAGCGGCCATTTTCTTTTTTCTCGCCATTCTCATCCACGCCGTTCATGCAGTGCCTGAAATTGAAATTTCATGAATATAATGACAGACCGTAGGCTAATATTATTAAATTTACTATGAAAAATAATTAATCCTAAAATATTGCGGCACTAACCTATGCAGTACGTCAAGAGTTGCGATAAAAAATTCATGAGCATCCTGTTGCTCATACCCTGCCAGATGGCGTGCATGAGTCCAAATCAGATGCAAGAGGCGATGCAGCGTTAGAGGTGTCTTTGCACCAGAGTAGAACTCCTGAAGAACAAAATAAAATAAATAATCAAAGTTTTTTTGCATTGTCATATAAAACAACATCCATACACCAACTTTTCAATTAAAGGCTGCCATCCAAACGAAAGGTAGGTAAGGACGTTATTGATTTTTTATTCGGCGGGTGAAGCTATAAATAAATATTCCACATAGATACGCAGCGATATTGAACGCTTGGAGTTCGTAGAAAGGGTCGCTGCGTAATAATGTTATATAAGTTAATTTCCACGAAGCGCGCAAATCAGTGTTGACGGGGTGCTTACCTGAAACAGCTTGGAAACCTCGCAAACCAGGCATTTTCCAGAACCCTGGGCCTTGCATTTGTGTTTCTCTCCCAGGAAATAGTCACGCAACAGCGGGGTATGGATCAATGTCTGGAATTATCACGTTAATGTTAGAAAACTTACTACGTGGGACAAGCCATACCTATAACTTACACAGATAACAACATAACAGAAAAATCTAAGATATTTCTAGGAAAAAACATATTTAAAAGGCACTTAAATAGATACTGTTTTAAATAACAATCGCGCAGTTTTTTATTTTATCATCATCTGGGGGCATATAAATAAAACAATAGCTGTTGTC
Source organism: Acronicta alni (assembly GCA_964056405.1). NCBI lineage: Eukaryota > Metazoa > Arthropoda > Insecta > Lepidoptera > Noctuidae > Acronicta > Acronicta alni. Next base: position 6,379,047 of record OZ043920.1, read on the forward strand.
CTTCGGTGTAACTGTAGGTAACACACGTTTTCCTAATCGCGTGAGAATTTCTACCAATAATTAAATTAGCTTCACTGGTTTTAGAGATATGGATCAGAAAGGGCAGGTTCTTATCTAAACTGCTACTATATTTATAAACTAAGTTGGTCTAAATCTATCGAATTAGGGATCTCCTGTAAAGATCTACATATTATTTATTATCTTTACAGGAGATCCCTAATTCGATAGAGATATTGTTAATAACAAATAGGTAAATAAACGTAAATTATATTTATAATAATAATAATGTAATAAGGAAGATTAGGTAGGTACCTATTCTTAATAAAGTATGCAAATTGAGGAAATATTATATTGGCTAAAATTAAGTCCTAAATCGGTATGTACCTACTCATGGTTAATAATTGCAGTAGAATATGCTGTAATTAGCGCCGAGTAGGTACACCAGCATTTTGCATTTTCATAAGTCATCTTATCTGTTATAATGTAGTATAAATCAAACGACTGTGGCATTTACTTACGGTACAAAACCATTTAAGTACGGTTAGTATATAACTGCAGCAAAAATCCGTAATTCTCATTGTATAAAAAGCAAGCCTGGCAAGTTATAAACTTGCCTTTCATAAATTAGCTACTTAATTAGCTTTCTTAGAAGTCGTACAATAATTCAGTCAAATGGACGAGTTTATTTAGACTTATCTAAATTGTTAAATGGAAACAAACAATTCAAAGAGTATGATAATCAACCTTAGACCTGACCACATTTATAGGCATGTGACGTAATTTTAAGGTAATCGAACGTTTCATACATGATGCTGAAGACTCGCGTACATTACAGTCACACTGGACAAAGCATCATACTAATACTTATTCAGAGACACATAGTATTGTAAACATTGCGTCCAAGCCAACTCCAGACTGCAGAGTTAACGTTGCTGCCCAGTGCAGGTACGTGCAAATTAGGGCAGGCCATGTCTGTAATAATTTAACATACCATCTTAACATCACGCCTTTATTCCCCTTAATGTACACCCATGTAATAGGGGACAAGCCTATTGCCTGTAACTGGGCACAAATCCATAGACTAATAATCTGTACCCACTAGTCATCTTTCTGAGAAATATCTAATCATTTTACACAAAATATCACTGACCTGAACAATGCAGTTCATGAAGCAAGTAGATCCCAGGTTCTGCAAGCCCCGCAGTCCAATGGTAGTGTGCGGGCTGATAAGGCGCCGCTTACGAAGGCGCCGGAGCGCCATGGCCTCGTTGCTGTTAGGCATCCACGGCATGAATGGCATGCTGATGCCAAGCGATCTGATGATGTAAATGTGTAAGTTAGAAGTATTTCATCAAAATAACATATCATTCTAGTTTTTAATTATTTGAAATCCATTAAACAAATCTGCAGGTAAGTAAAAAAACAAAGGGACACTGACTTAAATTTATGAAAAAAAATCCTTACAGTAAAGTAAATAACATAATGTTACATACTTAGCTTCTTTGAGTCGGTGAGATGCACCAATCTCAGTTAGTTCTCGATCATATATGTAATCTTGGCACTGAGCACAATAGATATTTCCATAACTAAGATCCACATACAGGAAATGCTTTTTGGTTTTTGAGTGATCTTGAATGTGGCCTGCATAGCAGGCAAAATAGATGCAATGCAGGCATGAATGCATGCGTGGGCCTGGCATACCACAGGTGAAGCACAGGCATGATGTTGCCTGAAATATATGCAGGCACTGATGTGGGTCTTTCAAACCAATACACAGTAATGTTTTTAAAAGTAAATAATATGAAATAAAGGTAAAGATTTGAAGTATTCTATTATATATTATAGTGTACTATATACCTAGTGCACTTAGCGCTAGGTATAATTTATATTTTTAAAATCATTGCTTTATTTTATTTTTTAATCAAGTAGACTTAAAAATAGTGGTGTGAAATAGTACCATTAACAATCACCTGTTGTACATTATACTGAATGGTGATAAGATATCCTACATAAATACTGTGGCTGTAATAATAATAAAACACAATTGTTTTTATATCATTATAAAAATTTTGGTCAAGTGCAAGTTATAATAAAATTATAAAGCTTTTGTATATTACAGAACCTAAAAGTACAAGGAAAGATGTAATAAATCTCAATCATTAGTTACTGATTGATATTGATTGAGAGGTGCAAATACTGACCAATCAGAACTGAGATTCAATTAATCAATTTCAATCACGCAACGACAACGATGCGAGACCATGATAACAAACAAACAGCTGTTATGAGGTCAAAGATCAGCCATCAGCTGATCGCGAATTGCAATTGACCATAATACAAACAAAATTATATTTAGCCCCCCTATTCCGAAATAAAATGTATCATGACTAGTGTCAAATACAGGCTACAACAATCGACGTGATAAAATCTCTACAGCATTGTGCGTCGCGTTAAAAGGTCATAAACGCACAAAGTACATCACTGCGACTGTACTTACCTTGTACCTCCTTGCTTCGTACGAAGTGCATGATACGAAAAAGGCATGCACGATTTTATAAGGGTTTGTACCCTTTGCAGCTTTAAAATTATTTAGGTGTATGCAACCATTGTCATTCATTATTTTGGTTTGTGAAATACACCGGCTAGGAAAATTTTATAATGTTTATGTCAGACGCCACCGAATTAAAATAAAAGCATTCTAATGCACTCAAACACGAGTTTATATGTAATTCGTCAAAAATAAATAGGAAACACCAAAAAGACGTCTCAAGATTTAAGGTCTTCAAACATGTAAGTAATCAATATAAAAATGATTTATGAAGTGAAACAGACTAAAATAGAGCAATGAATGGGGGCGTGTTCTTCAAATACGCAACAACGCAGCTCGCGCAGCTCCAAGCGCAGCTGACTTGAAGTCAGGGTTGCCAAATTATAAAAAGAATTCCCGTATTTTGATATTTCCGTAAGTTCCCTAAAAAAAATTGTTTTAAAAAAGCTTGGCAAATTGCGGTCCGTCAAGAAAGTTGTAAAAAAGGAGGATGTCACGACCATTTACAGGATACGTATACATTTGTTACTACTTATGTGTTTTTATAACGCTTATATTAGCTCTGCTTGTTTATATCATGGATCTATGTAACGGAAACTTTGAACGTGATTTTCAACCTCTTGAAAATGTCGGATTAATTCGAAACTCTGCACACTTATTCCGGACCAATGACAATGCAACAATGTAAATAGTTTGTCCTTTCAAGCTAATTAGGCACTACGGCTATACGTATCTATTTTTGACTGGCACACTTCTTGGCCATATTATTTTAATTTTTACTACTACCTACAATAATATGCATATTTAATTATAGCCCAGCAAAACAGTGTGGATAAATTGAGGGCGCCTATAATGGCAATTCGAAATAATATAACTCAAACATTTTTGGTAATAATACTATATCATTTTTAACCGTCAAGGACGCGGTTCCCAATTTGACTGTTTGTAATTTTTTCGTGTGTTTCAATTTCGATGTTTCCTTTTTATCATGGATCATACTATTTGATCCCAATAAGTTTTGATTTTTCTGAAGATAGGTACACCACAAAATGTTTGCAGTCGGTTGTCTTTTTTCTTCCTAAAAAGTTGACTTGGTCGAGACTTAACAATGGCTGCTTCATAAATAATCGATTTGACCCAAGCCGAATTGACATCGCATAGAAGTACAGAGAGACTATAGCATGGGATTCTTCAAGAAGGGTGTGTAAAGATTTTTACAGGGTCGGCAACGCACAAGTGATACTTCTGGTGTTGCAAGTGTCTATATGCTACGGTAACCGCTTACCATCAGGTGGGCCGTATGCTTGGTTGCCACCTTAAGGGTATAAAAAGAAATATACAATAAAAAAGTTCCTCAACATTTCTTACCAAGCTATAGTACTTCATAATGTAAGAGGAAGTCCCAGCCCAGCAGGAGGGAAAATTAAATAATAAAGCATTTTTCAATTTTTTAATGTAAAATTTAATAAGTACCTTAGAGTACAAAAAATCAAAATCCCAAAAACTAATCCAAATATTCTACTCTAGTTATGTTAACATCCTACTATTATCCCTCTGGAAGTATTCTCCTTCAACTTTTATTATAATTATGCTAGACTAGACTACTATTACTACTACTAGACTAGACTACTAGACTAGACTACTAGGCTAGAGAAGACTATGATAAGATTCGAAGATTTTGTTTTGTAAAAACATGTGTAATACAACAGGGTATGCAATTGTGTATGGTCTTATGTCAAGTTGCAGACGGTCTATGACGATTCACCGCAAACCAAAAACAAGGCTGTGTTCATTTCATTGTGCATCCCTCAAGTATCAAGAATAACAGTCAACGTACACACGAATTGTGAACTACAAAACAAACACAATAATCACTTTGTAAACAGTACAAAATACTCATTGTATATAATGTTCAGATGAATTTAGGTAACAGCAAAATAAATAATACGACATAATTAACTAGTAGAATAGAAATCAATTAGATAATGTAATATCGGCTGGTTTTTGGGAAACATTAATAACATAATATAATAATAATATTTTTGGGACATTTTACACAACACCATCTAGTCCCAAACTAAGCAGAACTATGGGTACTAGACAATGGAAGGTAATACTTATACAATACTTTTTTTTGTAAATACATACTTATAATACATAAGAAACACCCAGACAACCACAAATACTCATGTTTTATCCACACAAATATTTGTGTCCTGAGAGAATCAAACCCACGACCCCATGATCAGCAGTCCGGCCGGCACTCGAACCGCTAGACCACAGAGGTCGTCAAACATTGTCAATAAGACTATTTTTTTTTTGTTTGAAATTTGGCAAAAAATGACTTTCTACTTATTAAGTCAGTAATCCACCACTAACTACGAGTAGTCTTATTATTCAGTATCATAAAAATATATTAGCATCTACCAAATAAGGTGGCCAAGACAACATAATTTTAATAATATAATTTGTTTTAGTTTCTACTGTCACTGTGTCACACTCTTTTTTGCCATACTATACTTGTCTTGTTGTATGCGTTTCAAATAAGAATAGGAACGTCAATGACCTCGAGTAACCCCGATCTGTCAAAAAAGTACAGCTTGCAAAGAAAATTAATTTTCTTCTTTTGAAATTTTAAAACTATATTTATAAGCAGTAATACCAAATCCGGACCTCTGCGAGTTAATAAAAATGCACAAACTGCCACAAAACTATATTATAAACAATATTTTAAACTCCCATGGCTTTGAAGTTTTAAAGCTGCCACCCTACCCACGTCAAATGAATCGAAAATAAATACCAAAAAAGGGAAATATTTCAAGACGACGATAACTTCAGTTTTATTATAAACACAGGTAATAAAATGTCTAATTTTCTTTTAAATAACAGTCGGTGGAATATTTTAAATACCTATAAAATATTATTTAAAAATATATCTGTTTTGCTCGCCCTACCTAACTGTTTGAATTGACGTCACAACATGGCTGGAGGTCAGTCCTGTTCTTATTTGAAACGCATAGTACCTAATTAATTATTTTATCATGAGCCGATGTGGTTCGCTAGACCGAACTTTCTCATGAAGACTATCGCAGGTGATGCAGTAGAGTTGGCCTTGTGAGTTGTAGGTCACGAATAGGAAGGCTGGGTTGTAGATGGAGCGCCATGAGGACAAAAGTAATAATGGTGTTCCATAATGTTGGTAGTTTTATGATTTCATGAATTATTAGCCGTTAAAATTCTGGTCTAGTGGAAAAACAGCCACTTAGAGGTGAGTCGTTCACGAATGAATGCTTCAAATGGACTGCTTCAGTTGGTCTCGTCATTCGTCCACTAGTTCAGTTGTACATCAAATAGTTCTATAATATATCTTTATTTAAATCAGTGTATCTAGTCCACCGGCCGGGAACGAGAACGACCCAAACGAAACACGAAGGAGGAGGATTATGGGAATTTAAACTTTATTCCAACAGCATAGCGATGTTGTCACCGGGTCAGAAGAGCTTGTAGCATAGCATAGCACTACGATTTTAATTACGATATTATAATTTACAATCACGTTTGTTCTAGTTGGAATGTGTATCAGTAAGCCTGATCAAGTATGAAGGGAAATCTGTGGTATAATTTTAATTTTTAACGTGTGCGTCGTATCTCAGCTCGTCTAACAAGCTTGCGATAAGATGATTCAATTAAAACCTATTCCATATCTTTAAATGATAAAGAGAATGAAAACCGAACGATAAAGTTTGATGAGCTACTGAACTATTGAACTAGAAGAAGGATATAGTTCACTGTAATGAAAAGACACATTTATATCTTTTCATTTCAGTGACACATTTTGCGCATGCCTGAGCCACAACTGGCGCTCGAACTGTTTCTTGTAATTATATTATAAATCAAACATTATCACAATAAAAAAAGTAAAATTATGATTTTGATGCACTTTCTGATACTGGTAACCCTAAAACGGGAATTCCTAATTCAGCTAAATTCTGTCAGTGTAGTTTGTCCATAATTACGAACTTTTATTGAGTCAGGAATAAACACTGAAACAATAAAACTTGAGAGGCGTCAAGGGACACCCGGATGGAACGAAGTTCCTTTCATTAAAATTTAATAATTTAAAATAAAAAAACCTGTACACACTCAACAATTCACAACGCGCCAAATTCAAATATTGTCATTCACTCAATAATTCGAAATTCAAATATTGTTGACAAGCAAAAAGTGTCGTGACAACTTTTCGTAAGATTTTTTTCCGTCTAGCCCCCTTTCACAACGCGCGATAAGGAACTTCGTTCCAAAAACTACATGATTCATAGATCTTGTAAAAAATGACATACTCTGACGAAAAAAAAATACGAAATCCTGCAGCAGTGGTACACTATTAAATTGTATTGCTTCATTTATTCCTAAAGAATGAATTCAAATAAGTTTTTTTACCGACTTCTAGAGGATTTTGAATGAATGCTTTGATTGCATATCACCATAATATTATTATACTAAGAGACTTTTATTTTTATGCAACGGCAACCCTGCTGCTCATTTTTAATTATAAAGTTACAGATAGTATAAAGTATTACTAGTAAATAAATATGGCGGCTACTCAATTTACAACGATGTAAACTTTTGTTTACTGTTTTTCAAATATTTTGAGAAATGTTAAGTGAATTTGAAAACTTGTCCCTTGGAGGCAACAATGCTGCAAGTAATCATGGTGATCCATTCACTCATACTGGTAATTAATATTTATTGTAGACGTAGAACAAGTTGTTGTCCAATTATAACATGACCTCAATGGCTAGGTTTTTATTACTGCTGTGTATAATATGGTTACTGTACCGTTGCTTTCAGAGTTAACACCTGAGCAGCAAAAGACTTTAATAGACATACGGCGTCGGAAAACAGAATTACTATTGGAAATTCAGGTGAGTGATACAGTGTACATTGAATTGCTTGGCTTCTCTGCCTGTGAAGGCAACTGATAATTAATTCTATGCTATGATGAATAAGCACTCAGAATGTATATAATTATGTATGTTAGTGTGTACAGTGGGTTAGTCATGATTTGACATACGGATTAGAACTAGAAATTATAAATACAACTTATTACACTCCAAACATTGGTAATAATGTCACAATATTGTTGCCAATCAACGCGTCAGTGTCATCTTAGGTTTAGTTTAGCTGTAAACTGGTCTTCAAATAAAATCATAAACCTAATAACAATAACATAAAAATCTTCAATACACTCTTTTGTCTATATCTAGTTTTTTTCTGGAGATCTATCACTTTTCAATCTCATTATATTTTCACATATATTTCTTCTATCATTATTAAGTCATCTAATTAAGCATAAATAGGGGTTATTTATTTATTTTCTACAGTAATTATTATCTACCAATACCTATCTCACTTTAAAGAGGTATTTAATGTATTCAATGTGTTTAAGGTATTTAATGCATTCTGCAGTCAGAGAGCAGGTATTGGGTTCTAATGAGTGATGGGATAGTATTTAAAAAAAAACGTCTGTATAGAATACCTGTAGGGGTAAAATTAAGGGCAACCCAAACCTTCCATCACTCAATAATAACATCAACATTGAAGACTATGTGTAACAATATAATAATATACATAAAAATACCTATTTGTATTAAATATCCGGTGTGTTAAAATAAATCTGCTCTCTAAAAAATAATTAATAATAATATAATCAATATAATATCTTTTTGATATATGGATTTTATGAATTATTCTATTCTATGTTATTCAATTCCCCCATAAGGAATAAAAGTATTGTACATTACAATATAGATGATCACTTGGGTTTTCTTATAAATAGTTTAAAGTGGTGCTCAAGATTTGTTCAGTGATTTAAAATCAAGCAGCTAGTAGGTACGTAATTATTGTATAAATATACCTAATTTATTAATTATTTCCATTCTCACTATTTCCACTATTTTACACATTATTATACCAATTATTGAATGAATAGCTTATCCCCATCTGCAATTCATTTTCTCACAGTCTAGTTTTAGTTTTTATAGAGCTTGTTTTCGAGTTTTATTTGTTAACATGTTTCATATGTACCAATTTATTTTTATTAATAGAAGAAAGCATTTATAAGCTTTTATTTGATACCCTGTTATTTATATTATTATATTTCTTATTTTTAATTACCCCTCAAATTTTTTTTTTGCGGACACCATATTTAAATAATATACCTTATTGAACTGGATTTTATGACACCTCACTGGAAAAACTAGGTTACTGATTACAGTACTAGAACCGGACGAAATAAAGGAGCTAAGCAAATCCTGTTTCAGGGTTTAGCAGTGTACAATAATAGGGTACTAGAAATGTATGAGAAGTGAAAAACAATGAAAATTTCATACCATTCTTTAAATTCCGGACTTATTCCATTTTATAATCTTGACTGAAACCATTTTAAAAAGCTGGTAAAAATTATTAAGTATGCAAATTATATTCATACCAAATTAATTTTCTATACAAATTTTGTATATACAGCAGTAGTATAAGAAAATAATTTCTATTATTTTTGTAAATTGTAAGTTTTGTGTAAAATAGTAATATTGTACACCAAAGTACTAAGTGATTCTTTTTATTTCAAAAGCAACATTTTTCAATGTATTATTTTACAAACCATTGTTTTAATAATGACTTAAAAATATGTATACTCACATAAGACAAGCAGCCAGAAGCAGAAAATGAATTATTTAAACTTATGTCAGTTTATCTCTATCAACATTTCAAAGAAAGCTAAAATACAATACATATTTTTTGTTTCGTAAATATAACAACGGCCACATTGACGGAATAGAAAAGAAGTCTTCACTCAGCAGGTGTTTTCAACTGATTAGATAGATAGAAAATAACAAAAATACTTTTTAAATTACAAAAACTAAGCAATACAATTTGCCTGTCCGTCTCGTTGTAGGCCATCCTACACTGCGTTTTCCGGCACGTTGTCTTGCCCCAGCGTTCATCAGTTTTACGAAATATGTGACCCATCCTCTACCATCTAATCTTTCAGCTGTGTCGGCAACTTTTGTTCTGTTGCGTTAAATGTGTAAGTGATGGAGTAAATTATATATTATATTGGCTACCGGGTTATGGCTGTGCAAGGGCTCGCCGTTAGCTATGCGCGACAGCGTGGTCGGCCCAGATGGAGGTGGCGCGACGAGCCTGAACTCTTACGAGAGAGATTGGGTCGTTAAAACAGCGGATAGAGTGGCCTGGAAAGAGGGAAGGGAGGCCTTTGCCCAACAACACGACGAACCGGGCAAAAAAATATAATGCTTGTTACTACTATTTCTGTTCTAGATTTTTTTTTACAGATAGTATATGCTACATTTATTTTAAGAGACCTGTCATCTTATATCGTCTATCCTGTAACATCTTAATCTGGCCACGCGTTACTGTAGGTAATGTACCCCACGGTTGCGTCAAAATTTTACAGAATTTGAATCAAAAGAACTCAAATCGAACGAATTTCTATTTTTAATTTCATAGAAAAACATAGTAATAGAGATAGCCAGGTTAATTCGACCCGAGACATTATCTTGTCAAATTTCAATAAATTATACAAAAATCCCGTAGCACTTTCGGTTTTTTTCCGAATTTTCCGATTTTGCCAGACAACTTTTCTAATTATTCTTTCACTAAAAACCTTATTCGGACTACCACTACGAATATTAACTACATCGGTCCAGCCGTTCTGAAGTGCTGTGCTGTAATTTTTATTTAGGTAGTTAGAGTATCAGGTAAACCGTACCTACTTACCGAATAAATATGTTTAAATATATTTATTAGCATTGAAAAATATTTCAGTTATAGTCATTCACTTATTAAAAATTTCAGACAGGACATTTATTACCATATTAAAATGGTAAAATAGTATGAATCAATAATTATTGATTTATACTTACTTTTACTTTATTCACAAATTATACAATAAAAGTTGTTTAATATTTTGGCATATTAACTCCCTGTAGATTCATAAACCCATTCCGAGTCCGACTAATATACTCCTGTATAACTCAAAGACCGTAGTAAAATTTCTGTAAACTTTCAGCTTGTATGAAGAGTAGTTTAACTATATTAGCAGTTTATAAAATAATCTGGTAAATGTGGTAACATCAAACCGATGTTGATGATGGGTCCTCTGAAAAATATTTTAATGAACTTTGACTACCTACGTCTCTCAAAATAGGCACAATATGTCTCTTAAATATTTTTCAGCGATTTTTGTAATTTTTACGCACATCTAAAGGCACCCCGTTCTTAATCCCAGCATAGCCATTTCATTCAATACGGTATGCGGACTGGTCTGACGTAAGCCGTCAATGCTTGGGTTGGGCTTACTACACAGCCTGGTAGTAAGTCAGTGCGAGGCGGGTCGCGGCACGGGCGTGACGTGTCGCCCTCTGTCTATACATTATTTATGTGGCTACTAATATACTATTATCACTAGGCTATTAGTGTTGTGAAAATAATACTATTTCTTAATAAATTTTGTGGAATAAGTCTTATATAGTGTGAATTTAATTCATAAGTTGGTGTTTGAATAGGATATCACCCGTAAGTTAGTAGTGATAAGGCGGATAAGTGGAATTTGCTATGACTACGTCGTCGGACACCGGGGTTTTGTTATTATATTTTATGAGTTATGGTATTGTTTGTCCAGCGGTCTTCCCCTTTAATGTTCCCATAATATTATGAATTGCAAAACTAAATCATTGACGATAGTTTAGTCTTTAGATTGGAATAAATTAAATATTTGCCATATAACGTTGTTTACTGTGAATTCCTTTAGCTAGTTAACCTTTATTAATATTGAACACCACATAAATAAATTGTGCTATGACATCAAGTATAATTAAATAATCAATAGTAAAAAAGGCCAGTTTGTAAGTATTATTTTTAGTCTTGCAATTTATACAAATAAGGTTTATCGCTAAAATTTAGGGATAAAAATGTGCGCCACTCCATTTTGGATGTTATTAACGATGAGCAGTCATCCTAATTTCAATAACTTTTGTGTTGTCGGGTCATAAGATTCTACTTGTTATTGTCATCTGCTGTTATGTTGAACTGGGGGTCTTCTAATTAATATTATATTTCCTTTCCCATTGATAAACATTGTCTTATTCAAAGCAAGTATTTTCTGTCTGTTGTGTTAATTTTATGATTAATTTAAAATCGATGATACACGTTGGTCCAAAAACTTATCTTTTGTACTGTATCAAAATAATAAGCATCCGGAATTATCGAATAAAAGCTTGTTTTGAGGCGAGGAGCGATATTTATTTATTCAATCTGGACAATGTTCGCGATGGATTTATCATATTTCCTTTACCGCTTCCGTAGCGTGGCTGCAGGCACTGATAACAAAGCTCTGAGTCCACACTATTGCAATGATATGCTCCATCATTTTGCAATTTGATTAATATTTTTAAACTTGATGAAATATTTATATGGTTTGTTTTATTTACAGTACTGGACAATCTTAAGCCCATGTGGCTTTAATAGATCTGGGTTATAATAATAGTATACATACTTAACTTTTTTTGTTGTTATTTTTTTGTTCTTAAACTAAGATTTTCAGTCCCTCTTTGACTTAGGTTTTGAGCATGGGCTTACATATACGATAGTATTTGTGAGATATAATTTGGTTGTGACGTCGGCCTTGTCACAGACGTGCAGAAAGATAAAGGCGGTACCTACTTATGTATATAGGTATATGTAATTGTCACGGTGCCAAAGACCGGTGGCGCCCGCGACTATCTTCAGTATAGTGCGTTCCTTAGAGGGAAGTGTATGGCGCGCGATGTGTTTGCATGTTCGCCTGCTGTGCGGCGCGCTGTGGTGGCCACTGCTGGTACGTTGCGCCCGCGCAACCCGCACCTACGACGACGACTATGAACAGGTGTGTCATCGTTGCCGCTTTCTGTGCACTTTGCAAACATACTTCTTTGTTGTGTAGCTTCACTTCTTATTTGGCAAGTATTTCAATGTTAGTTCGAATACATGACATAGTCCGGCGACGCGCAGTCATCCACTTTTCCACTTTATTTGCTTTTTAATATTGCAATTTATTTTAAAATGTTTTATGGGCTTAATAGGTATCCTGTGGCTGCTAGCTTCCTAATACCTATTGGTGTTCGTGTGGTCAAGGCCATCAGTGTGTGAGAGTGTAATGTGCGTGGTGCGTTGGCACTTGTGAAGTAATGTTCATCAAGGCCGGACCGGGAGCGGCTGAACCGGAGCGCCGTGGATCGGTCTCCAACTGGTTCTCGTCTTTGAGACGCGGTGGCGGGCGGCGTAAACGCGACGAAACCGCCGTACCCTCAGGTTACGGTTCGCTGGGCAGGCGGAAGGATGGCTCGCAGCCGCGGGGCAAGACCCGCTCTGCCTGGGACCTTACAACCGTCACTAGACTGGTCTGTATCTTCGATCGTATTTACGTAAAAAGTCCTGATGCGCTGACACACTGCGCTGGAGACCGCATTTGGCCGGTATCCAAATGCGCTGGATCGATCACACTCTTTGCGTCTGCGTGTAAAATGATGACTAAGCGATATTCACTCCTCATTATATGTAGAAAAGAAAATACACCTTATATAGTAGGTAATACCTTGTGCTTTGAAAGTTATTGATTGCAAAATTATTAACAAAACAAAATTCGTTTTAGGGTTCTTAGTCAATAAGGGACCCTTATAGTTTCGCAACTTCAGTCCGTGTCTGCCTGTAGCTTGGCTCAGAGACTCTTAGTAAATTGCCATTAGAATTGCCAGGCAAACATATTAATCACGCCGACAGTGGTAAACATTTTTCTCCCCACACTAGTGGGATGTTTTTTTTTCTCGTCTATCCCATGGTTGTCGTCCATAGGTCGTTAAAAAATATGAACTTTTTAGATTCAGGGATCGGTTTGCTAATCATAAGCTTTAGTGCCAGTCTCCTGTCAGATGTATGGTTGTTTTTGGGTCTGTGAAAAAAATCAAGGTAGTAGTATATAATGAAGAAGTTAAAAGGAAAACTATCACAGATAAGTAGGCTTTACAAGTTAACGAGTACTAGCCGAGAAACTACGGAACCCTACACAGAGTCTGCCCGGGCACGCACTTGGGCGGCACTTTTGTAATTATTATGGAAGCTTAATTACTTACTTAAATTTTACTGAAATTTGACATGGACATAGGATATGTTATGATACGTTTACGTTTTATTATTATTAAGTATGTGCAAAACAACATAGTTGTTTTTATAATTTTTATCAATAACACATGATTGTGATTTGAAGAGTGCTATCGTTAGATAATGATAATTTAAAACGGAGTAGCCAAGATATTTTGTTAAATTCGTGATTCATTTCTGCATCTTATCTAGTCCATAGTGTATAGTGAATACGATTACCCAAACAAAATAAAGGTATCGTATGATTCATCATTTGTTTCGAAATTACTATGAATTCCATTATAAATTAATTGAATACAAATAACCGGTTATTTGGTGGTTGAGTGGTTTCTTATCATTGAGTACAAAAGACGTAGAAATAATTTACATTAAATAACATACATTAGCAAAGTTATTTTTTAAAACATTGCAACGAACAGTATTTTCAGTTGTATCGTAAATAAGACAAAGATATAGTCAAATACAAACGTCATCATAGGTAAAAATATTCCGTGCCGGAATCGAACCCTGTAGCGAAGAAGCCGCAACAAATAAAATAACACAATTGAGGCCCTATGACAGGCCGGTTATGATAGATATTATAATCCTAATTCATATGTTCATTTTGACTGGACTAATCCATATTTCCACACTAATATTATAAATGCAAAAGTGAACTCAGTTTGACTGTTTTGTTCACGGCTTAACCCTTGTACAGAGTTCGATAAAATTTAGCAAGGAGATAGATATCTATCCTGAGTAAAAACATAGCGTACGTTTCGTCCAAACGCGGCTCCTAACAGCTAGTGTTATAATAATAAATAAAAATAATGTTGTGTTAAAAAATAAAATTTCAAAGTATCTTGTAAAGATTTTCCACTTATAAAGAGAGTTTAGAGAGAGATATTTAAAAAAAAATGACTGGACTTTTTCAAATCATAATAATTATAGAACCATATTCTAAAAGAGTATGGGTGTGCTTTGTGCTCGTTAAGTACGCTACAAATATTATAATTACGTAAAATACACCCAGACTAGAAAAAAATATCCGTGGATCTTACAAAGTTTTGTTTCGGGTGAGAATAGAACCCACAACACTCGGCACAACGGTACTGGCGAGGTGACCATCTTACCTGCCACGCGAAACGTCTAGTAAAAAAATATGAACTGAAATATTGAACTTGTCTATCTTTTGTGATAAGAATACAAGGAAAAGTGATTTAGTAAATACTAAAATTATTCTGTTGTGTCGCGTTTAATATTATGTAATCTCTATTTACTGAAAAAGCAATTAAAATATTTTAGAATCAACACCGTTATCAGTTGCTTGTACAGCAGTTCACACTTAAAATGTATAATTACTCCATGCCTCTGTTTGCTCACTTCAATCCAGCTACTTATATCTGTCTAAACCCTGCAACTAGTAATAATTTGTAGAAGTTAGTACAAAATAATATAGTCTTTTATGTACGGGTCTCTATATTGAGAGGGATATAACATATTATAGACCCATGCCCAGCAGTGGGACTGTATATGGGTTGATATATGGGTTGATGATGATATTCAATCCCTATTCGGCGGCTGTGTAATTTTTTGAGAGTTATTGGCTATAAGCTCAATTAATATGGATTTAACTACTTAACACAAAATGCCTTATATTAGTTGCAAGCGCGGCGGTCGAGCGTAAGGTCCTGGGTTTGATTCCCAGGTCAAGCAGTGTAAGCTGGAGGTAGTGGCAATAGGCTCGCCCCCATAGGGGGACCATAACCTTTACATACCCACGAAATGTAAGTGTAGATATTATATCACAGTACTTCGCAGCTGGAATATCCGTAAAACACAAGCGTGATGGTTTTATTAAATATTATTAAAACAAGCGCTTAATCTATTTGAGTACCTACATACTAAAATAAAAAATAAAATTTAAATAATTAAGCCTTCTACTACATACTCCTTTTACTAAATATTATACTTATTCTGTAAGAACCCCAGAATGGATAAACGCCTCCTCCAAAGATGTCCATTTTTCTCTATCCTGTGCTACTTGGCACCAGTTTGGGCCGGCTATTCTTTTAATTTCGTCTGCCCAGCGTGTCAAAGGTCTACCTACCTCTGCCCGTTTGCCCTGTGGGTTGTGGACCGCGCAGTTTTGCTCTCACGGTCCATCTTTGGTCTGTAGGTAAGTCTGCTCAAGAAAAAGAAAATAGACAAAATACGACATACCAAAATAAGGACAATAACCAAAGCAACTAATGCTTTTAGCTATGCACAAAAACTTAAATGTAAATGGGCAGGCCATGTCGCTATAGTAGAAAATACTTTCTTTAGCATAAAAGGAAACCCTACCTTATGTTTGAGTTGCATATTTACGGTAGAGTTAGTTGCACATGGACACAGTAATCGAATTGCTGCAATAATCTTTCTTTTTGTATGTATTAGTTAGGGGCAATAAAGGTATTTTATTCTGGCACTGATGACGGCAATGGTAACGTGTGATTTAGATACTTATCTTTGTCTTAGGAACGGAATGATGTTGATTGTTTTTATACATACTTGTAATTTCCCGAAGCACAGATACTTTTGATAAAATTACTAGTTCAGTACTAATTTGTCCCTGGCCATAACAGACAGAACAAAGCAAGCTTAAATTCTCAGCGTGATCAATCATCATTTGCACATGATTTCGTAAACAAAATGTTATCTGTATTTGAAAATCTAATATCAAGTAAACGATCGAAATTCCATTGGAACATTTATCTATGTGACGTCACTAAGCAAACTATCGCAGTATGTTTGACTAAAACATTGTTTGGACGACCTACTCGTTCGCATGTGTAGCCTGAGAACAATGGACATATGGCGCCTGTATAGAATACCTCTCGTTTCTACTACGTTTTACTACATGAGTGCTCCGCGTCTGTGTAAATTAGCTTTTAACTTCTCTTTTCAGTACATTGGTTCCTAAATCCCTAACCAATATAATTTTGATTTGTAAAGTAATATAATATATTTCTGGGCAATTTTAAGATGTAGATACTGATGCTCAGATACTGGGTCAGACAGAGATCTCGGTCACCTAGGATAAGGGCCTACTTAGGATTATTATTCAGCCTTATCGGCGGTTTTATCGGTATCTATTTACAATGTGCCAATATTGGCATTCATACGCGTCCTCTTCAAATGCAAATGTGTCTTTGTTCGAGCAACGGTTTGTATTTGTTGCTCCACTGGCTCGATTGCTCGAAGTTTACATGATGGTATTTCCTCAACGGTCACTTAGCTTGACTCACAGTCGTCACAGCATAAATCATCATTTAGTGTCATACTTACAACTAAAGAAAATATGTTTTGTAATATAAATCAGAAACTGTTAGATACCATAGCACAGATTATTACGTGATTTAAATTATGATAATTGAATATAATATGACGCTTTGTTTTAATTGATTTAATCAAATAAACTTGCACTTTAAATTAAACAGCGATACATAACCTCCTTCGAATTTATTAAGTTTCTATATTTTAAGACGTTGCTGACCTGGAGATTGAGATAATAGTTACTTTTACCTTCGCACCAAACGGAGCAAGACGTCTGTATTACATCATTCTGATGTTGCATTTTACAGTTGTTACCGATCGTTACGTTTTATTTCAGTTTCACACGGTTTGGATGAAATTATTATTACATTTACATCCAGCGACGTATTCACCTGCCGTGACTCGTTCGAATAAAAATCTGTATAAAAGGTCCGACCATGTATGACATACTGTATTTTCTTATTTTAATGCCGTACATACCATCCATGCGTTAATTTAGGAAACGAATGCTTTTTGTTGTAATACAGAGCAGATATTACTAGCTATACCTACCAGTTATACTATTTTCTGCCTTAAAAATAAATGCCCTACCTGTAGCCAAAAAGATGACTATATTAATGGCTTCTGGCATCATATTCTTTAGTATTCTACATAAGCTGGTGGGTACTGTATTAAATCAAAATCTCCTGTGTTGACTGCCCAGTTCATTAGAATTTTGAAAGTGAAATATCTACGGTGATTCAGAACATAGTTCTGCTACATTGTTAAGGTCAAATACACTTCTCGAAACTGTTATGCAAACAACGTTTTGCCATTTGTAGTACCTACTTCCGAGTTAGTACGACTGGCGTGTTTGCGTGGAATTAAGATGACCTTTTCAGGCTTTGCGTCATCAGGCGATAATTATGTTTATTAGTTGTTCCTTGTGGGACATCGTCGGCAACATGCCTGACACATTTACACCAGTTTGTGAATTTTCTCGCGAACCAATTCCTTGCTCTATTTTAATATTATTTAGTCACATTATTAACTTGGAGTCAAGTGCTTAAGAAGCTTAACTTGGAATATCATATCTATATAAATAAAAATCAATTGCAAATCATGTAGGTATGTAAGAGTATCACTTGAGGACAGATTTTTTTGATACATTGAAGAAAAATTTGGGAGTTTCCCACGGTATTGGTAAATTAAAGACCGTTGCGAGTAACACAAATGTATTGAATATTATTATCATACTATGTATAAGAAGTTTCGTGTTGTGTCACGCGTCATCAGTAATTTGCGTCATTATCATTGATATTTTAGATAAGTAATATTCGCGTCATTAATAAATGATTACCTAGTAGTCATTATCCTCCTATCTAATGTGTGGTACCAAACTTTTCTTGATGTTCGCTTTCGTTGACCAATATCCATTTTCCATCTGAATGGGATAGTATTCACGGAATCGCGTACGAGACAGGACGGGAGGGGTACTTTGACCTTGCCAGGGGCGGCAGGGGGCAAGGTCCGCGAACTGCACGCACGAGGTCATTGACTCACAAGACTAGTTCCACTTGCATTGCTAATCATCAAGGGGGACCCTTGGACAATAAAAGAATGTTTTGATCTTTTATTTTGGGATATTTTATTATCCTTTGTTGACGCACTGTTTTCATGAAGTGTGAGCAAAAATAACGCCATTGCAGCATCGTGTTGTTTGTTAGCACTAACTTGGTCGGTCTCAGTTTGAATCTTTAGCAAACTTGGCAGTTTCTACGCTATTAATTTTATAGTTTTGACGTCAGATAAAATGTTCTAAATCTAAGCTGTGCTGGATTTTAAATGAATAATATTACTTACAAATATTTAGGTGCATGGTTTTTCTGATGATTCATACTTTATCTGTCTGTACCACTATGACTTAAGAACACTAAAGATTTACTTTATACTTTTAGTTTTTTTTGCAAAATACATGCTATGATTTCGAGCGTGTTGTTCTACAAATTAGCTTCATTACCTCAATCTGATTAAGTCCAGTCCAGCTCATTTACTTAATTAAGCTCATCAAATTGTATAGTTTATTGCAGCGTATTTCCATAAAAAATATGTCAATTAACCTAGTAATGACAATGATATTAACTCTGATAAAAACCAGATTTGTACATACAGAAATATCGTACACAAACAATTATAATAATAATATTTTCTGCTTTTAACAATAATAAATAATTGTGTGCTGTTATATTAAACAAGTGTGCATAATGCTGTTTATATGGTTATTCAAGCAACAATAGAAAATGATGATTTACGAGAGACGCAGTGGTCGATAGGCTTCTGCTCAAAATGTCGCTCGTTCGATACCAGCATGGAACAGAAACATTTTTCGCCTACATTGACCGTACCACAAACGTGTTACTGCGATAATTTGTGTAGAAATAGTACTATTTAATGTGCAGAGTGGCATCCCTCTCTTTCGCTATCGAAAGTGGCCTCAGGTAGTCGTACCGAGTCTGTTTGTTTGTGTATGTGAGGATCTAGGCTTCTAACCGCGCTCACAGTCACACCACTACAATACAGGACAAAAAACTTGTGGCGCAACGTATAAAAAAACGCAGAATATAAAAATTAAAATCCGTTATTTATGCCAAATATAGATCTATCTTCTGAAACTTAATGTAACAACTCGACAAGTTCTTCAAGTCTCACAATCATAAAAAGTGCTAAAAAGATTAGACTAGAGAGCTGTGAAAACGTGTTTCGAATGCATCTTTGGATTCAGCAGATCCATGACACGCGGTGAACACATGCATTAAAGATTTTTTCGACTGACTTTTTTCTGACTGACTCATCGTATCGAGGTCGTTTTCTCTATAACTTGTGTTCAAGTTAGTCTCATTGTAATGTTAACTTTAAAAGATACTTTGTTTACTAAGTGATTTCTCTTGTAACCATTACTGTAAACATTGAAGGAACTTGTCTAGTAATCTAAAGCCCGAAGACCTTAAGTGCTACTTAACATCTTCTGGGAAACGCCAGTAAATCATCTTAAGAATATAACGGAAAAAAAAATGTAGGCAAACATGTTTGGGTTAAAATTAAGAAATGTTTCGGTTTTTTTTCATTCAGATCAATATTCTTTTAAAATTTTGTTCAGTCTAGACTTGGACTGATTGCGATAATACTAGATGTTTATTTTTTTTTAATATTTATTAAGGACTAAGTATCATGCGTACTCATTTCATGCGTAACAATTGTGCCCAACGTTCATTAATATTTATTTAAATTAACTTAACAGGCGTTTATTATACCACACCCTTGCACCCTATATTTATTTTAATGAATGGTCGCCTAATGACTAATTAAAATTAAAAGGGTGCCTGGGTGAAGGATAATCAAATTCTTGGGCGTAATTCCTGCTTGAAACTAACAACTTGTGTTCTATAACATTTTTCCTTCCTGCCGTTATAATAAATTGATAAGATACACCTGTTATTAAATTAATTGGCAAAGGGGGCTTTGAAAGCCGAACTATTTTCTAGAAGTGTCGGTTTCCGACAAGGGCTTTTATCTTATTTTCCCTTTCCTGAAAACTTCGCGTTTTACAAAGAATATTTTGATTGAATATTTATATAATCTATGTACGTGTGTTTTGTGAACTTTAAAACCCGTGGTCGCATTAACGTCTTTCGAAAATACTTTCTCACAACCATTTTAAGAATGGGTGAAAGAACCAGACACTTCACAGGCTCGCCATAAAATCTATCTTAGAAATAGAGTAACCACAAATCTGTTGTTACACAAACAGTGCGGTGCAGTAATTAATTCCATCGTAAATTTGAAATACTTTAGTCCGTGTAAAGGATTAAACTGGATTTTATACCCGACTTGATTTACCTTTATTAAAATTTTATATTATACGAGTCGTATGTGTTCTTAATGCGTTTTTATGGGTGCTGCTGCTGTTAATATCAACAAATTACTTTTATATTTTAACAAGCCCACAGTGCCTACGTCGTGTAGGTATGAGAAATTGACTTTTATGAACGTTTTTTCAATATTTTTGCTAACGTCTCCAACGTTAAGTTTATTGGAAATTGCAAATTGTCAATAGGCAGGTTCTAGGGCGTATAATACACCTACGGGCTACGGCGTAGACTCGTAGCCCGTAGGTGTATTATTAATTTTAAGCTTTAAATACAAAACATGGTTATTTTTTATTTGTGTTTTAGACCTTTAGTTCTTTCTTAAGATTTTTCATAGTAGGTATTATTGTTTAAAATAACATAGTCCTCAAAATTCGTCGATAATTCTTTAATGTAATGTACTGTGTCACTATGGGCATTATGTCAAACTCCAACAAATAAAACTTTAAATCAAATATTTACCAGACTTCGTAATTTTATATCTATAAATGAGACGGTACACGATATAATATCCATTTCTGTTGTCTCTTAGATAATGAGCGTTTTGGTACGTTAAGTGGACACAGTCTAATATTTCTAAAAGTGCTTTGAAAGTAGACAGTCACTGATGCGAAACGAAAGAATACCACTCGAAATGGCATCTTTTTAGGGGCGGGCAACACTTATAATGTTCCCATGGGGTGCTGTAATGTGTTAAACTCCACTAACGACGTAATTGCCCATATTTCAAAACAAAAAATACTGGCTGTAAGATATATTTCTTTAGGGACCATTATTTTATATATTCACCTTTTGCTGTCTTAATATTTTTTTCGAGAATTCTTGAATGCCAAGTCCTTGATCGTCCTTCATTTGTCAGTATACCAATGTATGTATGCAATACATTTTACAGTGTGTCTCTTTCTTATATTCTCAGTCATGTTATCTTCTGATTACCAAATTTCCGTGTTGTTTTAAACGACACTACGTAGTTGAGTTAAAAGACCCGTAAATGTAGTGGAATGTTATTTATCATGGCAGTTCTGTGTTCTGTCATCTGTGCAATATGTTTCATGTTAATGTTCTATTTTTTACCGCGACCTTGTCTTGTTTCCTTGCTCTTGAAATGTAATACTTGAAGGAAGAATATTGCTATTGTACACCAGACTGGGTTTTACAAGTTTTGCTGCTCCAATATTTTTTATAGATTTATTCAGACGGTTAGGTTATAGGTTTTGTTCTAACATGAAATACTGGGTGACACAGGACTTATTATTATGATACTATCAAGCCTGTATTCCTCGAAGGGTTAGGCAGAGGTGTATTAATTGTACACCCACCGTTCGCCGGTATGTTTAGGTCCCATATTATAGTGGGCGAGCCTATTGCAATTAATAGGGCACAAATCCCAAATCCAAACTCCGAGCTATTACTGAGATTTCATACAAAAACCCGATAACACTGCTCGACCTGGGAATCACTTAGGACCTAATGAGGCAATTCTCTCATTTTAAATTCATAGGTTTAACATAACAAGGAACATAATCTTGATTATTGTTTACGGTAACGACTTTTGGAACAGCAATGTACTTCTTTGTTTACATAAAATTAAGTTATTCATCTTCAGTAAGCTTATTAACAATAGTCAAGTTAAACCCAATTAAATCAGGACGGTAAGAACTCAAGAAGTTCAACGCACACGGTCACGGTCAACGAAAAAATGTCGATGGTTATACAACATGTGCCCCGCCATATGGCTTCTTTATCATATTTATCTCTCTCGCTTGAAAAAGAAACGAACGAAGGAACTAAACAAAGGTATCTGCTTACCCTCTATGTACCTGTATACTCGTCATTTTATTTCATTTCCTAGACACAATGCTAGTACACACAAGTTCAATTATGATAGAGTTCTATGATATTTGAAGATAAGTAGTTCGGTTTTCTTTTGCGATTTTTCCTTATTACTTGCGATTTTTTTAGAAATAAAGCAAGACATATTTAATGTGAGAGATTTGAGTGTGACTGACGTTATGAGATTGTTGAACTGCACCGCACATTATAAGTTTGCGAAGTGCAGACTGTCATTAACGCACTGAGATGTATGTGAGATTTTGTGTTGAGCCACAATTGTTATTTTTATAAAAGAACCGTGTTGAAATCAGAATCATCGTGAAACTAGAACAGTTAGCTTCGCAGATAATTATTACATCAATTAACGTTTCCAGTTACATAACGTGAATTTTGACACGATTAAATTATTTTCTTTTGGTTCGGCACATCATCGTGATACACAACTATTTTGACAGCTTTAATTAAAAGTCATTTACTTGCTTTCCATTATGTTACTATTTTAGTTGTAAAACTATACATAACAAATAGAAATCGTGTATACAACTGTTTTAATTACTCAACCAATCACCTACGTGTATGTAAAGGATGTGAAACTGTATGTAAAAATAAACCTAACGACCTATTACGTAAATGTAAGATTGGAAATTCTAATTAACTTTGTTAAAACATGTTCCAGTGGTTGTTTTTGTTGTATAATCAAATTAACCCAAACGAATGTTGTAAAAGGTATCATGTGAATTCTGTATGACGAGTTTACAAAGTCGTCATACATTTTGTAGTAAGTCTTAGTAATTGTTGTGCGGGTTAAAAGGGAAAACCGCAACTTACCAATAATTGTATTCACCTCTGTGGGTTATAATAATAATCTCTTTAGAATACTTGTACGTACCATTTTGAGTCAACTGTGTAACATTAACATTTTTTCTTACATTGACATTCTTTGCGTATTAAAATTCCTAGTAGGCGTCTCTATACAATAATTGATATTCGTGACATCGCTTCATTGTAGTCGGAGTTCTGAAGGGTATATTTGATTAGCGTTTCAAATCTCATCGTAGCTCGATATCAACGACGATAAATTTTGTGGGGGCGTTGGCCGTCGGCAGTCGAGCTTGGGTACCACGGACCACCGCTCCCATGCTAACTGTCTCATTAGATCCTTTTGCGCATGTTTTTTGCTCATGCTCCTGTTTGACCCTTGTTCGTTATCGGAGCATAATGGCGACGGACATACCATTTGTTTTATTTGTAGGAAGTCGCGCATGTTCGTCTAATTGAAGTGAATTCATTTCATCTTTTATTTGCGTTATCATTATAGTCTTTGAGAATTCTAAGCAACGCTATTTACTGACACATAAATACAACAGTTGTTTCGTACCCAGCCATGCTTACTTTACATGTGTGTTAAATATTATAATGTGCTGCTGGAACGTTGATGGCCTTTAGCTAATTCAATAACCGTGTTCGTTTATTTATAAATGCTTACTATAGCATATTAACACAACTTGTTATATTGCTAGTAGATTTTTCAGAAAGAATGTTATGTGTAACATTACATGACTAAAGTCATAATTACGGAATATTGATGAAACAGGAGCAACATAAAAATTCGTCTGTATGGGAACAAAATGTTTATTGAAAAATGAACTGACATGAAGCATTTTCGGTGGCCAAGCAGTTCGCTCGCTAATGTCTTTGCGTTCTTCTTCTATTTTTGGCAGTTCGCCAGGTTTACAAGCGGCCTTAATTTACACGCGGATTATTGGAGCCTGTGCGAAACGAAAATCTTTGGAAGTTGCTCGACAGTGGCAGTGTGGCGCTCGTTCCGTGACCGCGCGGGCCGGAAATATGAACCCATTGTGTGCAGCTTCGTCTTTTTGTATCTCACCCAGGCCTGGGCATTGCATTGGGGTTGCTGTACTCACATCGCATATTTTTATTATTGTTATCATTTGAAGCCGCTCTTTTGTGCAATCCAGAAGCATAATAATGACGATTATAAAAGCCCAGGAAATGTATGCCTTTTTATGGTACTCGATGTTATCTCAGTAACGGGTTTCCATAATTCTGAAAACATCCGGCTGATATGGTAGAGCGGTATTTTTATGACTAACACTAAAAAGCTTGCCAATATTTATGTCGTAATCACTTTAATATTAACGTTTATTTTTTTTCTATTCCAGGTAAGCCTTCCCTTTCTTCAAACCTCGATTTGATTTGGTGAGAATATTAACTTACAAAGGGTTCGAATTGAAATTGAATTTTAAGGAATTTTGTCGAGGTAACGTTACTTTCAACGTGTGTCGCTCAATATCTGTGTGAGTGAATGTGTGGGTCAAGAATGCGGCGGAGATTCGAGGTCGTGCAGGTCATATACATCGCCACACGGATCAAATCACTGCAACTAATAATTAAATTACTTCAGTACGGATAAAGTTCCATTAATACCAGTGTTTCATAAAATTCTGTCTACACAAAGAACTATTTACAATTGTTACAAGGTTAGATTAAATAGGTACCTACTTACCACAGTGAATTTTTTGTACATTTTGCATAACAACGTGGACCTTTCACATCTAAGAACCCACCGGCCACTGTTCTTGGAAATAATTAATGCTAGTAGCAAGCAAATGAATTATTAAATAAACTGCTTCCAGTACTGCCCAAGTAACCACTGAGTCACTTACGTCTACACGACACTACACGTCATTTTGTGTCACATGCACAATAATTTTGTAAAATTAATACCAATTAACAGACTTGTAACATTGTTTTGAGGAGGTATTCTGCTTCGACGCTTTTTTTGCATGATGTAGATAATAATTAGCAACTTAGAAAATATATAAATACTCACAGATATGAGTAGGTACGTCTTTATTTTGCTTAGTATGCTAAATTTACACTTCTTAATAATGAAAAAGTGTTATAATGTAGAGTTGTAAGTTAATACTAAGTAATAATTTTAGTATTCGGTTTAGTTAATTATCAACAAATACATTTATAAAGTTCTGTGTTATTAAGAGTTCAATAGGAAAAGGCAAAGGCCAAAGTTCCCTTTCGTTTGTGCGTGGAAACCGGTGAATCACTTTATTATTTTTACATGTACTTTTTAACTCACAGGAAACACGCTCGCCGCACAAAACAGTAGTGTATTGAGGCAGTATTTTATATCCTTACTTAAACGTGGTTTATGAACCGCTGTTGCCAGGTCTCTAAGTATAGAGCTTTTTTAGACACGTTTTTTGGTCTCTTACTGCGGCCGACAATTCTTTGGTCAAGTAATGTTTTTTTTTTAAATACACTGCTTAGATTTCTGATTGGTCTAAATGCAAAATATATAATTCAATTCACAATTATCCTAATGTCATTAGAATTCTAGTCAAACAAAAAATTTTACAGTAAATTGCGTATCCGACGGGACACGTTGGACAGGATCACGGTAATCTCTGTTAACAAGGGCTATATCGATAAAAAAATGTCGAACATGTCATTTTCTATCTTAATTTTTTTTTGATGACTGTAGAGTCGACCTAACCCTCCGCCTGGCGTATACTTACGTACAAAGCAGGTAATAATATGTCATCTCATTGCATCAAATTGTAATGTAACAATCGTTTTATAGTCTGTGACATGTTGTTATTCACTTCACCAGCCACACCCGAAGGTCACGTTCCACGTAGTCGCATTCAACTGATGTCATTTTGCGCTAGAGAATTCTTGAGACATTACCACATCAATCGCTAAACAAATAATAATGTAACCAACTAGGAAAACTATAAAGTCGTGGCTTACCTTCTTCAAGATTTCCTTACGTATTTCTGTTTCCATAAGCATTAAGCACGGGTTACACAATAGAAGGGTTTAAAATAGAAAGGCGGTTTTTCTCTACGTTACTGTTCTATTAATAACCAATTCAAAGCTAGTACAGAATAATGTGACGCGTTTTAATTATAAACGCAAATAATGATGTTAGCAAAAATCCTTCAAGGTCAATTAAATTCAGCATCTTGTAAAGGTCGGACATTTTAGTGTTCAGAAAACAAGGACAACAGTCTCTCGTTTGCCTTAAGTGAGCATAAAACTAAACTAAATCAAAAGGTTACTACTATTCGTGATTTCATTAAGGCATGTCAGAGAGTCAAGTTTGGTTGTAAACAAAGTTTCTGCGTGGCGGAAGAGATTGCAAAAGTTGTGAACATAATCCCAGATAATATGGTTGTCTTCCAGACAAATCCTTGATTAAATTTAGCTGCATATTAAGAAATTGTGACTTCAAAAATCGCGTCCTAATAAATCATTATTATTATGACGCGACGAAGTGTTTATATTGTAAAACTAAAACACAAGTTCAAGATACGATGTTGCTATAACTGCCCACTTCTGCAATAATTAAGATAAAACCTAGGCAGGCCATTAGTTCTCGGTACTCCACACTCGTAATTCCCACATCGATTTACTAAAATCAATAATATACTATATCAAACATAAACGAGTATGTAGCATATAGGAAATCTAGTGCCAGTTGGTTGGGATAACGTTAGTTAAATATATAGGTATCTGTAGTTGGTACGATGTATTTCCCCTGGGAAAAAGGCGTGTGTGTATTGTATGTATGATGTAATTCACATAGCTAACAACATACCTGCGTGAAAAAAAAAATGCACAATCTGCGTTAACTGGAGCGATACGCGCAAATACATTTTGTATGAATAATAATATACTTGTTAATATGAAATATTCAAAACTAGTTATAAAATACTGACCAAAATGGCTGTTTATATTTTGAATGATTAGAATCGATTACTAATTGCACTACTAAGTAGTAAGTAATTAAAACGTTGGACGCGAAAAACTATAGAAATCGCATTTAGATTTCGTGTTAATGATAAGTAGTAATTAATAAGTAATTTATTACTTTCACAACGCTAATACTAGTCTACCGGGTAGTTTAGTGTCGATACTTATAGTATAGATAAATATCATTTCGCGATAAAATGTTGAGGTTCAGTAACTTATGTGGAAACGAGTAATTAATATTTTTCATAGATTAAATCGTCCATTGTTGGCCATTGCATCCTTGAAAGTATTTTAGAGAAGTTTAAGTTCATCCTCCTTTCGCTGACACCGCCGCGTTCAGCATGTTTCAATACCGTTCTTGGCCCAGTTTTCGAAAGATTTGTAATGAAATATGCATGAATGTAATTTATAAATACATAGATACGTATTATGAATAAGGATACTTGGTGAAGATATGGAGATATTCAAATTTTGTATGGTATATTCACAATACTTAGAAACTTACCAATTTTATCTCAAAATGTTATTACGATCACTACCAGGAATGCTTCAATCCTCTCTCTGAAAGATCATAGTTCATTCAAAATTGGAAACACTAGTAATAGTCTTGCTGGCAGACAATGCTGGATGGTAAATATCACTGGGGC
The DNA here is from genome assembly GCA_964056405.1 of Acronicta alni. Lineage (NCBI taxonomy): Eukaryota > Metazoa > Arthropoda > Insecta > Lepidoptera > Noctuidae > Acronicta > Acronicta alni. Next base: position 6,407,291 of record OZ043920.1, read on the forward strand.
ACCCACTAAAAGTACTGAAAATACACCATGCCTGGTTATTTTTATAGGAAGTAATTTTACTGAAATAGTAAGAAAAAAAGCACTGTAAAGGTAGAACATTCTTGGATCTTTTGTTGATATCTAAATAACTACATGATATGTAGTTGTATTAGAAACAATTTCAAACTAATTAAAGTACCAATATAGCAAATATGCGATCATTGCTGAGGATCCACAAGTGCTGGGTGGGAATGGGTTTCATTGCTGATTTAGTTTAATTGAACTTTTAATATCCCTTGACCTAGTCGTCATAAATTTAGTTTGTTGACGAAACTATTTGCTACTACACACACAATTTTGTTAATTAATCGTTTTCCAAATGTGTTCTTAGATGTAGCCTTGGACGTGAATTAATTTAGCACCACTAGGAGATATTAACAGAACTCTAGTTCTCCAGTTAGTATGGGTGTGAAGGTCGTTTCAGCAGCTAGGCTGCGTGCAATGACAATAGTATAATTTGTTGCTGCGGTTGGGAACACTGCCAGGAACTGTTCACATTAAGTTCCGAGGCGATTCACCTCGGTCGCGTGCAGTTCAAACCGGTCCAATCTAATGCGGCGTAGTTAAACTAAATATCAAATTATGATTGTCATTAGAACCCCATTAGAAAACCCGGTAATAAGCTAAGTAATCCTATGTAATCATGTTCATTATAATTTCATGTAACAAATATGAACAGTATTGTGTCCAGATCATCTTTAGATAGATAGATACCTTATTAATTCTCTTTTGAATATATATAAATCTAAACTTCATTCATCGACTTTCACGTTGCACAGCTAAAAGAAATCAAAAATGCCTGCGATGTAATATTACGGGCTACAATATTATTTATAGGTTGGCATACATTAGCCAGCCCATTAGTCGGTAGACCGTGTCGTTAAGGGCTAAGTATTGACCTGAAAGCTATTGTTAGAAATTTCTACTCTAAGTACAGCTATTACTGACTATTGCAATGTAGAGTTATATTTTAATCGTTATTTGATTTATATGCCTCAATAATTACTTTATGCATAGATAGAGCAGGGACTCTTTAAGATGATTATTTTCTGCTTGTATCTTCGTCCATCTTATATTTGTTTTTATTATATTTTCTGAGTCATTAACTAGTCTCTTAGTTTGTTTATAAATGTAAATGTCTCTAAAGCTTTCGAAACTTTAAATGTTTTAACCATAAATTCGGTGGTTTATTTTTGACGTTACCCTCAAATGAAGATCATAATATTTTAGTCAGCACGCGGAAGCAAAGTTTGTAAACATGCATCCGCCCCAACAGTTTACTTGTCGGGGGTATTGTTTGTATTTGTTCACGTGACTCACATGGCACTGAGGACTGAGCACCCACCGTGAAACTGAACCCGCAGCCAACTTAATGCGGCTTAAGCGAACTTTAGCTTAAACATCACTTGTAATTTATTAGCTAATGACCGACATACTGTCAGTTTTTACGATACGATTTCAACATAAAGCTACTGACATACCTGCTGGCTCCTCTGGCGGCGGACGTTCCATGAGGATTACCCGCAATTATATACAAAACAAGAAACATCAATCTTCCCACAGTTAAGTACTCTTCTTACATTATTTTGATTTGACGGATGGTTCTTAAAAGTCATACATTATTTGTATATTTTATACCGATATAACATTAACATCATCGTTCGTTGGAGATTCTAAATAAATAAAAACATTATCGATCTCACTTCGAAATTGGAGTCGAACGGTGTCGGGAAAGTGAATTAATAGGGGAAAGTCTCTAAGGATTCGCGTGCTCGCTTTCGTTACGTGCCGCCAATGTCACGTGAAGGATCCTCAATTTGCCTGATACACAACCAAGAATACCACAATGCTTCTTGATATCGAAGTCTCCAATTAAATAACAGCGCCTATATAAAAGGCATATAAGCAATTGATGAAATTGCAAATAGACCTTTGCAGTTTGAATTACATGATTGCTCGCTGCATGGTTACTTGATTTAGATTTATTGCCCACTCTCAATAGATATCATCTGGATGATTGCCTAAATAATACAATTGAAATCGTTTGCGGAGAAGTGATTTTATATGACGAATACGTTAAAATCAACCTATACTGGTTTTTCCTAATGACCAATCCAGTGTTTAGTGGATGGATATTTTTTGGAGCCGTAATTCAACCAAAAATCGTAAAAATGTGCTATATTTATTTGTAGGGAGATTCTCAAGTTCATTGAATTGTTTTACTAATTAACTATTAATAGTACTTTGTAACATGAGGAACTAATGCCATATGTGCATCTCGTTTGTTGAGATATATTTATAAACCTGTAATAATTAGTCACATGTGCTTGTAACGGACGTATAGTGTCGAACATCACGTAAGAGTGCCCAATATATTTTTCTGATTGAACATTTTGATGGCTTATAAAACCATCGACAACATTGGGTCAAATATCAAGTTATTCAAGATATTTGACCTTTCAATTCCGATCACGGATCTATGTGGGCCCTTTTTACATCCAACTACCATTGATCGTTCCTTTGTTAAATTGTGTTTCAATCACGCTACGTCGAGCTTCGTTCAATTGGCGAACTACCTATATGTATATTCGTTATTCACCACTTCAGATGAATTTGTTTCGTTTCATCAAGCTAACTAATGGCTAATGAAATCGCATTTTACAAGGCAAATAGTATTCGACTCGGCTGTTCTGGATGGAATAGCGGCGTGGTGTCGTTTTAAAATCGTTACAATATTAGATGCTCAAAATTCATAGAAAGTTTTTCTACGACTGCATAATTGTACATTAATTTGTTATGTAATGTCGCTGGTCGGGGTCACACTTTTACTTTATAGTTCGATTGTTTATTAATAATAGAGATGGCGATTCGATCATTACCAAAATTGATATTTTATCACGTAGGCTGTAACTATTTTATATAACTTTTGACATGAATTTAGAATGTTAAATGCATGTTTCATGCATAAAATTATAGCTGATAAGTGAAATAGCATGTAAGTCCAATCACAGCTTAAATTGTATAGAAATAATGTTGTTTTGATATTTTCGTTTATGTCTAGTTCGTAATATATAGTGATTCAAATGCTTAGGTATAGGTATAAGTCAAAGTAAACAATGAATCACAATTTAGGTTTGATTCACTAATTGTGTATTCACACAAGGTTTTATCTGAAGAGACGGCCTTTTATGACGTAGGCAACTACGTTATTTAAAGTCAAACCACGTGGTATCGCTATTTCTTCACAATTGCTGCAACACCAGCGTATTCTTGTCCCCAGCTATTTATACGACGCGAGACATAATCGCCATCTATTAGGGGCCCAACACATATAGCATCCAAATTTCCAAATGAACTGACGCAGTAACAAATCTCTGTAATCACGATGTTATTCGGGGTTCAGTCAGACAGATGAACATTTTAAAATACAAGCAAACTTATTTCAACATATTGTTGAGTATAGGTACTATTGGATTTCACCAATTTCCGTGTGATTCAGATGTACGGATGTATTTGATTTGTTACTTGTTCGTAAATGATATTGCTTGGCGAGGGTAGGTACTCCGTCTGTTATAAAATTGAATCTTGATATTCTGAAATAGACAAATCTTCTAGAACTAGGATCTTTTCATAAGTTATAATAATTGTCATATAGAAATATAAAATTACATTTCATAAAATAAAGTTAGTAGTTTTATTCTAAGTCAGGAGGCTGTTTAACAGTAGCGAATTTCACACCATTCACTTTTTATAACATGGACTGTATTGGTGAAAGGTTCATTTATTAATACGTGAAAGCGAATCAGAGGTATTATTGTGAGATTTATCAATAACTCATCAGAATGAAGTTCAGAATTTCAGAATTATGATTACGATCCTCTAATGATTGATAAATATTCTATTAAAGATTTTTGATTCGACGATATTGTCAACTTCTAGCTCTTGGGCTCATGAAAATGAAAGAACGAAATCCTTATATTTGTTGGTATTAAGTACCAACTTATTGTTTTCAATATTATCGTTTGTTTGACCATAGTAGGTTTTAGTAGAACAGTTCGTATACATGAAACAAAAACATTAATTTTAAATTTTATTATATCACACATTTGGCGACCTGTCTCAGTAACTTCCTTTAGGGGATGAGAGTAGGTACTCGATACTATAATTTTCAATTATTGTCTTGCACAAATTGGCATGAATCACAAACGATACGTGTTGTGTCATGGTTTAGGTCGTCATTGTTTACGATTTATCCTTAAACAAAACAATTAACTTTTATCCAGGCTGCGGAAGTCCCATTAACGGATGAATGAGTAATACTTAATATTATTATATTTTGAAAATCTTTGGTAACATCAAATTTTACATTAAAATACTAACAAAACGAATCGCTTCTTTTAAAAGTTTCTCTTGAAACCTTTCCAGCAAAATGCGGCCTTAAAGCATCCGGCTTTTCCCTACTCGTGGACTAGGAATTCAGTCACCTGCTGCAATGTAAGGTAAAAACCCGTCTAGACGACATTAAGCTTCAAGTATTAGAGTGCAGGCCTACACTTCGAACAAATAAGTGACGTTCAAGTTATTGTCAACCTCATTATTTACGGAGTAGAAGTTGGATATTATTCTCTAAATGTCCCCCAATAAGGACAAGAATTTAAATAAACGTGCCTGAAAATAATCTTAGGAGCAGGTGACCTTTGTTTGCGCTGAGAATACTAATTTATTGTGGTTGTTAGCTTGGGTATGCCCGTAGACTTGTAAAGCATATGCAAATCGCAATTCTATAAACGACGTCAGCAGGTTATTGTTTACTTTATTTCTCCATTGTCCGAAGTTCAATACAATACTCATTACTCCCTGTTCTATTATCCGAGCTTTGACCTCGTTGCCTTCACTACTTCATACACATATTTTTACTGAACCGAGATTATCACAATTGACACTATAATTCGTAGGAAATTTCATCGAAATTAAAAATAATTATTAATGTTACTGTTTATCAATATTTTGCAGAGATGCATTAAGACAAGCGTAACGGTTAAATTTCAAATTAGCTGCCGTAAACCGTACTTAATTATCGAGGTAACTGACGCGCATCAGGCAGTAGGTACCACTTCAGTGAAATTCAAAATGTTCTTCCCTATGAGCTTATTTTATCGTCTAGACAAGGAACGCCAGTATCATTTCTCCCGGGGGAATAGGTAGCGGACCGCAAATAATGTTAGCGTTGCCAGACCGTGTCGACGTGCGGCCATTGTGTGCTTGTTTGAGCCTTCTATTACGGCTTATTCACTTACCCTACCCGACAGCCGATTCTTTGGATGTGTTTTTTTATCTGTTCTCTCTTCTTGCTTATAGATTATTGGTATTTCCGATAAGTCATTGCTACTACATAAGGAATTGACACCATTCATCAAACTAATCATTTTGTTGCATTGTGAAATAATTTGCTATTCTAATAATTATTAAGGATTTGATTACAGCTGAACCCTTAGTAGTAATAAGTCCCAACTCAATGTGTCTACAGTTTAATATTCAAATGAAATAGGACTTAAACTCAAAATGCTTCCTTATTGCTAGCATTTATTGGCTGATACTTAAGGAAACATAATCATTTTATAGATTCAAATAAAATTTCTAAATTTAGATTGAAAATGCAGGTAGACTTCATAACTCAAGGTCATTGAAAACGAAATATCAAGCATAACGAGTAAATTGCATGCTCATGGCGACAAAGCAATTCCCCGAAAGGCATAGGGTTGTAACTTGTACAACATAACAACGGAGCAAAGGCAAAGAACTAACGAAACTAGCTACCTAGTTTTGGTCATTGTTCCCATATATGTTTGCCTTTGTGGCCTTACATTTGTTCTTACTTGTGGAGAAAGAAGATGAAAACGTTCCTTTGCTACAAAAAGGACGTAGGAGGTAATAAGTACTTTTAGGGACATTGAATGGAAATGAGAATTCATTCATTTGTCGCCGCGTCTCCGTGAGGTTTTAGAAAGCGGAGATGATAATTACAGATTTATGTTATCAATTTGGACGGTAAATTACTACGTGGAATAGTGCATCATCGTTATCATCGACTTAGGTTTTTAATAACTTGAAAATTGAAATGCAGAAATTTTAGTATTTCAGAGGAATCGGCTCCATTTATACATTTGTCGGAATAGCCACTTCCAAATAACGTTGTTACGTTAGGCCATTTATTTATTTTGCAATCGAAAATTGTCCAATATTTTAGCTAACAGGTAATCATAATATCATTTATAGTTTAATCTGATAAGAAGTTAGTTAGCAGACTGTTCGGATACTATCCGATGAAACGGTACTTCCATGAAATCCCGGGACCTGACTCAGTCTGAGTTCTGTGGATGACATTTCATATTATTTACTTGACATCTGTTATATAAACGAGTAGGTATTTGGACGTTAGAATTAAACCACAGATTAAATATAACAGTAAAGTCAGTTACATTTTAACAATTGTGACATAATATAACATGCCATGCAAACTTAACAGGTTAAAATGAAAAAAATATATTCAAGGATAATACTGAACGCTTACTTAGTAAAGTATACAATGAGATAAGAAAAAGAAATAGTCAGGATTATGACGCGTGTAATATGCAAATGTTGTCAGAAGGCCTCGTATTTGCGATCTGAACCGGCTCGTATTCTGAATCTAACACCGCACTGCGTTTGCGGCTGCATTGTAGAATGCGCTGCGTTTTGCGGTTCGCCTTGTGGTTCGCGCCGCTCGCCAGTCACGCCAATAACATCAAAGTGTTTATTTTATACATGATCTGCGATAGGAATGCGTGCCGATGGAATTAAAAGCCTCAGTCGGATCTGTCGCCTGACCTCTGATTCACAAACATTAAATGCACCCATTACACGTTCTGAACGTCTGATTTTAATATTGTGTTTAATTTTTCTGCATTACAAACTTGCACGCAGTATTCTTGTTTTTCGAATCAGAATGTCAGAAGTTGTTGGATTATAATGTTTTATATAGGATAATAATCCTATACTATATATGGAATTATATTTGGGCATGTACTATTTTTTTTCTGTTTCCCTTGTTACAGCAACTCAAAGATGAGCTCGGTGAAGTGGTCGCGGAGCTGGAGGCTCTGGATGGGCAGGAGGAGTGTAAGCAAAACAGTAAAGCCAAGCAGATGAGCATAGGGAGGAAGAAATTCAATATGGATCCGAAGAAAGGTGAGCAAAAACGAATAGTCTAGAGAGAGCCTGATGAGCATGTCTGATTAAGGGCCTCGACCCGTAATACTTGATCTCTGCATCGTACAAAAACTAGCAAGATAGCTGTTCGTCTCAATCACTGGTACAGAGAAAGTATTGAAATAGTTTTTTTTGTATGAAATACGATTCTGGTTACTTTTTCTTCATTGGGACGTGCTTTCTTATTTGGTTTGAATGTAAACATGTAGTATATTACGTATTTAAGAGCACAAGGAATGAAATATATGGCTCGCTAAAGAATTTTATATAATCTGATGACAAATTCTTTCGGAGGCGAGGCCGTGGTTTTATTAAAAACATTCAAGTTTTTGCTACAGAATTTATTACTGTTATTTCCTATACACAAGTGGGAAAATACATGTGGCTGTAGTAAATGCCATACTAGATTAAAATTTTAAATGTGAAATAATGTAAATAAGGATACCATAAATGACTCTGATATAGTTCTAGACTCCGTTCTCACGATCACTTAACGGTCCAGACACATTATTGTGTTTGCTTGGCATTTTATATGTTAGATAATGTAGGCATGTGTTATATCTCTTGTAACACTATCACCATCTTTTGTAGTATTAATCTAATGTGATTTTAAGGCGGAAAATAATTGGGTGTACCTAATAGGAAGAAATACATAGGTGCCGCAATTAAGTTGCTTCCTAAATATAGTTCTTATCATGGTAAATAAAATGGTGATAAAAGCAGAAAAATTCATGCTATTCCATGAGGCAGGTGCGGCGTTCCCATGGCCGGTCGAAAGACATATTCTGCAAATTGTTCTATTCCTGCGCTCATACACCTGTCCCAACGACAACTCGCATGTTTTATAGAATAGCTCAGTGTTAATTAGATCAAAATCCACAACATGACACACACATACCACGTTTTTTTTCAATGTTGTTGCTTGTAGATAACTGATAATATGGTGATGATGTAATTATATTTTGTAGTTGTACATGTTACTTGGATCTTTCACTTTTCGCTGGTAACAGATCGTGCGTATATTATCCTTGAAAAACACGTTTAAAGAACAATCTAGTTTAGAATAATACGACATTTCTTCTTGGTGCATTATTTGTATCGGAAATATTGTATCAATCGATTATTTTATACATGTAGAGATAGCTATTAGTAGTACACAGTAACATAGCTATGTACATTTATACATGACATACTTAAAATATATTAATCCATTTTTAATAACATACCAAAATGGCGTTAAGGCCTTGATCCGCTTTAATCTTGGCAGGGTAAATGTTTGTTCAGCTAATCGATATACAAACAAAGACCCTTCTAAAACTCTCGCGTTCCATTTATACTTTCCAATTTTCTTCTTGTGCATTAGAAAATATTTTTATAAGATATTTAGCTCTTTCTACTCATCGCTGGTTTATATTACGACGTATTGCGTCCTGGTGGATTTATCTAACAAACTCGACCACTTAGCATAATATCTAAGAAGTAATCGGTAAAAGTAGCTTTCATCCTGTAATTAAATTGGATAGGTGGACTTGATATAGGTTACTTTTCTGCAAGTAACGGTACAAATTACTGCTATGAAGAACGCTTTTGATGTGGTAATAAATCATCATACCCACATTAGAGTAAAATGGATTTCTTACAATAACATGTGCTTGCTCCAAGTCTAACGTACCCTGCGTTATTGAATAGGGTGTTCATTAGTCAACATGAAAGTGGTTTTTCGTTACGTTTGTATGACACCTTAGTGCTCTAGTGCTAACTAGGTCATGTTGACAGTAACAACTAGTTTGGCGAGAGCTTAGATGTAAGACACGAGGTCTCCTGAATACATACTCCAAGCTAGCAGAAGCTTGAGCACTCCTACTCTGAAGAGTGGCCGTAATGGGATGCAGTCGTATACGCCACCGGGCAGCACAACCTCCTAATGACGTGTTCTTATGAATAGGGTGACGACTTCTGTTCCCTTTTGCATCTACATCCACTGTTTATGCTACCTTTATTTATTAGTAGATTACGATATTGCACTATGATGAGAAGAAATAAAGAAGTATCAGTTTGGATCATTTAAGTAATGCAACAACAGTCAATTTTGAGAGCGTCACTGAATTAGTAATTCGGTAACATTATTTCCGTGTGGCAAACTGGTTTCGCTTCAGGATTAGCCATGCTGTAATAATTCTTACGGATTAATTATAAATATGGGCAATAGTTATAAAACATAAATTAAGTCTTGCTTTAGGAATATTACATGATACCAACCCAACATGAATAATAAAATGTGTAAATTACCAATATAAACAAATGAAGATAAATTGAAAATGTTTACAGGTAACGATTATCAAGCGATTTATGACGTGTGAGCGTTGAATCGGCGGAATCTCACTGTATGAATAATTTACTGGAACAACCAGCTGCAAATAGCTGGTTGTTTATTGAGTAATCTTTCTTAATGTTCGCTTCCAACAATCCGTATCTGACCGTTATTAGAATTCGTTGTAATATTAGTCAGTTAAGTAACATTTGTGAAACTGTACCACCCGCGGTAATGTAGGTAATACGGTTGGGAACTTATTCTATAGAATTCGAAGAAATAACGCCGATCGGTGATCAAATTATCAAGTTCAATTTGAATGTGGATTTCCTAGAAAATAGATGCAGTCTATACAATTGATCTAGCAGGAAACCTAAGAATCAATTAGTTAAACCCCGAGATGGGGTCAAAATCTGAAACCGGTTTCAAAAAATTCAATGTAGTGCATGTTAAAACATTGCGTGATCTGAATCAACTGCAATCTAAATTGCAATTAATTTAAATAACGATACGATGAAAAATCGTGCAACCAAGAATAATATCAATAACCATAAAATAAAAATAATGCTGATGTTATTAAATATTTATTTGATTGTGAAGCAAATCGTTATGAACGAGACATCAAACATGATTGTCTGCAGTAATTGCATAACTCTAACCCTATTATTAGCATGTGATACTGCATGCATTCATAATTTAAATTACGTAAAATACGTGACTCCAATGGCTTCTTTCCCTCGGGGAATAATTCAACGTTCTTTCATTGTTAAGACCCGCCATGTTGTCCATACCTTATTCTTTTCGTATATACTTTTCCTGTTTTAATTAGCATACAAGGAAACTGGGACATTAGCGTACTGAAAAACTACAGCTACTGTTTATCAGCCGTACGGTCTGTTAACTCTGTTGCATTATAAGTTATAACCTGTATCAATTTGTCTATACATTTCCAGGTCATTGATAGAGTTTTCAGTTTGGCAACTGAAATCTGAAACTTGCTGAATTCACAAATATAATCACTCGTTGGCAACTGTTATTTACTAGTTAAACTAAAAAAATCCTGTTATACATAGTTAAGCCAAGCGTGAGACGGTCAGTTTCAGGTCGGTTTAATTTACGAGATTTTTTTTAAGTTACAGAGTTCAATTAGGAAAATCGTAGAGTCAATATGTAGATACGATTACTCGAGCAGAATATTCGTCTGGTTGAGTATTTTCGTAGCTGGCAGTGCGGTATCGCTAACAAGCTTGTTATTGTTGCAAAATATTCAGACGTCACATGATTGGTCCACTTCTCTCGATCACTTAGCACCAACGATCCGTCATGCTGCTATCTGCAATTTTGCATGCCGCAGGATGGAAACCCAAGTCAACATCGAGATTTATAAAACAACCAAAGTGCATAGTAGAACTTATCACACGACGTATGTAGTACCGAAGATAAATTGCTCTTACTTATCATCCGTAATGCTTTCAGGGCGTTATTTTTCAACGGAAAAAAAAATCTTCTTACTCCTCGACAAACTTAACTGTTTTTGACAAATATTTACTATAGCTGAGTTTCCTCGACTACTGTTTTTGTGTCGTAACTTTTGGCATTTACTTACAAGCAATGTCTGAAACTGACTGCTCACGTATTTTACCCTCCATTGAAGCTCCGGGCTCTGTGTGGGGGCGGGTGACGTCACTCAAGACGCAGGCCATTAGGATTTTGTACGCAGTACTATTATGATGGTGACGTAAGGCGTAATGAAATTGCTTAGTGCGCTGATGATCTCTGATGATGATAATAAAAATGAAATGTTGGGAATGAACTATCAATACATATATTTAATCCTAACATCTTCAGGTTAAGGCTATAATTTAAATTTAAGATACCGACTATGTTAGTTACCTACGTACAAATACTTAGCTTTGTGTTGAAAGGTCGCCATTTAGCGTTCGTATAGCGAGCATTGTTTGAATGGAAGTTACATTCCATCGCTCCTACGATTGCTGCTCTAAATGGGTGCAGGCACGGTCACCGTTCGCTTTCACGACATATTGCATATCGCTAACCAACGTTTAAGATTTTAACTTCACCTTCGAGATGGAACATTTTAAAATTTATTAAAATTCATGAGTAGCTAATTTAATGAATATTCCACAGAACGAGGATATTTCACTATAAAAGATGCGAATATAAATTAAGGAAGGAAATTCATATAGTGCGTATTCGTATACCTACTGTAATCGTTGATTGATGTTGTTTTTGTTGATGTTGGTTTATTTAAAAGAGAACATGATGAACTCCGAGTTTCTCTTTCTTTTGGCGTTTCTTTTCAGAGTTCGTCAGTTAGGGAAAGCCGCTAGATAGTACTAAAAATCTGATACATTGACTTTCCTTTGAATATCTATTTACAGAAATAAATATCTTTATCAATAAACCTAGACTGTATTATGTGCTATCACAAGGACACCCATTTAATGGTTTTACATTTGCATGTAGGTATACAGAGGTTGATTTATAAACGGCCTTTGACGTACCTACACGGTTTACACCTAGGTTACGTTCTTGTAATCAAGTTGATGAAACATAGAAAGCTTTTATGTGAAAACAAAGGTGCTCTTGCGCAGTCGTTAGCAGTTTTTATGTTTTCTTTTTCGCTGTCGCACACGTGGTTTGAATTTAAACTTTGTAAAAGTATGCGGTTTTCATTTACTCGTTATACGTTTATTCTAAGAAACAATACTTACTCGGGAGGCGATTAGAGTTCACATAATTATTTTTTAAGTTCATTGTTTGTAATATAAATCATTGCAACTTATGTTATTTTCTTTTAAGGAATCGAATATCTGTACGAGAATGGTCTACTGCAGAGGACACCTGAAGACGTAGCACAATTTCTTCATAAAGGTGAAGGTCTAAGTAAGACGGCGATAGGTGACTATCTCGGCGAACGTTCAGAATTCAATGAGGCGGTGCTCAAAGCATTCGTTGAATTACACGATTTCACGGACCTAATACTAGTTCAGGCACTCAGGTGAGTTGTAGAAAGTCTTCAAATTTATTTGCTAAATTTTGCTGGAGGCTCTTAGGCTAAGCTAGCGCACGATGTTCTTTGATAAAAATATTATTTTGAAACATCAGGCTGTAGATGGATGTAAACGAACTACACTGGCACTCCGGGCTAGTGAAGCTTTCGATTTGAAATTGGATCAAATAGTTCAATTCCTTTATTGGGCAAATATTGTTTTGCAAACAATTCGACTAATATTTATCACTTCACAACAAAGGCTAAACTTGGAACAGGAAATGGTATTGCTATTTATTTTTATAAATATTCACTGACATTATTTGTAACGTTTGTTTCCGGCCAAATACAGTGCGAAATAAGATAACACAGATAATTTTCTGAGAAATCAAATACATATGTCATAAAAAATATCTTTTTGTATTTCAAACAAAGTTGAATCCAAAACAAATTCCAAGAAATTACATACACCTGTGCAAACACGATCATTTGAGAAATATTTTCCTTACAAAGAAAATATTGAAATACCCAAAACTTATCAGGAAGCTTCTCGAATGATGGTGCCTTCAGTATTGTAATTATTATAATTGAAGAAGGCTTTTCTGTTTCTCTGTGCACTTTTAGTGTTTAAAAGTTTTTATCATCGTGTCACATGCTTCAAGCGCAGTATCTTTTTGTCGAATAAAATAAACCATTGAGGCATGTGGAGAACTGTATACTCGTCTCCACTTGGCATTCGGAAATGTTTCACTTGGCAGTTGTACTGTACATTTTGCGCTGAGGTCATTCACTCTGTTCTTTCAATTACTTACAGCAAAATGATGTTTATTTCCTATTATAATATAAACTCTATGAGCTTTGTAATGCATTATTCTTACCCGACGTTTAAATGGCCCGGTACAAGTGTTTGTTTTATCTATTACAGACAATTCTTGTGGAGTTTCCGTCTACCGGGCGAGGCGCAGAAGATCGATCGTATGATGGAGTGTTTCGCTCAAAGATATTGCCAACTAAACCCGGACATCTTTACCAACGCGGACACGTGTTACGTACTAAGTTTTGCGATAATAATGTTGAACACCTCTCTTCATAACCCCAGCGTTAAAGACAAGCCTTTGCCGGAACAGTTTGTTGCTATGAACCGAGGGATCAACAACGGCGGTGATCTACCTCAGGAGTTACTTTTAGTGAGTACAAGCTTGTTTATTAAACTTTATCTCTGTCTCTTTGTCGTCGTAACTCGAAAGTTACACACCACATCAGCTAGTGTTTACTATTATTATTAATTGTGTGCGTACGTATTATGGGATGTTCTCTTGCCATGTATATCATAATGGCTTCTCCATCGATTTTGTTACAAACAGGGTTCCAATTGATGTAATAATCTCCTTAGAATATTGATTTCTAACATTTACGCGAATATCTCTCCTTAGAAGTAATAGTCAAACTTCTCTTTAATAAAATTACGATAATTTAATTCCGGAACTGCGATTTGACCCATTTCGATTGAGAAGAAATATTCCATCATCATACAGGACATAACTACTATTACTACGTCGCTTACGCACTAGTCAGTATATTAATGAGGCAGTTATCCTTATATTCGTCTCTGCATAAAATTTTCCGACGTCATTATTACGTCATCATATTATAATTGGCACTTCGTAAGAGATATAGGCGATATTTAGGTCGCCCAAGCGCGTCTATAGTTTAAAAGTGTCTATTGCAAAGTCAATGCCACTCGTTTATATTCAGTTCTTTAAGGGTTTATTCTGAATACTATTTGGTATTATCAGCTCTAGAACATATTTTAAATTTTAATTCATTAAGTATCATAGTTTAGATAAGACTATGGAGAAGGTAGTTCACAACAATAATTATGCGTATCAATCAAACCAAACCTAATCAAGTATCATTAATATTAATATATTCAACTAAACACTAAAATTATTAAAACTTGTTATTAAAACGGTAAGTAATTTTAGTTTGGTAGAGCTATGGGATATACCATTTCCTGATTGCGTTGCTATAAAAAATCTCTTGCTTGATCTTGGATATACCTGCGAACTGTGGGTGCACTTTAGTACAAATTTGCCTCATACACGAACTCGCGTCGTTTTTAATTCCATTTCTGTTGTGTAGCGAGTGTAACAATAATATATAAATATTACAATATATAAACATGTTTACTTGTACATATAAATGCCAACATTGTATAATTGTATAAACGCCAGCACGTCAAGCTATCCAAAACTGTCAAATTTTCTTAATTGAAAATGAACCTTACGCTTTTGTATTAAAGTTGAAAATCTATCAAAGAAATTTGACAGATTGGTGTACCTTGATGTACTGGCCTCTGTACTTTGAGAAGCCCAAGCGGCATCAACCGGACATATTTATGTTTAATCTCATATTCACATAATATTTCCAAGATTTTACCACCACTTGTCACAAACATGTTTTTATATAAATAATTATGTATAATTAGTTTTTGAACGACCGTGATAAACCACAATCTTTAATGTTAACAACTCATTGACGTTGACGTAAATAAAATTGTAAACAATTTGAAATCATTAGCAGCGTTATCTGTGTAGTAACTACGTGATAAATATCGGTATCTTAATGTCACAGTTGAATGCGAGTTTCTGTTTTAACTGGTGGTTTTATGTCCATCGACGAACGGTTAAAGTATTTAAATGTACGCAACTAAATCGGTGATTTAATGTTGTTTATTTTTGTGTCCATTATCTCCTAAACCGTCGAACTTCACACTTTGTTCGTAATGTTCGCGGAGTCCGTCAGTTAAATTTTATTAAGTTTATTGTTTTTGTTCTTTCCAGTCGTTGTACGAGTCTATTAAAACGGAGCCGTTTAAAATACCAGAGGACGACGGCAACGATCTCATGCATACCTTCTTCAACCCAGATAAAGAGGGATGGCTGTGGAAACAGGGAGGAAGGTAAATATTTTATAACACTACACACTTGATTGTACAGAATTATGTTTATAAAGAATTTACCAAAAAAATGTTTTTGTTAGTCAGTGTTTGGCACATCTCCGATCTTTGACCCTACATAATGTGCTTAAAAAAATACTCTGGGACATTCCAGCAGTCTTGTAGTTATGAAATTTTTGAAGCTTTGCTCATCTGCTAACGGAAAAACCAGAGCGGAATGGAGTGGGGTCACACGTTCTACTTTCATTTTGTGAACAAATGCATTGTGGCTGGCGATTTTAACTTTAAAACATATTTTCCTTATTCTGTCACATAGCATAATAATTATAAAATCATGTTAAAGGGTTTGTTTTAAACTATTTGCAGGTACTTACGTCATTAATATACTACATCTATGCTTTAAAAATTATTTTAACCTGTTAGACACTGACTGGCAAAGTGCAATGCATATTTTACTTGTGAATTTTATATAATACCATCACGCCTGTATACCGCCGAAGGATTAGGCAGAGGTATAAAGTACACCGTAACAGAGATGTGCAGTTCGCCAATTTTATACAATATATTATATTAAATACTCCTGCTAGTTGCGAGCGTGTTACTATGGGTTTGTATAACGTTCACACGTAAGGTGGTAATATGTTTTATAATTACCACGTGCTCATTATTATCCGTCATTAGAAACACGCAAATAACGTGAAGTACCTAAGCATGATTGTACATGTAAAGTACGTACGTTTGCTAAACGTGATTTTCCTATAGTAATTTATTGATCTGAAATAAATCTTGAGGTGCGTCGTTGAAAATAAGCACGTGTATCCAACCGGTTTTAAGGTTAAAACTAAATTTATGAATCGTAGTGTTGTTGTATCTTAGTATTCATAAAAGATTCCTTATTACAATAACATTATTGTATTATAATATTTTTATTAAGCAACCTTTTTTATAAAAAATGTTTTTTGAAAGACAGCGACTCAATGCGTGTTCTTTTTCCTTCTTTTCTTTGCACCCGTTTTGAGGATTGTAAACAGGTTAGTGTTCGGCATAGACCTCTAACTTCACATCTTTACACTTACACACTATATCAGTTTTGTCAGCATTATTATCTATTTTCATGCATTCGTTTCCATTTATACTCCAAAATCGAACCGATCTGTGCTCACTTAAACGTAACTAAAAAAAACTTCCAACACAATAGAGCAGAATCTATACAAAATTGAGAAAAAACTAAATAGGTTGGGTACTCAATAGAATGTGTTTATTAAGACCCAAACCTATTTGTTTTTTTTAATGTCTACCTGTCGACTTACACTTGTTTTTTGTTGCTTACAGATACAAGTCGTGGAAGAGACGGTGGTTTATATTAAACGACAACTGCCTGTACTACTTCGAATACACGACGGACAAAGAACCCAGAGGCATCATTCCATTAGAGAATATATCTGTGAGTATATAAAAAGGTTTATTTCATCGGGACATAGCGAACCTGTTCTTACACTGTCATTACTTACAAGCCGGCTCCCGGCTCGTAAAATTACTTATCCACGTATCTAGACACACACACAAGAGCAATGGAGCTTTATTCAAAATTTGGAAATCAGTTAGGTACAGAGTATTAAATATTTTGGGACATTTTACACAACACCATCTAGTCCCAAACTAAGCAGAGCTTGTACTATGGGTACTAGACAATGGATATAATACTTATATACTTTTTTGTAAATACATATAATACATAAGAAACACCCAGACAAACACAAATACTCATGTTTTACCCACACAAATATTTGTGCCTTGTGGGAATCGAACCCACGACCCCAAGATCAGCAGTCCGGCACACGAACCACTAGACCACAGACTTCGTCAAATTATATTACTTGAAATATTACTTGATGAGTTAGCCTCTGTACCTAACTGATCAAGTTATACTTATGAGTACAGCACTTTTATTAAAAAACATACATAGATACATGTATAGAGGCCAGAATATGAAGCTACCCTAATCTGTCAATTTTTTTTTATAGTTCTCTACTTTAATATAAAATAATAAGGTTCATTTTCAATTAGGAAAATTTGTCAGTTTTGGATAACGTGACCTGCTGTTGTATATCCGATTCTTAACAATTACGACGTGTAATATAATAAAAATTATTCGTTATTTTTTTTTTGAGTGAGGAAAAGTTCAGTCCTAGTCTGACCCACGACTAATCTTGTGTATACCGTCTTTGACTCCGCCCATGTTGTAGAATTGCTCTTCCACATCTAAACCGTCTTATGTTTACGTCATTTTTCTGTCTGTGGTTGCATTATTCTTTCTCATAAAAATACAACTTTAGATTTCACTCACCATGCGATAATGTAGAATATTATGTTTTGTCACTGTCATACAAAGCAATGTCTTCCACCACATTGATAGTTCTAAAAAGGTTTAACTCAAAAGGACTTGTAACAATAACAGAAAAATGACAATATCAGATATTTTTTTGTAAAGTAGACAAAACAAACTAGTTATATGACGCCTCCTTGTACCTGGTCTGGATCTCAAGGTACCAATTTTCATTAGCAGAAAAACATCTGTTTCGCATTGCGACGACACATTATGACGGCTATGCAAGTTTCTGAAAAAGAATGTGGCATCTCTGATAGCGTTAGTAACTAGCTACTAAATGGATTGTGACAACCTGACGATAAACTGAGCTATTAACACCACTGCAGTCACCAAATCGTTTTCTAAGCAGCATTATCCCTCATTGACGTTCGTCTTGGTCATAGATTATGAGGTTTCTGTTCTAGCTAGCTTACATTTACGACTTGCTACTGTTTGTGTGACTGGAATTGAATGAACTTAAACTACGTGTAGCGGTATCTTCAACTGTTTGAACGCGGATGAAGATGTAGGGAAAAATAAGAAATTAAAAGATAGTGCAGTTTTTATCAACAATTGAGCTCATGATAATTTCTCTTAGTTACCGATTTGGCTGTATCGAAAAAAATAAGTAATATAATCTCATTATTGTTTCCAGGTGAGGCCAGCGAGCGATAGACAACGTCCTCATTGTTTGGAGCTATACGCAAGTGGTGGTGCTGACCTCATAAAGGCGTGCAAAACGGACTCCGAGGGGAAAGTCGTTGAAGGAAAACACACAGTGTACAGGTAAATTAACTGTCTAAATGTTTAATATTGAATCATCATCATCAACCCATATATTGTCCCACTGCTGGGCACGGGTCTCCTCTTATATTGAGAGGGATTAGGCTATAGTCCACCACGCTTTAATTTTGAATAGTTTTTGTTATTTTATGTAGACCTTTCCATAGCTCGGCAAGCTAAGTATACAAAAGTGAATGCTTCTTTGGGACTTGGTGGTGAAGCGACCCACGCCCAAAGAGTTAAATAATGAGATTCAATGCACTATTAGGGAAAAGTAATATATTGCTGGAAATTGTAGTAGACTATGATTTTCAGTAAATAAAGCTTGCTTTAAAAATTTTACTCATTAAACATAATCGTATTTAATTTCAGAATGTCGGCAGCTACAGCGGAAGAGAGGGACGAGTGGATCGAATGTCTCCGTCGCTCTATCAGTCATAATCCGTTCTACGATATGTTAGCGCAGCGCAAGAAGAAGGCCCAACACAACGTACACTCCGCACACTAGTCCACGCCACGTCAGCCGCGTCAACTCATGAACGCAAGTTATGTGCAAGTGCGAGTACCAAGTGTACCATAACCTTTTGAATAGATGTCATTGTTTGTCAATTGGTATTGTGATGTGCGGGATTGGAGATTCAAGTATCACCGTTAATGAATAGGAAGTGTATGGAACGTTTGTAATACATTTGATTATGAACCAGAGATTACACGAGTAATTATCAACAATAAGTGCAATTTAACGACATCAAACCACCTCAGCAAACGAGCCTTAATTTTTAAATGTGGTTTATAGAATTTCTGCCCAAATAATACTATAAACATAAGTAATGTTGGTTTTAGGGGTATAGCCTGTTATCGAAAGAAGTCTAACTCTTATTATTGACATTAATCATAATTTATTGTAGAAAATATAGTAGGATTTTTATAATTACAGTGTACCTAAAACAATATAATTATGTAAAGCGTCTTATATAACGTATATATCAACATTAATGGCGAAAAATGTTTTATTTATTGTGTTGGTTTTAGTCAAAAGTGAGCTTAGACCGAGGTAACGTCCGTCAAAAGTCAGTTAATGACTTGACAATAGCCATTAGTCATAACTCCAATGAATATGTGATATTAAGCCATGAGAACGACGTACGGAATTAATTGTGTTGGATATATTGGAACACAATAATTACGCATCATTTCATGGCTGTTGGTCCATGTATATAAGCGAAGGAAAGACTGAAAATTGTGCTTTTTAAACATCATCTATTTGAAAATGAAAGTAGTCGCGGGCGTGTTAATTTACAGCTAATAAATGGTTAAGTTTTAAAAATAGTATCACCATAATTTATTCGACATCGATGCAAATACAATGAAATTCCTTTGATAAGGATGGGACTAAAATAAATTTGCTGTCTTAAACTACGTCTTGATGAACTTATAACCCATTATAGATTTCCTGCCGCGAGATTAGGATTGTTATTATGAGCGAGTACTGCCAAGTTGTAATATTTTATTATTATGATTGGTTTAAACATTTTTTGAATGTTAGGATTTTATCAGAGCAGATTCTCAGGATTGACAATAAGTTTATGTTATCAGAACAGCAATAGTACTGCTGAACTTTAGCCTAATGAAACCATGGCGGAATTGTATTCATGAAAAGTATTACTTTAATAATATTGTAAAGAACATAATTATGTGAAGATAATGTAAAGTAATAATGTAAAATAAATAGATAATTTAGCCTAACTTAGTTAGCCATCAGAGTTACTTCTCATGATGTATATATGGCTAGACGACAGTGAATAAGGAAGGCTCAACAACCAATTTTTGAGAAACTATATGAAAATCATAAAACTTTGTTAGTCGGATAAAAAGAGCAAATTGAATCATTGACTGGTATTGCTCTGCGGCCGTTTTTTTAATAAGACCACCATTACCGCCCACAAACGGATATACTTAAATAATAGTATATTCGCCTTATAAGTGGCCTAACAATATTGTCACTAAAGACTAGTCTTTCAGAAGTTGGATGTTGCCGTTAGTATGATAATAATAATTTTAATTTGGGCAACAAAATTATAGTTTACATTCCTTTCCGTGAAACTAATCATCTCAAAAGAATGTAAGGAATTATCGTAATGTTCGTTTACATTTTATGTGTTATTTTAATGAGCTATTATTTCTAATAATTTCAATCTTTCTGTTCTGTAAATATTTTTAAATAACAAATTATTCAGTTTTCATATTTCCTATAACACTGTTTCAACTTCAATAATGTTATAATATGGATTTATTCTATGAAATCATCGATGGGTTTTAAAAGATCTTAGGAAAATTGTTATTATTAAAAGATCTCTTATCATCTATCTGTAAATTCATTTAATTGATCATATTATTTATTATATATCATATAAAAGCAAAACGGCCATATCCTATTTATATATTAATCCAGTCAGTACAGGAACGCCTTCTAAAGTAAAATAGCTTTAACTATGCAATGTTGAAAAGGCGTCTTATTATTATTAATTTATTATTTAATGTTTAAAGTAACAATTCAATAGGTGTGGCTGTTTTATCTGAAATATTTATTATTTACATACTTATATAAAATTATTGGTATTGGAGAAATAGTTTTTATTTTGAAATATAGGTAAATAAGTCATTCAAACGCAATTATCTTGAATGAACAGAGGAGGTAAATATTCTGTTTTGTAATTATTGTTTATTGAATGGTGCCTAGAATTGATCTGCAACTAGTTAAGCTTACTATAGTAGGTAGTATTAGTATATCTCCTTATAGTGCGCTGTAAATTCGCTTTAGAAACGTTAATTTATCAATTTAATGTTTTATATGACAGCGGATATGTGCATAATAAAGGTGTTGTAAATAATTTTGTAAGAAAATGGATATACATAAAATATGTTTATTTACTACTTGGCTTTTATTTTTATTATAAATCTATTAAGTTCGTCATACACATGGCTATATTGGACGGTTAAAGAATCGACACAAAAAAAGAATTCTGTCATGATACAATCTTGATTGATCATCTTGATCCCGGACAAGGAAAATATGGCAGTAAATGCAGATGAACTATGTGCGTGTTAGTATTTAACATAAATTAATGACGGGGTATAGTAAATAGCTACTAGTAAAACAATTACGATAAGTGCTATCGTTCTTCCAAGCCATTGCAATACTCAAAGAACCAGTTACATGTACAAATTTTCCTGAACACTTGTTTAATTCGACCAACCGTGACGCGTCCGCCTTCCTTTTCCGTTGGTGAAACGATCGTTGCGCAAAGTATTGCTGAAATTATTATATTATGCACCAGCTGACGTTCTCTTGAACTAATACCGTACTATAATAATCTATTTACCACGTGAAATCGTATATAGTCGATACTGATAGATTCTAATGAATATTGCTTTGTGTCCAGTAGGTAAATTTTAAAATTTTTTCGCCTATCGAAAAATACAGACTAGGATGATAAATGACTGATGCTATCTGTCACACTGCTGAAAGACATGGCCATCGGTTTAACAACCAGGATTTCTGAATTACACAGTAAACGGGTCCAAATACTTGTACTCAGATGTTAAATTGAACTTGAGCCTACTAGATGACCATGATTGATTTATTTAAAGTTAGAAGATTGATACGAGATTAGTTCTCAAAACTGCGGGCAAAGAAGTTGTAGGAACCTATGAATGAATAGCGCCTATTAATTAACATATGAATGAATAGCGTGGGCAGATTCTACCTACCTTACCGTACCGTAACCTTTTTATAGAGGTTTTTGTCATGCACTGCGCCTGGCGATTGACGATCGGCGACAAGTTGCTAAGTACATTCAGCAGATGGTATCAAATTCAA
The DNA here is from genome assembly GCA_964056405.1 of Acronicta alni. Taxonomy (NCBI): domain Eukaryota; kingdom Metazoa; phylum Arthropoda; class Insecta; order Lepidoptera; family Noctuidae; genus Acronicta; species Acronicta alni. Next base: position 6,429,892 of record OZ043920.1, read on the forward strand.
TTGTTTAGATCTAAATACAAGAACAATACTTCAATAGGTACCCGAAAAGTCCCTGGAATGCTTCATTTTTATAGTCTGTTTATCAACAGGACCAAATAGATCTGCTTAGGTAATGAGGCGACGTTGAATCAACATTGGACAACACATTTAGGCAGGTCACGTTCGACGATGGTATTCAAACATTAATAAAGAGGATAATAAGTAGGTATGATTAAAGTTGCACATTTGATTTGCAGGTGTATTTTTAATACTAAGTACTTACTCATTGTTTATTCACCTTGATATTCGTTTATATCCTTACATCAATTGCTGCTGGTCAAATGATGACATTACAAACATTGCTTCTCTTTGGATATGGCCTGTTTAGGAGTAGTCTGGTAATCACGTAAGCATACCTTGTTAATACCGCAATTTTTATGTTTAACCAAAGCCTCTTGGCTTTGGTTAAACATAAAAAGTTATCATACGCAGTTAGTACCTACAACAGGCAGCCAGTATGTCTGCGGTTATAGTACATGCTTATATAGGTACCTACTCTAAAAGAATAGGGAAGAAACTTGGATAAATATAAACATAAATTGCTCATGTTGCAATTTACATAAGCGATTTCATGTTTCTACTACCAATATGGTAGAAATGGTACTCGCGTTTTCTTTTTCGTACCTACTTTTAATAATTAAAAGTATATGGTACTTACCTAAGTATAATAATTATTATTATAGGTACCTTACTATATATTCTCTTGTTGTTCTTTTGGCTCGCTATTATGTGTTGTGAATGTCGGATTACTTAAGTATTTTTCTTTCTTTAAAGCTGCCAGATTCTTATTTCCTTTTACGGTTAAAGATATTTATTTTTCCCAAAAGATTACATTAATCACTTACAGAGAAAAATACAATAATTTACAAAAATATATTAACCAATTAGCGTAGTTAGTAGGGTAGTTGTAGAAAAAGTAGATAAATATAGTAAGATTAACAGTGTTTGAAGTAAAAAAGTATTCGCACAGAAACAATGCATGTTTATTATGGCCTATGACTTAGTGATCTGTAGTGAAGTGTCTTGTTCGAATTTTATGTTAATGCTATAATGTTTATTATTTACAATGTGTATTGTTTATTATACTTTGACTATTTTATATGTAAGTACTTAATTTGCTTTTATTATCCAATTTGATGCTACCTCATTCGTTTTTGTAAGTGCGTAAGGCTACGTCAAGTTGTGGATGAATGTGGGTTGCTTATTTTGCTAGGAGTGCCTATGCTAGGAATTCTTAAATATTGTTCAATTAATTGATTCTATATTGGTTTACGTGGCATAACATTTTTAGTCTCACAAAGTCGTCGACTTAGGTATTAGTTGTCGACGGGAGCTCAAAAACGCTTTGATAATTTTACAATCGAGCTTGAAAGTTCCGTTTCTATATTATGGTTTTGCTTGTCCTCATAAAAATTAGTTATAAAAGAAATGCTTTATTAGTTATCATAAAATATAAAAAATATATAAAATAAAATGAACTATTTTATAGTATGATTATTTTTATAATTTAAATAACATACTTAAATATAATTTAGCACAACTAGAATTTTAAATAGGGGGCGTATTTTTTACCATTAATAGTACATTTAACAATATAGACTATTTTATTTTATTACAATGTTATCTTAATTCATGATTATTTATGCTCAATCTTAGTCAAATGGATGCGCGAGAGACGACGGTTTATGACTTGTTTCAGAACAATAGAGCTATTAACGATATCAGCGTTGACTATGGATCAATGCACCGTTGATCTTTGTGTTTTGGTATTTACAAAGAATAATAAGAAAGCGTACGGTAATGCTGCTAATTTAACAAATATTTTAATTAAAAGTGCATCGTTTCCTTTTCCTTTTCTAAATATGGTATTACCTACTTACTAGCTATGTGTTTGGCGGTTTATTATTTACCTAGTATCCACGTTCATTTAGTTTATCCGAAACCGTGGAAATTCCCAAAATACTTTCTTAGCCGATGCCTATCATAAAGGGAACATATATCTGCCAAATTTCAAGTTTCTAGGTCTTACAGTTTTTATATCTTGATTAATCAGTGAGCTAGTGGTATTTCGCCCTATCTATCGTATCTACGTAGGTTAGAAAGGTTGGTTCCCTCTCCGTACTAAATTGAAAATTATTACCTAATGGAAAGAATATTTACTTACGTATTAATGTTTTTGTGTTGGATAAGTATTAGTATAAATAGCTACCTACGTAACTTCGTCCTCAATACTCTAAGCATTCTTCTCCAGCACCACATCCTGTGTAGGATAGGAATTAGGAAATTAAAGTTTAACCAGTATTTTAGTAGGAAATTAATGTTTAACATATTGCTGTAATCTTCGCTCTACATCGGAACTTTACCATGATGATGTTACTGTGTCAAGGTCTGACAAGATACCAGATATCTTCGTAAGTTGTATAAAATGGTAAGTATTTAGCACTCCACTGACATTTCTCACTAACCGGTTCTACCATTCATCACTAGGGTACACATGTTTTGTAATGTTACTGGGAAAATGTTGATGGGGCAAGAATGTGGGTGACACCGTTGTTAAATCCTTACATAATACAGTTACAAAGAATTAGTTTATAGTAATTAAAACAGTATTCCATCAACCTGGTACTTATCTTAACCTACCTGCATTTTTATTTGAAAGATAAGAAGAGATAGAAAATATTATAAAAACTGGTCACTTGTCTTCCTAGTAATTCTCAATTGTTATATGTAGGTAACACAAATAATTCAATTGAGCTTCTTTATTGATTCATATCTTGTGTGTTGTTTAAATATAATTTGAATCTTTGTGTTGAAAGTTCAGCAGGATTTCTAATTGTTTTATAAACTTTATTGGGCAAGGCAGTTTTGCCCTTTAGGCTTTACGACATTGTTTCTTAATAGTATGGAAAAATAGTCATGTATTAGGTAAAGTACCATGTAAAATTATGTGGTAACTACCATATCTAAGGGTACCAAAATGGCATTCAAATTGTACATGCGTCAATATAATATATAAATAAGGTATTTCCCTATTATTGCCAGAATCATCGTATTTAAGGTGCTTACATTAATTGTATCTACTATAAATTGGAGTCTCCAAATAAACGTTCATTTGAGCGATTTTCTATAATTAAAAAATAAGTGATTCAGGGGAATGTTGTTATAACGGTTAATATAACGTAATGTTATTTTTTACAATAGTATAGATATTTGCAGCATCTTTTCTCGTGAATAAAACCCGCACTTGATTTTTACTACACCTCTGGGAAGCATATGGATGAAAACGTCGGTAAAGTGGTTAAATTGCGGCGGGAGTAATAATTTAGTATCTCAAAACTAGTTTATTAAAAATCATGTAAAGGTTTGTTTTAAAAATATGGGTGTTGACGTTACGTACAGAGGCCAGCACATCAAGCTACCCCAATCTGTCAAATTTCTTTAATAGATTTTTAACTTTAACGAAAAGCAATAAGGTTTATGTTCAATTGGGAAAATTTGACAGTTTTCGATGGCTTGACCTGATGGCGTCTGTACCTAAATAATTTCAAAATTAAGACGTCTTTGTAACAAATCAATGAATTTAAAAATAAATCTTAAAAGTCAAGCTTTATTATGTTTCAAATACGTGTTCAGTATGCTATGCATTGAAATGTAGCGTAAAATGGATTTAGTACGCAAATGGGATCGCAGCATTGTTACCCTACTTGCAATGCAATGTATGTCAATAGCAACTCAATAATATCAATACCCGTTTGTTTGGCTACACTCACAGCAACTTATTGTTTAGATTCCATTTGTCCACAATTACTTGAACGCTACTGTCTGGCTGAGAAATATAGTCAATCATATAATAGAAAAATAAGTAGGTAGAATGTATAAATATGCCAAGGAGATGGGTAAGATCAGATTCAGCAATAGACATAGTTGAGATTGCATGGTTTTATATAATATGTTCTTAATCATGTAGATTGTAGAATGTTATAAGTTATGCGCGAACATACCTTTATTACAAATTATAGATACAGACAATTTTAGAACCTCCTTCAATTATTTCGCAGTTGTTGGTTAGTACAAAGTATAAACTAAGTACACACAGTAACAGCAGGTCAAGCTATCCAAAAGTGGCAAATTTTCCCAATTGAAAATTAAGCTTGGTACCTATTACTTAGACATTAAAGTTGAAAATCTATCAAAGAAATTTGACAGATTAGGGTAGCTTGATGTCCTGGCCTCTGTACATTTATCTATGCATGTATCTAATGTAAGTATAGGTACAGGGTGGACACGACAATAAATGAAAACACAGCCTATACCTACTAAACTAAATAATCACTTTATTATCAATATGCGATACCTATACTATCACTCGTGTATTCTCCGAAGGGTTAGGCAGAAGTGTACCAATGTACACCCATAGGTTGCCGTTATGTTTAAGTCCCATGTAATAGGGGGCGAGCCAATTGCCATTAACCGAGCACAAAATCAGACTCCGAGCTGCTACTGAGAATTTCATAAAAACAGCCAATAAAAAAAATGATATGTAAGTACCAAAAGAATGAGACTACAAGACTTGTATGTAGGTATATATGTTTTTATTTATCTTCGTCTCCAGCCCGTTTAAAATAATTCTATGGCCCGGAACAGTTTGGTGAATAAAATGCACTTTCGATCGTTTTATTGTCTTGTTTCATAACATAAACTTTCAAGTGTCTATTCAAGGACGAGACTCAGACCACTGTTAACTGTCTCACTATGATTTTTAACAAATTTAAATAATTATGTTATTACCGTAAGATAGACAGGTAGAAAAGTGGTTAAATGAAATAGCTACCTGTCAAGAGACGAGTTAAAAATAAAATATGTATCGAAATAAGACTACTTTTATGGTTTATCAAATGTGATGTAATGCTGGGCCACAAATCCTTGCGAAAGAAAGTCGATACCAACCCATGATGATTCGTGAGGCTAATGAAATTTAAAAACATCCAAATTTTAATAGAGGAGATGGCTTACTACCTGCTTGGAATCTTCTTATAGATTCTACTAAATCGAAATCCAGGCCTGCAACTGCAAGACAAAAGGATACGGTGAACTCGTTTTGCGTGAATCGGATTGCCAATAATTAACAAAAATGTAGGTAGCTGTCACTAATTATATCATCAAGACGCTCACCACCTTAGTCTACCCGTGACCATGGTTGCTGTAAAGGGTCCGAAACGTCGGGATTAATAATATCAATATAACGCGATAAAATCCATAATAAGTAGATTTATTTCAATGTCTAATTTTCGCCGTAAGTGTAAGAAATCCATAATAAATGCAATGAATTTATATTGGGCATTCTGTGACACTCACTGTGTGAAAGATGAAGAGGAGCTACAGATTAAATGCACGGTAAATGCAAATTATCATTTTAATGTAAGAAAGGAAAACCAGAATTAAGCAATGTTAACAGCGCAACGGCTTTGATCTCCTACTAAAAGTTGACAAAGTATTACCGAGATCTGTGTAGTGGATCTTTGCGATAAGGTTTTTCAATATATTTTCCATGTGCAACTTTGGGTTGAAAGATCTTCTTACCTTTATTCAATAGGTAGTAGTATTGTGGTCGGTGCCAAATTGTATGTTTGCAAATTGTTGTATTGTTAAATTGCTTTTTTTTGCGGTTCATCATGAAATCACAACGCATACCTAAAAATTTTTTGTATTAGAAAGTGCGTTGTTGTGAAATCAACCTTGACATTGAAATGTTACTGCCTACTACGATTATCAAGTGCATACTTTACTTGTTATACCCAGTTACAGAAATTAGGTCAATTATTCTCGATATACTGATTGTATCATGACGAGTGCATTGATTGGGGCTACAAATATTACCTAACCAGTTAATTAAAAGGAAATACTCCAAGAAAAGCGGTTTCTAAAAGACTACAGTAATAATTATTGCACTACAATTTATTAGTGACTCTGGTGTTGCGGGTGTCCATGGACGGAGGAAATCGCTTACCATCAGGCGATTCGTCTGCTCGTTTGCACCTTATCCCATAAAAAAAGTAGTCTAGAGATGGTACAAGTATACGCTGAATTCGTTTGGGTAAGTAATGCCAAATATACTGTCGCTAAAAATAATGTGCTATCATTATTGTGTTCCGGTTCGAAGGATAATGTAGCCAGCGAAATTGCTGGGTAAATGAGGCTTATCAACTAACGAGTCTTAAGATGAAAAGGCGCGAGTGATAGGTATCACAGTCGATCAGTATATTGTATGCTTATTATTCATCTTAGTACTAGTTCTATATTATAATTAGGTGAGTGCGTACCATTTTGAGTGGACAATCCATCTCTTTGAACATGTAACAAACTACAGACACAATAGAAAGATGTAAATGTTCTCGGGCGCCGCACGGCGGGACTCTAATGCGATGTAGTGAATTGAAAGTAGCTTTATGTACAGCATTACATTGATATTAATTAACACATAAAAGATATGACGTGTGGATGTGTTTGGTAAAATCGATTGTCTATTTGGCAGCGTCTATAGGCTACTCAAAAATTTGTCACGCGTCGTCGTAGCGTCTGGATTTAAGTCAGAACAACTGTGCTAATAACGATCCATAGCATCATTTACATAGAGTTATTGACTCATGCCCGTGCCTAATAAAGTCCGCGACTATGACACCACATGAATCTTAAGTAGCGAGACAGCAAAGTTATATTATATCTACGTATTCTAACTTCGTTTACACAACATCGATTGTGAAGCGATTAATGTAGGAAAGAGCATTTATACCGAGTTTCGTGTTTTAAAACAGCTTTCCATAAAATATACGTAATAGGTGCAGGTGTTGTTCAATAAAATCTTAGGTAAGTATATCATGTAAATAAAACTATGGCTTTTGTTGAAAATGTGTCTACAAAAGTAATCTTAAACAGCCATTTAGAATATTACGATGTAAATGATCGCCTACAGGGCTAACAAGCATGCGGAGACATAATTTTGTCGTCACATTCTTTCGTCTCCAGTCATAGTTTCGGCACAAGATAAGCAACGACAAAATTATTTTGCGCATGTTGCCCCTCCTGGCTTGTGCGATTGAATGAACCTGCTGCCTGGTGAATCAATTATACCAGACTGTGATAGTAAACGTCACTGAAAAAATAAAAAATGAATCTTTGCATCACGTTTCACGTTTGTATTGCCGAAGGGTTAGGGCGCAGGTGTATTGCTGTACACCTCCTGTATTGAGTACATAGGTAGTACATAGGTAGTACATAGGTAGTACATAGGTAGTACATAGGTAGTACATAGGTAGTACATAGGTAGTACATAGGTAGTACATAGGTAGTACATAGGTAGTACATAGGTAGTACATAGGTAGTACGCAAGGAGTATGCAAGGAGTATAACTTATTTGGTTTCTTTATCTTCAAGTGAATACTCTCGACAGTAAGTACATACGTTTCTATCATTTCTTTATACGCTATTAATGTTTTCGCAAGCAATGAGGTCACATTTTTTCTTTAGTTATATTAGTGTAATGAACGGTTGTCATGGTTACGATTCTGAGGTTTCACGCTTCACGCTTACCGATTCCCAATGTTAAGTAGTTATCAGACAGTTTAACACGTACACGATTGAATGACGATTGGGTACTATTGTGCTTAGAGCTAGACACCGATGACAGGATCTGTCACAGTGGACTGATGTTCAGCCATTATGCATCAGTACTGGCTGTCAAATCACAACATTGAAAAACATACTAGTTTCAGTGTTTTAACCGATGTATTATACCGAAAATGTATTAGTTTTTTAAAATTCCTCGTTACTCTATTGATCGCAAGCGACTGACGAGTAAGAGGTCTTAGCTTCGATTCCCAGATCGAGCCAAGTGTTATTGGGTTCGGTGTAGCAACACCGAGTTGGATTTGTGGTTAATGATGATAGACTCACCCCCTATCATATTCGGGTGAATAATGAATGAATTATACTCCTAACTTAGTAAATATTTACTAAGTTAGGTTTATATTTTATTTAATATAAACTAGACAATGGTATGGTGGTCAGAAAGATTGAGTATGTGATTTGCAAATTAATTTATTTAAAATGGACTAACTCATTGAATGGGAGTACTACTTCTATCTACTTGAGTCATAAGTCATAAGTAATTTATTTCAGAACAATATAAATTGTGTTGAAAATAATTGTTACAAAATTGTTATTAATACTACATAAAATTCACAAATACATTACTATTAGGTACTTACATACTTAGTTTTCTATAATCTGCTGTTATTTAATCAATAAATCTGTATCGCGGTAATAATATCTATTACCGTGTCTGTATTGTATACAAATAATACAGCTCGGCTACTTATTTACAAAACTCGAACCTACAACATTTTAAATTTGAACAAAATAATGGTTGTTTAACACAACAATCATTTTCGTTGTGATTTATGATTTTCTCTGTAATCTGTTCAAAGTAGACAAATAAATTAAATTTTTATTATTTTATTTCTAATCCCAAACGTGATTACGAAAGTGTTACACAGCCAGTCATTAAATAATAATATAATTACGTAAAACGGAGACGTTAATAAACTTCCGTCATTGCATAACGCTTCTCTAAAATATATGTATGTAACATAACATAAATATAACTATAATTACCTACAAATTTTACAACAATACATAAGTATTATGACAACTATAAATATTAAGAGTTAGGTAATTAAAAATAAAAGTTTCAAATATCAAAATTAATATTTATTGCTCCAAAGATTTTAGAATACTCTTTCCTCCTCTCTTTACACACACACACAATTATTATGATTCACGGACACGACACAACTACACAACGTGCCATACACATGTATGTGGCCAGTATAAGCTGATCTCTAAGTATACGAAAAGCCTATACAATGCAAGGTTAGGTAATAGTAGAAAAGTACCTATAGCCGTTGTGTGTGTGAATTCAAAGGGGGCGACTTTAACCCCTGGTCTTCTAGGAAATAAAACTAGTGGATCTTGATCGGCCGTATTAAAATTGACTCCATATTTAGTAAGACCTTTATGATCTAATTTATAGAATGTTAAGTAACTATACCAATGAACCTAAGATTTGAGTCACATCGAATATAGCCTATGATCGGGGTAATAGCACACAATCATAATTTTAATGTTGCGCAAAATAGGTACCTACCCGTTTCTCTGTATATAAAGAGGATCTTTATAATTAAATGCTAATATTATAAATATAAAACATGACAATTATACTTAACATTTAAGCGCATTATATTCTAACCTTCATACAACTGTACGATAAACACTTTTATAAAATTTTATTACAAGAAAATTCGTCATACATTAAACACGTATACAGTATAGTGTAGATGCAAAACTGTTTTTGCACCCACTTCTATATATAAATTATTATGTATGTAAACAGTAGTCGTTTGAGTCACCACTTAGCTTGGTTTCAAGAACTGAACAATATTGATCTACCCATAGCCTAGCGGTAGGGTGTTCGCGTGCGGGACCAAACGTGCTACCCCACGATATATAGTAGATGCTTTAATCAAGATTATAATAAAAGAATAAGTAACCGAAAATTGCGAGCTAATTTACCGCCTCTTTGTGTTTTTCCTTTTAATAAGATATATTCTCGGTATAAATAATAACATAACACAACATACTATCATTTGCTCGACCTGGAAATCGAACCCAGAACCTCTAGCTTAGACTATCGAGGTGAAATAATGTTCTTAATTATTCCGTATTGATCGTACGTTGAATCCCGCAAAAAATTCAAAACGAAGAAAGTAATAATATTTAATAATATGTATAATATTTTTGGGACATTTTACACAACACCATCTAGTCCCAAACTATGTACTATGGGTACTAGACAATGGATATAATACTTATATACTTTTTTTTTGTAAATACATACTTATAATACATAAGAAACACCCAGACAAACACAAATACTCATGTTTTATCCACACAAATATTTGTGTCATGTGGGAATTGAACCCACGACCGGCAGTCAAGATCAGCACTCGAACCGCTAGATCACAGAGGTCGTGAAATTATTTTAAAATAAAATAATTTTATTAATTTAATAGTTCCTTTTTACGAAAGTCCAGCTCTAACAAAACTTACTGTTTTCTCACACTTATCTACGTGAACATTAGATATTGAAAAAAATACCCACTTGTGTTACAAATTCTTATGGATTTTATCGCGCCGTATTGATACTAAGGTGTTGGGCGTTTGGAAGTTAGGAACAACTACTTTACATTTTTGTTAATTATATTACGCAGAATGACCTCATTGCGTCTTTGGTTGATTCTAAAACACCACCGTTCCAAGAAGTCAGTAGATTGTGTGAGTACTTATAAATATAACAATGCTTTACTGAAACACTGTTTCCTTATATGCTATGGTTGACCTAATATTATAGGAAAATCCCATGCTAGCCAAATATTAGTGAAGCACTAAAACAATATTATGGTGACCAAATGGGGATGTCGTTTACCATATTTTCAAACAGTAATACCATATTTGTAAACCATGATATACTTATCTATCATCATCATCATCATTTCATCATCGACCTTTACCAGGTCGTCTGTTCATCTTGTTGGAGGCCTTCCTACACTGCGTTTTCCATTGCGTGGTCTCCACTCGAGAAAATTTTTTCCCCAACGGCCATCAGTTCTACGAGCTATGTGCCACTTAAGCTTACTAAGTCTTTCAGCTACTATACCTACTATTAATTAAATAATACTATGACCTACGAATACGTGGGGGCTGGCTATTCATAGCTCATGCATATTTAGCTCTACCAAAACGCCTCTATTCCCCTCATGGTTACGCAGACCTGTTGAACAGAGGCTAGCACATCAAGCTACCACAATCTGTTAAATTTATTTGATACATTTTTAACTTTAATACAACACAATAAGGTTCATTTCCAATTGAAACAATTTGTCAGTTTTGGATAGCTTGACCTGCTGGCGTCTGTACCTACATCCACAATTCGCCGGTATGCTTTTTCGTCCCATGTAGTAGGGGGGCGAGTTACAATTCTAAGCTAACCCGTAAAAAAGGTATAACCTTTTTTACGGGGTTGGAAATGCTTTATGCACTAACCACCACTCCGGGGAGAGCGGTCGGTGTGTTGGACTCCGCTCTGAAAAGAGCGAGCTACAGACTAAAATCAACCTCAGCGTTTCGCGTCACCACTTTAGTGGCGGGACTACGGGAGCGCTGATTCGTCCGCAGACCGACAGGTACAGAAAAATATCCAGTCCAACTTTCGTCCAACCTTTTTTGGGGAGACCTTATAGGTACTCAGCCGTCGTCCCATACCTGGCCCCGCATGGGCCTTGGAGGAAATTGACAAGGAGACCTTAAACTTGATGTAAAGATGATGTCAGAATGGTCGCAGGAACATATTCAATAAAGGTCGCTCATATAATCGGACGGCAAAACGACGATTACATAATCGAATTTTATCGAAAGATGAGATTATTGTGAAAGCGTTGAACGACATGCATTTTGTTTTATGCAGTACAAAACAAAAAAAGTTAATATCAACCAGGAGCTAGAACGTACAGACGGTAGGTCAAGCTATCCAAAACTGTCAAATTTTCCCAGTTGAACATGATCCTTATTAGTATTTTTATTAAAGTTGAAAATCAATCAAAGAAATTTGACAGATTGTAGTAGCTTGATGTGCTGGCCTTTGTACAGAGGCCTGCACATCAAGTTACTACAATCTGTCAAATTTCTTTGATTGATTTTCAACTTTAAAACAAAATGATAAGGTTCATAATCAATTGGGAAAATTTGACAGTTTTGGATAGCCTGACCTGCTGGCGTCTGTACATGATTTTGTGTGGCATGTCGTTCATAGTTATTTTAATCTGTATTATATATTATCATAATCGCAAGGATTTGTCATTAGTATAATGATATCTGTACCAATTACTTAAATGATTAGCTGTATTATCAAATGATTGAGGTACATATTGACTCAATTTGACAGAATTTCAGTATCGCCTTCACATTTAGAATAAGCGTACGTACCCTTGGAAAATACTGCAACAAACAACCCACACAATACACAAATCATACACTTAGACATACCTACATACAAATAAATTATTAAAATTTATAATAAGCTTTGCCTTGATATTTTTGGCCGGACTGTTTTAAAACAAAGTGTTTGTATGCATTATTATACCATAGAAATACATACATAATATAAAGCAGGGTTAAATACCTGCCTGTTTCGGTACAAAGATCTGCGTTTGTCATGCGCTATAAAAAAATAAAGTAAAAGTGGAGTCACTTGTGGTACGATCTGCAAAAACAGTGAATATGCTTGAAAAAATCGTGGGAACTCAATTATCAATTCTTGTGACATTTCAATAAAATTATGGCGTAATTACATACTTTAAAAAATAAATAACTTTTGCTTAGTAACAATAGCATGGTAGCATGCAATGATTTTAATTAAAGAGACTAAAATGCCTTTTGTCACCACGTTAACTCGTTTCTAGTTATTGTTTCAACATGAAATATATATGTGACGAGAAAACTCACAGCACGTAGCAGGAAACATCTAGGGCCTTATAAAAAAAAATACTTAGCACACCTCTATTAAGTCAGGGACATTTTATTTGCATATCTTTTCAAATCTTATCTTTCTCGTATTGTAGTCATTATATAAAGATTAGCTAGATACTTATTATAATGCCAAACTTTTCTCTTAGCTAATGAGATCTAGTTTAAGGTACGTAATATATTGATACACATGTTCCTATGTGCTTTGTCAACTAATATACTTACATACTTTATCCTTGATATTTAAAAAAAAACGTTGTCCCACTTGGATTTTCTCCTGGATCTTGGTGTGTTTACAAACACAAAGTCTAGGAGCAGATCACTCAGCCACTGCGTCAAACATTAGTAGCCGTAGTTTATTATTCGTAAAACTTGTTAAAAATGTTTCTTTGTTTTACGAATGCCGTTGCTATCTCTACTAGGTAGGTACTGTTGGAGCCGCAGCGGGTGAATTAATGTACGTTTATATACGAAGTTGAAGACGGTCACGCAATACCACGGCGTTTACGTTGAAACCACTTTATTTTTACTCACCTGTGATATAATGTGTGGTATTATACTGTTCACCATGAAACCGTGAAATGAAACTGGCGGAACCCGAACGTATTCTTTTTATGCAATACAGCATATAGTACAATAATCGATAGTCTCGGTGGTTAACCATTTTACGACTTAATGATTTAAAAATAGGGATGAAAATTGATCAACCCGCGAATTCGACGATCAGACCTACTGACTAACGTATACCCAATCTATACAAAGGCAAGTTAATATAGGTACAGAGGCCAGTACGTCCAGCTACCACAATCTGTCAAATTTCTTTGATAGATTTTCAACTTGAATGCAATAGAATATTATTCATATTAAATTGGTAAAATTTGACAGTTATGGATAGCTTGACTTGCTTTCGTCTGTACTTATACGGTTTTAGGCTAAAAGGGCTGATGTAATGAAGAGACAGTAATGAATGGTTTCCGAAGATTACTTAAAACATCATCATCAACCCATATACTGTCCCACTGCTGGGCACGGGTCTCCTCTCATATTGAGAGGGATTAGGCTATAGTACACTACGCTGGCCTAGTGCGGGTTGGCAGACTTCACAAACTGTCGAGAAAAATCTCTAAAGTATGCAGGTTTCCTCACGATGTTTTCCTTCACCGTTTAAGCGAGTGATAATTTAATTAATTATTAATACGTACATGAATTGGAAAATTCAGAGGTGCGTGCCTTGGGTTCGAACTCGAGACCTTCAACTTGGCAGTCCAACGGTCATACCGCTAGGCTATCACTGCACTTAAAACATAAGCTTATTCAATGTAATAAATATAGATTTAATTATAATGAAAATAAATACAATCAAGCCCAATTTAAAATGTAATTGGATGCAGCGAATCGGAGATACTGATCCATAAATTATGATTAAGTATTTTATTTGTATAAATGAGTTAGTTGTATTGGCAACAAGGTGAAAATAGCTTAAAGAACTTAAGTGTGCTGGACTCCTGGATGCCTATTTGGTTGTGTCGGGACGGGCTGGAGGCATTTATATGTTAATAAAACTTGTCTTGAATTATGTACTCCACTTTATCATAATTATATGTTTTTATTTTTTATCATATTATCATGTTTTTTTTGTTTGAACGCTACGTGTTAATTTCTGGAACTACCGGATTTAAAAAATTGAGGAATAGGCTATAATATCACGTTACGACAACCGAGAATAAATTCAATGGCGCGTGAACCCGTGGGGCACAGCTAGCATTGTATATTCGACTTGCCCCGTTGACGGGACAAAGCCACCGGGGCAAACGGGTTTTTTTTATCTGCCCCGATTCTGATTCTCTGCATTGACCAAAGACTATTCTATTCTAAAAACTAAATTCTGTTGTTAGGACAAATACACACAGAAAAGTAGTTACTATAAAGAACTGTAGAAAAAATATAATATCTCATTAATCCCACACATTCCAAGCAACTTCTTTATTACTTTGATAACAAACACTTTCCGTAAATTGCATATTACGTCTAATGGTGTGTTCAGCTTGTTTACGAATGGCTTCATGGCGTCGACATAAGACTAACATTTCTCTGTTTCATTAACTACTTACTCAACATTAAGCAAATAGGCTGGCAACATCGTAAAATTTTGCAAATGTTGTGTTTTTCATTTTTGATAATTAAAAAGATATTAACTACCTCATAGGTACTGGTAACCAGCACGGCTACTGAGTGTGAATTTGGGTTTGATTCCCAAGTCTAATAAAGTCCTATCCTATCCTTCTTCCTAAAATTTGTTTGGGTTTAGGCGATAAATGTCAGATTCTAGAAATGTCAGACGAGTTTAAAACGCCAGATTCTAAGAATGGCAGATTCTACAAATTACCCGGTTATTGGTACTAATAGGCTTATTGGATCTAAAAGTTCAATTACATCAGAACATCACTGCACTATTAGAGGAATACACGCCTGATGGTATGTTGTGTACGAAGATATATTATAATATGTATATACCTAGTTACCATTAGCGATTTATGTAGGTAACGTAAGTAACCTCTATATCTTATGGGAGCTCGTAGCGCTTGCTACGGAACAGGTGGCTACGAAAGAGTATGTACTACCAAAGAATAAAAAAATACTTTTAGCTATTATGAAATTAGAATCGATACCTAAAGTAAAACGTATTGAAATTACGTAACAGAAATCTGTACAATTGGCACAAAAGGTTTCTCCAACAATGTTTTTCGACGATATTATAGAAGTATACATTTTGTATTGGTTTTTCTACACTAGTTACGTTAAAGGAAGGACAAGGGGGAAGGTCGCCTCCCCTCTTTGCCCTTCGCCATGTTACCATTTTCAATGCCTATATGTATAATGATATAGGCATTGAAAATATATTTTTAATGACTGGGGTTAATCATAATTTATTCTCACTTTGTTTATACAGTATACCTATATTACTCTATTTTTCTTTACTTGTCTTAATGAGTCAATAACTATCAAATAACATTAATTAACCTAATGTGGGGAATGAGTAGTTGAATATTTTTAACAGTTATATTATATCTACGTTAAACATAAACTTTTATTCATAACATCGATAAAAAGGTCAAAAATAAACAAGTGAAAGTGCCATAAAAACTATACCATATATACCTACTGAGGTACTTATACTTAGATTGGTAACAACAATAACAGTTTACAAACTCAAAGTAGATGACTATGGTTCAATGGCCACACATTTAGCAATAAGCTATTTCGAATAAGTATTTTACATCGGGCTTATGTAATGCTGATCGAAAGCGTTCAGTCTAGATAGCCTGAAACTACACTTTAACTTAAGAATCACCTTTTTGATTTCAAAAGAGATCGTAAGTTACCGAAGCTAACTAAAGAGTTTTTATTGCCTCTTACCTTTTTACAGTTTTTAATAAGTATGTGCTAATTATATTGTTGTCTCACAGTGACGAAGGATCCATTTTGGTAAGAGGAAAGACGAAGCAAATAATGCTTTACCTAGTAGCACGCATATGACATGACATTTATTTTATAAAATAAATCTCGGCAAGCACGGCCTAAATGTATGTATGATAAAATTAAATATACACAATGTACTCCTATTGTATTTCTATCCATATCTAATAGGTCTACTTAGTTTGGGACTAGGTGGTGCTGTGTTATGTTTTTTAATTCCAAAAACTGTTGAAAAGAAAATCCGGTCGGAATCGAGTAAATATGGACACTATGTAGCAAGTACAATACATAATAATTCTGGTGTTACCCGACGTATTGTATTCTTTCATTCTTCGATCCTACCATCGATGCTGTAAAAATAAAGTTTTTTTAAATTTTCGGCTCTACCTCAAAACTCGTACGTTATTATGCATAAAATAAAGTGTTACTTGTATTTTAATAATGAGAAAATTAAGTTGACTAATTTAGTTTTACTTTAGTTAATTATGCTTAAAGTTACTAGAAACAGTTAATTAACACGGCATATTTAACATTGTTTTCTTTCTATTCAATCGTTGATTCATTGGTGTCAGTACCTACCTACCTACGTTATTTACTACATGTATACATTACATTGATGTGAACATTTTCACTTAGTCGAAGATTCCACTAATAACAAGCCATGTGTAACGTGATCGGCGTAACATAATCAGCATTTCACTTTCGTATTGGTTTTTACATGAGAAACAAACCGTGCTCCGTGACGTCACTGGTAACTGAGCCACAATTAATATTTTCTACTTCACTTAATATTAATTGTTTATTTAGAAGTATTTAGGAGAACTATTAGCTAAGAACTAAAAAACAACACATAGGTAGCAATTAAAAAGTTTCCACTGATAGAAATAATATAAAATAAAACTTTAAACCTAAGTAAATAAATTTACATTAATGCGTAAAAAATAAATTAATAATGATAATAAAATCTGGTGGGCTAGTTTCCGCAAATCCACGACAAAGCACGTATTTTGCGTGCGGCTAGGAAGATGAGGCTCATTCGAACCACCCTTGTTGTTGCTTGGTTTCTCGGAGAGTACTCGGGCTACCGAGGTACTTTGTCCTTTAAGTAGCGACCCCAGGGGAATGCAGAAGCATGTGGGTCGGTGTCTCGTCATCCCCCAGGCAGCTCTGCTACCAGGTCGTAAATTGTTATTGGGTTTATCTATAAAATTTTCAGTAGCAGCACGGAGTTTGGATTTGGGCCCGGTTTGTATTGTGTGTGTTTCTTTTTTTTAAGAATTTGCCCCACTAGGATTTTTTGCTGTATCGTGGGTGCGTTCACAAACACAAACTTTCACATGCACAAATACCCAGACCCGGAACAACTACATGTAGGTCATACAAATAGTTGTTCCGTGTGGGGATCGAACCCACAACCCGCGGCGCAGAACCCGATCGCTCAGCCGCTACGCCAAACGTGTCGTCAAAAATTTACAAACATTAATTCTCACGTACACAAACACCCAAACCTGAAAAGAATTACATAAATTGACAAAACAAATATTTCTTGCTTGCTTACTTTCTTACTAATAGTTACCTGTGGGAATCAATACTTAACTGTGAACCGTACCACCGTCCGCTTAGCCACTGCGGCGGAAATTGAGTTCTGAAGGTGGGTCTGAGATATGGCCACCTCTGGAAGCCGACCCCAATATATTTTTTTTTTTATACAACTAAGGTGGCAAACAAGCATACGGCCCACCTGATAGTCGCCTCGTATAAGTAAAATCTCATGTAAGTGCTAGTATTTAGCCAAATCTGATTAGACTGGAAACCAATCCCAACATGTCGCGGACATTAGTGTGGGTTACATGTTTACCTATTTTTGTTTTAAAAATTATGTTAAGGTACTTTTGTAAAATATGTAACTGGTTTATGTCCTAATGAATTATTGATTTGATTTGATCCTAATATAGAAAAAAGTTAATAGAAGGTTAGAATAATTATGATAAAAGAAAAGGAGTATAATAACTTTGTATTTTTATACGTTGGTTCAGCAATCTTGCTTTATTATTATTTTTTATACTTATAATAATTATTGTTTATGATGCTCGATAATATTATTGCTAGTTATAAGTTTCCATGTCTAATAAATTATTTTATTATTTATGAAATAGGTACCTAGTTATGATGTTACTCAACTGTTTACTTTGTAATATTCTCGTTTATTATTTTATATTATTATCCTATTCATATAATATATACCTACAGTGTTGGTGCGTAGGTACTTGCAACCGGTGCGTGTGTATGTTTATCATAAGATGTATGAATGTGGAGGAAACAATTTATAGAAGTATGCAAGTGGTATTCTGTAGTTTATGCTTAAACTTACGGGAAAAAGTCGTGAGTACTAGGACAATATAGAGTTTTTTTTAATATATTCGAGTATTCTGTCAACAAAAGGACTTATTATGGAAAAAAGACAGTTCTGGACTTACTTATACTTACCTATCTTTTTTAATCAGTATATTTCGAACGCATCTCGCTTGTATACATAGATTAATAGCGTCTGCCCGCGACTTCGTACGCTTGGAAAAGTTACTTTTAATGATCGTTGTAATTTGGTTAAGAACTCAAAATCGTTATAAATAATAGCTTATATGTTATTCTGATGTATAAATAATAATACTGTAAAGTTTCATCAAAATCCGTTCAGTAGTTTTGGTGTGAAAGAGTAACAAACATCCTCACAAACTTTCATATTTATAATATTAGTAGGATAGTAGGATTTTTCTGAAAGATACGAGAAATGGGTTATGTTATCATAAAGGTGAATTTACCATTATTTGCCAAATAATATTCATAAATAAAATAATGATAAGCAAACGATAAAACAATTGATGCGTGAAATGTTGTCCTCAGTTCAAATAACATCGAGGTTGCTCGTCTGTTGGTATCGTATAATAATATTTATCGGTACAAAAAATACAACAATTATAGCTGACATTGACTCGACAATAGTATCGTTTGAAACAGTTTTTTTACAAAAACAATTGTCATAGCTCAGATTCATGGCAATGAAGATTGTTTGTTGTATTTATACAATAACATTAAACTAACATAACATGCCTGTATCCTAACAGGGTAAGGCAGAGATGTACTGGTCTATAACCACAGAGGACACAGTGCTCCTTTCCATGTGGCCACCGGGGTAAGATTCCCACTCGGGGAGTGTGTCTAATCCCCGTAGACAGCGTAATTAAAATAAAAAGGGCTAATGTTTTATGGGGCGAGCCTATTGCCATTAATTCGGCACAAATCCGAAGGAATTAAAGTATATTAATACTTTATGAACATTAAAGTATATTCGTAATTTAATGTTCATAAAGTATCTATTTCTTTGTTTATATTTGTTTCATAAAAATAAGATAGCGCCCATTGGCATAGGGACCCAGGTTAGGTCCTAGTTATAAAGACACGAATCTCCTCACAATGCTTGCCGTGTCGAGAAATTACTTCTTGTTTCAGCCTTTGTTATCCTGTTACTCCTTTCCTTTATTTTCTTATTTCCTTTCCTGACCAGCGGTCTAGCGTAAACTTATAGGTAAGTATGTATTATTATGGTCGTATATTGATTGAAAAGCTTATGTTTAATTAAATTTGTTGTTTGTTATTATCTTTTACATTTAATTACAACTTTAATTATTTTTATTTATTTGTGCCGATGAGTAATGGCGAATGAAGGTCTTCCGATGAACAATGACCTTCTTAACCACGACGAAATGGTTACCCGCACAAAAAGTAATTAAACTTTTGTCTGACCAGGCGAGTAGGAAATTAGCAATTTTACGGGTCACATCTGTGTAGGTAGATATACGAGTACCAATACAGTGTTTATTTTTGTATGGCATCCGGCTATGAGCAGGAAAAAGGCCTTACTATGTAGGTACAATAGCATAATCAAATTGTTTAGTTGGGGACAGCGTTCTGTCTTAAAGCAATACATACTTTTTTTTCTTATCAGTAGGAACTACCTATATCATGAAGTTGTGATGTTGAATTAAATTGATTAATCAGCATTTTGATATTGTGGCTAAGTACCTACGAGCTAGGGTAAGTGCACCGGACAATACTGATTACAAATTCTTCTATATTTTCTTCATCACTTGTGGAAGCACGCTTACACAGCAGGAATAACCTAGTAATATGAGCATTGGACTGTAGCCTTTTTATCTCTCCCACTCACGAGTTTGAATCCACGGCAAGCATTTTTAAAAATCATCACTACTTAGTTTAAACGGCGAAGGAAATCAATGCGAGGAACCCTGCATATTTGATACCCCTTCTCAACGGTGAACGTGTGAAGTTTACCAACCCGCATTAGGCTAGTGTTGGGGACTATAGGCTAACCCGTCTGATAATGAATACTTACAGTAGTTACTGTGAACCCTTACCCTTTTTGGAAAAGAGAGCGGTAGAGAGCTAGAGCAGCGTCCCTCTCACATTTTATAGATGAACGCGAACACGTTGAAAGTCGGGCCCAGATGGCGTCTAGACGAAATATTGTAGCTTTGTGGTACCAAAAACTGTATATTTTTTACTAACCCTGCAATGATAAATAGCACCGAGAATTCTCCAGTATTCTATAAAGAAAAAGTAAGGTCAATTTCAATTATAATATTAAATGTTAAAGCAAACGTTTCTACATATATTTAAATAAATAAAACATCAAGATATTTTTTTATAATGTCGCCTTTCTTCGCACATACTTTGCTGCCACAAGAACATTTAAAGAATGATGTTCACAATAGATTATCTCTTAATATACACTGGTATGACAATCATAGTCTAAATAAAACAATGAGTGTTAAGTGAGTCGCTCATGCCACCATTGTTTGTGTGGTAAACAATGCTTAGATCAACCGTGTCAATACAATGCCTCTGAGATCTTTACGGCGAGTAAATTAAACAAAAGAGATGAAGGATGCTCTAATCGTTGAGATATTTGCTAGATAGTGACGTCATTACTACATACATTGTATGTGATTTTGTTTAATTCTAAGAATACAGAACTTGCTATCAAGAATACCGGGTGAATATCAAACTTATCCTACGTACGGATAAGAACACGGTATGAAGTCCAGAATACTCCTCCACTTTTTTCAGTAACGGGAATACATGAGATTTTTTAAAAAAGGATTTTTGGAGTACGTTTAAAGCCCCTCTCATTCTGAAAGGTAACATGTGCCCAGCAATAGGACAGTACATAGATTCATGATGATAAAAGCAGGTGGTGCTTTTAAATTATTACTTATGATATTTTTAATTCAATATTAAGAATATTTAATTCATTCAACTCTACATAAAAAATCTGGTTTATTCCGTAAATGTGAGCTGCCTACGTGACTTTGCTACGCCGTAGCCAGCTACAAACAGGATGTTATTACAACTACTTACATAAGTACATAGAGTACAGTATTTATTGTCAGCTGAGCTCATTTTGCAATTACCAACACAATACACATGTATTAATTTTAATCATAGTAGAAGTACCTACGACAAAATTAATTCCTTCTAGAATTTTCTGAATCGTTTTGTTCTTTAAGCGAAAGGAATTAAGCATTGTAAACAGCAACTATAAAAATCTACAAAATTAAGATAGCATTTACATTATAAGATAGTATTTTAAAGTGAAAGTGAGTTAATGAACTTAATAAATCATTTAATTAACATTAAGTATTGAATAAGTTAGTAATTAACGTCTATATTAATATTAATTAGTTTTATTGCAGCGATTGATTGCTTTTAGTATAAGTATATACTAGGTTACATTGTATAAAGAACGAGGTTTTTGAACTTTAATAAATAAGTTCAATAATATTGTTATTAGAAATTGTAACAGTAAGTTTATATTTCATTGACATTGTATATGTTTAAAAGACATTTACGCAATTATAACAATTTCTCTCATTATACTACAAGTAGGTAAAGTATCGTAGAAAGAGAGATTTCTTGACGTTCTTTTTGATGGTTTAAAAAGAAAGAAATGAGTATTTTATTTAGTGAAACCTTTTATGTTAAACTATATTCTATTATTGGTGATATTTAAAGTTTAAAAATATAGTAGGTACTTATAATGTATTTAAGATATGAGACTCAAAAGCCGAATCATATGGCAAATCAAAATAACATAAGATACCATAATGTCTTTTTTTATTTTTATATACCACTAAGGTACCACTTGTTTGCACAAGCATACGGCCCATCTGATGGTAAGCGGTTACCGTGCCTATAGACGCGTGTAACATCAGGGGCATCACTTGCGTGTTACCAACCCTGTAAAATAAAAGAGGAATAGTTGTGTTGGCATTAAGGGTCAAAGTCTCCCCACTACCAACACAACGTTTCCTTGCTCATCGTAAAGAACACAATACAGCTCAAAGCAGTGTTTTAAACCCAGATCCAGCCGTCCCTAGTTGCCCCTCCAGCAACGCCCTAAGCCGAGGTCCGAGTCCCGCAGGGGACGCCCTTAGCTGTGTTGCTTAGACTATATGTTGCCCCTCGCTGGAGGGATTCGGTGCCTCGCCACCTAGTCCGGTTAAGTCTTTAAAGACTATGTCCGACCTAAAAAAAAGAAACTTCGATTTTCTGCAAGGCGGAGGTCCAATTTGAGTGGATTAATCCCATTATGCCCTACCTCTCTTGAAATGTACAGACATTTCAAGAGAGGTAGGGCATAGGTTCCCCCTATGGGTTTGGCAGGTTTAGGTATACTAAAAGGGGGCGAGCGTATTTTCATTAACGGGCACTATTACTGCTACTAATTTCATAGTAAAATCCAATAACACTTTGTTCTAGTTTTGTGAAAACAAAATGAGGTTACCACTCACCACTATTGTACCTATTACCTACCTGTTTACCTACTTTAAATACATAAAGAACTAGGTGTTAGTAATAAGATTTATAATGTATATTTTTGAGGACAACAGGTATACATTTCTGACTAATGTATGTCATAACACCACACACTGAATTCTTTATTGTAGTGCTCACTATTGTTCTACTTTAACACATAATTTTAAACTTAATTTTATTTCAAGCCAAAATTATTGACTAAACATTCCTGTAGTGCTCAGAGAATCTATTCAGGTATTCTCAGGTTACTATAAAACTTTACTAACATTCACAGTTTACTATTAGTAAACATTAAACAATGTTAAACCACGTCGTTCACGTTCAAGGAAAAACTAAACTAAAACTAAATAATTCATAAGCTTCACGATTGTTCTCTCATTGATTTGTTAACAAAAACAAAACAAGATCGTCACCGTGGAATAGTATTAGAACCGGTTCGCGTATTGCGATTATATGTATGTGTGTGAATTTATGTGCATGCATGTGTCGTCTTATTTTGTTCTAAATTCAAGAAAAACGTAGATTCCGTTTTATTTTTCTTAGGAATTAATATAATTGTCAATTAGGTACTCAGAAATTTACCCAAGTGATTGAATTGTTTTGTTTACCTTATGCTGCATCCTTGAATGGTGTATTAGCACGACATAATGTAGGTTCAATTTTATTTCTATATTAATACTTAAGTAAACCTAAAATAATAATTCCAAGTCTAATTACTTATTGGAACTAAATTTACAATATAATAGAATGCGTATATACGTAATGTGTTATTTTGTGATAATGTTATATAAAAAAAATAGTTACGTAATGTGCAATGATGATAGTTTTAGTTATTATAGCTAGGTATATAGCGTGCAGAATTACAGTAGTTCGTGAGCATAATTTAAAAAGAAATAATTACAAAGAAAATGGCGAAATCATTAGAACCGTTTATTTTGTCTTGCAACACTGTGTCTGCACCTTAAGTCAGGTGACCTTCATGGTCAAGGGACATCACCTGACTACTGGTATGATCAAGCTATTCGGACGATCGCTTAGCTAGAGCCTTATAATTGACACGCTAAATAAACGTTATTTGTTTTATCTTTGTCGTATTTTAATCTCTTTTGACGAAGTCTGTGGTTCGCTTTCGTTGCTAATCACGAGGTCGTGGCTTCGATTCCCACAGGACACAAATATTTATGTGTTTGTGTTTGGCTGGGTGTTTCTGATTATAAGTATGTATTTACAACAAAAAAAGTATTACATCAATTGTCTAGTACCCATAGTATGTCCAAGCTCTGCTTAGTTTGGGTAGATGGTGTTGTGTAAAATTGTCAATTGTTTTTATTTATTATCTGTGGTTCAAAGTGCGGATTAGATTGATTTTTCGTTGAATTGATTCGTCATCTTCGCCTTTTTAAATATGGTTATGTCGGTTTGCAGTGTATCCAGATGCTGAATATCAGTATTCGACACAAAGAGACTGCCATCAGAACACAATAGATCTAGTTAATGTAACAATCAAACAAGTTGCTAATTAATTTGTAAATTGATTAGAACCTTG
Source organism: Acronicta alni (assembly GCA_964056405.1). Classification (NCBI taxonomy): domain Eukaryota; kingdom Metazoa; phylum Arthropoda; class Insecta; order Lepidoptera; family Noctuidae; genus Acronicta; species Acronicta alni. The sequence goes on from OZ043920.1 coordinate 6,454,484, forward strand.
TTTCATTGCTTGATTAACCTAAAAGTCGTAAGCGCAACTGCTACGCTAGATACTTTAGCATGTACACCTCTGCCTAAGCCTTCGGGGAATACAAGCGCAATGGTTGTTATGTAGCACCTTATTTTAAATATGAAGGAAAACATCGTGGTTTTCTACTTCCAGAGACGTTCACAAATACCTTGGCGACTCCGCCACGATACTGGGATGTCGTAGTCATCATATTTCTATCCCTATCTTTCTAAAATTACCTACGTATTTTGAAAAAAAAAAATGTTAAGAATCCTAGTCCAGGATCATTAATCATCAATATTAATATAATATTATTATTATTTCTTTCTTTGACCGACTTTTTCCAATTGAATCCGTATTGTGCAATTAATTGCAATCGCCTTTGTTTCACAATGATAATACTAGCAAAGAAAATATGAAACAGACTTTACTTAGCCTATAAAGGTAACGTAGGTATTCTAGAAAGTTATACTATTGTTTTGCCAGACTGTAAATAATAACTTATTTTACTTAACCACAACTTTTTTGTTTCGGAATATTAATTAGGATTTATATTACCTATTATGTAGGATTTGCGCAATCAAAACCAGTTTTGTTTATGTATTTTAAAAGTAGGTTATGATAAATTCATTGGTGCATTTTGTTAGAGAATGGAAACGCTTCCATTTAATTATTAGTGCTTATGAGACGAAAATATTATTTCGAGTGTAAGGTGGAGTTAAAAGTAGCCGTTATAATTACCTCCATCTGCTATATATACCTATAGCTGCAGCTTGAGCAGGAGCAGAACCTACCATTGAAAGGTAAACAATTTTTAGCCGCTTTTTAAGTATTTTGAATACTTAATTATCTATGCTAAATGACGCATGTTTATCATTGGGGTAATCAGAGATTAAAGATTGCATCCTGTAACGATCCTGGTCATCGCTTGATCTGAGTCCATAAAAAAATGTAAATTCTGTTTTAAAATGTTTTTTTTTAAATGTGCGTCCTGATTCCTAGATCGAACAAAGTGTTGTTGGGTTAATGGCATGGTTAATGGCAATAGGCTCGCCCCCTATTACATGCGACCTAAACATACCGGCGAACTGTGTCTGTGCATTGGTACACCTCTGCCTAACCCTTAGAGGAATACAGGCGTGATAGTATGTTATGTTGTTACATGTTTAGGCAAAATTATACAACAAATTGTGATGGAGACATTGTGACTATGATTGTGAGTGTTTGTGATTAGCTCACCGTGTTTTATGGTCGGGCGTGCACAAGTCGTAAACAGATTCCATGTGTAAACTTACAAAATATGTAGTTTTCCTATTATAAACTTATCTTGCACTATTAATAGTATAACAATGACGGTGGCTTCCCGTGTACCGGTGGTCCAATTAACGACTGAGACGAGTTGTAATCTCATGTTCGAACTTCGAATCGACAAACGAATCAAAATGACATTTATGAATTCCTGATTTGTCGAAAGCTTATGTCATTCCCATACTTTTTGTTTTGATTCGTTTGTCGATTCGAACGTTAGGTTGCAAATAGTCTTGGGGCTATATTTAATCTCTACAGGTTTTAGAAATTCTGAGTTATGTATTCAATATTCCTGTGCATACTCATCCGGATTGTAATGTTACATACTTTAACTACCGATAGATATTCTAATGATGAACTGTGATTGTCAGGCTTTTCAAATATATTTTTATCTTGATCTGAGTTTTATGAACATAGTTTTCTAAGTTCAAAATTTCAGATAGCTATTATGTTCGGCTTGAGCCGAGTGCGTTTCACTACGCTACTCACAAAAAAAGCGGCCAAGTGCGAGTCGGACTCGCGAACGATGGGTTGCGTACCAATATTTGTTTTATTTTAATTACATATTTATTACGTCGTTTGAACCGTTAACATAGAGCTTCTTGGCTTAAGGCAATTTTCGTATACTTATACGTTATAATGTCAATGTGAAGATCCTTAGGGTTTACTTAGTTTCATTTTGCAAATAAGTAGGTACCTACTCAGGGCTACTATAGAAATACAAAAACAAGTATAAGTTAAGATTAAGTCAGTTGCAAATCAACAATAGGACTTTTATTTATTTATTTATATACACTTTGTTGTACACCAAGTAACAAAATAATATACAGACATATACATTTAATATTAAAATTTGAACACATACAATGGGCGGCCTTATCGCTATCTGCGATTTCTTCCAGGCAACCTTTGGATGGACATAACTGCATTAAATTCTAGGGTTGTTTGGTACGGTGCAAACAAGAAAATGGGTGTTTAAAATTTAAAAATAAAAATACAAAAACATAAGAATAAATACATAATACATACAAGTAAATATTAAAAATATAGATATTCATATACCACTAAATACTATAAAATATGCACATAATATATAAGCAAAAAATACTTATAATGTCTCAATAAAAGGATTATAACGAGAAATAATGTTCCTTCATAAGCCTTTTAAAAACTGGCCGTGTTTGGGCACGCCTAATTGTTTCTGGTAACGCATTCCACAAACGTGCAGCCTGGACGGCAAAGGATTTGTCGAAAAATGTTGTGGATTGCATTGGCATTTTGAGTCTCAGATTATCCGATGACCGTAAAAATCTTGTGTGAGTGTCACCTAGGAACTCGAAGCGTCTCTTGAGGTAAGAAGGAGTCGAAGGGAGGAACAGAACATTATAAAGTAAGGATAGAATATGAGCATTCCGGCGAAGGCGGATTGGAAGCCACTTGAGTTTTTCACGGAATTCAGAAACATGGTCATATTTATGTAAACCAATTATGAACCTTATACAAAAAATATAAAACTAAACAATGGAAAATTAAGATATAACATATATTATACTTACATTAAATCGAGTTGTTAAAAACAAACAAGAATGTTGTATAAACAAGACCATTTTAATGTGTGTGAGAAGACATAACTATTAATTAGAATTCGCAATGACTTTAATCTCCTAAAAAAGTTAACGAAATGTAATCCAAAAAGTCAGTGGATCTTTCCTAAAAAGCATTTCAATATCGTTTTTGGCGTACAGTTTTAGACTAAACGATCTCTACATACTCATCATCATCATCGATCAATATACCTACTGTCTTGGGCACGGTTCTCCTCTCAGAAGAAGACAGATTAGGTTATAGTCCCCTCCACCCCGGCCAAATGCGGGTTGGCAGACTCCACACTCCGCCGTCAAGAAAACCTCTCAGGTACACCTATGCAGTTTTCCTCACGATGTATTCCTCCACCGTTTAAGCGAGTGATAATTAAATATTATTATTTTCGAAATCATACGCGTACAAATGTGTGTGCAAAATATAGGTACAGATCAGCAGGTCAAGCTATCCAAAACTGACAAATTTTCCAGTTAAATATTAACCTTATTACTGTGAATTAAAGTTGAAAAACAATCAAAGAAATATGACAGATTGTGGTAGCTTGATGCTGGCCTCTGTACCAACAACTTTTTATCCGATTAACATCAATAATAAACAATATACCGATTAGGTTCTTGGTATTCCTGTCTGCACCATAATTTGCGGAAATAGTGATATTAAACCGTTACCTTACGTTGATTAATTGACCGTAGAACATTCAAGTGGTTATAAACGTGAAACTAATAATGCATTTAGTTACTCGATAGATACGTAAAACAAAGTTGTGCAATCTACTGCCGGCTATTATGTATGTCTACGTAAGTATACTTTTACGTAGTAGGTACAGACCCCAGCAGGTCAAGCTATTCAAAACTGAAAAAAAAAACTTGAGAGGTGTCAAGGGACACCCGGATGGAACGAAGTTCCTTTCATTAAAATTTAATAATTAAAAACAAAAAACCTGTATACACTCAACAATTCACAACGCGCGAAATTCAAATATTGTCATTCACTCAATAATATTTGAATGCTTGTCAACAATATTTGAATTTCGAAAAAAGTGTCGTGACAACTTTTCGTAAGATTTTTTTCCGTCTAGCCCCCTTTCACAACGCGCGACAAGGAACTTCGTTCCAAAACCTAATTGAATATGTAATATAACCTTACTGTTTTGTATGAAAGTTGAAAATCTATCTAATGAATTTGACAGATTAAGGTAGCTTGATGTGCTGGCCTCTGTACGTTGGTATACAAAGTTTTATAGTATGGAAAATACATAGATTCGTTCATCATCAGCTTTCTAACAATTTTTGCAATAAATAATAATAATGTAGATTATAATTAGATTAATAGCACTTGAGAACGGCTGACCATAGATTTAGAATTTAATGAACCTCGGTAGTGAAATTCTACATCTATGGGACCGATTTGCATATTTTTTTAATTAACTGTTCTTATTTAAGGAAGCAAAAATTTGATTCACTAAAAACTGTTTTTTTTTTGTATGATAAATTGATATTTGGACAAGATAAAGCCTGTTGGGTGAACTAGTAGGTACCTATTACTTATAATATAAACTTGAATCTATAGACGACTTTTGTAGGACCGAATTTACCATCGTTTTCGTCGAGACAAAAATCTATGATTAAATAAAACAATGTATAGGTCCGTGATGGATTTATTTTCGAATTAAGTAGAGTTACTCTAATTAAATACATAGATCAATCTCTGTTTTATCCCTAACTGCTTTTAAATGCAATTTGTATTTTCGCTTCGAAACCGTTCCGATTTTTATTCAATGTCTGTGAGCGCAATCGCTTAGATTTAAAAGCCAACAAATCGAATATTATACGTTCATCGGCGACATCGGCGACAGCTGTACCGAAATAAGTATTAAGTGTGATAGCATTGTTATTTTATAATTGAACCATAAAAGGCTTCCTGTAGGTGTTGTGCATATTGACCAGCTGTGTACCTATTGCGGCTACTGACGAAATCTACTACAAATACGTATACAAAGCGCATAATAGCATGATACATACTAATTAAACATAGTCTAGTTGCGAATAACGTTCTTATGGCTGAAGCAGTCGAATGAGGTTTTATTCGTTTAGTAAAACAATACTGACTAGGTGCTCGAAATCGTGAATCAGACTTAATAAAAAATAATATTACATCATAAATATTTTCAGAAGACAAATTCTGAAAATAGTTTTAATTTTAAATAGTAGATGTTAAAAAGTTTGCAGAAAATATAAGATATTAATACTTGCAGACTTCTTTTTTTAATAATTAATGTTAACCAGTACGGTATTTTTGAGAAAGTACCCAAAGAGATTGCATTTCGTTGATGAATATATATTTTTTTAACTACAATGAATATCAGTATGAATTATGTCTGAGTAGCTACAATTTACCTTGAGACAGTGTTTGTTTTTTAATTGTTAATGGTGTATTCAGATAAACGACACGGAACCGATCCGATTGCTACAGAGGCTATGGGATTGAATAACTAATATCTCAATGGCGTCATCTCCACTATAATAACTATGACAAAACGTATCTCTATCTACGTAAATACATAATTATTACTGGTCGTACCTAAGTGCGATTGATACGCTAGAGGAATCGAAATCAAGACCTATTTTCGATTCCTAAGTAGTGTTATTGGGTTGTTCTATGAAATTCTCAGTAGGAGCTCGGAGTTTGGATTTGCGCCCAGTTAATGGCAATAGGCTCGCTGTTCATTTAGTACATCTCTACTGTGATGGTTGTGTTTTATTATACTTTATTATTTTTAATGATATTGTGGTAAAATTATTGTAGTCCGGTTTGTAAACAATGGCCCATACATTTCCAGCATAGCTGACCTCTTAAGTGTACGAAAAGCCTTTACAATGCCAGGTTACAGGCCAGCTTATACTAGAATAGTATGGGCTGTCGTGTAATCGTGTATCCGGGCCTTAATTTGTGTTTGGAAAAGGAAAAAATACTAGTTCTACATTTAAAAAAAAAAATTGCCAGTCAGCAGCTTGATGACGAGGCTGATTGTTCAGGGTGCGAGGAAACGTGTTGGTAATGGGAGGACTTTGATCATTATACTGCCAACGGAACATTACTCTTTCGTTTTACAGGGTCGGCCACGCGCAAGTGATACCCCCAAGCGTCTATAGGTGACGGTAATCGTTTACCATCAAGTGGGCCGTTTGGTTATTGCCACTTTACTATAATTATATAAAAAAAATTATGAACCCTCGTGGAGGCATCTAACGAGGAGATTTCTTTGTTCATAAACTAAACTTGTTAAATAACAAACTTATTCACTGGAGCTTGTGTACCTACCTATCTTAAATTAAAAAATGACAGCATATTTTAGCATTGGAAGAATAATTATTAAGATATAGGAAGGAGGTTTTCAGTGCACAACAGGAAAACACCTTGGTTCTTCTGTTTTATGCTGGCGACCTAGACATTAAGGAAGTGCATTCAGGGCAGGAGTTCTAACCATAAACTATATGAAGAGCCGTAGTTGGTAGGATTGAGTAAGAATTATTTTTATTTTCAAGTTCCTTACGTTACAGGAAGAGCCTAAAGTCAAAAGTATACTTATGTACACCCACAGTTTCTATGTAATAGGGGGCCAACCTGTCGTGAGTCGGCCATTGCATTGGGAGGGTCCATCTATGGACGTCCGCGATCGCGGATCATGCGAGAGCGGTCCGTGGTCCCACCACTATGCGGAAGGTGGTAGTGGTGGGATTTTAGTCGGTATGCTGGCCACCTGGATGGAAAGCCCGGCATAACCGTCTCGCATCACCGAGCGTTGGAAAAAAAAGGGGGTCAACCTAATGCTAACCGGGCACAAAACCAAACTCGGAGCTGCTACTGAGAATTTTATGGAAAAACCTAATAACAGTTTGTCCGACCTGGAAACGAACCCAGGACCTTACAGCAACTGTTTAGCTCCCGTTAAACTATAGTTAACAATTCATTTTAAAAATTTTGTAAATGGTCACAACTGACAAGTACGATGTCGCATCTCTGACCTAATGTGGTTATAGAGGACATCAATTATATGTTATGTGACCACAATTTATATGGCATTATGCCGCAGTTGCCTCGAGAGCGTGTCAACAAGTCAGTTATTCAATTTACTCGTTGATTTGATGATTATGCCACTAAAAATATAATAAACACCTCATTTCCTAGCTCAGTACCGTAACCACCATAACGGTTGTTATGTGTGTTAATTACAATGCTTTCTAATTTTAGGTGCATGGCTTTGTTGTTTTTTTTTGGGTTGTAAGTCAAGTAATCACTAATCAGATAAGTAATCAGATGTATGGAAAAGGCGTCAGGGTCATTGACCTTTTCAACAAACAATTACATCATATTTTGTCGCTCACCCACTTGTACAGAATACCCAATTTCTTCTGGCTCAGTATCTTTTCTCAATAAGATTTCCAATAGGTAAGTACCCATTTCTCCTATGCTATCTACTATAAACATGTTTCTTTATGCGGGAACAAATGACAAGCTATTGATTTTGAATTAACTTAGAGTGTTCAATTGCCCGTACCATAGATTATTCAAGTCATGTCAACATGCAATGCGTTCAGTGAAAACAGTACCTACTCCTATTTTAGTCATGTAATGATTAGAAAAAAGAACTAATTAACGAATCGATCTAAAAGCAGTTCTCGGAATTACTTATCGAACTTTCATTGATTGCAGACGAGTACTTTCTATATTAATCCTCTAAGCGAAGTGTACAAAAAATGTTTGGTGAAAATCAGCCAGTCGATTCCGGATCGAATCCAAACTAGTTTAAACAGTTGACACCACGTCAAGTTGGTCTCGGTGCAAAGTGACGTTAATTATCGATAGGCATCGTTCAATAACACGCAGACAGGGAACATGAGCGTACGTCGAAATATTTCATTGGCATTTTTAATTTTTAATTTACTTATCATACCAGTATGCCTGTATTCTCCTAAGGATTAGGCAGAGGTTCGCCGGTATGTTTTGGTCCCATGTAATATGGGGCGAGCCTATTGTCATTAACCTGGCACAAATCCAAAATCCAAGCTGCTACTGATAATGTTTTGCTCACCCTGGGAATTGAATCCACCTCAAGCGTAACATTTGCGCTTGCGCCCACGAAGCTAATGAGGCATTTTTTAATTTATTATCAGAGAAAGTGTTCCAAAGTTATCGCTTTTAATATAGACATTATGTCTCTATATTAATATTATCACTGAATTGTATCTATAGATACGATATTGGGTGGATATTGGCACTTTAATAGATAAATCAGAGAAACAAAAGATTATAAGTAGACAATCCGTCAAGGTATTGTGAAGTAATATTATTTTATTGGCACAATAACCACTGTAATAAGCTTTCTCCGTGCAGAATAGAGTATTACAGAAAAAGTTTATAAATAGAATGTAGTGCAGTGCTATTTCAAATTCCACATTTAAATTGAAACTCTCGATGTCAGTTAAATAGCTTAGAACGTCATTTACAAAAGACAAAGAAGCTATTTAAAACCTGTGATGAATCTTAATAAATCTTTATGGTTTCTAATATCGACAAGGAAAATACATCGTGTATACAGTACTAAGCTATATGCGTAGTTTTACGATCAGGCCATCAGGCCTTCATAAATATGGAAATAAACACACTCGCGCATAACCAAGCTAATAAGATAAGTTTGCATCACTAAGGTACCTCATTGGTATTATGGTCGCAGGTGTGGCTGTTGAGCGTAAGGTCATGGGTTCGATTCCCAGGATAGGCCATAGGCTTTTCTGTTATAAAGTTACCTGTAGCCTAAGAGATTTAAAATGGGTTACAGAGAGGATATTGCGTATATTTTTAAATAAATATTTTGATCCCGTTTAGATTTGTTTTCTCTCTTTTGTCAGGCTGACGTATGATAGAAATAGAGAATTTGTTTCCAATTGGAAACAGTATTATATTAAGATTTAGTTTGCTGTCGTCCACTGTTAGTACTAAATGATAAATAAATAATAACAATTATTTAGGACATGTTACACAGCACCATCAAGTTCCAAACTAAGCAGAGCTTGTACGTAACGGTGTGTGTGTGTGTGGACGAGCTGTGTTACCTACCGATTTATAGTCAAATTTCAAATATTACTTTTTCAACCAAGGTAATTTTTAGGTAACCGGTATTAAAAGGGTAACTTAAATAGAGGTAACATGTATTTACTAGATAGCGGTTACCTTTAGGCGTTTGGGTAACCTAAATTCTTCGATACCTGTACCGTAATTTATAAAGGTTTTCGGTCCCTGAATGAATACATGAGAAACACTCGGACAAACACAAACACTAATTGCTCATAAAAAAAATATTTGTGTCCTGTGGGTATGGAACCTCGACTTCGTAATCAGGAGTCCGACACTCGACCCACTAGACAACAGACGTTATCCAATTATACATATTGAATGTATTTGCCTGTAGCAGACTAAAATTGTAATTTGTGTTTGATAAATGGGGTTCGACTCACCCCTTATTCCCTACGTGCGATCTAAAAATATCCCCAGTGAAATATGGATGTTAGTAATCAGTTGGTACCTACACCTCTGACCTTTGGGAGAGAGCAGACGTGAAATAAAAAACAAATTAAAATAACGTTATTTAAATTATAACGTTATCTGCTATTCGATTCAGTTATGACGGTAATAACTATTTTGTTTATTACGTATTGGTAATGTGTAATGTTATTCAACTTTTAGGTTAAAGGTCCGGTTCATGTCGATTTTACATTTTTGTACGTTCGTAAACTTCGCTTTATCCAATATTGAATACATGTGTTATTTTGTTGTCTTTAAATATGTTAACAATAAAGTTATTTAGCGATTTTTCTTACACTACCAGGTTTTTCCTTTCAATTGTTGTGTTAATAAGTCGTATTAGTTTACTATCGTTGCATTATTGGACTTAGACACTTAGGTATACTGTACTATGGTAGTACTTACATAAATTTTCTCATAATGGTCACTAATGTGCGTTGTTTGCGGCAAACAGTAAATTTTTCCATTGATATCGGAGCCCGCTTCACAAAGTCACACCTTTAGAATTTATTGATCATAATCATTACTCATGATGTTTATGTAAATCTACGTAGATATAAGTACATATAAATATAAAATGTTATTTTAGCGCAGGAAAACTAATTGTGGGCAGGATTCTAACCTGCTTCTTCTGATTAGATACAGAGGCAAGCACATCAAGCTACCATAATCTATCAAATTTCTTTGATAGATTTTCAACTTTAATACAAAGTAATGTTCATGGTTCATGTTCAATTGGGAAAATTTTACAGCTTTGGATAGCTTGACCTGCTGACGTCTGTACACCAGACGCTATGACCACTAAGCCACCGTGAGTCCCACCCGTCAAGTCAAAATTTGCCTTCAGGTCGAGCAGTGTTACTGGAATCTTATATGAAATTCTTAGCCACACGTCGTAGTTTGGATTTATGGTACCGAAACATACCGGCGAACTGTGGGTATACATTGGTACACCTCCGCCTAACAAACCCTTCGGGGAATACGCGTATAGGCGTGAGGGTATATGTTATTTTATTAGGTACTATTATTCGATATTATATTATTACTTTGAAGGATTACTCAGAAGGAATATACCCGTCCTACGCACTTTGTTCGTCTATTCACCAATTTCTCGGAATTATTTGCGGTAGAAGGCAAGGTACTGGTTTTGTTTAATTGTGGCGTATTCATAAATGTCAGGGCTTTTTAAAAAATCAAATATTTATGTGATGAACATTGTTTCAGTTTGGCTGGGTGCTTCTTATGTTACTAGCCCGTCCTGGTTTCGCACGGGGATATGTGATCGCACAACTCTTTTTTTTCTTTTTCTAAAATAATAGTAGCCTAAGTTAGGTACAGTCAGCAACGAAAGTAGCTGAACACAGCTAAATTTTGAAAACATCACAGCTCCAAAACTTGTCAAGAGGTTTTTTCTATAAACGTAACCTAAATATTTAATGGTCATCTATACAATTATTTCGCATAACCTTCACAGGTCAGTAACTTCATACTTATTAAAAATCATATTGAAGATTTCAACATGTTCAGGGACTTACGTTGCTGACTGTACTCCTTATAACATTAGCTATCTGCCAGTGAAAGTTCCGTTAAAATCGGTCCAGCCATTTCAGAGATAAGTCGGAACAAACAGACAGACAGACGAACATTTTAAAAATTGTTTTTTTTTGTAAGTACCGTATAGACTTATCTTAAGCATTCAGTGAAAAGCTGTCAATTTGGAATTGCAAACAGACTCTTCAATTTTATTTATGTGTGTTAGATCTAAGTATACTATATCACTATAGATACTTAAAGTCCTATTATAATTCCTAGTGTATGTATAATATATGCTGTGTAATATATTTATTTATATTGTTTTTAAAAAAATAACCATTGATTTTTTAAGTACTTACATTTTATATAAGAAATGACAGCTTGAATCTGAATATATACCATAATTCACATCCAAGCACCAGAATTGGTAGACTGTAGGTACTGACGTAACCAAAGTAACTTTTGTATTGTGTAATACAAGACTTTAAGGTACCTATACAAAATAAATGAAATACTTGATGATAGTCGCAAGAAAAATTTTCCGTAACATCTTATTTTTTTATCGACCAATGGACGAAGAACTTAAATAAGACGCACTAGTTTACAGTAGACGTAAGGCGATACAGGGTTCGTAAACTTATCACGTTCAGGCGATAAATTAGCGAAGGCTTCAGTATGCATGGAGCTTTGTATGCAAAGTTCTTGTTCACAGGGACCTTGAGGATGTATCGCATAACAGTTTGTAACGGATGTTTATTGTTTAAGCTGGGTAACTTTTTGTATGTCAACACTTAATAGTAGATACACAGGCGAATATAGGAGTAAACTTATGCTTCCGTAAGTCTTTTTCAATTTGTACTGTATTTTGATATTGAAGTAAAGCCTATGCTTTGACTCTCCTCAAAATCTAAGGTACCTGTGGAGTCCCCACAGACTACAGACATTTCATCGCTCGATAGTTTCATCAGTCTTTTAATTACAATATGAATATACTGAGATTATTGTCTTTTAATTAACATGAATGGCCTGACTTAGTGGCCGTAAACGCGACTGCTAAGCTAGAGGTAGAGAGGGTTCATTTATTTTCAAAATAAATAAATAAATTTCCCTAGGTTTTCTGTGAAAGTCCCAGTAGCAGTTCGGAGTTTGGTTGATGGTAATAGACACCCCCTATTACATGGGACCTAAACATACCGGCGAACCAGGTATACAGCATTAGGTACACCTCTGCCTACCCTGGAAGGGATACAGGCGTGATCGTACGTTATGAATATACTGGGTGACTTGTTGAAGAGTTGAATATTTCATCGTTTCTGTATTTAAATCTAACATGTCTTTAGATACAAGTTTAAGAAATTTTCGTAGCAAAGAAAAGTCGTCAGCGTATCGGTATGTTTGTAAAGTGAAATAATATTAACTATTTGTGTGAAGTAGCCTAGTGATATGACCATTGGACTGCTAAGTTTTAGGTGTCGAGTTCAAATTCAAAGCACCTGAATTTCAAAATTATGTGCGTATTCAATTAATAATCACTCGCTGAAACGGTGAAGGAAAACATCATGAGGAAACATGCAGGTCTTAGAGATTTAGTTGACGTTGTGTGAAGTCTACCAACCCACATAAGTTCAACATGGTGGACTATAGCCTAATATTCTGAGAGCAGCAGCGGGACAGTACCTATATGGGTTGATGATGATTTTGTGAATTTCCCAAACTTGTACAGCAAAAGTTAGTGTGTAATTCAAGTTTAGTCATAGATAAGTGAAATGCATGTAGATTTGACAATGTGTACCTATACTAACCTCGCACTTTTCTGATTCTAGCATGAATATTTTTAGATTATTCTGACAACTATTGAGTATTATATATTTTTAATACAATTTTATATGCCAAGTTCATGCTTCTCGGAAATGTACTCAAACTATTGTGTTGTAATTATTCTATTCAGTTTTTTTTATAATATTTCGCCATCAATTTGTGTAACATCGAATCAGATACTTTACAAGGAAGGTGTTTGTAACAACACTTAAAAAAGTCAACAGCAAACTATCCGTGAGTAGCGAATCGCGAATGTTTAGCAACAAGTGATTATTATAATTGATTAGATGTTTACTTGAATACCGATTGTAATACAATTGGCCTCACTTTATTTACAAGTTATATTGCAAGTATGATGTATTTTTATACAAGGCTTCTATATTTGTGAGGCAAACTTGAGCTCCTTGTTGTTATTTCAAGGCGGCCTTGCTGACATTAACAAGATTCCACATCATGACATCAGGGTAGCAGTTTAACGCTTTAAGCACGATTCACATGCAAATAAAAACTACAAACAGTATAATATGATAAACACGTTTATTCGTAGTCACACACAGCCACATCCACACAACATACATTCGTACAGATTAGTTACAATAATGTATATTATACAATTTACCTTAAAAAGATCTTATCTAGATCTACCAAAAACTACAGGTGTCTGTATACACGACTCAATTCTCCGCTGATATATATCGATTTCATAGATATTTGATTAGTCGCTTACACATTACTGGTCTTGTATTAATATTCCTAAGTATTACAAAGATATAAATAAATATTGTGCAGGATGCACCTTATAGAAATAGTTGGAATGTTTATTGTTGAGCCAAGCCGGCATTTGGCAATACGTCCTCGACCTTTCGTTTTGAACCGACATGACTCGTCTTCGGCACGACCCTTGCAAGAAAGGTCATCGATGATGTTCTGTGGTATTCAATGCCTACCTCAGTATCTATTCTAGAATATAATTATACAAAGCATTTTTACATGCGCATATCACTGGTTGGACCACGAGGTCAAGGTAACTTTAAATATTTTTGGTAATGTTACGCACAGTCCGAGCGTCGCATAATGACAAGCACTGGTATTCACAGTCACGGTCGATTGCGGACCGGGACAGAACAGTTGTGAGGACTAGGCGAGCAGGTGCGCGAGCGCCAGCAGCGCCAGCGAGGCCGCGAGCGCGGGCACCGCCGCCGCCGCCGCGCTCTGCTGACCCGCCTCCGGCTCCACCAGGTCTTCACCAAACACGTAACTCTTCGAACCAGTATGCGACTTCAAAATCCTGTAGTTAACTTCATTCAGGGACACCTGATTTTTCACGAAGTTGTACAGCCTGTTTACGATCACATATACATTTCCCTTATTATCGAAAGTGAATCGGTCGACCCACTGAATGTAGTTCGGATCGCGAGCGATGGTTCGCTGGCCGATGCGGAAGTCGACGGTGGTATTCCATTCCGCAATTGTCGAGTTTCCAATTAAACCGTAGAAAAGAACTCCAGCCGAATCCATCTTCATACCATCGGTCTGCGAGGCCTTGTTACCGAGATCTACCACGTAGGGACGTAGGGCACCATCACCATTTGTTGCTAGAGATTCATCTTGTAGTACGGATGCATTTATGCTATACAGGTGGTAACTAGATAACGGACAATAATACACTTTTCTATCCACTTTACCCATCTCATTTCGGTACTGGGGTCCGAGGGCGATCCCATCAATATTTACAGGAAGGTTGACGGTGGTGCCATTAATTCGGAAAACAGTTGCCTCGGCGACAGAAGACATTGACTGCGTGTCGCGCATTTTCCACGATTTTTTGTCACTTCGGCGGAAAACTATTATGCCTGGATCGACAGCACTGTTGTCCGTGATGTACGCATAATCACCATCCCGATTGTCCACTACGAGGTCATTCAAATATGTGGTGTTAGGGTTCACCGTGTCAGCTGGGAACGGTATGCGTTCCATTTCATTGTTGCCGGTCTTTAAGTCGATTAGCACGAGTGACGGAGGGCACTTAGCGTCTGGATTCTGGGTAAGTGTACCGACACGTCCGTTGTCCAGTATCCACATTATACCATTTTTATCAATCTCTATGTTTTGCACGAATTGCAATGCGTTGCAGTCACCGACAGCATTTTGGTTCCAGCTAGGGAATGGGCGCAACTTGGGAGCTGTGTCCACCGGCTGCACCGGAATTGTCGCTAGCGTCGCCGGTACCCCTTCCAGCATTCTCGGCATGGTCAGGAACAAAACGTCTTGGTAAAAGTTTATGCCAGAGATTAAAACGTTTTGGGGGATGTATCGGCTTGTATTGAGGTAGACCTCGCGGTCTTCCGGGGATTTCCATTCGAAATCTATGGCGTTCCATTCGTATATAACTCTAAACTGTTCGCGTCTAGGCGCGGGCGGTCGCGGGAGTGATTCGTTTTGCGCGGCCGCGGCGGCGACGGCGGCGAGGAGCACCAGTGCTAACATCGTCGGTGGGTGCGCGGCGGGAGAGCGTGTGGCGCGGTCGACGCGGCCGATGTGACTGACGGCGGACCAACTCTGCCGCCGACACTTCTGTGCAGAGCTGTGTATCGCGCGTGACCACACGACGAAGTGCGACGTCACCCTACGTAGAATACAATCGAACTCTGAGCGACTTATCTTCAAACAAATTTTATTAAGTGGGCGTCTGATGTAAATATAAACAGATGCTTTATTTTTGTTGGCTTGTAGCAGTGTTAGCGAGTTTAATGTAGATGTGTAGCGAAAGGGGTGCGCCAAGGTCACCAATCTCGCCCTCGGCTAGACAGGGGGTCCGCCGTCTGTTAGATGTGTTGTTAACGGTTCAGATAATCGATTCAGTCGAAACTGTAACTATACCTATGTAGTTACTGTTGTAGTACAAGTAAATAGAGTTCGTTATACTAATAAAAAGTGAAATCTATTCTGTAACGGAAATAATAGTAACTAGGTACATATGTAATCTAATGATCATGCTTGCCGTAGCTCGACCTTCCGTAGGACTAGTAATAATTGATTCGATGGAAATTACCTGATTTTGTTATAAAATTATACGTAAATTGAAAATAAAAATGGTGGGAATGTAGAGCATTGTTAGATAAGATGGGGGACTAGGAGCATTGATAGTATATGTTAAGAACATTCTTCGGTGAAATATAAAATAATTATCACTTATCAACTTGTATTGATTTGATAAGGAAATAGGGCAAAAACGATGGGATTATAATAACATTAATTTATTTCATAAGAACAAGAACACATTGCACTGTTTACATGTACATTTTTATTATTGTATAAAGATATGTCTATAACATGTTATGCAGAATACCGAATGCCCAGCCGGGCAGCTCCAATTTGAGTGCAATTACTCCCACTATATTCTACCTCACTGAAGAAAAGATAAGAATGTACCTATTTATTACATTAGCAAGGTACAATTACTTACCGACCTTATTACATCTACCTTCCTTGATCGTTTCAGGTAGTGGTCTTTACGGGTCCAACAATGTCATAGTTATCATTTTTTATGATTGAAATCTAAACATTTTATTTAATGATTTAACTGTGGAATTGCAAGGTATTTTCAAGGGACTGACCTCAGTTAATGGAGCAGAAATCCGATTGGTATCAATACTCACGTTCAAAGAATAAATAAATTACACATATTATTAAAATTATCCCACCAAAAAACTTTTCATGTAAAATGTTGCCAAGATAATTGAGACCATAATGGCTTGCACTGTCAAAAAGTTATCAGATGATAACTTTTTACACACCCTTACTCTACAAGCTCTAACTTCACAAATTGTACACCTTAGTCAAAATATGTGGCTGGGTAGTTTCGTTACTACAAAAACTATAAAAAAAAATCACCTGACGTCCATATGACGCTAGCGAAACAGCGAAACGGCCAATATTTGTGAAAATAGACCTATCGAAGACAGTTTTATAAGCCAAGCAGCCGTTGCCACGTCAAGTAATATAATAAATAAATATTTTTGGGACATTTTTACACAGCACCATCTAGTCCCAAACTAAGCAGAGCTTGTACTATGGGTACTAGACAATGGATATAATACTTATATGTATACTTTTTTTTTGTAAATACATCGTCAAATAATGTATTTACCATAGACCCCAAAAGAAGAAGGAGTAGCTATTTCCCGTAGTTCTACTAGCATCCTTAAGGACTTTTGGAGACAAAAGGTAACCTATAAGTATATCATTCTTCGGAATGCGTAAATCTATCTCCTTACCAATTTTTATCAAATTCCGTTAAGTGTTTTAGTTGTGAAAAAAGAACAGACAAACGGACAGAGATTTATTAAAAAAAAACAAGCTAGAACCTTTAATTGCTAGTGGACTTTTGAAACACCATATCAAACGTAAAAATCATGGTCTCTCGGTGGTAGTAGTAGTGGATTTAAGATATATATGTTATAATGCAGAGCATTATCTAAACGGGCCTTTTGAAGAAATAGCTATAGCAGCTTTGAGTTCACTTGTCATGATTCTCAACTGAAGTTCAACCATTATTTAGAAAGATCCGTAGCACTATGGTACCAGCATATCCTGACACCAGGTCAGCAAAACATTCGCGAATTTTTGCAATACTCAAAACTTGAATTTTTTTTCAATACAAACCCCTTGGTGCGCCTACGGGTTTTCGTAGAATGTTATGAGTCTACGACTATTGTTATTATATTACGGGAGCGTACCGCATTAGGCTACGCTGTATGGAAAAAGGCTACGCGAACAGTGACAACGCAACGATATTGGAAAATACACATACAAAAGCGACCGAAAGGCACAACTGTGGGAGAGAAGACTACGCTACGCTAGTTTATGAGGTAGGAGACAACGTTGCGCATTGGGATAGATGCTACGCTATTGAGAAGTAAACAACACTACGCTGACGGAAAGGAATCAGAACTCATAATATGTTTACAGGAAATGTAGAATAAATAAGTAGCCTGAGAAGGGGTTTAGTGAGTGAAAGTCACTAGCGTATAGTATCGCTCACAAAGGTGTTGTATTTAAATACAATACAAAATTTCTATAATTCATAAGCATAGGTTTGTTTTACAAACTAATTGTAGAAAGCTCATTTTAGGCATAAAAGATGCCAGTACCAGGACCACGTGTTAATGAGTTCTACTTAAAGAAATTTCGTGTGTGGATTAAAAAATCAATTTTATAAATTGTTTTTTTTTTACTAAATGGTTGTTTAGTCTGGTCTGAAGGTCACTGTAATAAAATATGAAAATCATTGATATCTACCACTTCGGGGATTGTACGTAGGACAGTCGATATTATATAAAAAAACAATAGGTACAACACAATAAAAAATAACAATACAAAGGCTAAAATGTAGAAAGGACAGCGTTAAAATTATGCTATATATACAACTAAAATTAGTTATTTTTTTTAATATACAAAATAACATCAGTTATAGCGGAATTAATCATAACATCAATACAACTAACCAAAAGGGGTTGCGTTCGTAACAGAACAAGTTTCTGGGTCGAATATTTGAGCGGGCACGCACAAAGCGACCCAAGGATTACGTGTCGCTGTTACCCTTCGATACAATACGAACTATACAAATTGTATAGCTATTATTACTTTTTAATTGTATTTCATTCCAGCGATTCGTACGGGCCCGTGGAGAGGGCAAATATCCCATGAGGATTCGTTTAAATTTGAATTGATTGCCCCAATTTAAATCGCAGAATCACAATCGTATTACGGGATGCGGAGCAAAACATGAGTGTTATTAAGCATTTTTTACGTGTGCAGTTTAGCAGTTTTATCTGTCTGACCACTATAGTGGGCATCAGTCCGTTTTTGTGGTGTCAAATAAGTAAATTAGGTTTTAATAAATAACTTTTAAAGGAAACAGCATGACTTTTGATAAAAAAAGAAACGTTTGTTTAAATATGTTTGAATATAATAAATAATAATCAATGAAATTGGTTGGTAATTGGCCAAGACATCACGTTACGTACACACAAAAAAAAACAAACAAATATTAATTGGCATTTTACACAGTATGATCTAGTGACAAACTAAGCAGAGCTTGTACTATCGGTTAGACAATGGATACAATACAATACTTATGTATATATTTCTGTTTTGTAAATAACAAACACAAACGCTTGCTTAAGTTCGTTCATCACATAAGTATTTGTGTTTGTCTGGGTCTTTTTAAAGGCGGTTAAAAAGACAGTAAATTCGAACTGTGATTCGAACAATTTCGTAATTATTACGTGTGTAAACTACAAAACAACAGTTGCGTTCTGCTTGTTTTTACTGTTTATGGCCAAATTGCAAATAAGTTTATTTGCGTCGCAATTCTAAAGAGAATATTACCCACCTCCAAATTTGAGCTTACGTGTTTTTTTTAATAAAATTTAAAACTGCCTGTTGTGATCTTTTGCATTAAATTTTATTTGGACATTCTCCACAGTACGATCTTGTCCAAAACTTTTCTTTTGACATACTTATAATACATAGTAAACACCAACACAAACACTTATGTTCATCACACAAATATAATTATGTGAAACGAACCCACGACCCTGATCAGCACTCGAACCACTAGACCACATACGCTTTCATATTATATGATATTTTAAAATCATGACAATTTAAAGCATAGGTAAGGTATTATGTTAATAGCAGTGATAGCCTAGTGATATGACCATTGGACTGTCAAGTCAAAGGTCTCGAGTTCGAATCAAGGCACGCACCTCAGACATTTCGAATTCATAACTAATTATCACTCGCTTAATCGGTGAAGGAAAACTGCATGCCTAAAGATTTTTCCTATGTTGTCTGCCAACCCGCACTAGGCCAGCGTTGTGGACTACAGCCTCTCGTTCTAAGAAGAAACCCATGCCCAGCATTGGGACAATATAAGAGTTGCTGATGATGAACGACGACCTCTGTGGTCTAACGGTTCGAGTGCCGGACTGCTGATCGCGGTCGTGGGTTCGATTCCCAGAAGACACAAATATTTGTGTGGATAAAACATGAGTATTTTTGTTTGTCTCGGTGTTTCTATTATAAGTATGTATTTACAAAAAAAAACATATAAGTATTATATCCATTGTCTAGTACCCATAGTACAAGCTCTGCTTAGTTTGGGACTAGATGGTGTTGTGTCAAATGTCCCAAAATTATTATTATTATGAAGGTATTATGTTCTCTACAAGTCCATTACATGAGTCAATGGGAAATGAGGGCGCACACATTGTTAGTCATTGCGACAATCATTCTCCATATTCTAAATTATTATATTACAATAAATAATACTTAATAAATTTTTTTCGCAGACCGAGGTTGACTCATTTCAAGTGAATCCTCGTTACATGTGATATTGAGCTTACACTCATTATATCTATACCAATACTAGCTTCTGCTGGCGACTTCGTTTGTCTGCGTGGACGTTACCTGGATAAAAAGTATCTAAGTTTTCTGAAATTTTCCAATTTTCTGCGCAATTCATTATTTTTTTCTGTAAGAACCTACTCCATAGTATTAGAAAACTAAAGAAAAAAGATGAATGAAATCAGTGAAGTCGTTCTCAAGTTATGGCGTGACCAAAGAAACAGGGATTCAGTTTTATATGTATATAAATTATTAGATAGCCTAGTGGTATGACCATTAGACTGCCAAGTCGAAGGCCTCGAGTTCGAACCCAAGGCATGCACCTCTGACTTTTCGAATTCATGTGCGTATTAATAATTAATTATCACTCGCTTTAACGGTGAAGGAAAACATCGTGAGGAAACCTGCATACCTTAGAGATTTTTCTCGACGGTTTGTGAAGTCTGCCAACCCGCACTAGGCCAGCGTGGTGGACTATAGCCTAATCCCTCACAATATAAGAGGAGACCCGTGCCCAGCAGTGGGACAGTATATGGGTTGATGATGATGAAATTATTAGATTAGATTATAAAGCTGAAGAGTTTGTTTGTTTGAACTCGCTAATTTCAGAAACTACTGGTTCGAATTGAAAAATTATTTTTGTATTGGATAGTCCATTTATCGAGGCTTATAACATCACGCTACAACCAAGGAGCTTAGCAAATCGGAAAAAAGGCGGGTGACACCGCAGGGTAGCTAGTAAAATGTATAGATTATGTGGTACAGTCATTTAGAATACATAATAACAGGTTTGTCTTAATTGTTAATGATAACCAGAAGTTTGAAAAAGCTTGACAACAAGCAAATTATTTATTAAGTATAAAAATATTGATTGCTCAGATATTGAAAAGAAAAAAAAAAACAGTATCAAGTTTTCACTTGGATTCTTCGAAGTAAAAACTTTATACTTAAAATGTTAATAGGTAGGTAGGTACTTCGCGAAACTGTAAAAGAGTTTGTTGGTAGATACACTATATGTATACTTTATTGTTTTACTTTTAAACAATTTTTTAGTTAAAAGATTATTGGGTTGCAAAGGTCTGATGGCTGTAGCTTCGTATAAAATACTGACATTCACATGTATCATATTCCTTCATATTCCTGGTGTGTGTATCCAACAGTAGGATTTTTTTCCTGTATTGCAGGTGCGTTGACAAAAACAAATTCCCACATACACGAACACACAGTCCCAGAACAACTACCTGTAAGTCACACAAACAATTTTTTTTGCGCATTATCAGCTATTATGCCTGGGCCGTCAAAAAATTTGAACCTTATGTGAATGATATAGAAGTTACCACACAGGTCTTTGTGAGATAAAATAACTATATAAGCACAGAATAATATATGGGTACAAGTTACAGTATGATGATTGTAAATAATTTATTTATTAATTTATGTACACACTTAGAAACTTGAAAGGAGCCAGTTTAAGACTATTCAGTACAAAGGTTCCTACTGCTTATTTCTAATGAAATCTCTTCCAACAGACCTATAATAATGTTTAGTCGTAGGTTATATTAAATTAATTTAATTATTATTGGATAATCTTGACTTTGGCTTAATACAGACATTCCCAGTACCCACTATCCCACGGTACCCACCTACTTATCAGGAAAAACCTACTCCTAGGTAGGTATGTGACTTCTCTTTAGAATACTCTCAAAATGATTTCTGTTCTTTGATTAATCTGTGGTCATGTTACAATAGGAATGCAATTTATTGTGATCGAAGTCTAACTTAGTAGGTACCTAGTACTTAGTAGAGTCGTGCCAATGTATGATTCATGCATGATGTTAAATAAGTAGGTACCTATTACTTATATTAGTCAATATTATGATGATATCAGTGATTATTTGCGGTATATATAAAGGATAAGGATATGGGCACAGATTTTTGTCGGGATCTGTGTGATCGGGGGCTCCATAGCTCTGACCATGGGCTAGGTAAAGCAAGTGCAGTTTTTAGTCGATAATCGCCACCGTCTCCTAATAGTTCTTTACATAAATTTTTGACGTGCGATAAAGCATATTAGATCATCTATCTTACTTCTTATGCTGAGAGTCCTTTTTATGTTTCAAGGGAGGTTTTGGCAACAAAGTTTCAGACTCTCAACCACATTGCTAAATATAGTAGCTATACACACCAACCTTATACCTATTCAGTGTGTAGCCAATAGTTATTTATAAAAGAGCTAAATAACATGTAGTTGCTTAGTTACTTCTATAACAGTAAATAGCGTTAAACCTTAACAGAGTTCCTAATAGCGATCATCAATAATGACTAAGCTGATGACAAATGTCCGTGATTCTAAATTCAAAGAGCTGTTCGCTTGACAGCAGTGAGCAGTGACCGAGGTCCTTCCGTATGCGCGGCGTCTCAATAGGTACCCTGATGATTAATAGGTAGGCAAAGATTTAAATCTTTGTAGGTAGGTACTTCCTATTTATCAAATGGATGTCAAAATTAAAATGTCATTTATTTCTTCATGTTAAAATAAATTGAGATGGAATAATTTGGAGGTTTACACGATCTCCTGGCAAGTTAAAGAGAGTAAAACTAATATTTTTAATTATAAATATTAGAGAGCGAACAATAACATTTATCATAATTATGTGTGACGGATTTTCGCAGTCAAAATTAGTTTTGAATGGTTATGAATCCCGACCGTAACATAATACCTATCTATATTTACCTATTAGGTATGTAGATATGTAAATAAATTTATTTTTTACTTTTTCTCTCTGTATGGACCCCGCTTATAATGACTAATAGGTATTATTATGAATAGGTATTTTATTAGGAGTTTTGTATTGTATTCATTAGACCTACCTATCTCTGAATGTAATTGTTCGATTTATATTATTTATTTAATCCTCCTAACAACTCATCCTCCGAGTTTTTTCCCAACTGTATTGTGGTTGGCTCCCAGTCTAACCAAATGCGGCTGAATATCAGTATTTTACACGAAGCGACTGCCATTCCGTAAATCCAATTTCTGGGCAATATCTACCAATATCTTGAGGATAGACTGGTTTTCAGGCTTCGGATTACAGCTAATGATTGTCATAGGTGTTAGTATAAATATCGGGACCGACGGCTTTACGTGCTCTCCGAGGCACGGAGAGGTGGTCACCATCCACAGACTGACCGCGGCTGGCGCAGCTTAACCTTGAAGATTGGTTGATCAGCATAGTTATTACTTAGCCACGAGCCCCTTAATCCTCCGAATAACCTATATTTACATATTGATGTTCTAGGCATGGATAATTTATGTAAATAATGCATCCAAGTCAACAAACAATAGTTGAAATATTTCGCAACTTCAATGCTAGTGCTGCCATCTATTTATTCAGTATGAAGTGAAGCGGCCACCTAGTGGGCAGTAGTGTAACTTCTTACCCAGCACTTCAGTAAATTGTTGTGTACGTGTGGTAGGAGAGGTCAGTGAGTCAGTCAATTATGAAGTAAACTACATTTTTAATAGGTATTGTGTAACATTTGAAGGCCTGATACTTAAAAATTGTGTGTAATTATAATAAAATCATATAGTCATAAAGTTGCATTTTATATTATAACTAAAATGTTGCTTAAAACTACGTATTTCAACACTGTATTCATATCCCGTATGGTCTAGTGGCTAGGATACCTGGCTTTCACCCAGGAGGCTCGGGTTCGATTCCCGGTACGGGAAGTACCTTTTTGCCTTTTTTCGTTATTATCGTCTTGTTGAAGTTATAGCACTAGCTAATTGTAGTGGTAAATAACAAGAATAACAGAACTTAGGTAATTAAATAACAACATATTTATTGCATTATCTTTGTGTTAAAAAAAATAGGTAGATACCTACTGAGGGCGTTGATGATTTCACTGTGGGGGAGAATTGCTATATAAATCTGGCAGGCGAACAGTAAGTATAACGAATAATATGAAAGAATACCTGTGTAGTAAATTAATTACTAGAGTATGATTTCCCATCTACTTTTCAAGAACATAATTAAATAGTTTCAATAGAAAGTTTATATTCATTGTCTCAGGGAACACGTGGGATCTGGAGAGCTTCAAAATTTCAAGCAAGCATTTACTTTACTTACTGCACGACAACAACCTCCGTATACCGCAAACAAAACAAAATTCCTAGCCAGGATGAATTGTGAGGCTATTAAAATTTAAAAAAACATCCAAATTTAAGTAGAGATACTACAAGAGTAGATATAGATCTAGAAAAGGTAGGATAGATATAAAAACTATATGGGGAACTCGTTCTGCGTAAATCGGATAACAAATAATAACAAAAATGACGGACAGCTGTGTAATTTTATTAATACAAAAAGAGAACACCTACCTCAGGCTATCCGCCATCACGGACTCTGTAAAGGGTTCGAAACATTGGGATCATGTTGGGATTTAATAATATCAATAAACTCGATAAAATCGGTTAATACACGTCTAATTTGAACGTGATAGAATTAGAATTAGTTTATTTCAAAGAAAATCTATTGTTTTCGGGCGCTGGGATCGGTGAGTTTAAACTAGTTCTTTTGCTCGAGCATTACCATGTAATGTAACGTTATTACGAATGGTACAATACAAACAAAAGCTCCATTTAAATAAGAATTTCCATGTAATGCAACATTATTTCATGTTTTGTATTTATATTCCACGTCTCGCACGTTGTAGTGTTACACACAAAAACTATCAGGCGTAAAATAATTGAAAAAAGTACTTATTTATCTATTATTTAGTATTATGTACGTATTTGTTTAGAGATGGAACGAATAATTCAAATTTCAACTAATCAATAAATGTGCGTGGATTAGCAAAGCCCTTCGCGGGAAAACTGCGGCTACCAGTTTGACAAGGATACCCGCATAGGAGAAATTGCAGACTGTCTACTGAAGTTATTTCCCATGGAATGGTATAAATAGCTAATTTAGTACTTACGTCTAGTAGATAAGAACTGTAGGATCCTGATGGGATCCTAGGCGGCTTATTCAAAGAAACTCTCGGTTAAAAGGTACTCTGCGACTTTATTCTTGAAAGGTCAAGGGAATTCTCACACAATCATTGCTCACTTTTTTCCACTAAACGTTCTACAATAATTTCATATGATTACTCCTTCTTAAACCAGCCAGTCTCATGCTGACTCCTGGTAGCGACCTCTACAGTACTTTCATTAGCGACCAGAAAGAGTAGGTACAAATTTCAAAATTTTTGATACTACTATGATTCGTCAAAACACTTTTTAGTTCACCTGGCCACATTATTTTTGAAAGTTTAAAGTCGAACTAACTTTGTTCCACTTATCTAGAAGTGACTTCACTTCTTCGGTTGTTAGCATCATTTGGAAGTTAACGGCAAAATTTGCTGATGTGGTAGGTACACTTCTGCAGAGAATTTCATAAACTATTAACACTACTTTGCGCTGGGCATCAAACCTCGGGTCTCTCGAGCAGAAGCCGCGCTAGTGACCACTAGGGTAATTAATTATACATTTTTATACATAGATTCTATTGTTCTCAGATAGCAAGATAAATAATGTAATGAAGGAAACACGAGTTGAATATTTAAAACACGGCGGAGGTTTTAGTTTTCCGGGCAGAAATTTCCACAAGGGTATTTACTTAGTATAATGTGTGATGTTTTTATGATCACATAAATAATAATAGCCGTTCGCATCAAAACAATAAACGAACGATAAAAATAACTTCATCGCTACACTTGAAGCAGCTTTTTGTTTGAAATTACGCAGATTTAGGACCATGTTGAAGGACTCGCTCAAGTGAATACTGACGCACAATTATATTTTCATCGCAATCCGTTGTTCCAAGTTATCGTTACATTTAGGGTGAGCTGTTTTTATACATGATTATAAATAATGTGCATTAAATTTATTATATCTACAGTCAAATATTTTAAATACATACTTCAAGGGCTTTCTTCAAAAGGGGTGTGAAAATATTTTTACAGGGTCGGCAACGCGCAAGTGATACCTCTGGTTTTGCAAGCGTCTATAGGCTACGGTAACCGCTTACCATCAAGTGGGCCGTATGCTTGTTTGTCATCTTAGCGGTACTTATAAAAAAAACTTATAAAATAGGTATTATTTTTTTATTTTGCTAATTATTTATCAAGTTCGTTTTAAAAATATTTAACTGTATTTACAAAATAATTTAGGCGATATGAAATACATTTTTTTTGATTAATTACATAAATGTACTGTATGGGACATTTTTTCACAGCACTATCTAGTCCCAAACGGATATAATACTTAAAATTACCTATATTTTTATTTTATATGTAACATAAAAAAATTGTAACCTGTTTTGTATTTAACTATATCTATCTCTTTCGAACAGTTTCTGTTGTTGAATTACTTACTAATCTATTTTCAATATTAAAACGTCTACGTCTTCCGGTCAGAGTTCCAGATTTAAAATGAGATGTTACGAAAATTGTGTTTTTCTAGAAAACCGCAACGTAAAACAAAATTTTGTGTTTTTATTTTGCATTCCATTGCGGTTTCTCTATCTATACAGCAACTGCAGAAACATAGTTTTAGAAATAGCGCCCTACTTATTACGCCAAGTGTATCTAATTTTAAAGTAGTTGTTTTATACTTAGTAAATTTTACTTTTTAATATTTTCTTATTTAAGTATTAAATACTTTTTAAATTGGTGAACTACTTAATATAGTATAAAAGTGTTTTAAAAATATCATAAATAAGACATAGACGGGTAGTTTGTTTTATCTTTCAAATAATTGTAATTTAAAAATCATAGCCCCCTTCTGTTTTCGGCTAATTTGTGGTACAACATATTTTGCGGTAGCAATTCATATTTTTAGATCAGAAGAAATCACGAGTCAGTGATAAGTGTACTTAATGTAAATTTGGTGGTATATAAACGTTTAGAGTTAGCTGCTAGGTACTCAAAAGATTCCACTAGCAATTCCATTTCAACGGTGATTATTTGTACATCGCTAAAATATCGATCGCCTACGTTAGTGATAGAGATATAACATAAACTTCATAGAAATAATGTCTAGTTTAGTTAGTGATTCTTGAATCGCTGCAAAAGAAAAACAATCAAGAAGAATTTCTCATATATGTATACGCTAGGTTATTTTGATATTTACCCCGTAGCTCCTGTAGTAAACTGTAAAATTAAACTTAGTAAAATTATAAATTATAAATAATAGTAAAATTATAAATTTTATACATAGAAAGATAAATTCGATCTTAGGCAGGGTTTGAACCTGCGTCCTTCCGATTTAATACTTACACCGGACCCTTTAGCCAACTAAGCTACGAATCGTAGCGAATTCTTCTGTCTGTAAAATATATATCTTTAAAAATATTTAATGCCAAATATAATAAAATGAGAGCAAAAGATATCCATTGTGATGTGCAGTTGCATTCAAAGTTGCATTTTGACTGTAAGACCTCTACTGTCACAGTGAGTGACGCAATGTTCTTTTTAAAGAAAAAATTGCAGTGAGCGTGGTCCAGGACGCACTAGGCCAAATTTTATAATATTTATATTTATAGTTATAGTTTTTTATAAATTTCATATTAATATTTTTATGGGAATACCAATTAAAAATAATAAAGAGATAATAATTGTTTTACAAAGCGATGAGCTCGTTGTTTGTTTGAACTTTGAAACAAAAAGACGAAGGTTTGCTAGAAGATACACGCATCTGTGTGTTTATTTGTCCTTGTCCGACAAATTACTGCTAACGTCAGCAAAAACAAGCGGTTCTATTATTCTTCGCACTGGTTTGTTTGCAAAGCAACAGTTTATTTTTGATTTCAAACTTGGAAGATATACGCGGAAAAGATGGATGTGTATCTATTTGGTATGAACTCGCTTTTGTTCTGTAAAAAAATAATTTTGTTCCGATATGTTGTCTATGGATGATTATCCTGATATTGATAATATCGCTGGTATTTCAATTCGCTACTTCAATCACGTACTTGGCCTAACTAAACCGAATAGTTTCGCACTGAACCCAAACCAACTTTTTTTTTATCTCAGCGGTGTTACTGGTTCATCTTGATGGATAATTCGTACCGATTATTATGAAAGCTTAAGAGACATTGAACTTTGTCTTTTAGTGACGTAGGTAATGCAATGACACATTGGTACATAGGTACCAATCGTGGGTGATGGTAGAGTGACGTAATGTGTCAGGTAGACATAATTTAAAAAATATAATATTTAATGTAATTTGGGATTTATATCCACATGGATAAGGTAGTTATCATAGAGCTGGCGCTTGACATAAGGTGTACCATCTACTAGATGTCTTTCTGACCCGCTACAGGGCATTGGCATTCTCTTAGATTCAGTGAGATGTGCAGGTTTTCTCGTCCTTATTATTAATATCCTTCATCCTTGATGCCTGTGACAGTCACAATCTAACGCACACATGAATTTGACAAGCCAGATTCCTAAAATTAGAAGATGAACCGTGCACCCCTCTATAGGTCACAAAGTCTTGAATTAGAGAATATCAAGATTTTTTAAAACTAACATTAAAACTTGATTGAAAAGTTAGGGGGCTTATTGCACGTTTTCACACGCACGTTTTAATTACATTAAAGTGAGACGGCATCAGACCACAAACCCGCTCTAGCCAACGGCGGCCTTAATCGTGCCTTAAAGTCATTGCGAGGCTCCGGGCGGCAGATTTTTGCGAGGCCCTTGTCCTTTACGAATGTGAATTATTATTGAAAGTGGGTATTTCTGATGATTGTTGAGAAATGAAATTTATAAATACGTAAATATCAATATGTATATGACATCGTCAATATTACTTATTGTACCAAACTTACCCTAATGTATAATACCCAAGGATAAAATAAAGATTTAAATGTCAACTTATTTCTACTCGGGTTGTTAGGCGAAGCCCTTGTAAGAGCGAGGCCCTGGGTAGTTGCCCTGTTCGCCATACCCTAAGGACACTGACTCTAGCTGTCCCTTAGATACTAATGAATATTTAACAATTCTCAGTTGCACCTCAAAGTTTGCAATCTGTGCCCGACGAACATGTGGATTGTGGGCGTACAGCAATATATTTGTCTGTGTAGCAATATATTCGGGTAAAACGTTCCAACTGTCATTGAATGCTCAACAAATACATCTAGGTAACAGTTTATTTTAACCCCTGAATCGTGTGTCATACATCAATCATCAAGGTTAAACAATAAGAAGAACATAATCAAATTATGTACGTAATTAACAATGTAAAGAAATAACGATAAATGTAGCTATTTTAATCATCTTAGGTCACAATTGCACGTCATTAGTGCATTATGTGATTAAGGCGACGATACACACCAGCGACCTTGAGCGAACAAATCCCCTGGAAAGCGAAAGAATGAGATTTAAATCTTTTTAAATTTATGTTGCTTTTTTGGTCCCGTTATGCATAACTTCACAACACTTTATAATATAATCATCCAAAATATTCACTCAAATTATTATGTAATACTGTATTTAACACGTGCAAAAAAAAAACAGCTACATCCTACATTTTGTTGAGAGATCTGAACTTTTTTCTAAGAAACAGCTCTTTATTTTCAAGATTTCAGACTTAGTCCCATATTATTGAAATAATGGTTTCCTTTCGGCTGTAAGACGACAAAAAAAAACACGCTGATAACTTTGTTTGGTTCAATTCATATCACTAGTTCTTATTGTGCATAGAAATGGGTAGTAGTTTTCAGAACGGTAAATTACACAACATACTTATGTTTTATGAGGCTATGCTATGCCATATTATAGAGAACAATAGGAAATCCATCAGGCTAATACTTCATGATGACACAGAATGGTTATCTACATCATATTTTTATCAAAAGTAAGGTAACTTGTTTATAACTTACCCATTATAGGCAAATCACCTTCATCATCATTCACAGCCTGACTCTACCGACTGCTGAGTATAATAGACGTCCCTTTGCTTATGCCACCATTTGTGACCAATAAATTTCTTAATGCCATCGACCCATCTTGCTACCGGACTCCCAATACTCCTTCTGCCTGTCATTGGTCTCCAATCTGCGACTCCACCTACTATCACCACCTCTAGCCATGTGTCAAAAACAAACAAATACAACTAAAAAGAGAAAAACAAACAAATACAACTATAAAAAGGTTGTTTTTCTTCCTACCTACTTGCTCAAGAATTTTTAATATTATTGTCATTCTTAACGTAGTAGGTAGGTACCTACAATGCAAAATGAAGTTGTTAGCTTTATGATGGAAATACGTGCCCAAGTGTATAGAGTATGCTTGTTAAACGTAGATAGTAACAAAGTATCTAGCTTACTGGCTATTTTATTAATAGTCTAATAACTGAAGAACTAGGTACTTGTTCCAGTAAAATGATGCCAGTAAAAATAAGTTTCAGGGCTTATCGCGAGAAGTAATTACAATTTATCTTACAACAAGCTTGAATTAAAAGTAATAGTGGTCATGAATACTTAATGCTGGGTTAAACTAAAGTATATTCGAAGAAATTTATCGAGTCAGTGATCGAGTTCTCACATAATTATTATACAAGAGGAGGACTTATGGTTATTGGTTCGAATTAATTCCAAATTTAAAGTAAATACGCATTTGTATGTATGCGTGAGTGTTCCAGTCTGAGAAATGCAGACTTTTTTAAAAATTATGAGAGTCGTGGCACTAACGTGAACAGAGCTTTTGAATTAAATATACGTGCAGGTGGCATTCTTATTTGATTGCTTAAATCTACAGAATCCACAGTAGCAACGCTAAAAATACTGTGTTCCGCGCTCCAACACAAATCGATATTTTTTATAATGTTGACTACTCAAAAGACATGAAAATGTACATTTAGCTACATTTTCTTTTATCCCCGGAATCAATGTGTATCTGGATTCAACATCAAAAGTTGTTATTTCTAATTTGTTTGTTTTTCACGAACAGCGCGGCCGCTAAGGGTCCGGACAGCATAAATCGTGAATAAAATTCTTCAGTCTTGCGAAAATAGTTCTGATTTCTAAACCCTGGCGCTAGCTAGACCGTGTTAGAATTGTTAAGTATAAACACTAATCTAAATTCCAACCTAACCGCTGGGTGCGGTGACGGACTCAACTAGATTTTTTTGCCCCGCACTCGAGAATCGAAAAGCGTGAAAGGAACGTTTGGCGCCATTTGAATTTGCCCGAAGCGTATATTGGAAACGCCAGTTAGATAATTTCTATGAAACGGGCCACGAGTCCTCCATCATCGCACCTCGTCGTATTTATTTTTTAACGTCTGCGAATATACAAGTGTAGTGAGTTTAGCGGCATTCAGCCAGTCACCGCTCAGACAACACACGGTAGACATTCGCGCCGCGCGCACGCGAACAGTTTTCCCGCCGCAAATTGAAAAGCGCTCGTTCTGAATTCAAAGTTCCTTACCAGCTATCGGTAGCTTTTGAAATATGCCTAAAAAGAAATAGATTTATAGTTTCTGCTTCATTTTGCGTAAAATTGTGACATTACAAAGTACAAACCACAGTCTTACAGTGCCTGTGTTTTTGCATACAAAAATTCTGTGATACTATTTTGCTGTGAAACTTTTAGTTTAATAAACTCTAGTGCGTCAAAACTTTTTATTTGACATTTTTGGTTTCGTGAAATTTTATTTCGCGAAACAATAAACAAAAATTCTTTATGATAGGTCCATATATGAAGGTGAGTCTGATATTCATTATTTGGTTTTATTATTATGTGTGTAATTGTTCAAGGCTTTCAACGAGGTCTTTGAAACATTTGTGTCATGTGTCGACTTTGATACCTGTGGAAAACATGCTACTTAAATAGAATTGTTTGAATGTTAAATTAGATGTTGCTCTTAAGGAATCACTAAGTACTAACATAGCGTTAATGGACTTGGTTGCTCCTTAAATGTCAAAAGTTTGTAGACATAGCAACAGGGAGTGATTTTTCACGAAACGATTCAAGTTTTCATTTAAAAACATTCATTATCCCTATGACAGCGAGGGAATGACGTTGGCTCTTGGTAGATATCAAGTGCCTACTATTTATACAACTGAATTGAACACGTTAACTAACCTCAAACTTGTTGTATGTGTGTGTTATACATTTATTCAATAGTAATGACGGCATTGAACGTTATTGAAACGGTTACTGATAAACTGTAACTATCGACATACAGACTACATACATTACACTGACTAACGATTTGTATTCAGTAACATTCTAACGAGTTTAAAAAAGTTTAAATAAGCTACTCTGTAATCATGTTTTTTTTTAAAAAGAGTGTCTATGGAGTTTCTTACCTGTTCTTCTCCATGAGACCCACTTTTTGGAACCATGCCACTAGTTTTGACTTTTCAAAAGTGCCGTAATGGTCTAATTAAAATAAAATTTTTGACCCCAGTCGAACAGTGTTATTGGGTTTTTCAGTGAAATTCTCAGTAGCAACTTGGGAGTTTGGATTGGTACCCGATTTATGGCTATAGGCTCTCCCCAATTACATAGAACCTTAACATACCATCGAATTCTGGGTGTACAGTACTGTGCGCCTCTGCCTAACCCTTCGGGGAATACAAACGTGATGGTATGTTATGTTTTATACATTTAACTCTATTGTGAACTCATAAACATTTTTGGAATCTAGAATGGATTAATCACTACAGAAATGAAATATAAGTTTTCTTGTACCCAATTTTATACTTCCTGCACTATGACTAATAGACATTAGACATATTTACAATGATTCACTGTTTTTCTCGAGAGTACTACTTCTATAGTAGAGTTCATTTGTTAGGCATCCTTTAGTTTGTTTGAAACTTTTAATAGTTCAAACAAACCATAAAACACTTAGAAAATGTTGTTTGAAATTGTTTATAGAAGTATGGCGTGTGTTAAAAGTTGAAATCACTACTGATATTGGTGTCATCCACTAGTGCAACTATCAAAACACCCTGTTGACACTTTACACAGTTTGATAAGAATGATAGGTATTTGATATAGACTATTTACTAGCCTACCTACTAAGTTATCGTTTATATTATGTTTTAGTTTTAAGATTTCTATAGAAGCAGATAACATAAGTCTTATCTTGAGACCTATTTTGATATCACAATAATATTTACGGTTGGAAGCAAGAAGAGGACGTCGGCTTGCGCAACTACGTGGCATGAGAGGGTTTAAGAATGGAAGCAAAGAAATCAGGTTTTAGGAATTGAATAACTGTGACGAATTCACTCTAAAAACTAACTAATAAGTGGGTAGGCTCGCCCCCTATTACACGGGATTAAGTCCCAAGTCACATACCGGTGAACTGTGAATGTAGGTACAAACGCCAGCAGGTCAAGCTATCCAAAAGTGTCAAATTTTCCCAATTGAAAATGAACCTTATCACTTTGAATTAAAGTTGAAAATCTATCAAAGAAATTTGATAGATTGGGGTAGCTTGAGGTGCTGGCCTCTGTACCTACTGTGGGTACCCTTCGTGGAATACAGGGGGTTTGGTACGTGTTATGAATTTACTGATTGTGTAATAAGGTTGGAGTGTTTTAAATAGTAAATGAAAGATAGTTGGAGCAGAGGTAGCTAGGCTGGTGGTAAATACAAACCAAAAACCCTTTTAACGTTACTATTCGACGTTGCGAAAGCGCGAAGTGGTGACTAATAAGTATGTATGCGCAAGGTTTTGAATTTAAATAAAGTATATAGGTAATTCTAGATTTGTAATCCCGTCAGTACAAATGATGCCAGCCAGTCCTTCGCCAGGGTAATGTAACCTAGTTCTTAAACAAATCTTATTACATATAACCTAGTAAATGTAGTGTAGTTAATTTGGGCTTGGCTGGAACAGAAAATCTCAAGAAACCTATACAATATTAACAATAGTAGAATAACATAAACATATTATATGCATAATGAATAAGACCAACACCGGTTTAATAAGTTGACCACGTTTATAAATGTTTTGCAATAGATAGGATAGTAATAACATTTTGTTCATTGAGGAAACGGTGACCCTCACGAGGGTCCAAGAAGTTGATTTTCTATAGTGTCCGCTAATTGATGAATTGATTTGATGAGTTATGAAAATTTACAATGAAGGTTTTAATTTTTCTTTGAATTTCTCTCTTCTTCAGTGATCTGGATTTGAGTAGGTGCTTTTTAAATATTCTATTATAATTATTTTTAAAGTACCTAATTAGTAAGGCCCAGTTTCCAAAACGGTGCGTCCATTTTGAAAACTGCGTCTTACTAATTACTAAATTAACCACATTAAATTTCGCTTTACGTTTAAATATCTTCAATGTACAGACACAGGTTCTTAACAATTTTATAATACAAGTAGTACCTACCTATACTTTTATAATTTTGTGGAATTTACAGAAAAATGCGCAGAATCAATGCATAATAGTTATTTATTTTATTTTCACAGTTCACTATTTAAAAGTAAACGACCAATCTCGCCATGACATTTATTTATCAACTGTCAAAAAATACATCACGATTTTATGAAAAAAAAATCATGCCGAATCTCGAAAGATCGTTTTTTTAAGAGACTCCACATAATGATAGCTCGTAGGTACTGGTTTTTTATATATGTTATGAATCATCAATTTATATTGAATTTCGCATTTTGACTGTTGTATTCGTCTATGTATCCGATCACTGTATAGGTACAATGGGCCGTTTATATTAATGGCCTTAGAGTAACTGTACGGAAAAATCATCAGTATCTTCTTGATAATAGAGGCAGCAATCGTGTGTAAAGTTTTAGATGTAACATAGGCTTAGTACTTGGTAGTCTCCTCGTGTAGGTATATCAAAGGTCTTTGCGTTTGCAGTGTTATTGCAACTGCTGTTCCTCGCAATGACATTTCAATACTGCCAAATCAGGAAATGATAAGAAAGGAATCGCAATAAGTAACACCTAAAAATAGTACTTACCTAAATCTAAAAGTTAAAACGAGGAAAATGTACATGTATCTTTATTATTTTCAACCAAACAGGTGAGGTAACTATGTATTTAATTAGTCTATGAGGCCATTGCAAAATCGGTGTCCAATTTATTTTGTCACGTTTGTTTACGTATTTACCATGAAATCCACTAATAAGTACTTCAATATTTCCGAAGATGTTGATACATCTATACTATACTAAGAAGTAATAAGGTGGTTAATGTCATTCAAATACTGACTTACTTTGAAGCTCAGAACAGTAAGCCATTATTCTGAGATTTGAAGATTGATTTGACAAGTTAATATGCGGATAAGTCATGTTTAACACTTTCAATTGTCACACAAATTAGTTACGAATGCAAGACTATGACTTTGCAGCCATCATTTAGAAAAGGAAGCATTACAAAACATCGAACACTAGATTACTAACAATAAGGTTTAAATTCTTTTAAAAAGTTGGCATTCTAAAGAGTATCATTGTGTCGTAATCATTCGTATCACGCTTTGCATATTTCGCTATCTTGTTCCGTACAGTAATGGCCGCCTAATCACTTATGACATAATGCCAGTGTTTAACGTTGACATAACACAGTGATTTAAATATAAAAGCGATGTGGATTGTTGGTGTGCCCCTGAACCTCAAATTAACTTTATTTAAAACGCCCACAGTTTGGTTGCTGTAACAAAGTATAATAATAGCAATGAACCAATGATTATCATTATTTCGACACTCATCGCTGATCACTGTAACATAACGAATGGAAATATTCTCTACCAAACTGTTTTTTTTTTTAAATTAAGATATTTATTTTGTGCTTTTGTTCACAATCCCAACTGATGTTAAGCGATTTTGTGGCCAAAGATGAAGCACACACCTTTCGACACTATTCTAATGCTTTCATCTCTTACTTCATAAGCAAAGACATGGATGGATGCATTGCTAATTATAGATACTGCTCCCAAAGACTGGTATTAATAAATTGAGTACCTCGTAGCTTGAAATTCATCTGCAATGCAGCTCTCACAATAAAAACATTCTACGATATCATTGCAATCTCCTTGTACAGCATCCACGGGTTTAAATCTCTCAAGCCATGCCTTCTCCTCATAGTACAGTAGGTATATTTTACTAGGATTCACCTATTTAGAAATACCTAAGGGGTGCATTAATCGGGATTTTTAGATAAAAGCATAATTCTATAAATTCAGTTAGTAGGTAATGTTCTTGCAATAAAGACGTATGTGAGTACGAATCTCATGAATGACTACTACAGCTACCATGGTCATTCAAGGTTGTTTAAAGTAGCAATTAATACCTGGGTGATGATTAATCTCAAGCTGACTGGCAAGCACGTGCAACATATGGTGCGTCTTGTAGGGGATATTAAAACTAGTTGTAAGTGTTGTAACATATTATTACCAGATAAGATGTCCTACAGTGGTTACCTATTTGATTATTTCACAATGCATTACAAAATTAAGTTAAACCTCAGATTTATTATTATGCTACTAAGAATAATAATAATAAATCAGGACTGTTGTTACCAACAAAACATATAGTTTTGACAGATCGATTAGAGCGCCGCACAATGAAAATCGATACTTATCACTGTCCCGCATGATGAGAACCTCACCAAGGCTGAAAAAGATAGAGAAATTAAATATCTTGATCTAGCCCGTGAGGTTGTCGACATGTGGAGCGTACCTACGTGATTATCTACGTGATTTTCTTTGGTTAAACGTGCTATATTATGTCCCTTCTATCCATTTCAGTTTACTAGAAAGCATTTGTAGCATTGGTAACATCGGTTCAGTTAGTATATTTAATACATTCGTAACAGGTATTCAACAACTACAACTAAAAGTTTATATTTAATTAATGAACTGATTAATTGTGGCGCCGACTGAGTTCGCCGATCGACTGACGCAATCCTAAAATAAAAACAATACTGGTATGTCTGGATAAAACTTGCCCGCGCGCCGCAACCATTGAGGTATTTTGTGAAGACACGTGTACAATCACGAGCATGAAATACTCGTATACACTTATAAATTCTAAAGCGATTTTTCCTGAAATGACGACGGCAAATTTGAAATAACACTAATATCATTATAGCACTGGTTCGAAAATACTATGTTCGTAACACCGTAAAAATTCAATTAATATTAAGAGAAAGAGGTTTGAACCTTTTCGTATGGAAGTTGGCAAATCGGACCCGCCATTGTTTTTTCGTTTATGTGACCTCTATTCGAAGCGATTTCGAAAAAAAAAAACAAATTGGCGGGCGGGTCGATATGCCAGATAGGTTCTATCCCCTTTGCTAAGTCATCTCTATGCTCAAGATTGTACCAAAGACCTCTGTGCATGCTTTTTTGAAAGATGACGATGTTTTAATTGTTAACGTTGCAAAGAGACTGCAATGCTACAGCTAATTTTAAATCTAAACGAATTTTAAACCGAGGGAATTTGTGGGCTCTGTTGAAATCGCATTCATTCATGAAAGTTTAACTGGGAAAATCGTATTCATACTAACAGATTCGTTTCTATTTTTTGTATTCGTATCATTAGAAATTGCTGAATTTCAGGTATTTTTGAGGCAAGTAGTTATATTGAATTTAGCTACTTATGTGCTAATAACAATGTGATATAATACGCATGTAACCTCACCTGCGCAAGAGCACAACGATCTTCAACTCCCTTCAAAACCTCTCAAAGAACGCAATTCATTTCCGTCAAGATTACAATACAATACATTTTTAGCACGAATAATCGTCTTCTTTTTTATAGTCTGTATAAAAATCTACTTAGCAAGTTAACAATAGATATATAATGAAGTAAGTATGTTGACTCCAATATGTCAAAAATATCTTGACTTCGCGTATCAAAGGTCAAAAACCGTTACGGTTCATAACTAATTAATTATGAAACCGAACTTAATTGGATCTGCATAACTATAAATGACACGTTTGGCGCAGTGGCTGAGCGATCGGCTTCTGCGTCAGGGGTTGTGGGGACGATCCCCACACGGAATAAATATTTGTATGACCTACATGTTCTAGTTGTTTCGGGGCTGGATGTAGGTAACTTTTATTGTAAACGCACCCACGATACAGGAGAAAATCCTAGTGTGGGACATTTAAAAAAAAACTAAAACAATATTACCTACTTGGCGGATTGCACTTAAATTGTTACTATGTTGTTGTACTCGTATTGTATAATGTGTCATTATCACCATCTCATAACTTCACGGGTCTCAAGATGATAAATAAATAACAAAAAAAAATATTCTCAGGATATTTTTACCATCACCATCTAGCCCCAAACTAAGCAGAGCTTGTAGTATGAGTATTAGACAGTGGAATTAATGAATTAATTTAAATATTATTTTATGCATGACATAAGAAACACCCAGCCAACACAAATACTTATGTTCAGTAATTTTTTCAATTATATCACACAAAAATATATATTTTTTGTTATTGCTATCTCTGAGCTTGAGTTCAGTTCAATTGAGTCTGCACTTGGCTGCTACACTGCCGTGCAATGGATACTATCGTTCAATCACAACGGGCGTTTCAATTAATGTCTATTGCTATTTGTTGTGTATTACAATTAGGTATATTCTTGGCAATTCACAGCCACTCAAACATTTGACCTTACGTCTATTTCTTTCGGTCGTTCATAGGTACAACGTCTTTGTGATGATACACAAAACATAATGAGGTATAAAAATATGAATTTAACTGAATCAATCACGTTTAATTTGACTTTGATAAGAATATCTAAATGTTCATTTAGTATGTTTACATGCGTCAGAGATTAACGCTACTTTGCATGATTCTATATGTCTATTTGATAACTACTACAGACACATCCAATGATATTGATAAAAAAAAACAGTACAAATAACAATAACATAACATACAGTACGCGCGGCATAATCTGGCCGGACTGAAGTTAGCTGTTTGAATGCGCAATGGATTGTTTATGTTGAAAATTTGTATACTGCGTAACCAAAACTGGCCGGACTGAAGTTGGCACTTCAGTCCGGCCAGGTTACGCCTGCATTCCCAGAAAGGTTAGGCAGAGGTGTACTAATAGTCAATAACCAACTGCCATTAAGCGAACACGACAAAAATCCAAACTCAATAAAACATCCAATAACACTTTGCTCGACCTGGAAATTTAACCCAAGCTCTAAAGCGTAGCATTAGAATAAATCAATAAGTA
The DNA here is from genome assembly GCA_964056405.1 of Acronicta alni. NCBI lineage: Eukaryota > Metazoa > Arthropoda > Insecta > Lepidoptera > Noctuidae > Acronicta > Acronicta alni. Next base: position 6,493,993 of record OZ043920.1, read on the forward strand.
AATTTATCGCAGATTTCTTGAACATGACTATAGTAGATGGTAGGCACTGTGGAGTAGATCTCGATTTAAACACTAATTATAAGATGAAATGTACTATTTTTCCTTCGTTCATCGGAACGCTGTCGGATGTGTGGCGAATCTTAAATATCGTCACGGTTTACGGCGCAAGGTCGGCGGCTATCATTATGTCCCCATTGTTTAACCTCAACAAGTTCGACTAGAGTGGGTACCGATTAACATTCATTAATTTGATTTGTTTTAACAATCGAGGGGTGGACTTCACTGATATTTACTATGCATCTCAACTAATAATAGGATTACACTTGCGGACATCTTCACTCGTCATTTATGATTTTTGTACTGCCAGCAGAAAAATATATTAGTCTAATAAAGTGTCATTTTTATTATTCATTTTAATATTAATTTATCTATATTGTAACAGTTCCTTATTTGAAATAGGTAGCTACGGTGATCTAGAGATAATACATATTTTATGCTCTTGTTTAATTATAGGTACGTCTAGGTATACGAATTTCATTTTCCAAATTCAAATTAAGTTCTTTTTCTATCTTACTACGATATACCTACATCATTATCTTTTAAATATAAAATCTACTAATTACTTATTTTCTATTTAGAAAAAGTAACGGTACAAGTACAATAAATTAATATCTATTACACAATCATTAGAAAGTCTTGTCATTTATCAATCAACAGTTAATTTAGAATGAATAAAATAAGCAAAGAGTTTAGATCACTTTTATTTATATAATGGCCTGCTTAGCAACCACCGACATGAGAAAATAGATAAGTACGGTATGAAACCTAGTTCTTCGTAAGGTTCCCATAACTTTTCGCAAAGTTGTTGCCAGTCAGCCGATAAGCGAACGGTGATGCAAGTAAGTAATCTGATCACTTGTAAGAAATAGGTAGGTATCATAAGTAGCTATTACCTATGATTTATCAAATCTGTCACTGTCAAGTGTCAAATGACACCATAGCAACAATCGCAGCAGCGTCAGTTTTTTCTTTAAGGCAACGTTCAATTTTGTATTCTTGTATTCTAGATTTGAAACTGAAATATAACCGTCGTCATTTGTTTTTATTATCGTTGATTCTTGTTCCATCGTAGGTAGTTTTATAAGGCTTTGAAATTTCGTCTATATCATAAGCCCAGAATATAATACTTTTTCCTATTTTTGAATTAATTGTAGCCATTTTTCATAGCTTGCAGTTAAGAAATAAAATTAACTCTCGAGACTACGAATATCCCTTCGGTTTGTGGTTTCGGTAAAAGTAGCATCTACCTACTCACATATTGAATATGACCTATTGGTTCATGTTGTTTGGTAAAAGTAAATCCACTCAGTAGGTTAAAATGGCAAGCTTTGGGTATACCGGAAATTTGTTATTAAATTAATTACGTATTAAATTAAAGATATAGTGCTTTGAATGCACCCTCACCGTAAAGCCTCGATTGTGTTAGATCTTTCCAAATTAAAGTAGGTAGTCCATAATTATGTTTATAGAAGAAGACCGTTAACAGTCACAGAATCAATTATTCAATTATAAATGGAACGAAACCACTTTATCTCCAGTGTTCAGGCCAGCGGTCCATATTCTTGGAATGATTTCACGAATCCGCGGAAATAACCTTATTCTCGAGAATAACAGTATGAGAGAGAGAGAGAGGAATAGCCCTTATATTATAAATAATAAAGTTCGTTGTCTTCCGTGTTCACGGACTGGATAATTTGATCGTCGAAAGTCATGTTCCAAGTACTGGCGAAATTAACAGTATGTTCCTTGATGAAGGCCAATACGTCAGACAGATTCTAAGTATAATTTCTGTATTTCCTGCCAAAATTTCTCTTTTTCTCAAATCGTAGTTGAACGATCTTGTATTACAGTGATTGATATATTGGTGACAAACGTCAGTAGTCATGTTTTGTGTCGTGCATCATTAAATTGTGTGCCAGACACTTCCAGAGCATAACATTAAATGATATTCACATGGCTAACATTGAACATAAAATTTTAATCTTAATTTAGTTTATACTAGCGAACCGAACCTCCCCGGTTCCACGTGGGAGTAATGTAAATACTAATAAATTAGAAGAAATTCTCTATGATAGTCAAAACCGTATCAAAGTCCGATGCCTAGTTTAGAAGAACTAAGTACAAACTGAGAGACGTAAGCGACTGTTTTAATATAATGTAGTGAATAAGATTAACCCTGTTTCTAGAATAGATTTTCAAATCATATTGGCTGGGTGGATTGCAATTTAGTTGAGCGATAGTTGAGTTGTAAATAATTATCGACTGTCAACATGTTTTTTTATCAGCACATAAAATTATTTTATGAGTTGTAAAATATTTACTGTCTTCAGTAATATGAAGGGAGATACAGTTGTGTGCAATCGTGTGTATTTCCTTTTAAGTTAACTTTGCATCCTTTCCGATTGATTCTTTGTTGCAACAAGAGTTTCTTTAAAAGTTAAGTTTTTACATAATATTAATAACGATATGGAAGAGCCCTGTCTATTAGCTTGAAAGGCGGCTCAGTTCACTAGTGATAAGCAGTACCTATTGAACTAATAAATCATTTTTATTTGTTACTAGTTTCTGCCCGCGACTTCGTCTGCGTGGAAAAGTTACTTTTAATTATCGTTGTAATTTGGCTAATTACCATTCTGATGTATAAATAATCTAATATATAAAATTCTCGTGTCACAGTTTTCGTTGCCGTACTCCTCCGAAACGGCTTGACCGATTCTCATGAAATTTTGTGAGCATATCGGGAAGGTCTGAGAATAGGCCAACATCTATTTTTCATACCCCTAAATATTTTTTTTATGGCAAAACAACGTTTGCGGGGTCAGCTAGTAATACTATAAAGTTTCATTAAAAAGTTTTAAAGAGTAACAAACATCCATCCATCCTCACAAACATTCACATTTATAATATTACTAGCTGACCCCGCAAACGTTGTTTTGCCATAAAAAAAAACCTCCAGGGGCACCCTTATCACTTAGGAGTATGGAAAATAGATAGTAGCCGATTCTCAGACCTACTGAATACGCATATAAAATTTGGTAAAAATCGGTCAAGCCGTTTCGGAGGAGTACGGTAACTAACATTGTGACATGGAAATTTTATATATTAGAATAGTAGAACTTTAATTTTAACAAATAGATACTACCAGAGTCAACAGAATCAACATTTTGCAATCCTATATCTACTTGATTCGTAGAAATTTTAAGAATACATTTGAAATTTAAACCGGAACTCCATTTTTTGTTAATTTAAAAAATACTATTTGTTTGCTATTGATGCAAACGAAAATACTGAAATAGCATCACGTTGTACTCACCGTTATTCGATACACATTCTGTTTGAAACTCCTTTGACTCCGATGTTTATTTGACCGTTTTTCAAACATCACACAACTGTATGAATTGGTTTCCATTATTTACATGAATTACAAGTTTTTATTACAAATTCTAGTGAATTGCCGGCGGAAAGGATCGAATTGGCGATTTAGGTTACTTACGTGGTCACGCTAATTTGTTTCGTACCACTAAATATGTGAAAGTGTACAGTTTTCTGGTCTAAATAAACATGTGACGGAACTTTTTGTTGCTAGCGTCATAAAACATCTCGTTAATGACATGAGCGCACATGACTGGACAAATTGGACAGACACCGTAGTACAGCTAATTTGAACCGACAGAATTGAAACTATCATTAAACATTATGTGGGTGATGAAAGACCGTAACACTACACCAAGACATTTAATTAAAAGACAAGACAAATTAAAAGATATTAATTACATTAATTTGGTAGATTCTTCTTAGGATTTCATTTCAGAAAAATGAGGCGATACGAGGTAATGACACTAATATAACTCAAAACATATTTTTTTAAAGAAAGAAATTAGTAGACATGTAGGTGACTTACTGTTATTAACAAAGATACTACATATGTCCTTAGATGGACACAAAAGCAATACTTAGCGTGATTACAATTATTTTCCTAAAAATCTAACATTTCACCTGACTGCGCGACTGAAAAGAAGGTAATGTGTTTATCAGCCTATGTAAGTAGGTAGGTATGTTTTTACAACTATCAACATCATTTCCCATTTAATTTTTGTGTATACAAATTTAAATTCCGAATACAGTTTGAATAACGAAGAGAATACCTTCGAGAATCTCGCAGTATGTATGACAATAGCTCTATAACTTGGCACGACGGTTATACTGATTTACAGTCCTCGTGCGCATATATTATTATACTAATGAGTAATCTGGATCTCTATGCAGATAGCTATGCTAATACTCCAGTAATTGGTGGTGTAATTGCATCCTTATGCCTCATCGTTACCTAACCAGTGTTCAACAAAGAATCATTATGCACGACTTGTGTTCACGGAGTTCCTAGCACATTGGTCAAAGATACATTCTTATTACATTGGTCAAACCGGCGTTCTTAATTTATTAAAATAAAATTATTCCTTTTTCAAAGTCAAAGTCAAATATTTTATTTCAAATAGATCATTAAAATAGAAAAAACTACAGTTAAAATTATGTATATTATGCTTTTGAAATACTTAATGTAATTCGACTAATTTTATATCTAGAGAATTTTGTCAGTTCTTCTTCTCATTTCATTGTTTCGCGAGGTGGTAAAACATTTAATAGAACACATTCTATTTCTTAAGTTGATGACATCATTTACTAACATAATTTAATCAATTTTACTAACACATTGATCTATGTATGGAGAAGCAAGCTTAAAGCAAGTTACAAAAAGCGTTCGTAGAACACTAATAGTCGCACGTGACATAAATATATTAATAGGAAATATGGCACGTGATGTGTGTAGAATACTTTAGCAAAACGAATCCTAATACTGCCCGACTGATTCATAACTTTTTCTTTGCTTCCTTTTGGCTTCGCTGTAATTGACATTATCATAAACTTACACAGGATACATAATTGAGATGTGTTAGTATGTGGAAGTCTGAAACAAGATAGAGAGAAAAGAGAGGAACTGAACCCGGTCATTTAGATAAAAATATAAAATTGTTTGCCCTTTGCCTGCCCTGAGATATTATTATGGAACTCTTAAATCAATGGCATTTCGCATACCTATTGAAGGCGAGTTATGATATTCTATAATAACTTTTGTATATACCATGCCTCTGGCGAATAACGATTCTGATTCCGTTCAATGACCTAATTTCTGTCTCTATTGAACATTCTGTTAAGTATGTCATACTGACAAAAATGACGATTAATGTCGTCGATCTATAATACTATTAAGATTTGTTAACTCAAACTCAAAATGAATATTGTTATTCATCATCAACCCATATACTGTCCCACTGCTGGGCACGGGTCTCCTCTCATATTGAGAGGGATTAGGCTATAGTCCACCACGCTGGCCTAGTGCGGGTTGGCAGACTTCACAAACCGTCGAGAAAAATCTCTAAGGTATGCAGGTTTCCTCACGATATTTTCCTTCACCGTTAAAGCGAGTGATAATTAATTATTAATACGCACATGAATTCGAAAAGTCAGAGGTGCGTGCCTTGGTTTCGAACTCGAGACCTTTGACTTGGAAGTCCAATGGTCATACCACTAGGCTATCACTGCTTAATATTGTTATTAATCTGTATTAATTAGTGACTAAATTCTAATTTACGATTAATAAGCAAGTAGTTACCACAAGTTGAGCACGTGTGAGTAATCTGTACACTATTATCATAATAGTGTTACCAAAGCTAAAGACTTAATACCTACCAATCGAACCACAATTATAAACGGAAAATCAGTCACGTTTCCATTCTACCAAGTTACCATAAACATTTCGCCAGTAATGCCATGAGTTTATTCAATCAATGTTACTTACGTAATTGGCCATTATGAAATTAACTGTATAATAGGAATGCAATGATGACTTAATGCAAAAATTCAATTAACGTTCTTGTAATTTCAATTAGTGTTTTATTCGAACCGCTTACCTTTTTAGGTAAAGTATTTGAAGATTATTTACTTGCTATTTTTGCCATATTTTAGGTAAAGTATAACTAAGTAAATATTCAATATCCTATCTAAAAAGATATTGAACGAAAGAATTGCTTGTAAATCTAAATTAGTAAATTCTACGACAATTTTATATTAAAAATATTACAGGATTTACATATTAAAATACCATTCCATCACTCCTGTATTCGCCTGGATTTACCTGTATGTAATAAGGAGGAGCGGGCCTATTCTAATTACTTAACCGGGCACAAATCCAAACTGCTAACTGTTATTGACTTAACTGATATTGCTAACCCAATAACACTTGCCTCGACCTAGGAATCGAACTACTTACTAACTAGGCTAATGAGGCAATTAGTATATACGTAATATGCAATAATGCATAGGTACCAATTGAAAACTAAAATGCTATCTGTCAATTAACTGCTTAAGTATAATGGTGGGCTTATTCATAAAACTGGTTTCAAAATATTTGCCTATAAGAAGTGTTGTTAAATTGAACATTGAATTTTATTGAGACAGACATAGTCCTTATGTATAATTGGTCCTAAATTATGTGACTAAGAACCAGTCTTGTAGGGATTGAGCAGGATCTGAGGCCGTCCACAACGCGTTAACGCGATCTTTAAAGGTTGTGAGAAAGGAATGGCGCTATTTGATGTGTAGAGCGGCATCCCTCTCTCTCTCAATCACAGAACGATCGCAGTAACACGTTGTGGTGCAGGCTACAGCCTCTATTAATAAGTAGTAACCAAGATACGGTCTACCATTGTTTCAAGTTCCCACACCGTTATTAACACTCTTGTCATAAGCAATAATTATTTATGAGGTTTTTGCCGTGAACGTTTAAATGTGAGCCTTTAATTGCATTATTAATGCAGTTAAAGTCTCACATTTAAACGTTTAAATAAAGATTATTAATAGTTTTTCGAAGTTTCTGTCATTATAAATTAATAAATGATGATCATAAATTATCATGACTCCGGTAATTTATTGGAGTCATAACTAGTGTTCAATTGTGAACTTCTAAAAAAATAAAGTGTTAATAAGTATAATTATTAAACGTTAAAACATGAACCTACTTAATGACAATAAAAACTAATTTAAGTATAATAAATTTACCAAAAATATGAGTTTATATTGTTATTACCTTATTGTTTGTAACTAAATTTATTTACGTCTTAACCCGTTAATCTAGAGAAGGATTTTTGTAGTTATTTTCAAAATATATGATACATATTAGATTTTGTTTATAGAAAACGAATTCGGTCGTCATTTTATCAACTTGTCTATTTATAGAGGGGAGATATTTTGTCTATATTTATAGAGGAGTTCTACTACAGCTTAATATATTGGATAGTTTCTCAAGAAATATTTAAATGTGTTGTCGAAAATAATTTAGAGAAACCAACTTTTGGCACATGGCGGTCGCTGTTTCATAGAAATTTTAATGCATTAATAATAACCTGGATTCTGTTCATGTTTCTTGGTTGTACTAAAATGCTTTTACTTCACATTTCAATATAAAAGCTCAAGATATCCGGAAGAGCATTAATCAGACAGATTCAGGGAATTGTAACATCAAAGAGTTCGTTTGCATTTGGGCCAATATTTGGACGTTGCCTGCCGGAGTACATCAGTGATATCAGGCCAGAGCTATCATGATTCAGCGTACTGGAGCATTGACCCACATTTGTGCACCGCGGGACACTTGGCAAACGTCGCGGTTTAAAATACGACGGGCCGTAATGTCGTTGGGCGGACCAAGTCTTACCCGAGCAGTATAGGGTTACTCTAAATTTGTATAATTTTCCGGAAATTCGCGAAACGCTGGAAGTATATTTCATTTGTGTCAAGCAGCAACGTGTAGCAAAAATATATGGAACAAATAATGTTTGTCACACGTGTGCAGTCTTCCCGGTCTATTTCAAGAATCCCTTTTATAATGTCTTCGACAACATGTTACGTATATACTTCAAGTTTTATTGCTACAGAGTTAAAAACATGAAAAATTTCCGTTATACATAAATTCATATTAATTGGCCGATGCCGCCATATTGTTTCTTGAAATATGTTAATGCTGCATACAGAATGAATTCGTTCCGTGTATTGGTAAGAATAACTAAATAATTTTTAAAAGAGACATATTCATCATCCTATTTCTCACAATCTCACATCATATTAGTTTTATTGTATGGCTTTTTACAGAGAATGAAAAAAAAATACAAATTCTTTGTAAAAAACCATACAATAAAAGTAAAAGAATCCCATTTATCTTAATTTGAACACAAATGGGATGAATTCTTTTGTGTACGTATTTGAAAATAACATGGGATTTCAATTTTAATACGACGGGCTCTATTTTATGTATAGAATCTAGAATAAGCAGTAAAAATATGAAAGTATGAAAATTTCTGATACATGTAGTTGTAGGTACGTGAATATTAGACATTGAAATTAAACTACTTTCCTCGAAACATTGGGATTTAGTAATCCCTAGTACCCTATTAATATTATAAATGCAAAAGTAGCTCTGTCTGTCTGTTACGCATTCACGCTAAACCGCTGAACCGATTTTGATGAAATTTGGTACATAAATAGATTAGGCTCTGGAGAAGGACATAGGCTATCTTTTGTCTCAAAAATTCCTTAAGGATGCGGCCAACAGGTAGTATCAGGTAGGACAAAATTTGTAGAAACCATATTACCTACTGAACATCTGCAGCTGAGTGCAACTTTGATTCTTAGTAAAGAAGATCTACATACAAATATAAGGGTTAGGATTGCAAATGTTGTTCCACTTTCTCTGCTTACATATTAAACTAAGTACCTCGTCTAATAGAAGCATTAGGGACATAGAAGCATTAGCCACTTTCGCGAAAATCGCTCGCATCGAGAACTATTAAATTATAAGTACTTAACATATGTAACACTACCATTCGCATACCTCGTTATTGAGAGAAAATCATTCGTAATACGTAATATGTAATTACATACAATATGTATGTCCGTGAGAACCTCGAGATGAGGACCTTCAACGAGATGGAAATACGGCCTACTATGCTAATATGCGCGATACGAAATAATTTTGTCGTGCCATATCTCGTGCCAAAAGTATGGTTACTGACGAGATAATTATGTCAAGGGACGTATGTAAGCCCCCTTGCTAAAGGAGGCTGGGAGTAACTGGATGCAGGAGGCATATATCAGGTCCTTTTTTAAATTGTTTGGAGGAGACACTATATTCAGCAGTGGAAGGCCTTTGACTGTTGTATGACCACGTCACATACGTTTTAATGTTTCCAAGTTCTCTAGCTAGACGATATAAAGTCTATATTACTCCTAACAAAATTGTTTGCGTCCCTTATAGTACGTACATACATATGGCAGAGTTCAAGTAGCAACAATCCGGAACACATTATATATGATTTGAGTCTATTATAATGAATTTGCAATCATACTATAGAAATCATTTGAAACCTCGACACGCGAAACTAAATTGCTCGCGCACTTTTATGGTACACTCGATTGCGAAATACAGATGGACAACCATACAATTATGTACCAACTTTCACGGCTTCTCATACGTATAATTTGCAATCATAAAAAAAATCGTACACGCAAAAAATACGGGTTAAGTGAAAATCTCTAATAGCCAATTAGCATTTCAGTTCAACTTAATTGACAGTTAGGCAGCCTAATACACTGTGTACCTATTAATTAAGACCAGCATCACATGTTTACACTTCTCTAGCTAACGTAGAACTGCACCTTTCTCTTCAAACAATACTGAAATATTGCTTAAGAAAATCATTAGAAAGGCGTCTTCTGTCGTTTTAGTGGCGTTTCTGCAAATCAGTTGCAGTCAGTTACTCGAAAGTGTTTAACTACAAGAATAAATGTATAATGTCCGTCATACATTCCGTTTATTGCGTCTAATTCCATTATATGAATTTCAGTAAAAGTAAAAGTCCGTAGAAATTTTATGAAAGTATTTTTCGTAACTCGGTTGCAGCAATCTACATCGTTTCATATTTTCATACTATGTCCAAATGTTTTATACCTAGTTTAGCGCAACAGCTGTTCTAACTAAGCCTGTTTTTAATTAGTTTGCATTAAAAAATCTTTTCTTTTTGTTTCAGTGTCAACATTTCTACCCCAAACATTATGATTTACAAATGGATATTATGATAAGAGTGAAGTGTTGTCAAGAAACTAAAAACCCAAAGTGACGAAGTGCCCTGTAGGTGTCTGCTGTGCTTCGTGTGCGTTCCGTTGCTTTCCCCTTACTTATTTAGTGTTCAAAATGTCAGACAAGACCTCGTCGTCGGTCGGCCCGAGGAGTTTCGAAACGATTTCGGAAGAGGACCTCACCGCGTCGCCCTGGGAGAAATTGTTAGGAGAGGTGAACACTGCTGTTCCTACGATAATAAAGACTAATGTGTCGAGTACAACCATCTCTAGAAGCGGTGAGGAGGTGTCTACGCACCCTCAAGCCGAGGATCTGGAGGGAAATAAGTTGACGCGATCCAAGAGCCTTAATCAGCGAAGAAACAGCAGCAGCGGCCTCCTCAGCTCGATCCCGAGGCAGCTGAGGCTCTCACTGCGTGGTGTTCGCAGCGAACCTTCTAGTGTCAAAGACGTGCCCACGACTAGGAATGATAGCTCTCTCAACCTTCTTCTTAGGTGAGTTAATTACAAATTTACTTATTTACTATATTGAAATAAAACTACTTTTTACGGATTTTATCGCGTATATTGATATTATTAATCCCGACGTTTCGGACCCTTTACAGCGTCCATGGTCACGGGTAGACTAAAAAAGTAGTTCCGTAAAAAGTAGCTTTATTTCAATGTATAATATTCGCGTAAATGTTAGAAATCAATATTATTTACTATAGTTCAACAGGCTTGAACTATAGCTAAATTGTAATCAAGGTCTTAATTGATTTATCAACTTGTGAAAGTAAAGGGCTGCGGTCCTGATTTAAAACATGATGTCATTGCAAACGATTTGAAACTGTAGCACAATTATGTATGACAATTAAATACAGACAGCAAGATAAAATTTTATATACCTGACTCTTGTAAAACAGGGGAAATACATAATTTAACTCAATGCAGCAATGTTTTAAATGACGCAAGATCATTTTCATCTATGTCAACATTCACAATAACAGTAGGGGAAATTAAAATAGGCTACAGTAGATATGTAAATCTATAGTATTTTATATGTTACTTAATAGAGAAAGTGGTATAGATCTGTTATATAAATATTTTTCTCTGTTTTCAGTATATATTTTTATAAATATCGATGCAAGTAGGTACAAGTACCAGCGTGCAATATTAATAATGTTGTATAAATCTTCAATGCAATATTGATATTCTGACTCGATACATAGGGTCATGTCTTAAGCCTCATGTCCTTGAAGCTGCAGTTTAAAATTTATTGTCACGTGCCATATGACTTCATGCAGGAATTTTCATTAGAAAATACATGATAGGTCAAGAACAATGGCGCTTACGACCTTATGGCTTCGTCTGGTCTTATTACTTGTTCATCAGTCCTCTATAATTACTATCTAGACGAACTCTCCATATAATTGCGACCTTCATGGTGTGAAATACGCGAGGCTTCGCATTGATTGGTCGGAGATGTAACTTGACCTATTGTTTGTCGCTATCTGCGCTATTTTAAAGAAAATTAATACTGAGACAATGTCAGGGACCAATCAGCGTGCCCGATTAAGGTCGCATGTAATTAAACGCTTATTATAAATTAGAATTTAAATTCAGAGCAGTGGTAACGTTTTTTATCAATACGGCTTTATTAAGAGAATGTATGGTCATGGGTTGTTTGAATAATGTAAAAGTAAGTTCTATCCAGCCTTATAACAGCCAGTGATAGATAGCCTAGTGATATGAGATAGAGGAAACCTGCATGCCTGAGAGATTTCTCGAAGGCGTATGAAGTCAACCCGCATTAGGCCAGCGTGGTGAACTATAAGCCTAATCCCTCTCATTGTGAGAGGAGACTAGGGCCCAGCAGTGGGACAGTATATGTGTTGATGATAATGATGATGAAGAATTATCCGGAAACCTTGATGAAATACGTAAAATTAATTTAAATTCCCTATATCGTTAGTTCATGACAGCTACCTATCAATCTGTTCACGGGCTATCAATAAATCTACATACATCACACGTGTGTGATATTACGAGGCTATAAAACATTGTGTAATTTGATAGACATTTATTTGCAATTCGATAATGTACCGTCCCAACAGTCAAGAATGGCCCTTCCGTTTCTAAATGATCATCAATACCTAATAAAAATAATTTTACCGATAACTTTCTCGTATGCAAAACTGCAAAGGAAGCGGACGTCCTTATTTAAATACGAATTGCAGGAAACAAGGCGCCCGCCGTGGTGGACAGGCAACCTAAAACAATGCTCAGAAGACAATACATAGACTGAATGATTGGCAGTAGCAATTCAGGGCCATCCGTTCAGCGCAATCCGTGTCCTCTCATTTTTATCTCCTTGTCACTAGTTCTGAATACAAATAGCTTTTCAATTGATTTTGGCTCGTTGCCGTCGGAAACAAGCGAATGCATACATTTACATCATATTACGTGAGGTCCATTTCGAAGCGTCTAGATTAGGTAGATAGGCTAAGATTTATGGGTTCTAAGTGTAGATATTTGTTATTATTTCGATTGGCCTTGGACCACCCAATGTGAATTGTTTTTTATGCTTAATGTCCATACAACAATCTCATGAATATTTAATTATTGTTATTGCATTCTTTTGCAAATTAAGATCTATACTTATGATGATTGAAAAGACTTGTATTTGCTTTTCTTTTACGAGTAACTGAAGTTACTCAATATACATAATTATAGATTCATTAACAATTAATTCAGTATACTGATTAGTGTCTAGCTGCTACGTATTGTAAGCAAATCGTGTCTCTAGGATAACTATTCCGTTGCTATAAAAACTGATGAACGCAAATAACTATAATGGTTTTGAGGTAACAGTTTAAAAAACGGGTCTTTGTTAGTTTTTTTTTCATGATTTTTAGGCCACTGCCCCTTAAGTGACCAAAAAACTAATGTACTCCGACATCTTTTACATTTATTGAAATTGCCTTTTAGGCGATGTATAGGCCCATATAATTTGAACATTGAATAGCTTTGAAGAAATTGCGAGGTTTTTGCAGTACTTCCATTATAAGGGAAATGTAATCTGTATGTACCGCTATAAGCGAATTCATACCTATAGTTATACCTACATGAAAATGATCTACTTTCATGGTCTATTAAGTATGTAAAGCAAATCGTTTTTAAAAGATGATAACAGATAATGGATGTGGCGCTAATACAGTTATAGTAATCAGGCACGTCACCTACCTAACTGTGTTTATCAGTTAATAGCTGGGTCATGAACAAAAGGTCATTACCCTTTATGAATGAAATCCCCTTTTTTAGAACAGTTAAATAAAACCTCGTTGCACTCGAAAATAAAAAGTAAAAACTCCTTTGATTAAAAAGAGTTTATTCAACACAAATTATTCCTTACAGGAAAAGTCTCATTATGAAATTTGTGAATGATTTATCGCCCAACAAAAATTGTAACAACATTTGCCATCCTCTTAAATTAAATAATCACCTTTGATTCAGAATATTTTGTTTGGCAATTTTCTTTAAAGTACTTCAACATGGATTCCAAGCACGATTGTACCAAGAACGTCGCGAGGCCATTCACTTCCTTCCAAGTGTTCACACTACTACATGATGGGTAATCGGTACAGTGCATGGTGTATGTGTGTGTAGGTATGTTGGTGCCAATATTTGCAATCGAACATTTGCCCGCTTCCTGGCGTGCCTTATCGCCTCACACGGTGGGCGACCTGGATTCATATTTCTATGCACGTTATAAACCGTGAACTATTTGCTCTGTTTAACTCTTTGAATACAGAAACATCGGATAAGAAGGATGTTGATTTTCAATAAGTTTATTTAGACGTTTAAATCCAAATCGTTTTCAACTTCAAACGAAATAGGTCGCGATAGCAAACATTTCTTTTATTTTTGGACGTATTTATGGAATTTTAGGATAAAGTTATAATTGCACACAAATACAGCTGAGCTGAGCGTTATGTAAACTCAACATTTCGGGAATACTTTCGCTCGAACTGTTTTTCTTGGAATAATGTCGAAATATCCTCTGCTATACTATTGAAACAGTTGATGACGCGTTTAATTATGAAACGCTGACGTATCGCACCGTGTCACCTGTATAAACAAGGTTACAAAAACCTCTTAGTTACTTTGTTGTAAGTATACAATATGGTCAACAGTGCAACATTTCTGGGAAAACGAAGTAAACGAAAGACTTTGTAGCTAAATAGGTGTAGACTATAATACTTCAACAGAACAATGAAAATAACATTTCTTGTAAAGATTATCAAGAAAAAACAGTTTGTTTAAAAGATATTTCACTTTATTTTCCTTAAAGATATAACACCTATTTTTAGTTTAAAGATACAATTCAACGAATATCTATATAAAGAGACTAGATAGTGGAAATGTAAGGACAATGGATTTAATATAAAGGCTAAGGTCGATGCATCATGGAGTTTATCCATGATGCATCATGCAATCGCTGCAATTGCATGATGCAATCGCTGCATGCTGTTTTGATTGAGTACTGAGTAGGATTAGTCAATTCCAAAGGATGTCCCGAATCAGGAAATGTAAAAAATGAATTAAGTACTATCCATTTTGGAAAACAGAAGAAAATTTACCTCAACGTATTTTTTAAAATTTGGTGTAAGTATATACAATAACAGCTATTGAGTAAAAACCTTCAGTTCGTAGTAAAAAGAGATCTATCAATTGTGTTTGGAAAGCATGAATGTTTTAAAAAAAATACATTGTCTCTGGAAAATATAGGAAAATATATAATTTCATGATAATTAAGCATATTGGCATCAACCCATTTGCACGAGTCTCCTGTCAGAATTTGAGCGGTTAGGCTATAGGCTCTAGCCTACTATGAGATAATCATACTTTATTTATTAACATTATAATATGTCACAATGAATGCTAGAGAACTCCTCTTGCAGATAAACTACTTGTAGAGGAAAGCCTATATTTATTTTCCTCATAACGTTAGCTTAATAAACTTACGTTCTGCAAAACAAAGTTAGCTTTATACTTAATACAATTAAGCTCCATTTGCTATAATGATATGTTTCCTTATAGCATACACAACCTATCAATAAACAGATTATATTTCCTTGAATTTGATTAATATTTACACTACCTGGGGAGTACCTAATAAAAAACCTGCATGATATTTTAATTTCTGATGTAAAACTTAATCTAGTAGAGACGCCTTAATAATAATTACACTAACTGATGGACAGACAAAACACAGCTTACAACGATCTAGAAGCAAGAAACTTTGCATAGGAGTTCGTTAAATAATAATCCGTTGGTAAGCAAGACGAGATTCCGGGAATTTCCAATGCGAAAAATAGATCATCGTGGTACGCTACGTACATAGCTAGAAATACTATAATGTTTTGGAAACAAAAGCAGCATTTGGCAAAACATGGTTATATCTGGCCAAGGCATTACCTCTCTTTTGCTTTTAGGCATGGTTTACAAAGTCTTAAAACAATAAACAAGAGGATACAGTAAGGCTTAGGAAAATACGTTCGCATTTACGTAAGTAGTTAAGAGAAATTCCGTTATTTATTAATATTATTGATGAGCCTAATAAGTACACACGATGGATGACGTAAAAAATCTGCAAATATCTTTAAAATATTTGATTCTACTAGAATGACATCACTAGCCAGCAGTATCGGGATTTCAATGGGTACTCACCAATGACTAATGATGCGGATCATTTTCAGAGGCACTATAACCATTATTGATATTGAGCACCGGTATTCCCGTCATAATATTGATTTCCATATGACTTGCTTTGAAAATAGGAATAATTTATGAATAAATTATTCAAGAATAACTTTTTTTACCTGATACTGGAGACGTGACTTGCGTGGGTACCGTTTGAAGAATTACGAGTATAGATTTACATAGGAAAAAACTATTTTTAAACGTCTAAAGTTAGCAATAATGCTAAAAGCAGGTTATAATCCCTACAGCCTCCTCCTCCCTTTTCAAGCTGATGACTCGCACAGCATTCATAGGATGTTGTGAAACAGATGCGATTAGTATGTTATCTTTGTTTTATTTTTCTTTAAATTTAATTTATTAAAGAAATATGTTGAGATTTTTGGGTTTAGGCCTAGCAAGCAACGTTTTAAACCCATCAGCGATGAAATCCGCAGTATAATGTCAGAATGTTGCAATAAAAATATTGCAACATTTTGACATTATACTTATTTACTTGTAAGTCAAAATAAATTACATTTATTGAATACTATTAAACATTTACATATATGATGTTATTGAATCAATTTGAAACTTTGTTAGCATCCTTTATTTTGTCATAAATAATCATCTCTTTTTCGTCTCATTGGAGTTTCTGCCCAAGTAAGCCACATGTCAAATTTTATTAATAAAGGATTATTCATATACTTCAGAGTTTAATGACCTTTATGTACGCTAGGTAACGGCCAGAATGAATGACTAGGTATTGAATTTGTCTTAATATTAGATGCCTCATTAGCTTGGTGGTCATAAGCGCGACTGCTACGCTTCAGGTACTGGGATCTATTACCAGATTGAGCAGTGGTATTGGTTTTTTTTAATGAAATTCTCAGTTCTATTGCACATTATTAATTTATTTCACATTAAAGCAGCTTTATAAAGAACTATTCTTTTATTCCTTTCAAACCTCATTTTGATACCTAGTATCCTCCTTAACAATGTTCAAAAATCATTTAGGTCATGAACTACTATGAACATTATCCTTTCACTCGTTTTCATGGACACCTGTTTATAGTTTTGACAATTATAAGGTTTAGAATGATTAGTTTTTGAGTTTGACTTATTTGTTTTTTTACAATTTTTATGTCATTAAACACCGCTTTCTCAATTTAGTAGTACGACTATGTACCGAAACTTATTATGTATGATCACGTTCATACTGTGAGTTGAACATAATCAACGTAGCTTTCACATACACTTAAAATTGACGATCATTATTTTATTTCTTTTTCATAATCATACCATTTTCATAGTTTATTGTAAACCTACATTGGGTGATTTCTCTGAGTTTGTAATTAACTGTCTGTTACTATTACCAAAGAAATACAATTTACAGTCTTCAAGATAATACACGTTTACACATTATTTTTGATAATATCTTTTCTATAATATTATTTTTGATATATATTTGTAATATACCTAAAAAAATGTAAAAAAAATAATACCATAGTATATAGGTTGTAGCTAAGTAATAATTACGCTGATCAACTGATCTGCGAAGTCAAGCTGTTTTAGCCGCGATCAATCTGTGGGTGGGGGACCATTGTTAATACATCGAGACCCTCCCATGCCTCAGAGAGCTTGAAAGCCGTCGGTCCCGGTTGTCATAACAACACCTATGACAATTGTTAGTGGTAGTCGGAAGCCTAAAAAGCCTGACAACCAGTCTATCTGGTAGTGATATTTTTATCACCATCAGTCCTCAGAAATTTTGAGGATGACTGTTTGTCAGGCGTTGTTCTGAGTCAGAATATCGGTATTGCCGAGAAACTTCGCGAAGCGACTACGCTTCGTGTAAAATACCGTTATTCAGCCACATCCGGAAATCGACCCAAACATAATTGGGAAAAGGCTCGAAAGATGATTTTTTTTTCTTTATTTATTTATAGGGGTTTTTACGCATAGCGTATGTCAGTTCCATCGTATCCTAAACAATTACACTTTCACAGGACGTGGGCCATGAATTCCCTTCGCATCTTCGCCATTTGGTTGTTAAAATGAAATATTTGTTTACCACAAAGTGAGGAGGAACCAACCAGGACCTTACCTTGCTCAATTCGAACCAAAATTCGTTACGAACTTATGTTTGTGTGAATAACCGTATTTTTTGTGTCATACGTCATTTGTTCATATTCATTCTAATGAATCATCCTCTATCTGCTGTGTACTAATTAGTTGCGCAATTTTTTACAAATATACGTACAATGAGTTTAGTGTATACTATGATTGTTACTATTGTTGTGAGCCTCCACGAGTGACGAGATAAATAACTAGTTGTTCAGTCCGCGACATAATCTTGTCGTTACATTATCTCATCTCCAGTCATAGTTTCGGCACTAGATAATCGACGACAAAATTATTTCGTAGCGCACATGTCAGACGTGCTGAGTACCCTGGGAAGTCAGCCTATCTAATTGCTGACTGGCATTATTTTTACGACGATAAGAATTAGTATACTTATGAAAAGTGATAAAGTAAAAGCTTTTGATCAATTAGACCATGCATAGGTATGTTTGACATAGGTAACACACACCTTAAGGCAAACAAAATAATCAAACTAAAAATCTACATGAGTGAGGCTTGAATGAGCTACAGTTGTTTTTTTTTATCGTAGATCAGGATCATGGACTAGGTTATTACACATTTTATTATTATTATATTATTGAA
Source organism: Acronicta alni (assembly GCA_964056405.1). Lineage (NCBI taxonomy): Eukaryota > Metazoa > Arthropoda > Insecta > Lepidoptera > Noctuidae > Acronicta > Acronicta alni. The sequence continues at coordinate 6,512,686 of OZ043920.1, forward strand.
CATTATAACATAAACACATACCATCATGTCTGTATTCCCCGAAGGGTTAGGCAGAAGTGTATCAAGTACCAATTTACACCCACAGTTCGCTGGGATATTTAGGTTACATGTAATAAGGGGCGAGCCTGGCCAGATCCAAACTCCGAGCTGCCACTGAGAATACATAGAAAAACCCAGTAACACATTGCTCGACCTGCGAATCGAATACTCTAGCGTAGCAGTCGCACTTAGGACCACTAGACTAGCGAGTCAGTTTAACATAGATGAATCATTATAAGGAAAACATTGTAGCGCCTTTTATAATGTCTTGGTCAGAGTATCAGGTGACGGTAGCGCCAATACTTAATTAATTAATCTAAGTATAGAGGCAAATTGTAACGGCTGCTGTTGATTCATAAATAGAATTGTTTTAATTGAATTCTGAAAAAACAAAGTCTAGTCTTTTTTGTTAAGATCCTGGAGTATGTGAAACTAATCCTAGGACATCAAACGCGACGCGGACTTTAAGTAGACGTAGGAATTCTGTATTCATTCATGTTCATTAGTGAATGAACTATAGAATTCCTACGTCTTCTTCATCATTAACCCATATACTGGGCACAGGTCTCCTCTCATATTGTGAGGATTAGGCTATAGTCCACCACGCTGGCCTAGTGCGGGTTGGCAGACTTCACAAACCGTCGAGAAAAATCTCTAAAATATGCAGGTTTGCTCACGATGTTTTCCTTCACCGTTTAAGCGAGAGATAATTAATTATTAATACATCTGCATCTACTTAATAAGTCCGTAAATTATCCGTAATAACTAGTGAGTAATTTGAGGAACGAGGCTAGATATAAGTCGCATAATACTGGTAGACCAAAAAATTTTCATAGTCTACGCAAGCAAGTACTGATTGACAAATAACCTTTTACGTACGGAGCACGGAGTACATAGGTACGTACCCTAATTCTTTATACAAGGTTTCCAAAAATAATGTCAATGATAGAGCGAAGTCCAGGAGGAAGATAAGATGGATATCTTCATTTCTCGTTTCCAATCCCATTATTCCCACGATTTAAATGTGCTATGTTGAAGGTTTTTGCTAATAGCTAAAATATTTTTGACAAATAACTTAGACTTCGAGTTGAATTTTCAAATATCAGATATTTCTCTTTAACTAGATGAAGGAATTTGCAAACTATCAACCGCAATTCATTCAGAAAACATTGTCAATGAAGCAAAAGTACATTATGTAATGTCCTGGAGCCATATTATTATAACACATATCAGCTTGTGTCTACAATTAAAATGTTAAGGATAATGAAAGAGCTAGTGACGTTATACTGGAAATAACTGTTAGTAATAATAATTTACATTGTGTAACCTATGCGTCATGCTTGAGTTCATTCCGCGTTTATAAGGATCTGTGTTGTTTTACCCATAAACGGTTACCAACAAATTTTATATGTAAACATGTCAAGATGTATATGTACCTACATGTAAATATTTTTAATTTCAAATCTTTTGTATTTATGTCATAGATTTTATTTAGGCATAAATAATCAAGATCATTGATAGGTGATAAGAGATATTATTTATATAAGCCATCATTTGCAGTTTTTTTTAATCCATATTCTGTTAAATGTTTATTTTCTTACCTTACCTACATTCATATACCTTTAAATATAAATGAGCCCTAAATTGTACTTATGTAATCTTGTTTTTAAAGTCATAATTGCAATTTATATTGTATTTTATATGAACTTTATATTTTTGGCATAAAATATATTATTAATTTTTCATCATAAACATTATCATACCAAAGGATATCTCTCTAAGCTTGATATCTTATGACTTATCCTGGTCATCGTTCAACTAGACACATAAATGCCGTTACTTTAAATAGATAAGTATAATATAATAAATTAGTTGTGGTAAAGTAATTTTAAAATTAAACAGCGTGAATTGCGCTTCTCAAGTAATAATATAAGAACATAATTATACAATTAATCATATCGATAGAGGATCACTTAAATCAAAGGTTACCTTATTTTTTAGGAGACTCAAAGCTCATAGTTATTGGAATAATAATGAGTCAGATGCTGTATCGAGACGTTGACCTGTTTGAAATTAAATGAGTCTTGGCTCCATGAGTTTTTATTCATTTTTAGACTTACCTGGAAACGGTTTGGGTAAAAGGAAAAAAGGTTGCAATAGCAAAAAAAGTTGGACAAACCTCAATGTGCCTCTAATTTGAAAATTATCCAAACTATGCGTCAGTTAACTCGATAAATGAAGGAGTAGTTCTTAGCTTAAAACTTCACCAAGAACAAAGTTATCGGCTACGTTTTTTTTCTCAATTATTTCTATATATTTTATGCGTAGTTAATCGTACAGTTTTTATTCACTATGCTGATATTTTACGAGTACCTACCGGCAAAAAAAAAAACTGGCATCAGTGATTCAGTAGCAGAGTCCGAAATTGACATTTCCTTTTCAATCTGTCGACATTGTGTTGTGAGGTAATCATGTTATCATCATTTCATACAAACTAGGTGCGGGTATACACGAGTCACGAAACATCAAACGATACAGTGTGTGTGACATTTGGACGGACCGCCCCTATTTCGTAATAATAGCGGTGATTTTTGTAGTGAGCCTATACATATAACTTGTAACGTGTAGTCAATTGTTCATTCTATTATCTTACATTAACTTTTCCCGGCTTATTACAGTACTATAGGTACTATTTTTTCTAACTTCAGTAGCGATTTAGGAATCACGCAAAAATGTCATGTAAGTATCATCCATTTACTATCTGGCACAAATTCTATGAAACAATTGCGGGAAATGACTTATTGTTCGCATGTGGGCGAGGGCCTAGCAACTCACGTTTACATACGATATTAATAAACTTTGAACCTTAAATGTAGCAGCTATGTGATCAATATCATGGTTCATACTCAACGTACTTTGTATCGAGATTGTTTGGATTACCGCCATAAAGAAGAAATTTGGCATAGTCCAAAAGTTCTGTTACATTTATTCAAGGATTTTGTTAACAATGCCATCTATTAGGGAGTAGCAGAATCTCCAGAAACTGTGGCCGTTTACCCAACGTAAAGCGATAGTGAGTTAAGAACAGCTATTTCCGACTCACGTGTCACCAGACAGGCAGACTTGGCAACGGTTCCCGGCTCTATTTCATTGAGAACGAAGTTCAAACAGTCTCTAATGTCACATCTTTGTCAGTGGCTAAAACTGTTGGTAAATCAACGATAGAATTACTTTTCGCCTGGAAAATGCCACTGAAATACTCTAGACCTAATAAATTAGGATGATTCGAAACAAAATTATTTCGTTTCTTAATATTGTTCCTTAGGTTTAAAATGATGTAGCACTAAAAAATAATAGTTATACAGAAATAGCTAGAAAGAGAAATGTAATACTGTGTAGATACCTACCAACAGTAAAAATAAAACTCCTGTTTTTATTAGACACAAAACTGCATACTTAGTTATTTCTAGTGAATATCGATTCAAAGACTCTCGTTTCTCTGTTATGTTTGAATTTGTAAGTTAAATATCTTTCGGATTAAGTTCCCCCATGGCTTTGAGCCTACTATTACCTACCTATTTATAAACTGAACATTGGTATTCCGATTCACTCGGAAAACACGTCATTTGCCTGAATCGGATACATTATTCGTCTAATCTGACTTGTATAAGATAATTCCAATTGATTAATGGCTTAAGATCAATTCAAAGAAACAATTCTGACAGTGCTAGTATATTTCAGGGGCCCAGACAAGTCTGCAATCTAACGTAAGAATCGAGGGACAAATTATCGAAACAAAATGTACCTGTGAAAATGATATTTAAAAGCTTTCGATACAGCTGGCGATAAATGCTTATGTGATTTCTATACTGTTTTTCTTATTCGTTCACCGATTTGAACAACATCACCATATCAGCCACAGGACGTTCACTGCTGAACAAAAGCTTCCCCTTAGATCTCCATACAGCGCAGGACGACCAAAAAAATAGCCAAAAACCAATCCAGAACTCCAGACGTTAAAAGTGATGCGATTACAAACGGAAAACATTTCATTTTTATATGTATATGTAGGTACTCGTAGATGCAATAAAATTTGAATGTGGGTGTTCGTTGTACTACGCTGACGTCGACTCGACGTAGTTGCGGAAACCCACATGAAACACGTAAGAAATAATTATGTCACCGGTAATTTCATTGGTAAAGCCTGTCGCACAAGGACGCTCTTTAGCATCCGCGAAGAATATTATTATTTATCCAGCAGGTCTCAAGTTCGAATCTCAAGTCACGCACCTCTGTCTTTTCAAATTCATGTGTGTATTAATAATATACGTACTGTAGGCTGGTACGGATATATCCCTACTAATGTGCATTCATAAAACGCATCATACTTAAATTATTACTTAAATTGTTACAGCTTATTAATATACTATGAAAGACAAATCACGCTTAAATGGCTTATTTCAACGGAAATTATTGTTAGGGAAAATATGAATGAACTTTGGTCTTGATGGTTTTGGCACAAATGTTTTGATGACGCGAATTTAGTAAGCAAGAACAAGTGACTGGCTGAATAAGCTGACGTGACATTCTAGTTAAATACGCTCCAGTTCGCGGAATAATTAATTTGTTATCGTAAACAAACATCTTGTTTGCGCATGCGACGGTAAATGTCGTAGTAAAGTTCTTATTTACTTCATTATAAGAACGCGTAGGTGCGTAGGTCTTTTACATACACATTTATTATTTTATTAAATTCTATTATTTTGTATTCGCTAGATGAAAATATTTTATCTTGCCATATTACAATACTTTTGTATTATTATAAATTTAAACTTAATTTGAATATCTATGTTGCCTCATATAATTAAATTAGGTACCAATTACTGATAGCTTGATGTTGATTGAGTTTTTTTCAGCCACAAGAAATTGTAAGAAAATAAACGTAGATAAACATACGAAAGTTATCCTTCAACATTTAGCATATGCAAAAATAACCCGTGAACTGACGGGTGCTAAGGCCATTTTCAGTTTCAGTGTCACTGCGACGCGCGGCGCTACATTTATACTCACTATACGGAACGACACCTGTTTTTTGCGCACGCGCAGGAGGTGACCGTCTTCATCGGGTAACGAACTTCGTCCAAAGGTCGAATCATTACTCCTTTACACATCATTATTTCAAACATCGATTAGGACTCGTAATAATGCTCAGTTCCGGTTGTCACTAATACGTTCCAATTTTCTACAGTCATATTTTATTATTGTTATGCAGTCAATGTAACAGACATTTCATTTATATCGCAGGCAGCACGAATTGGAACACAGACAGGATAACCATAAATATGAACATTTAATGGGCAATATTTCGAAATTATCTAAATAACGTTCACTTAGATATCTTGCCAATATGATAGCTGTTTTGGCTTGCGGCTTGGAGCAACTCGTAATTATTCATCGGCTAACAAAAATAAATAGAAGAAATTACGTCGGTAAGATGGCTTATTCTTGGCCTCGCTTCATGGAAAATGCACTAATTTACTACAAACTGTTCGATGAGTGACGGGTCCTTTGGCGCTTAGCATTGGGCAGGCCATGTGCCAGCTAAAGGGTTACCGTTTACTCATTTCCGGCATGTGAATACTTTGCAGTATTTGCGTAGGTGAATTCGTAGTAACAGTCTTTTAATAGGTTTAGTTCGGAATCTAATATCGTTTATGAATAAAATATATCTCAGTCTCTACCATACACTACGATCGGTAGTAGATGGCACGACTATTAAGTAGCTCTAAAGCTAAGAGTGTCGGTTAGATTCAGATCAGAAAAATTTCTGGCTTCAGATGAACTCCCATAACCCGAATGTATAACAAGTCAAATTATTTTTCATTTGACATTTTCCTATTTCTGTAAAATTCACATTCAATTGAATATGACTAACCAATGGGCTTCTGCACCACGGGTTGTGTGTTTGATCCCCACATGGAATAAATATTTGTATGTAGGTACCTATAGGTAGTTGTTCCGGGTTTGCCTGTTTGTATAATTATGAATATTTCCATCACATCCATCCATTACATACATCAGTCATTCATCCTCCTAGCTGTCGACGTCCGGCCTAACCAGATGCGGCTGAATATCAGTCTTTTCCACGAAGCGACTGCCATCAGACTTCCGCAACCCGATTTCAGGGCAACACCGATATCCTGAGAATAGATTTCAGGCTTTTGGGCTTCTGACTACCATTAACTATTGTCATCGCTAGGGTCCTTTTTTGTCCTCACGAAACAGCTTTTCAATAATTTTAGTTATATATATTTTTTTACGTATTTTTTTTATTGTTGTTGTGAGGACAATATAAATATGTTTGTTTCTTTCTTTCTTTCGTTCTTTCTTTAATCTATATAAGTATGATAAACGGGACAGACAGCTTTACGTGCTACGTTTAAGAGTTTTACTCAACCCTATTATTTACTCCTACACCATAGCCATTCTCATAATACTTAATAACGTAAATTAAGTGTAATTAGTACCTACTGAACCGTCACCCTTATCCGCCCTGATTGTGTTCGTAGTTAATGAAACAGAAGGTGAAGAGTTGGCCTCAAATTGATACGTGATATATAAATAAACATATGTTTTATGACCCAGTGACGATTTTATTTACTCGTCAAGTACGAAGATAAAAGCTAGTCAAGTACATGATAGGTTTTATTGCTGCAATGCGGAAAGGCGGGACACATTTTCTGGTACATAACATACCATCACGCCTGTATTCCCCGAAGGGTTAGGCAAAGGTGTACTAATGTATACCCACAGTTTGTCAGTATGTTTGGGTTTCAGCCCCACAGGGGCGACCCTATTGCCATTACCCGGATACAATTCAAAACTCCCGAGCTGCTAATTAAGAATTTATAGAAAAACGCAACAACACTTTGCTCGACCTAATTGCAATAATAATTATAATTAGATACTTACATGAGAGAACAATTTAAGAATGCTTATGAAGATTGCAAATATGGATAAAAGAAAGGTCTAATTTCGTTAATTCGGTAGAACACATAAATGTCCCAGCAACCGAAAACAATGTCATTATGTTACTTGATAGGTTAAGTAGCGTATTTCAATATATCACACGTGCATAACAGTGATTAAAAATAACAACGGAGACGAAAAAAACGTGCGATAGGGTAGTTTCTTCAGTATCTTAAAAAGGTCACGATAAATCAATATGGCGGATGACGACATCAAAATACCTAAGGATAATGAGCGGCGATAAATGCCAATATTGAGTCCACGAAGGCCAGTACCAGGTCACGTTTTAATCGTTTGTCCTGTTATCGAAAGAGGTTTGTATTAATTATTAATAACCCAGCTCAGTCACGCTTAGTTTGAAATAAGAACTAGAAATTAATCAGCCCTACTTTACATAAAGTAAGTTTTCATTTTGCCAGTACCTACTTCTACGAATCCACACAATAAGTTTACTATCAGAAAAGTATAATAATACAGTTTATGAGTACTTTCAGTACAAAAATATATTGGTTATTCAAAGTAGAGTCGATACCTCGTTGTGAATATAAATTAAATAAAAAATCTATCATCATCATCAACCCAAATACTGTGCCACTGCTTGGTACGGGCCTTCTCTCAGATTGAGAGGGATCAGGCTATAGTCCACTACGCAGGCCTAATACGGGTTGGCAGACTTCACACACCGTCGAGGAAAATCTCTAAGGCATGCAGGTTTCCTCACGATGTTTTCCTTCTCTGTTAAAGCAAAAAATAATCTATTAGGGTTGATAAAATCTACAACACATTCCCTCTTATTCCAAAAGGAAAGCTAACTTTAAGCTAAATCTAGATTCAAAATAATTCCTCTGTAATGTCACTAAAAGAGGGCTATTTTAGAACCTGGGTTTTACAGATCTCCATCTGGAGATGATGATCAATCTCATGTTGGTCATGCTATGTGTGATATCTTCATATCAACCACAACACAGCACGTGACGAATTCACGTGGCATAGGATTGACACGTCTCTAGTTTCTATTACATCCTTTAATAGGAAATGATACGTTTATTTTGATCAACAATTGAGCGGTCGTTTCAGTTCAGTCGCTAAGAATAGGCCTTTTAATAAACCGCATCAATTAACGGCTTTGTCAAAACAACAGACGTAAACACCAATTGGCTTGTCGATAGACTATAAAAAAAACTTAACTTAGTAACATAGGTGCCTTGACACAAATGATTGGTAAAAAAAAAACCAAAACTAAGTAAGTACATCGAGCTCACTAAAATGAAATATTTTACAGTTTACGTACTTTGCACAGACATAAAGACAACAGTGCTCCGAAAAGTGCTTGATTAAATAGTCGTCTACTACGAAAAGAACGTGTCGATTACAGTTCACGCACCTGTCCATTATCATCATTCGCTATGCGCGGCAAACAAACACGAGCCCCTCAACAATTACACAATTACCTACTCGTATTCTTCCAAGTAACCCACCGAAAATACGCAGTTTACAACAAATATTAGTCACGCTGACTTAAAATTCAAATATTCTGTTATTTTGTCTGGCTGGTCCAGACGTTTTAGTAATCTACGGATTTAGAATCACGCGTTGTATAACGACATATCTGACGTAAATAGTGGACATCAACCAATAAGTATCAGCACACTGGAATCATTAAAAGTTTTTATACTTAGATAATTCCAATAAATAAAGTAGCGTTGGTTCACTTGTGATCACGCGGCAGTTGGCACGATGACGACTGTCCTATCAACTTCGTATTCATTAGAGTTTTGAGTTGGCTCTAGTCTTTATCTAATAACGTGCAAAATATATTCAAATTTTTCGATAAGTATTACTATTAAAACAGGATTTTTTTTACCACAATCTCACCTGATGGTAAGTGACGATGTGGTCTAAGATGTAGCACGCTTACCTAGAAGATATCTATTCACTCGTGACTTGAAGACCCCCAAATTGTACACGCATTTCTGTTCTTTATCTAATTTTGTTCCACGTGAAATTATCGAACGAAGATGGAAGAATTTTACAGCCGAACATTGGCCTTGCGCATATCCTACACCGCATGTCAATCGGAGTTTCCTGTAAATTCTGTGAGGGAGCAAAATTTCAATCGAGCAATCTCAGGTTCATTATTCATTAGACCTTCCTAAATACTCTTTAAGGAGGACCGTAACTTACCTACTGCTTACTTTACTTGCTTTACCAACTTACATGTAACAGTATATCTGTATGTGGTACACACGTGTGTGCTAATGATATAATTCCCTTCGTTGCCTCATACGTCGACCACTGGAAGGGAATCTATTCGTAGCCTGGGCCACCGTCGCGTAATAAATGACGTCATTAATCCCGATAAAACTTTGTATGGTTGGGCAGCCACGGGTTCTAATTTTACGTTCTAATTTATGCCTTTGTGTAAGTTGGTCGGATTTCGTAATTATTGGATCGGAATTAATCGTTAATCCTAAAAGAAAATTTTAAACCTGAAACCTGTTTAATTAGTGAATCATTATTTCACACGAACGCGCCGTGCATTGTGATATTTCACTCACATACTTATGTACGCGTTTGTTTAAACAATTTTCTAACACTAACAAATTTAACAGCACGTAAAAGTAGATCGAGCATAAATTGTGCAAATTTAATGTTATTGCACCAGTTGACGGGCCTATAAACACTAACATTATCACATTAACTCCATTGAAATACCTACTAGAATAATACCGGTATTTGCAGCTCTACTAGCACAACAACCTTCTGACATTTCCATAACAATGATTCATCATAATGCATTAAATCCTACTCAAACTTACTGCTCAACAAAATTATTACCGACGATGTTAAAAAAGTCTTCAATCAAACGTCTGTGGTAAATAAATCGTTAATTCCGTTTACTGGAAGTATGGAGTCCAAATATTTATCTAAAGATCTGTCGAAAATCTTATTAAGCACCCTCTACAAGACAGCGTACACATGGTGAACCAAGATTTTTTATTAAAAGAATAGACAAGGCGACGTCGCGACGCGCCACGGCGCCACTGGCATCGTTGGCACGGGACGCCTGTACTGTACCGTGTAGTGTTTGTTTGTGAAAATCTTCGCATCTGTTTCATTAAACATCCGTGCGTTTCAGTATTGGACCAATTCTCATCGCAATCGGTGCGAGTGAAAAGTTCCTTGCACGTACTAGTTTTTACGCAGTTTTTCTTGCGTCGCCATTTTCGAATTTCTCTTTCTTTTTGTTTTCATTCCGAAATTACGTTATTACGATGTTGCGGAAATTCGTAGTTTTGTTGTTTGATATCAAAGAAGTGTTCAGTGAATCCCTCATCAATGTTTTGTTGAAAGATAGAGTGGAGACAATTGTATAGTTCAGTGTAGTTTATCGAAGCATAACGTTTACAAGAAAGTATTCGACTGTGTGATAATATTTTAAGGTTAATATAACAGTTCAGGTGCGCTGGTTTCGCGTTTGAATTTGATAACGCTTACGTTAGTGATTTTGGAAAGTCTGTTTAAGAATAATTCGTAACAGTCAGAGAATTCTGTCAGTATTAATTTTACAAAACCAAAAGTGAATTCCATACGCTTAAGAATGTCTGGACTAAAGAGATGTATAAGTCAAGTGTCGATGTTAATGACCGGCAAGCCATTAAACTCTTCAGAATCTGCATGGAGCGAAGAATTGCAGAAGTAAGTTTGTTAACAGTTCACAGTTAACCATATTTTAGTACACGATAGGACAACTACGTCATAATGGATAAGCACACTAAGGGATGTGGCCTCTTCGTTCGTAAAAAGGTGACCAAATATTTGGCAACAAATGATTCGCTAATTCATTGCTCCGGTTTCTCGGAATCCCTTGGCGACGGATAATGTTTTACAATAATGAAGTTGATTGTGTATCAAACATTAATCTTCTATAAACCATAGATACTAAATAATAACTTACAAGTAGTATTAATAACTAAATCAACTAAGTACTTAATTGCTAATTTAATCGACTGTAAAGTAGGTATTAAAAAGTAAAAGAGTAAATAAGAGTAGTTTCTTGTTGTTGCTACTTCACTGCAAATTAATTATGCTGAGTTGAGCTGAGCAAATAGTAATAGATACTTATGTAAATCAGAGAACGTAATATCAACACACAGAGGAGGTTTAACGTAACTTCACTCTATCTCTCTATAATCATGGAAACTATTTTTCAATCACATTTTGAATAAGTGACGGACGCCCAAACCCCTTAAAAGGGCGGCAACGCACCTGAAACTCCTCTGGTGTTGCGGGTGTCCATGGGCGGCGGTAATCGCTTACCATCAGGTGATCCGTCTGCTCGTTTGCCCACCCTATCACATAAAAAAAAAAAAATATGAACCTCACAGCTATAAGAAAATAAAATTATCTGATAGCATAGATAAAGATTGGTAATCTCAATAAATTAATACATGAAGGGTTAAAATGTTATACATAGAAACTCGTTTTGCACGTCTGGATAATCCGATCCAGCCGACCTTCATTCATTGCTTGATGTCATCCGAACGTAAAGTGGGCGTTCACACGACGCTACTCACGCGATAGCCAACAGGCCGTGATTTAAAGGGTTAATATTTTACAATATTCATAGTACCCTTCTGGTATTCAATAAATACCCTAGGTATTTATTGAATACCAGAAACTATTTCTATACCTAGTATCTTAAAATAATTTTTATACCTAGTTTTTATTTGTATACCTTTACACAGTCTGAATTATAGCGACAGTTTTATTTCATTTCCTAAAGATTTAACTACCACAAAAAAATCATCATCAAAAGATTATTTTTAAAAGATGATCTATGTGATGGGTCATTCTGAGCGTATAATTTAGAAACCAACATTTAAAAAGAAACCCACATTCAAAGTGAAACCGATTTCTTAAGAATAGCTTAGAGCAACCCACGCCTTATAGATAAAAATGTATATGTCATTAAAGTTACCTTTAATAACACCTATGCGACACGATTTTCGTGTCCTGTGGTTTTCCTTAATGGACTAGATCTATGGGAGATTGTGAAAATCGAGATAATAATTATGCATGAACTGTAACTTAAGGCGGTTAAGTAACTAGTTGATCGGTGAAATCACCGTTATTGATGAAATTAATCGCATCATTAATCAATTACAGACGATAATTATTATATTATTATAAGCAACCTCAAGCATTATATTATGCGGCACAACTGTAACATTATTTTAAATCATTGTGGGTGTAGTTATGTTCAGAATTTCAATTTATGTAGTTCTGAGATTTCGGAATATAATTAAAGCCCATTAGGTATCAGTTTGCATTTGCAACATTGGCTTCATTTTCTTACTACATTTTAGATTTAGCTATACCTACGTGCCTTATGATCATGAAAACCAGTTTCCATTTCTAAAAGTGGATCCTTTCAAAGTGCTGGAAATATTCACGTTCTAATTTACCCAACATACCAAGGACACCAGACAGCAGGTGCGCTTAGAAATAATTAAATACATGAAAAATATCTCTTTCATATCCTTCATCGGCAGTAACTGGGACGTATCCAGTCGCTTGTAATAAATTTTCAAGGTGCCTTTTAATAACCAATGTAAATGATACGGTGTCATAATTTGCTTTACGTTAAAACATAGCAAACATACTTAAAATCTAATGTCTACAATGCAAGGCTGAGATTATTTTCCGATGCATTGCAAAGTATTGAAGTATTAATCTTTAAGAGCCAACAGGACCTTAATTCTCAAATTATCACAACTTCTTGCTTTGTGATCCTGCTGATTCATGTTAAATGCTAATGAAATAGGTACTCGTATAAGTTGCAAGGAATCACCAAACTGATGTAGCTTCGGCGCAAGGAATCGCAATTTTAAGTATTATGTTTAGAGCTAGTTCTCTATCTTTGAACATGATAATGTTGTCTAATGATGATTCACAAAATAAGACTACAAAATTTGCAAATTTTACAATAATTATAATTAAAAATTTGCACTTTTATTTTGCAATGAGAATTGACCATTACGTATTCGTCATTGCATGGTGTTTGCAATAATAAAACTTGGTGTTATTTATATCAAATGGTTTCCCCGTTGAAATAGGATCACAATATATACACTAAACATTGAAAATTAGGGTGCATTAAAAATCCAACACATGTTTTCGTCATACAGAAATATTCGCGTGCAATGAGCAAGCTGTTACTATAATTAATTGGAAGATATTTATAAAAACATACATAGATTCAGATTTATTATTTCGAATGTTTTATTTAAAAAGCAATAATTTTACGTCCAACGGATAAATTAACGCCACAAGTATTTAAATCTGGAACTGAATTCACGTAGTTTAAGACAAGTCCAGTTGAGTAGTATATTCATCTAAAAATAAAATAGATAAATGTTTTTAGACTGCTCTTGTCTTCTCAATTTTGTTTTATTTGAAAAAAAAAAGTCAATTTTGGCCTAGTTTATTTCGTTTAACCTAGGGTCAGTTTTGTTCCCATTTCTAATTCTAAATGTTGTCAAACGAAAGTATTTGCATGTTTTGCATCTTCGGTCGACACGTATCCCACCGAATCGTATAATGTTTCAGTTGGATTACCAGAATCGATTATTCCAATTACCTCTATAAATTCACTTCGTGCAAAAACTGAATCGTTAATATAAGTTTCATTATCTGTGACGTATGGTAAACATCTATGGTTCTCAGGGTGCCACTTATTCTTTGTATTGTATGAATATGTATAATTAATCTTCCACGTGAGTATATTATAAAAAATCGTGAGTGTGAGTTCGTTAGGTATTTACATTTATATCTAAGAATCATTATGAAGTTGTTAAGATCTCATCAAGTGATCATTTTAACTGAATAGCAAAACGTCTGTATTGAGTGAACACCACAACTTGTTTTCAACTGACTTGATCCAATGTTCTTTTTTCAATTTATTTTTGATTTGGCTTAGAATGTATTAAAATAAGAACATAGTTATCATTATTCATAATAATTTATATTTATATTGACATAAATGGGTACAATACATATGAAACCTCTGGTCCCTAAACTAGTGCAAACTGTATTTCAGGGACCAGTGTCTTCGCCTTTCAAAATATACTGTATCTATGTCATAAAAGACAATGATTACAAAATAAATCTTAATTCTAGACATTTTGTGGTCGCGTGTGGTGCGTGCGTGCGTGCGTGTGTGCGTGTGTGTGTGATTTTGATTGGGTGTGCGTATGTATGAGCCGTTAACTATTTATAATGTTTTCTATATCGTCATAGTTATATTATTTTAGCCATTTTACCAATAAGGCCTTAAATTGATAATTTGTGCACTTTTTACAGTCCTTATGAATTCTTAATGATACCATTTACTAGAATTAACGTCTCTAGATTGATTATTTTTTATTATATTTGGGATTAATGTATCCTAAACAGTTTAAAAATACACATTTTAGTGAAAATAAAATTCCTTCTAAGGGCAGGACTGAAAACTGCGTCCCTCCGGTTAAGTACACCGGATCTCAGCATTGACTGAAAAAAATGTTTTAGATTTTTCATAGTCATTTCATTGCAAACTTCTGCTTAGTCTTTGTTATAATAAAGGTCGTCAAACAAATTAAATTCACCACTTGTGAAGATAAACACTATGCTTTTATATAAAAAGCTTTTTGAAGATAAATGAGAGTGCTACTTTATAGTTTTATTGTGACGGTCGCAACTCTTAGTGAGTGATAACATTTCTATCTCGAGTGGTGTGCAAACCACTGAATTCCATTAAACCACCCGTATGTATTATCTCAATGGCCAGTTTTATAGTGATACTATCACATACAGTATATTAATGTAATCAAGAGCACTCCATATCCTAGCATGGATTGAATCATTTAGTTGAACCTTCTCGTCATACGACGGTGGTGAATAATTTTGATTTGCTTAATGAATTTATATTTTAAAATGCGTAGACTGTCGATCAGGTGATGATTTAATTTAATAATAATAATAATAATAAATCTGTGGTCTGACTTGTCAAGGTTGACATGAAAAAATTTTTCACCAATAATTTAAAGAAATTAAATGAATACAAACCATTTTAAATAACATATAAAATCAAAATAAAAGCATATTCATATATATATATATTCACAAATAATGTACTGTCCATCGTTGCATAAAAGAAAAAAAAAGAAACCAAATTTTTACGGAATGATCACACCATGTTGACAAGAAGCCAGGCCAGAAGACAAAACGCACGCCTACCATCTCCGGCCTCGTCGCCCAGCTCCGCCTCGCCGCCGTCGGAACCCAGCCCCATCGTGAGTGCTGTGACACCGGCCGTGGCAGTTGCGTCGAGCTCGAGCGACGAGTACTTCTCGCCGCCGACGACACCACCACCTGCGCGTCGACGGGGAGGGCGCCGGCCGCCGGACCGCTTAGGACCTCGAGGCCCACCGGTCTCTGATAGGGTCCCAGCACCCGGCGGAAGTGTGCAGCGCATGAGATGGACACAATCCATCAATGAAAATGTCATGCGCGCATACTTTGGGGCTACAGAGGGAGGAAACAACCTGACCTCGTACCGTGTCCGGATGCTCTCTTTGTTTCAGGTGCTTGAGCCAGCCGTCAACGTTTCGGCCCAACGACTTTCGGATCAGGTGCGGGTCATTCAGCGTAATCGTATGTTGGATGATACTGCGCTTGATCGCCTCCGAACAGAAATGTGTAACCCTGTCACTGCCCCATCGTCGCAGGCTGTGGCCCAACCACAGCCCAACCATACCTCTAGCCACGCTGACGAGGAGAGTAGTGACAGGGTTACAAACGTAAGTACCCAGTGCAGTGAGGAATTAAGCAGTGCTTTGGAGTGTGCTATTCGGGAATATCGCTACATGCCGCCCGAACTTAGGCCACGATTACCTCGTTTGCCCATGCATAACAAAAATAGGGCGCTGGTGGCTGTTTTGGATTCGCAGTTGTCAAACTATTTTGATGACTGCGAAGACCTCACTGATACACATTCGATCATGTACTGCGCGGCTGTAGCGGCATGTCGTGTAGCCCACGTCAAATTTGCAGATGACAGAGCTACACGACCGAAACCAGCCATACCGGCTTGGCAGTGCAGGATCGAGCGTCGTATTGGTGGGGCCAGAGCACTCATCGGCAAACTAATTTGTTTCAGGGAGGGAAATACTCGTCCAAGAGTGATGCGCTTTGTGAGACGGGCATTTTCGGGGACTGATGTCAGCCCCCGAGACTATATATCCCATGTCACAGAGCGCATCGACTTCCTGAAACAAAAAGTGTTTGCATGGGCAAATCGTATTCGTAGGTACAGGCGGAGAGTGGAGCGATACACCCAGAATCGTACATTCCAAAGTAATGAAAGGTGGGTTTATCGGGCTTGGGAGCGACCCCACCAAGGTGTGACTGATACGTGCCTGCCGGATGATGACGCTATGTATTCATTCTGGCGCAGCATCTGGTCGGTGCCTGTCAGTCACACCGAAGGTGAATGGACTCGGGAGGTCGAACGAGCGTGCGATCCAATACAAGAAATGGGGGCTATCACGATCACCCCCCAAGATGTAGCCCGTGCAGTCCGTCCGTTGCCAAACTGGAAATCTCCAGGGCCGGACGGGCTGCAGAACTTCTGGATTAAGTGGCTACAAAGGTCGCACGCTCGTTTGGCATCTCAGTACCAGGCAGCCTTGGAGTCTGGTTTGCTACCCAAGTTCCTTACAACAGGAATAACCCACCTGCTCCACAAGTCTGGTAGCACCGCGGAACCCAAAAATTATAGACCTATTACATGTTTACCAACGGTCTATAAGGTTCTTACATCCATCTTGAGAGTTAAAATTAATAAACATATCGACAATAACTCTATCATGTCGGTCTCTCAGAATGGATGTAGGAACGGGTCCCGCGGTACTAAGGAGCTACTCCTTATAGATATGGCCATTAGCCAACAGGTTCGGCGTTCCCGAAAGGATCTGTCGACATGTTGGATAGATTATAAGAAGGCCTATGACTCGGTGCCTCATACATGGCTCATGAGGGTGCTAGAGTTGTATAAAATAGATATAACTCTACGCACCTTCCTGATGTCGTGTATGAGGCAATGGAGCACAGTCCTTCGCTATCCAGGATGTCGAAATATCCAGAGGAATAGCGAATCTGTGAGGATCGAGCGAGGTATATTTCAGGGCGATAGTTTGAGTCCACTTTGGTTTTGCTTAGCCCTGAATCCTCTAAGCATGCTGCTGGAGAATTCAGGGCTAGGCTATCGGTTGAAGAGAGGTGGTCAGGTTATATCTCACCTCCTTTACATGGATGACCTAAAGCTCTTTGCCCCCAACAATCTTCAGCTGATGGAGCTACTGAAGGTAACTGAAATTTTTAGTAGCGCCATCAGGATGGAGTTTGGTGTGGACAAATGTGCGGTCATGCATGTAAAGCGAGGGGAGATTGTGGAATCCGTAGGAGTTCAACTCGCGGATTCCATAAACTTGAGATCCCTCTCTCCAAACGAAACCTATAAGTATTTGGGTATGTCGGAAGCGTTAGGTATTAGCGCTACTGACATGAAGCAATCGTTGAGGGAACGTTTCTTTGGCCGCCTGAAGAAGGTATTCAATAGCCTTCTTTCGGGCGGAAACAAGGTGCGCGCCTTCAACGGTTGGGTCATGCCGGTATTGACGTACTCTTTTGGCATACTCAAATGGACTCAAACGGAACTTGATGGCCTGGATAGGCGGGTCCGTACACTGCTGACTGCATATCGAATGCACCACCCACGTTCGTCGGTCATGAGATTGTATATCCCGCGGAAGTGTGGAGGCCGAGGCTTTTTAAATGCTAAAAACCTCCACAACCGTGAGATATGCAATCTCAGGGAATATTTTCTACACGCCGACGTGGGAATGCATCGAGATGTAGTAGCAGTGGACAAGGGACTCACCCCGCTCTCCTTGGCGAATGAGAACTGGCGCAAGCCTGTAGTGCTTGATACTAACGACCGCAGGAAGGTATGGCAGAGTAAGGAGCTCCACGGACGCTTTTTCGGGGCCCTACATGGGCCCGATGTAGACCAAGCAGCGTCCGTAGCCTGGCTGCGTTTCGGTGACCTTTTTGGGGAAACCGAAGGTTTTGTCTGTGCAATTATGGACGAAGTTATCATGACGAATAACTACCGGAGATTTATTGTGAAGGATGGCACGGTTGACATCTGTCGGGCATGTCACCGCCCGGGTGAATCGATCCGCCACATTATCTCTGGTTGTTCTCGTCTAGCTAACGAGGAGTACTTGCATAGGCACAACCTTGTAGCCAGAATTATCCATCAGCAACTTGCTCTGAAATACACTCTTGTGGCATCGGAGGTACCGTACTACAGGTATGTGCCCGACCCAGTTCTCGAAAATGGCAATATCACATTGTACTGGGATCGGTCCATCATCACTGATAGGACTATTGTAGCCAATAAGCCTGATATAGTGGTGGTGGACCGAATTGAGAGGCGTGCAATGATTGTTGACATTACCGTCCCGCATGACGGGAACCTCGTGAAAGCCGAGAAAGATAAGCAAATCAAGTATCTTGACTTGGCTCGCGAGGTTGTCGACATGTGGGATGTGGACACAGCGATCATTGTACCGATAGTCGTGTCAGCCAATGGCTTAATAGCCACGAGCCTCGACCAACACCTTAGGAGGCTCTCGTTAGGCGGCTGGGTCAAGGGCCTGATCCAGAAAGCAGTACTGCTGGACACGGCCCGTATTGTTAGGAGGTTCCTCTCTCTGGAGCCCTGACCGCCGGTAGCTTGGACCCTGTTCCCGATACCGGTGGGCCTCTATTTTTATATTTTTAAATGTTTTTGTTTTATAATTTATTTTATAAAAATATTTAAAAATGTAAATGATAAGAATACTAATGAATAAAGGATAATAATAATAATAATAATTTATTTGTACACAGAACAAAATAGTACAAGTTAGTGACTTATGATTAAGTTGTACAACAGTGAACATTTTAAATCGAACGTTTGACTCCTAAACTAGGCAAAAAGCCTGTGTCTTAGAAGTCAAAATGTTCCCCGAAATCGCAGTTACACACAACTATGGAATTTAGTACGTGCAAGTACTACTTAATATTTTATCTAAATATATAAACTAATAATTATGGGTATAATGGTAGAGTGTATTTATCTAAATCAAGAAATTACTTTAATAAGACTTTCAGTTTTGTCATATGATAAATCTTGCAACCACCTGGTAAGTATATTTTTCACTTCATATTTAGTACGTGTATAAATTGATAAAATTTTATTTATTCTATTGTATAGTCGGGAGCTTAAAGAGGGGAATTGGCGACTGGCGAAAGTCGTTCGACACCTGACAGGATCGCAGACGGGAAATCGTTTGCGTCTTAATATTTTTTTTGGATCCAAAGGCAGCATTGAGTGTCTGCGTAGCACAGTACGGATGATAAATAACTGTCTAACAGTGAGTACTTGAGCCTCAGAATAAAGTTGAGTTGTGGAAAAGTCTTTACGCTTAAAATACATTACTTTTAGGATAGCTCTTTGAGCCCGTTCCACTGTAAGTAAGGAGGTTTTATATGTTCCACCCCAGGCGGGGATACAATAAGTGATAATAGATTGGCAAAGACTCTGATATACTAGTAAAGCAGTATCATGATCAGCAGAATGTCTTAACTCACTGAAGATATATATTAATTTTCTGATCCGGGTACACAGAGCTTCAATATGAGGTTGCCAACTTAATTTATGATCAATGAGAACCCCGAGATATTTTATATTAGGAACCAGAGATAGGAGTGGACAGTTGCAGTCTCCAACACTTTCAAGGCAATTATGGGCTTTAATTAGTCCTGACTCTTGGGGTGGGGATGGGGTGTTTGGTAAAGAGAAGCGAATAAGCTTAGTTTTTGTTATATTGAGTGTCAGCAGGTTTTTTGCGAGCCATCCCATTACTAGTCTAAGTGCGTATTCTGCTCTTTGTTTTGCTTTAGCCCAGTCAGTATCATAAACTATCAAAGCTGTGTCATCGGCATATGTAAATATGTCACAGTTTGGAATCTGGGCTTGACACAAATCATTAATATATAGAAGGAATAGAGAAGGCCCAAGGATGCTACCCTGTGGGACACCGAAATTAATGGTTTTAGGATCACTAGTTAAAGAATCGATCTTTACACATTGTGTACGCTTAGATAAATAGTCACTGAAAATGTTCAACGACTGGCCTCGCACTCCCACGTGCTCGAGCTTCGAGACAAGGGAAGGAATAGACAACGTATCGAATGCTTTGGACAGATCAAGGAAGATACCGTAACATTTCATCTTTCTATCTAACTTATCAGTTAATGTTTTTGTGATGTCAATAACAGCATCCTCCGTTGATATCCCAGGTCTAAATCCATACTGATTGTTCGCAATGATTTTATGCTTGTTTAGATAATTAACCAGACAATTATTGAGGATTCTTTCAAGGATCTTCGACAACGAGCTCAACACTGAAATGGGCCGATAGTCAGTGATATGGGCCTTGTCTCCACCTTTGAACACAGGGTGTACCACAGCTATTTTTAAAGCATCTGGATAAATGCCACAATCAATAGCACGGTTGCAGATATGCGTAATGGGCGCCGCCAAGGAGCAGCTTGACTGTTTGAGTATCCTAGCTGGTATATTATCGTAGCCAGTGGCACAGTCGCTACGTAAGGAATCAATGAGTCTTTTAACCTGGGTCTCATCAACTGGCAAAATAACGAGCGAGTGAGTACAAGGTGCCCGAGCTGTTTCCCCGAGTAAAGAACTAATGGAAGGTGATATATTGGAAGCCAGGGTTTGCCCTATGTCGACAAAAAAACTGTTTATATAATTTACTGAAGTTTTTGGATCGATGTCAATTTGTAGCAGTTCATTGAGGGACTGTTGTTGTGAACTTGTGTTAGTAATTTCTCTTATAGCCTTCCATGTAGCTTTTGGATTATTCTTCGCCTTAAAAAGCTCATTTTTATCGTGAGCACACTTGAGTTTTTTTAGTAAAGAATTTAGGTAATTGCGATATCGCTTGTAGGTGACTTTAAGGATGACGTTATTTGGATTACTAGTTGCTTCCTTGTGCACCATGTCTCGATTTCGTATGCAGCGGACTAAGCCTTGAGTCATCCATGGTTTGAGAACACGGATTTTTCTTTGTATTTTTATATGTTGTGAATGTTTTACTATAATTTCTTGGATCATGTTAATAAATAAATCAGCAAAAAATTTGTATTGAAGTGCAATTAATGTGCCATTAACTAAAAACAGGGAAACGTAATAGTACTGAAAAGTATTCGAGTCGTAAAAAAATATTGCCAAGGGGGTCGATTCTAAGTTAAACTACGTTGATAAACTTATCTGCAAGGTTTAGTTGTGGGAGCCACGGTCAGTTGGCCTAATAAGTTGGTCATCATAGTGTATGTACAATGGCATATTTTTGTTTACCAAAATTAAGGTTGTGTGGTGGACTCAGTAGTATTGAAACATATAATTGAAAATTATTATAAATTCACATATATACCTATGCAGAATGTAGAATACATATTTGATATTGGATTTTGACACCTTACGCGAATATTAGATATTGAAAGAAGACTACTTTTTACGGATTTTATCGTTGTATTGATATTATTAATGTCGACGTTTCGAACCCTTCACAATGTAAAAAGTGGTTTTGTTACAGAATGAAGAAGTTATTAACATTGACTATAAAGTACAATAGCAATATAACATGATAATAATATGTGCGATTATATCATACTGTGCTCTACGCTTCCAGGTATATTAACATTAAAATTCTTAATAACAACTTATTTATCGTACTTGCTATTGGAAATACCGTAGTAATTGCAAAATATGTCAGTTAATTTATTAGACATTGATCAATCATAAGCGATTTGAATAATTTAATAAATTGCGATAAATAATGTAAATAATAAATTATATGGACGTCAATAAAGCTTAATATGCGTAACATATATCCTTAGTAATCTACACATTAAAGCAAATGCGTATTATCCTAGTTCTAATACAAATAAGGAAAACATAAAATAAGTTAGCATTAGCTGAAAACTCTATAGTCTCTACTTTAGGAAAGTAGAGACTATAGAGTTTTCAGCTAAAGCAAAAAGTTTTATTTCAAGCTTATAGACTCTTTTATATGTCTAGTACGAACTTTGGCCAGTATTTAAAACGTTCAAATAAAATAGCCTGTTTAAAGATGAGGTCACCGCCTCGTACTCCTGTTCCAACGATGACACGGGTACAGTGAATTCCACTCTATAAGATTAATGTTATTTACAAAAAAAAAGAACACACAAACCGATCACAACTCATCTGTCCGTACATTAAATATTGACATACCGTTCAATTGCAATCATCGTTATTTATTAAGCATAGGCACTTGTAATACAAATTGATTATAGTTGACTAAGTAATTCAGTGCTTTTTAGCATACTCTGTACGTTTAAGTATTAAAAAAAACCTACTTAAACGAAGTTCATGTGCCTATGAACATTTTTAAAGGTTGCAAAGGTTTATAAAGTGCTGTTTCTTATTTCCAGATACCGACAAGCCCGTTACGCAGCGAGACGCGTCCGAAAACGTGTCATCTTCAAACACGGAGACTGCAACGTCGTCCAATGGAACGTGGCCAAGCGCAGGCGCCGATACCTTCAGGACATCTTCACGACCCTCGTGGACGCGCAGTGGCGCTGGACGCTGCTCGTATTCGCGCTCTCCTTCATCCTCTCCTGGTTACTGTTCGCTCTTATCTGGTGGCTCATCATCTTCACCCACGGAGACCTCACCCCTCCCCCGCCTAATGAAAACGTCACATTCATACCCTGTCTCAATAACGTCAACTCCTTTACCGGCTGCTTCCTGTTCTCCGTGGAGACGCAACACACCATCGGCTATGGCTCAAGAACAACCAACGAGGAATGCCCCGAGGCTATCTTCGTTATGTGCATACAGAGTATCGTGGGCGTCTTTATCCAGGCTTTCATGGTAAGATTTATACTCTCATTGTTTAGTTGTTTTTCCCATATTTCACTTGTTTAATTATTCAAACACGTGCTATGATAGACTTGATGGAATACTCACTGTCAAAACAAATACCGTTTTTACTGGCAGTAATCTCTAATAACTTTGAACTGGTCTGCCATAAATATAACGACCTATTTTTACATTACAGTGTTGCTTAGATGTTGTTAAAACAAAAATTACTAATCAGTTTTTTATGAAAGGTTTTTGAGCCCATTACACTCGAAAAAACCTTCCTACTCTAAAGCTGATATGATAATTTAGTATTAAAATAAACTTGGAATCGAGCCAAATGTATAAACGTAACATGCTCCAAACGATCCCGCCAGATGTTCTCTTAAAATCATTACAAAATTAAAAGGTGGCTTTGTAGTTATTACGTGGCTGTTAACTGTATCATCATAATTAATAAGCCAATCCTTAGCACATAGAAATACCTGACTGTGGATTCCCGATGGCATTCAAATACAAATTCCAATATACAATACATATCTGTGATGGCATTAACTTATCCATAGGAAGTGCTCTTATGAAAGCAGCGAAGACAATCACAGTCCGTATGTGCTTTATTTAGACGCTGGTTATAGCATCAACATTGTCCAATTTTAGGTGGGAATCGTGTTCGCAAAAATGTCTAGACCTAAGAAGCGAGCCCAGACCCTGCTCTACTCCAGGAACGCTGTCATTTGTTTGCGCGATGGCCAACTGTGTCTGATGTTCCGTGTCGGTGACATGAGGAAATCCCATATTGTTGAAGCCCATATAAGAGCACAAATAATTCGCCGCAAGGTATATTATTTCGCCAAAAACGGAGACTGGTTAGTGATTGGGGATTTCAGTCAGCACGCTTAGTTACGTCTAACACGAGTTTACACTGACTCCTCTCTCTAACTTGTGGGGCATCGAACTCTGAATACGAACACTCCTAAAGTTTAAGCTCCTAATGTGCTCTTCAGACTTCGATTCCCCAAGTTTTGGAATATGATATTCAAAACTTTTCTCTCTTGTCCATAGGTGGGTCTTATATTCGCGAAGCTGGCGCGCGCAAAAAAGCGTAACACCACACTACTGTTCTCGCGAAATGCGGTTATATGTCTGAGGGATGGGGAATATTGCCTTCTATTCCGCGTTGGAGATATCCGCAAGTCGCACATACTGGAAGCGCACGTGCGCGCCCAGCTTATAAGGAAAAAGGTATCTCATAATAACAATTTAGCTATTTGTAAATACGCAGTCAGTGTTGCAATTACTTTAATTTTGCATTCGTTTGCTCTCTTACTATACGACCCATCTATGAACGATACAGCATGTTTTTTTGCTTTACTTTAATTTTACTTTTTATACCTACCTAAAGCTTTTGTCATGTGCCTGCAAATTCTGATACTACAGAAACCACTTAAATATTAACGTTTTGATGTTATAAGCTGTTCGAATTGACACACATTCTAGACTATTACTACCATTTCCCTTTAGCACGTGTAGTTATATTACAATAATACCCATTTTCCTAGAATAACATTACATATATGCAAACAGAATTTATATCTGAATACAAAAAATAATTGTTTATTATTATATTACAATAATACCCATTTTCTTAGAATAACATTACATTTATACAAACAGAATTTATATCTGAATACAAAAAATAATTGTTTATTAAGATAAACATATATGTATACGAAATAATAACTAATTATTTTTGATTATTGATCGATTCGTAACACGTTACTCCATAATTGCTAAAAAAACAAGGGCAGTTATTATAATTACTTATGTTTATTAACAAAGTATTATTTAGCTTATTGGTTAGTTTATCGGCTGAAACAAAATTATTTCAGTGTGACACACTAACAGATCAGTCTATTTGGGCAGCTAAGCTCGCGTTAGATATATTTTTTATCATATTAAATACATAATATAATATAACAGACTGCCTCATTAGTCTAGTGGTCCTAGGCGCGACTGCTACGCTAGAGGTCCTGGGTTCGATCCCCAGGTCGAGCAAAGTGTTATTGGGTTTTTCTATGAAATTCTCAGTAGCAGCTCGGAGTCTGGATTTGTGCCCGGTTAATGGCAATAGGCTCGCCCCCTATTACATGGAGCCTAAACATACCGGCGAAATGTGGGTGTACATTAGTACACCTCTGCCTAACCCTTCGGGGAATACAGGCGTGATGGTATGTTGTATAATATAACAATCAGAGAAACTGTTACATTTCCGAGTAAACAGAAAAAGTCCGAGCTACATCCTCATGGATCGTTCGCCACCTGGGAAGGTGCCAGAGTATGTTGGAGTCCTACCGACACGACACAAAAACACATTTGCCTTCCCTTCCTTGACATACCTAAGTAGTTAATAATTACTGCTTAAATGTTACATAATTTAGAGTAGCCTGCACTTTAAAAGGAAAAAGTGGGAGCCAACAGCTTATATAAATTTATAAATTGGAAAGTGAAAGGGAATATAGGAAGATCTAAATGTTGGACAGATCCGATCATTCAATCGAGAAAAACCGTAGCAACCAATAAAGGGCCACTTACTAGTCCCTAAGTACTAACATTTTCCCGCTAATCAATTTATAAGTAGCGTCACTAACAGTTTTAAAATACGTTATGTTACAAAAATAACGGAATCTCATTAAAAATACTTTTTTCAATTTACTTTGCCCGTTGTTTTTGCAACGTAACTTTAAAACCGATTAGTGAGTTATGCATAACGAAAGTACGAAACACATCGATTGCTACAGACATGATTATTTCTATTAGACAAAATATAAGAAATTGAAATGCGTACTAAGTAATCATTAAACCAAACCACAGAGTAGTACATTCTACCGCCGAAATTTCGTACTTACATAATGCCTAACCGCAGCCTAAAAAAATAGTTGTAGTTAACTAATAATAATAAGTTGCAATAAAACTAACTTTTACGGATTTTATTGTAATATTATATATTACATACATATTATACAATATATTACATACTATACAACAATTATATAACACATACGAAAGTACGAGTTAATATTTGGAAAAAACCGTAAAAAATCGTTTTATTTCAATACCTTATTATTATTATTTCTTACATACCTACGCATGTGCCCCAAGTCTTTAAAAAAAATGTTGTAATATTTTTGTGATTTCCTGAACGTAGATTACTAGAGAGGGCGAAGTGTTGCCGTTTTACCAGCAAGAGTTGAAGGTCGGCGCCGACGGAGAGGAGGACAGGCTGATGTTCATATGGCCGATGACCATAGTACACAAGATCAATGAGAAGTCACCACTTTACAACCTTTCCGCGTCCGACATGCTGAGGGAGAGATTTGAAATCGTTGTGATGTTGGGTGAGTTTACAAGTACTTTATGTTTCCTTTCTACTATTATGGCTTTCCGCGAAAAAGAAGACTATGTGTATGTATCTCTTCTCTAAGCGTAATTGTAAGTATGAGGCTTAAAAAGATTTAACGGAAGGTCAATTCGGCCAACATTTGCCTTCAATACTTTTGATATGAATTCTGACACCATTCTTAGCCTATGAATTTTAAATAAACATTAGGTAGGTATGTTATCTGAAAGAGCTGGACGTCAGATGTATGATATATTTCTCTTGGACGGTGCAGCAAGCCAACATCGCACCTGTATCCTACGAAAACACAATGTATACTTAAAGCTACAGTCAAAAGATAAATATCGGCCAATCCCAATAACAAATTAGTCAGTAGATTTTATTAGCAGAGATAGGATTTTGACATAAGGTCCATACAAGTAATGTCAAATTCTTGTCTCTAGTCAGCAAATAACTTAGAAAACAACGCTGAAGCAACCGCATCATGCATTTATTGTTTGACTGACATAATGACATATCAGTGTCATTTAAGGATGGCCCAAATTACAATAGATGATACAAAAATAATCGTTAACACTGTAATGTACAACAATGTAAATGTAAATAATAATAATAAATAATGTATTAATGTAATGTAACAAGCTTTCTAAAATACGATAATTATGATGATTCAAAAAAAAAAATTTTTTTTACAATTATTTATTTTAAAAACCGTTCACTATGCGCTATTTCACTTTTAAGTGATATAAAATAGTCTGTGGTTGTTTGTTCCACAGTGTATTAAGACTAGGTTCGTAATTACCACAATATGCTCTTCTCTTGGCAGTTCCTTGACACTTTTGGTAGATTGCCCTGAACTTTACACATGATAATAACATATGATTCCATTTATTATTTTGTTCAGTAGGACCAATGATCGGAATTACTATAATATATCCATAGCCTATATATCTCCTGAAGATTTGTAGAATGGCTTCTATTCTTGTTTCTATTTATATGTAACACACTTAAAAAAGGTTGAGGTCTTCTATTATTTTTTATTTTTGCGTTTGTCCGAAATGTCTCAATTGATTTGAGTTACTTTTGTTTGGAAAGGGAGTCCATTGGGATAGTAAATATTTAGTTAATTAACTTGAGTTGTGTACATAGTTTAAATTTATTTTTGTATTCGGTACATAAACCTATTACAGTAAATATTTCATATATTTTCTAAAGGTTTAGTGTGGGTAGATAAGGGCGAATAGGAATGAACTCAGCATAAATAAAAGCTTTATATGCAAATGCTTAACAGAATTTCCCGCTTGTGACACCTCGGTAGAAATGTCTACAAAAGCAGTGAGTCATACATAACACTATCAAGAAATAGAAACGATTTCAACATTCCGGTTGACACAGAATTTTATCTTGAAAACATGAATAAATATTTTTTGTCTTGTCTTATAAATTAGCGGCATTTTTTACTCTTTTGCATAGTTTTCTATCTATAAACGATCATATTTCATACGTAATTTTATTAAATTTTCCCTTAATTACGCAATCACATACTGCACGTGCGCACGTGTTGTCATATAATATAATTATCGTTAATGTCCCTGCCAAAATCTGCAATGCCGATATAAACCACATATCACAACGATATATCACATGAGATTTCTGTCTCAGAAATCGCAATATCTGTACCTATAGTCTGTCGGCTCTGCTCTAAAAAACTCTGCTGTGGCTAAAATGCTGCTCTTATACATATGAAAATAGCTAAGGAGCTGCTGCATGGATTCTAACTAAGAATTGATTCCAGAGAAATGGCTATAATGTGTCTTTTAAGTTTGTTGGCCCTGCCATGTAGGCCATCTATAGAATAGTATGAAGTATCCCATTATTTTTGGTTAATTCGGTCTTTCTTCCATAACACTTATTAAACCTATATTAACTAATCACTTTACATTTCTTTTTTACATTTTAATTTGATAACCTGAGAGAGCTATAGAGTGAGTTTCGGAATAAGATAGAAGATAGTAACTATAACTAGGTACCTAAACTCCTTTTTTGCTTAGCAACACTCATGTTCGTGTCATGGGTCAAAATTAACCCAGTGAAGATTACTGCTAGATACATGTATTTAGCAGTAATCTTCACTGGGTTAATTTGTAATCAATCAATTAACTTAATCCTAAACTCTGCTGGCCCAAAGAAGGAATTAGTTTCTAAAATCAGACCTTTTTGGTACTTTTTCTTGGTTTTTATTTCAATGTGTTAATAATACTGTATTTGTATTGCAGAGGGCGTGATAGAGTCAACGGGGATGACCACGCAGGCGCGCAGCAGTTTCTTGCCATCCGAGATCCTGTGGGGCCACCGGTTTGAGACCATGGTCACGTTCAGGAAGGACACTGGTGAATATGAGGTACGTACTTTTTTTTTTTTATAAAGATAGGTTAGCGTTTGACCACAATCTCACCTTGAAGATGATGACATACAATATACAGACGGCAGCGGGTCAAACTATCCCAAACTGTATTTTTTTTTCAATTGAATATGAACCTTATTCTTTTGTGTTAAAATTGAAAATCTATCAAAGAAATTTGATAGAATGCGGTAGCTTAATGTGCTGGCCTCTGTACCTCAATATCCATACAACAATATTATAAATGCGACAGTAACTCTGTCGGTTTGTCTGTTACCGTTTCATCTTGAACAGATTACGATAAAATTTAGCGGAGACGATTGCATCCTAGGAATTGACATAAGCTTGTCTTAAATAATAAATTGTATAGTAAATAGTCAATGAAACCGCGGAAAACAGATTCTAACATTTATAACCTTTTTCATAAGTAAAACCTGTTTAGATATCGTTGTTAGTTAGAAAGGAAATATTGGCAAGGTAAACCATATTTCTTAGGAAAATATGAAGTGATATTTGAAATTATAATCACTACATAATAAATTACTGATTAATTGCTTGATTAATCAGTAATTTATTATGTACGATTGACCCGCCATGATTAAAATTGTCGTACGTTACTTATAATTAATCGTCCATTTTATATAAATACTGTGGCATTAAATTGCATTAAATATAATATACGTAAGTAATAATTGCATCAATTATAACTTTATATGTAGGCTTAGCAATTTATTACCTGAAATGATAAGTAGGTATTTGTATTTAGAATTAACTTATTCCTGAATTCTTATTTTTTTTACTTAAACGGCGGTGTTTCAAATAAGGATAACAAATTGAAAATTATAACATTTAAGTTATTATAGATAATTACAGATCTGATGCAAGAAAAGGTATTAACACTAGGCTACTTTGTAACCTAGCTGGG
Source organism: Acronicta alni (assembly GCA_964056405.1). Classification (NCBI taxonomy): domain Eukaryota; kingdom Metazoa; phylum Arthropoda; class Insecta; order Lepidoptera; family Noctuidae; genus Acronicta; species Acronicta alni. The sequence continues at coordinate 6,542,564 of OZ043920.1, forward strand.
GACTAGGTTACAAAGTAACCTAGTCTTAATACCTAATCACCTACCTATGTAGATGTGAGTTAAATTCTCAATGCGGGTTACTTAATTATTTGTTTTAAGTCAATGAAGAAGAGGAAAGGGAGGCCTTGGTCATGCAGCGGGATGATCAGGGCTGAGAATAATAAAAACATTATTACTATATTAGGTCAACAGGTGCTAACCCTACTAGATTGATAGCGACGTTGACTAGCGAGAGTGCACCGAATAGACAGTAATTTTATATGTACAGTCAACAAAAGAGATTGGTATACATGTAGCGAACGAAATCTGCATCTTTACACAGATTGTGATTTAAATAATTACCCGTCAAAGGGTTTGATGTGTAGCAGCTTACAATACCTGCGTTTTGACACATATGCGTGGTACATTATTACACAATCTTTAACAAAACGCAGATGTTTAATTAGCTGCCTGTATACTTAGCTCTTTTGACGACCGTACTACATACCTACCTACCTATCACTGGTGATAGTTCTTATAGAGCACCCTATTTTCCATAAAATCAATTTGCATTACGATTTACCAAACACCGGAATTATTATTGTATACCGGAACCTATATGCTAAAATCTCCCTCTCATGTGTGCAGCACTTGACCCTCTTTTTATTTGCCCACCAGCGGGTAATATTCACTGACCTTAATGTGGATTTGTTAACGATTACATTAAACAATGACTTAAACGATCGTTTACTTCCGAGGTTATCAATATACAACAATAACTGGAAACAATAATATTTTGATATTTATGACCTTATTTTATATATTTGTTATACGTATGGCTAAAAATAGTTGTTTTATTAACCGTAAACAGTGGCTTCGGTCCATAATTCCGCTTTAGTTTCGTTAATCAGCGCCCTTATTATAAATGTTTTTCTTTTGAGAGAATTTACTTTTAGTGGCTAATTAATATCTAATATTCATTTCCCATCTGACCAAATGCCTACACCTAGCCTAGACACTAACGGTAAATATTTCAGCCTTATACTGATTTTTGAGGCTGTGTAATAGGCACAGTTACAAGAAGTCAGTATGCCGAAATTTTACGATTTTTAAAATATTACAGGTAAAATTTACTGCATCACTGATTTAATATCTGCATTTAATTCCAAATTATTTGATTTATTATTATTACATTACCTGCACTATTATGTATTCTGTGGTATTATTCATCATACGTGTAGATAGGTTGGTAATGGTATTTGGTGAACTAAATATAGATAGGTACATTAGATTTTGCTTTGTACTTAGTAACAACTAGAATTAACTATTGTTAGATACCTACCATATATATTTATAGATACATAAGTATAGAAATATAATATGTACCTATAAGTAGGTACGTGTTGATTTACCACGGCTTTTCCTTAGTTGATGTTCGTAGTCATACTTCCTTGTCATAGATTAAGCATTAGTATTGTATTATTTTATACATGTGAACGATTCTATATAATACTAGCTGCCCCCGCAAACGTTGTTTTGCCATAAAATATATATATATATATATGTTGGCCTATTCTCAGACCTCCCCGATAAGCACAAAAAATTTCATCAAAATCGGTCAAGCCGTTTCGGAGGAGTATGGCAATGAAAACTGTGACACGAGAATTTTATATATTAGATGATGCGCGGTAGAGTAACCGCAAAGTTTAAGCAAAAAGTATATCTATTCAAAAAATATTTATCAATATTTATATTATCAATCATAATTATTTAACTCTAAAATTTTATTAAATAAAATTATTGTACGTTTTTCAGGTTGATTACACCAGATTCAACAACACGTATGAAGTAGACACTCCTTTATGCTCCGCCAAGCAACTTGATGAGCTAAGAGCTACAGTTTCGACCTCACAAAAATTAGGTATGGATAATTATTATCAAACATTTTGCGGTATGAAAGTTCATTGCCAATCCAATTAAATAACATTTGATAAAGTATACAACTGGTTTTAAACCGGAAAATAAATGTGAACAATGTGAACCTGCAATCCAGCGGTTCCAAAATATCAAAACTGGCTGAACTTTTCTATTAAAATACATAATTAAGTATCCAATTAGTAAATTTATCCCAAGTCACGCCCCTTCACTTCGTCTTAATCGTCGTCATCGACGATTTAAAGAAAAAAATCTCCTCTTTTACTGGCTCTAATGAACGCAGAAATCGGCTTTAGGCACATACTTCTTATACTTGAAATTGAAAGCCTAATTGTTACTAAATAGGAATAAAAATTTGAATTGAAACACAAAGATCGATCAGCTAAATTACTATGTATGTTATAGTATGTTATATTTTTCCAGATCGTATGTTAGGCACCATTCCGAAGACATTCTCCGCTGATACTCTGGACCTCAGCTCCGTAGACTCTATGTCTTTAGACGAACACATTGAAATCAAAATCCCTGAAGCCAGAGCTCAGGAAAACAGGCTGATGGCCCAGAACAACTTCGTTCACCACATCAACGAAAAGTCCAGAAATCCAAGCCACACGCACTTGGCTGTAGAGAATGGCCAAGAGTTACATAGAAATCATAATCCGGAGTACCGACACCCTGAAGTGAAGGAACACATGCACCGAAGCCATAGTCACGCTAGTATGAAGAGAGTTCATGGTTTGACCCCAAATGGCATCGGCCATGCGGGTAACGGCCACGACCATAGACATGATGAGCATAATAAAATAAAAAAGTAAGTTGTCTTTGTAATGGCTATAAAACGTTATCGCACCCATAAAAGTTAAACACCGTTAAACAGATTTCCTTACTCAATTTAAAAGAATAAACGAACTCTGTGGTATGAGATTGGTTCGATATCTAACCTGGTATTAATTTTACAGCTTAAAATCTTGAATAAAAATTTATAAGCAACCGCATATCATTTCAGATCGCCAAGTGAGAATCACATAACCAACAAGCTGCCAGTGATCCCGATCCTGGTGACGTCACCGGCGCCGGAGCCAGCATGACCCGCCGCACTGCGCGACCACAACCCGCCCGCAGTCGTCGTCGCGCCGCTCCGGAAGCCTCACGTCACCTTTTCACCGCATACAGAGAGCATCGAGAATATACACCTTCAAGTTGATGAACAGTAGAACAATAACGGTAGAAAATAATCACAAACTTACAAGATTACGTGCCAATTTTATTGTAACTTGATTCTTGTAACATATTATTACTATAGCATTTTAACAAAAATATTAAACTTATCCGCTCCATGTTAAGTTTCCCATCAGTTTTACCATGATAGAGCGTTTGACAAATGACGAATGGCCAAGAAGACGGTTGTTGTCCAGTTTATTCATAATTTACCATAGTACAAATGTATAATCAAATAAACCTTATCAAAATCGTTCAAATTCCAATCCTGCTCTACAGTATCCCCGAAAGCTAACAAAGGATTTCCTATAGGTAGTTTAAATCTGTGATGAAAAATAAATTGAAGTATTTCCAGTGTTCAAACCTATAGTTTTAAAGTTAGCTTACCATGGAGATTGTTGTTAGTCAATACAAAAGTTATGTCACTAATATTTTACGTATTTATTGTTTTTGAAGTACTTATACTTAGACCAAATTTATACATACTTTTACTAAGACTGGATTCTAACAAACTCGAATAAATTTTAATCCTAGGATAAATTTCTAACTCCAAATATGTAGTTTCAATACATTAAGTTCATGTTTTTTCTTTTGTGAGTTTTATTCGGTCAAAATATATAGGAGTTTGTTCAAATTCATTTTTAATTTCATAATAATAATATACGATGGTTTTTTGAGCGTGCATTGTGCTGAAATTACTTTTAAAAACCCAGCTGGTTTTGTAAAGCTGTATCTTTGTAATAGATATATTATACATACATTTTCTACTTTATTGTCTACTTCATCAAACATCGATGTACCAGATAGGGTTGTATTTAGACCAAGTATTTATTTAGTTAATTTAGTGGATTTAGAGGTGAGCCTAAACTTGTAAAAGTTAAATGACATGAAGCTTTAATATCTTAGTGAGTCATGTCTCCGCAGTTGGTGTGTAAGTTTACGAAAATGTAGGAGCTACTCTTGTTCTGTCAACAGTCAAACTAGAGATGGAATTAGATTTATATTTAAGAAATATTTATATTTCCAATGACGAATTTAATTCAAAATTAACACACGGCCCCTGTTCTTAAAAATCCTTTTACCAGTCAGAAATAATCAAATTCCAAAGAGAATAGAAAAACAATCAACTATAAATGTGCTTTCGGATCTAATCCAAAAAAACTATTTGATAGTGCAAAATAATATTATAATTAAGTATTTAAAATTGTATCCAGCTACCTACGTAACGAGTTGTGAATGTAAAAGTAGCTTACTATCTAACGCTTTTTATACATTAAAATATCGTACAAAGTACTATTAAAACTGTACAACAAAAATATGTGATATATTTGGATACTTAAATTATTTGGTCAAAAGTACTTAGAACTTGGCCGTCGTAACTGCCGTGCACGGTCACTTTATATAGATACATTTTCCTTGTGTAACTAGGATAGTTAATTTAAAATAAGTGTTAGTTACTACTAATGCTTGCAATATGTACTGATTATAATGTTTAATTATTATAAAACAATAATATCAACTCTATTATTAAAGTGTTATACACAAATCATAGTATTATTGTGTCATTATTTAAAATGTTATGGAATTCAGGGGCCTGAAGCGGCGCGGGCGCTGCCTTTTAAATAAATTAGCCCAAGCTTTGTCTTTTCCTGATAGAATAATATCAGAATAAAACAAATATAGTAGCTAGTTTAAAAACTATACTTACACGAGTTTTATTTATAAACCTTAACCCATATTTACCCATATTTTTTAGTTTATTCCGTACATCACAAAGATTTGTGAACCTGCTATCCTGCATGCTACATCGTATCTTACGTACTTCGTGTAAAATATAGTTTCGCTAGTTGACAACAGATGGCGTTGTAGTAATTGATATTAATCAGTATTTACAATATAAATTATATATTTTACAAATTAAATAATGTATTACTTAAAGGACAGAATATAAATACCCTCGGATCATTTTTATAAGAAAATCACTAACAAACACGATAGTTAATTTCTGCAGCATTACTAGATACACGCTTTTAGCACAATTTTATTAATTTATCGAGACGTTTGTCGGCATCTAAATCGCACATTTGTGACACAGTTTATCACACAAATTTGCTGCAATTGAAGTATAGAGTATTGTCATCTCATAAACGATATGTAGAGATTAATCGATCGATTATATGTTTCAAAACAGTTATGTAATTTATATTTCAATCTTTGTCAATCTTTTTCTTCCGCCTCTTTGATGTTTCTTCTTCGCTTGACGAAGAAGATTCTTCAGTGGGACTACTGAAGTAGTGAGGAGGGTATTTGATAGAGGATGGTCGCCGTGTGAGGCTGGCTCGACGGATAGCATCTGCCACTAGCCTGTCTGCGATGTTCCCAAGAGGAGAACTAGTCGCGAGGGACGGCAAGATAGCAGAGTTGATAGACTCCCTCAGCGTTACTTCAACTGGTGTGGGTGAGCTGGCTGATGGGTACCCTGGAATTTAAGTAGGTATTTTATAAACATATTATATTAAAAAAAAATAAAGGCGTATGGTTTTGCTAATACTCGCATAACTATTAACTGTCATGGGTATTTTTAATGACAGACTAGTAAAGAAGTTTTGTGCTAGTGAAATACAGCTAGAAAAACTTTAACTAGTAAATGCAGGTATGTCCTATTTCGTTTGGTGCGTTTTGGCCACGCTCCCACATTACCTACACTCTTTGCGCTGTAGCATTGTACGGGTGACAGTTGCCTGTATGACGTATTGTATGTATTATGTTTAATTTACTACAGTTTTTAATAATTTAATATATCACGAATGTGGTACAGCTGAAATACTAAGTCTTATTTTGTAAATCGCGGCAACTTTCAAGAGTGAAACGAAATGTAACTAAACTGTCACCCGCATCATGCTACAGCGCAAAGAGTGTAATGTAGGTACTTTAATTTTTTACTCAACTATTACCCACAAACCCTTCAACAAAATTATTACCTACCCGACATCTATAACCGGTATCTCATTTTTACTTTGAGTTTGTGTTTGTTAAGATTATTACTACTTTTTTGTTGTTGATTACTGTATTTCGCTGGCAAATTCTTTATCCCAAATCTTCTAAGCGATTAAAACTTGAAGAAATAATGTACTTTATGGATATGAGGAAAACATCGTGAGGAAACCTGCATACCTAAAAAAATTTTCTCGACGGTTTGTGAAGTCTGCCAACCCGCACTAGGCCAGCGTGGTGGACTATAGCCTAATCCCTCTCAACATGAGAGGAGACCCGTGCCCAGCAGTGGGACAGTATATGGGTTGAGATGATGATGATGATGGATATGAAGAAAAAATATGTTCATGCTTCAAAATTCTTATACGGTGAGCAAGGACAATTATTTTGAAGAAGCATAAAGACATGTAAGTAAAAATCTGTTATGCTGCTTATCATAATAATGAAGAGAGATAGGTTTTTTAGGATGGCAGTTCACATAAGGAACCGTATTGACCTAATTTTTTTTTTGTCGGACATAGTTTTTAGCTCGAGGGAGCTTTAAAAACTTAACCGGACTAGGTGGGGAGGCACCAAATGCCTCCAGCCAGCAGCAACTTATATACTAAGCAACACAGCTAAGGGCGTCCCCTGCGGGACTCGGACCTCGGCTTAGGGCGTTGCTGAGGGGCAGCTAGGACGGCTGGATCTGGGTTTAAATTATTTTGTGGCGAATTTAAAGCTACTGGCTCGGCACGGGCCGGCTCGAGCAAGGGACGGGGAGGGTTACCATTATGGCATCTTCGCGACGGGCCTCGCCGGCGAGGACGGTATATCGGGCGGCGTTTGTTTGCGTGTATTTTGAGTGTTAGTCACTCTGTTTGACTTCTGCGCTAGGGTGATTAGGTCGTCAGGGTAAGTGAGTGCGTGCCTTGGGCGGAGCACTCTACTTATCTGAGAGGGTTTGTAGTCTACGCTACTGACCACAAGGGGATTAGGGTGAAGGGGGCCAGATCGACATAGTTATTGAGCTAGTTTTACATACTAATATTTGTATGATTACTAGCTCATTACTGTTATTGGCGTCTACCATCTGTAGTAGGCAGTCTATCCAGACACATAAAATTCTTCGGAATTCTGATAGCTATGCGTTTCTGAGTGACCCTTAGTGTTAGACAGAGTGACATTACTACATCATATTATAAAGCTCAGTGGAGTTTTATAGTATGAATTCAATAATTAAATTGACAATTTCCACTGAACCACTTTCCAGTATATTTATACATGCTATTGTAAATGAACCCCATAGATGTATTTACGAGTACCTACATTGTGCTAAATGCTAATTGCAATCTCTTCGGTAACTCGCGAATAAAAAGATCGTGTGCCCTCCAGAGGGTCGAAGCAGTTTTTAAATATCTGGTGGCTTTGAGGTTTTTTTACGAGGCTTACGCAGATGTTCCGCCGATATGGTATCATTGGGCGACGGGTTGTTGAGCTCTCTTTAATATGGTTGAGATACACAATGACTGATGCATGCGCGCGGTCGGCTGGGATTGGTCTACTCTAAGCCGCTGACTCTTTCTTCAAAAGACCATTTCAGACATTGCCCTGCATTGTGACACCTACATAATTGATGTTATTATGTCTGGACTGTAAGAGGCCATGATTCTCTGAGTTTGTTTCGGTGTTTCTTCTCAGAGGTCGTCAGTTAAGAAATGCAATTCAAAACATTGACTTGTAAAAGTCAATCAAAATCTTTCAAAGATCTTCTATTTTCAGAAATAAATTTCATTTCTATTTTCAAAAATAAATTTCAATTTCATTTTCTTTCTATTTACAGAAATAAATTTCATTTCAATTGTTTCTGCTAATTTTTCGTTGATATTTTAAATTGTTTATTTACGGTATCTACTTGTCCATTCATGGTTGTTACATTAGATCTTTTGATTACAAATTAGAGCTTTTAATCAAGTCTTTTTATTTCACCTTGATTTTCTGTGTATACGTATCATTAGGAGGTATAGCATTTTACCCTTTGGACGTTGTTTAAATTAAGTACGGGCACTATTTCCTTTATCTGATTACAGCAATCTGTCATGAATGATAAATCTGTAGGTAACTATATAAACTGGGAAAAAGTCAAGCGTATAGGCAGCAGTTCCTATCCAATATTAGGTATCCATCAGCTGTGTATAATCACGACTGCATTTTTGCGACCAAATGCAATTACTAAATTTGCCATATGCCTCAGTCATGTCAATTATTTGCTAATGTGTGTGTCTGTCTGCCTGCGAATTGTACCATTATATAAATAAATAAATCCTTGGTACCACAGAACATAGAATTCAATGTTCTGTGCTTAGGAAATTTGACACATGATCATGAAAATTGTTCTTTGTATTAGTTTTTCTTGTTGTGTGAAATAAATGAGTGATCGATTTTTTATAGATAGATAGACTTTAAAGTATATAATAGCTAACAATATCATGCATGATAAAGAATGTGCGTGATAGTGCCTTTTAAGATATTTCTTATGTCTATTTCAAGGTTGGAGTTTACCTGGATTACTAGATGTCGACGTCACAGCACTCTGACATCACAACACAATTTCGACACAAACAGATAAGCTGATTAAGCGACACTCAACAAACAACGTGAACCTTCAGGTATTTAGTAAATCTTCTATCACTCTATGCGTAATAGTTTAAAAATGTATAACAAAGAAATGTATCGAGATACCTACCATGATTTGTTTCTAGATTTTTTAGTATTTGGGATTAGCTAATAATCTTCAAAGAAATGTAGATAGTTGGTACTTACCTATTTATTTTTATTTAAGTAAGTAGGTACTTAATATTTGAAGTAATTTAATTAAATAATAAAAATATATATACTTGCCTACGTATAAATAAACTTAGCCCTAAGATTTTGCACTTACGATGATAGAACTAGTGTCGATAATTAGACTTAAATTAATAGGGACTTAGAAGTACCTACTACCTAAGTTTAACAGACCGAGAAAAAAAAAGTGTAATAAGAAATGAATTTTGAATCATTCTTAGAGGGAAGTAGGTACCTCGACTAAGTAAGGTAAATGTATCTCCACTTTGTCATCAAATATGACAGCTTGCATAGAGCGCTAGAATTTCTAAGATAGGTATCGTAAATCAAACACAAATGAACGTCACAACGTAAATAATTATTCATTCAATATTTACATAAAACAACACAGAACGTGACAAAATATGCGTTATATATATTAATATATTTTTAACAACAATTTACAATACATCTTTCTTTTATACAATTATCTACTAAAAGGCATCATAAAAGTAGGTCCTGAAGCAGCTTTCAGGTGACAAGAGCTATGCGTGCATGTATATACATCATCCCATAGGACGAATCCTCTTTCAAAATGAGAGGGATATAAATAATATATTTATCATTTTATAGTTAACAATTTGAGAATTAAAGGAAACAGAGGGACTAAAATAACCTCGTACAATGAGAGATCAGTGAACACTGGCCATCGCATATCACGATGTGCAGACTTTTCATACAATGAGAGAATAGTGAACACTGGCCATCACATAGCACGATCTGCAGACTTTAATACTATGAGGGGTCAGTGAACACTGGCCATCACATAGCACGATGTGCAAACTTTAATACTATGAGGGGTCAGTGAACACTAGCCATCACATAGCACGATGTGCAAACTTTAATACTAAGAGGGGTCAGTGAACACTGGCCATCGCATAGCACGATGTGCAGACTTTAATACTATGAGGGGTCAGTGAACACTGGCCATCACATAGCACGATGTGCAGACTTTTCGTACACTGAAAGATCAGTGAACACTGGCCATCACATTGCACGATGTGCAGACTTTTCGTACAATGAGAAGTCGGTTAACACTGGCCATCACATACCTAGCACAATGTGCAGACTTTAATACTATGAGGGATCAGTGAACACTGGCCATCACTTAGCGACATGCCAATAGATTTTCATTTCTTTTCGCATATATTATTTTAAAGGAAATTGATTGTGATCCTACTGCTGGGAATGGGTTAGGCTATAGTCCATATCCAATAATCAATATCAGGCTCATAATTATTTTTTTTAGTTTGTTCGGAGTGTTTTGCCAATGAGTCTGGATGTAGAGTATTTGAGGACCCACACGCTTAACGCTCATTATTTTTGGTTAATTCGGTCTTTCTTCCATAACACTTATTAAACCTATATTAACTAATCACTTTACATTTCTTTTTTACATTTTAATTTGATAACCTGAGAGAGCTATAGAGTGAGTTTCGGAATAAGATAGAAGATAGTAACTATAACTAGGTACCTAAACTCCTTTTTTGCTTAGCAACACTCATGTTCGTGTCATGGGTCAAAATTAACCCAGTGAAGATTACTGCTAGATACATGTATTTAGCAGTAATCTTCACTGGGTTAATTTGTAATCAATCAATTAACTTAGTCCTAAACTCTGCTGGCCCAAAGAAGGAATTAGTTTCTAAAATCAGACCTTTTTGGTACTTTTTCTTGGTTTTTATTTCAATGTGTTAATAATACTGTATTTGTATTGCAGAGGGCGTGATAGAGTCAACGGGGATGACCACGCAGGCGCGCAGCAGTTTCTTGCCATCCGAGATCCTGTGGGGCCACCGGTTTGAGACCATGGTCACGTTCAGGAAGGACACTGGTGAATATGAGGTACGTACTTTTTTTTTTTTTTATAAAGATAGGTTAGCGTTTGACCACAATCTCACCTTGAAGATGATGACATACAATATACAGACGGCAGCGGGTCAAACTATCCCAAACTGTATTTTTTTTTCAATTGAATATGAACCTTATTCTTTTGTGTTAAAATTGAAAATCTATCAAAGAAATTTGATAGAATGCGGTAGCTTAATGTGCTGACCTCTGTACCTCAATATCCATACAACAATATTATAAATGCGACAGTAACTCTGTCGGTTTGTCTGTTACCGTTTCATCTTGAACAGATTACGATAAAATTTAGCGGAGACGATTGCATCCTAGGAATTGACATAAGCTTGTCTTAAATAATAAATTGTATAGTAAATAGTCAATGAAACCGCGGAAAACAGATTATAACATTTATAACCTTTTTCATAAGTAAAACCTGTTTAGATATCGTTGTTAGTTAGAAAGGAAATATTGGCAAGGTAAACCATATTTCTTAGGAAAATATGAAGTGATATTTGAAATTATAATCACTACATAATAAATTACTGATTAATTGCTTGATTAATCAGTAATTTATTATGTACGATTGACCCGCCATGATTAAAATTGTCGTACGTTACTTATAATTAATCGTCCATTTTATATAAATACTGTGGCATTAAATTGCATTAAATATAATATACGTAAGTAATAATTGCATCAATTATAACTTTATATGTAGGCTTAGCTATGAAGAAATTTATTACCTGAAATGATAAGTAGGTATTTGTATTTAGAATTAACTTATTCCTGAATTCTTATTTTTTTTACTTAAACGGTGGTGTTTCAAATAAGGATAACAAATTGAAAATTATAACATTTAAGTTATTATAGATAATTACAGATCTGATGCAAGAAAAGGTATTAACACTAGGCTACTTTGTAACCTAGCTGGGGACTAGGTTACAAAGTAACCTAGTCTTAATACCTAATCACCTACCTATGTAGATGTGAGTTAAATTCTCAATGCGGGTTACTTAATTATTTGTTTTAAGTCAATGAAGAAGAGGAAAGGGAGGCCTTGGTCATGCAGCGGGATGATCAGGGCTGAGAATAATAAAAACATTATTACTATATTAGGTCAACAGGTGCTAACCCTACTAGATTGATAGCGACGTTGACTAGCGAGAGTGCACCGAATAGACAGTAATTTTATATGTACAGTCAACAAAAGAGATTGGTATACATGTAGCGAACGAAATCTGCATCTTTACACAGATTGTGATTTAAATAATTACCCGTCAAAGGGTTTGATGTGTAGCAGCTTACAATACCTGCGTTTTGACACATATGCGTGGTACATTATTACACAATCTTTAACAAAACGCAGATGTTTAATTAGCTGCCTGTATACTTAGCTCTTTTGACGACCGTACTACATACCTACCTACCTATCACTGGTGATAGTTCTTATAGAGCACCCTATTTTCCATAAAATCAATTTGCATTACGATTTACCAAACACCGGAATTATTATTGTATACCGGAACCGATATGCTAAAATCTCCCTCTCATGTGTGCAGCACTTGACCCTCTTTTTATTTGCCCACCAGCGGGTAATATTCACTGACCTTAATGTGGATTTGTAAACGATTACATTAAACAATGACATAAACGATCGTTTACTTCCGAGGTTATCAATATACAACAATAACTGGAAACAATAATATTTTGATATTTATGACCTTATTTTATATATTTGTTATACGTATGGCTAAAAATAGTTGTTTTATTAACCGTAAACAGTGGCTTCGGTCCATAATTCCGCTTTAGTTTCGTTAATCAGCGCCCTTATTATAAATGATTTTCTTTTGAGAGAATTTACTTTTAGTGGCTAATTAATATCTAATATTCATTTCCCACCTGACCAAATGCCTACACCTAGCCATAAATATTTCAGCCTTATACTGATTTTTGAGGCTGTGTAATAGGCAAAGTTACAAGAAGTCAGTATGCCGAAATTTTACGATTTTTAAAATATTACAGGTAAAATTTACTGCATCACTGATTTAATATCTGCATGTAATTCCAAATTATTTGATTTATTATCATTACCTGCACTATTATGTATTCTGTGGTATTATTCATCATACGTGTAGATAGGTTGGTAATGGTATTTGGTGAACTAAATATAGATAGGTACATTAGATTTTGCTTTGTACTTAGTAACAACTAGAATTAACTATTGTTAGATACCTACCATATATATTTATAGATACATAAGTATAGAAATATAATATGTACCTATAAGTAGGTACGTGTTGATTTACCACGGCTTTTCCTTAGTTGATGTTCGTAGTCATACTTCCTTGTCATAGATTAAGCATTAGTATTGTATTATTTTATACATGTGAACGATTCTATATAATACTAGCTACCCCCGCAAACGTTGTTTTGCCATAAAATATATATATATATATATATATGTTGGCCTATTCTCAGACCTCCCCGATAAGCATAAAAAATTTCATCAAAATCGGTCAAGCCGTTTCGGAGGAGTATGGCAACGAAAACTGTGACACGAGAATTTTATATATTAGATGATGCGCGGTAGAGTAACCGCAAAGTTTAAGCAAAAAGTATATCTATTCAAAAAATATTTATCAATATTTATATTATTAATCATAATTATTTAACTCTAAAATTTTATTAAATAAAATTCTTGTACGTTTTTCAGGTTGATTACACCAGATTCAACAACACGTATGAAGTAGACACTCCCCTATGCTCCGCCAAGCAACTTGATGAGCTAAGAGCTACAGTTTCGACCTCACAAAAATTAGGTATGGACAATTATTATCAAACGTTTTGCGGTATGAAAGTTCATTGCCAATCCAATTAAATAATATTTGATAAAGTATACAACTGGTTTTAAACCGCAAAATAAATGTGTTACCTGCAATCCAGCGGTTCCAAAATATCAAAACTGGCTGAACTTTTCTATTAAAATACATAATTAAGTATACAATTAGTAAATTTATCCCAAGTCGCGCCCCTTCACCGAATGTATCATAAAGTCTCATCACTTCGTCTTAATCGTCGTCATCGACGATTTAAGGAAAAACATCTCTTTTACTGGCTCTAATGAACGCAGAAATCGGCTTTAGGCACATATTATACTTGAAATTCAAAGCCTAATTGTTACTAAATAGGAATAATAATTTGAATTGAAACACAAAGATCGATCAGCTAAATTACTATGTTATATTTTTCCAGATCGTATGTTAGGCACCATTCCGAAGACATTCTCCGCTGATACTCTGGACCTCAGCTCCGTAGACTCTATGTCTTTAGACGAACACATTGAAATCAAAATCCCTGAAGCCAGAGCTCAGGAAAACAGGCTGATGGCCCAGAACAACTTCGTTCACCACATCAACGAAAAGTCCAGAAATCCAAGCCACACGCACTTGGCTGTAGAGAATGGCCAAGAGTTACATAGAAATCATAATCCGGAGTACCGACACCCTGAAGTGAAGGAACACATGCACCGAAGCCATAGTCACGCTAGTATGAAGAGAGTTCATGGTTTGACCCCAAATGGCATCGGCCATGCGGGTAACGGCCACGACCATAGACATGATGAGCATAATAAAATAAAAAAGTAAGTTGTCTTTGTAATGGCTATAAAACTTTATCGCACCCATAAAAGTTAAACACCGTTAAACAGATTTCCTTAGTCAATTTAAACGAACTCTGGGGTATGAGATTGATTCGATATCTACCTGGTATTAATTTTACAGCTTAAAATCTTGAATAAAAATTAATAAGCAACCGCATATCATTTCAGATCGCCAAGTGAGAATCACATAACCAACAAGCTGCCAGTGATCCCGATCCTGGTGACGTCACCGGCGCCGGAGCCAGCATGACCCGCCGCACTGCGCGACCACAACCCGCCCGCAGTCGTCGTCGCGCCACTCCGGAAGCCTCACGTCACCTTTTCACCGCATACAGAGAGCATCGAGAATATACACCTTCAAGTTGATGAACAGTAGAACAATAACGGTAGAAAATAATCACAAACTTACAAGATTACGTGCCAATTTTATTGTAACTTGATTCTTGTAACATATTATTACTATAGCATTTTAACAAAAATATTAAACTTATCCGCTCCATGTTAAGTTTCCCATCAGTTTTACCATGATAGAGCGTTTGACAAATGACGAATGGCCAAGAAGACGGTTGTTGTCCAGTTTATTCATAATTTACCATAGTACAAATGTATAATCAAATAAACCTTATCAAAATCGTTCAAATTCCAATCCTGCTCTACAGTATCCCCGAAAGCTAACAAAAGATTTCCTATAGGTAGTTTAAATCTGTGATGAAAAATAAATTGAAGTATTTCCAGTGTTCAAACCTATAGTTTTAAAGTTAGCTTACCATGGAGATTGTTGTTAGTCAATACAAAAGTTATGTCACTAATATTTTACGTATTTATTGTTTTTGAAGTACTTATACTTAGACCAAATTTATACATACTTTTACTAAGACTGGATTCTAACAAACTCGAATAAATTTTAATCCTAGGATAAATTTCTAACTCCAAATATGTAGTTTCAATACATTAAGTTCATGTTTTTTCTTTTGTGAGTTTTATTCGGTCAAAATATATAGGAGTTTGTTCAAATTCATTTTTAATTTCATAATAATAATATACGATGGTTTTTCGAGCGTGCATTGTGCTGAAATTACTTTTCAAAACCCAGCTGGTTTTGTAAAGCTGTATCTTTGTAATAGATATATTATACATACATTTTCTACTTTATTGTCTACTTCATCAAAAATCGATGTACCAGATAGGGTTGTATTTAGACCAAGTATTTATTTAGTTAATTTAGTGGATTTAGAGGTGAGACTAAACTTGTAAAAGTTAAATGACATGAAGCTTTAATATCTTAGTGAGTCATGTCTCCGCAGTTGGTGTGTAAGTTTACGAAAATGTAGGAGCTACTCTTGTTCTGTCAACAGTCAAACTAGAGATGGAATTAGATTTATATTTAAGAAATATTTATATTTCCAATGACGAATTTAATTCAAAATTGACACACGGCCCCTGTTCTTAAAAATCCTTTTACCAGTCAGAAATAATCAAATTCCAAAGAGAATAGAAAAAAAATCAACTATAAATGTACTTTCGGATCTAATCCAAAAAAACTATTTGATAGTGCAAAATAATATTATAATTAAGTATTTAAAATTGTATCCAGCTACCTACGTAACGAGTTGTGAATGTAAAAGTAGCTTACTATCTAACGCTTTTTATACATTAAAATATCGTACAAAGTACTATTAAAACTGTACAACAAAAATATGTGATATATTTGGATACTTAAATTATTTGGTCAAAAGTACTTAGAACTTGGCCGTCGTAACTGCCGTGCACGGTCACTTTATATAGATACATTTTCCTTGTGTAACTAGGATAGTTAATTTAAAATAAGTGTTAGTTACTACTAATGCTTGCAATATGTACTGATTATAATGTTTAATTATTATAAAACAATAATATCAACTCTATTATTAAAGTGTTATACACAAATCATAGTATTATTGTGTCATTATTTAAAATGTTATGGAATTCAGGGGCCTGAAGCGGCGCGGGCGCTGCCTTTTAAATAAATTAGCCCAAAGCTTTGTCTTTTCCTGATAGAATAATATCAGAATAAAACAAATATAGTAGCTAGTTTAAAAACTATACTTACATGAGTTTTATTTATAAACCTTAACCCATATATACCCATATTTTTTAGTTTATTCCGTCCATCACAAAGATTTGTGAACCTGCTATCCTGCATGCTACATCGTATCTTACGTACTTCGTGTAAAATATAGTTTCGCTAGTTGACAACAGATGGCGTTGTAGTAATTTATATTAATCAGTATTTACAATATATTCTATATTTTACAAATTAAATTATTACTTAAAGGACACAATATAAATACCCTAGGATCATTTTTATAAGAAAATCACTAACAAACACGATAGTTAATTTCTGCAGCATTACTAGATACACGCTTTTAGCACAATTTTATTAATTTATCGAGACGTTTGTCGGCATCTAAAACGCACATTTGTGACACTGTTTATCACACAAATTTTCTGCAATTGAAATATAGAGTATTGTCATCTCATAAACGATAAGTAGAGATTGATCGATCGATTATATGTTTCAAAACAGTTATGTAATTTATATTTCAATCTTTGTCAATCTTTTTCTTCCGCCTCTTTGATGTTTCTTCTTCACTTGACGAAGAAGATTCTTCAGTCGGACTACTGAAGTAGTGAGGAGGGTATTTGATAGAGGATGGTCGCCGTGTGAGGCTGGCTCGACGGATAGCATCTGCCACTAGCCTGTCTGCGATGTTCCCAAGAGGAGAACTAGTCGCGAGGGACGGCAAGATAGCAGAGTTGATAGACTCCCTCAGCGTTACTTCAACTGGTGTGGGTGAGCTGGCTGATGGGTACCCTGGAATTTAAGTAGGTATTTTATAAACATATTATATTAAAAAAAAATAAAGGCGTATGGTTTTGTTAATACTCGCATAACTATTAACTGTCATGGGTATTTTTAATGACAGACTAGTAAAGAAGTTTTGTGCTAGTGAAATACAGCTAGAAAAACTTTAACTAGTAAATGCAGGTATGTCCTATTTCGTTTGGTGCGTTTTGGCCACGCTCCCGCATTACCTACACTCTTTGCGCTGTAACATTGTGCGGGTGACATTTGCCTGTATGACGTATTGTATGTATTATGTTTAATTTACTACAGTTTTTAATGATTTAATGTATTACGAATGTGGTACAGCTGAAATACTAAGTCTTATTTTGTAAATCGCGGCAACTTTCAAGAGTGAAATGAAATGTAACTAAACTGTCACCCGCACCATGCTACAGCGCAAAGAGTGTAATGTAGGTACTTTAATTTTTTACTCAACTATTACCCACAAACCCTTCAACAAAATTATTACTCTACCCGACAGTATCTCATTTTTACATTGAGTTTGTGTTTGTTAAGATTATTACGACTTTTTTGTTGTTGATTACTGTATTTCGCTGGCAAATTCTTTATCCCAAATCTTCTAAGCGATTAAAACTTGAAGAAATAATGTACTTTATGGATATGAAGAAAAAATCATGAGGAAACCTGCATACCTTAGAATTTTTTCTCGACGGTTTGTGAAGTCTGCCAACCCGCACTAGGCCAGCGTGGTGGACTATAGCCTAATCCCTCTCAGCATGAGAGGAGACCCGTGGCCAGCAGTGGGACAGTATATGGGTTGATGATGATGATGATGATGATGGATATGAAGAAAAAATATGTTCATGCTTCAAAATTCTTATACGGTGAGCAAGGACAATTATTTTGAAGAAGCATAAAGACATGAAAGTAAAAATCTGTTACGCTGCTTATCATAATAATGAAGAGAGACAGGTTTTTTAGGATAGCAGTTCACATAAGGAACCGTATTGAGCTAGTTTTTTTTCTTTTGTCGGACATAGTTTTTAACTCGAGGGAGCTTTAAAAACTTAACCGGACTAGGTGGGGAGGCACCAAATGCCTCCAGCCAGCAGCAACTTATATATTAAGCAACACAGCTAAGGGCGTCCCCTGCGGGACTCGGACCTCGGCTTAGGGCGTTGCTGAGGGGCAGCTAGGACGGCTGGATCTGGGTTTAAATTAAAGCTACTGGCTCGGCACGGGCCGGCTCGAGCAAGGGACGGGGAGGGTTACCATCATGGCATCTTCGCGACGGGCCTCGCTGGCGAGGACGGTATATCGGGCGGCGTTTGTTTGCGTGTATTTTGAGTGTTAGTCACTCTGTTTGACTTCTGCGCTAGGGTGATTAGGTCGTCAGGGTAAGTGAGTGCGTGCCTTGGGCGGAGCACTCTACTTATCTGAGAGGGTTTGTAGTCTACGCTACTGACCACAAGGGGATTAGGGTGAAGGGGGCCAGATCGACATAGTTATTGAGCTAGTTTTACATACTAATATTTGTATGATTACTAGCTCATTACTGTTATTGGCGTCTACCATCTGTAGTAGGCAGTCTATCCAGACACATAAAATTCTTCGGAATTCTGATAGCTATACGTTTCTGAGTGACCCTTAGTGTTAGACAGAGTGACATTACTACATCATATTATAAAGCTCAGTGGAGTTTTATAGTATGAATTCAATAATTAAATTGACAATTTCCACTGAACCACTTTCCAGTATATTTATACATGCTATTGTAAATGAACCCCATAGATGTATTTACGAGTACCTACATTGTGCTAAATGCTAATTGCAATCTCTTCGGTAACTCGCGAATAAAAAGATCGTTTGCCCTCCAGAGGGTCGAAGCAGTTTTTAAATATCTGGTGGCTTTGAGGTTTTTTTATGAGGCTTACGCAGATGTTCCGCCGATATGGTATCATTGGGCGACGGGTTGTTGAGCTCTCTTTAATATGGTTGAGATACACAATGACTGATGCATGCGCGCGGTCGGCTGGGATTGGTCTACTCTAAGCCGCTGACTCTTTCTTCAAAAGACCATTTCAGACATTGCCCTGCATTGTGACACCTACATAATTGATGTTATTATGTCTGGACTGTAAGAGGCCATGATTCTCTGAGTTTGTTTCGGTGTTTCTTCTCAGAGGTCGTCAGTTAAGAAATGCAATTCAAAACATTGACTTGTAAAAGTCAATCAAAATCTTTCAAAGATCTTCTATTTTCAAAAATAAATTTCAATTTCATTTTCTTTCTATTTACAGAAATAAATTTCATTTCAATTGTTTCTGCTAATTTTTCGTTGATATTTTAAATTGTTTATTTACGGTATCTACTTGTCCATTCATGGTTGTTACATTAGATCCTTTGATTACAAATTAGAGCTTCTAATCGTTTTTTTATTTCACCTTGATTTTCTGTGTATACGTTTCATTACGAGGTATAGCATTTTACCCTTTGGACGTTGTTTAAATTAAGTACGGGCACTATTTCCTTTATCTGATTACAGCAATCTGTCATGAATGATAAATCTGTAGGTAACTATATAAACTGGGAAAAAGTCAAGCGTATAGGCAGCAGTTCCTATCCAATATTAGGTATCCATCAGCTGTGTATAATCACGACTGCATTTTTGCGACCAAATGCAATTACTAAATTTGCCATATGCCTCAGTCATGTCAATTATTTGCTAATGTGTGTGTCTGTCTGCCTGCGAATTGTACCATTATATAAATAAATAAATCCTTGGTACCACAGAACATAGAATTCAATGTTCTGTGCTTAGGAAATTTGACACATGATCATGAAAATTGTTCTTTGTATTAGTTTTTCTTGTTGTGTGAAATAAATGAGTGATCGATTTTTTTATAGATAGATAGACTTTAAAGTATATAATAGCTAACAATATCATGCATGATAAAGAATGTGCGTGATAGTGCCTTTTAAGATATTTCTTATGTCTATTTCAAGGTTGGAGTTTACCTGGATTACTAGATGTCGACGTCACAGCACTCTGACATCACAACACAATTTCGACACAAACAGATAAGCTGATTAAGCGACACTCAACAAACAACGTGAACCTTCAGGTATTTAGTAAATCTTCTATCACTCTATGCGTAATAGTTTAAAAATGTATAACAAAGAAATGTATCGAGATACCTACCATGATTTGTTTCTAGATTTTTTAGTATTTGGGATTAGCTAATAATCTTCAAAGAAATGTAGATAGTTGGTACTTACCTATTTATTTTTATTTAAGTAAGTAGGTACTTAATATTTGAAGTAATTTAATTAAATAATAAAAATATATATACTTGCCTACGTATAAATAAACTTAGCCCTAAGATTTTGCACTTACGATGATAGAACTAGTGTCGATAATTAGACTTAAATTAATAGGGACTTAGAAGTACCTACTACCTAAGTTTAACAGACCGAGAAAAAAAAAGTGTAATAAGAAATGAATTTTGAATCATTCTTAGAGGGAAGTAGGTACCTCGACTAAGTAAGGTAAATGTATCTCCACTTTGTCATCAAATATGACAGCTTGCATAGAGCGCTAGAATTTCTAAGATAGGTATCGTAAATCAAACACAAATGAACGTCACAACGTAAATAATTATTCATTCAATATTTACATAAAACAACACAGAACGTGACAAAATATGCGTTATATATATTAATATATTTTTAACAACAATTTACAATACATCTTTCTTTTATACAATTATCTACTAAAAGGCATCATAAAAGTAGGTCCTGAAGCAGCTTTCAGGTGACAAGAGCTATGCGTGCATGTATATACATCATCCCATAGGACGAATCCTCTTTCAAAATGAGAGGGATATAAATAATATATTTATCATTTTATAGTTAACAATTTGAGAATGTTTATGTGAAACTAAACAACATTTTTTAAAGGAAACAGAGGGACTAAAATAACCTCGTACAATGAGAGATCAGTGAACACTGGCCATCGCATATCACGATGTGCAGACTTTTCATACAATGAGAGAATAGTGAACACTGGCCATCACATAGCACGATCTGCAGACTTTAATACTATGAGGGGTCAGTGAACACTGGCCATCACATAGCACGATGTGCAAACTTTAATACTATGAGGGGTCAGTGAACACTAGCCATCACATAGCACGATGTGCAAACTTTAATACTAAGAGGGGTCAGTGAACACTGGCCATCGCATAGCACGATGTGCAGACTTTAATACAATGAGGGGTCAGTGAACACTGGCCATCACATAGCACGATGTGCAGACTTTTCGTACACTGAAAGATCAGTGAACACTGGCCATCACATTGCACGATGTGCAGACTTTTCGTACAATGAGAAGTCGGTTAACACTGGCCATCACATACCTAGCACAATGTGCAGACTTTAATACTATGAGGGATCAGTGAACACTGGCCATCACTTAGCGACATGCCAATAGATTTTCATTTCTTTTCGCATATTTTAAAGGAAATTGATTGTGATCCTACTGCTGGGAATGGGTTAGGCTATAGTCCATATCCAATAATCAATATCAGGCTCATAATTATTTTTTTTAGTTTGTTCGGAGTGTTTTGCCAATGAGTCTGAATGTAGAGTATTTGAGGACCCACACGCTTAACGCTCATCATCTGAGCGAAACCTATCACATTGTAGATACAGTGATCTGCTCTATAACCTTAAAACTAATAACATTAATAATAAAATTGCACTTTTCTTACAACTGGAATGTTTCTATAAATTGACAATAGCACAACCGGTGAGTTCTGCTGTGTATTAATTTTGTTTTAAATCTTAAAGCTGACTAGTGGCACTGGTTTATTAGAACATATTTAACGACTACTTTAGCTGCATTTATCAATTAATTTATTATTACCAGATCTTTGATTTAATTAAAACAGATCATACTTATATTATACGTAACAATCTCTTATACATAATACCCAACGTATCTCTTGATAGAATTTTATTTAGATTCTAAGATCCAGTCTAATCAAAACTTTTGATTACGTCTTACGTCCCAAAGGCAACTACGAAACTGTCATACCTTAATTTTAATTTATCCTTAGCAATCGAATATTAATAAATAATAACAACTTCGTATTTCGATTGATTTCGACAATAATAACATCGACGTTTGACGATTAACGTTGTCGACGCATTGATGTTATTCCGTGATTCCAAATTTGAAAATGGCTAATTCACGGGGCTAATTACCTATTGCAATGGAATTCCTATCAGTTTTCATTACGTATTTTAACTAAGTTATAGTGTGACGGTAAAGTCTCCGTCCTTTTGCTCGGCTTTCGGCTCGTGCTGCTCGCGATCTGGCATCTTCAGCATCAGGTGCTGGTCCCCGCTCTCTGTACGACATCACAAACACATACACAGTTACATACACATACATTGACACAAGAACTCCTATGTATAGTGTGCTATTGGACATACTAGTGCAGACATTTTATTTGAAAAGTAACATAGAATAATCTTGGAAATATCAAAGACTATGTATAAGTAGTTCTTCTACGCATTATGGAATGGATCTCTATCAGTGATATGTCCTTGAAAAAAAAAATGATTTTGCTATTTCATACAAATATATGTCACATCAATAGTACTCATAATGGTCACCGCTTGACCGTTGACAGTTAAGCTAGCTTCGGAGCCTTATTATATTATGTTATTTATTATGCGGTCAGTAATTGAAGGTATCTCATAAATACCTGTCCTGTTAATAACTATGTCAATATTTTCCTAAAATATTTTACACTTAACCTAGTTAAAATAGTACGAAAATATACCAGACAAGGTAATATTCCTTTTAAGGTCAGCCGTGAATATTTTTCTTGATAAGACAAGCAAACAGAGACATCTACATCGTATCAATCTTTGTACATCATCTAGTTGAAATCTTACACTAAAATTAGTGATGAAAGAGATATTAAAATTGTAACAAAATATATTTAATTGTTAAACACATTTAAAATGGCTAAAACAATGATCGAATGAAATGTTATATATAGAAGATTATTACATTGAAAGAAAATTATGATTTGTTACTTAGTCAATAATAATTATCTAATATTTGAAGAATGAAAATTCATTATGTTTCTTAGCAATGTGTGGTAGTAAAAACCATTATCCCTATATGATCACCCATTATTTACTTAAATAATGTTGGCAGTGAGTACAAATAGTGATGACAAACTCTGCCAGCTCAAAGTCGATGACACAAAAGATAAATAATAAGTCGTTCAACAACGCATCTCCAAGAAATATCAGTGCAATAATAAAATACAAACAACTGACAAATAAAACTTTTAAAATATTTAAATAATAATTCTAAAATGGAACATTATTAGTGTAATGGTTGCCGCCATTATGTCATGATTTAAATTGTACGTTCGAAATGACGGGCGACCGTTAAGCCGATCGTCTTATGTGATCGACAAAACAAATGTATCCTGTATTAAAAAGGGGGCAACAAATTGGCAAAATGGCACATCCTGTCGAGATTTGATAGTAGTTCCGATGGGTAACGGCCGTGGTGATTGGTGTAGGGAAACCTAAGGAGATCTGCTTAAGAACTTCACAAATAACTATTAGGTTGACAGACGGTCAATTCTATCAGAGGGGGCGATATAGGTACTATGCAGTGATACATAGGTATGTTATTACTGATTTAACACGAAAGTTCTAACTAAATATAGTTAAGTTTTGGAACGAAGTTCCTTATCGCGCGTTGTGAAAGGGGGCTAGACGGAAAACGTTGTCACGACACTTTTTTCGAAATTCAAATATTGTTGACAAGCAATATATATAATATTTGAATTTCGCGCGTTGTGAATTGTTGAGTGTATACAGGTTTTTTTATTTTTTATTATTATATTTTTAAATTTTAATGAAAGGAACTTCGTTCCATCCGGGTGTCCCTTGACACCTCTCAAGTTTTTTATTTTTTTATATACATATTATTGACATAGGTACATACTTTTTAACCACTGACGAAAGAGAGAAGTGTTATGCACAAGTTGGTTCAAACTAACTTACTTACTTAAACTAACTTTAACTACATCTATAAATGAAAAATTGTAAATTGTTTGGAAGATACGACTAAGTACATACAGCTACATCATTTCTATGGGATGGTTTTACACAAAGTTCTCAAAATTACGTAGCTACATTGTATAATAAAAATAAGTGGAAACCAGAAATTATGTACTCAGGCGTTTTATTGTGTTGAAATATTGGATTGATTGTCAAAGGAAGTCTTTATCAAGCAGTATCGAACAACTTTTCATACAAGTTAAATTGATGAGCTGACAAACTTAACGTAAGGGACGTTGATTTTTGGTTACAATTACCATTTCTATTTCATTTTATTTTAAAGATCCTTTAGTCTAATATAGGCGGTGTCATTTAATGCTGTAACGCTATGTCCACCCTACATGTGCGATTATAGGTATTTTTTAAATTATATTTTTTATGAGCTTAATTCGGTTCCCACTGCTAGGCAAAGGTCTCCCCTTTCTTCTTCCACTACTACTACTCTATATGTTTTTCCCTATTATTTGAATATAACCTATACATACTTTTATAATATACTATGTAGGTATGTTTGCAGTATACTTATGAGTCAGGTGACGCATAAAGCTTCCTATTGAACACTTATTCCCAATATTACCGGTTATTTGAATGACGTCAAAATGCAAATGATGGGGTTATAGCACCTACCTATTTAAAAGTTCATTAGCGTCACGTATGAACACACAATTGTCTTAAAACACGTACTAATCAAGTACCTAATTTAAGTAAATGATACTCGGAATAACCGTTCACACATTTAGCACTAACTAGTAACTTGTGATCTTATTTGCTGTTGCTAATTAAAAATAACTACCTACGTATCTAAGACGCTAAGGTTGCGCCAAAGACGTTATAATATATCATGAGACATTAAAGGAAACTTTGTTACAACGATTTTTTTATTTACGGTCGAATGTTTGAGAAACACTGGCAATGAGTTTTCTTTAAGGAGATTGCATATCAACTTGAATTCACCTAATGTCAAGTAGAATACACACAATCGAAATAATGCAATACATTTTCGACGTCGCCAATTTTAGCTTCAGATCCTTAAAAGAGGTTTCAAGCTATGGACTAAATTCGAAAATATTTTAATTAATTATTTTGTGACGCTGTGTATGTGTTAAAGCTTTCCACCGCCTACACATCACATGAAATGCACGTGCACATTAGTTTGATCAAGCTGAAAATATTGAGCTAATCTGTCACCGAGCTCAGGTAAAATATTATTATATAGTATATATTCACACCTGAAGTAAACTTATGTACAAATGTATTACATACAAGATTCTATCTACGTCTTATGTACTTATTTATAATATAGCACTATTGTATTGTGTATGTGACACGCTTCATAAGAGATCACGACAACTAACGAGCCGTGAATATTAACTTTATTAAAACAATATAATATGTATCATTTAAATATTGATGTACTTACTGTCAAATATATCTTTATTTGTCAGAAAATACGTTTCAGGGTAATCGAATCGGATGGAAAAGGATTTGAGTTTGCTTTCAATCGCTAAAACCATTTTATATAGGTCAGTATAATAACATTTTCAATTATATTTTCGCAACTATCCTGTTTCTAGCCAGTGCTCTCCCAACAAAATTAAAGCTTTTAATATTATCCAAAATATTTATATAATACGGATATATAGTGAGGATGTCATAAAATTTAATAAGTCTTGATTTTGTTTCCCTTTACGAAAACAGAAGAAATTTACTAGGATCTAGGTATAACTCGAGCTTTTTGTATGTAGGATAATATCGTACTTCGATCCATATCTATTTAATATCGTGTAGATCCTTTATATATTATGTAAAAAATATATCTACGTTATAAAAAAATATTAATTTTATGTTTACAATTTCCATTATTCATAAATAAGGAAGAAAGTAACTACTTACAGATATAAAATCGTAAAAAAACAACAAACACACGTATCAGTAAAGTTTAAAAAACTATGTTGTATGCAAACAAATCCCTTCAACAATACATTAGACATTATCTTGTTAAAGAGCAGTCAAGAAACGTCTGTTGACCCTTGATAAACAATAATATTGCTAATGTGATATGCCTTACAATATCGCATGTAACGGAAATATTATATTGTAAGAAATTGCATATGTTCCATTTATACGTTTGTGTTGTGATTCCATTATTCCCCGTGATTTATCGCAATATTATGTGGGTCGCCTTTATATTGTTAAACAAAGGAAAAGCTACCTAAAACAACATTAAATACAATAAATAAAATAGAATGCATAGTGTTGGCTTCGATTTTTAAAAACTATAGAATAGTAAATTGAATTTTTTTTTTAATAAAGTTAATTTATACATATCCTTATCTTACGAAAATTAATAATTATTAACACAAATATACATAAAGATTCAAATAATATCCTAACATGAGTGACTATTCATTGTTTCTAGATTATCTTGTCATGATGATAAAAACACAGAGAAGCGTAGTTAGTTAACATGAGGCACATATATCCAGCTACCACCACCACACCTGACACCAGATCTTAGTCTAAATAGGAACTCACCGATCGATCTACGATCACCCTGACTGCCGTAGAACTCGTCCAACTCCTTCGCTGAACACAGCGGCGTATCCACTTGCATCGTCTCCTCGAACTTGGAGTAGTCCACCTCATACCCTTGCCGCTCACGATTGTACGTCACCAGCGGGACAAACCTGTGTCCCCACATTATTTCACTAGTCGTGTAACTGGAACGAGCCTGAGTCGTCTGACCCGTAGATTCTATGGTTCCCTCCAAAATAACCACAATCTCGAACCTCTCTTGCAACACGTCGGCAGCTGATACTCCGTAGAATGGACTATCGGCATTTATCTTATGTACCATTGTTATCGGCCAAATGAAGAATAGGTTACTGTCACATCCATCCGCGTTTAACTCTAGTTCTGTTTGGTAATGCGACAACACTTCACCCTCTTTAGTCGTTCGAGATCGTATCAGCTGAGCGCGCACACTGGCTCCTATAATATGCGACTTCCTCAAGTCGCCCACTCTGAACATTAAGCACAATTCACCATCTCTCTGGCACACTACAGCGTACTTCGAGAACAGAAGTGTCTGCGTTCTGTGTTTTGGCCGCGTCATCTTTGCGAACACTATGCCCACCATGAAAGCTTGAATCATTACACCCACAATACTCTGAAGACACATAATAAATATCGCCTCCGGACATTCCTCCGTCGTCGTACGAGAACCGTAACCGATTGTATGCTGCGTCTCAATACTGAACAGGAAGCATGAGGTGAAGTCGTAAATATTGAACACACAAGGCTTCCAGTTTGATCCTTCCTGCATTGGAGGCAGATGGTCGATCTCTAAGTCACCGTGTGTGAATGCTATTAGCCACCAGATCAATGCGAAGCCCAGCCAGGACAGGATGAAGGAAAGTGTAAATACTAGAAGTGTCCACCGCCATTGAGCGTCTACGAGCGTTGTGAACATATCCTGCAGGAATCTCAACCGCCGCTGAGAGATCCGGGACTTGAGAATATTGCACTCTCCATTTTTGAGAATCGCACGTCGTCTTGTCCTCCTTGTTGCACCATGTCTATGAGATCGGCTCCTATAACCAAACACGGAACAATTAATATGTTTATTTATGTTTCACTTCAATGATTACTATCCGGTACACTTCTGGAAGTGTGAACTGTGTGACTTTACGCGTGCATCGCCACTGTGCGACGGCGTCGACCTTCATCAATGTTAATATCGGTAATATACTACTAATAACATAGAGAATAGGCTTTCTAATTAACATAAACGTTTCCAATAATCACGACACAGAACAAAAAGGGGACATTGAAAAGCAAACGAACGGACAAAGGCAAGACACAGTACGGGATTGTATCTGTCGGAGACGGCACGGGGTGTCGGACGTCGACGAACCTCTTGCTGCCTGTGGGGTAGTAGACGCCAGGCGAGAGGTTGCCGTTGGCCGGCACAGGCTTTACTTTGAGCCACTCGTCGGGCAGCAGCTGTGATTCCTCGCGGCAGGCGGGCGACTCCGGGTCGGCGTGCATGGCTGGTGCGGCTGCGGCGTCGTGCGCTCGACTCACTGGCAGCGGACCGTATGCGCCACCATCCCTCAGTGGGCAGCCTCCTGAAGCATCGCGCGCGATAATGTCTCGGTCACGACTGACTCTCTCGTGCCCGCCCGCACAACGACGCGCTAAACGTTGTATAATTGTATCGCGAGATTCTATATCGGAAATTATCAGCTCGCTACGGAAAACAAATTTTAGTTAGTGCCTGCGTTGACGTTATCTGCCCTACAGGGTGATATTTTGATACAAGATATAAAATATGTAGGTATCTAAAGCACGGCTACAATTCCGATGAGCATTTCTGAACATATTTTTAAAACCAGCCGTGTTATTTTGAAGTCATCGTGTAGCTGCTTCGATAACTCTGATATCTCGTACTAAATTATCGCTCTATTTCCTTTATATACTGAAACCGTTTATGATACAAGATTACGAGATTGTGTGTGACATAAAATAATGAAATCCAAACAGAGCACAAGCCACTGACAGTTGTTATTAGCGCCATTAGAGATGCGCAGGCGACAGCTAATGTTTGCTGTTATAATAATTATTTATGTTCATTTGTTCACCAGTCCTTTACATGGTCAACATAATAATTTAATAATTTATGTCAATATTTTCAATGAGGTCCTATATTATACATATTTAAACTGAATACAAAAAAAAATAAAGAAACAAATACTACACACGATTTAATAAAACTATTTACAAAACGCTAACGATTTTATATTATATTTATATAGCGAGATTCGAACTAGTTCGAACTTTCATAGCTCGACGTTTTAGTACACTAGGGTATGAAACATGTATTCTACTATATCTATAATACTTAATCGAAAACAGTGTACGAAACATGTTTCGTACACTGTTTTCGATTATTTTTACATCTAAAATAAGTCGTTAAGAAGTAAAGTATGTATTTTACAAAAGATTATTTTCTAAAGCTGCAAAAGATTATTTTGCGTAAAACCAAAAATTCGCCATTTATCATATCATTTCACAAGGAAGTTAATTTTATCCCCCTTACAAACCTTAGCATAATTGAAGAAAGTACAAGGATGCAATAGCAGCTAGATAAATGTATTGTTCTTGCACAAAATCTTTGTTACGATTATCATGCTACGCATTATTCGGCGAGGGAGGCAGCGGGTATTTTGAATACGTACCTACTAAAGCGTTTTTTTAAATTTCTGCTAATATATAGCAAATTGGAACTGGCTTTAAGTTTTTTGGGGTCTTAGCAACTATTCCGCCTTGCGGCCTACCCCGTTGTACCCCACGTTTTGTGAGAGATAGCGCATCAGTCATTTTCATGAAAAAAGTTCTTTAGGTGGCCGCTATACATGATTCCATATACAAAATATTTGCTAAATATTCTACTTTCTAGAGTTTGTCACTCATTAAACTCCTGGTAGTGCTCAACATGTCAATGTTTTAAACTTAGCAATGTTTACGTTTTTATCTAGAGTACAAGATACATTGAATTTTACTGTGACCCACTTTTGATATCGGTCAAAGGATTTAGATTGTCTCCACTTTCTGATACTTCAAGTATTTTCACGTATGAAGATATAACGATCTACAAAAACCTGAAATTATACCGAGCGAACTATGAAAGATACCGTTACGTATTATATTCCAGATTTTAAATTTTGATTAAAAGATACGTAGAATTATCGTGAAATACAATTTTACTAATACTTATAATAAACAAGTAAGTAGTAATGACATGTAAGTGAAAACAAATTATAATATCTACTAATGCGAATATCAAATGCAAACGATGTTTATAACGAATTTGGAAAACTCAAAATAATTATATGTATATTTTATGTGATCAAATAGAAAGCTGATCAATCGTACACATATGAAGATTGTAAGTATATTGTTGTATTGTAGGTACCTACAATTCTTCAACCTACTCTTTCTGGTCATATTGGGAGCTGACAGGTCTGACCAATCAGGACCCAGCAGTGACTCGAACCGGGTTAAAGATAATAAATAGAATCTATCTAGTTCTTAGTTCTAACTGCAGCAGCTACGGTACAGTAATTACGAACGACTACTGCATCTAATACGCTACGGGCTACGCAGAGATGCTACGCTTTAAAAAGGTATATTTTATCCTCACTGCGCATAGCCCGTGTTAGGGTTCCATTCTTGATTTCGGAATTTTCAATAATACTAGGACTGTATTACATACCATCACGATCTTCCCGACGGTTTAGGTAAAGGTTTACTACCGACTACTACGGTGAGACATTTTAGGGCCCATGTAATAGGGGGAAAGTCTGTTACCATTCGCTGGAGAAAAATCCAAAATCCGGGTGTTACTGAGAATTTCATAGAGAAATCCAATAACCGTTTGGTCGACCTGAGAATCGAACCCCTACATCACGCCTCAGCAGACGCACTTGCGCGACCTAGACTATTGATTAATGATGCAGTAGAATAAGTATGGCTGTATTAGAAAACGCAAAACTTATTTCGTTGAATTCTTAAGACAATTTTTTAGGCTAGACTATATTCAGGGTGCAACACCATTTTATGCTTGTCATTGATAGGACTGTAAGCTCGTTCTGTCCGAAAGGCGTACTATGTCAATTGGGCCCCCACGATACAGGCGTTGCTTAGTGTGGGGACCATGGCAAATACTAACTAGTAACTTGAGACAATGTGGGTTTATTTTTTTCATTTCCTATTGGAAATGCATCCTTCCGTGACAGTGTGTGATTATGTAGGTACCTGATTCTAATTGTTTCAGATTCAGTACATAAGTTACTGATTCAGGATTTTAAGAAAATAAGTTCTAAGCTTCTACAAACACTATAGATATTGTAATAGTACATTATGGTACAAGTGTGTAATGTTGGTGATTACCGCTGAGGCACCATTGAAACCCGAGCCGTTAGGTGAGGGTTTTAAGAGAGCCGAGGACGGTAATCATCAATACACACGTGTATCATGCGACGTTTTTCAGCACACTTATGAAGAAAATAATTATAATTTCAACTGTGAAAACGAATTGTGAAATTTTTTTCGCAATGGCGGGAAAAATTAATAAGCTGTTTTCCTAAACAATAGCGAATTAATGGCTATCGGCCATAGACTAAAAGAATGAGGTTTCTTTTTTTTTGGCTTCTCGCGGATATCGTTTTAGCCACATACAAAATGGGGAATTCAAAGTTTTTTATAATACAGAGAAAACAAAAGTTATATTTGAGTGAAAGTTTTATTTATTAAAAACGTTCGAGTTGAAATTATCTATTTAAATACGAAGTTGCATGAAATGAGCAAGCAATAGGTACTTACATTAATTTATTTTTACTATTTATTGAACACGTTCTTTTTTGTATCGAAACTTTTTTAAGAACAAAGCAACTCAACTAATAAAATAAAATAAAAAACCCTATAACTCACTTGTGATTAAATAGCAATGAAAAAGTCACAGTTTGATTATAGGTGTCATTACGTCCCTAATTGCGGTGAAATAAGAGCCATTTTAGGAGCAAGTGTGTTGAAAAAAATATTTACAGTTACAAGCATCCATGATGATGAGAGTGGACGTCATTTATTGACTAGCTAAGATATGAATTATATAATATTTCTTCATGTAAAAAGATCTTTTAGAGACTCTCTTACAAGTCTAGCATGCATGCATACATAGCATACCATCACGCCTGTATTCTCCGACGGGTTAGGCAGATATATTCCAATGTACACCCACAGTTCAGTATGTTTAGGTCCCAAATAATAAGGGGCGTGCCTATTGCCATTAACCGGGCACAAATCCAAACTTAAAACTGCTACCTACTGAGAATTTCATAAAAAAACCCGATAACACTGCTCGGCCTACGAATCGATCCTAAGATCTCTAACGTAGCAGTCGCGCTTACGACCACTAGGCTACTGAGGCACTACGCTAATGAGTCAAAAAAGTTGTATATTCAATGCATGTTTGATTTTCAAACGTCCTGTATATAAAAGTAAGATGGCGCCCTCCCCAGCCTTTTCGTTAAAATAGCTAATTTGACAGCGTGCGAATTGTTGTTAATGCGCATCTTTTTCCAACACTAATTTGTTGTTCTCGATCAATTTTCGATTCAAGGTCACGGAAACTGTTCAATAATTATGAAGTTTGTTATAAGTGGAGACAACTTTAATATTTATGTACCTACAGAATAGTGACAATCGAAAAGGATTCTTTGTTTCTAAAGTAATAGTGATAAGGTGCTTATATAGTAGGTATGCAATTTAGAAGCTTCTTACATGTATTACATACCTATCTTAGATTATTTCACTTGAATTCGAAAAAGCTTGAAAAATATTTTATATTTTTATGATTACAAATTAAATAACACCTGCATTATACTGAAATATTTTTATGGCTTAGGGCTTAAGAACCATACAAGCTTGTGAAGAGTTAAAATATCAGCTGTTCTGAGCTGATATTTTAACTAGAAATTAATTTAAGAATCTTCAAACAAGCTGTCAAATATTTAAATCCCTCTCCATATTTTCCTAGCCAGCCCGGCCCTCCTTTAAAAACCCAGCCCACATTACGCGACACTATATCCATAATCAATATCACGATACATTAACATTCTGATTATCAATCTGCACACCACTATCATCAGTGACCGCTTATTTACTTCGTGATTTTAAGTAAAATTAATTCACACCACGCCTTCGTGTAAACATTTTGCGACACGACGCATTATTGTGCTGTAAATATCGCGACAAATTAGTCGTGATGCAAAAATAAACACCTGTGTAGGTGACATTTGGTTATTAACCATAATGGTTGCTAGCAGGTTTTTAGGGCCGCCACTCCTCCGCCGTAATTTAATTATCATAGTTAAATATAATTCTGATATTACGTTACTGGAGCTTGACGGTGAGGCGACTAGGACGATTAAACCATCGTTCTATTGAGGCGGACATTAGGAAAAACTAAGTTTTTTTTACCATCAGTTATTACAAGTTGCCTACCAAATTTTGAAGGTGAGAAAATATAGGTATTATCCATATTTCCATTACATTACAGACAACAGGTGGTATTTATTATATGATAACTGGACCGGAACGGAACATCGAGGAACAGGATCTTGTTAAAAAATGCATTTGATCCATTAACCAATACAGAGGTGAAACTGGACCAACTTTTAAAAGTGACCGTACCGATTATTATTCTGTTTCTTATTTCCAGGGGCTATTTAGATAAACTGTCTCATAAGTCGGAAATGCGATTCCCAATATGTAGTGGGTTTTACTATGAAGTTCTCAGTGACAGCTCGAAGTTCTGATTTATATACCCGGTTAATGGCAATAGGTGCCTTTTTACGTAGGACTTTCGGAGAATACTTGCACGATGGTATGTTATTAAGATAAATTGCATAGTATCAAAGAACTATCATAGGTTTTATTTTTATCATAGGTGTTATCAGGCACCCCTGCAGAGAGCTGACACTTCAACACGGTTACGAACAATCATGCACTTGAATAAGTTAGCGCGTGTCGAGTACCCGGCGGTTAGGCGATCATAACAGTTGCTAAGATGGCGCTCAATTGTTCTATTTTTGAAATTGTTTATTTCTAATGTTATGTTTGACCAAGGCGAGAGGGTCTATTAGAAAAACATAATTCAGCTTAACTAAAATGCTATTAACATACTTGTCTCCTTCGCTATCATGTTTCGAGGTGTGATCAGTCATCAGGAAAATACTTCAAGAGACTTGAATCAATCAACGTATTCGGTTTACAGTAAACACTTTAAAAAAAAAGACTTCAAGTTGAAAGATGCTAAACAAATAATTTTTGTCTACAGTTCTTCAGGAACCTGTCCATTTTGCTGTTTGATTTTGCATAACCTTCTAAAATATGGTCATTTCACTAACGTTCTTAATAATAAAATGGGGAAATATCTAATGCCTACATAGAATAAATATTTGTAAATGCCTCATTAGCTTAGTGTTTCTAAGCGCGACTGATATGCCTGCGGTACTGGGTTCGATTCCCAGGTCGAGCAGTGTTATTGGGATTTTTTATTAAATTCTCTGTACCTCAAAGTTTGGATTTGTGCCCGGTCAATGGCAATAGTCTGGCCTCCTAAACCACGGGATCTTAACATACCGGTTTACTCTGCCTTAGGTACGCTTCGTATAATATTTTATCGATGCAAAAAACAAGTGGTTTTACACTGAAGGGTTGGGTGTCAAACCTGGCAATAGGATATCAATTTAAACTTCACGGCGAATTGCTTTGAGCCATATGATTATAGGAAGTGGAAAATGCAGTTTTTCATGTAAGAAAATGCTATAGTAGCCTGTTATTCACGTAGCTCAGAATTGTCATCTTTTTTTTGGAATTTATGGTGAAAATTATGGTGTAGTACATGCCTATTTTAACTGACAATTTATAGCGCCCATCTGGAATAACCCCCCATTAGAAAAATAGACTGGGGGCAATTCAAAGACAAGAATCATACAGCTAAGCCTGATATAGTTTATTGCCTATTTATTAAACTCTTACTATTTAAATAAAGTTTATGGTTATTACGGTAATCTGTTACAGTAAACCTGACAAAATAGTCGTAAATCTAATTACTTAAGACGAAAGCTAAAAGTCGAGTTACTATGTATTTATTTTTTAATTTGTGCTGATATCTTTATTAAGAGGTACACTAGATGTAGGTAATATATCATCTCTATCTATGATGACCTGGTGAAGGCTACACTTCCAAGCAAGAGATGTAGAAGTACCACCCGCTTCTGAGGACGAGGAGCCTGAGCCTGTCGAGTGGCAATGTTAATAAATAGACTTAGGACCTGCCTTATTAGCCTAGCAGTGGTAAGCGCGATTAATACGCTTGACACAGGTCGAGCAGTATGTACAGTGGGTTTTCAGTAGTTAGGATCTCGTTGTTTGGGATTAGGGCCCGGTTAATGGCAATAGGGTCGCCCCCAATAACATGGGACCTAAACATATCGGCGAACTGTGGGTCCACATTTAGTACACCTCTGCCTAACCCTTCGGGGAATACAGGCATGATGGTAAAAGCTGGCTGAAAGCTTTTTATGGAGGTATATTTCTTTCATTTTTGATATAGATATTCATACTTTTTCTTAAATAGTCACAAAGTTTTTTTGTACGATTCTCTTTAACAAAATATCTACTTGTCAATAAAGTCGACATTTATTTATTTTTAAAACAAAAACGTTAGTTAACCCGCCCTAGGATTTCGGACTGTTTTGTAATTAATATAATCAAGTTTTAGTTTACTCTTTAAATATGATAATTTATTGTCAGTTGACTTAACTCTCAGACCACACTTCAACGTTTAAACAACGATCAACACAATGATAATCTTTGTTTTATTTCCAGTATATATTAATTTGCTGTTTCAACAAAGATAATCAAGTCTAAAATAAATAATGTTTTAATACTCACAAATTTATTAAAAGTCGGAAAATCATTCGGTGTTAGTTGTGCAGCAATTTTTGGAGAGAAACGAACGTCTAGGGTTTCTTTGTGATTTATAGTTTTTATTAGAAATTGGCCATGATTGTTACGTGTTTGAATTTAAGCTATAAATGTTTATAGTAAACGCGCAGTATTGGACTTTATCGATCATCAAATTAATTTTCAATTGTTTTGATAAATCGAATATTGTTGATCATATCTGTAGCAGTGCATTATGATCCGTCGCAAGCTATATCAAACAGTTCTAGAATTAATAAAAACACATATCTACGTTAATACTTTTTATCCAATTTATTGCCAGTGGTATAAAGTTTGTATTTTGATATAAAATATAATAAGTACTTCAATACCATCACTATGATTTAAAAACATCCTTTTTTAAAATCGTAAAACAACAGATATTTGATAGTGTTACAGAGCGGACATTGCGAACTTTTTCATAAGAAAATTATTTGATCCTGATTTTATTTCGTTTTCTCTCTTTCTCTCGTTTTCTGGCAGGCTCGTAATCCTAGGCGCGACTGCTACGCTTGAGATTCGATTCAGAGTCGTCGAGATTCCGGTTGAGCAGTGTTATTATGCTTTTCTATGAAATCTCAGTAGCCCGTTTAATGGCAATAGGTTCACCTCCTAGTACAGAGGACCTAAACATACCGGCGAACTGTGGATGTACAATTAGTACACCTCTGCCTAACCCTTCGGGGGGAGTATTTCCCGTACAGGCGTGATGATCTAACTGACGGTCTGTCCCTTTGGCAGACTAACATATGACAGAGATAGAGCTACTTAGACAGGGTGATTTGTTTCCAATTTCGTGATGTCTGTTGCTAGTAATATTTTAAATGTCTTTGGTTAATAACTTTTTAGGAAAAGAAAACCGACTTCAAGCATTGTGTGTAAAAATAAGACTTATATGGTTTTCTCATGGATGCCGTTGTCAGAACTGGACCTGACATGACCTGACCTGGACTGAAATGGGACCACACGGGAAGCGCCAGCTTTCAAATAAAAATCATCAAAATCGGTTCACTCAGTCAAAAGTTCTGGTAACAACAAAAAAAATATATACAGTCGAATTGAGAACTTCTTCCTTTGAAATAAAACTACTTTTCACGGAATTTATCGCGTATATTGATATTATTAATCCCTGACGGGTAGACTCAGTCTACCCGTGACCATGGACACTGTAAAGGGTCCGAAACGTCGGGAGTAATAATATCAATATACGCGATAAAATCCGTAAAAAGTAGTTTTATTTCAATGTATAATATTCGCGTAAATGTCAGAAATCAATAAACCTCTTCCTTTTTTGAAGTTGGTTAAAAAGTAATCTTACCGATTTACAAAATTGAAAAATGTGATATGTGTGTATTATGTCAGAACTATGTCATTGTTTATGGCAAGAGGTCTCATGACGTCATAAAGAATAGATAGTTTCCGTACATGATCGCCGCGTGCTACGCTCATGACTTGAAGACATCGGTATCATACTTTCTTCCGTCACATCACGGATATGGAGAATGTCATACACAAATCAGTAATAATTATCCTCGTGTTGCGTGATTAAAACATTACACTACTCACGGTTTAAGACTTTTTCCGCCCAACATTACGAATTATTTCCTAAATATTATAACAAATCAAA
This sequence comes from Acronicta alni, assembly GCA_964056405.1. NCBI lineage: Eukaryota > Metazoa > Arthropoda > Insecta > Lepidoptera > Noctuidae > Acronicta > Acronicta alni. The sequence goes on from OZ043920.1 coordinate 6,580,265, forward strand.
TAAAAAGATAATAAAACATTCAATGAATAGTACCCAACCGGTATCGGGAACTGTATCCAAGCTACCAGTGCGTTACGCTCCGTGTCCAAGATTACCGCTTTCTGCATCAAACCCTTGACCCAGCAGCCTAACGAGAGCCTCTTCAGATGTGCAACTTACGTTGAGACTCTTGGTTATTATACCATTGGCTGAAACGACTGTTGGCACAATGACTGCTGAATCCACATCCCACATGTCGACAACATTGCGTGCCAAATTAAGATACTTCATTTGTTTATCTTATTCGTCTTTCACGAGCGAATTAGTAATTGTTATCAGCGAAATTGTTATCTTGTTAAATACATAGACAAAAATTGAACATCCTCTAACCAACAGGATAATAATGTGTTAACTTAAAAAGTTAATTAAACGATCATTGCATTATGACCCTTTATCAAAGTTAACATAAACTACGAGTATTATTGTGTAATCATAACAATTCAATATTCTATATTTCTCTTCCCATATCTACATATATTATGCAGTATTTATGAATACGTACTATTAATAGTTATTATGCCTACTATCTACTAGTTCTCGTGGAAAGGTTTCTAGATGTGATTAATCAAGATTATCTAGACACCTATCAGTGTTTGCAGATTTCACCGGATTTTAGAAGATTAACCTATCAACAGTAGGCTTTTGGCTGTCTAACAGTTTATTGAGGACCTTGGACGCGATGAAGATGACCAAAAATATTGCCCGTAAATCTAAAAGAAAAAAGTTTTTATTTATTTTAATTTTATTATCTATACTACTGTCATTATAGGATTTTTTACCTCAAGTGACAATAAGATTATGTTTTTTTTTATTAATAATAAATTCAATATAACGTTTTTGGTCATTCTGCATTACAAAATACTAGCTAGTGAAACCATAAAATATGCTATTAGTAGTCGGGTCCTACCTACGAGTATTAAGTCGCTAAGAAGTAGGTACCTACTAAACAAAATAACTTATAGGTGTGCCTTCATATTAAATGCATGATAAGGGTTGATTAAACTGATGACAAACGGAAATATTTATGACTACTCAGTCGATTAGATATCGATACCTAACCATTGGGGGTGCACTCAAGTCGTAGCTGTTAATGTACCTACGTACATAAGGTAGAATAGATACAAACCTGAAATCTTTTGTTTATGAGTAAAACTATGCGCATAATAATGCTGACATCGTTGATTGGGTGGCATAGCATGGGTAGGATAGCAAATAAATGATGATTTCATGGATCATTACTACTGTTTACAGTTAGACTACCAATTGCTGAACACGGGTCTCCTCTCAGTGTGAGAGGAGTTAGGCTGCCAATAATCCACCACGCTAGCCTAGTGCAGGTTCGCAGATTTTGTTAAATAGCTATACCTAAGTTAAACTAAAGAACTTATTGTAGGTACTGGTTTTTTCATTAACCCCATCCGAACCACATCGAAACTGGCTTTTCAGACATTTTCTAGCTAAGGTAGCTAAAGTTCAGCTCTGTTTTAAATTTTGCATCTTTGCTTACTTAAGTATGTAGGTATTTCCTCAAGTAGTACGTAAGCAAGGATACAAACTTTACACAAGAGGACGTACCGCGTAATTGAATTAAGTATTTTCTCGTAGGTTATTATCGTTTAAGTATCGTTTTATCTACGTACATTCTAGCACCGACCTCGGCCTTATTGGTGGGGTTCTTCAAAAAGTTCAGGTGCGTAGTACTCGCAACCGGCGTGTGTGTATGACAATATGTATGAATGTAGTCGAAGCGAAAGAAGTATGCAGAATCGTATCAAATGGCGTTATTTAGTTTCTGCTATGGGAAAAATACAAATACAATAAATCTTAGAAATTATAATGGTACTAACAATATTTGGTGCCTGTACTAGGATAAACCTGTGTCACAGGCGGCATGAGCGCTACAAGTATGCTATTTGCAAAAAAATTTTCAAACAATATTTAATATAAAAATAGGGAAAAAAAAAAGTAATTAATTAATTGGGATACATAAACTTAATGTACTAATTATATTCTTATTAAAATCTTAAAATTTATGTAATTACATTTTAAATATGACAGGTAAGTATTAGAAACTGGTGTCAGCAGTATCGCAAAGTAGGTTACAGTCATTGTTGCTTAATTATGTTCGACTCTACGTACTACCAATATTTATTTGTTTCATGCTGCGGACGATTAATTTGTTTAAACTGCGATTCAGCGACAAATTGAGGCTTAGTAACTAGGACAGTAGTGTGTTATTGTTAATGTTACTACAAAAACCCGGAAGTTTGGCTCCTGTCATGACGTCGGTGCCTTAGGTGCCCTCATAATCGACGGAGTTTATGTATCTGTATTCTGCTATTTTTCTAGCAGGGCACTCAGCGTCTCCTGTTTTATGACTGTTGGGCTTTTTAAAGCGTGAGCATGTAGCACATTTCGGTGTTTCAGATTTTTTTGGGCACTCAGCCATCGAATGACCTGCTTCTCCACAATGTCCGCACGTAGAATTAGCTTCTCTGCATGTTTTTGCTGCATGTCCATATTGTTGGCATTTGTAACACCTAGTAACTAGGGTAAAGTCCCTGACAGGACAAGATGTCCAATGTATAAAAAGTCTTGTTTGAGAGATCAGGGCTTTCCGGATGTTGGCTGGAACTTCTATTACGTAATTACAAGTCGGAGCCTCTTTGTTCCCAGATTTGTGGCTTAATTTAACCAAGGTCAAAAAAGATTCCATGGACATCGCTGGAAACTTGTCAGCTACATTCTGTTCAAAGATGCATTTAAAAACCTCATTTTCGGCCATAGAACTTGGCACTCCTACAACCACAATCCGGGGATTGCGCTTGTTGGGTTCGTCGGCAGTAAGTCCGGTTTTAGAAATCTGAACTGCGTGCTTGAGTTTTTGAGCGTCATCTTTCGTCTCTGTGCTGACAATAACTCCTCCATCTTTGGTTTTGCGAACTCCACGAACCTGCAGCTTCATTTGTTCAGGGCATATTATTTTTTGCACAAGGTCTTTCGTTTCGTCACTTGATTTTAATTTGTCGTTGGGATAAATGGCCACAGAACTTAAGTTTTTAGGTCGAACGAAAATATTAGATCCCTTCTTGACCATATCGGCAAAAGAAACATTCCCCGCTGTACCAGATTCCTGTATCGTCTGTTTAAGCTCCGAAATGTGTACCGTCAGGTCGCGCTTTTCTTTAAGGCCGTCTATCATGGTGTATGCTTGGAGGGTTTTTTGCTTTAATGACTGATAAAGAACTGCCATTTGTGAGGTACATGATCCTATTTTACGGCACAAGTTTGAGATTTTCAATTTTTGCTCCGAGTTGAGTTTTCCTTCTCCGGCAATAGAGCAAACATCATTTAAGTGCAATTCTATATTGGTCATCCATTTTTGAATCTCGGGCGTGGATGCAATGTCGGCTTCACGAGCAGAGTTTGGCTGGGTTGTAGTCTTCGCCGGTGAGGTCGATGATTGCACCACCCCCCTGGGATTAGAGGGACTGTAATCCATTTTATTTTATAAACACATTCACTTTCATTATTTACTATACTAAACACAAAGAAAAATTAAATTTGCATTACAACAGAGATTCTACTAAAGGAGGTCACTATAAAATAATTGTATTTATTAAATATTGCTAACAAAACACGTCCGTATGCGTCAAGAGTCACGATTGTATATCATAAGTAAAAAGGCGTAAGTGTATGTATGTACAGAGGCCAGCACATCAAGCTACCTCAATCTGTCAAATTTCTTTGAATGATTTTCAACTTTAATACAAAACAATAGAGTTCCTATTCAATTGGGAAAATCTGACAGTTTTGGATAGCATGATCTGCTGGCGTCTGTACATTCTAGCAGTGGCAAAGGCTCTACACATATTCTTCCCTTTTCAACAGTCATTATTAGTATCTTTCTTCTATTGCCAAGTAGCAAGTCAAGGTAAGCATTTATTGCTCTGGCTTCCTTCTTTCCATTATTTCTAGATTGTCAGAAAAGGATGGCGCTATTTAATGTGTAGAGCGGCATCCCTCTCTCTCAATCGCCATAACACGTTGTAGAAGGTACGGCCTGTGATCTGTCAGTCGTAGGAAGGCATGTGCTAGATGCAGTGATTAATTTAAAGGTCAATTTTCACCCCTAGTAGGTAAGTCTTAGATACATCAACCATTCAAATAAATATAACCTAAGTACCTATGTCCCAATAATGTTTGCACAGATAAGTATTTAGATTCCCTCGCTGATTATTCATACGTGGAAGCGGTAAAATAAAATAACAAAGTCGAGTCATTTATCAAAATCATACTAAGTAGACATTATCTGTATTTTTTTTTTAATGTATTACGAATTTATTTACATGATCATTTGCTGTATATTTATCAAATAATTGATTATTTCATTAATTACTCATTTCGTTAATCTAAAAGTTTTATTTTTCTTGTAGACAGAACTAACTATGTATGTGAGAATTTTTTAAACCGGTCTGCGAATAATCAAATTAAATTATAATAATTAAATTATAATTAATTTTTCAAATATCCGACCATAAGCTATACAAATCTGATCATACCCTCCTTAAACACGACTCCTTAACATCGATGTAGACAGAAGACCTAATCATTCTTATAAAGATACACAAACACACTACTAAGAATCTATACATCAGTAGTTTGAATACCTACTGGAACATTCTAGACTCGAGGTAACCTACATACATTATAAAATATTTATTGATGAGAAAAAGTGAATTAAAAGCAATGGTACTGATGGATTTCCCACAAAAGGACCAAGAAATAGTGAGCACCATTCGGATGAAGAACTGCAAATATGGTGGTAATTAACAAAGAGTTCGCGTCTTAACTTCGACTAATAAAAGAAACAAACATGATTATAATGACAAATGGGTCAAGTAGAACCATAATTTTATTATATTCTTACAATCTAATGACTATTGTGATTAGGATTAGATTAGGTAGATTTTGGGGTATTTGGCAGAATTTGCTCATTAATATTGAGTCACTCAAACTTATACATATACCGGATAAAGGCTTACCCTCTTATCATTTCCAACGGATGTTACGTCAGAATCCTTACACATTTTAAGGCATATGTAGTTACATAGTTTCATAATTATGTAACACAGATTTTAGTTTAAGTACACCATGAACCCTTTTAAGGCACGGGTCTCCTCTAAAAATGAGAAGGGATTAGGCTATAGTCCACCACGTAAGCCTTATGCGGATTGGCAAACTTCACACGCCGCCCGTCGCGAAAGTCTCTCAGGCATGAATTCCTCACGATGTTTTTCCTTCACCGTTTAAGCGAGTGATAATTAATTTTTAATACACATATAATTGCGAAAAGTTAGAGGTGCGTGCCTTGGAGTCGAACTCGAGACCTAACGATATGGCAGTCCAATGGTCATATCACTAGGGCCTACACTATCAGTAATGTGTATTAAAAATAAACTCTATAATCAATCCAGTTTTCTGCAGTTCAGTGCCTAGAATTATTTCTAAGTCTCCTGAAAGAGGCGAGATTTATTTAGGTCTTACAATAGGTAATTTGCATTATGTTTTGCTACCTATTTATTACATGTACTTTGGTTTTATATCGCATTCCTCTGGTTTCAGCTTGTACATAACGGTGCACACCGTAAAACCCTTTATCGAAAATGTTTTTTTTTTATTACATAACATAATATACCATCACGCCTGTATTCCCCGAAGGGTTAGGCAAAGGAGTACTAATGTACACCCACATTTCGCCGGTATGTTTAGGTCCCGTGTAATAGGGGGCGAGCCATTAACCGGGCACAAATCCAGACTCCGAGCTGCTACTTTGGCTCGACCTAGGGATCGAACCCAGGACATCTAGCGTAGCAGTCGCGCTTAGGACCACTAGACTAATGAGGCAGTTTTTTTATTATTTTTCTATGATATAGCTAGCAATTGGTTTTACGCAAATATCTGTACATAGTTGAAAATAAATGTATAGTGTTATAGGGGGCATAGATTTGAATGTGAAGGTAGGTGCCTATTACTAAACTCGCAACATAAAGTGGATCTTATTGTTACCGATAGCGATAGCACGAGGCGTCATATTGGGGTGATCAACCACGGGGAACTTATTTGCTGTCGAACTACCAAAATTAATTAATAGGAAATTTCCCACTTAACCTACTGTAACATACCTTTTAAATATTGAAGTTAAAATAAATACAACACTTATTTAACACTATGTCGGTCTAACACAGTTTACGACGGCGACGCATTTTACACTGAACTATCATAATCTGCGCACTGACACCATTTTTCAATGTAAAACCACAAAAAGAAAATTAGAAATAATGTATTTAAAATAAGACACAAAACCGTCGCAAATACATGCGCGAATAACTCATTCTACAAAACTATTTCGATAAGTCTACTTATTATCTTTATGATTAGATATCGGATACTCAAGGATTGATTCACGGCGTACAATTTATTGTACTACGGCTGTGTTGACGGCATTCTTGATAATAATTGCAATTAATGACAATATACGGTGATTAATGATCGTTTATTAAAGTCTCCGTTGACCTAACGACTTAATGTGTGAGGTTATATTGATACTTCTCGACCAGAACATAATATTGACTATTATCTAAAAAGGTTGTTATATCAAAAATTGCTACAATTCTTATTTTTAATTTTCATGACATGGGACAAATGGGGATGTTTTAGCAACCGATTGAAACCAATAGTTTACCTGCAAGTATCCTGCCGGTACACAGTACTCTGTCCAATGGAACTGCTATAGGTCGGTATCCTGTGCAGACTACTCGATGGGTATATCTGTGGAGGCCTAAGGAAACCGCTGCCACTCAGTCCCATGCCCAACATAGGGGTGTCAACCACGGAGCTGTCGAACGCACTCGTCTCATCCGTCTCTTCCTCAATAACCCCTGGCTTATAGAATATTTTGCCGGCTGATAACCCTGGTTTTGTTTTCCCATCTTTTTGTTCATCATTCCGTGATTGCATCTCATAAGAAGAAGCCGCTTCCGTCATTTTTCAATGGTCACCAATTGTCACAAAAGTGTTCTCACATAGTTTCTAATGACAGGCATTTTAGGTAACGACTTCTCAGACTTCATTGTGGATTTTAGTGTGTCAATAATTCATCTGCATTTATTAAAGTACCTGTCGAAGAAGAAAGAAAAGTTTTTAAAGAATTTTTTTTAATGCTTACGTATAGGTTATCTATATACATGTTAATATGGGTAATTTATAGTTAAGGGTCATTCCCCTTATTCTCTTGTATTCTATAATATTTTGGAAATAAACTCAAATAGAATATATTGAAGTTGAAACCTCAAATTATCACCTGGCAGGATGTCAATTGTTCACCGACCAAAAGCTACCTGGTTTAATTTCATGATCATTGAATACATCGGTGTCTAAAAGTTAAGAGTTCAAAGCATCATGTCAAATTCAATTAGCTCGGCTCACCATCTGCGCTCTTAATTAGTCCGTATAACTCTATGATGTAACATAAATTATAGCGTAATGTAGGTCCAAGAAGTGTTGCATAAACTATATTATGTCATAGCGAAAAACATGGAATTTAAAAATAGGCGAGACACAAGAATTTTATTTTATTTATGTCCTGAAATAGATTTTACCGCCATCTGTTATCGAATAGCAAGACTAAAGGAAAACAGATTTATTCAGTTACGGCCGGTTCCATTAACAAATCAATTGGTAGATTTGCTCATTAGAGAAGGGATTGTTTGGATTGGAATCCTGCCCATGGTCGAATTTTTCCTTCGCTAAATAATTTTAAATCTTAGCATGGAAAATGCCAAAAAATACAAAGAGATATTAAGTAAGTACTTGTACATCAACCTTATATCAAAATCCTATCTCTACTAGGCAAATCTACTGACTGATTTGTTTTTGGGAAAGGCCGTTAATTTCATTATTATAATTTTGTTGGTAAGCATGACATTTTAAAACTACACATATTAGATTAGCGACATGCATTTTCAGTAACTTGAAAAACATTTTCGTGTTTACATTATCTTTAAGAAATATCATTCACACCAGTCATACCTACTGGTCGAACCGTCGAACAAGGGCAGCGTATCAATGTTCAGTCGACGAGCGACCTATCCATTTTGCATGGATAGAAAAACCTCTTGACTATGTCGATTTGGTCGACATAAGGGATATCGACCAAATTAACATATCGATGTCTGCCGTCATCATTACTTCCTATTTATGCTTCGGGTACTGATAGCCCTATACTTAACCTAATTACAAGTCATTCCGAGGATCGTTATAATGAGAACAGTTGTTACGGAAATATTTTAGTAGGTATTAACTTGGACACGTTTCGTCCTTGTAGTCATTAGGATGTGGTCGATCTCCATACTTCACACAGTTAGCGCCGATGACTAGTGTCGGATGTCTTTATCCCTCCCACAGGACCTGCACTTATTGCGGAAAACCTCGTATAATAAAATTCCACGCTCATCTTGTTCCTCGTAAAGAGGAAGGCGAGGAATTGATAATGATGTTTCTTTTATTAGTTTACGCGAAGCCGTTGCCTTGTGGAGGAAGGATTAAGTCTAAAAGCAATGATTCTGTTATCTGTTGAGGATGCTGCTCCCAGTAACGAGTAATTTTCGTAACTGTCCGTACTAAGGGAATTCAAGGACATTGATATGATAGGCCGCGTTCTGCTGGGCTAAAAAAGTCTCTTTTGACATTAGAGACTTGCTAGAGATATGGTTACTAAAACTTCAATCTTAATTTTAGAACAATGTTAAATATGAATTGAATCCAGAGTAATTACTCAATGTGCCCAACTTTAACCATACTTATATAAAACTTTACAACAACAATATTGCTTCAAAAATCCAATGCAATTAAACCATATAAAGTTTAAAAGAGATGAGTATACTCATCATTCTATATCCCGGCATCGCGAAAAACAGTAAATACGCCAGTCAGAACTCCACCAGCCATACCATACAGCGGGTTACACACATTCTACGAAACGTATACCTGTCCATTGACGAAGGTCGGTCTCAATTGCCAGTGTGTGTTCGGTAATTAATAAAGTGCCCGGCCCGTGGCTTGTTCCATGTGCGATTCACTTACGATACCGTACTCACTAGTTCCAGTTACGATAGTAATTCAATCTTGTTAAGACTGCAATGCAATTAAACTTAAATTCCTGCAAGATTGTTTTGGGTCAAGGATTGGATTCGTATGGTATTTTGCACGTAATCAAATATTGGTTTTGTGGGTCTTGAAACGTGTGTATTAAATTTGTTACGGGATCAGTGATGATCAAGCCATGTTAGGCATTACGCTGCACGACCGAGATCGAAATACAGATATCCGAAAAAGGACTACAGTCGAAGTCGATATCCGTGTAACGAAACTCAAGTAGCGTTAGGCAGGACACGACTAGACGTTGTGATGGCAGGTGAAGTAGGTCCCAGACGGAATAGCAGCCGAGAGTAGGCACACGGAGTGTAGGAAGGCCGAAGGTCGGGTGGGTAGATGATATAGTAAAGTGTCTTGGAAACACCTGAACAAGATTGGCGTAAAACAAGAATGAATCGCATAAAATCATGGAGGCTTGTGACCTGCAGTGGGTTAAATGCTGTGAATGATGTGAATGACTTATTATTCTTTGAGTAGGTACATTAAATACCTACTTAAATACTGTCATTAACATCTCAATTATATCTTTAATAATTAAGTTTTCTGATGTTTATATTTTTCCTTATTAAGTTAGGTTACTGAGGTAACTTTAATTTAATATTTAATAAACTTGATTGATGACGTTGAGACGTACAAAAACGGACATTAATTTGGACATTAAACACGTCTAGTAGGTGGCTATGTTTTCCTTACAGTCGCATTTTATTTATACAGATAATTTCACGTCCTCTAATATAACTAGCTTACTGCCAGGTCTAGGTCTCACGAGGCGAATATATATTGCCAGGATAATAAGTAAGTAATATCCGCGTAGAAATACTACCATGTGGAGGTTAATTGCATCATAAAGTTACTGTAAGGTCCTATAAAATTGCAATATTGCTGAACGCTTCTATGTCGCCTAAGCAGATGATAGTTTGATAAGATTTACCTGCTGAGTTAAAAAGGTCGCGAATCATAATATTATTCACATAAAAAAAGGTTCTAATATTATTATTATTATCTCCACATTGAATATCACGGCATTTCTCCCCTGAGGAAGACATTCGGTCCTTTGGCAGGCTTGCGCGAGGAAACTGGTCCAAAGAGTAGAGAACTTGGAGACCTTTTATCTAAATATGGGATGGGGCAATAACCCGGGACACTCCAAGCCTGCACTACGGGAATTTAGCCATGGAGTACCCGGATGGGTGCAAACCTATAGTAAAATTTGGTAATTCAATCTATTTAAGTAATAATAATATAATATATCGTTTATTTTCTCCACAAACATTTAAAGTACAAGTAATACATACAATTGTTGTAACATATATTTCATTTATTGTAACGTATATGTTGTGGAGACTGGAGCCAGTACTAGGTTTAACCTGTGTTACAGGTCTCCAGGCCTCCAACTTGGACAGGTGAAAATATTAATTTATGTTAACACAATCATTATAAAGCTTACATAAGTATTGTAGATAAAATAAACAATTCCACAAATTATATTTACTTTGCCTTTACATTGGTACCTATTAAGCCAGTGGTGTTTTTATGCGTGTGTGAGTGTGTGTGAGTGTGTGTGTGTGTGTTGGTCTACGGATCGTCGATCGTCGAAGTCACTCACATCGCTGTTGCCGACAGTGATGTGAACGAGTAAGAGTGTAGAGAGGTGCGGCCCCTGTTTCAACATCGCGACTCTCGACGAAGCCAGGATAGGGTTTCAGCACTATGCCATTAAACACTTCCAAGATGTTTGATTGATACCACTTTCATATCTCTTTTGGTATAGAGATACCGTAGTGAAGGTCAGGTATAGGCTAGCTTTTGTCTTAACTTGTACTGCAGATACCAGTGAACTTAATAAATATCATAATTCCTATGCTGTAGCATCACCTTAAAAGATAATAACACCTAGATACTTCTCTAAAATCATAATGTGGTAGTTTATAGTAGTAGTTTATAACAAAGTCGCTTCCCGGTCTCTGTCCCTATGTATGCTAGATCTTTAAAACTATGCAATGGATTTTAATGCGGTTTTTTATAGATAGAGTGATTCAAGAGGAAGGTTTATATATCTATTACATGTATGTTATTAGTACATTGCACCCGTGTGAAGCGGGGGCGAGTCGCTAGTTCTTCTATAAGTGAAATCATTTACCAACATCACGAGGAACTAAGCCATAATGACCCATTATAGGCATAATAATAGTCAATAGGCAGGTAATAGCAAAATAGGTTCAACTAAACCTAGGATCCTTCACACGCCACGAACGATAAACGGTTGGTTTGCATTTCATTGTAGTCTAATAATGTACATTATATATGTGCCACCATTATAGTTGTTGGGCTGCTCTTTTATTTAATAACAGGAAATTATGACAGCTATGACGAGAGAAAGCGTGATTGCAGTGAACTATGGGGTACCTATTACATCTTTTTATTTTGTAACATATTTTGTTAAATATGGTTCCACGAATATTTTATATTTGAATAAAGCAACGTGGCAACCCTTTTTTTTTTGGTGTTCCCGTAATCTTCATATATCGTCTGCTACTTGAGAAAGTGGCAGTGTATGTCGGATTCGTACCAACAGAAAACCGCACTTGCCTTCCTATAGCCATGGCCATGACATTCATGACCATGACGGTGACGTGGTAACCCTGAGGTTCTTCAACCTACTTCCACGGCAAATCATGGTCGAAATCTAGATCATTTCAAAATTAGAAGAATTGCTGAGAAAGAAGCCTCATATCGCCAACACAATAAGAAAAGGCGCAAAATTGACAACCGTAAAAAGCGCTTTTGTCAAATCTTCAGTCGACAAAACCATTTTTGACTAGACATAATCCCTTTTAAATTGTCTACGGTTGTCATGAAACAACATGGAATCAACCGTCAATGTCAACTTGTTCCAACCTAATGTTGAGAGGAGAGAGTTGGATGTTGAGAAGCTTTGCAGTTGAACAATCAATGATAGAGTGTCTATTAGTACAACGATTTTTCTATGAAATTCTCAGCAGTGCCTCGGATTTGAGCCCGATTGATGTGGCAATAGGTTTAGATACGAAATGCTCGTACTTAGGGTCTAAATCGTGTGGGTGTACATTAGTACACCTCTACCTAACCCTTCCTGGAATACAGTCGTGATTGCGTATGTCAGCTGCTGCAAGTTCAACTAAGTATAGACGTAAATATTACAAAATCTTATCTTTAGACGTCTTCTTCTAGATCCGATCCTTATGTACTCGTATAAATGCACTCGCATAATATTCTGACAGATCATTCATTTATCACTATTTACTGTCCATCTATACGTCTACTTCAAAGCCGGCGGGTTGTTTAAGTCTCCAAATACAAAATTAACCTTAAAACGAATTGAAATTGCTTGTGGACGCAGGTGCATACACCTCTCACTGTATCTATTATGTTTAAAATTCTATAGAAATTCGAGGTTATATCATATTTTATATTATAAGCATAATATATAGCGGTTAAAGTTACTTTAAAATTCTTTGCTTGCTGCACAACCTGAATAATAGACTTGTGTGAATATTTAGGATTTTTTACGTAAGCCATGCTGATATCATAACAATCTGGTCATCAAAGACTATGTAAACGTTTTTCAGTTTTGGAAAGCACACGTAAAGATACATTTATTTATGCTCAATTTTTTCTGTTAAAATTTATCGTAAAATGAAGTTTTTTTATACCAAAATATTATTCGTCGCGTCACAAATTGCAAATTACTGTCAATTAAAAAATTAAAAAAGTCGATAAGTCATCCATACACATATTTATTTTAATAAAGTAGGCTTAAGCCAAAATTAATAAAATGATACTTAATCTTTTAATGTTTTTTTGTGGCTAGTAAAAAATATAATAATATTAAGGTACCTAATACTGATTGCCCCTCATGACGTAAAAATGTATTAAGTAAGTGTTATTGATCTCTGTGTGCGTATTATACTTGTATTACATACAATCTACAAAAAATATTTGGAGATATCAAGTACGTATGTACTTCAGTTACCTAAACGGCTAGCAACAAAGTGGCCAGTTTGCAGACAGGATGTCTATATTGGGCCAGAACCCTATTACAGTAATTGTCATACAAATAGCATGAGTTAACCAATCCCTGATTTGATTAGGCCAACTCCAAACATCAAAGGTCTTTTGGTGAGGGGTTTTATACTAATGGGTCATGAAGCATTGCAATTGACCTAAAGTAAATAGGTAGGTGCCAAAGGCTTACTTTGACAAACATTCAAATGACACAAACATTCAATTTACATCCGGATTCAGTGCTTGAATTTCTTCAGAATTGTGATATTAAGTTTTAGTAAAGGAGAAAAATTTTGAACAGATCGAGGTTTATTCACCAAAGAGAGTTAAAAAACTGAGGTGGTGCAGAGGTTCTTTCGGAAGATATTCTTTAAATGATAGAGAGTTTAAAAATGCAAACCCCTCCACATCGTAATCGTGTTTAAAGGAATACCATAATTAATTAATGGTGGTAACTGACGAAATATTACCGATTTCATATTTTAAGTGCGGTTTGATTTTTGCGAAAAGTATGAATGTGCAAAGGCAAAACAAGTACTTAATAATAAGTATGTATATCTATGTACGTACAGCAGTGTAAATTTTATAGAATGTTTTAACAGATTACCTATCCGGTCTTCTAGTTTTTACCGCGCAACTGGCTCAACCCACGAATTATTAAAATGCACGTGATTCAGCGTCAGACGTGCCGGCGCGTGCGCCTGACATCTCACCTACATGCTCCACTTACAAGTTGCGCTGATCATACTCTATGTTAATGTCAACGTATTATATACAAGTTCACTTTTAATTTATATAACAGTTGAGTTAAGATTTTGAATTATCTACGTTTTATATTGTTTGTTTTTAAATGTCGAATTGCTGTTTTTAAAACTGTTATAAACTTAACAAATAATAATAAGAGACAAGGCTCGGCATTGATTCATAAAGTACCTACAAAATAAGAACGCCATATTTTCATCACTGAACGGAAAAAAATACACATTTGATTATTCAAGTGCCAAGACAAGAATTAAAAAACAACAAGACAAATTCATATGAGAAGATAATGAACTTGGTATAATATGCTCTTTATTGAGAAAAACTTAGTATGCCTCCACTCCTGATGGTGTCCAAGTACTTGATTTGGCAGTAATCTTAACCCGAATATAAAACAATTGCCTTTTCAATGCATTCGACACGACACGTACTTAAACTTTCTTTTTTGAGGTGGCCGAATACGTGGTAGGAATAGAGCCCTTAGTATCGACGTGATAATTATATCCTGCAGATTGTTCTAGTGCATTTAGAAATAGTCCATCCATCCATTTCCCAACTATGACGGAGTCGGCTTCCAGTCTAACCCGATGCGGCTGAATATCAGTATTCTACATGAAACGACTGCCATCAGACAACCTAATTTCTGGAAAATACCGAAATCCTGGTTATAGGATAGACTGGTTGTCAGGCTTTTTGGGCTCCTGACTATCACTAACAATTTTCATAGATGACAACCGGGACCAACGGCTTTGAGTGCTCTCCGAGGTACGGAGAGGTCTCGATGTGTTGAGAATCGTCACCCATCCACAGACTGACCGCGGCTAGCCCAGCTTAACCTTGCATATCAGTTGAACAGCGTAGATGTAACTTTGCCGCGAGCCCCTCATTTTAGCCGACCAATGGAGTGCCATTTAGAAATGGTACTCCATATTTAAACAATAGCGGCAGTATGTAATTACTTATTGCACAAACCGTGCGAGCCAAAACAAAAAAAAATAAAAAAAATTATTGATTTATTGTGTAGACATCTTTTAGCCAACTTTTCCTAGAGTCCGTGCCGAATTTCCTACGGTTTGTTTAGTCATTGCAAACCTCAATTATGTAATCTAAGTACATATAAAATTTTAAACATTTCTTCGGAAAGCACATTATTTGAAAACAGCTAGACCAATAGTTCGAATAAGATGTTGAAAAGAAATATTGGAAAAGTGCGCGTTAAAATGGAAAATTCTCAAAAATCTGGGAACATTTATTGTGTTTTTTCTATGGGATTTTTGTATGATTTTTATATAAAACGTTGCCCCACACTAAGATTTTCTCCTGTATCATGGGTGCATTTTACAAACTTTCACATACACAAACACCCAGACTCGGAACAACTAAATGTAGGTCATACAAATATTTGTTCCGTGTGGGAATCGAACCCACAACTCGTGACGCACAATCCGATGGCTCAGCCGCTGCGTCAAACGTGTCGTCGTAATGGTTTGTCGGGTTAGCTAGTTATCAGTAAAATAGATCACGGAGTATCTTTAAACAATCATTAAATTCCTAGTGAATGAGCTACCACAATCTGTCAAATTTCTTTGATTGAATTTCAACTTTAATGCAAAACAATAAGGTTCACATTCAATTGGGAAAATTTGACAGTTTTGGATAGGTTGACCTGCTGGCGTCTCTACCTAGATGAAGTGAAAGTGATATACCAGGGTCGTAGCAAGTGGAAATCTATAACCTACCCCTATGGGAAACAGGCATAAAAATATGTTTGTATGTACTGCATCTAGGTTATTGGTGAAAGAAAGGTAACACCACATCAACCATTGTTTTGTGTGAATTTATTTCCTTAGATGTTTTGTCTGGGGAAGCGTGAGCAGTGTTATTGGGTTTTTCTATGAAATTCTCATTATTAGCACGGAGTTTAGATTTGTGTCCGGATAATGGCAATAGGCTTGCTTCTTATTATATGGGACCTAAACATACCGGCAAACTTTTAGTTTAATACACCTCTACCTAACCCTTCGGATGTTGTTATGAAAATAAACTCACTATTATTGGAACAGGTTCCCAAGGTTGCTTGTTGTCAAAATATTTTTTAACATTAAAACACTGCGTCATTGCAAGTTCATCATTTGTTTGGGTATGTAAATGTATCTTCCTTATACGTTCATACATAAATTATCTATAGGTTCTCTTATTTACCTATTTTTTACTAGCTTCCGCCGGCGACTTCGTCTGCGTCAACTTAAGAATTACCTACCTGGATAAAAAGTGAAAAAATATTCTGTGTTAGTTCAGGAACTATTTTTGTGCCAAATTTGATCCAAATCTGTTTGTCTGTGATTGAGTAACAAACATACAAACTTTCACATGTATAATATTAATAGGATAAAACGATGCCATAAACAAGGATTTTCTCTTGTATCGTGGATGTGTTACAAACAGAAATCCTACATATACAAATAACGAGAATAAACACAATTTTAATAGTTAGGTATCTTTTTGTATTTTTTGGCATTTTCCATGCTAAGATTTTAAAGTTATTTAGCAAAGGAATAATTCGACCGCGGGCAGGATTTCAACCTGCGTCTTCTGGTTAGGTACACCCGACGCTATGACTAACTACTAAGCCACCGCGACTCCTACCCGCCATATCGAATTTTGCCTTCACATTCTGAATTTACGTCTTTATGGGGACGTCAGTAACATCTATTGAAAAGGTTATTAGTTATAAGTATGGATCCCAGGGGTGTGCCCTAACAGGCATTGCGCTGGGGTTTTTTGGGATGATAATGGCTGGCTGATAGAGACGTATGGAAAGGGCGGCCGTGGCGAATTTCACGGAACCCATGGCCATGACTATAGGGTAAATGAAGGCAAGTGCGGTTTTTAGTCGGTACGAGTCGTACATACCCTGCTGCCTCCCTAGCTGGCGGTCGATCCATTAGGATTATCCGGACTATAAAAAAAAGGAGGATGATGAGACAGGTCATCAAATTTATAATTATGTTCCCTACCGCATATATGACCCCTACCGCAGCAGGAATTCCTAGCGGTACCACCACTTGAACTACTCCAAATTGAACCCACCTACACCATTGAGGTTTCAACTTTTATTCAACTCGTCACATAATAACCACAATACTTAGCTATTTTCTTCAATGCCAGACCTTCTCCCTATTGTTGGAATTAATTCTACTCATCTGTTCGCAACATAGTACTTTCATAGTGCAACAGCTGTTGAAAACAATGAGCAAAGACGTGACCGTCCGTCAGGCATCAGCTGCTACCAGGATAGATCAACTCAATGATTATAAATTGTTATTGTATTTGAAATTCAAATGCGAATCGCGCATAGCATTCACGGTAAAACCTGATATTCTTGGCTTTTATTAAAAAATATTATGCGATAACTGCCTTGAACAAACGCAACATTCGATCGAATATAATATTTATCCTCTTTGTATTCATAAAATTATGTTTTGTGTGACGTATGGTAAACCTGTTGTTATCACGTTTGTGATGCTTCCGATTAGATTAATCTAATTCTAGCTGTTTTAAATTGGATAGGTAATATTTGTATAAGATGTTCTTCACAGCGAAACGATTCATAGAATAGAATAATGTTGGTATTATTCAGAATAAAGTACTAACATAATAAATGTATACTACTTTGTTTATCTTCTGTTTAATCTCTAACCTCCAAAATCCCATTGAAAAAGCCTGTATGTACGTAATAGATTTGATTTGGAAGTCCTTTCGCAATAGTCTTTCGGTCCCTTATAACACGGTCCCTTATATTCGGTCCCTTTTGGTACCTATACAACCTAATTTTATCATCGCATAAAAAGCTAGTTTTCTTCATTTTATGTCTAAATAAAGTCCCGAGCCAAAAGTTCGATCGTAATTTCGAAAACTTACCGCCACTATTGAGCTCTGACATTTTCGGAGCTTTTCATTACACTTGTAACTGGCACAAATACTATCACATACGCTGGCAACATCGATTTCGGGGTGGGGTTACGTTAGGGTTGTCACTGATACGTTCTGCGTGTGCGCATCCAACGCCGGGAGAGCGTGAACTGGCCTGCTAGCAGCATGTATACCTCGTTGGTACCTATTCCAATTGTGAACCGCGATTATTTAACTGTCCACGCGTTCGGAAACAATTGACTGCGTTTGCGTTTTAGACTATACAGATAAGATTTTGCATATCCAGTTTTATTTTATCTAGCTTCCTTTTATGGAATTTGTGTAGGATGAACAGTTTTGAGGGTCCCCATCATAATGAAGTTTCTATAAATTGAGTGCAAGGGATGTGGAAATTGTAGGTTCTCATCGTATAGGTACTAAGGTATTATACCTAAATACAAACTGCTTACTAATAATGTATGTATTAGTATTGTATGTAGGTAAATGTGTATTCTATTAGTTTTTCTTGAACGGCCATATTTGCCAAATCCCTATAATAAATTATGATTCGCTTTAAAATATTGTTAAAGATCTACTATTGGGTCTAAATATGATAAATGCGATATGTGACCTCCTTAGTTAGGTAGATCCACAATACACACAAACACACCATAACGCCTGTATTCTACGTAGGGTTAGGCAGAGGTGTACCAATGTACACCCATAGTTTGCCTGTATGTTTAGGTCCCATGTAATCTGGGGCGGGCCTTTTGCCATTAACCGGTCACAAATCCTAACTCCGAGCAGCTACTGTGAATTTCATAGAAACACTCTATAACACTGCTTGACCTGGGAATCGAACCCGAAGACCTTTAGCGTAGCAGTCGCTCTACAATACAATCATAATGTGTTAACTTTTTATTTATCTCTATCCGCATAGCCTTCTAGTTTCCTACTTACCTACATAGCGTCGGCATAAATATGCTACACAATATTAATATCGTAACTAAATATAATATATTTTATTAAATATAAATATAAAATATTCATACCGTACACACATCCACTTTAAAAACATTACCCTTCTTCGTCAGTCGGGGGAAAAAATGGTATAGGTACAGCAAGTTGATTGTAATTGGCCAGACAGTCATCACATTATCGCTCTTGGAGACTACTTTCATGTAGGCACTTACTTTCTTCATGTCTTCTCATCTCTCTCATTACATTTCACGTCATCAACGCAGCTTAAATTGAGTACCTACTACTAAAGTAGTGGCATTACTTTAGTAGTAGGTACGAGTAGCAGACTCGAATCGTAACTGTCATACGCCTCCGAAGTTTGCGTAACACGCACCTATTTCCTATTGTTAATAGACGACTCTTCGTCAACGACATAGTCTCATTTGTCGCCTGTCTCTCTGACAATATTCACATAAAAACCAATAAAAGATAAAATACATATACTTCTTCTGTACAATATACCTAAATTGTTTAATTTAGAAGTTATGTTAGATCTGAATAAAATGGGGATTATCGATTTTAGTAACTTCCAGAAAAATGCATTGCACTTATTATGACACATTTTAACTGATGATAATATTTTTTTTGCTGAAGAGGTTTTTTACTCTCATGGAGAGCTAGTCCTCTCCAAGACAGTAAAAATCCTCCTCAGCATATAGCAGCTAAAAATATCCGCATAGTACCCTAAGTTTTTTTGCTAACCGTAACAAGAAAACTATTAGGCATTTACTACGCCTTTCTGTTTCGAAATCTCTACCCTTTCAGTATATAAAATCGGTCACATGCAAGAAAACTGTATTACTTACTCAATTGCCGTACTTTAATGCAAACTTCCTTGCCAAAGACACTCCTTGTTATGTCGGTAAGTGGGTACAGTTGAGAGCAAAAGTACAGATTGGCGAACAAAGAGAGTTGGTTATTGGCAGCCAAGGCGACTTAGACGAGACAGTTCTTTGTTGGGCTATCAAGGACACGACACAAATAACAACTGCAGTTAGCCTATATAACAAAATTGTCTAAAAAATTACTATACTAAAACTAACAGTAAATTTATTGTACCTATCCAATACCATACTTATCCAAATTACTGTATTTACTCTCATAGAAATCTAAAAGTATCAAAAAAGTAAGCATAGCAGTGTATGCTACTCTTCAGTTTTCTGTATTCCAGAATGCCTATACAACTAGAATATATTGTATGTGAGCTGAATGAAATCTGACGAGAACGTTGGCTCTACAAATTTCAACCCTAGCTTGAGAAGTCAGTCATTAGATAAGCTGGATACCAAGATGATTCCGTTACATTATAAGCTTTATCATGATGAGAAGTAGAGATGGAATAAAAATTAGGTACACCTTTATTTTGGACAATTGAATTGGTAGGTTTGTGTTAAAACGCCTTGTGAATACATCATGATCAGCGCTCAAGCAATTTTCGGAATTATTGCTAACATGATTTTCACGAAGCAGATTTTCCGATTTTCCGATTTTCCTATTTCCGATTTCTATTTTATTTACAAATTATTAACATTTGACGTAGACCTTTTGCGTAGCAACTTCTACACTAAAGATCTTGGGTTTGATTCCCAGAGTACTGTTATTGGTTCTTCTATGAAATTCTCAGTAGCAGTTCGGAGTTTAGGCTTTTGCCCGGTTAACAGCAATAGGCTCGCTCCCTGTTACATAGGACATAAACATCCGATGAACTGTGGGTGTACATTAGTACACCTCCGCATAACCCTTCGTGGAATACAAGCGTAATAGTATTTAGATTCTGCAATTGTTTACCATATCATATCTTCCTTGTTTCTGCGATCATAGGTGCGAGTAACGTAATCAACATACCGTTGATCACTCTTCGTAATATGTGTAACATCCTCAGCAGGTTGGAGTCAGTCAACATGACAAATGGATGACAGCTCGGCGTTCAAGAGCACGACGATTATCGAATTACGTTCCCCGCGTGTCGCGTTGCTCTTTCGTTTGTCATGGCCACTGCTCTTTCCGCTTCGAAGTACTTAGTTGCCAGCTCTACCTACAGGAGTTTTGAAATTCGAATATTTCGGTCGAATTATCAGCTGACTGTCTGAGAGACTGTTAGAAATCAAGGAATTAAGGCCTTAATAATAAAATTATACTTGTTGTAATTTCATATTAATTATATAGATTTACTTATTTATACTTAACAATAATATAGGTACCTACGTAGGTAATGAATCACTATCAACATTTGAAAACACATTACATAATTATTATACAAGGCAAGCAAACATTATAGACATAAATTATCGAGGAAGGTGTACAATACCCACTAATTAACGGGTAGGTATAATTGGTATTCGTCTTCCCATGGCCTTTTATAGGGTACGTGAAGGCAAATATGGTTTTTAGTCAGCACGGGTCCGGCTTACCCTACCGCCTCCACGGTGGCAGAACGATCCGTATTTTTGTGATTCGGATTTTCGAATCATACAATTTTTTTAAATAATTATAACTTTACTGTTAATAATACTGCTTAAATGTAAATATAAGTGTAGATAGATATTATAATAATTATATAACCACATTGTCATGTCCTTTAATATAAATTAATAAACACTTAAGTCTAAGAACCTATGAACCTACAGACGCCAGCAGGTCAAACTATCCAAAACTGTCAAATTTTCCAAATTGAAAATCTATCAAAGAAATCTGACAGATTGCCGATTGGGGTAGCTTGATGTGCATAAGCTTTTTTTCTGGACTTACTATCTACTTATTTGTTAACTAATTTATTATTATTTTATGCACGGAATAGATAGATAAGGTTTACCTTATCTATTTCGTGATTGTAGGCATGGTTTTCGGTGCAGTATTAATAGCTACTAAGGGTGGTAAGTACCTACGGTGTTTTAGCAAAGAATACACTGGTCATAGGTATTCCAGAGATAGGTCGGTATCACATCAGAAACCACCTCAGGAGTGTGGTGCGCGATTAAATTATAAATAATGTTAGTTATCTGAATGTGTCGTGGCCCAAAACATATTTTGGTCTACTTAGAGCGCCTATACGGAAACCACCCCTTACTTACTGGAACCTGCTAACATTAGGTATCTTTTGATAAATATGCAATATGTAACTAGCCAAATATTAAATAGTACAATCCCTCATTGTTTCTGCGTTGGCAACACTATCCGGACTGAGCATTGTATCCTGCCGGCCGTGACAAAACGACCAGGATGATGCCAGGGAAGTGCGAGGAAATAGAAAATATTATACAAATTGGTGACTGCCTCGTCAACCGAGTTTGGTACAACTTGGTAAGGGTTGAGGATAACCAACGCACCGAGAAACCCCTTTGATGTATGTACAGACGCCAGCAGGTCAAGCTATCCAAAACTGTCAAAATTTCCCAACTGAACATGAACCTTATTACATCGTATGGAAATTGAAAATCTATCAAAGAAATTTGACAGATTGGGGCACCTTGATGTGTTGGCCTCTGTGCCTAATTAAATTACGAGAACTTTTATAAATACTTATTAAATTATATATAATTAATTATCAGTCGCTTAAACGGTGAAGGAAAACATCGTGAGGAAACCTGCATGCCTTAGAGATTTTTCTCGACGGTGTGTGAAGTTTGCCAACCAGCACTAGGCCAGGCCAGGCTGGAGACTAATCCCTGGAGACCCATGCCCAGCAGTGGGACAGTACATGGGTTGATGATGATATAAATATTAATTAATAAAATTACCTACTAAGACAGTTATAAGCATTATACCTACCTACCTACATAATTCAATATGATACATATTTAGGTATATCTAATATTTATAATCAATTTTATAAATATTATATGTAGTAGGTACCTGTAATTATGTACCTTAGTTCTTATTATCTAAGTTATAAAATTTCACATCTTGAGAAAATCTCATGTTGGTTTCAAGTTTTATCTTTTTATTCAAATATACGCAATGGTATTATGCGGAAGAATTGTTATATCAGTTACTGTTCAGACAGAGCGTAATCACATCATAATGATGAGATAAAATAATTTCACGGTTATAATAATAAAATGAAAATTTACATAATATAATGGATAAAATGGGTTTTACCGAAGAACGAAAATTAATTAATGTACGCTCGTGTAATTTAGAACAAGTGGAAAACGGTACAGGTGCCAGTGTAAAGAAAAGGCTTTGTAGGTAAGTAAAAAGCGGTAAGTAGGTACTTAACTATAGGTACAAAAATATAATTATAGTAAGTAGGTATCTATTTTATTTTTTCAAAAACAATCATGTTACATTCCAGACACAGTCAGAAGAGAAAATCTGGAAGTAGAAAAGCAGGCCGTGTCGTTTTTAAATCAGGACAATTTAACCTAGAAAAGTGGAAGAAATCAAAATATCGGGTGTTCCCCGACGTTGTAAAGGCCTTTATTGACGCGCAATGGAGATGGACCCTGTTCTACTGCATCCTTACATATATCATCGTTTGGTTAGCTTTTACCGGAATTTGGTGGGTTATCTTAGATTTGCACGGTGACTTCGAACCAGAACATTTACCACATGCGGACAATTCTTCTGAATGGATACCCTGTGTTAGAGAAATCTATAGCTTCACGTCACTATTCCTCTTCAGCATCGAAATCCACACGACGATCGGCTACGGGAAAAGAGCTATTACACTGGAGTGTCCTTCAGCAATGTTTACAATGTGCATTGAGAGCATAATCGGCACTATCACACAATCTTTCATCATTGGCATTGTTTTCGCCAAATTGACGAGGCCAAAAAGTCGCGCCCAAACGTTATTGTTTTCCAAAAATGCTGTTATCAATCAAAGAGATCGTAATTTACGATTAGTATTCAGAGTTGGAAACACCAGAAAGTCTAGAATCATCTCGGGCAACGTCCATGCTTACTTAATCAAGCACAGTCCCATTGATCACGTGTTAGATAACCAAATAAAATTAGGCTTATCGATGGATTCCAGTGAAAATATTTCATTCATGTTCCCAGTTTGTGCTGTGCATACGATAAACGAGAAAAGCCCATTTTACTCTATGTCAGCTTCAGATTTATTGAAAACGGATATAGAAATTCTCGTAGTACTTGAAGGAACAATAGAATCAACTGGGCAACCAGTTCAAGTAAAATCAAGTTACACGACCCAAGAAATTTTGTGGGGTCATCGCTTTACGGATATGGTTGAATATCAAAAAGATAAACATGGTTTCGTGATAGATTATTCTAAGTTTGACATAACCAATACTGTAAATACACCTTTGTGTTCCGCTGCACAACTCAATTATTATTATAAACATAATATAAGTTTTTCGAAGAAACTGAAATAAACAATGTTTGGAAAGGTTCTTGCTACACTTATCTTGCCTTCTGTAAATGTGGATTTAAGAATACAATGATTTGCCGAAGCTCCATTAAATCATGATACATTGTCCTTATAGCTGTGATTTGATGTTCAAGTGCTGTTACCATTAGCTTGACCACTTTTAATTGAGTGCGACACATCTGCAAGTCTGAATCAAATTTCCAAAGCAGTTTTTTATTTATTTCATGTTGTTCCTCCATGTATTTTGTTAGATAAAAGGTCATGATTTTTTTATTCTGATTGATGATTTTAAGTACCTAACTATTTTCGTTCACTTATCACAGCACAATCACACGGTGAAAAAAAATAAAGCGTTACAAACAACAATATTAAATACTCTCTCAAGTGTAAAACTAATACCTACTACAGAATTACTAGTGTAACACTGTTACCTAAGTTATGTATCTATGTGTCATCACAGCGATAAGATTTCAGAATTGAATGATATATATTTACATGGCATACCTCAAGGGCGATAAATTCAGTAATTCTTATTTTTAATCAGTTGAATCATTTACCAATATTTTACAAACTCAATTAGGTATCTACTATATATTTATATTTATAGTTTAGACCGAAGTTATGTGCGTATGCAAACTGCTACTAGGTGATAGATAGGTAATATTTAAAAGAATTGGCTTTATGCAGGGCGTGCCACGGCTATGGGACATTTAAGAAAATGTAGGTAATTTTCGATATTTTGCTATAGACTGTCCGAGACATTATTTATATTTTACTATATTCCGAGGCGTCTCTAGCCAATGTAGCGCCCGTGTGCAATGCAATTATTATCGTAGCGCCCTCGAGAAAGCGCGCTTTCAAAATGAAATGGTTACAAATAACTATCAGCACACCACAAACTGTCAAATTACCCCAATGGATAATAAACTCTATTGCTTGGAGATTAAATTGAAAATCGATTGAAGAAATTTGACAGTTTTGGATGCCATGATGTGCTGTTTGGCAGTAGAATAAGCGCGGCCGTCCGGCGGCGGCGATCGCGGCTATTGGCGCTCGGCGTCCCCTAGGACCGCTGCAGGTGTGCACACCCTACACCATGTGTAAAGACGCCCCTGACTATATTACAATACAAAACACTACCAACAGTGGCAGTCAAGATGACGCAGGGTTGGTACTAGCACGTTTTTACAGTACCCTGCCGGCCAGCCTATCATGCACCCTTCGTTTGATCATGTACCTATAGAACTATAATTGATCGAAGCATGGCCACAACACAGTAAACAATTTTTCGTTCCTGTAAGTTCTAAGGTGGTAGCTGACAATAATTTATCGTAACGTAACATTCGCTGACAACGTGATAAAAGCAGGGACCGTACAACCCCCTTTATGAGTTAATTCAATTGAAAGGGTTACCCGTTGATTCGGTTACCGCATTGGATGACGTTACCTCTTCGTTCCTGTAACCTTTTCCTAACACCACTGAAAGGGTAATCCTTTCAATATGTTAGCCAGTGAAAGTAATTACCCTTTCCTTTAAGGTATCCAATTGACGGGGGGGTTATCCTCTTGATAGGGTTTTTCAGGGTAACCGTATGGTTATCATCATAATTTACGTTGTTAGGTAGGGTGAGGAGACTATATAGAAATTTCTCTTGCAAACATCTAGAATTGTATTACTAAGTAGTTTCGTTCATAAGGCTTGATCACACAGTGCCCTATATCGTGTAATATTGGGTGATCAATTCTGTAGGTAATAAAGATTAGGTAGGTAATTAAATTTAAGTAATTATGTAGGTACACAATAACAATAAAAAAATAGGTATATAGAATCTATATTATGATGTAGAGAGGATGGATGAACAGAGATTGATAACCATAGTTCCGTATTTATCGAGTCGCTGTGGTCTATTTAGCTCAGAGCAAGTGGTAACTGATACGTGCTAGCTCAATGCATGCTATTTTGAACTTAATGCAAGGTTACTAGAGATCAAATTAGTGTTTGGACTCGGAAAGTGTTACAGTGGTTGAAGGGGTAACCCGTTCGGAACGGCTTATCGTTTAATAATATAACCCGGTAAGAATTTAACCAGATGTTAATAACCAGGTAACCAAAATGGTTACCTGGTTTTGAAGAGGTAACCCATTGCAGCGGCTTACCGTTAAAAAGTGTAACCCCTATGAATTGGGTTTTCATGTTGGGTAACAACACTTTGCAAAAACCCTATCGAAAACTCTTTCAACGGGTAACCAAAATGGTCCCTGGATAAAAGACGATTGCATTATTACCAAATTATTGACAAACATTTCGGTTCGCTGCACTGGCTGCGCACTTTATGAAATTCTATCGTCAAAATTCATTTTTGCTGCAAATAATGCTATGAAAAAGTCAAACTACACCTCTACAGTAAACTAATGTTGCCAGTTTAAAAAAAAAATCTTTCCTGGACCAGTCCTCTACGAATCGAATGACGTTTACTGTTGCCAACATGCAGAATAGAAAATAAATTATGACAAAATTGTGCTGTCATTTTTCTGTCCATCGAATCAATCACTGTTGGTTTTCTAAAACAAAAGTTTATTATTGAGTCTGATAGGAAAAGATGTTCCGAGCTAACAATTTTGATAAGTTACTTGGTGAGTAACAAGATATTATGTCAATTGCTTTTTTATCGCATCATTGTATTGTGTCTGTCCACAACAAAAACATATTTTCGTTGTCACAATTTCACTAGGCAGTTTTCTCTGATTAGCATTTACCTTTCTTTATTTTTCTTTCTAAATAGTCAGATCATAACGGTTTACTTTGGGTATATGACTCATACTGTTTGATAAAAGCCAACGATGCACATCTTATTGGCAATACCTACAATTACTAATATAAAATGGTGAAATAATTTGTTCTAGATAAAGCTACAAGTAATCTACGCTTAGATCCCGATTGGCCGACAATCCTACAAATATGCGATTTGATTAGGCAGAATGATTGTTCGTAAGTATTTTTATTTTATTTTAATAAAATTAGCAATACACACAATGATAAAGAATTTATCTATTTTATTATTCCTAACATTTAGGTCTTTTATAATAATAACATTAATTTTAAATCGAATTCCAATAAATTGTATTCTTATTTGTCTATAAATGTTATCAGTCAGTGACATGTAAATTCATCATTGATTGAAATGATTATGTGTAGTAAATTTAACTATGATGATAAGGCAAATAAATAACACTTAAGGATCATTTACTATCCTTTAAGAGAAACAAATAACATAAGATACTATATCTTATGGTATTTCTGTGATACCAGCTTGTTAAACAAAAAGTAAAACATTTATCCTTTGATTTATTAAAAAACCATGACCCACCAGAGGGTTGATGCAATTCATTTTCTACTGTCTACTAATTGATTCTTGATAGATTAAGTAATTATCTAACTACAAACTATCATATCAGTCATTAAAAAAAACATAATATACACAGTATATACACAGTGTGTACACTTCCTTAACCCACCAAGACACAAATTCTGACTTTATAGGATTTGCTGACTGGTAAGCTAGTAGGATACTATCCAGGGTTTTAGAACCTTATTAATGTGGTTTAGTGAATTAATTTCCTTCTAATGTTTGTTTCAGACCAAAATATGCAGTGGCAGCGGTCAAAAAGAAATTGTACTCACAGAATCCCCACCAGGCCATGTTTGCACTGCTCACCCTTGAGAGTATTGTCAAAAATTGTGGTAAGATTATATTATTTTTCTGTTACCTTGTAACACAAATAATTTTAATACTATTCATTTTAATTGTCTATCAGTTCATCAAAACAGGACAGTCTCTAATTAATTATAATAAAGAGAGACTCATTTTTAATCAGTGTTAATATTGTAGATATAAAATAAGCATTTTCAACTAATTTAGAAGATATCACAAAATTCAACTTGATAAATAATAATTTGTATGAGACTATATTGTGTATATTATTTCAGTTTGTCTGTTTAAAAAAGAATCATAGTATTTAATTTAAATAAATCCATTTTTTCAATAAATTTAAAATGTATTGCACTTGTAATTAAGATAACACAACAGTTTGAAAAGTAGGTCAATATCTTAAGCAAAAATCAACCTTATGGTACACATCTAACTTTCATTTTCATATTACTAAAATTTTTTTGCATTCCAAATTGTTCTATTAGATGGTAAATTACACTTTAAAAGCTAGGAATATTCATGGATGAATCAAGGCATAGCAAGTTACATTTTAGTATCAATGAGGTATGACAGTCCTCATTATCCTCCTGCCTCAATCCAAATATACTTTGGGTTGTCACAGTAAAAAAAAATCCCAGTCTATCAACGGTCATCTTATCCCTTTGTTTTTTCTGTACCATATTATATAACAAAATGTATTACTTTTCTTAGGATCTGGAGTCCATGATGAAGTAACATCAAAAGCCTTCTGTGAGATGCTGCGAGACCTCGTTAAAACTACACAACATGATAATCTCCGCAGCAAGATTCTGGAGCTGATTCAAGCTTGGGCCTTTGCCTTTCGAAACTCACCTAAATACAGAGCAGTTCAGGTACGCAAAGTATACATAACACACCAAAAAACCTTGTATTTTCTTAAGGCAAAGCAGAGGTTAAACTCTTGTACTGCTCTATTAATTCAAATGGGATTGGTCAACAAAAAACGATGTTAGCTATCCTCGATATTGATTTGGGATGTTATCCTACATTGTAACCAGATACTGTCCCACTGCTGAGTCTATGGCCCACCACTCTAGCCTGACAGGCTGCGTAGGCTGCACACACTGCCATGAAAATCTCTCAGGCTGCAGATTTCATCACTATGTTCTCCTTCTCCATTTGCGAGCGAGCAAGCGACTGATAATGAAATGTAAAAATCACAATGTGTGTGCCTTGGATTCGAAATCGAGACTTGACGTAGCAGTCCAATGGTCATATCACTAGGAGACTGCTGGACCACAGCCTGTACTGGTTGTGGTGAATTTCGCGGATCTCATTAGGGCAAACGATTGCAAGCGCGTTTATTAGTCGCCCCCTCAAAAAAAGGTGTATTATGTATTTAACGCCGTCGCCGACGCCATCTAGTAATAATAATTACAAACTGACATCTAAATGTGTTGAAAATGTTAAAAATGCTTATCAGCAAAATATGATATTTGTTTGTCCTAAACCTAATAAGGCTTAATAAACCTTTGGAAGGTCATGGTTTCATTAATGTTTTATACTTTTTTACATTAAGTATTTTATTTTCAGATTTCTAGGCTAATGTATTACTGTTTGCTCTCATATCACCTAATGTAATAATCACAGTTAAAACAACAAAGTTCTCACAAACCATGCTGCTACTGTAGTAAGTACACTACTCAGCTGTATTAGGAAAGTAGGCTCGTATTTCGCCAAAAAGGCTGTTAGGTATATATATTTCTTTAGCATTATATTAAACAGATGATGTTTCATATTGTTTGATTCATAATTATATTTTATGTAATAGCTTACACTGAAATCCAATCTCAACTGTTATCAACTTACTAACTTACTACAATCTAACTTGAATTTACTTAGAATACAAATAGACATAATCCGTCACAGTTCACTGAACGTTTTTGTATACCATTCCAAGGTTGAGCAACACTAGTTCTTTGCAATATTGATCTAACCACACCTATAATTTAATTACGTCGTGCTTTCATGTCATAGTCACACTGTTCTGTAGATATTTAACAATTACTACATGACATGAAGTGGCGCTCATACTTGTAAGCATTCATTTAATTCAATCTAATCAACTGCTGCACACAGAAATAAATTGAAATAATTGTTCTGTTTACATTACGGGTGTATGTCAATGTCCCGTCTGGTGATTTTATCTTTAAGTATTTATCTATTACCTATTTATTGTTGTCTTATATACGCACGCGTTTTATATAAACGATTTGCATAAATATGACTGTATAATTATGTATTCTATAAAGTATATGTGTCAGTGCAATATTACAAGCCTATATAATTTATATCTTGTTAAAAAGTTATTTTCATTGAATTATCAGTCATTCATACCATCCAATCTCTCGACCAGATTCCATGCGGGCGCACATACATATAGTTACCTATCTATAAACACAGGTTAGATATTTATGTACCTGTAAATGTCGCGTCATATGTTATCAGTCAGACATAGTATGAATCATAATCTCATGAAACAACATAAACAGTTTTCTGTGGTGACTGTCCTTTGTGCTATTGAGTTTTATTTCAAACACTGCCTGGAAAATGTTTTAAATAAAAGAAAATGGTTAAATCTAATGCTAGCTAAATAATGTTAGGTATAATTTTAGTTGACTGTGAGTTCATGGTGATATATTTATGCTTAGTTACAATAACATAAGTATTTTATGCTTGTTGTTTTTTAAAAGGACACTGTGAACATTTTGAAGGCTGAGTGTTTCAAGTTTCCTCCACTGAAGGAGTCTGACGCTATGTTCTCTGCTGATACTGCCCCAGAGTGGGCAGATGGAGAAGTTTGTCACAGGTATGTTTGAAATTATTATATAAATGTCCTACTTCATCATATACATCAAACAATCTAGAAATCCTTGATGATGAGGTCAGTGAAGTAGTAGTTTAAGTAGTTTTGTTATCCTCAAGTGAATAAGTCAATGTCATTCACTTTATTTTCCTTTAAATGAATACACCTTATTCATGCTGTGGACTTGTTGTTAAACACAAAAGACAATTTTTCTTTGCAATGCAGATGTCGTGTGGCATTCTCGTTGATGGTTCGTCGGCATCACTGTCGCGCGTGCGGCCAGGTATTCTGCCAGCAGTGTAGCTCCAAGACATCTACCTTACCTAAGTTTGGAATTGAAAAGGAGGTATGTTTCCACTTTATTAGATTGCATCAGCTGTGAATTTTCTTCTTACTTCAACAAAATAATTTTATTAGGCATACCTTTTGTATAGACAAGCTGGGGTCTTGGGCTTATGTCCTTATAATAAAGATAGTACTACAAAATCAATTGCTAAATCTGTGACTGCGTATACCTCTCAACTAATTGTAGACACAATAGATAATCTCATTGTTATTGGGTGCTAAAAGTTTCTAAATAACAAGTAATTAAGATGTTTCTACTTGTTTACTTATCATGAGGTTCAAAAGCCAAATGTTTACAGGTGCGAGTTTGTGATGCTTGCTATGACAAAGTTAGTCGGCCCCCGCCATCATCTACAAAACTGGAAATTGTTGATACTTCCAGTGATTATGGACCTACTGCAGCACAGCCACAGGTAAATTACTACTGTTTCATTGTTATTACATGATCACAGCAAGTGTAGCACTATACTAAATGAGTAAACAACATAATTTTTGTAGTCTTAAGTTACTAAATTTATTTACATTTTTAGTTCAGCTAAACCAACTTGTTAGATCTACAACTGCACATAAATGGTTACAATTGCCAATTGAGGAATAATCATTTTAATATTCTTGTACTGTTTTTGAAGATACATTATTTATTACAAAAAAGAAACAATTTGTACTTATAAATTACTTTATTTTGTTAACCATAAGAAATTAACACTGTCCATCGTAAGAATCACCTGGCATTTCACCACCAGGCACTAACATTGCAATGTTATTGCCATTCAATAAGATTTGGTCCAACTTCGTAATTTTTCTTCCCTCTGGCGTCGATTCATACTCTGTGACGTCGTCCAGTAACATGTTGACGAAGTCATCGAATCCTTGTAAGGTGCCCACCATTTCTTTGTCATTTTTCATGATTATATGTATTCGAGAACCTATACACTTGTCCACAAGTTCAAGTGGCAGTAACGTGTTCGGATTGGGTAGAGAAGCTTGCGCCATTATTAATTTGACGAATTTGAATTAATGATGTTTAATAAGAATTTACAACAACTATGTAATTTCACCGTTTCACTTTTTAACGTAAAATCGTAAATCCAACAATGAAAAACATGATCAATCGGTCACGCTGTACTAATTAGAATTTGATGGAAGCGGTTTCGTTCAGAAATGTGGTTTTGTTATTTTTTTTCTAAAATGAAAATTCTATTACCCACCTGGTTCAATTTTAGTGCTATGATTTTATTGAAATGAAATTCTTGATTTTTGTACATGTTTATTTTGTACTATCCCGATTTCTATGATACATGGTTTACTAATTTCATAATTTTCAAACTTATTTTTTTTCTGACAAATATAGAAACGTTTTAGAACGATTTGAAATGTTGCCACCGTGAAAAATAATGTTTAATTTAGGGGTAATTTAGTTAAGGTAGGACATAGCATTACTGATCTTTAAATTAAAACAACTAACACTGACACGTAACTACAATAAATGCAAATACATTTTTAATTTATCTACGTAAAATTTTCTTTCCAAAATATTTTTCGAAATAATAATAAAGCTGCTGCCGATGCCGGTGGGTTACTATTTTTTATATTTTTAAATGTTTTTTATACTAATTAAATATTTCAAAATAAAAAAAATGTATACAGAGGCCAGCACATTAAGCTACCACAATCTGTCAAATTTCTTTGATTGATTTTCAACTTTAATACAGAGCAACAAGGTTCATAATCAATTGGGAAAATTTGACAGTTTTGGATAGCTTGACCTGCTGGCGTCTGTACATATAAATAAAGTGAATAATGAATATAAATGAGGTTTTGTTGTTTGTTTTCTATTATTAATATTTTACGTCCTATTCCAAAATTAAATTTGGCAATGCGTTTTTGAATGATTTATTCATAAATAATACCAAACAAACTTACATTGTAGGTAAATTGAATGATTGACAATCAATTAATGAATGACTGATATTATTCTCATTAATGACGTTCACATGACCATACATCAATCTATAGATGCAGTTTGCTCTCTGGACCCCCGTATTCTATGGATATTTAGCATTGGCTTTTGTAGTGCTACTGTTTGATTAGCTCGACGTTCTCGTGTGTACCTAAGTGTGTCATGTTCCGTTTTTTCTTGAAACATTTTTATTGTCAATTATTAAAAAAAGACTATTTCAATTATGTATAATTAATAATAATTACATTATTTTAAAAATATTATTTTTGAAGAGAAAACTTGTTCGTAAAATAAATTATTGTCTGTTATGGGGTAAGTTCGTAATGTGTATGGTAACACTGATTTGTACGCCATGTCATGTTTGAAATGTTTCTCTTGTTTGCCTTGTCAATCATTTCAAAAATAACGAATCTGAAACCGACGAAAATAACTTGGTTGTTTTGTTTTACATAAAAGTGAATAGAAATGGCTAAAAACGTGACGAACTTTCGTGGTGAAATTTATTTTACTCCTAATGGTAATTTACACATAAAGGACGAGCCTGTAACTCCTATTGAAGATTTTGGCGAGCAATATAATTTGGATTATTCCTTCGAACACGAATTCGGTAACATCAGAAAATCTATGTCTATGAATGACATAGCGGCACTGAAAGAGGATTTAGTCAAGCTGGAATTCAATGATAAAGATTATGATAGACATCGTAAACCTTCAGGGGCTCCACTGGAATTGTCTCGAAGTAAATTTGTCTCCATGGCAGAAGCTATTTACCATTACCAAAGAGATACGCCCGGCAGATTTCATTCTAAGCGACCACAGACATTCCGTTCTCAAAGAGCAAATGGGCCATCAGGACTCACTATTCCTCAGTCTCCTATGTTAAGATCCAAGACACGCTCGAGGCCGACACACGTGATGTCCCAGCAAGAAAAAGAGGAAATGGAACTTGAAGAGATTAGAAAATTCAAAATAAAAGCGAATCCTATTCCAAAAGCTGTCATAGAAGGCTCAAAAAACCTCCCTGAAGTATCGAAAAAGCCTATTACTGTACCAGAGCCATTCAAGTTGACTGAAATTCAAAAGAAGCTAGCACAAGCGTCTGGTAGCACTCATCAGTTCAAGGCCCGGCCAGCTCCAAAGCATATTTTAGAGAAGGCACATGTACCTGCTAAACCCCCGGTACATGTAACTAAACCAGTAAGTCCTAAATTTCGCTATAAGAGAGCAAATTCTGCAGATCAGCTTAGAAATGATAATAATCTTCTAATGAAATCTCAAAAGCATGAAGAGAAGCCACATAATAATATAAGAATGGGCCCAGTGAAGCCAGAGCCATTTTCATTTGAGAAAAGAGATGAAGAACTAAAACGTCGTAGGGAAGAAAGAATCAGGCGTCAGATCGAAGAGGAGCGCAAACAAGCAACATTGTTCAAAGCACAACCTGTGCCAGGGGCTGTTAAGAAACGCATGCACTGCACTGCAGCTAAAGGAGGTTCTTCCACAACATCATCTACAGAAAATAAAGAAAACATAAAGTTTGAAGCTAAACCTCCAGTGGTCCTGTACAAAGAACCATTCAAGCCTGTACTTAAGCCAGTACAACTAGTTAAACCAGCTCCTTTTGAGCTTACAACAGAAAAACGAGCAGCTGAAAGAGAGAGATTTGAAAAACAACTTAAAGAAAAAGAGGAGGAAATGGAGAATATGAGACAATTAAAGGAAAAGGAACAACATGTAGCTGAAGAACGGGCAAGGGCTGAACTGAGAGCAAAGTTGATACACCATGCAAAACCTGTTCCTAAAGCAGGAACTGCTCCATTTGTACCAGAAAAGTCTGTTGCTCCCCTTACTGTGCCTGAAACACCCAAGTTTGTTAGACGGTTGAAACAGAACTAAAACTAACCTAATTTATATTTTCTATTTAGCATTTTTAAGGAATTTTGACATTTAGATATTCCTGAATATTTTTAATTTTTCTCATTAGGATATAGATGACATTAAAATTCCTATTTTCCTGGAGAATAATATTATTTCATAGCTGTATGATCTTCTGTATAATAAATAATCTTAATGATATTATGTTTACTTTACTTCTCTCTAACCTCATTACAGGGTACTGAGTAGGTACATCACAGATAACACATATCAATTTAGTTCAAGCAAATTGTTGACATGCCTTGAAATTAAATATTTTTGATTCTGATTGAAATCAAATTATTGAAAACATCACAACTCCTGTGATGAAAGCATTATGTGCATTCTTGATTGATAATCGCAGGTATAGCAAATTATTACTGCTAGAAGTGTTCATAACAAGTTCATCGAGTTAAAACCTTGTTCGAACTTGCTGTGAATGTTCTCACTTCTCATTAAATATCATCATCAACCCATGTACTGTCCCACTGCTGGGCACAGGTCTCCTCTCACGGAACGAGAGGGATTAGGCTATAGTATGTTGGAGTCTGTTCAGTCTAACCAGATGCAACTGAATATCAGTTGTTTACATGCAAGTGACTGCTGATCTTGCAACCTAATTTCTGGGCAATACTGATATCCTGGGGATGGACTGGTTGTTAGGCTTTCTGGGCTCCTACTACTTCACTAATGAGTGTCATAAGAGTTTTTATGTCAACTGTAACCGACGGCTTTACGTGCTCTTCGAGGCACGGAGGCGTCTCGATGTGTTAGAGTGGTCACCCATCCACAGGCAGACCGCGAATACCACAGCTTTGCCTGGCAGATCGGTTGATCAGACTATTAGCCACGAGCAATTAAATTTAAGGATTTATATGGCGAATGTCAGTGGAACCGCCGAGAGGGGACGCCCTAGAAAAACTTATACCGACCTTATTGGTGAGGTTCTCCAAAAAGGTCAGGTGCGTAGTACTCGCAAACGGCGTGTATGTATGAAAAGATGTATATGAATGTGGTCGAAGCGAAAGAAGTATGCAAGAATCGTAGCAAGTGGCGTTCTTTAGTTTCTGCCTACCCCTATGGGAAAAAGGTGTGAGTGTATGTATGTACTTACGAGCATTTAAATTATTGTAGTATGATTTTTTAAACTAGTGTTGAAAGCCATGTAGCTAGTTTTTGGCTTTTCAAAAGTACTCTACCTAATAAAGACTACTTAAATTAACATTTTATTTTATTTTTATTGAAGAAGCAGTGATAGCCTAGTGGTATGACCATTGGACTGCCAAGTCGAAGGTCTCGAGTTCGAACCCAAGGCACGCACCTCTGACTTTTCGAATTCATGTGCGTATTAATAATTAATTATCACTCGCTTAAACGGTGAAGGAAAACATCGTGAGGAAACCTGCATACCTTAGAGATTTTTCTCGACGGTTTGTGAAGTCTGCACTGCAACTCGCACTAGGCTAGCGTGGTGGACTATAGCCTTATCCCTCTCAATATGAGAGGAGACCCGTGCCCAGCAGTGGGACAGTATATGGGTTGATGATGATGATGATGAAATTAACATTTTGAGTTTTGATGAACCAACATCCAGTTTCATCTTAGCTAGCCGTCTTCCTGGCTATTTATGAATAGGTATCTAACCAATTCACGTATCTGACGATCGAACTATCAATAACAAGTAACTTACTGATAAAGGACATTGTCAGTTTCACATGGCTTCCGATCGCCGCGGCACTGAAGGATTCGTATAGATCGCCCGTTCATATGCTAAAAATACGAAATATTTATAGAAACGTACTGGTGGAAAAACTGCTGAAGAATTACAAGAGGAGGAAGAACTGCAGTTGGCGCTAGCTCTCAGCCAGTCCGAGGCTGAACAGAAGGAGAAGGAACGCAAGTCGCGCCCTCACATTGCGCCTGATCCCACACCGCATCATCCTACGCGTAAGTATCTAACCAAAGGTTTAATTATCAACGTTACAGGTCGTGGGTACGATTCCCAGATTGAGCAGCGTTATTGGGATTTTTATGAAATTCTTACTAGAATTAGATTTTATTAGTAATAGCTAGTAGAGAGATTAGATTCTCAGCAGCTCGAAGTTTGGATTTGTGCCCATTTAATGACAATAGGCTCCGGCCAAACTGTAGGTGTACATTTACCTGTAATACAGGTTTTTTACTAAAACCTACTTCAGGCACCAGCTCTCACAATGTGAATTTGTAAAGTTCTGAACTGTAAGGTGCTACAAAACCATTGTGAAAGAAAATAAATCAATTTATTAATTTATAATTTATAAGTACGCCTTCGGGAAATTCAGGCGTGATGGTATGTACTATGTGTTAACTACGTTTATCGTAGGTAAAATGTTCGTGAGAATTAGTTATAGATTAAATATAATTAAACCTTCGTATTGATACTATGATTATTAAAATTTCTGTTATCCTATTGCTGTCCCACTTCTAGGCACGGGGTTTCACATTGAGAATGCTAAGGCGGTAGCCCACCATTGACATAATGCCGGTTAACACAACTTCAAAAATTTTCTCAGATGTGGAAATAGGGTCATTATGTAGATGAGTGGTGGCAAAGACTCCATACAACTCGATACTTGCATCCCTTTTGAACAGGCGCTATTAGGCAAATATTTAGAGACGAGACTAAGCATGGATAGAAGTTCGCCTCTGAATTATGACCCTTAATGTCTACTATTGCTAATCAGCAAGTCAAGCTTCCCTCCTTCTTAGTTTCCCTCATACCAAATAAAACTTTCGCATCTCCTGTAGACTAGAATAACCAAACTACTAAATGTTATCCCCAGTGTCACCGACGCCATCTTCAGTGAGTGCATCACCAGAACACAGCACGCAAGCCAACTCCGAGCTATCTCGGTACCTTGATCGCAACTATTGGGAGCAGCGGATATCCCGCGAAAACACCGTCGCCCCCACTGCGCCTGCGCCAGCCTCGCACACCTCCGATACCACAGAGGCAAGTACTATTGCAATATTGTTTACTTGAGTTTTTTTTTACTGAAAGATATCATAGTCAAATCGTTAAAGTTTCACTTAATTTCCCCAATAGTCTAGTCACTAGCGACCGTAGTGAGTAGGTATGAGGTCCTGGATTCGTTTCCCAGGTCGAAAAATAAGCTTAGGAAACATGTGCATACAGTGTAATTTAATTTTAATATCTATGTAGTTACAGTTCTATGAGAAATAAAATTCTATAAACCGAAAAGTGTTTTACGTTTAATGAAATTCTCAGTAGCAGCCTGGGGTTTAGTATTGTGCCCCGTTAGAAGCGATAGATTCACCTAATTTTATATCCTACCTTAAAACGTTCTGGCAAACTGTACGTTAGTTACAACAGCACCTACAGAATATCGTCGACTTGCTATGTTATTTTAATTATTTATATTGCTATACGTGCCACAGTTGCCGTATTCCGTATATTCCTGTACATTATTTTATATTTTGGATTAGACACTTATTCCCAGTTTTATACAACTAATTCAGTATTAATGTTAATGTTTTTAAATTAGTCAATGTCAATAATTTAATATTTTGTTTCATGAAAAAGCAATGTATTATTTTTTAAATTGTTTGCAAAATTGCATTAGTTACAGTATGGTTAAATGTATATCCACAGGAATTCCCGAAGCCGTCCACTACAAAGGCTCAAGATGATGATGTTGAAGACAAAGAAATAGATGAATTTGTGGAGTCACTGAAATCTCAAGTTGAAATATTTGTTAATAGAATGAAGAGCAACTCTTCCCGGTAAGATAATATGCCTACTTGAGTATTACAATAAGCAAGCGAGGTTTAGTTTATTAAATAGGTGTTACTATTTTTTAACAGAGGCCGCTCCATCGCCAATGATACTGCTGTCCAAACACTGTTTATGAACATAACAGCTATGCATTCACGTCTGTTACGTTACATACAACAACAAGATGACAAACGAGTTTACTTAGAGAGTTTACAGGTAAACAAACCTTTAATTATTTTTTGATGTAGAAGAAATTTATTAGAAGCAGTACAATTATTTTTTTTATATATATTTTTTTTTCAGGACAAAGTAACTCAAATTCGAGATAGTCGTGCTGCTCTTGATACGTTGCGTTCTGAGCACGCGGCTCGGTTGGCGGCCGCCGCGGAGGCAGCCGAACGCCAACGACAGATGCAGATGGCTGCTAAACTACAGACCATGCGAAAGAAAAAACACGAATATCTACAGTACCAGAGACAACTTGCTTTACAGAGAGTACAGGTACGGAGAACACAGGCTTTAATATATTATAATTATATACTTGATACCAAAGCTGAAGGGTTTTTCTTTATTAGTTTTTTTGAACAGGCTAATCTCTGAAATTACCTTTCAGATTAGATTTTTTTTTGCATTTGATTGCCCAATTCTTGAGGAATGTTATATTTATAGTTAAAATATAAATAGTATTTTATATCACGGTACGATCCTTAGGTGATCAGAAAAAGGAAAAGTCCTGACGGGTGTAACCGCAGGCCACAGCTAGTATATTATAATACGTGTTATATTTTTTTATATAATTGTAGATTAGACGCACATTGCTTCCTCTTCTACATTGCTGTGCTTGAACAGCACATTGAGCGTAATTGATTTACCAAATAAACTACATTTTATTGCATAAAAATGACTACAAAAAATATTAACAGTCAGTATTTATTTTAAAAACATTTCTAATTTTCAGGAACAAGAGAGGGAAATGCAGATGAGGCAAGAACAACAGAAGCATCAATATTTAATGAATGCTAACAATTACTACATGCCTAGTGTGTCCATGTCACAGTACCAGCCTGGATATCCGAACCAGCCAATTTACGGAAACCCACAATTCCATCCACAAATGATGCCTCAAGTCACTACAGACAGCAACATTCCAGTGTCTGCTCCCGGACAACCCCAAATGTCCACGGCGAACATACCTTTGAATATGAGTCAAATGGGAACAATCCAGTCTATGCCACAGCTGACGAATACGTTCGCTGGGATGTCGACATCCGCTGCTGCTATTAACCAAACTCCCGCGCAGTCGTCCATGAATCAATCGAACCTTAGAGCCAATTTATCTCAACAATTACCATTACAACAACAAATGATGTTACAGCAGATGCATCAGATGCGCATGCCAATACAGCCCGGTATGCATCAAATCGGGCCCCAAACTATGACCAATGGGATGCCTGGACCAAACATTCAACAGCAGAATGGACAAAATCCACAGTTACCGAAACAAAATTTACCTAACCAACCTCAGCAACAACCTAATTCGATGATGCCACAGATGTCAGTTGGTCAACCTAATATGGTTCAACCAAATATAAGTCAACAGTTAATGAATGCAAGCAATCCAATGCTTGGTTTGCAAATGCAGAACATGAGAATGCCTCTTATGCAAGGCAACCAACAAAATACCAATCAACAAGTCCCCGTTTCTGGATATCCAAGTATGAATATTCCTAACCAACCTAATACTCAGCAACCAGGATCTCAAGCTCCGAATATGCAACCCCAATCACAGGCACAGATGAATATGCCGGGACAAACGATGCCAATGCAAGGGCAACAAATGATACAAGGTCAAACTATGCCTGGGCAGCCTCAAGGTATGCAAATGAACAACAATATGGCTCCGGTGAACCAAAATGTACCTCCTCAGGGACAGCAGGTTTCTCAATCACAGGGTCAGCAGATACCACAACATCTTCACCAGCAGCAGATGTCACTCAATCAGCCAATGTCCTTGCCTAACCAGGGAATGCAAGCACCAGGTCAGCAAATGATGATGCAAGGCCAACAAATTCCTGCTCAGGGTCAAATGATGAATCAAGCTCAGAACCAGCAAGGTCAATTACCCCCTGGTCCACAGCAAATGAACCAAGGACAATTACCGCCCAACCTGCAAGGTCAGTTACAGCCTGGAAATCAAAATCAGATGCAAATGGGACATCAGATGCAAATGGGACCTGGTCAGCAGATGCAGCAGGGTCCCCCAATGCAAGGTCAGATCCCCCAGCAAATGGGCATACCTCAACAACTGCAACAACAGCAATTACAGCCAGGCCAACCTGGACAACAAAATATTCCAGGACAACCCATAAAAATGCAGCAGCCGAATGTGCCGCAGGGTCAGTCACCACCAGGTACCAACCAACAGGCGCAAACGCCGGTCAAGTCTGAACGTAATAATAACACTGGGGAACTGATTAGTTTTGATTAAGAACAGCAATATGGGGTAATCTCTGCAAATTGTTGACTGGAAGTAACACTTATTCTTACCATAATAATATATGTTATAAAACTATATTATGCATTGATTAATATGCACTTAGTATTGTGCTACATTGTGAATTTTAAACCAATTCATTGTCATGTATAGATAAATTTGAGATTTTTAGACTATAAAATTGATTGCCTTTACTTATAAATGTTGTAATATGTGAGATGAGAATGATATGTAAAAATTATAGTTCGTTTCTATTGCAAAGGTTTTCAGACGACAGCATTTTGATTTGGTAAACCTATCTTTGTAACATTTATAAGTAAATGGGTTTTCAAGCTTTTTAATTATCACAAATAGCTAGTTAACAAATATTTATATTGCCGTAAAAATAGTTCC
Organism: Acronicta alni; assembly: GCA_964056405.1. Lineage (NCBI taxonomy): Eukaryota > Metazoa > Arthropoda > Insecta > Lepidoptera > Noctuidae > Acronicta > Acronicta alni. The sequence continues at coordinate 6,622,026 of OZ043920.1, forward strand.
AGATCAAAATTTGGCAGCAAATAGGCATAACATGTCATAATCATACGAATTGAAATATAATCTATCCCATTAAATCATTTGCTGTAGTTGATAGTTTTGTTTTAGTTAGACAAGCCTTGTAATCTATGTAAATGCAAATATGTATAAACTTTTCGTCGTTCGTATACCGTAGTTGATTTAGATATTAATATAATGAGAAATTCTAATATTTTTATGTTTAACTATATTTGATGTGGTAATTGTTTTGTTATAATATTTTAAGTTATATGATGTATAGTACGACGTACCAATAAAAACAAAAAAATATTTCGTTATTATTTTGAGCATCACTATGTACAGAGACCAGCACATCAAGCTACCACATTCTGTCAAATTTATTTGATTGAATTTAAACTTTAATTCGAAAAATATAACTTTTATTTATGACAACATAACTAAAATATACCTAATTTATCTACACTACTTACTAAAAAACTATAATTTAAAAATAAAAACAGGGTAAACTAAACTAAAACTAGACTAAAAAATTGCATCAAAAAACTCATCCTCGGCAATGCTTAGTCTCTGGCCGAAGTAGAGGTCAGCCTTTGGGTAACGTGAAGTGTCGTTTAGACGTTTGGCAATGTCCTTAAACAGTAACGGAGCACTCGGACCCCATGGCCCCAGCGTTTCGACCCCAAACGGTTCGAAAAAATAACTATTTATAAAATTGTTATATTTACGCCGTGTGTTGGTCTCCGCAGTCGCAGCAGCAGCGCCAGCACAGCCTGCCGAGCTAGGAAGATGGGATGGCAAGAGTGTCGACGCACGTTGCGTCCCACACTAAAGGTCTACCCATTTTCCAAGGCAGCAACGACATATCCCGTCCGGTCTCTTGCCGTTGTCACGTGCCAAACCACTTGGTTCTAAAATGGCTGGAACGCCGGCGGTGACAAGGGCACGGCGAATGATGTCGTTAATGCTGGCATGCCTTGCTATTCGACCTACGCTCCTGCTGCAAGACAAACCATGGTGTCCGAGGCTATCGACAGCTTCACCACATTGACAGCGATGCGGAGCACAACAAGGAGCTCTCGAGTCGAAGGCAAACTGCGATCCGGAAAGTTGAATCATCCAACATAGTACCTAAGTTGGAAGAGGGAAGTGCTTGTAACCACAAACCCGACTCCTATTTACCCACAGCCAGCAGGCGGGCACGCTCTGCAGTATTGAGTGACGTTTTAACAAGTTCATTCCGTATCAATCTGTAGTGTGGCTCATCCCACTCCCTCTGGGAAAAAGGGTTAAAGGGTGGAAGGGTATTGGGACAAAAACTACGCCAGGCATTCTTACCCTCAGTCACGTAAGGTATCTCGAAATAAATCAGTGATGAAGCTAGAATATTCCTTGTTAATTTCTCGGTAGTACCTAGAACTGAAGATAAGAATGCCGGTAGAGACATTCATCCATTCGAAATGATAAGGTTCATATTCAATTGGGAATATTTGACAGTTTCGTATAGCTTGACCTGCTGGCGTCTGTACTACCATGGATAAAATAAATAATAATTTATCGCTGCTACTACCGATACTGAACAAATTATAGGGGACATGTCAGATGTTCTAGAGATGAATATGGTGATACAAATTTGCAACGCGTGAAACATTAACATTATTCGCTCGCATATTTTGATGTTGGCGATTTCGAGTTTCGGCAGTTCTCGTTCCTTGACTTTTTTTTTAAATCATGGATGGGTTTGCGCTTGGCCACAATCTCACCTGATGGCAAATGTACATGTGGTCTAAGATGGACCCCGCGCTTACCTACTTTGTCTAGCCTTAAATTGCGGCTAAATAAAATGCCTAATAAACTGATTGAGCGTCATACTCGATTCGCGAGACCATGTAACAAAATATGAACACCTTGGGTTAGAAAACTAACGAAACCTGTTTTATTTGCCAAAACTTCGTTATTTTTATAAGATAAATCCCTTCTTTGCCTTGGTACCTTTCGATTGTGGAGGCCACACCAAATGATCCAAACTCCAAATCCTACTTTGAGACGCATAGAGAAAGATCGATTCGTTTATGTAAAAATAAATAAATATATGGAAATAGTTATGGCAAGGTTACCTCCCAAAGATCTAGTATGACCACATGCGATACACTCTTAGCTTCAACCACGATGAGCCAAGTTTAAATGCTGAATCTGCTGGGACCGGGCCTCGTTGACCATGAAGGTATAGCTTCATGTGGTTGACTACGTAATAATGAAAGGACTCGGACGAAAGGTGTTTGGTTAACCCACCAATATTTCTATATTCGAATTGTATCTATATTTATATTTATTTATTTATTTTATTTTAACACATTGTGGAATCCACAATGTTATATGTTATGGGTCAGTGTTATGAATGAATCCATATCACTATCGTATAGTATTATGGGGTGAATTCATATCTATGTAGCAATAGTATAAATAATAAATTATGCGACGGTAATAATAGTAATACGGAGTAATACCGTGTTTACAACTATCAATTATCTACTGAACTATATTACTGTGAATCTGTGATCACTATTTTCATGAGGGCAATCCTCTGACTTCTATAGATATAGAGGTCAGTGGGGCAATCCAATTAAAGTTTGAATTTTGTGGGGTAAACAAAACTGTTCTGTATTTTCTAGCCTTTCATTGATTAATCTCTATTTTTGAACGACCCCGATACGGAAAAAGGCGGGAAATGCAAGCCGTTGACATAAAAAATAACTTCCTTCTACAAAATGTCAATGTCATAATCATGCTGCTCAGCTGTAGTTTAATTTGTTTACCGGTGATTTTATTTAATATTAAAATAAATTCCACTTGAATTATTATTTAAATTGCTGCCGTAATGGAAGATGATAACCAGGATGGTCCATTTACTGTGTGGCAAATGTTTAATGCACCGACTATGGTACTGTTTAACAACTTACAACATGCAGCTGATGGATTGGACAGACTTCTTACTTCTATTATGAAATTATCAGGGTAAGGCTTTTGAATTCGTTCAAGATATCAATATTGTGATCTAACTGAGCCTTAAAAGTGAATTATTAGAAGTGTGGGTAATTGTTTTTTAATATTAATTGTTCTATCAGTAAGTTGTTCAATCCATTGTGGTATGTTATAGTGACTTTTCTGAAGTGCTAGTGCCTCGAGCCGGGTCATCTAGGTATCCAGATTCGTATTACAACGCATTCAACACATGGCTGGTTGGCAGATTATTTTATGTGTGGTCTGTGAAGGAGTTGGAGAGGTAATATTGTCAAATTTATCTACTCTAAATCACATAATGTTCCCAAGTCACCCTACAACAATTATTTGTAGTTTATTATTTTGTTACTTGATGGGTAAACAGTACAATGAGCTACCTTTTGCCTCAAAAAGTCCTTTGGGTTGCAAGTGAAACCACAGGCTAATTATACAATACTAGTGACCCGCCCCAGGGGGTTTACTCCCTAAGCATGAAGTCCCTAGTTTCGACCTTAGTTATGGGTGTTTCCTACTCCGTATCACCTACGGATGGATGATTCGTTCGGGTCCTGAACTAAGAATGAATGACAACACAACTTGACAGTTGTCCCTACTCTCGATGTGGTTTTACCCATTTGAAAAATTGAATTTGACACTTGTTTTATCGGACTCCGATGTTTCGTAGAATTTTCGAACGGCTCGTAACTTGTTGACGGAGATACGGTAAACAGTAGGAACTGACTTTATATTATTATAGATAAGTATATTTAAAGTAAATTAAATGAAATATTTTAAAGATAAAATTAAAAGCTCTCCAAGGTATATTTGTAGGAATATGGCCTATGTTGTGTGTATTTTAACATTGAAATACCTTATGTTATTTTTTTCAGAATTCATACAACAAGCAAAGATGCTCAACTGAAAATACTAAATATACTTTGTATGAATGCTGCATCATTTTATAACAGTTTGCATTCTGAGTACTTTAGTGTATTAACTAAACTAATTCAGTATTATAAAGACAAGCCAAATGATCAATTAAATGAACTTGTTTTAGAAAATTTCAGATCTGAGCAAATTGATATTCCTAATGTACAACTTAATTTGGAGCCAATCTATGTGACTGTTAAGGATTTAGAAACATGTAAAACATTAATAGATTTAACGCTTCAACTACTAGCTGAAACTTTACCAACAAATTCTATTCATATCAATAAACATAAACCAGAATATTCTAAGTTGTTTAAAGAAATTCTATACATGCTTGAGCACTACAGTGTTGATTTGAAGTTCTGCTCCCTAAAATTCTTCATCCATCTGATTAGCAATTATGAACAAGTAGGCATATGCAAATTTAATCAATGCTTTCCAAATGTTTATCTCGATTTACTTTTTTCTATAGAAGCCTTGGTAAAGTCATTAAATGTCTTATATGAAAAAGGTGAAATAGATGAAATATGCCTAGATAATTTCAATAAACTGATGCATAGTTTCCTGAAAATTAATGAAGAAAGTCCTGATAAAGACACCAAAGAAATTATTTTAAATATTTGCTCTGTCATTCTCAAGACAAAGGGAAATCAAATATTTAAAAATGAATTAAAGTTAGAGTGCTTATCATTGAGTAAAAACATAGATTTTCCGAAAGACTTAATAGATGTGTTGAATATGGATGCTAGTGAAATAGAAGTGTTAACAAAGAGCTACTGCAAGAATATATTATCACACATTGAAACCAATATACAAGGTAATAAACAAGTTGATTTTAAAGAAAATTGGTACTACAACCAAGTTATCAATGTAATTAAATCTATTAAAACCTGTGATGATAAAAAAATAGATATATTTTTAATAAGATATCATTTAAAGAGATGTCTCTCTGGCCTGGCAATACTGCAACATGTTGGCATTCAATGTGAAAAATTGGAAGAAAAGACAAAAATAGAGATACTGACAAAAGAAGATGTTCAAAATATTTGGGGATCATTACTGAAGCTTATAGGATATCATAAGAATATAATTCTGGCTGACAATAATTGTAGTAAAGCATTTATGGACATACTTCTGAGTACAGTAATCCTCAACAAGACCATGACAAGAGATGAGTGCAATAGAGTTCTGCAAATAGTATGTCTACAAAGTACACCTCAATTTTCCGAACAAAATATGGGGCATAGTGATAGTATAAAATATTTAATTCTGAAATATATGCTTGTCATAAATCTAGTTTTAAAAACAAAACCTAATGATGTATGGGTCAGAATTATATCTAACTTGGTCAATAGTTTCATCAAAAATAGATCTACCAATTTGTATAAAGAAGTAAGTGTTACTATATTTTTTCTATGAAGTAATTAAATCTGTAAATTGGAATCTAAGAAATGGTTTCTGTTTTCAGATTATTCCGCTGTGTCCACTGTTGATATTGAACAAAATATTGTCTGCAAGTAAATTTATCGGTGATTTACTTATGCCTGCCTTCCTGCTAAAAGACTGTGATATTCAAAGAGAAGTTGCTTCAGTCTTATCAGCTATAGCCTGCATGTCACTGGGATCTTATGAAGTCATTGCCAGTATACCAAAAGAATATTTTGGTCATTCTATATTCACAAACAATATTGTGGACATCATGCTAGTATGTTCTAAATGTCATAATTTGGACAAGGACAGTTACTCTGAAGAGTTTCTGGGTAAAATGAATAAAAATAAAATTGAAGTTTGTTCAGAAATTAATACCTATACACCAAGTCAACATTCCACTATAACAAGTCTTAAAAGTTTATTTGCAAAGTTTTTGAATTGGAAACAGTATACAGACTTGGTAAGCAGTGGGTACTGGCATTTGTTTAGTAGACTTTGCCATCACTACTATGTACTCAATTATGGTGTTCCTCAAGATATTATTAATGAAGAAAACAATCAATATGTTTTAAAAGCTTTTAGACCATTTGTTCATCATTGTACTGTAAGTATTATAATAAGAATAATCGGATACAATTTAAAGACGAAATAGCACATGGTAATTGGTACTAATATTTCAGGTTGAAGATTCCGAATGGAAATCTCATAAAGATTCTGCTTTCAACCTGTGTATCAACATATTAGTGAAGTCAACACAGTCTAGTTTAGAAAACAATGATTACACACAACAAACCAATACACTGAATCTCATCAAAGATTTTGGATTGTGTTCCAATGAAAAAGTGATTTTGCCAGTTACAAAGCTTTTCGTTTATTTTATAATGCATCCATTATGCTCTCTTGGGCCAAAAGCTGTAGTGAGTCTAAGAGATGTTTGTGAATTTCATGGATATACACCGAATCAAGTTTACCATAGATACAAGAAGGATTATTGTAAACTTTTTGTTGAGTGTAGCTTATACAGTGGAAAGGACTTTGCAATATCACTACTGAAAGTAGTTAGGGCTTTCGGCTTTGTTGGATACAGAGATTTCATTTCAAAGGATGTGCATCACTTCTTACCATACTTAATGCCTTACTCTGTTACCATAAAAGAAGTTCCTGCTATGATTGAAGAGATAGCGTCCCTTGTACAATGTTCGGTTTCGGATTTCTTGATCGACAGATTCCCTCATATATATGTTCACGTTTATTTGAACGAATCTAAGGAAGTGGAGAAGAAATGTCTTGATACTATTGGACGGCTGACAAAAACGCCGGTATTGAGTTTGATAAAGAAGCATTTTAGAGTAATATTGACGGAGTTTCTTCTACAGTATTGTTGTAATTCGGAAAAAGTGTTAAATGCCTGTAGATATTTGGCTTGTCATGACCCTGATGTGTCAACACCGACTGGAAGCATGAGTATGAGTACGTCGCAAATAGCAGATTTTCTGAATCCAAAGTTTTTGGGTGTCCTGGCGTATTTCGACCACAAATTAGTAAACGCTAAAGTGGCGCTATCTGTCAAACGAAAGGCGTTGAAAAGCTTCCCTGATATTATGCAGTTGATGGGAGTTAAATATTTGACGCCACTCAGGTTCAAAGTTTTAGCTACTTTGAGATCTGCCCTTCATTTAGCCAAGGAGTTTCCGAATATTGTGGCCGAGGCATGGGGTGCGTTCATACATAACATTGATACTATATCCCTAGGACCTCTGATGTCCAATTTGGCAGTATCACTGTTGCAGCAGTTGGAGTACGCGCCACAAGAAATCAATAAAATATTCCATTACCTGGTTTTAAATAATGAGAATTTGTTGAGCTCACATATATCGGACCTGTTCTTCTTGGAAGATACGAATATATCGGAAAAAATAAAAATGGTTATTAAAAGACATGTTAAGAGAACTCAGCCTGATGGGTTCCTAGACAAAATTAAGTGGTACTTGCAGCATTTGAACCATGATATACCTACTATAAAGGCATATGCTTTCTCTCATCTAGACAAGCTGCTAAAGAGTAATAGATCTGAAATACACAAGGCGATATTTGGCGGCAAGAACATTGATCCTGTTATTGTGGAGCTAATAGACTCTTTGTTGATGGGTATGTACATATTATGATGTGTTTAGAATTGGAATTAGAAAAACGTAGCATGGTTTCATTATCTCAATTATAAAAATCTCTGGAAAAAAAATATTTCGTAAACTTAGATTTTAGGCCGTTTCAACAGTTCCCGAAAAGATATCAAATCGTTTTCATGCACATATCTAAACATTGAGCTGCTAATAAAATAATGTCTAATAGGAAAATCCTAATAATAGTTGATACTAATAGGAAAATCCCTTTACAAGCTGGTTCTTCTCTTGGCTTTTTGAAACCTTTTGACTTGATATGGAAGATTCTTCTTTATATATTTCAGGTTGCAAAGACCCGGACGCTAAAGTATCGCTATCAAGCGGCGCCTGCCTCGGTCAGCTGGGTGCTATAGAAGCGGGCCACCTGCCTCGTCAGTACGTGCAGCCTGACAGGTCTCCCTTCGCGTTCTCTATAGGAGACGATTGCTTCGCTGCCACTGCGCTTGTCGAACTTTCTAGGGCATTCCAATATGAAAAGGATACTATGGTAAGTTTAATGAAATTAATGAAACATGCATACATCTTTTTATCGCATCGACAATAAATGAAAATGTATGAAAAACGGGACCGGCTGTATACAAAGATGTAATTGCTGCCTTTGTGTTAAATTACACGTACATATGTATATGCCATCAGTATTATTTTTTTCAATAAAAATTTACATTAATCATTCATCATTGAAAATTTAGGTAAATCCCCTCAAATAAATAACGTCAAGAAACACAAATATAGTCAACTGAAATTATAACATTTTATTTTACAGAATATGGATTGTTATGCATTGACAATTCAAGAGATTTTAAAAATATACGACATATCACCTTCAGGTAGCAAAAATAATGTTTGGGATAGTTTTCCTGAGCATATGCATCAGATTATGCATCCTTTGCTGAGTTCCAGGTAACTTATTCACTGAATATACAAAATATTTGCATTCCTGGTCTTAAACTGTGATTTGTTTGTCTATGTTCTAATAATGGTTGGACAAACTTCCTATCAATATGAGCTCTTTGTATAATCACCGAGAAAGTAAACTTTTTTTCGTTTTTTTTTCATGAGGTGATCTTCGACTGGCCGTAAATCCTGCTTTAAAATATTATCACAAATCAGTAAATATGTAATTTTATTTCCAGATATACATTGGCGTATCCATCGCAACCGAAGAAAGCACATCCACTATTTGGTTCAACATACGCAACAACGTTTTTAGAATGGGCCCACAAGTATTTTCATCCAAATTATAACCATTGATAAACTAATGTTAAACATTATTATTTTACATTATGATATCAATATTTCTGTCACATTACAGTTGGGCGGGGCAATTGATTCCACTGATAGAGTCGGAAAGCATTCGACAACTCTTGCGCACAGTTCACCCGAGCATGCGGCGTGACGTCAGAACTCTGTTTCTCTTCCTACCCTACGTGCTGCTTCACGCCATCAAGTCGCAGAATAATTTTCAGTACATACAAGAGGAAATTTTAGCTGTAATAGGTATGTAATTAAATTGGACAATTAAAATAGCTTTATCACTTTTCTTTCGACATGTATACTTGATAGATATTTTTTCTCCATACTTTCTAAAGAAATAAATAAATTTCGTCTGATATTAAGATACAACGTAAAAAATGCTAGTGTAGGCAAATTTTATTTTATACCTCCTTTTATATGAAGTAGTAATTTGAAATTAAATCAATATTTCCGAAAATGATGCAAGGTTCAACAGGACTTCTATTATTGCTGCTGAAATTTGACATAGACTTGACAATTAAAATCTATGAAAACCAATATTATTCCAGGTCTGGAAAACTTTGAAATAGAAAATGCAGTTACTATAGAAAGATCAAGATATAAGATGCTGCGGCATATTAGAATGACTCCCACCATCAACTCTGTACAGACTGAAGAGGGCAATCAGGTAATATTGTAGCGACATATCTTTTTGTATATTTTTGGCATTTTCCATGCTAAGATTTTAAATTTATTTAGAAAAATTCGACCGCGGGCAGGATTCTAACCTGCGTCTTCTGGTTAGGTAATTTTTCTACCGTAGGTCTGTTACTGACGTCACCATAAAACGTAAATTCAGTATGTGAAGGAAAAATTCGACATAACGGGTAGGTATCGCGGTGGCTTAGTGGTCATAGCGTCTGGTGTACCTAACCAGAAGACGCAGGTTCGAATCCTGCCCGCGGTCGAATTTTTCCTTTTCTAAATAACATTGTAGCGACATGTCGACAGTCGATTAATGACGTCATTGATTGCATCGCGAGAGCTTCACGACAAAAGAATGTATAGTTTTGACATGTTCAAATATCACATAGCGTGACGATCCAAATAAATGTTTTATTGGTACTAGTACATAGTATAATTCTCACCAAATCCTTTACAGAGCAAATGCAGTAAAACAATTTACACCCTGTTGGACTTCCTGAATAGATGGCTTCTGGAATGGTGTCATTCCAAGCAGCGGCCAATAGAAAACGAAAATTACAAGTATGTATTATTTAAATTTGCATGCTGAGAGTTTTGGTACAGTCAACAAAAGAGATTGGTATACAGGTAGCGAACGAAATCTGCATCTTTACACAGATTGTGATTTAAATAATTACCCGTCAAAGGCTGATGTGTAGCAGCTTACAATACCTGCGTTTTGACACATATTGCGTGATACATTATTATACAATCTTTAAAAAAACACAGACGTTTAATAAGCTGCCTGTTTACTTAACTCTTTTGTCGATCGTACCTAGACCTACCCTATAATGTTTTATTAATTTAGTTTTTTTTTTAACGTTACAAAGGGCAATTTCGTCATTTTTGAACAAATTCGACAAGCTGACGATAGCTCGCGGTAACTTCGTTTGCGGCGAGCTAGAACGAGCGCTACAATATCTAGAGCTGTACATGGATGAAAGAAAAGAACGGGTGCAGGAGCAGCTTCCATTCCTAGCCGAGATATACGCCTTGTTAGATGAACCCGATTCGGTAGCTGGTAAGAAAATTATTCTCTTCCAATACATCATCATCATAATATCGGCCTGTTGCCGTCCACTGCTGAACGTAGGCCTCCCCCAAAGAGCGCCAATCATCCCGGTCTTGGGCAGTCCGCATCCATCCGCTGCCAGCCACCTTCTTCAAATCGTCTGTCCATCGTGTCGCAGGGCGTCAATACATCATTATTTTGAATAATTAACGTCCCCGTTGCGCCGCGCTGAGTTCGTGTTTGTTTGGGGTAATCTTAGAAACGACTGTACCGGTTTTCATCATACGATTTTCTCCAATAAGGCTATATATAATTTCAGTAAGACTTGTTTCCAATTATGGATTCTAAGAAAATAGTATGTAATAAGGGACGAGTTTATTGCAAAAATTACATAATTATCCAAACACTGAAATTTTCATACAAAATTCCAATAACACTGAAGACGCGCTTACGAATCCGAGACAATACGGCAGATAACTTTTTTTTTTCTAAGAGTATTTAATTGTTTAAATTCTGGCGAAAGCTTCCTTTACTTGCCTCAAACTAATGCTTGTGATACAAATCCTTTGTATATTTCAGGTATATTGTCAATGAAGAGGTCAGAGCCTTCACTCAAGGAGTTGATCTTGGCTCAAGTGGTGACAGGAAGATTGCAGGATGCGGCGTTATGCTACGAACGTTTGGCGCAGGAAGGACAGCTAGACAGACACAGTTTGCAGGTAAATTTAATATATACTACACAGCACACAGCACTGAAATCAATAAAGTATCCATAGTGTTTTTAGTTTATATAATAAAAAAAGTATCCATAGAGTTTTCTCCGTATTCGTGGCTTCTTAGTACTCCATAAGTCTATCGGTTCGAAGTAACCGTAATATTGATTGATTTATTATTTATTTTTAATTTGAGCAAGTGCTTTGTTGTGGATTTTAATGATTGGCGCAGCTGAGACTGAACTTTATGTGAGAATATGTGTTTGTAAACGAAATCACGATACAGGGGGACAACGTTTTATTCAAAAAGTTTATTTTTAATTATTTGAACCAGTCAAGTGGAAACCGTTATACTTTTCAGGGCATGATTGACTGCTACCTAGGTCTGGACCAGCCATTCACCGCATACCGGTTACTGAGTGAACATGAATCTGAAGACAGTATGATGGAGCTGTCAGCTGAACCGTTGTGGCGGCTGGGAAGATTCGATCAACTGGACGAGCTCTGTAAAAAGCCTGTTGTTAGTTAAAACTTCATTTTTAGTTATAAGGCCAATCTCTTGTTACCACAGATTTTGAGGAATTGCATAGCAAGAAATAATTTATCATCGTAGCCTGTTCATAAATTTACACTGGTGAACATTGATACAGAATATTTGCTTAAGAATATTGCTTAATTCTTTGATTAAGAATATTTGCTATAAATACCGATGAATAAGCAATATTTGCTCTGAATACGAATTGGTGGTATTTTACAATTAACAGTATTGTGTGGTCATTTTTCTTCCATTCGATTTTTGGTCAAAAAACGTAAAAATTATAGTCCGGTAGGTAATCGTAGTAAATATAAGAAACATGGCGCATGTTATTTAACATTTTAGCGTACTTACATATTTAACATTTTTTATTTATTTATACCTACCGTACAAAGAGAACTGGGGTGTACTTTACACCTCTGCCTAACCCTTCGGGGAATACAGGCGTGATATGTTTATTTATTTGTTATTTATAGCCACCATCTAAAGAGAACTGGGGTCTACTCATGGGACGTATTCTGCTCGCTTACCGCCAACAAGACCACGATGCTTTCGTCATATCCTGCAAGGACACCACTAGCAGGCTTCTCTCCCAAATGGACGGCGAAAGCAAAGGAGAAAATGCTTTGAGGAGTGGATATCAAAGTGTGCTCGGACTTCACATAGTTACAGAAACGATTCATGCTGAAGAGGTTTTGCAAAAGTAAAATATTATTTTTATTATTTCGTCTTAGGACATGTAATGAAATGTGATGAGTCACAACAGTTCACATTTATTTATCAATAAAATAATTTTAATTGCTTTATTTTATATGCAAATAAACCAATACTTACAGGTAGTTATAAAATGTCGCGTCATGAGATGCATGGTTCCAATATAGTAGTTACATTATAGAATTTTGTACCTATGTATTTTTTATTTTAACACTAACAAGCTAGTCTTTCAAAACCTTATTACTTATAACGTTCCACAGGCTGAAAGAGTTCAAAGATGGTGATCGCCAAAGTACAGAGATGATAAATCAGCTGTTAGACGAGTGGAGGCGGCGGTTGTGCGTCGTGCAGTCCGACGTGAGGACTATAGAGCCCCTGCTGCGCCTGAGGAGAATACTACTACACCAATCACAAGTAGGTTTTACTCGAAATATTCGAACATCAATCAATATTCACAAGCAGTGATGATCTTAGTGGACTATTGGACTGCCAAGTCGAAGGTCTCGAGTTCGAATCCAAGGCACGCACCACTGACTTTGCGAAATCATGTGCGTATTAATAATTAATTATCACTCGCTTAAACGGTGAAGGAAAACATCAGGTGTGTGAAGTCTTCCAAACTGCACTAGGCCGTGGTGGACTATAGCCTGATCCCTCTCATTCTGTGAGAGGAGACCCGTGCCCAGCAGTGGGACAATGTATGGGTTGATGATGATTCGAACATCAATTCAGACATACTCGAAAAATGACTGACCTTTCCTACTTCTTAGTGCATATAAGAACTTATAGAAAAAGTGCTACAAAAACGGTTTGAACTTTATAGACGTAAGAAAGGATTTTAGACTTTCGATTGTGTTAATATTTGAAAACTGATTTTAGCAACTCTTAGAGCCAACACACCCCTTTACTGCGAATCGGTTGAAGTCATGCATTGGCGACCTCTGGTTGCAAAGTGCAAAACACGCCAGGAAAGCCAGAATATTTCAACAGGTTAGCGAAACATTTTATATAAATTTTTCTATCTACTCAACTCATATCGCAAAATTTTGTGATTTGTCAACTTTAACTAATTTTTAATAATTATGTGTTTGTGAGTATTTTCTAAAACACTAGTCAGTGATGGACTGCTCCACACCCAAATATCGCCAATGATGTGTAGGTCCCATGTAATAGGGGTGAGCAAACCAATTCAGTACTTAATTTTTCTAAACTCATTTTTTCTTTTGTTTTTATTTTTTAGTAATAAGCTTATGTACAGAGGCTAACACATGAAGCTACTCCAATCTGTCAAATGTCTGTGGTAGATTTTCAACTTTAATACACAATGATAAAGATCATGTTCGATTAGGAAAATTTGATAGTTTTGGATACCTTGACCTGCTGGCGTCGCGTACAATCGAGATACCTCCTATTTGACCAGTTTATACCCTTATTTTTGCGAGGATATGGTCGAAAAATGGTTAACCGCCAGCGAATTACTGCACATGTCTCACTGTAGTTGAATGGATTTTTCTTACTTTCTTTCGATAACAATATCATTGATTATAAAACTCCATTTCCAGTCATACATGTATATTTTAAATGCGGAAGAATACCAACCGGAGGAGTTGTTTATTGAAAAGTCCAAAATGTACTGGGCGCGAGGGCAACACGAGCAAGCGTTCACCACATTACGACGAGGATTAGACGACACCTACCCCATGTTAGAACAACTCAATAATGATCAGAGGTAAGTGCGTAATAGTTTAATTGTGTAAATACTGTTAGGGAATGAACACGAAAAAGTCGTAACTCGTATTGGTCTTTCAAATAAAACTACTTTTTACCGATTTTATCGTGTTATATTGATATTATTAACCCGTAACAGTCTACCCGTGACCATGGACGCTGTAAAGGGTCTGAAACGTCCGGATTAATAATATCAATATAACGCCATAAAATCCGTAAAAAGTAGTTATTTTTCAATGTATAATATTCGCGTAAATGTCCGAAATCGTATTGGTCTTTAAGATATCAGATGAATTGTAATAGATAATGAAGAAATGAGTAACTAATAATTTAATCTAAATGCCATTGGTTAATTGCCACTGAATCCTGCCCGCGGTCGAATTTTTCCTTTTCTAAATAACATTTAATTTCTTTTACAGAAAAATATGTGCTAAAGCAAAATTACTTATAGCTAAGTATAACGACGAAACCACGAATGTTGACGTGGATGTCAATATTGGATATTACAAGGAATCTGTTGAAGTTTTTAAACAATGGGAGAAGAGTTTGGTAAGATTTTTAATACCATAATATAACATACTATTACGCTTGTATTCCTCGAAGGGTCAAACAGAAGTGTACTAGCGAACTGTGGGTGTACGTTCAACCATACTAAAGGTGGCGAGTTAGGGTGTAGACTGTTGCCATTAACTGCACAAATGCAAACTCCAGCTGCTACCGAGAATTTTATAAAAAAAAACCCAATAACATTTTGCTCGACCTGGGAGTCGAACCCAGGATCTCAAGCATAGACGTTGTCATAGTGAAATATTTATTGAAAACGAGTTACCGCTAGAGGCATAGGTTACACACGTTCATAACACATAATATGTGCCAGAAAAAAAAAACTAACGTCTATCGTAACTCGATCCTTCATAAAGACAGAATGCATCACACATCAATCTGCATTGTTCTCATGAACTATTTAGAACAAAATGGTGAACCAAGATTAACACTAATCATATTTTTTTAAAAGAGTGTCTATGGAGTTTCTTGCCGGTTCTTCTCCAGAAAACCCACTTTTTTGAACTGTGCAACTAGTTTTTACTTTTCAAAAGTGCTATTTTAATGGTTTAATTGAAATAAAATATTTAACTAAGACTGCCTCATTAGTCTAGTGGTCCTAAGCGCGACTGCTACGCTAGAGGTTCTGGGTTCGATCCCCAGGTCGAGCAGTGTTATTGGGTTTTTCTATGAAATTCTCAGTAGCAGCTCGGAGTCTGGATTTGTGCCCGGTTAATGGCAATAGGCTCACCCCCTATTACATGGGACCTAAACATACTGGCGAAATGTGGATGTACATTAGTACACCTCTGCCTAACCCTTCGGGGAATACAGGCTAGATGGTATATTAAAATATTTGAATTACTTTGATTGAATAATATCTCCAACATACGTCGTGTGCAACATAATTATATTATGTAGTGATTACAGACTGGTGACATCTAGGTTTCCTGTTTCCTTTACTGTCCTCTGGTGGAGTTAATCGTAGATAAAGTTATATAGGTCCTTGTTTTCTTTGATACAGGTATGTCTTGGAGCGTATTATGAGAAAGTAAGCAGCGGCGACGGCGTTAGCACCAGCACGATGTGGTCGCGACGTTTGTATGCACTGAACAGCTACGGCAAGGCGCTGCAGTACGGACACAAATACCTGTACCAGAGCATGCCTAGAATGTTGTCTATATGGTAAGTAAATAAATACCTATATTGATTTCTGTAATTTTTTTCATTTATGCGAATATTATACATTGAAATGGTCGCGGGTAGACTAGTCTACCCGTGACCATAGACGCTGCAAAGGGTCCGAAACGTCGGGATTAATAAAATCAATATAACGCGATAACATCCGTATTATATTTCAAAGTAAATAAATAGATAAATATTTGGAACATTTCACACAGCATGATCTAGTCCAAACTTAGCAGAGCTTGTACTATGGGTACTAGACAATGGATATAATACTTATATCCTTTTTTGTAAATACATACTTATAATACATATACGAAACACCCAGACAAACACAAACACTTATGTTCATCACAAAAATATTTGTGTCTTGTGGGAATCGAACCCTACCACCTCGTGATCAGTAGTCCGCAACTCGAACCACTGGACCAAAGACGGCGTCAAGTCCTAATGATAGTTACTTTTTATTGTAATAAGATGACTACAAGCACACGGGCGGCCTGATGGTAAGCAGCAACCTCACTTAAAGATACCAGCAGTACCACTCGCGCGATATCATCTGTGACCTTAGTTGTTAAGTCTCATTTGCCCAGTAATTTCACTGACTACATTACTCTTCAAACTCAGTAGCAGAATAGTTGACGAAGCGATGTGAGGAAATATCTCAAGTCAGTCACATTCTGTGGCTAGAGACAGGTCTCTCCACTGACCACATAATTTTAGTTGGATTTTTAGCTTTTAAAGTACACAAATATGTGTGAATCGATCCCACGACCCCCTGATTAGACACAGATATTGTCACATTAAAGTAAATGCAGCCATCAACGATCCATCGAAAATCTGCTCCCCACTTTTATTAGTTTTTTTTCTAAGGATTTTCTCATCGCTTATGGATAGTAAGATATATGTTAGTACCTCTAGTAGATAATATTATGGTTACTTAAATATAAGTACAGACGCCAGCAGGTCAAGATATCCAACACTGTCAAAGTTTCCCAATTGAATATGAACCTTATAGTAATGTATTAAAGTTGAAAATCTATCAAAGAAATTTGACAGATTGGGGTAGCTTGATGTGCTGGCCTGTGTACATACAAAATGTTATGTATACCGTAGTTAGGTAACCCTTTCTAATCATATAAATTAATAGCGATGTGACCCTATGACTCCAATAAAATAATATGATTAATATAATTATGAGAATCTTAATCCTTGTTGACACATGATTTTCTGCATACATATTTAATTAGCGGAATTACCCATGGTCACGCACCAAGTTATCTTAGAGAGATTAGGCAAATTAGTTACGCTTCTCATATTTCTGTTATTTACGAGCTGATTTTACGACTTTTTTTACGACTCTTTGTAACACTGTTGCAAACGTGATAAGGCACTCCTCCACCTCCCTTAGCACCTGACTAGTATAAGAGATAAAGACATCAGCTACAGAAATCATTCCTAGTCTCGTCGCCGAACCGTGTACTTTTATCATCGAATTAAATAACTAGTCTCCAAAGTAAAAGTGGTATTAATTCTCGACCGACATCACCGCAATTATCTCCACGACACTAAACTAGCAGCAGAGTACTGACAAAACTTCATAAAGCTTCAAGTCACAAAAACTTAC
The DNA here is from genome assembly GCA_964056405.1 of Acronicta alni. Classification (NCBI taxonomy): domain Eukaryota; kingdom Metazoa; phylum Arthropoda; class Insecta; order Lepidoptera; family Noctuidae; genus Acronicta; species Acronicta alni. The sequence continues at coordinate 6,639,595 of OZ043920.1, forward strand.
GGTTTCGTCGTAACAAATAAAGCCAGTTACGCACAGAAACTTAACTGGCGCAGTCGGTAGGATTCGTCAAGTTGATTCGCTGGTAACGCGTTCCGAGGACAAGAACCCTGACGTCTTCAAGGAGCCAGCAGATGCGGTACGAGAGCACACTTCATATCAAGTAAGAAGAGCCACTGTAGGACAAGCTCATCGGCAGGAAGACACCAAGAAAAATTGAGGTAACAAGACCCATCGGCAGGACAGCTAGGAATCGGTAAGAGATTTCTCTTTCCTTAACTCATCACATGAACAACCAACGAAGATCTGCAGAGGAATAACGAGCACTCATCAGAGCGATACTGGAAATAGTAAGGAGCCTAATCCAGCGGTTAGAACAACTGTACATGGAGTATTCTTACTATTATTCAAGAACATTATAAAACAACATATTTTCGGGTGAGATCCTTTACATGTGAGTAAAACTGTAATAACTTAATTATATATTCTGGTTTTTTTTTTAATGTATTTAGGTAAGTGAACACCATAAAAGTTTCACGCGGACAAAGTTCCGAATACATTGTAATATTTGTGTACTTAGGTAAGTGAACACCCAAAAGTTTCACGCGGACAAGTTCCGAATTATTATTTTTTATATAACACGGACAAAAGTTCCGATTTGTGTGTAAATTTTAATTGTAATTTTGTATCAAGGTCAGTGGACACCATAAAAGATTCACGCGGACAATTGTTCCGAAAAGTGCAAAATTACTATATTTTATTAAAGTCGGTGAATGCCAAAAGTTTCACTCGGACATTGATTCCGAATTGTGTAAAAATCACAATCATTTTAGTTGCAACTACATAATATAAAATAAGAGAAACGGACATAAGCACCGTAAAGTAATAAAATAAAATCGGTCAAAGATAACCGTGAATTTTAATTATAATAAATTCAAATAAGTCGTGAATAAATTCAAATAAGTTATGAATAAGTTGTGTATAAGTTAAGATATATATATATTATTGGGGAAAAGCTTTTATAAATAATTATACGTAATTTAGATTTTTATAACGTTAACCTTTTTGTCTATGTTGTTAGTTAGTGGTCTATGATCCGTATAAATTAAGAATTTCTTCCCGTATAAGTATGGACGAAAGTGTTTTACTGCCCATTAGACTGCTAGTAACTTTCGCTCAATTGTACTGTATTTCCTTTCAGTTTCATTCAAAGTACGACTCGCGTATGCTATCGGCCTATCGCTACCTATTGTTCCTTGTGATAAGACTGCTCCAAGTGCAATCTCGGATGCGTCTGTGGTTAGCAAAAATGTTTTATCGAAATCAGGAAATTGTAATAAAGGTGCATTCACTAGTAATTCCTTACAGTGTTCAAATGTTTCTTTAAATTCATTTGTCATTTGAAATCTTTTATTCTTTTTCAATATTAAAGTAAATGGTTTTGTTAATTTCGCAGTCTTTAACAAATTTTCTATAATTTCCAATTAAACCGAAAAATGATCTAACTTCTTTAATTGACGTTGGTAATGGATATTCTAAAATTGCTTTAATTTTATCTTCGTTAGGCTTAAGGCCTTCTTTGGTAATTGTGTGTCCTAGATATAACACTTCCTTACGTAGGAATTCTGACTTATCTAATTGAACTTTTAAGTTTGCTTTTCTCAATGTTTCAAAAATTAATTTTAATTTGTTTAAATGATTTTCTAATGTTTCAGAATAGATAATTAAATCGTCTAAGTATATAAGACAGTGTACCCCTTGTAATCCCCTTAATATATTATCCATTGCTCTTTGAAAAGTAGCAGGAGCTGTCTTTAAACCAAAAGGCATTCGTAAAAATTCATAATGTCCAAACTGTGTATTGAAAGCAGTTTTAGGAACATCTTCTTTTTGTACCTAAATTTGGTGATAACCACTAGCTAAATCTAGAGTTGAGGAATAATTACTTTTTCCTAATTTGTCAAATAAATCAGCAATGTTTGGGAGATGATATTTGTCATCACACGTTACAGCGTTAAGTTGTCTATAGTCGACGACCATTCTATATTTCTGTTTGCCTGTAGCGTCTAACTTTTTAGGCACTAGATGCACTGGTGCACTCCAGGGCGAAAGGCTTGGTTGAATAATATTATCTCTCATTAATTTAGATACTTGTTCTTTAATTTCATTATTTTGCGAGGGCGGTTGTCTGTACGGCTTGATGTAAATAGGGTCATTATTAATTGTTCTTATTTGATGTTTAACCTCGTTTGTGAAAGATAAAGGAATTTCTTCAAAATAAAATATATCTTTATATTCGAGACATAACTCGTAAATTTTAAATTTTTCTCTTCATTCATATGATCTAACCGTAATTTATTTAAATTATTCGTTAAAATGAAATCTAAGTCCGCATGTAAATTTAAATTATTATTTTCCAAATAGTTAATATTACAACAATTCTTTCGATCCGTATTGTATTTTATTACACGAAACGGTGAAGTAATTACAGTATGCGCGTACCGTTGGTTACACTGTACTAACGCACTGGGCATTCTTACGCCTTCGGTTAATTCTTGGAACTCGATAACGCCTTGACCGTTATATAGGTCGGTTGGTAATTTTACTTTTTGTTCGCTTCGAGGCGACAAAGTTATGGTTACCGGTTCAAAACTTTTTATTTTTCTTTGAAAATGAATTGATAAAACTGCGTCCTCGGTTATTAATTGTGCATTCTCTAAATTAATTATTGACTTTAATTCGAATAATATATCATTTCCTATAAGACCATCATAAGCGTTGCCTATGTCAAATATATAAAATTTAAATTTCTTATCAGTGTTAAAGTTGTTAAATAATCTAATTATGACTGCGCCATTGTGATTTGTTGCTGCGTGAGTACTTCAAATGATTCTACAATCTTATTTTCCGAAAAATGTTTTTCTGCTAAGTTATTACTCAGAAATGACCTTGTACTACCGGTGTCAATAATTAATTTTGCGTCTAGATAAGGTATAAAAATAAATGGTAATTCCGTTTTCGAGATTACGTGCGTGCAACGAAGTTGAGGCTTTTATTGAAAATTTTTTATCATTTTGTTGGTCATTATTTTCCGCAGATGTACTGGGTTGTACATTTTCATAATAATGTAAGTTGGGTGTAACAAAACTAAATTTTTGATCGTTCGTATTACGAGGGTCTGGGCAACTTGTGTGCCTGGGCGTATAAGTATTAAAACGCGACTGATTATTATAATTGTTAAAACGTGACGAGTTATTGTTTGACCTATAAGGTTGACGTGGTGCATTATATTTTTGAAAGTTAGGGTTAGTATTCGTATTTTGATAAGTGGGACGATTCATGAAATAATTATTTTGAGGTAGATTTGGTTGTACAGTTCGATTTTGATTATTGACATAAGACGTGCCCGGTTGACCTGAATTAATTCTATCACGTCTAGGTTTTGGGGTGCATTGTTCTACTGTTAATGGACCTCTCCAAAAAGTTTTCTTATTATTATAATGAATAATATTTTTGTGTTTTAATTTAAATTGTTCTGTGAAATTTTCCTCTTCTAAAACGATTTCTAATGCTTCCTCTAAAGTTTCAGGATACTGCAATCTTACTACCCTAGCCATGTCTTCTGTTAAATTACACATGAATGTATTTAAAGCGACTTTGTTAAATATTAACATTTTATTTTCCCTAAGCCCGTCATTATCTGTTGTACGATTTATTTTACAAAATAGCCCGCTCCGAATAGATTGGATACGATGGCAAAACTGTAAGTTAGTTTCATTAGACCTGATTTTAGCATTCTCTAATTTTGAGGCTATGCATTCTTCCGAACGAGGGTCTCCAAAATGAGTACTTAATAACTTTTTAAATTCCTCATAAGTTTTTATGTCCTCCCGTTCACTAATCAAACTAGCGGCTAACCCAGTTAAACGGCATGTTATCACTTGCAAGTTATACTCTTCCTGTTCTTTCTTACCTTTAAACATTGTCATTAAATAATCACATTTTCTTAGAAACAGGTTAGTTTGCCGTGGGTTTCCGTCAAAATTAGGGATTAATTTTACAACGTCTGAAGAAATAATTTCTACATTTTTGATAGACATTTTAAGTTTTGCTTTAGAGCTTTTCTTTTTACCCGTATATCCGTATATAATATTATTAAAAAAAGAAAGGGTTAAAGATATAATTGTACCTGTAAGTACAAATATAATGATTATTAATTAATGTAAACTTATAATGTAAATTAATGTAAACTTATAATGTAAATTAATGTAAACTTATAATGTAAATTAATGTAAACTTATAATGTAATCTATTATAACATGTACTGTAATCAATTAACTATTGTAAACGTCACTAGGAATGATATAATTATTCTTATCCCTAAATTGAAATTAACCTTCAGATAATTTCAATCTAAGAAGGGAGGAGTTAGGTATCCCTTTCTAATCATTTAAATTAATAGCGATGTGACCCTATGACTCCAATAAAATAATATGATTAATATAATGATGAGAATCTTAATCCTTGTTGACACATGATTTTCTGCATACATATTTAATTAGCGGAATTACCCATGGTCACGCACCAAGTTATCTTAGAGAGATTAGGCAAATTAGTTACGCTTCTCATATTTCTGTTATTTACGAGCTGATTTTACGACTCTTTGTAACACTGTTGCAAACGTGATAAGGCACTCCTCCACCTCCCTTAGCACCTGACTAGTATAAGAGATAAAGACATCAGCTACAGAAATCATTCCTAGTCTCGTCGCCGAACCGTGTACTTTTATCATCGAATTAAATAATTAGTCTCCAAAGTAAAAGTGGTATTAATTCTCGACCGACATCACCGCAATTATCTCCACGACACTAAACTAGCAGCAGAGTACTGACAAAACTTCATAAAGCTTCAAGTCACAAAAACTTACGGTTTCGTCGTAACAAATAAAGCCAGTTACGCACAGAAACTTAACTTCGTACACACTGTAACACTTCTTGACGATCAGCGTCAACAAGTGTTAAGCAAAATAGTCAGCTTTTACCGATCAACGTTTATTATTTGCAGGTTGGACGTAGAAGTAACATCGACAGACACGAGTGCCCACTCAGTGCTAGCGCAAATGACTGAGATCATCAAGACTTACTCAGAGAGATTACCTCTGTATCTGTACCTGACCGCATTCTCTCAGATTGTATCGAGGATTTGCCATCCAGTGAAAGAGGTGACTGTACCTTTCCCATATAATATAACTGAAATAATGCATTTTTTTATCGACCGCTCATTTAATATTACGAAGGTAAAAAATGTGGATAAAATAATTTCAGTCAGTGAAATGGTTGTAGTCATCATCACAGTGATAATTCGTTTAAACATCGATGTAATGTCGTGATGAATTGATAAACTTGATACGTCTGGGTTTATTTTGAAAATGGTTTATCACTTTTATTATTAACCCCATACGTTTGGTAGTTCTTCTTTCTTTCTCCGAGTCTTTTCCCAACTATATTGGGGTCGGCTACGTTTGGCAGTTACTGTTCTGAAAGAACTTCCCGAAAAATATATATAAACTATACGATGAAAAATAAACAATCTGTATAATAGATTTACTAAATAAACTCATAAAAAGTACTGGTCGTGTCCCTTACGAGATTAAGCAAAAGGGAAGTATAACTAATAAATGTCTAAGGATTGTTGATTTTCAGAAACAACTGTGAAATGGCCACCATGCTCTTCTTCCACTGTTCCATCTGTTTCTATCATAACTTTTTGGGTGGAGTCCAGCTAATTTTATAGCGTCCTAATGGGTCTTAAACTTTTTCCGTAACAAGATTACTAAGAGCCTTTGATTTATAGGTGTACCTTCAACTCAAAGCAATAATAGTAAAACTGATAATGGCCTACCCCCAACATACTCTTTGGATGATGATGTCCGTGATTAAATCAAGCTATGCTCAACGCATCAAACGCTGTGCCGACGTGTTTGCGGACCCGAGGCTGAAAGAGCCGCGCATGCTGAAGCTCATTAGTGACTTCACACAACTTGCTGAGAAGTTGATTGAGCTTTGCAATAAGCCAATAGCTGGCAGTTCTTCGGTAAGTTAAAATATACCTTTTTATACCTCATTATTGTTTTATGAAAAGAAAAGCAGTGATAGCCTAGTGGTATGACCATTGGATTGTCAAGTCGAAGGTCTCGAATCCAGGGCCCGCACCTCTGACTTTTCTGAAATAATTTCCACTCGCTTAAAACGGTTAAGGAAAATATCGTAGGGAAACTTGTATAATTATGCCTTAGAGATTTTCTCGACGGCGCGTGATGTCTACCAACTCGCACTAGGCCAGCGTGTTGGACTACTATAGCCTAATCTCCCTCATTCTGTGAGAGACCCGTGTCCAGCAGTGGGACAGTATATGGGTTGATGATTGAATTTGTTTTATATAAATATCTAATAATATACAAGTCTAGTAGTGTACTGGTCTACGTGTTTTTAATTTGGCCCCGCCATATTAATTAAATTGTTTTTCATTGCAGCGGCATAAAAATAGATTTAAAACATGATCTCATTTTAAAAGCAAGTGTTCTTGGAACCCATTGTTTGCACTAGTGACGAATAAACCGCCACTGGTCAATATTATTTCGATCGTACAATACAGAAACACCATAGTAATTACGTTGTTTACACTATGTTTCTAAATATGTTAACACGCACCTTATTATGACGAAACTTAGGTTGGAATGTCCGAACTGTTTGGATGAAGATGGTGTCAAATCAAAGTGCAAATAAAATCCTTATTTACGAGTACTGTGTACGTAACACGTTTAAGTACTTTGTCAAAACACGCCGTAAAAAACACGACGTAAAAACGTCTTATAATTTATATTGTCAATTATATAATTACGACAGTGTTCATATAGCAGTGTAATGATTATATACCTACTAGCTTTTACCCGCGACTTCGTACGCGTGTTACTAAGCACAATTGCTGTCGGATTGATTTCATGGGATAAGAAGTACTCAATGTTAGGTAAATTCCCGCTTTTTTCCGAATTTGAAGTATTCAATATCCCAGCGCTAGTCAAAAACTATTAATGTACCAACATTTCATTCAAATCCTGTAAGTTATTCTCTTATATTAGTTTTTCTAGATTTTCGGGATATTCCCGCATTTTTCTGGGATAAAAAGTAGCCTATGTTATTCCAGGTTATATACTAATTGTGTATTAAATTTCATTCAAATGCCATAAGTAGATCCCATAAATATATTTTTTGGGAAATTCCCACATAATTTAGGGGTAAAATGTATCCTATTTGTTATTGCCGGTCACATACTAATTGTTTATGAAATTTCATTCAAATCCCATAAGTAGGTCTCCTACATAAGTTTTCTGGGAAATTCCCACAAAATTTTGGGGTAAAATGTAGCCTATATGTTATCCCCGGTCACATATTATAAGTGTTCAAAATTTCATTAAAATCCCGTAAGTAGTTCTCCTATATCCGTTTTCCGGGTTTTCCGGGATATTCCCACATTTTTCTGGGATTAAAAGTAGCCTATACTTTATTCCCGGTCACATACTATTTCTGTATGAAATTTCATTCAAATCCCGTCAGTAGTTCTCCTATATCCGTTTTTGGGATTTTCGGGATATTCCCACGTTTTTCTGGGATAAAAAGTAGCCTATACTTTATTCCCGGTCACATACTATTAGTATACCAAATTTCATGCAAATCGGTTCAGCCGTTTTTGCGTGATTGAGTAACAAATAAACAAACAAAAAAACAAACAAACATCCAAACATTCACATTTATAATATTAGTATGATTTAATGTACTACTTACGCTGCACGACTATAACAATATTTCTATCCGAATACTTACATAAAAATTAAGCTTGTCTAAGGATTATTTAAACAAATATGTATATTTTCCTTTTGTCCGTATTACGGTAGACGGCTAACTAGATGGTTGACATTAAATGGCTACCATCGTCTATGGTTGTCAGCAATGCGAATTGTTACACTTTGCCCCACTAAGCTGGCCCACGGGTGGGGCAAAGTTGAATGCTTAAAATTTTGCAGTGGTATCTCTCCCACTACTTCTAATTGGAGGGGCAGATTCCACGACGCTTTAAAATTTATGGATTCTGCCCTACTAGGAGTCACATTCAAATTTGTGAAGTTTATTAAAAGCTGTAGAGTTATTAATTTGTTTGATTGATTTAACGCGCTAATCTCAGGACCTACTGTTTCAAATTGAAATTTTTTTTTATATTGGATATTCTATTTATCGAGAAAGGTTATATGCTATATAACATTATGCTTCTACCAAAGGAGCCGAGCAAAAAGGAAAAAACCCGGATGACACCGCGGAGGACAGCTAGTACTTTTTTTTGTAATTAAGTAGGTATTCTTGTAATTAGGTTTGGTAACATTGGATGTAGTGCATGTAGTGTTATTAAATAAAGTAAAAAAAAACTAAATTTGTTGGAAAAAATTATTTGCATCTTTTCCTAGAAGGAATCTGGTAGTAAATCTCATATTAAATTGAGTACAAGATTAGTTACAAATTAAATAAAATCTACTATGTACTACTAGTAAAGCTAATTAATACCTACTAGTAGAATTTGTTTTAAATCACAGATATACAATGCTTTGTTCTTACTTTCATTAATATTTTTCATTATGTAATTTATTTTTCATATTCAATTCAAAAAAATACATTTAGTATAATTTATCCCCCGTAAATAGGAGTTAAAGTAATGTTTCTTTTGTAACTAAATTATATTTTTAGTAAAATAAAGAGCTATTTCGACTTTAGTGTTTATTTGCTATTGCGACGCCGATACCGACACTGGTCCTATCCCCTATTACCGTCAAACGGGGTGAATAGGAACGCAGGGGTGAATCGAGACAAAACATTATTATATTTTGATGCCAAAAAGGTCTTCTAATGGTTTATTATAATTTAGGAACAATATTAGAGTCCCTTTTTCCAACAAACTATAATAATTAAAGCTAAAAATCCCTTTCAAAGTTTTGTCTCGATTCACCCCTGCATCCCTATTCACCCCGTTTGACTGTAGCTTATTATCCTAATATAGTGTAGAGTTGTCGTCACTACTACACACTACACTACATAGTTCTCGAGTTGCATCATAGATGTCGCTACATACAATATCAACAATCTGTTATCAGGTCGCTTCAGATTTATGCATTCCTGGTACCTGCGAGTACGAAGTACTAATTGGCATGGCATCGGAAGATGAGCTATACAAAATCACATGTTTTACCACTTCCGCTTTATGCATTCCTGGTACCTGGCCAATATTACATGGCAAAGCAATAAAATATTTGAATAGTTCAGCTCTGAAGTACCAGGAAAGCATAAGTCGGAAGCGATCAGAATAAGAGGTTCCGGTTTGTGATGCAATGTGAGCTCGGTCTGCCGTATCTCAGCTCTGAAGTACTAGGAATGCATAAGTTGGAAGCGATCACAAAAGAGGTAAACCGATTGGTTTCTGATGTAGCGACATCTATCACTCAACGTGAGAACTCGGTCATGCCGTACTAATTAATATTGGCTGGCTATTCATTGAATACTTCGACTCAGGTACCAGGAACGCATAAATCGGTAGCGATCAGATATCAGGTAATTAATCTTGTAATGTAGCGACATCTATGGTACAACGTGAGAACTAAATAATTGTATTGGGCTTAGTAAAATTATGATTAATTGTTGAATACTTCGGCTCTCAGGTACCAGGAATTCATAAATCAGAAGCGATCAGATAACAGGTAATTGAATTCGTTAGTAGCGATATCTATGCCGCAAAGTGAGAACTACGCAGTGACTAGTAGCGACAACGGCAACTTTTCACCATAATAGGATAATATAAACTTATTATCAGGGATAGGATAAAATAATGTCTTTAAATGTTTACATATATTGTTTGTTTATACAAACAATAAATTGTTGTTTTGATACAACTATATGGTACCGATATTAACATTTTTGTAAATGACGTTATCGACTCCTGCGCTGCATTAGGAAATGAAACCAAAGCAGATTTACTTATTTATTTTAATAAAAATACATTTAATTTATATAAGAAAAAACCTATTTAATATCCGATTCCTTCCAGAAAAAAAATGTAAAAATTCCATAAACATTTTTTTACTTTTATTTAAAATTCTGCACTAAATCCAACGTTATCAGACCTAATACATTAATACTTCCCATAATGTAATTTTTACAACAAGTATAAATTATGAGCATACATACAACCTTCACAGATTCTAATTGTGCCAACCCGTTAGTAGTGAAATCGGCTCCACCAAATAGTAGAATTAGTGAGGCAGATAGCAATGCAAAATTTTAGACATTTCAATTTGCCCCACCAGTGGGGCAGCTTGGTGGGGCAAAGTGGTACAGCTTGGTGGAGCAAACTGGTACAGTTTGGTGGGACAAAGTTGTACAGTTTGGCAATGTCAAGAATTCAATGAAAGTACTTTTTTACTAACTTAATATTCTTTATTTTTAGACTACGACAGTCTCTACTCTAGTCAGATCCTTACCTCGCCTCCTCGCCGGCGATAACTTTAGCCACATAATGATGCCGTTCCAAGAGTTCTGCAAGATCGTTTTACCATCCAAGGCAGCACGTCAAGAGCGTATAGACTTCAACATACCCACTGAGCCACCGGTGTATATCGCTGGTATCGAAGAACAGATCAGTATACTGCCTTCTCTGCAGAAGCCAAGAAAAGTTACTTTAAAAGGTAATGTATTTATTAAGTCTGTCGCATAGATATTATTATTGATAGACAAAGCAGTTAGGAGCAAATTTGTTCTACTCAGAAATCAGAAACCAAATAATTATAATACCTGTTCATAAAACAATGTTACATTTGGGTTCTGATAGTTCAAGCACGAGTTGTCATTGCCTACTGAAATTTTTCTGTTCAGTAAAAATCTAATTTTTGGCTTCAAAACATAATATTGCTCGACCTGGGTATGTAACTCAGCCCAACTCAACGCCTAGCAGCCACATGGTTAATATATACTGTTTTTGTTTAGGTTCCGATGGTAAATCCTACATAATAATGTTAAAACCTCGCGATGATCTTCGGAAGGACTACCGCTTGATGGAGTTCAACGGTGTCGTGAACAGATTCTTACAGGATGCGCCGGAGACTCGGCGCCGACGACTTTATATACGTACTTATAGTGTGCTGCCGTTGAACGAGGAGTGCGGCTTGATAGAGTGGGTGCCCAACCTTGTGGGACTGAGGCCAGTGTTGATGCATATCTATAAGCAGAAAGGTAATGTTATTGGAAAATATTTTGGAAGTTCCTAATCAATTTGAAAGATGAAAAAACGTAGAAGTTTTAAAGAGTTTATTCAGTGTTGCATTTAAGGGTCCATTTTGTAAGGAAGAATTCTTAGTGTTTTTAAAACATACTTATTTGGACATTACTTCTCTAAAATTTATCACTTATTTTCATGTGAACCAAATTCTATAACCACTTAACATAATACAGGAAATAAATTTATTACAATCTAAAACTCGGAATAACTGATCTTATATAAAACAAATCAAATTTTATAAATGATGCAAATAATATTTATAATGTACTATAACAGCTCGTTGTCACTTAACATTAAAAAAATAATGTATTATAATGATTGTTCTTGTACAGAGGCCTGCACATCAAATTACCCCAATCAAAGAAAAAAAATCAAGAAAAAAAATCAAAGAAATTTCACTTCTTTGATTTTTTAAAAGTAAAAAATCTATTTTTAACTTTAATACAAAACGATAAGGTTCATATTCAATTAAATGGAAAATTTTACAGTTTTGTATAGCTTGACCTGCTGGCGTCTGTACAGCAAGTAACAAATATTCTGAGCATTTACACGATTGATTTATTAACATTTTATTTGACATCTGACAGGTATGCACACAAGCAATCGTGAGTTGAAAGAAATGATGTGCTCGAACCGAGATCCGGTTGAGAAGAAGAGACGTATTTACGAGGAACAACTGCTTCCGAGGCACCCACCTGTGTTCCAAGAGTGGTTCCGACGAGTTTTCTCGGATCCCTATGGATGGTAAATAGAAGACATGACATTGATTATTATTGTATAAGACATTTCTTGCATCGTTTAAAACGCTAGTATTCGAAAGACCGCGAATTCTTTATGAGGGCCGTAGGTGCTATCCTTTTTTTTGTGAGCCTTTAAAAGATTGCCGGCACACTGAGGGACAGGCCGGGACGTGTAGGATTCCTACCGCACTAAAATTATTTTAGCACAATAGAGAGGTCCTTTGGCCGTCCGTCTAAGGGTTTTACTGTCCTGCATAATTATCCTGATCTCCGCTTTATTAACTTTTTGAGTGTTAGATGAAGAAGAATTTTTTAAACGACTTATTAAAAAAAAACGAGTTTAAAAAAAAAAAAATATTCAACAGGTATCAAGCTAGATCTGCTTATATCAGGACTACTGCTGTTATGTCAATGGTTGGATATATCTTGGGTAAGTTTATATAGATCATAAATATATCTTACACTTTTTTGCTATAATCATATAGCAAAAAAGTGTAAGATAACAATTTAATAAAGTTTGTTAAAATAAACTTATAATAAATCTTTAACTTTTTTAAATGTTGCCAGGACTAGGCGACAGACATGGCGAGAACATATCGTTTGATTCGACAAACGGTGACACGGTGCATGTGGACTTCAACTGTCTGTTCAACAAAGGCGAGGCATTCGAGTGGCCGGAGCGAGTGCCCTTCCGTCTCACCCATAACATGGAAGCTGCAATGGGCCCACTCAGACATGAAGGCATGTTTCGGTAAGATAAATATATTTTTTCGAGTTCATAATCTCTGAGGTATGTACCTTATTACATTATTTGTAATGTATCTTATAAATGTAAAATTTATCTGGTTCCATTATGTTGACTAGCTGTCTACTTCAATTTATACACATACCACAGAAATATAACACGGTATTTGTAGGCTAGGAGGTAGCCTACAAATACCGTGTTAAACTGAGTGGCAGTTGAGTTTTGTCATAAAAAATATTTAATCAATCTATAACATAGAACAGATGCAAAAATCAATATTAAAGCAAAACAAAGACAAAATAGTAACGCTATTCGCTATTTAAAAAAAAAATACGTCAGTTTTCATATCATTTGTTACAGTCATTGCATTATTATAGTTTAAACCATTTTTAATGGTTTAAACTATAATAAAATGTAATGTCTATTATTACACTCATACATTATTACGTAGTTCTCACGAGATTGACGCAAATAGTAGCATAAGTAATCTATGAATCGAGAAGTGGTTGGTGGAAATAGGTTTTTAATCGTTTGTTTTTTTTTTTATAAATTCCTAACCTTAAATTGGTTTTGTAAAAGATTGTAACTCACTGTAACGGTTATTTTATATACTTACCACGCGATCAATATGTATGTCCCCTATTTATAATCCTGTAGTTGTATTTTGTCTCTGGCATAAAGCGAATGTACATAGGCCAGTACATCAAGCTACCACAATCTGTAAAATTTCTTTGATTGATTTTCAACTTTAACACAAAGTGATAAGGTTCATATTTAATTGGGAAAATTTGTGGGTTTTGGATATCTTGACCTGCTGGCGTCTGTACTTGTTCAGAATTTACAGCGCATATAACCCCATATATATTACATAATTACAAACGGTGATGTTTATTTTATATACTTACCACGCGATCAATATGTATGTCCCCCTATTTATAATCCTGTAGTTGTATTTTGTCTCTGGCATAAAGCGAATGTACATAGGCCAGTACATCAAGCTACCACAATCTGTAAAATTTCTTTGATTGATTTTCAACTTTAACACAAAGTGATAAGGTTCATATTTAATTGGGAAAATTTGTGGGTTTTGGATATCTTGACCTGCTGGCGTCTGTACTTGTTCAGAATTTACAGCGCATATAACCCCATATATATTACATAATAAACTAAATTAATTTAGAAAAAGCTGCGAAGCGGTGATGCGAGCTCTTCGCGCACAAACGGCAGCGTTGATGTCAGTGATCGAGCCGTTCGTGTACGATCCTTTAGTATCGTGGGGACGCGTTAGGCCTGTGGACTGTGGCGAGAGGACTAATGAGCAGGCACTGCAGCATTTGCTCCATATCAAGCAACGACTTAATGGCATGGTGAGCAATCTTTTTAGGTCATCATCATCATCAACCCATACACTGTCCTACTGCTGGGCACGGGTCTCCTCAGATTAAAAGGGATTAAGTCATAGTCCACCACGCTGACCTAGTGCGGGTTGAAGGCATGCAGATTTCCTTACGATGTTTTCCTTCACCGTTTAAGCGAGTGATAATTAACATTAATTGGTTAACATTAATTAACATTAATACGCACATGAATTCGAAAAGTCAGAGATGCGTGCCTTGGATTCCAACTTGAGACCTTTGATTTGGCAGTCCAATAGTCATATCACTAGGCTATCACGGCTTTTTAGGTATTTACGATGAATTGCATGAAGTGGTATTAAACAGTCTAACGAGAGCTTAATAACGTCACATCAGTCATGTTCACTGTGGGAAATCGGCAATGACAATATGATTCACCTTTGACCATGACCGTTAATTCAGGGCCGTTCGACACGGTGGCAAATTTATTGTCGGATCACAGTTGGGAACAGAACAAGTGTAGGTAATAAAGAATACTTACTGTGTACAAATTTGAAGCCTGTCGGTATTATTTATTTCTGTGATGTAATCTATACCCGCGTATGTCGGACATAAGAGGTCATGGGGTTCACGAGCATATTCACCATGGCTTCGTCGGTTCTTGTCCAGCACAATCACTGGATCACATCGAGGGGTGAGGGTGAGGTCCTACTCAAAGTTGCGCGTGTTGTAATCCCGTGTGCTGCTTTATTGGGCCTTTATCCGTTAGGGTGGCAGAGATCTACAAGAAACCTGCCCTCCGAAGTGCACTGCTTATGAAGGCAAAAGATCGGACAAGGCTTCGTTACATCTACTTCGGATCAGGAAAAAGGTGGATGCTTCTCTCTCAGACGTGGCTTCTTACCCCCGACTGTGAATAAAAAATATTTTATATGAGTACAAAAAAAAAACGGTATTTTTATGAGTTATGTATTCTTCAAAAATTTGTCAATTCTCTGTTTTAAGGTAAGAACTAAGAATAAGCAGTTATCGCTGTCCTTGTCTCCTGAAGGTCAAGTTGAACATCTGATAGTGGAGGCGACGAGCGTACATAACCTGTGTCAAATGTATATTGGATGGGGACCATTTTTGTAGATAAGTATATATAGATATAAGTATATACATTGTCTCTTTTGCCTGCGATACTAGAAATGTAAGAGAAAGTGTTCAGTAATAAATGTTATTATTTTTATTTCATGGTTTTATTTTACATAAAGTAACGGGCGATCCTATTTTTAAAATTAACTACAATTATAATTAAATAGAATAAAATATAACAATTCGTTTTTGGAACCATACATGCAGTATTTAACTGAGACGTCAATCAATTGTTGCAACATACTTTTCTATCAACTCTAGAACGAAAATTAATGAAAATAAGTGGGTCGATGAAAAAATCGGACCGAAAAGTGCCTAAAGTTAACATATACCGGAAGGCTAGTAAATACAATATCTAATTGCATGCAGTACACAAATGAACACGTTTTTTACATAATAGGTAGGTGCCTACTTCCCTACTTCAGTAATGAGTTTTCCAAGAGCAGATAGCATTTGGTGTTTGATTATATATATTTCGATTAAATAAAAAACTTTTAATAAACATAATTTAAATATTTGTATTTAAAATGGAATCAACCTCCCTTATATTATCTCACTGCTGGGTACGGGTCTCCTCTCGCAGAATGAGAGGGATTAGGCTATAGTCCACCACGCTGGCCTAATGCGGGTTGGCAGACTTCTCACGCCGCCGCCGTCGAGAAAATCTCTAAGGCATGCAAGTTTTTTTTCAGGATGTTTTTCTTCACCGTTTAATGGAATAAAATGAAAATGTTTGCCTAAGGTAGAATGTTTCTTTCGCAAAAAATAAATATACTACGAAATTAAATTAAAAAAACTATATAAATAAATAATAAAGATATATATTAGGTACTTCATGTACCTACCTACTTGATCGAGACTAGAATGCTATGCTATAACAAATTGGTACTGCCATACAAGTGTTTCCGCGTGAAGGGTAACCACGTTTTGTTCAAAACTTATTACTCGTGTAATTTTGTTTTTTTTCTTACTCACGAAGAAACAATAGGAATTCTAAATTATTTCTGTAGTTACATGTAGATTAGGTCATCAGTAAAATAACAACTCATGTAAAATTAAGTAGGTACTGCTCGCTCAAACAACAAATATTGGTATTTGATAAGTAAAATAATTGTTTATCCTGATATAAGATTTTCTCTTGTATCGTGGGTGTAGGCATTTACAATATTCACTACTATATAAATATTCACATACTGTAATATTATTATGATAGCTTCGGAACCTGTAGATCATACTTACAAATAATATAATTAAATTAATTAATAATATAATATTAATTCCGCCGGGGGATCGAAATCGAACCCCCTAGGATTAAATACAAGTAGAACACACGTGGTGCAAAGCCAATCGCTCAGTCACTACGCTAAACGTGACGTGTCGTTTTATTACGAACTTTGTTTTTGGAATTCAATGTTATTAGAAGATTAGTAAGTACTAGCTTTTGCCCGCGACTTCGTGCGCGTGGAAAAATTACTTTTAATTATAGGCTAATTATCTCAAAATTGTTATAAATTAGAGCCTATAATGATGTGTAAATAATAATACTGTAAAGTTTCATCACAATCCGTGCAGTAGTTTTAGCGTGAAAGAGTAACAAATATCATCCGTCCATCCATCCTCACAAACTTTCACATTTATAATAATATTAGTAGGATAGTAGGAAGTAGGACTATTTTAATATAATAGACTCGTGTGTGTCTCATCTTGTGTGGTCCCTGTGGTCGCAAGCAGCGAAATAATTTAGCTATAGGTACATTTATAGAGCAGGCACGTTTTTGTGCGAAGCAATCTAATCGGTGATAGCTGAACGGATGATAAATATTCGAGTTCGTTCATTGTGAATTCTTCACGCGTTTTGGGTGACCCTTCCCTCTAGGATTGTCCTCAACGTTGTGTGGATCATTTATTTTTGTCAACCTTTATAACATCTCGATACTGATACATAAATAAAATATTTTCTAGCCATCGCACTTGGCTTGGATAGAAGCAAAATATCTACAAGACATAAGCTACATGGCTAGAAGCAAAATATCTGCAAAATGGATAGAAGCATCTACAAGATATAAGCGGCATAATATTGTTGCGTTCAATCAGGTAATGCGGAATGAAAATATTTTTCTACTGTCGAGTAATTGTGTTACATTAAAATACAGGTAAGTATAAAACTGGCCTATAATTTTTAAAGGAAAATAAAGAGGTGGAATACACATCAAACAAAACTCTTTGTATTAGCTTCATGTTTTATGGAAACATTTTACCTCGGTCCGGCGGTCGACCTAGTATCGTTTAGCGCTGCTCGTGTAGGTAGCTCGGTTGACAGGCAATATCCGGATGATCCATTGTTCACCTCATTGCGGATTCTGAACAGCGATGCGGTCTGGCCTCTCTTTCATTCAGCTCTTGCTTCAGCACTGGGGAAATAAGAAAAATTGCAAATAAGGGAAAACGCATTTTAGATTAAGGCGGATAGAATAACAGAGGTTAAAATCCATTTGTAGAGAATGTCTGTATCTCGTAAATGATCAGCGTCCGGTCCGTAGGTACGTGGACCGTTTTTCGTAAAAACTATTTGTGGGTTGCGTAACGCAAATATACCTAGCTATGTGTATGTTACCATGTGAACATTTTTGAAATTATGAACGCGCCCACGATTAAGGAGAAAATCCTCTGGTGGGGCAACGTTTCTTATAGATAATAATTTAAGGAATCGTTATTGTAACAAACAAACTAAATAAGTTCTATTTGAGTTTAATAACATTAAGTGGCGCGCTTATCACCAACAACCTTTGGAAGTACTGAAAAGATAAGGAAAAAAAGATACTCAGGTAACAATAAAATACACATAAAAAAGAAAACAATACACGAACATTTTTTATTTTTAAAAGAAAAGAAGTTAAAAGATCTGTAAACTCCGTTGTCTGTAGATCAGTGCTCCCGCTACAATACGTATTTAATACTTTGTGTAGATACCTATTTCAGAGTAGTATGTGTAGATATTGTATTTAGTATAGGTACATATAATAGTGTATATTTTTCTTGCCTACTTCGGTCACACGGGACATATCAAACGTATTGTCTTCTATTCTACTTTGTTTCAGATGTCGTGGGATATATGCCAATCAGTCATCCTAATGTTTATCCTGTGAAAACTATAATAAATGTTACGTACCTACTTGGATGGCTGACAAAACTTCTTACGCTTACATTTTAGACAAATTTTGCCGGATCGGGTGTCCATACATTTCACTACAGATGAGTTTTTTAACAGCGGGCGGCCGCGGCCGGGTTATGACGTGTTATCCTGTCAATCAAGGTAACATAATTGACAAGTAAGCAGAATGTTCGTACAAAATGATGTAACATAAGTGTGTGATTTTTTATCTTTGTTTTTGTGTAAGCGTATTTATTTAATAAAATACCTATCTACTCAACTAAAATCAGTAAATAGGTAGATAACTATCTTAATGATGGAAGATAGACAGTTGGTTCAATCCTGGTAAATTGAGAATGAAATTCGTTTCAATTCGATAAGCAACACAGTGGTTCTATAGCTAGGTTGCAACGATTACGATTCTCGCGCGGAGTAAATATGAAGTATAGCCGTAAAAAGTATCTTTAGCAGATAGGTACTCATTTTCTTCTTAGCTAGGTAGTACTAATAGGTAGGTATCACACAATTTAGTTGGTTTAGTCAACAGGTAGGTATTTCACTTACGTTTGCCAGACGCCACAAATATTTACCTGGACAATTTGCAAACATGTAAGTAAAATTGTTTGTATAACTACTGCTTCCGAGAATAATTCATCATGATTGTACCCACATAGGTATACCATCATCTTAAAAGAATGCATTTACCTAATACGAAAAAAATATCACTTGGTTTGCCTCTTTGGTTTTGTGGAATACGAGACCCAAATCGAGCAATGTACCTACCTAATTAGATTTTGCTTTTGGGGAATATTAGTTTTAACCCGCCGAATAGGAGTGGGACTTAAAACAACCATCACCGGCGTAAACACATCGACCGGGTGTCAACGGTAAATTATATTTTATAACATAATATACGATATCATTACGCCTGTATTCCCCAAATGATTGTGCAGAGGTGTACGCATGTACACCCACAGTTCGCCGGTGTGTTTATTTAAGTACCATGTAATAGTAGGCGAGCCTATTTGCTATTGCCATTAACTGGACAAAAATACTATTTACAGAAATATAAAACAAGATGTTTCTGTAATAAATAAATCCTAAGCAAATGTTTTTAGTAAAATCATTTTATATATTACAATTTCTGACAGCAGTCACATTAGTGACTCATTATCACACTTGCACTTTCAGTAGGTAGCTGCACTTCATTAAACTTCAATCACGAACAATCACCTTTAGGGTCGTGAAGACGCGACGGATGTTTATAAATAAAATCTTTTTCATTCTTTGATTTTACATACTGGGGACGAGGTAATAGCAGAAGCATACTTTATTTTTAATTACATTTTTGGTTACTTAGTGTAAAGTACCTCATAATGCTATTGACTGCTATGCTAGTGTCCTGGGTTCGATTCCCAGTTCGAGTAACCGACGAATGGCGTCTTAATGGCGTCAATTAAATAGCAAAAAAAGGATTTTTAAATTATTTAATAATGTACTTATTATTTAATAATACCGTCAAACGGGGTGAATAGGAATGCAGGGGTGAATTGAGACAAAACTTTGAAAGGGATTTTTAGCTTTAATTATTATAGTTCGATGCCAACAAGGTCTTCTAATGGTTTTTTATTATTTAGGAACAATATTATAGTTCTTTTTCCAACAAACTATAATAATTAAAGCTAAAAATCCCTCTCAAAGTTTTGTTTCGTTTCACCCCTGCGTCCCAATTCACCCCGTTTGACTGTAACTAATAATTGAAGGTCTGCTTTTTAGTGTGTCGAAAATACTTTTAGATCGTTCGCCGCCGGAGATACGACGGTTTATGATATGACGGACTAATAGTGACCAAAACCGCACTCGCTTTCCTTAGCCCTATGAACAGTGCCACCATCCCGTCAGGCTGTGGTCCAGCGCCATTACTAAGGTATATAAGGTCCGCATATTACTAAGGTAAGTATCTGGCCGGGCAGGACAGCTCCGACATTTAAGATGTTGATAAAATCTAAAATTCAGCCCGACAATGAATAGGGAAGCAATCAAGAGTCAATTGTATGTAAATACAAAAAGTTTAGTAAGTATTATATTAGTTACGTAGATGTTTGTTGTAAATACTTACAAGAACGTAAAAAAAAGTGTTTGTCTATCTAAACTTGAATCAGGTTTTCCCAAGATTTTTTTGTCGAATCATTTGTATTTATGTAACTGACAGTTTAGGTTAAATATTTAACAATTACTCCACAGATTGTAGAAGGTAACTTCATTGAAAACAACAATTTCTAGTTTTAGTCCTGGACAGGCGCAATTCCAAAAAAGCCTCATCCTGACCTCACAAATCAAGGTCGTATGTACGTAGGCAAGAAGATACCTAATTTGGATAATTATAGGTAAGTGGTGTGGAAAATTGCTTTGAGGGTAGTGTTGGAGCAATTTTCAGTTTTCACAAACTAAGTATGGAGCATCTGCATCTGCATGTAATATTTAATATTAAGCGTAGTTTACTTAGGTATATAACAATCGCTGCTTAATAATATAAATGCGAAAGTAGCTCTGTCTCTCTGTTACGCTTTCATGGCTAAACCTCTGAACCGATTTTGATGAAATTTGGTACAGAGATAGATAGATTTTGGAGAAGGACATAGGTCTTTAGTCTAAAAACCCTTTATGATGCGGTTGAAACCACGGGCAACAACTAGTATAGAAAAAATAATTGAATGGACGGTACATAATTTATTTGAATAAATGATTCTCAACATGGCAATTATGACCGCTATGCTACATAGCTCAAATTAGTTGACGCTTCCGTATATATAATGTACGTAGGTATTGTTATATACAATTACTGGGGGAATACCTGCTTGACGATCAAATCGACGTAGAGAAAAACCAAAAATCGTTGATATGCAAACAAACAAGTTCAATAAAGATATTATGTGATATTTTTAGATGTGGCGATCCATTAAAGTAGGTATCTACCTATATCCACACACATAACAGTCATAATTATTATGATTAATTGCTTACTTTTTTATAACGTATTATGAGTTATTATTTCGAGAGACCTGGCGAGACATTATGCATATACCTCCAGCCAGGAGCACTCATAAACTAACTAACAGCAACCAAGGTGAGGTAAGGTTCGGTTCCCATTAGGGCACGCCCGACGACTTTGCTGGGGGGACAGTTAGGACAGCTGGTAGGATATAAAGTTGTTAAAAAAATATCGTTATGGACATTTTATAAGAACTACTGCTCTCAACTCAACTCTGTGACCTCTGAAACTGTCGCCGTGAAGTGCACGTGAGCCATTAGTTAGCTTCGTTAACTACCTATTTACGAAAAAGGAAGAATAGTATCTATACTTGTTGGTGGACTGATAGATTTCATTAGCAATTGTAGATTTTTTTTATTACAAAGAAATGTTACCCCACACTAAGATTACCTTAATGTGGGGGCGTTTATAAATACTCATTTTCAGATACACTACCAACCACTCGCAACAACTACCTGTGCCTACTATTATACATATTATATTTTTAAGGGATTAAACTAAAGGCCCTCTCATTCTGTGAGACGAGACCCGTGCCCAGCAGTGGGACAATATACCTATGGGTTGATGATGATAACATGGCGCAGAAGTCGAATCCTCCACCGCTATGCCAATCATGTCAGATAATATTAGAACAGTATTAGCGGAGCCTACTCACAGCCTAACTACGTCTTTGCTATGGGCCGCGGACTAACATCCATGCAGGATGTGTTGGGATAGCTCTTAAATATCTTTGATGCTAGCATAACTTATGTCATAAAACTTATCTATGTGTCAAAGACAGGAACACCCATCCCAAATGCATGCATTTTTTTTAAATAATCCAATTACCAAATGCACTGCTTTCATAGTTGTACATAATTAAATGACATCTCATCTGTGCACAGAATAATGTGTTGGTTTCAATTATTAATAATAATAATAATAATAGCCTTTTTATTCCTGAACATAGGGTTACAAGAGGTCCCTAAGTTCGGTTTGCCTTCTGGCATAGGCCTCCTCCAGTTCCTTCCAATGGGTCCTATCCCTTGCCACTCTCAACCAGAGTGGTCCCGCTGTCTGTTTCAAGCCATCTTCCCATCTCCTGACTTGACGACCTCTACTTCTTTTGCCAACTCTTGGTTGCCAGAGGGTAACTTGTTTGCTCCATTTGTCGATGGGGTGGCGCAGCATGTGTCCAGTCCATCTCCATTTTTGGACATCTATCCGGGTAAGGATATCTGTGAGTTTCGTTCTTGTTCTTATGTCTATGTTCCTGGCTCTGTCTTTGATTTTTAACCCTAGCATGCTTCTTTCCATGGCACGTTGACACTTTGCTAGCCTTTCCCTGTGATGAAGTGTTAACGACCAAGTTTCACAGCCGTAAGTAAGAGCTGGTAGAATACAGGTCTCAAATGTTTTCTTTTTTATGTGATTGCCTAAATCCTTACTTTTCATAATTTCTTTCAGTGACCAGTATTTTCTCCAACCTTGGGCTATTCGCCTGTTTATTTCCTGAGTCATTTCATTTGAAGGTGATATTATCTGTCCTAAGTAAATATATTCTTTGACATACTCGATCTTGTTGCCATCTACCATAATGTCTGCTTCCCTTGAATTTGTTATTAATTTTGTTTTACTGGCATTGATTTCCAGACCAACTTCCCTACTTTTACTTGCTAGGCTCTGCATCATTTGTTCTATTGCTGCTGGGTCCTCTTCAAGAAGCACCAAATCATCGGCAAATCTTAAATGGTTTAGGCGGGCTCCATTAATGTTCAGACCTAAGTGGTCCCAGTTCAATTGTCTAAAAATGTGCTCGAGTACGGTGTTAAATAACGTAGGAGAGAGAGGATCGCCTTGGCGTACACCCTTTTTGATTGGGAATGATTCTCCTGTTGTTTCAATTTTGATACTGGCCTTGCTGGACTTGTATATACTTTTAAGTATTTCTATGTAGTTGCTCTGGACCGCCTGTCGTTCAAGACTCCACCATATGTGTTGGTGCCTGAGACTGTCGAATGCCTTTGAGTAATCGATAAACGCCAAGTAGATTTGTTTATTGTATTCGTTATATTTCTGCAACAACTGTTTTATTGTATGAATATGATCTATTGTGCTGAAGCCTTTTCTGAATCCTGCCTGTTCTATGGGTTGGTTTTCGTTTAGTACTAGTGATATTCTTTCCAGGATCACTTTAGCGAATACTTTGTATATGTTTGATATTAAAGAAATTGGCCTATAGTTCCCAATCTCGTCTCTAGGGCCTTTTTTGTGCAGTAGAATTATGTGGCACTCCGTCCATTCTTCTGGAATTTGCCTTGTTTGTAAAATTTCGTTGAAAAGTTTTGCTAGCACAGGGCTGATTTCCTCTATGGTTCCCTTGAGCATTTCATTAGGTATCTTGTCCGGCCCTGGGGCCTTCTCAAGTTTTTGAGATTTTATTGCCTTGAATACCTCTGAGGCGAGGATTTCTGGTACCTCATCTACTTTGTTGTCTATTGCTTTGGTTTCTTCCTGAATTGGGGCCAGCCCTGAGTCGAATTTATCAGAGTACAGTAAGCGGTAATAGTCCGTAGCTAGTTTTTGTATTGAGAGACGATTCGTTAGGTAAGATTCGCGTTGCTTTAGTTTCGTTATCCATTCTTTGCCATGTTCGCTTAGTTGTTTCATAGCCTTTTTTGTTCCTCCTGTTCTTGTTATATTTTCTTCCAAAACTCTATTTCTTTTCTCCTTACGGTCTTTCCTCATATTTTCTTTGATTTTCTTGCTAAGGTTTGTAATTTTTTGCCGTCTTTCTTTATCCCCTTTATTTGATATTAGTGTTCTTCTTTCCTCTAGTAGTTCTAGTGTTTCTTTGCTTATATAGCTCTCTTTACTTCTAGGTTTGCTGACTAGCATCTCTTTCAATTTGTTTTGTAGTCTCCTGTATTTAGTCCCAGTTTCTACGTCAGAGGTAATAATTTCGGTGAGTGATTCTATTTTGCGGGGTTCAGTGGGATGATTGTGTTCTGATATTTGATGCAGCTTCTTATTGTTTAGGTTTTTCCTGGATCTTTTGGCTTGATTTAAGCTTAGGCAGCTTCTTACCATGCGGTGGTCTGTGTTAAAGTTGAGATTTTTAACTATGTTAGTGTCTGTGAACGCGCTTGCTTTGTTGGTTATAATAAAGTCAATTTCAGTTTTGTATTTTGCACCTGGGGAGGACCACGTCCATTTGCTTTTAGGGTTTTTGTAAAAACAGGAGTTCATTAAAATAAGGTTATTTTCCATCATGAATTCTACTAGTTTCTGTCCATTTTGGCTTCTTTTTCCATGCCCGAACTTCCCTATTGTGGGTTCTTCTCCTATTTGCCTTTCTCCAACCTGTGCGTTGAAGTCGCCCATGATTATTATGTTGCTGCTGTAATGCAGTTTTATTGCTTCCGAGATACTCTCATAGAAATATTCTATGTCTGGTCTCTCCGCTTGTTCTGTTGGGGCGTAGATTTGAAAGATGGCCCAGTTTTTCTTGTACCCCGGGAATTTTAAATGTACTACCGCAATTCTGTCAGAAACTCCTTCAAATCCCGTAATGTTCTTCTTCCATTTAGATTTAATAAGGAAACCCACTCCTCTTTGTCCGGTGTGTTCACCTTTATGAAACATGATATAGCCGTTCTTCTCTGCTATCCCTTCTCCTGGTTTCAATTATTACTTACCTTTAAATCACGGTGAATGTTATCCCGAGTTCCATGGCCAGGATAATGTAGTTTATAGTGGATAATGTAGGAGTTCGACGTAGGCGCCTCGCCGCTTCCCCTGGCGGCATACGATCCATGGAGATATTTCTGCATTAAAAAAAGGGTAACATTATATGCAGAGGAATTGACTTTGTGGTGAAGAAATGTGGTCGCCTTAACCCCGACAGGTAGGTATATAATATGCAGGGTGAATTCCAGGTACTTATAATAAGAATGGTACAAGTTCCACAATAACCCTCACTGTTCCTCGGCGACGGATGTCCATAAATTCTTAAAAAAATTGCCTTATTGGTTGGTATGTACGTACCTAAGGCTGGTGCGGTTTTTAGTCGGTATGAGTCCGAAATGCCGCGACTGATGATGCATGAGGATTTTTAGGTACTTACTAAAATTTCATGACAAACCGTATGATGACAATGCTAACGAGTAGGTGCCTATCTTCGATTAAATAAAACTACTGGTTTTACCCTTAAATAAATACTCTCATCAAAAACATGTTAAAAAGTTAGTTAAAACGTTGATGGTGCATAGCTTATAATTATTGGTTAAATGGTTAGTCTTAGCTAAGACTTAAAAAAAAAACTAATAAATAAGTACTTACCTCATTACCTTCAAGTAAACTTATCATACACGTCACACGACACAATGCAATCTTTAATATTTCGCTTGCTTATTGTACGGTTGTATCGCTACAGGTACTTGATTGACACAACTTGGTTTAGATACTAAATAAAAAAAACACCAATCTGAAGCTGAACACAATAAAAAATCAGTGAAACGACGCAAAAGATACATTTGAATGACTGTGGGTAGGTACTACTCTGCAAATTTGGTGTTGGTTGCTCAGAATTGTACTGCTACTCGTACTATACTGAACGTATTTTGAGTTTGATTAATAATCTTCTGTATTTTGAAAACGGAGAATAAAAACTGTAAAAACTATACTTAGTACTTATTATAAACAGTATTGTTCTATCCAAAAAACAGTTTTGGCGGCTTTTTACTTTTAGCAAACCAGCCATAGACACATCGCGACGCTTTGCTAATATTATATATTTTAAGGGCAGGCAAAGGTCATAAGACTATACAGCCTCGTCTTTTTTATGCGCACTATTGTTTTATTTTTATTAAATCTATTGTTTTATCGTCTATTTAATTATTTATGTTAGTACTTACTTGATTTTTCTTTTTTTGTTCGATAAAACCAAGTTTTTTTTTCTATTAGGTACTGTACTTTCGTGACGAATACAGTTTGCTTAACCGCAAATACGTTAGCTATGCCCAAACATGTGTTTCATACATAACTAAAGTAGGTACATAAGTATAATAATATTAAACAATCTCTAGTTTTCTTACTTCACTGGTATCAAGATATTGATTGTATTTTGGTATATTACCCATAGAATGATGCTTTAAATTACACATATGATCTAATGTATTCGGCATAGGCTGACCCTGTTTTTCAGGTGTTTTAGTAAAATGCAGTACTTACTAGCGATACAAACCATAACTTAAGAGCTGTTTGTTTGAAATGTGATCACGATTTATGAAGACATTTTAAATAGTTCGAGAGTGCTAAACAAACACTTTTCTTTGAAATTCAACTAGGGGGGAACTTTCTATACGTATCGTAGTCCAACTTTCCGTAACTGGTTTCCAGACTTTGTGCCTTGAATTCAGAAGTTTTTCGGGGAACTGCAACTCTTAAGGCCTCATTTTCTGTTACTTTCAATTGCATTCTACATCACATTAAGTACCTATGATAACAAAATATGTTCTTTTTTTAATTTGTATAGTATTTCCATACTACAATCCTATGTACGAAATTGTAGTGCAATACTTAAGTATATCGTATAAATAGAGTCTAGAAACAAATCTGTTTTTTGTCTAAATAAAAAACTTCGTAGAAAACTAATTTAGAAGTACAAGGGTTTCGTAAGTTATTTGACCACGAAACAAATTCATTACAACACAATCACGAGGTAGTGCCTTATTGAATAGAACCTCAGATATAATGATTTAATTTTATTGAAGGAATAATAGATTGTTAGTTACTTCCTACATAAACTACCTTAGGCTATTATATTGGTTAACTTTCAGATTAG
The DNA here is from genome assembly GCA_964056405.1 of Acronicta alni. NCBI lineage: Eukaryota > Metazoa > Arthropoda > Insecta > Lepidoptera > Noctuidae > Acronicta > Acronicta alni. The sequence goes on from OZ043920.1 coordinate 6,666,966, forward strand.
TTTCACGAAGATTTAAAGAAGATATTAAAAATGTGACATAACCTAAAGAAGCATAAGGAATTTCCCTAATTCCTTATGCTTCTTTAGGTTATGTCACATTTTTAATATCTTAGCATTAAAAGTTCTAGTACCTACAGTCATTATCTTTTGTATTTGCTTTTCTTAATTAAAATTTTAAAGTTATATAGGAAATCATGTACTTACATATTTACCTACTTAATGAAAAAAAAATATGAAGATAGAATGTCTCACAGCGAAGCGGATTTCAGCTATGAATAATATTTAAAATAAGTAGGTAAGATACCTACACTGTTGGGCTAGACCTCTTCTGAAAATTATCATATGTAGGCCATTGTTTCACCACGCTTATCTGTTGTGGGACTGTAGACTCGACACAGCTAATTAAGGCCTTTTTGGAGTCCTCTTAAATTATATAATATTAGCATGATGATTTTCCTATAGATACTTTTCACTTTTTGAAAATGTACTCTACCCGTGTTCAAACAATTTCTACGTCTATGTAGTGCGTCTAATATTTTTAGACCTTATTGTACTGGTACGTGCTTTATACCTAACCCATTTTTGTGTAAAATAGGAACCGTTTTATGGTGTAATTAACACAACCTTATTTTAGCACTTCATTGGGGATAAATCTCGTTACGGCGCTTTGTCACTTTGTTAAGTGGAATCACAAACCGTAACAGGGAAATTAACTTATTGCGAGATTGTTGTCAGTCTGCCATGAGGCAGTTTGTATAACGTCGTTGTCGAATGCGCTGGTTGAAAAAGTTCACGACGCATGCGCGAATTACCGATAATAGGCGGGAAAATTTTGGTTCTATGAATTATTTTTTAATCTGTAGTGAATTTTAATTCCAAATTTTAAATTAAGAATCTTAATATTATTGGTAAGTGGTAAAAATGAAGTACAGTTTTTAACGTAGCTATCTAGTTCTGTGAAATTTATAATAAATTAAGTAGTGGTGCTATTTTTTAATTACTAGAAGGTGAGTTCAAATAAAATTTATCAATACTTTCAATGTGTACATTCTACTACTTATTTAATGCTAAGATAATCTTTGGATAATCAATTAAGTTGATACTTATTTTAGGGGACATAGATATTGAAATAAACTAGTTATGTCAGTGAGTAACTCTTGTTAAGGACTTAGCAATAATTGGCTATATTTTTTGGCGTCTTTGTTCTATGAGCCTACGCACGCTTTTAATTCGCTACGAAGCGTAGCGGTCTACTAGGGGAAAATTCCTAGAAGGTATAAAAGTTTGAAAAAAGGCGTATATGAATATAATGTGTCATGATGTAAATTTTTCTATTGTAATAAGTTGTAAAGTACAGATAAATAATTACAATCAATAATTCTAACACGAAAGTAAAACAATTATGTTTTGGCTTTCGTAATCCATTTACAATTTGCATACTGACTGCAACTTAGTAGTTTTGTAATAAGAATAGGAATTAGACTATAAATACGTATAGGTTTAGGTTATTTTTTAATTAGATACCGAAAAAAATTAAGGGGTCATTGCTGTTTTTTTCCCCTATTTCATAATTGGTCCCATAGTAGAAGCTCATAATGATGAGTAGAATGAACTCTTAATTTTTTCGGTGATTAAAAAATAAGGAGTGACGTAAAAGTTGACGGTAAAGTTATTTCATTGAAATAGAAGTTTGAAATGGTTTGAACCCCTTTGAGCATTGTTGCTTATGTTTAAGCTTCAATACCTAATTAATTACCGAACGTAGTCGTTAATTATCAGCGCCGATTTATCTTTTTTTATTTTTGGTCATTTACAGAGAATGTAATGAAGACCATACTATCATAACATCAAGTTATGCATAATTATCATATTTATGGATGAATGTTTTAATATGATAAGCATATCATTTAAGCTGATTTAAAAATATAATGCATTATATAAATTTATTAAATCAGCTGTTCCATACTTTTATGTTGTAGGTACCTAGTTCTACAAAATTTATGAACAAGCTAATTTGTTTATTCACGATTTCAGGGTTGCTCTAATCTCTAAAGCTCTAAATAAATAAAAATGGGACATTTTACACAGCACCATCTAGTCTCAAACTAAGCAGAGCTTGTATAAGTACTATGGGTACGGAAATACAAGGATAATTATAATATACAAAATAACACCCAGACAAACAAAAAACTTTATGTTAATCACATAAATATTTATTTTGTGTCCTGTGGAAATAGAACCCACGACCTTGTGATCAGCAGTCCGACACTCGAACCACTATACCACAGACATCGTCAACACAAAACAAGGGTGGATAGGGATAAAGTCATAGGGATAAAAGAGTCTGTGAGTGTTAATATCTTGACAAATATTTAATTGAATTTACGAAGTCAAGTGATGTTTTTACGTACTAAAATCACATTTTTTTTTCCGTGAATAACTGTCGTGTTCCAAACAAGCTAAAATATTTTCTATCGTAGGCAGTAAAACACAATCAATCGATCCTACTTTGTATTGCCTAATTCGATTAGAGAATGTTATAACTAGATTACCTTTGTTTATAAAAACAAATTGAGGAAATAGTCTTTGTGTGTATCGGTTTCTTTACTACATTCTTAAATCTGGCTTACAAGAAGTTATACATAAATGTATACAAAGTCATATTTTACATGCAGAATTATTCGTGAATGATATTTTGAATCTATTTATTATCGATTATTTTGTTTCATAATTCTCAAAAGACTAGGGTAATATAACCAGTTACAATACTGCAGCTGGAAGCTAACAGTAGCAACTGTAGTAAGTATAACTGGGTACTTTTTTAGTAATTTCTTGATTACTTGTTGATTGAAAGTATTTTTTACCCGACTGCTGAAGGAGGAGGGTTATGTGTTTGACGTGTATGTATGTATGTATGTATGTCCGTTCCTATGTCCGCTCGTAACTATTCAACGGTGCAACAGATTTAGATAAATGATACCTCATTAGATTTGTCTTGATGGCACGAGTGTCACTGGGTACATGAAATTAAAAACAAAATGGCGGATTTTATGCGCTTTAATGCGTGGGCTGAAAAATATGTTTTGAGCATTCCGTATCATGTATTCTCAAATTTTCGGTAGCAATTAGCGAAAGTTTGCGAAATCTTGCACAAGTAAATAACACACCTTAGTTTTAAATTAAGCGTCTGCAGATTTTTCGTAGTATTGCACTAAAAATCCGGAAACAAGTTACGTATTTAAAATATATAATTACGTAACTTGTTTATTCTTCTATAACTACATTCTCGCCTTTTCTCATAGAGTTAGGTAGTAACTATACAGAACATCACTTGCTACTAATTCTCGTGAGTTGAACCTGTGTTTGAAGTTTGAACTAATAACGCAATACATGTTAAGAAATAAAGAGTTAATAATCTCGCAGATAAGTCGATAATCCATGATTGTTGCAAACACACAATATCAGGACAAATCTGATTACGATTAGGTACCTAATTATATTATATATACCTAGGTATTATAATTATGTTGGAGTTCAATTATTGTCCATGTATCAGTCACAAATTGTGCCGATTATACATAATAGGCCGTGGTAGAATATATCTCTGGAATATTATTGTAGCTTAATAAAATTGTGAAAATGAAAAAAAAATTAAGTCCACGCCAATCTTAGTAAGTTAACTGGATTTTTATATAATAGTACCAGTTTTTGGCCGTAGTTTAAATAATAATACTTTTTGCTGGACTCATAGAATTTTTTGTTCTGTCTTGACAAATAGTCTTTATACTCTTTGGCCTTGACAAATGTCATCATCAATGGATCATTCAAGTTTGAAATTTTTTACAAGGCGAAATCGTAATCTTTTTGGTTGTCTTCGTGCAGTGAGCCGTTATCTATGTTGCAGTTCGAGAATGTTGAAGGTACCGAATCCAAAAAGATTGGTCAGCCGTGTGTTCCCTATTCTACACTGGTCGAGGACCTATGACGCAAGTGCGGGGATTGGAGATTTAATATCCGGTTTCACCATCGCACTCACTTTGGTACCGCAGTCTATTGCGTACGCTTCGCTTGCTGGATTTGAACCTCAGGTACTGAATCTATATATTTCGCACAGTTGACAAAATTTACGCTCGATCACCAGTGGCATTAACCGTTCAACATGGATGAACACGTAGTAACTCAAAGGCAAGCCTTGGCATTGATAATCCGAACATGAAGCCGAATTGAGGGAACAGTGTTTTGACTTTTATTACGTAGACACACAAGGGTATTACTAAAACGTGTAACGAAAATGAAGAAACGCAATAGTAAGATAATAACGTTTTGTAATTATAATTTCTAGAGGAAACTTAATTATTTTACCTGTAGCCTTAAATTGTTATAATCTAACCTTCCCGGTAAATAACAATTCAGCCTCTGACCGTGTCAGAGTTTGAAGAGCAAACTACGAGATTTCCTATTTTAATAATGAATAGGTGACGAGGAGTTACTTGTTTGATGTATCACTAGTTGTTTACAAACAATAACAGCACTTACTTACTGGTAGCAGGAATTTCGGTCTTTATTGATAACACATAATTAAAGACCATTTAAGGTACAGTTTATTTTCGAACTCTACCGAGTTATGATTAAGAAGACGTTATTTAGCAAAGGAATTTATATTTATAACTATGAATGATATTATATTATATCAAATTATAATTTTATGATTATGAATTAAACTGTATAAAAATTAACTTATCAAATTACTTAAATATAGTAAATACGTTAGAGACACAAGTATGTATTAAGTATTTATCTTAATTAGGTAGGTACCTATTTATTTAGTTTGCTAAAAATAATCAATGTCCTGAGAGGAGATTTTTACTCCCTCCTTTACCACACAGTTAATAGTTATAAGACATGTATATTGTACCATCATGCTTGTACTCCCCGAAGGGTCAGGCAGAGGTGTACACCCACAGTTCGCCAGTATGTTTAGGGTCCCTTATAATTGTGATAGGCGAGCCTATTGTAGAGTTATAGTCTGAGGATTTCATAGAAAAACCCAATTACACTGCTAGACCTGGGAATCGAACCCAGATTCTCTAGTGTAGCAGTCGCGCTTAGGACCACTAGACTAACGAGATGGTTTTTTGTAAATAAACTACCTATATTAAGTAGTGTTTGTGTTAAATAGATACCTATTTATAGAAAGAGTAGGTATACGAAATATCAATCGGTTAATTATGATTGTTTTTGAGAATTTGAACGATTGTGTTTATGTTATGTCTACTGACTGACTTCAATGAGGATTGAATTTGCTTAATTACGTCCAGTGAGTGGTATTATAAAAGTAAGTAATAACGAAAACAATTGAACCTCAAGTACTTATTTGTTGATCGGGAATCCATCTACCGAAATCTATGTGGTATTAAACAATTTGATCGACAACTTTAGAATAAAATAGAATTTTTATTTTTAGCCAGATTAGAAGCAACATTTGAATTTATTAAACTAAAGGAACAATGGAAGTCTTATCGCTTATAACAATATCTACAAGACAACTTTTGGATGGATAGGAAAGGGGAAAAATAGAGGGTAGTCCATGGTGTACTAAAATAAACAATTTATTTTTCTTTCCATGGTTTAAATAAAATAAAAATGAGTGCCATCGTTCTGTTATCGATTAGGAATTAGCCGACGCGCATTCGTCGTACTTAGACTACACGCTCTCACTCCAGGGTGAGTAGCAACTGGCAACTTTAGTAAGCTAGGGTTGTGCCGCGATCGATTAATACCTATATATATATTATACATTAAAACTAGTTATAGTGCCGGATATCTCACTCAGTCTACTAAATGTCAGCATAACACTAACGGGTTTAAAAATATCTTAGAATTTCTAGCAGTCCAAAATGACAGGCCTGAGCTTATTTTTTTTATATACTACTAAGGTGGCATACAACCTTAAGCATATAGACGCTTGTAACACCAGGGGTATCACTTGCGCGTTGCCAACCCTGTATTACGAAAGAGGAATAGCTGGGTTAGCAGTATAGGGGTCAAAGTGCCCCCCACTGCCAACACAACGTTTCCTCGTGGAGCACTGCTTATATTTTCAGAAAAGATCTAGGGAAAATCCAACGAGAATAATTAAAAGGGGAGTAATGTGCGAGGAACAGTGGTCCGCAGGTAGGCTTCATCGTATTTTTTTACGGTATTAATATACAATATAGTAATTAGCACAATAATAAAATAAAGAATCTCTTCCTAAGAAAAATATGTATGAAAAGTTATTGCAATGTATACGTACATAGTAGTCATAGAATAAGGTAATTATAAATTTATGATGTCTAGACACACAATATGAAATAAAAATTAAAGTGAACTTCTAGGTACCTTGAATTTGCAATGCAGGTGGTGTCAACGTGAATCTTAATCTTAAAATTATACATGCAAGGGGTGCTGGCTGCTATACTAGTGGATATTAATATTTAAATTCCAAGCTTGTTTCAAGTTTATATGTATTATCTTGTTCAACTCGTCTGTTTTAGGTTAAAAATAATTCTATTACTAACGTCAAAATCAACCATGCAATTGCATCTTCTATTTCTTCAAAGTTCAATATTTCGTTTGTGTACTTACGTGAAAAATTGCGTTTAAAAAGTTCAAAGTTCTTTAACAATAATAAAATTCCCTGATCATTGAAATAAAACCATGTTCACAGTGTACGCATGACCGTGGACGCTTTATAGGGTCCGAAATGTCAGGATTAGTAATATCAATATAACGCGATATAATCCGTAACAAGTAGTTTTATTTCAATGTATAATATTCGCGTGTTTTTTGTTATATTACTAAGGTGGGAAACAAGCATACGGCCCACCTGATGGTAAGCGGTCACCGTAGCCTATAGACGTTTAGAACATCAGGAGTTTCAGTGGCACGTTGCCGACCCTGTAAAACGAAAGAGGAATAGTTGGGTGGGCAGGGTCAAAGTCCTTCTACTGCCAACATAACGTTTCCTCGTGGAGTACTGTCAGAAATCAATATTAATTGATCCTATCGCTTCACATTGCGAAAATAATACATACATGTAATACGTATGTACGGGATTGTTTTAGCTTTTTTAATTTGTCCGTCTCCACAAAATAGGTAATACTCTCACATTCTTAGCATTATAAGCAGGTATAATTATGTTGTATGCTCCTAACATAGCCACATATTACAGCTAATGTAAAAGTTTTGTTCTTACTCCTTGTATTAACTCGGATACATTGGCGTACTCTATTCCCTGAAGTAATTTTCTGTAAGATTCAGGGATTAATTACCACTCATAGAGAAATAAGCACCGTATTTCATAATTTATGATTACTTGCAATATGCTTATCGTTACATATATTTCATCATCACCATTTCCCCATATACAGTCCCACTGACGGACATGGGTGTCCTGTCACAGAATGAGAGGGCTTAGGCTATAGTCCACCACGCTGGCCTAGTTCGGGTTGGTAGACTTCACACGCCGTCGCGAAAATCTCTACAGCATGCAGGTTTCCTCACGATGTTTTCCGTCATCGTTTAAGCAAGTTATCATTAATTTAATACGCACATGATTTCCAAAAGTCAGAGGTGCGTGCCTTGAATTCGAATCCTTAATTGGTCATACCACTAGGCTACCACTGCTGCTGCTACAGATATTAATTGAAGTAATATTGTAACATTAAGAAATAAACTGCCTCATTACCCTAGTGGACATAAGCGCGACTGTTACTTGGCTTCGATTCCCAGGTTGAGCAGTGTTATTGGGTTTTACTTTGAAATTCTCAGTAGCAGATCGGAGTTTGGATTTGTGCACAGTTAATGGCAATAGGCTCGCCCTCCTATTACATGGGACCTAAACATACCGGTGAAATGTGTACTTCTGCCTAGCCCTTCGGGGAATACAGGCGCGATGGTATGTTAAAAAAAAGATTATTAAGGTAAGTATTAATAATACTGCTACGGAGTGGTGTCCCATCCCATATTTAGATAAAAGCTCTCCAGGCTTGCGCGGGGACACAGGTCCAACGCGTAGAGGCCCGCGTTGGACCTGTGTCCCCGCGCAAGCCTGCCAAAGGACCGGATATCTTCCTCACGGGAGATATGCCTAGATATCCAAAAAGGAGATACTGCTACTGTATCAATGATACATTCTATACATGCAAACTAACGTTATGGTGTTTAAAGATTTTTTTTATAATATAAAAGTATTTATTGTCTTTATTCTTATATATCTATTTTTTTTTATCTACGTTGCGTTTATACATAAATTACTATTGAAGCTATTATCCTTCCTTAGTGGATGCATATAACCTAAAAGGCAAGTGCCAAAATTTCAAATTTGTAGCCCCAGTGGTTAAGGCTTTGCGTTGATGGATCATATTTTTCACATTTGGATATAAACAAGTGTCTTTGTATAATAACTGTTTTTGTGAGAAATGAAATAGATATAGATAGATAAAGATATAAATAAAGTCTTATCATAATTATTCATACCTTTGTTGTGTATAGGTAGATATAACGTTTGTTTACTTGTCTCTTACAATGCATAGGTCCAGTAATATACTTGTGATGAAAGATGTGTCACTCATTTGTTTGAGTAACGCCAACAAAGGGAAGACAAAAGATATTTATTAAACACAATGAAAATATAATTCAGCGAGAAGATTATATAATAATATGACATGGGTTGATCTTTGGATTGGCCTGATGATTGGGCACTTCTTGAAATGCCGGCACATCGTGATTTGGCCGGCCATATCGCGATGTGCCCAGTAAAAAGTCCGGCGGATCTTTTCTTTCCAATAAAAATATTTTCTTTCGCTGGTCACAGTTCTAAACCAAATGATTCATCACGATGTTCCGGCGTATCACGATGTGTCCGGGCATATCGCGATGTGACCAATCCAACAATCGGCCCACGACATATTCATTGCATTGAAGAATAGTACTAATAGAAATTTACATTTGGTTAGAAAATCGTTAAGTTTCCACGATGCAGTTAGGAAAGTCGCTGGGGACATCTAATATTGTTTTCATATAATTATAGTTCGAAGATTTATTAGGTAGTTAGTTAAACTTATTCAACACTGCATTCAATTTTTATTGCATACGACCCTCGAGAGGATTGTGTAATTGTTTTTTTGTGTCTGCTTTTCATCGACCTGTTAATGATACTTACAGTTTTGTCAAAATATTCATTTGATACAGAAACGATATGTTAGCAACAATTGATGCGATTTTAGTTGAGGATTATCTTATCGGTCATAATTTATCGGATTATTAGTTTGAAGGTGCACAAATCAAGACATTTAGGTACATAATACTTGTAATGTTGGTATTTAACCAATAGATAACATACCGGCGAATTGAGGGTGTTCACTACATCCCTGCCAAACCCTTCAGGGATTAGGTACTGGCGTGGATTGTTATAACCAATTTCTTAGCGGTTTCGTGTTAGCTTAAGTAATACCATCCAGTTGAACTGTTCTGTGAAATGTTTATTATTGAAAAGGCTACTTGAGAATTATAGGAATCGAGGTAAAATAACTTAATTATGATTATTTTAGAATTATGATTTGTAGCATCAGGAGAAATGCTTCTCACTGAATGATGGAAAATGTTATTACTTCTGCTGTGTTTCTAAAATAAAGTCATATTTATTAATTTAATAATACTTATTGTACAAAAAATGTGTATAAAGGCATTAAGACCGGCCTTCATATAAAACAAATTGTATGCGCAAGCAATACCCAGTTTCTCATTTTCCACATATAATTTTATATTCAAGTTTTCGTTCGCATAATTACCATCACGCCTATATTCTCCGAAGGGTTAGTCAGAGGTGTAGGTACTAATATAACTTACAGTTTACCGGTATCCTTTTATATACTATGTAAGTAATAGAGTTCGAGCCTATTGCCACTAACCAGGCACAAATCAAAACTCAGCTGCTACTGAGAATGAAATAGAAAAACCCAATGATACTATTCCCGAACTGGGAATCCAGTCCAGGACTTCTAGCGTAGCAGTCGGATTTACGACGACTAGACCAAATGCAGCAATTATTTCTGATAGCACTGAACCGTCAATGGATATTGTCGGTTCAGTACGGATTTTTACGTTGGTCAGTAGAGCCGACTATAAGTTTTTTTGGATTTGTCCCTATCATGATACCTACATCTGTAAGTATACAAAGTTATTATTATTTTATTTTATTTTCAGTATGGCCTTTATTCATCGTTCATGGGACCGTTCGTGTACGCCTTAATGGGTACATGTCCACAGGTGAACCTTGGGCCCTCAGCACTACTGTCGCTCCTAACGTTTACGTACACAAATGGTACCAATGCGGATTTTGCGATTCTTCTGTGTTTTATGAGCGGTATTATTCAACTAGTAGCCGGCACTGTACAACTTGGTAAGACTTGAACTCTCCTATCCTATGTCGCATTTCTTATTATTTATTATTCCGTAATAAAAAGAACTTTAGATAAACGAATTAGGTTTAAATAAAGTTTACCTATACTAAAATCTTAAAACTACCATAAACTTAATTATGGTAGTTTTAAGATTTATTATAAATTCATTAATTACCCATCTAATGCATTCATGCATGAATTTGGAAATGACAATAAGTTAAATCAAATGGTAATGATAATGGTAAAATTTATTCTGCTGATTGTTTCGTTAGGGTGTTTTTACTGATTCTGATAATTATTTAAATATGGTTGCATACTGATCGTAAATAAACAAACAACCAAACTTCTGCCAAAATAAAATCCGTAATTGTTTTTAGAACACATTTGTGGACTTTAAAAAATAACTGTCTATTTATTCTAGGTTTCCTGGTGGAATTTATATCATTACCGGTGGTGTCAGGATTCACGTCGGCCGCAGCGGTGACGATAGCCTCATCGCAGATCAAAGGGTTGCTAGGTCTTCGGTATGCCGCAGACACTTTCGTGAGCACATGGGCGAACTTGTTCGAGCATGTGGGGGAAACGCGACTGCCTGACACACTGCTCAGTCTGGGCTGCTGCATCTTGCTTATGGGAATGAAGGTAGGTTAGATATGGCTTGATTTGGTTATTTTCCGCGTATTTTATAATTTCAACATCGCGTGTTGAATGTAACGTAGTGTAGGACGCTCTCCGGCAAGATGGGGTGATGATTTGCGAAGGGCTACTGGTGGAGACTGGATGCGAAAAGCCGAGGACAGGGTGAAATGGCGCACATTAGGGGAGGCCTACGTCTAGCAGTGGACTAATATAGGCTGATGATAATGATGATGATTTGTTGAATGATTGGTCATGCACTGTTGCGCACTCCAAGTCACCCATATCTACCCCGGACACTGACAGCGCTTAACATTCTTTTGTATTCAAACGCAGATTTTGATTTGTTTGGGGATACATGGAAGACTATTTCATCGGAATGTATGAGGTATTGTGAAAAGAATGTGTGAATGTGTTACTTGTGTTTTGTAAAGACATTACATTTCTGCCGTTCGCTGTGTTTAAAGCAAAATAAATTTAATAAATAAACTATAATGTATTGATTAAATGGTCGAAGTGATAATCAAGATCTTAATGAACCCGTCAAGCAACAATTAGCAGACACAATAGAAAAACAATTTAGTGTTACGACCCTCTGGAGGGTCACGGTTCTTTAATTAATTAGAAAGGTTTAAATACAGTTTAAATAAAGATTCTATAATCGGAAGTTGCGATGTTAATAATATTTCTGCATGGGGGTTACAATTAAAAACCGATTATAATATAGACTATACGCTGATCCCTTGAACAGCGTGACTGACCACGATTAGTCTATTGATGGGTTATCATTTAAGCACATCGAGATATTCACACACATATTCTATCTTCGTCAAATTAGTACCTAAAGCTAACATTTGAAGACGGTCGCCTAGCTAAATGTTTCCACTTGAATTATCCGACAACATGTTTATAAGGAACGGTCGTGTCTGTTTTAAAAGTTTTAACACTAGACGTATTTGATGGAAAATATGATAGAATCCTGCCAGAGGTAAAAAAAAATCATTCATAAAATTAATTAATGCGGATTTTCCTACAAAATCAAAATTATAGATTTTGCAAATGAACATTTTTAATTAAGAAGGTATGATTAATTAATTACACACAGGTTGATCATATATCTTTCAATCACAAATATATTTTTCTATTCTTCAGTAATCTTGCGGTGAAAAAGACTTAATTAGCGTGTCGAATGCACTTTAGAAATGTCAGTTTAATATCAATTGTACTTTTTAAATATAATAGAAAAAACCTCTAACGGTAAACAAATTAACTTACATGCAATTAGCGATTCTACCGGACGGTACAGGTAACTGCCATACTTATATATGTATGTATGTACAGGCGCCAGCAGGTCAAGCTATCCAAAATATGAACTTTATTGTTTTGTATTAAAGTTGAAAATCAATCAAAGAAATTTGACAGATTGTGGTAGCTTGATGTGCTGGCCTCTACGTATTACACACACGCTCAATCAAGCATTGATATAAATAAGTTGCACACTACTACACAATACATCATTATCCATCGAGCCTTTTCCCAACTTATGTATGAGTCGGCTTCCAATCTAACTAGATGCGTCGGAATATCAGTATTTTATACGACAGACTTTCGCAACCAATTCAGCAATCTGACGTAATCGCCATGTCGTGAGATCAAATCACGATAGAGGAAATAATAATTTTTATAATATGTTGCCGTTTTGTTTTTACGTTTTGTCTTTTGATAAAGTAAATTGTGTTGCCAATCAAATAAAAAAGGAAAATATATAAAACATTTAATAAAGCAGGGTTAATTAATAGTCACAATAGAACAAAAAAAAAATTGATCCTCGAAGGACTTCTTCTTTTATGAGAGGGTTACTTTTTTATTAGTTGATACAACAACAGCTTAAATCCCAGGGCCTTACAAGTCCATTATGTCCATGATCATTAGTCACTTATGAAGTTATGAACCAGGTAATTCATTACGAGTACGACACGTTCTTTAGTGGTGAGCGAACGCCGACGAAACTTCAACTTGGCAAACTCCTTGACAAAGTCAATACAAAGTCGTCTTGGCATATACTGCGGTATTAGGTAACTAGGAATTCAGGATCGGGACCGCACCCTGTGTAACTAATTATTGATCTGTCAGATTTCCTTGTAGCTGCAGAATGATTCAGTTTGCGATTTTTTTTTACGTTACTTGAATGGTTCTTACTTATTTTCGTTGAGTTTAATTTTGAAGAAGGAGGAGGTTTTCAATAATACTGATTTTTTTGTATAGGTACTTATGCTACGCGATGGCTCCTATTCTATTGAGTGAGTGAACTGATAGGAGTATATCTTAGAATATTTTTCCGAAACACACCAAGGTACAAGTGCTCTATATTAGAATAAAAAAAAAATAAAAAAAATTATCATACTTCATACTAATATTATAAATGTGAAAGTTTGATTGTTTGTTTGTTTATTTGTTACTCAATCACGCAAAAACGGCAGAACGGATTTGCATGAAATTTGGTACCCTAATAGTATGAGACCGGGAATAAAGTATAGGCTGGGAATATCCCGGAAATCTCGAAAAACGAATATCTCACGCGATTTGAATGAAATTTCATACACACATAGTATGTAACCGGGAATAACAGATGGTATATATTTTACCCCATAAAAATTTGGGAATATCCCGGAAAATCCGGAAAAACTAATATAGGAGAACTACTTACGGGATTTGAATGAAATTTCATACAGACACAGTATGTGACCGGGAATAACAAATAGGATACATTTTACCCCAAAATTATGTTGGAATTCCCAGAAAACTTATGTAGACCTACTTACGGGATTTGAATGAAATGTTGTAAACTAATAGTTTGTGATTGGCGCTGGCATATTGAATACTTGTTTTCTCGGAACAAAGCGGGAATTTCCCTAACATTGAGTACTTCTTATCCCATGAATACAATCCGACAACAACTGCGTTACTAAGTCTAGGCGTACGAATCTCTTTTCAAAACACGAGAAATTAAGACGAGATAAACAGGCGTATAGCCTATGACTTGGAAGAAATCCTGGAGCCACAAACAAGTTCTAAAAGTAAACATACCACTAAACCTCAAAAAGGAGGTGAGACTCCTGCATACATGCCATTATGCATGCTAAACCTGGACTTTCAATAAAAACACCAGTAAAAAAATATAAATAAGTCATCGACGCTAAGGAAAGAAAGATAGATACTCTCTTGGACTTAAAGAAAAATGTAAGAATATCACTATCCGGACAGAAACCGGAATAATAGACGCTCTACACTCTCAAAAATTAATGTAGAAATCTGCAGGTCATGTGGCCCGCTCCGATGCTACAAAATGAGCCCATTTTGTAGCATCGGAGTATAGAATCACAACATGGATGGGACCAAAAGGCAAGAGACGGCAGAGAGGACAATCCCAAGAAATATGGGCCGATGAAATTATCAGAACAACAAGGATAACAACAGCACAAAACAGGAAGCAATGGCAACTGGTGGAGGAGGCCTCATATTTATAACTGTTTAAAGTTCAAAGATTTATTTTCATAATATGTAAAATAAAATTGTAATTAAGGAATAAATGAGGTCCGATTTTAGTGAACTTTACCCCAAAAAAACGGTCAGTGAATTTCTTTCCAATTCCGCAAAATCAATTCTTTGAAATTTCGTGACCGACTTGACAGCTCATGATCATACAACTGCTTCGTGGTACAATGTGTCCTAAATCCATACCTAAATACAAAAAATAGATTATTTGCGGTTTTTATGAATCTTTTGTATCGATAACAACTTGTGAATTTATTAGCCATCCTTATTCTGTAAAAATGACGAGTGTCGGAGTATTTCCATAATATTGTCACAGCTATTGTTCAACACAGACACAATAAATAAATTTTTACGCGTGTAAGATTCACCAATGTCGCGGGTCCAGTCCTTGTCCAAGGCCAAAGTTTTTTTAGCGGAATTTGAGCTAGAATCACAGATTAAGTAAAGCACAATCAGTACATAGTTACATACAGGTTTATGAAAAAAAATGAAAAAAATCTTGGCTGGTTTTTTACTGACCCTGACCAACCTTCGTCACAGACATAACTAGACAACGAAGTTGAAAGTTAAATATGTATCAAACAATTCACCAAGGGAGTATTGAGTATACTTTTTCAAATATAAATTAGTATAAAATACAGTATAATCACCAGTAAAAGGATTATTAGTTTTTCTAAATTTTTGACCTAGTTGGGTATATATTTTTATCTAGTGTGCTCATTTACATAGTAATTGAATTGGTTAAATACATTATAGATAAGTATTAAATGACTGGTTTTGAAGACAATGAGCAATGAATTTAATTTCCTCATGATAAAAGGACCTACCTTAAATCGAATGCTACAATAGTGAGTTCGCTTTCCCTTCGATAGCTTCTCAAGGCCAGACTATGAAGCAATATAAATATTTATACAACAATTTAGTGACAATATTACGGTTAAGTAATTCAGTTCTAGAAGAACTGTGTTAATTAAAATTAGTTACGAGAAATTGAATAATGCAGGGCTTCGAGTGACGTTTGGAAATACTTCATCATTGTGTAGTAGGTACCTAACACTTCGACTTCCATTAAACGAAAACGTTATATCTTCAAAGTCTTGCTCGTTGAAGTGAATGGAGTATGACAGGTCACTTCAGCCCAAATAAATATACTTCAAGTACCTATCTTGCGCTTTTCTAATATCTGAGACTCTAAAAGTATTGCTATACAATAAGATGGAAACTTATATCTCACTTCGACATTAAGATCTTTCTATCCAGTAGAGAAATAGCATTATAAAATTGTTTTGTACCTTCTTTTTTTTCGAATTTTCTGTCTTATTGTTGTAGTACTGAAATAGTCTAGCGATGTCATTCGTGTAAGTAAAACCATGTGACTTTCTGGAGGGGCTATCATCATTGATTTCAATTTTGATTGTACCTACAGGTAAATTAAATGTATACATGCTCTACTATTCTACATTATATACTATTCTACACTATTCTACATACATACACGTTTTTAGAAACGGGAGTTTACCACTAGCTACGGTTCTTGCATACTTCTTTTACTTCTTCCACATTCGTAAATCTCGTCATATACATGCGCCACCTGTGCTAGTAATCTCATGTATAATGCGAGGAGTACTACGCACCATGTTTTTTTTTCGAGAAAATTAGTTCTTAGACTAACCTTAACAATAACGTCACATCTTTTTAACCACGGATTGACCATTTCAACGAATTTCAACCAATAACGGCTAAACAGTTTTTCACAAAAGCCATTCAGTAATACCAATAATTTTGCACTGTAGCCAATCAAATGCTGCCGACTTTTATTGTATCTATTAATTTGATCAAAACTGAAACTTCTTAGCTATAGGGCGGATTAAACTCTCTCACTGATCCAACTCGGTCCATTAAGGAAACTAAATCCATGATACAACTAGGTACATAGGTACAAAGTTTCTTCATAATTCACTTGCGCATTTGAAAGACCTATTGTCGTTCTTTATTAAATCAATTAATCGTGGCTGCTCAAATCAACGTATCAAAGTCAATTGCAAATTTAACTTATTCAAAATCAATAGGTACCTTTACGTATGTAGATATAATCAAAGTCTTACATCGATTGTGACGAATATAATTTTGTTTTAAGCCATCTTCCAATGATTAGGTATCTAAAGTTTAGAACTAATTTACACAGCTGTTAGGGATTGCTTCATAGTAATCTCATGTATAATGCGATATAAAATAGAGCTTTAATTATAAGCTTATCCTCGGAGCAATTGATATCTTACATAAATTATACGTCACGCGATCACATTGAACCTACTACAGAATACATATCTATGTATTATTAAAAATTGTAAGCAAGCCAATTCAGAGGGCGTTAAATTCGAATTTCTTGGCAGAAGAATCCACGTCTCATCACCCATCATTAACACAATTTTGACCACTGAGAGAGATGTCCAGTACTTGTGGCTTTGGCTTTATGGCGTTCACTAGAAGAGGCTTAGGTACGTCTAGCAGTGGACGAATATGGGCTGATGATGAGGTCTATAATGTACCTAGGTACATACTATTTAGTATTTTTATATTGTGATAAAATGACAAACAAGGCATACGGCCCCTGATGGTAACTGGCAACCGCAGCCTATAGACGTCAGCTGTCAAGTCTCATTTATATGCCTAGTAATTTCACTGGCTACATTTCCTTTTAAACCGGATCACAGTAATGTTAGCAAGTTATTGTTTAGCGGTGGCGAGGCGGCACTATCCTAGAGGAACTGCAGCATTAGCAGAACCTAAATGATATAGGTATATCTATAAATAGGTAATGATAGTTCTGTAGGTGAAAAGTGAAGAACCTTAAGTTACATTTTATAAAGTACTTAATGTCTTTTACCATTTGGTCAATACGGGTATTCTGAATAAAAATCATTTAAAACATAAAAATGTCAAAAAATGGACTTAAGGTCCTTTAGCTTTCACCTACAGAGTTATGATCCTGGAAAGCTAAATTAGCTACGAGTAGTACCTACCTATCATTACATATTTACAATCTTTAAAACTACGAATTATTATTCCAGTGGCCAGCACATCAAGCTCCCACAATCTGTAAAATTTCTTTGATAGATACAATAAGGTTCATATTAAAAATGGGAAAATTTGACACTACAGTTTTGGAAAGATAGACCTGCTGGCGCCTGCCTAAAAAAATGTCGAAAGTAATAATGGAAAACGTAGTGAGAAATAACGGTGTCATAATTCTGGTAACATTTTTATCGCCGTAGAATAGGATAAATTTAATTTACCTTAGAATGTATGAAATATGTATTATCGTTCTTAGGCTAGACCCTCAACTTGTCGACTTGGTTTCATTATGTTTTGAAATTAAATTGTTAACTTAATAGTTTGCTTGAGTTTCCCTCTAGAGACCGGTGTCTAGAATCCCCAAGAATGTTTCGAAATACTTTTTACTCGGAACTTTACTTTCGGGACGGAACCTAACCCCATTGCTGTAAGCTTAAATGTTACCTACATACAGTAATTTTACAGGTACATTAAGCTTCTTAGGGCTGTTATTATTTGTATGTGTATGTAACAGCATTTTGTTGTATAACATTATTTCAATTTCAGGCTTTAAAAGACGTACGAGTTAAACAGAAAGAAGCAAAAGAAAAAGGTTTCCGTAGAACGAAAATATTAAAAAAAACGTTATGGTTCACCGGTGTGTCCCGGAATGCAGTGGTGGTGACTTTGGCGTCTGTGATCGCATACTTTTTGCATGAAAATAAATCCGACCCATTCCTTCTAACTGGTAAGTTGCATTATAATATTTAAAAATACCTAGATAGTAAGAGAAGCTCGGTAACATATGCCAGAGTGATGCCTATTTTTTTTATAGTACGGAAAATCCTCATGGATCCTCCGCCACCCGGGGAGGTGGTAGGGTATGTCGGACACATACCGACTAAAAACCCACTTGCCTTCACCTTCCCTATTGTCATGGCCATGGGATCCGCATAGGGAGATGGTGCCGCTACTATTATGTATTCTGTGGTTTGGTGTAGTCGTCCCTGTTGCGCTAAGTGTCGTAGCTTCAATTACCAGTACCACACACATTACACATATTTTTGTTCCACGGATATTTGTTTCGTGGTATGTGAAGTCCTCCGCGATATAGTGCTTAATTCCTGGTATGGGAGCCGTATTTTTTAAACCGCTGATGAAATTAATTCAGTTTTTTTTTTCATTGTTTCCTCTTAGTTTGAAATAACTTGGCGTGTTCGTTCAACCGCTGCCTTCGTAACCTTGGCCTTTCTACAGAAAAATATACTCAGCGATTGCCGTCAGACTTAGTATTGCAATTAAATGACACCAAGACACTGTGCACTTTAATGCTTTTGTTTATTTTTAGTACTTCAATTCACCGGTTGACCTTGAATTACAGAAATATTGCCTACCTTAAAATATTCAATTAAAAAGTATTAATTTACTTTATACCAGTACATAACACAGCCAATCGAATTATTCTATGTATGTTAATAGTTGATGATAAATAAAATTGACTTAGTGATAGGACTTAAGAGTTTACCACGACAACCTATCCTTTTTTTATGTATATTTAGTATAATATTTAAAAAATATTATGCAAAATATTGTATCGTCAAAAAGTTGTTACGTTAAGATTACCTATAGTAATTCTGCCCTCTATTGACTATTATTAAATTTAATCTGTGCCTCTATTAACTAAACAGCAAATATAAAATACGTTTTATTATATTTGAAAAACCATTACAAAAAAGCAACTTTCACAAAAAATAATTTATTGTACATACCTACTCAATGTTTGAGAGCGCCTATTTTTTTTTTGTTGCGTCAATACTACTAGTAAACACATGCTTAAATCCATATTATATATTAGTCTATGCTTAAATCTAGCAATGGATTTCCTCCAAAGATTATATTAATAATATAAGATCCTAGCGTATTTAAATGACGCGGACGTGTTAAAGATACATAGGTAGTAGGTATAATGGGTCTATAGGTGAAGGTTGGTGATTATTAATTAACTAAAAATATACATATAATATTGTAGTCTATGTATAAAATGGTAAACACTTCGTTTGACTTTAAAATGATATTCCCTTATTTTTAAGGACTACTTTACCAGGCTTTTACAAAGGACGTTTTGTAGACTCCAAGACCTAGATTTAAAATAATATATCTATCTATTTCTAATGTTATATCATAATAAAAACTTTTTAACAAAAAAATAAAACTATTTTAAAACTTGGATATCATTGAAAGAAAAGTATTCTTTCGATAAAATCCGTAAAAAGTAGTTTTACTGCAAAAATATTCTTTCCCATACCTCTATAGTCGGCTCCTCGGGATAGGCTTCGTGTTGTTTTCGAACCTGACAGGTCTTGATATGCTTCAAATCAGCGGTCATCCTTTCAAATATCTCGATCTGAGAGCGAAAGGAAGTTGTTTATCAGTCTGGCATTAGGCTCGCCCCCTATTACATGAGACTAATAGGAATCGGCGAACTGTAGGTGCACCTTTGCCTAACCCTTCGAGGAATACAAGTGTGATTGTAAGTCTGTAGCGAAATACCACTCACTCACTGATTAATCACGAAATCTCAAATATTATATAGCTAATACCTTTATGCCAAATTTCAAGTGTGTAGAACAATTTAAATTTCGAACATGAATTGAGGACTTTCCCACGTGACTGATAGAAATTAAAAAGAAATTTATCTTTATTGGTTTTATTTTTCAGGAACTATAACACCAGGAATGCCCGCAGTACGTCCGCCGGTATTTCAGACGACAGTCGGCAACACCACGTATACGGCTGGTGAAATGTTCTCGCACCTCGGCTCTGGGTTGGTGGTAGTCCCTCTAGTAGCCATCTTGTCCAACGTCGCTATTGCTAAGGCTTTTGGTAAGTTGGTGTTTTTTTCCATTGAGCACATTAAAAAGGTGCAGCGCCCGTAATTAAATAAATAAAACTTTATTTCATTTGTAATAAGAACTGATAATAATATTATGAAAGGACTAACATATCCAACACCAGATTATTATGCTCTTTCTGTTATTTCACTTCTGAAATCTGTTGTATTTTTTTTCCTTATTTTCTAAATAATAGAACTTAATATTATATTTAATAGCCATCATCTCCTTAGTTACTTCCTTATTAAGTATCATCTTTCACACATTCCATCAATCATCTCTCTATTGCTGCTCTTCTCGTTTCTCTATCTTCAGTCTACGCGTCATACAATCAGTGTTAGTCAGTAGAACAAAATAAAAGGTTATATAGTGACGGTTTTGCAATTACATATAGTGGAACTTGTTAGTAAACGAATAGAGAGCTTTATACCATAAAATCGCAAAGCTATGTATACGGAGTTCAACTGTCATAAAAGCGACTAACTATGACGTCAACACCACGTTAGGTGATAGCAATAATGATTTCTCGTTTCCCGTCGTGTCTCTAAGGTAACAATTAATACGCACTGTTTTCTGGTCCTGCCATGTTCTCTCTTGCTATTTGTGTTCCAAAAGTTAGGGTCGTTTAACCTTCGGTGGATTGTTATCAGCTAAGCTAATATGCGGGTCACGAAATAATTTTGTCGTCGCGTAGTTCGTTTCGATACAATAGCTCCAGACGAGATAATGTAATGACAAATTTGTGTCGCGGGACGCATGATAGCCTCATCCGAATATAGGTACCAATATTATGGCGGTGAACCATTTATGATTTTTCACAATATTAAAACAATCTACTAGGTATTAATTTAAGTAGAGATCAAGAGTTTAACATAATTTAATTCCTTTAATAGAGAAATGGATTGGAGTTGTCAATATACTTAATCATAAGACCAGAAAACATTAATTAATATTTTGATAACACTAAAGAAATAATAAAGAAATAAAAATAGAAATAATAGTACTTATTGTTGTTATTCTTTTGTGATCGTTTAGTTATCATTCATAATATTATTATAAGTTTGATATTCAACAATCAGAGGAGGTTAATGAATGTAGATGAAGCAGAAGCGATGTGGCAGAATCGTAGAAAATTAAAATCTCTGCCTACTGCAATGGGAAACAGGCGTGAATTATGTATGTATTTCATCATCAAAATATTTCTGGATCAGATTAGAAATTATTCATAATCTTCTTAAAACTTTACCGAAACGAATAGTAGGTGCCTATTTAGCGAAATACATTTAGGTAAATAGTGAGTCAATATGAAGCAATGATCCGTTAAAATGCTTACAATAAACTTAAGTTGCATATATTTGCATATAATATTTTAACAAAAGAGAAGTCTGGCGCATACATGCCAGTTAAGCCAACGTAAAATAAAAAAAAAAACCATGAAATTTTGACGGCCCTGAAAAAATATATCGTGCGTTTATTCAGTGATGTTTCGCTTTGAATGCTACCTGAAATGATAGATACAACTAAATGTAACCTAATGTATTATTTTTTAAGTCAATATTTGCAGATTTTGATGTAGACCTATCTATGGACATTGTTTGTTTATTCTGAATTATTTATTTTGTTACGTGTACGTTTAGTTAGAATCTGTAATTTATTATTGCAGGTTTTTACTATAACTAGACTGCATTTATATATTTAAGAGTTTGTACTTGAATAATCTTTCTTAAAGACCGCCATAATCGTAGGCTTAAAGGATGAAAATTAATATAGCTTGCTCGAAAACAGCTTTCAATAATAATTGTGTTAAACTTTAAAGTATGAACTATCAACATCAATTTGGTATGAGTTTGATCAGTTTTGATACTTTATTAAGTTGAATGTTTGGAGATAGTAATGGACTGGTCACGTCAGGGTTCATGAAACTGAAAATATTCATTATTTAAAACTTCCATTTACTTTTAAATTTCAATTGTTTTGTTATCGTGTTTCTTTTCATACATTTCAAAAAACAGTAGTTCATTTAACTCTAACAATTCGTTACAATATTAATATAGTGGTTAATACAATGACCCCATGAAAACATGTCTCGATTTTATATCAATGTTGATAACATTTCAGCTAAGGGGAAAGCTGTGAACGCGACTCAGGAGATCGTAGCTTTGGGTGTATGCAACATAGTCAGCGCTTTCTTCCAATCCATACCAGTGAACGGGTCGTTTTCAAGAAGCGCTGTAAGCGATGCCTCTGGAGTCAGAACGCCCGGCTCTGGAATCTACACGGGTATGTACTTAGATCCCAGAAATTGGCCAAATGTGGTATTTGTTAGTGTAGCATATATATTACTCAAATAGAATTTTACGTAAGAGGTACGGCTGGCTTTTCTTGTCAAAGGACAAACGTGATCTATGTTCATACATTAGTTACTTACGTTCAGCTAGGATTATTGAGAATTCGTTATAATTAAGCTGATTTATACGGTGTATTTATTCGAGTGCAGAACATACTCACTCAAGAAGATTAATTTTATTCATACAATGATTTATGATAAATAGAGATCTGAATATAGCCTTCAATTTAATTAATATAAGAACAATGAAACGTGATCCAATGAGAGGTGATAATTATGTATGCTTCAAGGTGATCGACATGACATATTTTTAAATAAATACATACAATTATTATTGAAAATGGATTGATACACAGAATTGATAAAACTGTTGATAGTACTATAAAAGTACGGAAAGGATTAGCATCTAAAGTTCGTGTTTGTGTTCGTCGTCCTAGATTTTTTTTTAAAACGTTGCACCACACCAGGATTTTCTCCAGTATCGTGGGTGCGTTTACAAACGCAAACTTTCACATGCACAAATACCCAGACCTGAAACAACTACCTGTAGGTCATACAAATATTTGTTCCGTGTGGGGATCGAACCCACAACCCGTGGCACAGAAACCGCTCGCTCAGCCGCTGCGCCAAACGTGTCGTCAAATTAAAATACAAAAACATTTTTTTTCAATGTTATAAGTTTTGTGATGATTGTATTATTTATCTATACTAAGCTACCGAGATCACTGACTGATAAATTTATAACTACAGAAATTATCTGCGGCATTAGTCCAGTGGTCGTAAGTGCGACTGCTATGCTCTACCATAGCAGTTTATGTTGACAGTTAGAGGTCCTGGGTTCGATCGCACGTCGAGCAGTGTTTTTAGATTTTTCTATGAAATTCTCAGTAGCGGGTCGGTGTTTGAATTTTTGCCCGGTTAAGTGGCAATAGCCTCCCCCCTTATTACCTGGAAACTAAAGACACGGGGATCTGTAAGTGTGCAGTAGTACTTGGGTACACCTCTGCCTAACCCTTCGGGGAATACAGGCGTGATGTCTGCTTTAAGTGCAACGGTCAAGTTTCATTCCATGCAAATGTATGTTCATTTATAACAGTATTATTTTATCAGCATGATTTTAAACTTCAGTCTTCCTTTTTATAGTAATGCTAATCTTAAGGTCAGGTGCGAATATATGATAAGATGTATGAATTTGAATGTGGACGAAGCCTAAGAATCGTAGTAAGTGGCGTTCTTTAGTTTCTGCCTTGCATTCCCTATAGGTAAAAGGTGTATAATACTGTATGTTGCATTTATTGAACAAATTGATGAAAGTGTATTACGACTAAACTTTGATTCCTAGTACATACAAAACTCCCGGCTACATACAAAAAACCAAAGTTGAAAATGAGGTATTTATACACTACAGCGGATTTACCAATGCGGAAATGTTCGATACACATGTCATGTAATGCATTACATTTGTATAAATACCTACCTTCAACTTTGGTTTTTGTATGTACTTGGGAGTTTTGTATGTACTTAGTAGGAATCATAGTTTGGTCGGCATACACTTTCATCATCATCATCATCATCAACAGCTTTTATTGACCACTTATTGGGTATAACCTATCTCGCTTATGCAGTGGTTCAATAAAGGCCTTTCACGCCATTCGTCCCTCTGTTGTTTTGTAATACACTTTGCAGAGTTGTAATTTCAAGCATCGTCCAACCAATGTCTGTCGGTGATTGCATTAGCTCCCAATATTAAGATAGAGACGAGTTCTAGTACCCGATGGGGTGTAATTCCACTGAGTTCCACATTAAAAATTCACGATACGAAACTTTTTAGATACTTACAAGGTACGCTGTCTTTACCGGTTAACCGGTATATTAGAACCAGGATAAAAGGGGTGAGGAATTTAAAAGCTAGCTATTATAATAACAATCTAAAGCTTTCTCGCTTTAGATTGTTATTACTAGTGCTCTTATCATTATTTTGAGAAGCTGTGGTAATTTGTTTTTGTCTAGGTTAGTAATATCCTAAAGAATTACAATCTACCAAAAGGTACGTAATTAAAATGCTATCAGAAATTGGACCAATAATAATAACCGCTGGACTAAAAGATAAAATGGTATTATTGGCTATTTTTCAGTTCCTCCTCGCTACGGTCGTCTTCGTTTTAGGGCCAAGATAACACTGGTTTATCGGGACCATTTTAAATGCTGAGCAAACGTTGCCTTAAAAATTGCAAAACGAGATGACAAAGTTATAGACTATTCTATAACTTTGTCATCTCGTTTTGCAATATGGATATTTTTTGGTCTCAGCGTTTTGATTTTGACATTGCAAATTATGTTTGTGTTTTAATCGTTTGTTTATTATGCTGTACATACATTGTACTAATACTATATTTGTAATTGAAAATGGATATAGGTACTAGCTTTTGCTCGCGGCTGCGCTCACGTGGATGTAGAATCAGTATTCAGTATTAGAATCAGAAATTAAAGAAGAAGAAAAAACACAACCTCGCTTTCACAGCTTCATTTAGCTCCTAGTTATAAAAGGTTTATGAGTTTGATACGTCCAATACGTTGAATTCTTCTTTTTCTTAGGTTTTGTCAGGGTCTTATTTCGAACAGTCAAAAAATCCTATAATATAGGTGCCATAGTGTTCGAAAACCGACCTTTTTTTCAATAAAAATATAATAAATTCTTTGTGTCTTATAATATTTACATAAAGTAGATTCATGCACTCTTCCGTGCGCGCAATATTCTTAAAAAGTGGTAAAGAGTTTTTGCCTGTGTCTTCAGTATTTAAATCTACACAGTATATCTATAAGTTTATATACTTAAAATAAATTATTTATACAAATATTATGATGTCCCATCATTTTTGATATGATACCTATTAGATATATGAACGGTGGCGGTCGCAAAGAATGCCAAGGGATCCTGCAGCTTCATGGGCCTATTAAATCAGGGTGTTTTAATAGGCCGTAACCCTTCTTATTTGACCCTTTTCTTCTTTCCTTGCGAAAAAGGGTCAAACAGTGATCAAAATATTAAATTATTTGGCAACTATTTTAGTTTGACAAATTCTAGCATCAAACGTAACGCGATAAAACTAAAACCGTTGCGCTCAATGTTTACTAACCGTGAACCCGCTTGCATACTCGTAAAGCTACGTTTACCCAGCGTTTAAAAGTTTTGCACATCGACGAACACTGTCACGTTTCAAATTTAAATAAGCTTTATAATACCAATAAATAAAATGGTCTGAGTCTGATGGAATGAGTCTGTCTGTAATTTTAAAATAAATGACTTTGGTTATAAGTAATTTAGGGTCAACGGATGGAATTAGAAATTTAGGTATTTTAAATACTAATATTATTTATCCGGTTACCCAACTCTTCAAACGTAGCTGTAGCTGATATGGATTAATTTGCATAATCAGTATGTACACAAACATAAAATATGTTTTGGGTCCACACTAGATATGCAAATTATAATAAAGTTAAACTCGACTAATGAAAACAGAGGAAGCGCCAAATGTAGACCTTTTAAACAATGTATGAAGTATTTGCTGTAACAGCCGTAAATCGTACCTAGTTTCCTTTGTGTGCTGTTCTATAATAATTAATAAAGTAGTTATTGTTAGTAGGTACAACTTTGTTTTAGGTGGTCTGGAGGCCACCCATTGTCTTTGTCAAGATCTCTGATATTTTGATTTAAAGAATAACAACATTGGTCAAAAACATTTTTTTCAGAAATTTAAGGAGTATGAATATAATTCTGGCCGGTTTCTCTCCATAATTATGAATCACTATTTGGAACCGTGCATATAATATTTGACATTGTTATATACCGGAAATAGCGTTATATTGATTACACTGATATTCAAAGCTAAATCAAAATGATATAATATGATAATATTATAACATTTTGATTTAGCCTTTGTGTCACTATATTTTCTGGTTTCAATGAGACTTTCAAATAGACGTCTCAGGGCGATAGTTTACCGGCGTCGCAACAAGCATCGCATTGGCGAAATATTTATTCCATTACCCAGCCACAAATACAAAAAATATGCTGCATCATAGATATCCCAAATCCAGTGTCTGACCGTCTAGCTTCGCCTCTCCGAGGTCAAAGATCGTGTGTCGCATTATGCCAACCTGCAAACTTCGTCTGTTTCGACTTTACATTATTCAGGGTCTTCCCAATGAATATTTACTCGCCCCAATTGAATCTCAATAGAGTTTTGTTAGTCCGACATTAACATTGCGGCTTGGATTATTTGGACAATAAGAGTAATCCTTAACTTTGTTTATACCATTCCTTTTTGAATGTTGTTAGTCAAGATTTTCTACTATAAAATATATAGCTTTGGTAGTATAGGATTAGGGTTTCTGCCCTTCTACACTACTATGCTCAAGCTGTTTTGAGCATACATACTATATATCTTTTTGTATTTTTTTTACATTTTCCATGCTAAGATTTTAAAGATTTTAAGCAAAGGAAAAATTCGTTAACTTAGTTTACTTTAAGCAAAGTAAAGTAAGTTGTGTCGGTTGAGGAGCATAAATACTTGCTTTTCAATAGGTGTCACTGACGTCACCATAAAGACGTAAATTCAGGAAACGAAGGCAAAATTCGACATGGCGGGTAGGTATCGCGGTGGCTTAGCGGTCATAGCGTCTGGTGTACCTAACCAGAAGACGCAGGTTCGAATCCTGCCCGCGGTCGAATTTTTCCTTTGCTTAAAAATTTTAAAATCTTAGCATGGGAAATGTTAAAAAAATACATAGGATAGTTAGTAGGTAAGGTGGCATCGTTCGACATTGAACTAACTGTAAAGTAAGTTGTGTCGGTTGAGGAGCATAAATACTTGCTTTTCAATAGATGTCATTGACGTCACCATGAAGACGTAAATTCAGAAAGCGAAGGCAAAAATCGACATGGCGGGTAGGTATCGCGGTGGCTTAGCGGTCATAGCCTCTGGTGTACCTAACCAGAAGACGCAGGTTCGAATCCAGCCCGCGGTCGAATTTTTTCTTTGCTTAAAAACTTCAAAATCCATACCTACTATATGTTGAGGAAGTGCAGAAGGTATGTACCTAACCATTTTACGATAGCTACGCAATTAAATAAATCATTTCTTATCTGTAATACAAGTAAAGTGCAATGTTTTGGAGCAATAATAATAATATTATGTACCTATTTAATAAATGTTATCTTTAGCAAAACATTATTGACTGCAAAACATTCAAACTTCATGACGCTGCTTATTTACTTATCAAAAGCAAAGTTAGTTACAAAGGTACACAATTCTCTAATCGGTTGAATTGTTAAGAGATTACAACAAGTGAGAACCAATGATTGATGTCTAATAACGTTAACTATAGAAATTTCAAAATCAGTACAGTGGAATCCTTCGAAACTTCGACAAATCTAGAACAGTTTGGGGTGATTTGTGGCTTTCTCATGTTCGCGACGTGAAATTTCCGGCTTTTAATCTAAGGATTAGTTTTAACAGAAATAGGGTGTTTGAAGTAAGACAAATGTAAATCCAGCTATATAAATCATTTTTACCATGTGCGACAACAGTGCGGTGGAGTTATGTAGTGGGTACTTCATAAATCTAAAAGTTTGCATCGTAGTTTACTGTCATAGCCAAGTTTCCGTGGTTTTACAATTTCAAATATACTTCTGAAATATCAGGAGGCTCTCTTTGTACGTCTGTCGTGCGGATTTGTGGCTCCATTGTGTTGAATGCACTCACCTTTTTGGAAATGTATATCGATACTTATGACGTTTTTTCTCTGTTACTACGATCCAAGTCGTGGTTGGTTATGTGTTATATATACCTGACATCTAAGTACGAGGTATTATGTTCAAAATGAATTGAATTGTATAAATAAATGCGTTTTTTGTCGCAATTTTATATGCTGTGGCAGAACAATGTTTCATAATAAAATGTGCTTTAAAGATCAAATATATTTAATAATTGCATGTTTCTCGCCATTTTTATGGTTACCGTTTAGTAGGGATAAAATATTATTGTGTAGATTAAGAATTGCCTTGGTATATACTTAATGTACTTTTTGCTATATGTCTTGAAGCAAATTTAGTCTAGACTATTGAAGCGCGAAGTATTTCAAGCAATTTTCGCCAAAAGAAAATTGTATCTTGCTAGACCAATTTGTATGAAGAGTAGGTACCTAAACCGAGAGAAGAGATATATTTCTCTTATACTGTCGCGTTTCTTGATTGTAATCATCATAATAGCGGGGCTATTAACGTTCGTGTAATCTCTCAATGGATCTTATATTAATTGGGCGAACTATAGAGGTGTGTTGAAACAGGGAGGTTCGTGCTTAGTACCCGTGAATTATTGATATTAATTGTTAAAATAATTTGTGGTCTTGGAATTAGAAATTTGGACTTGAATATACAAGTTGAAATAGTCAGAACCTCTTTCTGCTATAGCTTATGCTATAATTTAAGCCAGTTATTCACTGTAGGTACTTAAAATCCATTAAAAACTAATTATTAAGAAATGCTATCTCGGTTGCTCAGAACTCATCTTTATGGTTAAAAGATGTAATAACTCACGTCTACTTCTTGGATCGTCTCAGTAAATATGTCATTGCTTTCATGAATTTGTTTAACTATCCGTGTTTCTTAATTTAAGAATATTTGTATACTCTACGACTCCAAAATTAATTTGAAATTGTAGATATTGTTAGTTTCGGTCATAATTATACCATGGAATTTGAGGAAGTTTGTGAGTTTTGATTTCTATAATTTCACATAGGTTATCAATTTAGATCTCTATTTCTCTTATACATGATAACACTTTTTATGTGTAATATTCTATTTACTATAGAGTATTCCAAACTTGGTCTTAATTTCCTAATAGTTATGATCATAATTATAAATAGCTAAGGAACTTCTTGACTAAAGACAAAACATTTGGAAATGTTCAATTGACTCATAAGACTAATGTGCGGGGATATGGGGTAGTTCATTAAGAGGGTACATCGCCCCCTTCCATGTGCTGGTGGTGACCATAGTGTAAGAATCCCACACTTCCCGGTCTAACCCCGTAGACCGGGAGCCTTTTGAAGATTTCTCGCCTTAAACAAAAATAATAAACAATGAACGTTTTAGAATAAGGGGCCGATCATTACTCCAGTATACTGCTAACAAATCTTTATATTTTCAGGGATAATAATAATTCTAGCCCTGGTGTTACTAACACCGTTCTTCTTCTTTATACCGCGTGCTGCACTCGCTTCAGTTATCGTGTGTGCTGTTCTGCAAATGGTTGATTATGGCATGGTCACGAAACTCTGGAAAACTAGCAGTAAGTATTCCATTCTATAACCTAGTAGGGACACCAGCGCTTTAACTCCCATGCCCCTGATTTTAATGCGACATGGCATGTTGATATGCTATTCTATTTTCAGGCTGTTTGCGAAAACAATGCTGAAATGATGTGAAGCTTAAATAGTTAAATTAAATAAATATTGTTACAATAAAGTAGGTATTATAATAACCTACTTTGCATATCCATGATCCGGACCTATTTTGAGACAACTCATTAATTATTATCTGTCTGGTTGTAGATTTGGGCGGTATGTCTGAAATAAAAAATAAATAAATGGTAATTGGACATTTGCCTGCAGGTTATTTTGTCTACCGTATTAAGACTCTTTTTTATACATATAAAAAACATACAAATAATATCGATGACTTGCTGCTATCCCATCTTTTATAGTACGAAAACTCCTCATGGATCGTCTGGCACCTCGGTTGCCAGTAATTTTTTTTTTCCGCTAAGGTGGCAAACATTGCATACGGCCCACCTGATGCTAAGCGGTTACCGTAGCCTATAGACACTTGTTACACCAGGGGTATCACTTGCGCGTTGCCCACCCTGTAAAACGAAAGAGGAATAGTTGGGTTAGCAGTATAAGGGTCAAAGTGAGGAAACGTTGGCAATTTTGCTCACCGTAAGGAACACAAAGCAGTGATAGCCTAGTGGTATGACCATTGGACTGCCAAGTCGAAGGTCTCGAGTTCGAATCCAAGGCACGCACCACTGACTTTTCGAATTCATGTGCGTATTAATAATTAATTATCACTCGCTTAAACGGTGAAGGAAAACATCGTGAGGAAACCTGCATACCTTAGAGATTTTTCTCGACGGTTTGTGAAGTCTGCCAACCCGCACTAGGCCAGCGTGGTGGACTATAGCCTAATCCCTCTCAATATGAGAGGAGACCCGTGCCCAGCAGTGGGACAGTATATGGGTTGATGATGATGATGATGAAGGAACACAATACAGCTCAAAGCAGTGTTATTTCACTTCAATTTTCTGCAAGGTATCCCTAACTTTAACTTTAATAACAAACCTCCCACAATAAATTTACTTTTAACTTGATACATAGTAAAAGATATATTGATCGTAACGGCTTTCAAAGTGATCTTTCTAGAACTCTTGGAATAATTTGAATGGGGAGTATATCAAATATTAACCTACTATCTTATTCCATTAGATGACATTTTCGTATTCAGCCAGGTTCTTGAACGGCTCTTGTAATCCCACTAAAGATTATAATGTTATTCTACTTGCTACGACAAAGTTCAAGAGTTTCCAAGTTTCCTTTATTGCCGTACTTGTTATTATAATATGTTCATTTTAGAAAATAATGTA
The DNA here is from genome assembly GCA_964056405.1 of Acronicta alni. Lineage (NCBI taxonomy): Eukaryota > Metazoa > Arthropoda > Insecta > Lepidoptera > Noctuidae > Acronicta > Acronicta alni. Next base: position 6,698,599 of record OZ043920.1, read on the forward strand.
ACAAAAATACTATAGCAATAATTTGCTATTCTAGTAAACTTTACTAAGAGTCAATGTGCTTGGTTTGAGGTACCTGCAATCACACCTGTGTTGTACACATCAAGCAGTAGTAGTGTGCCTCTTCATTAGGAGGTCGCTGGTCAGTTTTCTGGTGTGTTTTTTATTTTAAATTACTACAATATAGTATAAATCAAAGTCGCTTCCCACTGTCTGTCTGTCTCTATGTATGCTTAGATCTTTAAAACTACGCAAGGAAACCCCTTTGCGTTTTTTTTAATAGATAGAGTGATTCAAGAGGAAGGTTTATATGTACACGTATGTATATTATAAGTATATTACACCTGTGCAAAGCCAGGGCGGGTCGCTAGTTTATCAATATAACGCGGTAAAATCTATTAAAAAGGAGATTGAATTCAGTTCCTGAACAATTTAACTACATTGTCGAATGACATTCGTACTTTTAGAGTTAAGAGGACACTAAAAAACATCTTAGCTGGCATTATGGTCCATAACAATTGTAAAATGTATAAGTGCCTAAATATGATGATAAAACAATTTTAATATTTAGTTGATGAATGCTCATATGATTATGCTCATATCACCAAATTAGGTGAGGCAAGAGTGAATTAATAAACAATAAACATTTGAACTATCTCTACCATCATTCAGTTTTTGTGAATAGAAAAACTAAGAACAATTGAATTCTATAACTTTTATACGCTAATCCCTGGCGTAAGCTCCAACCAACATCAAATTTGTACACACAAAACGTATTTAACTTAGCAAGCTAAATCAAAGTAAGGAACGGATAAGTTAATTCAGTCGCTGTCACTGAAACAACGGAAGTTTTTAATATAGCAAGCTCCATTGTCGTAAGCCTATTTAACTAAAATGTGGGCGAAAATGAATAAGCTCATGTATGACCTTAATGATATTTTTGTGGTATTCGTTTGATACTTTCCATTTACCGGGGATAGGGAAGGCACGTATTATATTAGTCGGTACGAGTCCGTTAAGAAGCGAAAGAAGTATGCAAGAATCGTAGCGAGTGGCGTTCTTTAGTTTCTGCTTACCCCCATGGGAAAAAGGCGTGAGTGTATGTATGTATGAGTCCGATATACCTTGCTCCAGGTGGCAGCCGATTCATTAAAATTTTCCCACCGCAAAAAAGGTACTTTCCGTTACGAAGGAAAATTTCTACTTCCACACCGCTTACTTGTCGTCTTAGACGTAAGTGTCTGTCTCATCGGAAATGGAAAACGAGATCAAAAAGAGTAGGTACATCGCTACATCAAGAGGTACATTAGCTAATAACAAGTTCACTAGTGCTACCATAAAATTGGGTAGTTTTTTTTTATGATTAAGACTTCCGTTAAAACATTTGTACACTTTCAAGAAAACTGTTTTGTGTGTATCAAATTATATTATCCTAGTGACCCGCCCCGGCTTCGCCCGGGTGCAATGTACTACCTAATAGCATGCGTCTATTATACATAAATATAGCCTATGACACTTACAAATAATGTGGCTTTCTATTGGTAAAAGAATTTTCAGAATAGATTCAGTAGATTACCCCCTACAGCCTCACAAACTTTACCTTTATAAAATATTAGTCTATACTAATATTTTATAAAGGTAAAGTTTGTGCATCATTTATTTTTATTTGCAAATCTATATTTGCAAATAAAAATAAATATCAAAGTAAAATTCTTATTACATTACAGAGTAATTTCGAGAGAAATTTACTATCTTCTGTTATATTACCTATTCACTTTATTGCCAGCAGACGTTTCTATTAAAAACCCACCCACAAGTATCCATACTAATATTATTTATTAATATAATATTTGTTACGTTTTCACACATAATCCGCTAATTCCATTTTGATACATTTTGATCCAGAAATAGATTGGTTACCTTTTTTTTCAAAGTCCTTTGGGTCATCCCAAAGTTTAAAATTTTTCAAATTCAAATTTCAAATGTTTCCAACGGTTTAACTGTCATCAGTTAAACCGTTGGAAAGATTTAAAACTATACAAATGAAGAAATAATCGAATAAATACTGTGATACCAGGACTTGACATCATCCCACTGCTGGGCACGTTCCTGTGTTGTCTGTTCCTGGGCGTGGAGATCGGGTTGATCTGCGGAGTCGGCATTGACGCACTACTCCTGCTCTACTATCACTCCCGACCACCACTAGACGTTCAGTATGTCGATGTAAGTATTCACATTAAATTTACTTGAGATTACTTCAGAAAAAATATTGATTTCTAACACTTCGAATATTTGACATTGAATTGAAATATTCACAAATTTTGTCTCACTTACTATTTACAGATATTTAATTTAATAACCATCATCGCAAAGCCACGTTCACGTCAAATAAAAATATTCTAGAAATAGTAACGCACAATGTGAGAGTTTACTAAATGAATATTTAAAAAGGGTAATTATTTTTGGTAGATAGATATTTAACATTATATATTATAGAGGGGTTCCTAGTCATGCTAAGTAATAAATGCGCTGATCAACGGATCTGCAAGGTTAAGCAACGCTGGCCGCGTCCAGTCTGTGGATGGGTGACTGTTATTAACACACCGAGACCCCTCCGTGCCTCGGAGAGCACGTACGAGTTCCAATTGTCATACGAACATTTACGACAACCGTTAGTGGTAATCAGAAACCTAAAAAAAAGCCTGACAACCAGTCTATCCTCAGGATATCGGTCCAATTTTTCCTTTTCTAAATAACTTTAAAATCTTAGCATGGAAAATGCCAAAAATATACAAAAAGATAGTTACAAGGTAAGGTGGCATCGTTCGACATTTAACTAACTGTAAAGTAAGTTGTGTCGGTTGAAAAGCAAAACTTGCATTTCAATAGGTGTTACTGACGTCACCATAAAGACGTAAATTCAGTATGTGAAGGAAAAATTCGACATGACGGGTAGGTATCGCGGTGGCTTAGTGGTCATAGCGTCTGGTGTACCTAACCAGAAGACGCAGGTTCGAATCCTGTCCGCGGTCCAATTTTTCCTTTTCTAAATAACTTTAAAATCTTAGCATGGAAAATGCCAAAAATATACAAAAAGATAGTTACAAGGGAAGGTGGCATCGTTCGACATTTAACTAACTGTAAAGTAAGTTGTGTCGGTTGAAAAGGAAAAAACTTGCATTTCAATAGGTGTTACTGACGTCACCATAAAGACGTAAATTCAGTATGTGAAGGAAAAATTCGACATGACGGGTAGGTATCGCGGTGGCTTAGTAGTCATAGCGTCCGGTGTACCTAACCAGAAGACGCAGGTTCGAATCCTGCCCGCGGTCCAATTTTTCCTTTTCTAAATAACTTTAAAATAATATGTACCTACCTACGTTTTGCTGGTTATCAAGATGGTTCTAATTTGTGGTATGCCGCAATCTGTCGATCAAACCATCATCCTATCATTAATAGTCAATTATGACTGCGGTAAGTATATAGGTACCTACCGATAAATATGCTATGATGTCTTGCGAACAATTTAGATTTTAGTGTTGGTGGTAAATCGTCATTTTAAACACCATATAATATTAAACCGCCAAGTAACAAATTACACACTTAAAAATCTATTTTTTGGTCTTCTTTTGTTTATTTAGGCGTTTTTATTTATTTATATAATGTGACCAAGGATATGAGAGCTCCAGTGTTACCTAAACTTAATTCTTCCTACATAAAAATAATAGGTACTTTTTTTACGCGATCCGTTGAATTATGCTAATAATGCCAAATCTATAGAAAAATGCAACAAACTTGTATGTACAAAGAGTTCAAACACTGAATAAACCAACTTAAGTGTTTAAATTTAGTTTTGGTGTGAAAAGGCATCCCCGTTCATAACGCGCAACTTTGCTGTAACTTTGAATAAAATTCTATCAAATGCAAGTCAAGCACGCATACTGAAACTTTGCCGTCTCCTTCCAACACTATAAGATACAGGAAAATTTAAGGTCTTCAGTAGAACTCCAGGAAAGATCATTTATTCGAACGTGTAAGTGAGAAAATTGTGATAATAAAAATATTGAAATTCAATTATGTTATTCAAAGTATACATCATTTAACACAATAGTATTAAAATCATATAATTTCAGAATTACATTGCTTGCTGCTGGTATTTGCGTTTACATGAAAGCGAAACATTTAGCGAAAGAAGTGTTGAAAATATATTCGACTTATGTAGTAATTAGGACATGAATATGACTTGTTACTTTTACAACAAACAGTGCGCTGTTATTTACTCATATTACCAAGCAGTGATTATCTTCTAGTATTCTGTTGAAAGAGAATATTATAAGTACATTCACAGAGAGAATAACCGTAAAGATATTTCTCATGATCAATCTTATCGTGCAAAGAAAAGGTAACAACTAACCGTAAAAATCAGTTACAAGATATAATTTTAATCCAACTTACGTATGCCATAGAAAAAGGAAATAAAAAATGTAGCTTATCATGGAATTCTTTTCTTTGGAGATTTGATGTTATATAAACTTCAAACTTTAAGAAACTTTTAAAATAAAATAACCATATTCGGACAAAAAATAAAGATACCTATTGTATACTGTGTTGACTGACAACACTTGCCCAGCACAGGATAATACACCTTGTATACAACCAGTCTTATATTTTTTAGCCTTATAATTTTAGATAAACGGAATTATCATAATTATCTGAATAAACCTAATGTTAATAATTAAAATAAAGTTTTGGTCCACAGAACGGCATCCTACCGCCACATTATGCGGTTCACCCTAAAGGCGGTCTCCACTTTGCGGGCGCTGAACGCGTTCGGAGCAAGCTGTTCAAACTCAAACTGGGTTCAACCGCCATCGCACCTGTCACAGTCCATACTCCGAGCGTAATCCCTGAGAATGTATCTAGGAGTGGTCAAGGAAATGTAGCTCAAAGTACGAATGGAGCTAACTCTGTCCAACTCAACGGTTCAACGAGAAATGATGTTGAATCCACTGGAGTGCGATCAGCTGAACTACTTGTGATATATTGCAACGCGTTGTATAGATTGGACTACACATTTCTACAGGTATGTCTATTACAATTATCCCTCCTATCCTATTAATATTGTAAATGTGAAAGTTTGTGAAGATGGATGGATGGAAGTTTGTTTCTTTTTCACGCTAAAACTACTGAACGGATTTTGATGAAACTTTACAGTCTTATTATTTATACATCAGAATAACATATAGGCTATACTTTATAACGATTTTGAGTTAATTAGCCAAATTACAACGTTAATCAAAAGTAACTTTTCCACGCGGACGAAGTCGCAGGCAGAAGCTAGTTTTTAATAAACCTTTTCGTGATAAGCGATAATCGACTTCTCGCTCGATCGATTTTTCCGCTTCATAATAACAGAACGAAATAAATCGATTATTATAATAACCTATACCATTCCTTATTAATATTTTCGTTAAAGAAACGTTATTTAATCTTGATTGAATTGACGTTCTTTATTGTTTAAGTTTAATTTTCTTGGCCATAATACCTACATCATATTTCATGAAATATAATTTAAGACACATATTACAATTATTATTATGATATCTAGTCATTTAAATAAATAACTGATAATTTACCAAACACACCCACAATGTGTTAGTCTCTGTTAGCAAAACATATTAACTCTAATGATGACAATAATACTTAGTGTTGGGTCACTAGCTCAGGTTATAGGCATTATTTAACCATTCATTATGGTTAAATTACTTGGTCATGTTTTACTGCTAATAGGCACATAATTTTTTTTTTATATATTTAAATAGGGATTTTCGTCCAGAAATTGGGTTACAGAGTTATGTGTAAAATACTGATATTCAGCCGCCTGTGGTTAAATTGGAAATCGACGGCTTTATCAATCTATTCTGCTAAAAGTATAAAGCAAGCATGTTCATGTAAATCAAAGATAAAATTCAATTGAAAATGTCCAAGTAACTGTTTATTTAATTCCTTAGCCACCTAAGACCTTACACTATCAATATTTTCGAACAAGTTTAATAATTATGTGAAGCATTTAAGCATAGGAAATATTTTCCAAAGTTACTACATCATCAACTCATATACAGTCCCACTGTCAGGGACGCGTATCCTCTCAGGAATAATGGATGGATTAGGTTCATCCTAGCCTATAGGCTATATTCCACCACAGACTTGGTAGACTTTACACACCATCGAGAAATCTCCAAGGAGGAAACCTGCATCCTCACGATGTTTTCCTTCATCATTTAAGCGAGTGATAATAATTATTAATATTCACGTGATTTCGAAAAGTCAGGGGTGCGTGCCGTGGATTCGTACTCGTCAAAGGTCTCCTTTGACTTGGCTGTCCAATGGTCATATTACTAGACTATAACTGAAAAGAAAAGAAAGAAAGAAACGAAAATAACATTTATTTAAAACAAACACAATCCACACAATAAATAGAAAATATACAAATAACAATTGTAGCACCATAGGTATAATTAGGTTAGATAATATAAGCTCGCGACATATAGGCCGCCCCGCCGCGCGTCCCCTCCCTGACTGCTTCTAGTAAACTAAACTACTAACTGATGCTTAAAGTTATATATTTTGTAAAAACTTCCATAATTTGATTAAAGCGCCTGGTGTATCAAATCCGGGAACGCAGGCACGAACCTTAGATCAAATTTTCCTTTTACAAAATTTGTAATTTTAGTTTTCGAACAAAGTTATGTCTAATAAGAAAATTAAATTGAACTAATAACTTGAGGGCGGAATGCAAAATTATTTCCTTTGTTAGTTTTACCTTGTTTTTTAATTATCGTAGTAACTTACTTCAGTTACCTTGTCGACGATTGAATTACGAGTTAAATTAAGAACGATTCTTTTGATTGGAACGTGGCCTTACTGTTGATAGAACCTAATTAAAATTAAAACCTGTTAAAATCAAATAAAGTCTTTTGTTATCCCTTAACTTGCTAAGTGGTCTGTATAGTAGTGAGAAGTGCGATGTTCTGGGTTCAATTCTCAGGTCGAGCGAAGCGTAGGTCGTGTTACTGAGTTTTTCAATGGAATGAGTAGTGGTTACGAGTTTGGTTGTGTGCTTAGGTTAGTGTCATATTATATAGCACCTGAGCTGCTAAACATACTTAAAGGCTGTGATGTGATGTTACAATAATGGATAAAAAACATGTGTGGGCCTTGTTAGACACGGCAATTGTAGGAGTGAGGAGGCACTAATGTTTTATGACCCTTTATAACTTCGTATTATGATATATTATTATTAAGTATACCTAGGTAGTATATTAATATTAACTATTTTTTATTATTATTCTCTTATTATTATTATTATATATACAATTAAAAAAAATATTTATTGATTTCTGACATTTACGCGAATATTATACATTGAAATAAAACTATTTTTTACGGATTTTATCGCGTATATTGATATTATTAATCCCGACGTTTCGGACCCTTTACAGCGTCCTGTAAAGGGTCTGAACCTGTACGTGCGTGTGTGTCCTGACGCTGTAAAGGCTGTAAAAAAACATTGCTGTACTTACTGTTCATGTTTAGTATTGTTAGTGGTAATCTAATGTAAACATATTTATACTTAAGCATATGTGATCACAATAGAAAATATAGGTAACTAAAGTAGGGTATATAAATATAGCGTCAATTTAATATTCCATTGACCACAAACCGTTACGTCAAATCACATGCAATGTTGATGTGGTGAGTGTGGCCACCGCAGCGCTAGTTAAAACGTGCAATAGGCGCGCAACTTGCAACAAATATAAATTAATATTAATTGAAAACAACTCGTGTGTACGTAATTTATCTTTCGGCCATAAAATCAGTTGTTTCACTTCGTAGCGAGTTCTTGTTTTCATTCATTTCACCTCCGACTGGAGTTGATATTATCCAAAAGTACGGTATTGTTCATGTTGTGTATGTGCATAACTTAATTTCATAATTTTATGGATAAAGTTGTTACAGCTTACACGGATGTTGCTTGTTGGTAGGTGCTGTTTTGTTTATAGGGACATAACGTCAGTTCCGCGTCTCTTAATTCTGTAATTAGACTCAATAAACATTATCACTGAAATAAAACTATTTTACAGCGTACCTACCCCTGACAATGGACGCTGTAAAGGGTCCCGGGATTAATAATATCAATATATCGCGATAAAATCCGTAAAAAGTATCTACTTTTCACGGATTATTCTATCTAACTAGATAGAATATTCTTCATTGTATAACACAATAAAAAGTAGTTTTATTTTAAAAGTATATTCGCGTAAGTGTCAGAAATCAAAACATATCGCTCCTGAAGGATTAGGTAGAATAGTATAATGATGAATATAGTTCACTGGTTTACGTTGTTAGGGGGCGAACCTATTGGCATTGACTGGGCTCTAATAACTCCATAGTAGCTTGGAGATGATTCTATGAAACATCCCATAACAGTGCTCGATCTGAGGATCCCAAGGTCCCATTAGACTCATTTGCGCCCACTAGAGCTTTAAGGAGTTTACTTTCTCGACTGATCGAATTAATAGAGAGTATCGGCTTATACCTCATCGATCTGAGAATCTTAATTCAGGACATATTAGACGCATTTGCGCTTACTTGACCTATGAGGAGTTTACTTTCTCAACTGTTCGAATTAATAGAGAGTATCGGCTTACCTATATTACCTCATCATCTTGAGTATTTTTCTCAACCATGTAGGGGTCGGCTTCCATTATAACCAGATGCGGCTTAATATCAGTATTTTACACGAAGCGACTGTCATCACCAACCCAATTTCTGGACAATACCTAAATGTAACTAAACAATTTCGTTAGATCAGAAAGTTTGTTCGTTTCTTAGGAAATAAAAAACTAGATTTACATTACGTACATTAATACAATATTATTATTTGCGAGTTATATTCTCCATTTAGTATTTTACACATTTTATGCATAAATCACGTTACAGATTTCGATAATAAAATAAACACGAATTTATGAAAACCAATCAGCTCGTAAGTGTTTTAATGTATACGAAACATTGAGCAAACATTGAGATTTGGTAAACAGGGCATAACAACATTCGAATATTCAATTACCAGTAAAATATTACATTTTCACAGTACTGTTTTTACAATATCTTGAGTATTCTGTCTAAAAGGGTGAAAGCATTGAATATTCAACACAATAAGCGGGTCCTGGGTAAAACTCATTATTGCATTTTATATGTTAATATTTTTTAGCGTCTGCTTACACAGGGATTTTATTCAGTACGCCATTAGCTAGGATTATGTAGACAGAATACAAGATTACTAGCATTAACTATTTATAGATTTCGTAAATCATTTGAGCATGTTGAAGTAAAAGATAATATTTTAATGTCTGCCTATCTTTTGCGAATCTAGATGGGTTTAATTCTTTTGAATTCAATTACACGTAATATTCATCTCAATAAAACTGTGATAGCAATGTTACAGTTTGTTTTTTTTTTGCAGAGTATGAAAATGTTAGTCCTGGACTGGTCTCAGAGCGGTCGCGTGATATGGTGCGATGTTCGACCGTCGATCAAACTACAACTCAGCAGTGTGCTCAGCGAGCCCATATTTTGTGAAAGCGGCCAGTTGAAATCTTATCTCATAAGTAAGTTAAACTTGAATGCTTTGAAATATAGTAATGGTAATATCTATTTCTGACACTTACGCGAATTTTAGACATTGAAATAAAACTACTTTCTATCTATCCCGACGTTTCGGACCCTTTACAGCGTCCATACAGTCTACCCATGACCATAGACGCTGTAAAGGGTCCGAAATGTCGGAATTAATAATATCAATATAACGCGATAAAATCCGTAACAGTAGTTTAATTTCAATGGTAATTATCTGCTTCATAAGTCTAGTGATCATAAGCTCGACTGCTACGCTAGAGGTCCTGGGTTAGATTCCCAGGTCAAGCAAAATGTTATTGGGTTTATCTTTGTGATTTTTAGTTTAGATTTACTTGGGACCTAAAAGATACCGACGGACTGTTGTATATACATTGGTACGTCTCTGCCTAACCCTTGGGTGAGTACGCGGGCTTGATGTTATGTTATGTTTATAATAAAGGTTGAACGTAGATAGGGAAAACCGTGAACTAATATAATACGCCTCTCAATAATTAGGTTCTGCAACGAATGAGAGTATTGCCTTAACCATCGCGCTAGGCGGATCGACTCGTCACCAATCGATCCGCCTAGCGCGATGATTTGATACTTGTTGGGTTTCTTTTCCGTAATATTGTTTGTTTCATGTCTATGCTCGAGTGGTTGTAGTGTCAGACTGCTGATCACGAGGTTGTGGGTTCAATTCCCACAGGACACAAATATTTATAAGATGAACTAACTGTTTGTGTTTGGCTAGGTGTTTCTTAAAAAACAAAGATTATAAGTATTACAACCATTGTCGAGTACCCACAGTACAAGCTCTGCTTAGTTTGGATCTTGGTGCTATGTAAAAATGTCCCAAGAATATTTATTATTTATTTTTTGTGGATTTACAATTTCAATCAAATAAGGCACTTAAACTTTTTAACATAAATTAACCAGTTTATAAAAAAATATTATGGCCGCTTCATTAATAACATTAAACTCTTTAAAGGCCAATAAACATAACTCATTACTTGCCAGTTAAACGTGACATATTGATAGTATACAGCATGGTTTATTAAGCATTATTGGAATCACGCCAATCGGTGGTTTCATATGCAATCAGAATAATTCGTTTGGCGGACAAATTATTTCGATTGCATTCAGCAATATAGCGCGACATTACAATTGAACGTGATTGTTGCAGGTCCAATTCAGCAACTGCAGACTACGAGTATCGATACATCTCTCTGATTAGTAATTGTTATCAGGTAGATTCTGAAAGTAATATTGTACGTGATAGTACTGTTGAAATTACACGAGACTCCGATAAGTGTTAAAGCAAAAAGTACGTTAAGAATAGCGGTGAGCAATATGTTAATATAAAAATATAGTGAAGAATTGTATATAGACGTCGAATGTGCGCATGATTCACATTATCGCTTGATATGAAGTCAAGATTGTATTGAATCATTGAAGTGAGTAACGATGTTGAGCCAACAGACTAGGGTAGAGAGTAACATGTATTTGAAAGAAAGAAAAATAAAAATAACTTATTTATTTGCGTCACAATATCCAACGCAGATTCACACACATGTGAAATGATTGTACAAATTTTCTTGGAGATAGAGTAGTAATTTTATTAAACAGGATGCATAATAAACGCAATATCGGAAAAACTGTTCATAAACTCTTGATAATGGTAAATTTTTGCTCTATAGCTTTTGGGTACTAGGTACTTTACCGATCTCGCAAGTTAACCGTTATCTTAGATGGGAAAATGTTCTGGTTTTGCTTTTATTATGCTATCTGTTTACATAAATGTCAATGAAATGAATCTAGTAATTGTAAAGTATTTTATTTAAATTAATTATTTTGCTTCCCCGAATAAGGTCTCTTTATATGGGAGTTATTTTATTTTATTTTTGTGTTAGTTTCAAACAAAAGTAAAATATTCCTTAATTCATTGGTAATATTTCACATAAGTTAGGTGCCTACTTGACAGCTGGACACGGTGTTGACCCGAAACCAGTGGAAAACAAATTATGAAATACAATAATTATTATATTTTTACAAACCTCACCAAAAGCTAATTTTGGTGTAAACATTGAATCGCTGAAGAAATTACATATCTTCAATCACTTCTTATTTTTATTAAGACAAAGAGGAATAAATTGTAAAAACTTTATTTGGTTTTTATACTGTAAGAAATATTGCTAATGAATTAAAAGTCACCCTATAGTTAAGTATATTCATAAGGTAAGCCGTAGAACAAATATCATCGATTCTTAGGCTTCTCGAAGAGTGTTTTTGTATATAGAAAAAAATATTTAGGAACAGAGTAGTATTATAATACTTAACTATTATATCTATGTATATTATGGCCTATGTATTTTTATCGCATTTTAAATTGATTCCAATACGTAGGTAATTTAATTTGCCATAAATATAATTTCATGGAAACCATATCGAGGTGCAATAACTATGATACTTTTTATTCACAAACTCTTGTAACAATAATATACTTTTATGGTTATATTTTTAGTGATTTTGTACAAATAATTAAGTATCTTTGTAAATTATTTGTCTTTTCTTTTAATTTCAATTATATTACCTATAGGTGCATATTTTACCAAATTTTGATTAACCGCTGTATCCCGAATAAATTAAAAAATGAAACAGATTTTCATACAACATTTTTGTTAAAAAAAGTTCCATGGAATAGAAAAGATAACTCTTAACCTTTGTGTGGGTACTATCAATACATCAATCAATGTACCTAATGGGTACCTACTAAAGAGTAATGCTTTACATTTTCGTAGTAATAGGGTAACTAAGGATAATCAATTTAGGTTAGTACCGCTTTATAAACTAGTATGCTTCTGGGTAGACATCTCAGTCTGACCAACTTTGATAGACGAAGTAGACGCATTCAAAATTAAAAATGAAATTCTTTTCATTAACATTTGTCTTAAGTGTAGTAACCTACGCGTATGGGTATTATCCAGTTTATGATTTAGATGAAGCACCTACATTATTTGCGCAGTTCGCTAAAGATTACTACAGATATTATAAAGATCTATACGATGTGGCTATCCACTATGACGCGTTTAAGCATTCACTAGCTTTGATAAATAAAATGAACAATCTCCACCATCATCCCGGAGATGCGTGGTTCGACATTAATGAGTTCGCTGACTACACAGAGGAAGAACTCAAAAAAACACGAGGTCTGCTCCCACTGAAGTAAGTAATTATGTAATACCTATTATTTAATACAGTAACTAAATACCAAGGCGATATAAATGTTTGATATGATATGTTTGTTTTGTTGTTTGTTCATCAACTCTCGAACGCAGGTTTGATGACTTCTAGCCTCCCAAACAAGCAGGTTTGCAAAAAGATTTAGTACCGCAAACCATATCTATACCCTTTGATAGGTTATACAGAAGAGGAGTAAATCTGCATTTTTGCTTAGCGTTTGTCTACTATGAGAAAGCCTTCGTTTCATGAGAAAGCCTTCGTTTCGATCGAAACTTTGGCGGAGCTGCAATCTCTGGAGCAGTGCCACATTAACTATCGGCACATCGAAGTGTTAAAGTGCTTATTAGAAAATGGCATCATGTCGGTCCGAGTACAGGAACCGTGGGGCATTTCCATTGCAGAGAGGTATTAGACAGGGAGATGTAATTTCTCCGAAACTGTTTACCTCTGCTATGGAAGATGCCTTTAAGCTTTTGAACTGGAAAGGATTCGGCATCAATATCTATGGCGACTGTATCACTCACCTTCGAATTGCTGACGATATCGTAGTCTTGGTAAAATCGGTGGATGAGCTCAGCAATGCTCAATGACCTTAACAGTTTTTCAACAGGCCTTAAAATGAACATGGGCTAGACAAAAGTTTAGTGTATTTATCTATGTAACTGAATCAGAAATGTGGAGATCCTTAGAAGAACCAAGTTGGCCAAGCCGCTGAACAGATTTCGAAAACAAACTGCAAGGAAAATAGATTACATTATGAAGAAGGACCTATGGGCTACTCATGTCAAAAGGCCTTATAGTTCTTTTAGGACGCGACTAAAATCGTGAGCAACAGCGTGTATTAGACAGTAATTATCCGTTGGACAATGTTAATAGAATAATCCGTACACCTGAGACGAATTAGGTAGTTGGAGTTTTTTTTTCGTGGCACGCTGAACCTGGACATAATGTGTTAGTGTTGTTAGATTCTCATTCGATAGCCTTGACCAACAATAGTTTGAACCTTAGGTTTTTCAGGCTTCAGTAGACTATAATAATAATAATGTTTTTGTACATCTTGTTACAGAAACTACAAACGAGAGGAACCCATAAATTGAAATAAATGATGAGCCTGGTTCTTAAAAAAAATATATATATATGAATTAAATTGTACTAATTAGTTTTATTTTTCCTACTTTTATACTTATTTTGAAAATCATGTTTCTACGCAGGTACATGATGCAGAAGAGCAGAAATTCAGGTAAAGCTTGCGTGGCCAAGCTTACCTGAATTTTTATAAGTAGGTATACACTTGACGGTATAAAACGTGTTCAGATATTTTTGGTTAGTTATTTAAACATAGAAATTATTGACAACTATTGACAAATTATTGACATATTGCTCAGATATTAATGAAGTAGTCAACGTTGAGATATTTCGCAAACGGCTTAATTGCCCCAAAAAAAAAAAACGTTGAGATATTAATGGTCACATAAATAGTGTATAGAACTTATTGATATTTTAAAATGTTCAGAAGTATTTGGTCATCTTGTCTGCTACGATATATCTGATGGCGACTGTACATTTTCTTTATTATATATTTAGTTTGAGATTAGACCTAGATTAGAGAGTTAAACTTATATTCGGTGTTGCTGACTACGTGTGCGTACAGAGGCCAGGTTCATATTCAATTGAAAAAATTTGACAGTTTTGGATAACTTGACCTGCTGGCGTCTGTACATCACAATTTAAAGGAGTAATGGCCTCTAAGACATACGCATTTTTGACATATGATCATCGGAATTATATAGTTCAAAAATATATAAATAACGCTCAAACTGGACTGAAAATATATTTTGAACGTTTTCAATTACCAAAATTTACTTTCAGATATTTAGGTCACTTATTTAGATCTCATATTTTAATTTGTCCTGTCTCGCTTGGGCGTCTGGCTTATCCCAGTTATAAATATCTGTTTGCAGTGAATGATCTAATGACTCTGTTTTTTCTGCGACTACCCTCTTTGGAGTACTTATACAAAGCGGGCGTGATGGTTAGTTCTCACTCCTCGAATTGAATCATTAGATAAATGAAAATGGTCTTAGTATAGAAGGAAGGGCTTCCGTCATCAAAGCAATGAATAAACTAAAATTAGACGAAAGAATTTAAATTGGGCAATTCCGCAGCCCGACCAGATAATGGCCCCGGTAGATGGCAGGACAGGATGCAGGACAAGGCTTCGCTAAGAGTGCTGGATCACAGCCTGTCATCTTCTTCTTCTTCGTCGTTCCCTCATTGCTGAGGATCGCGACCACATACGACACGTCTCCAAGCTATGCGGTCTTCTGATGTGTGGACCGCTCGGTACATGTTCGTATGAATACCCAAATACGATGGCACTCGGACCTTTGTGGTGCACCCTGCCAGATAACGAACGAGGCTCTGGCGAGCGAGCAATGGCGGTATAACCATACACCTGACTTCTAAAAAACGAAAAGAGAAGAAAGAAAAATCCCTAAAACGTCTGGTGCAGAAGGCAAGGGGAAACCACTGCACTATTTTCTCAAGAAAACCACATGACATATGGCAGTCTGACATGGTCGTGGCGAATTTCACGGATCCCATGGCCATGAAATGTTTTTAGTCGATACGAGTCCGACATACCCTGCCGCCTCCTCAGGACCATGAGGATTTTCCGTACTATAAAAAAGGCTCTGATAATATTATAAACTTTTCGTGAGTGTTGTAGCCCTAGGCTATTGCACCACTCCTCTTTATGTTTTGTATCAGCATAGTCCTGTAAGACCTTTTTGATGATGCATGCTGGTAGTGCCATACATGGTTCTAGTCTAAATCTTTATACCAAAATTCATGGTTCAGCGGTTAAGGTGTGAAAATGTAACAAATAAACAGACGAACGGAGTTACTTTTGCATTTATAATATTAAGTAGATTTAGATTTTCAGTTAGAGGGGTCATGGCTAACTTCGCTGATCAAACGGTCTGCAAGGTTAAACCGCGCTAGCCACGGTCAGTCTGAGGATGGGTGACCATTTTTAGCACGTCGTGACCCCTCCGTATTTGGGGGAGCACGGAAAACCCGTCGGTTGTCATGCGAAGCAATGCTTTGAGCATCCTTATTCACCTGCATGCCTAAAATAAGTCTGCTTTTTTTTAAGAAAATGTATACAGCTGAAGAGCATGCTCGTTTTAAGCATGCTAATAAGCATACTATACGTATACTACGTACTTATAGCCGACCCTGAGGGTACAGATACACATGCTACTTAAATACTATTTAACTTATCAGCATGCTAATTACTAGCAACACTTTGATACACAGACCACTGAGTAGCAATTGCTCATCAATAGCATGCTTTCGTGCTAGTAATGAGCATGTCTATCTGTACCTTAAAAGATGATGATATGGATATTTAGTATTGTATGCAAATTGAAGATTGCTACTGTTAAACAGCTTTGTTTTATTAGAGGCCAGCTAAAGAATAAAGGTGGATAAATTAAAAGGGAATTTCCACGAGGTGGCAAGGAGACTAACGCGAAACAACAATCAATAAATGTAATACGCAGTAAAAAATAATACTTTCACATTCTCATAGTTATAAGGTAACCGAGGATAATCAATTTAGGAAAGTATCGGTTTATAAACTAATATGCTTCTGGGTTCACATCTTAGTCTTACCAACTTTGATAGACGGAGTAAACGCATTCAACATACCTAAATATGAATTGTTTTGCATTATTTGGCTTAATATTGAGTGTAGTAACCTACGCATGTGGGTATTATTATCCAGTTTATAATTTGAATGACGCACCTCAATTGTTTGCGAAATTTGTCGTAGAGTACCATAGAAATTATAAAGATGTATACGATACAGTTATCCACTATGACGCGTTTAAGCGGTCCTTAGCTCAGATAAATAAATTTAACGATCGCCCCCACAGTCCCAGCGAAGCGACTTTCGATATTAATCAGTTCGCCGACTACACAGAGGAAGAAATGAATCAAATGCACGGTCTTCTTCCTGAAGTAAGTGATTAAATAATATTTATTTAAAGACAACACAAATACAGACCTTCATTTCATCTGATGAAGTAAGTTTAGCTATGTTTGCTATGCTATGTACACACACCGTGCCTACGTCAGGTTGTGTCGCCGTATGTAGGCACGGTCATCAGTGTTGCATGGATTCCTATGGTAGTCTGTTGACAAAACGGCGGCACTCCGGCACGTCGCCTCTGCCGTATGTAAGGCGGCACTACGGAACGGGGAGCCAACGGCAAATCAATCGGATGTAGGCACGGTGTGTGTATAAGAGGGGTATTTTTGTCGTTAGTTGCAGTCGTGAAATTTGTGGTAAAGCATTATTTGATTGTTGATGTGTTTACAGCCTAGTAGATTACTAGACCCTACCACAAAGCTTGCCGAGTGTGCGGAGAGGAAGATTTGTTATCAGGCTATCCTCTCTAGGTCAACTTTTTCTTTTTCATTGTGATCATCTGCCACCCGGGGAGGCGGCAGGGAATGTCGGAGTCAGAGACTAAAAATTAGACTTGACTTTCCTTGATCTATAGGGGATGTGAAATTAGCTACGACCATGACAGACTATGGTCCAGCAGGTAACGGCAGCCCACCTTGCCAGTTACAGTGACGAGAGGGCTCTCGCTTCGAGTCACGCGCAACGTAGAGCATCTGTTCTTTTGCAAATGTTACCTTGCTGAACAAATAATTATTTAATATGTTATGATTTAATGTGTAAAGTCTTCAGTTCTTGCTAGGTTAACATGCGCGCCACTAAATCATTTTTTTGTTATTCATCTCATGCCGAAAGCCTGGAAGACGAGATAATATGTATAACGACATCATCATTTATACGAGTATTGTTAGGTTCTCATTCGATAGCCTTGACCAACAATAGTTTTAGGTAATTCCCTACACTATATTAATATTCATTTTCTGTTTTTGTTACAGTAACTACAACTAAAAGGAATCTATAAATTGATCTAAAAGTTGAATGTGGTTCTTCAAAATAAAATTAAAACTTGTACTACTAGTTTTATTTTTCCTATCCATACTAAAATAATATAGATGAAGAGTTTGTTTGTTTGAACAAGCTAATCTCTGAAACTACATGTCAGATTTGAAAAAAAAAAAACATTTGATAGCCCAATTTTTGAGGAAGGTCATAGGGTATTACGCTACGACCTTAAAGAGCTCTTGAAGTGAGGGAGAAAGTAACTCTGTCTGTCTCTGTTTTTTTTTATACTAGTAAGGTGGCAAACAAGCTTATGGCCCACCTGATGGTAAGCGGTTACCGTAGCCAATAGACGTTTGCAACACTAGAGGTACCTAACACTTGCGCGTTGCCGAACCTTTTAAAACGGAAGAGGAATAGTTGGGTTGTTATAAGGGTCAAAGTCCCCCCCACTGCTGACACAACGTTTCCTCATGGAGCACTGGCAACCTTGCTCACCGTAAGGAACACGTTATTTTACTTCAGTTTTCTGCAAGGCGGAGGTACTTCCCCAGTGGGGCAGCTCCAATTTGAATGGAATTACTCCCACTATAAACCTCCCACCCCTCTTAAAACCTCTGTTATACTTTCACGCCAAAACCGAGAACTAATTTAGATGAAATTTGGTACAGAGATAGATTAGACCTTGGAGAAGGACATAAGCTTTTGTCTTAAGCCTTTTGGGATGCCGGTGAAACTGCATTCAACAGCTGGAAACTAGTATGTACCTACAGAGGCCAGTAACATCAAGTGATCAAGCTACCCCAATATGTCAAATTTATTTGATAGATTTTCAACTTTAATACAAAATATTCAATTGAAAAAGTTTGACAGTTTTGGATAACTTGACCTGCTGAGTCTGTACTTAGAAGTAACAGTGCAGCTAAAGCTTGGCTAAGGTATAGCCCAGTCATATTAGATATTTATAAGACTTGTAACAAGAGTTAAGACCGAACATAGGTTTCTATTCCAATTTATTTTGGACTTTATTTAGTAGATTAGAGAGTTTAAAATTTCAAAATTCGGGGTACTGACTACATGTACTACTGTACTATGTACACACCATTTTTATTTATTAATAAGGGATGGTGATTATAAGGATAACAAAGGATGAAATAAATTATAAAGGAAAGATGGCTTCTGGAGCTTCTTCCATGCCTATACATGCCATTGGCATCAGAAGGGAAATTGAATATATATAACAATGGTAGATTCCCACAGGACACAAATATTTGTGTGGATAAAACATGAGTATTTGTGTTTGTTTGGGTGTTTCTTATGTATTATCAGTATGTATTTACAAAAAAAAAACTATATAAGTATTATTATCCATTGTCTAGTACCCATAGCACAAGCTCTGCTTAGTTTGGGACTAGAAGGTGTTGTATAAAATGTCCCAAAATATGATACTGAATCGAAATGTTAGAACTCTAGTAATTCAACCTCCTCTTATAATTAATATAGATTCCTTATTTACACAATTATATAAATAGATATAAACTTATTAACACTACTAACGAACTAAAATATTAAAAGAAGGAAATTTTATTTTGAAGATATTTAATTGAGAGAATTCGCCTTCTGATACAACATTTAGGTCTCATATTATTAATAATTATGTTCTCTATTTGGTTTATCCTAGTTGTAAAAATCTGTTCTGCACCAGATGGTTTAATGACTGTTTTATCCACGACTATCATTATCAACCCATATTGTCCCACTGCGTGGCACGGGACTTCTCTCAGAATGATAAGGGTTAGGCTATAGTCCACCACGCTGGCCTAGTGCGGGTTGGCAGACTTCACACACCGCGGAGAAAGTTTCTCAGGCATTCAGATTTCCTCGCGATGTTTCACCTTTTCTTCACCGTTTAAGCGAGTGATAATTAATTATTAATACGCACATAATTTCGACCTACAACTTGGCAG